>OZ023070.1:7440264-8820976 GCA_963992785.1 Tenthredo livida | reverse complement strand
CTAAGTTCTGGCTTAGATAATAGCAGCAGCTGTCTGGATATTTTCAGAAAATTTGTCACTGATCATATGATTGATATGATTTGCGCTGAATCTAATTTATATAAAGAGCAAAAAATAACGAAATTGAGGGAATCCAGAAAACTGAAGCCGAAATCAAGAATACTGCGTTGCGGTGACATAAGTGACGATGAAATGTACACATTCCATGCGTTGTTGATTTTGATGGGAATAATCAAGAAGCCAAATATTTCCATGTACTGGTCTCATGAAAGCATCATTGAAACTCCAATTTTTTCTAAGAGCATGAGTCTTGTGAGGTTTGAAAATATTCTCTCAATGTTACATTTCACGAGTGACGAAATTGATTCATCGGATAAAATTGCAAAAATTCGCCCTATAGTGGAACATTATTTGGAGTGTTTCCAATCTATTTACAGACCAGGCCCTAACGTTTCTATAGATGAGTCCCTTATGCCGTGGCAAGGCCGTCTGGGTTTCAAACAATTCAATCGTAATAAGAGAGCACGCTTCGGCATCAAATTCTATGAAGTTTGTGATTCAAAAACCGGATACGTGTACAATTTCAAAATTTATACCGGCAAGGATACAAATACTGAAAACAAACACTTCCCTTTAGGGGTCTCGGGAAACGTTGTTCTTGATATGCTTGGAGATCTAGGGGAGCAAGGTCGTTCTTTATACATCGATAATTGGTACAGTTCACCTTGGTTATTCAAACGACTACATGATGAAAAGACGAATGTATGTGGAACAGTCAGGATGAATCGCAAGTATATGCCGAAAATAAGCGCCAAATTAAAAGAAGGTGAGACGAAAGTCTTGAGTACCCCTCAGATATGTTTTATCGCGTGGAAAGACAAGAAATTAGTTACAATGTTATCGACGATGCATTCACCAGAGATGGTTACAACCAATAAACTGAATTACCGAACTAGTAAAGAAAGAGTCAAACCCAATGTTGTATTGTCGTATAACAATAACATGGGAGGTGTTGATTTGTTAGATCAAACTATTTGTCCTTATCGCACGCCTCGTAAATCAGTCAAATGGTATATCAAGACTTATTTCCATCTACTCGATATCGCAATTTTCAATGCTCACGTGGTTTATAACGCTACTCATCCTGAAAACAGAATGACGCTATTGCAGTTCCGGCTTGAAATTGTGACCAATCTACTTGGCAAACATTGCCAAGGTGAGATGACATCTATTCATCGCAGAAAGTATGATTTGGGAAACCCGAACCGATTTTCTGGAAGACATTTTCCAAGTCGACTTGATGAAAATAAGGGTGTGAGAAAGAGGTGTGTCCTATGCCAAAAACGGGGTGAAAGAAAAATGGTAAATACGATTTGTGAGAAATGCGGCGGAGTTCCATTATGCGTGATACCTTGTTTCAAGGACTATCACACGAAAGCGTGAGGTAAGGTCTTATAATATACGAAATAACGACTATAAAAAAATATTTCAGGAAAAGAAGCATGAAAAATCTTGAAAATCATAAAAAAACGAGCAGACATAAATTACGAAAGAAAAAAAAATGAAAAGAAGAGGAAACATAGAAATTGAAAAAAAAAAATTAAAAACATTGAAAAACAAAATTAAAAAAAATTAAAAAAAATTAAAAAAAAATTGTAAAAAAAAATTAAAAAAAATTGAAAAAAAAAACGAAGTGTAAAATCCTACCGCAACCTCCCCGTGGTGCACTCTGGGGTCGTGGTTATATATCACCAGCTAACCAGCGGAGGTGACGGTCATAATAGAAAACCGTTTGTCAGTGGATGCCGCTATATCGGATCCACCATTTTGAATTTCAGAATTTCGAGTTGAGATTCGTAATCAGCGACCTCGAAAACCCCCGAGTACCGAGTTTCATTAGAATCGAGTGAATTTTGGAATTTTGATCCGCCATATTGGATCCGCCATTTTGAATTTTCAAATTTCGAATTTAGATTCGTAATCAGCGACCTCGAAAACCCCCGATTACCGAGTTTCATGAGAATCGAGTGAATTTTCGAATTTTGATCCGCCATAATGGATCCGCCATTTTGTATTTCCAACTTTCGAGTTCGGATTCGTAATCAGCGACCCAAAAAACAATATATCGTCAAGGTTTCATGTTGAATACGAAATTATTTCCTTTCACCAGTTTTGGCACAAAACGTTGATTTCAGGTCCACCAGTGAACCGGTTAATCTCCGATGAGTTTGTGCGTACACCATAATTCAACAGCAGTGGATCCCTCGATTAACCAATAATCGTTGATAAATTCCATTTTTCTGTTAATAAATGAATAAATCAATAAATAAACCATTTTTTGACCATGTTGTCTTCAATGATTTACCCTCCACTTACCTGTTCCACTTCGTCTCAAATATTGACCCTGAACACTGATAATCAATACTTGGGTCCAATTAATTGATATTTGATTTTAAATTCGTTTATGAATTTCGAAAATAAATGTTCACATCAGGCAAATTCATCTTATTCGCGTTCATTCTTTTCCGTGTTCAGTGCGATGGTTGCTTTTTAGGTTAAGTATCAAGGTGCGCTATACGGATTCGGCCTAGCGCGGAAGATTCGGTGGAACCATCACTGGCTGCCTAGCCTCGCCCGTCGAGCCTCACGTACGCGGTGCGCGCCTGTGTTGGTTAAGCCGTATGAAGGGGATCGTTTACCTTCACCGAATATTCCCGGTATATACATGATACACATACAAACGCATCAATAAAATGTATAAGTAGTGTAGTACAATACCCGCTCATAATCATTGATTACAGTCACGCAAATATGTACATACATTATCATCTTTTTACACATTTTATAGAGAAATTCATCAATGCATATATGTATAAGTATATATGAGTCAATCCACGTCAAGCGGGACACCTTTTTACCACAGGTTCTTGAAAATCGTCGTATTTTTGTTTACATATCCTCTGGGTAAAATGCATGGATGAAATAATTTTTTTTTTCTTAACTCGAAGGGCTTAGAAGTTACAAGGGGTTGAATTTTCGAAAAAACCACCAAAAATCGGAATCACGCTCTCCTTTAAACGTTAATATCTCCGGCTTCCTTTGTCGTACAGACATCAGCAAAAACTCATTTTGAAGCTCTTGAATCGTACTTTCATGTTATGAATTTTCAATTTATGGAATTAAAAATTTTCTATTTGTTATTAACAATTATATTCTTCAATCGTGATTTTCGAGATGACTACCATCTTTGAAAATTCTCAAAAAAATACGAGCGTGTTCCTTGGTTCATTCTCTACGAAATCTGTAAGTTTCAAGATGGAACTCCGATGGAAACTATATTTAAAAAGCGATTGATCCGTGGAGGACGTCGCGCGCACTGTCTACGCGGGCGCGCCGAGACCGAGGCTCCTTCGCTTTACATGCAAAGAATATAGGGGGGCATACTATACGTTCAAATCCATCAAATCCATCAATTTGCGGAATTATTTATTTCATTTTATGCTGAATACTCGACCTCAAATTACAAAAATATAAATATGCAGGTACACACTTGACTTAAAGTCTTGAGAATAACTAGACTGGTGAATATAACGTATTTTTTTATTCCATCAAATGGAATACGTCAGCGTATCATGCGATCAGTCACGTGCTGAATTAATAAATTTAAAATTACTCAATCATAAACCACGAGAACGATACATTCCTATGAAATCTTAAGGGGGGACTTACACCTTCAAAAAAACTTTTCTTTGAATCACTTGTACACTGTTATAAAATCGTCTCACAATCAGTTTTTTCACAGCAGATTACTAATATTTTGAACTGTAATTCAGAAATATTACACAATATTTGAACTTTACCTTACGTAGGTCTCGTAGTTCATGATTGGTAACTTCAAATGTATTATTTCAGTTAGTGATTGATCGGAACATACGGTGTCGTATTCCGTTTGATGAAATCAAAAAATACGTTATATTCACCAGTTATTTTCGAGGCTTCAGTCAAGTGTGTACCTCCATATTTATATTTTTGTAATTTGAGGTCGAGTATTCAACATGAAATGAAATAAATAATTCCGCAAATTGATGAATTTGATGGATTTGAACGTATAGTATGCCCCCCAATATTCTTTGCATGTAAAGCAAAGGAGCCTAGGTCTCGGCGCGCCCGCCTAGACAGTGCGCGCGACGTCCCGCACGGATCAATCGCTTTTCAAATATAGTTTCCATCGGAGTTCTATTTCGAAACTTACAGATTTTGTAGAGAATGAACCAAGCAACACGCTCGTACGTTTTTCAGAATTTTCAAAGGTGGTAGTCATCTCGAAAATCACGTTTGAAGAATATAATTGTTAATAACAAATAGAAAATTGTTTATTCTATGAATCAAAAATTCATAACATAAAAGTACAATTCAAGAGCTTCAAAATGAGTTCTTGCTGATGTCTGTACGACGAAGGAATCCGGAGATATTAACGTTTAAAGGAGAGCGTGATTCCGATTCTTGATGGTTTTGTCGAAAATTCAACCCCTTGTAACTTCTAAGCCCTTCGAGTTAAATGAAAAAAAAATGTTTTGCGCGTTTATTTTACCCACAGAATATGTGAAAAAAATTGCAGAAGATTCAGAAAGATTGAGGTAAATTTTTGGCCAAATCCGTCCCGCTTGACGTGGACTGACTCATATATGTAATGGAAATTCTTGTATCATCAGCTACAAGTGAAGAATGATAATCATATACTTTGATATACTATATTTTGCAAATCATTGTGTTCACGCTTACGACGGATATTTGAAATAAACACGAATATGAAATCTACACTATTGTATTCGCTCGTAGGATTTCGGGTCAATTCGTTAGCGAAGATCTGCTACTCGTCAGTTAGAGTCAAGCACTCAATGTAAACACGTCGCCTCTTGATACAATAATAAAAGTAGAATTTTGTTCCGTTCATTTCTCACGTTACTTTATCACCCAACCGATTCCTCCTCACCGGCAGCAAAATTTAAGTCTAAATCCAGACATTAAATGGTCCTTCGAGCCGGATAGAGGAGATAATCAGTGTGATAAAACAGAAAACAATTCGGAATCGCGACTGTAGTGTGAGACTGAAGCAAGTACGCTATCTTAACGAGAGTGCAGTATTCGTATACAGGCAGTAACGCTTCGTCTTAAGTGCAATGCCACAGTTTGGATACGCGAAGTGAACACGAGTGTGTCGCTACTGAAAAGTGCAATTAAGGGTGACTGTTATAATCCGGAAAACGTTTGACTGTGTAGACTAGGTGTAGTGACATTTGTGTGTGCCGCATATACGTGTGCGTCTTCCACAGCCTCGAAGCTACCCGGAGCTAGCTGTGTCACGCGTATCGGTCATACGGACAATACCGCACCTGTCCTCTCACTCGGTCGCGCGCGTCGGAGAGAGACAGCGCGCCTTGATTCGCAAGTCGAACGCTCGTCAACAACCTTACCTGTGTGAGGTACACAGACGCGACACAAGTACGCTTGTATTAGCACGAGATTCAAACGCGTAACTTTAATTCGTAACCGTAACTCGACGTTCAGCGACAATGGAAGCGTTGTTAGTGGAGCAAACACGCATAGTCAAATGCATCTGTCGACTGCTGACAAATATGTGGAAAATTGGCAGAGACAATGTCGACTATGGGGTAGTTCAAAGTAGAATCGCTCTCCTTGGCACGTACTGGACACGCTGTCAGGAACTCGACGATGCACTAAACGAAGTAGCTACGGTCGATGATCGCAAGACAAGCGACTACTTCAAAAATAGCAAATTTGACGCCACAGAAGAAAGCTACTTGAACACTCTAGCAACGCTGCTCACACTGGAAGAAAAAATGAAGCCCGCTAGCAGAGTCGCACCTGCTACACCCGCAGCCACAGTGCGCCTTCCACAGATCGAGCTTCCAAAATTCGATGGCCGGTACACGGAATGGGAAAACTTCTACGACATGTTTGATTCACTTATCGCTAGGAATGCATCTATTCCCGCCGTGCAGAAATTCCATTATCTGAAGACGAGCCTGGAAGGAGAAGCTCGAGCGCTTCTAAAAAACGTGACGGTCACTGCCGCGAACTACGAAACTGCGTGGACCGCTCTCAAGGCCAGATATGAGAACAAGCGACTTCTCGTCAATGCTCACCTACGAACCTTCACCCAAATCGCACCGAACAAGGCAAAGTCCGCCACGGATTTGAAGAGGCTACTCGATGAAACAACCGAAAGCATCGCAGCGCTGGAGAATCTCGGACGCCCTACCAACCAATGGGACGATTGGATTGTGTTCGTCACGACTCAGAAGCTTGATTCTCAAACTCGAGAACTATGGGAGACCACGCGAGGATCGACAACGGAGTACCCTACGTTCGAAGAACTGAAAACTTTCCTAGAAGGTAGAGCCCGTGCTTTAGAAGCCATCTCCTCAGCGAATCCAGAACCAGTCGCGAACGCGAGCAAAGGTTCAGGCAATTCGCGCTCTAACTCAAACCAAAAGGTAACGGCGCACCACGGTGCCACTTCCGCGAAGAGTTGCGTTATATGCAAGGGGTCGCACGCCTTGACCTTCTGCCATCAATATCGCAAAAAGCCTCTTGAAGTGCGCCTGGATGTCGCCCGCAAACAACTATGTTGTTTCAATTGTTTAAGACAAGGACATATGATGGAGGAGTGTCCATCAGAATCACGCTGCAAACAGTGCCAGCGCAAGCATCATTCGCTGCTACACGTTCCACCTGAGAAACGGGACCTTCTACAGACTACTCCCAATCCGAAGCCAGAAACACCAGGGGAGTCTGCGATAGTAGGATCACCGCAACAAGGAACCAGCCAGGCTAACGTCACCGTGCATTGCGCGACTGACAACGCTATTGGGATCAAACAAACCCTCCTAGCTACGGCTCGAGTACGACTACGCGCCGCGAACGGTCGTACAATCCGCGTTCGCGCCCTACTCGATCAGGGATCAGAATCCTCGTTCGTAACAAATTCTGTCGCGAAACGGTTACTGGCTACGAAACGGAGAGCTCACGTAACCGTGTCGGGTCTCGGCGGGCAGCCCACAAATACTGTTAAGTCGATCGTAACGCTGCAGATGGAGCCGTGTCACCGGGACAACCCAAGTATCAAGGTTGATGCCTACGTTCTTCCACAGCTGACCACGTATGTGCCACGAAGCGCCACTGCTTCGGCCAACTGGAAGGAGCTAGAAGAGTTGAACCTCGCGGATCCGGATCCGGACGTAGATGATCCGATCGACATGTTGCTTGGAGCCGACCTGTACGCCTTCATGCTTCTGGAAGGAGTAAAGCACAGCCCCTTAGGTGAACTTGTCGCACAAAACACGATATTTGGTTGGATCATATCCGGGACTAGCTCGAACGCGACGACAGCCACCAGTTCCCATCAGACCATCGTGTTACACTGTGCACAACCAGAACTGACGGAAATCAAGCTTCACGACTTCTGGGAGCTCGAAGAAATTCCAGAACAACAGTTGTCGATGTCAATAGACGACCAACGGTGCGAGGAGCATTTCAACGCTACTCATCGTCGTCTCGATGACGGAAAATACGTAGTAAACTTGCCGTTCAAGGAGAAACGTCCTCTCAGCCTTGGAAAATCACTCAAGATCGCCATTGCCTCACTCCAGAGCATCGAACGAAGATTGGAACGGAATCCTCAGCACGCAGAAATGTACCACCATTTCATGCGAGAGTATCTTCGTCTCGGACACATGACGCCAGCGCCACTTGAGGAATCAACCGATGAGAAGCAAATTGTCTACCTGCCGCATCACGCAGTACTACGAAACGAAAGCACTACGTCCCCGTTGCGCGTGGTTTTCAATGCCGCCAGCAGAACTTCAAACGGAAAAACGTTAAACGATACGCTTCTAGCAGGCCCTAAACTGCAAGCAGATCTGTTTGACATCCTACTTCGTTGGCGACAGTACCCGATAGTCTTCGTTGCTGACGCGGAAAAAATGTTTCGACAGATTCTCGTCGAAGAAAAGGACACCGATCTACAGCGAATCGTCTGGAGACCATCGCCTGAAGACGAGATCCAAGCCTTTCGACTGCTCACGGTAACTTACGGTACAAAATGTGCTCCGTATCTTGCGCAGCGAGTCCTCAAACAACTCGCCGAAGATGAGCGTGCTCGATACCCAGCTGCAGCCCGAGTACTTGAGACGGACGTCTACGTAGATGACCTCTTGACTGGCGCTTCCAGCATCGAGGAAGCCATCAACCGGCGTCACGAGTTAAAACAGCTGTTGATGGCGGGCGGTTTTCACTTGCGGAAATGGGAAGCGAACAGACCGGAAGTCGTCAGTGACGAACCACCGACTCAACGAGTTCACGGCTACCGTGCGATCAACGTCGATGAGCAGATGAAGATTCTGGGAATCGCCTGGAACCCGCATACAGATGCCTTTGGTTTCCAAGTCACCGCGCCCAGCTCAACAGTGGAATACACCAAGCGATCGGTTCTCTCCCAAATCGCCAAGCTGTATGATCCACTCGGCTGGTTGACTCCTGTCGTAGTGACAGCAAAAATCCTGATGCAAGAGATGTGGCTACGGCAGCTCGATTGGGATGACACTCTACCACCTGACCTCAGCGCACAGTGGAGTGAGTACTGTGAAAATCTGCCTCTGCTTCGAACCGTAAACGTCCCGCGTTTCGTCGGTACAGCGAGAGATGGAATCGCGTGTGAAGTCCACGGGTTCGCGGACGCGTCAGCCCGGGCTTACGCTGCGGTCGTGTATTTTCGCGTGCTTCGCGAGGTCGACGATGCCCATGTAACTCTCATTACCGCGAAGTCGAAAGTGGCACCGGTAAAACAAATAAGCATACCGCGACTCGAACTGTGCGCGGCCCACTTACTTGCACGACTCATCGAACGCGTACAAAAGACAATGCACCTCGAAACAATTCCGGTACACGCGTGGACCGATTCGACCGTCGTGTTGGCATGGCTCCGGAGTCATTCGTCCCGTTGGACTACCTTCGTCGCGAATCGCGTCGCGAACATACAGACCCGGATCCCTCAAGCACGTTGGCACCATGTTCCAACCTCGGATAACCCGGCTGATTGTGCGTCGCGAGGAATCCTGGCCCAACAAATGATCGACCATTCACTGTGGTGGACGGGCCCAACATGGCTCCAAGGACACTCTACCCAATGGCCCTGCACCAACGCCCCGCTGGAAGAGGGAGTCGACATAGAGGAGCGAGCTCCGCGGCGAGTACACGTGGCGAACGACCCAGAAGCAGACTGGGCGTTGCCCCAAACCGTGTCTTCGTGGCCAAAGTTGCTGCGAATCACTGCATATTGCAACCGATTCATACAACGATTGCGTAACCCCGCCGCTCAGCATCTCTCACGAGCTCTCACCGCGGAAGAAATCGACGAAGCAAGGAAGTTTTGGATCAAGTCCGTCCAAAAGCAAACCTTCGCGAACGAGATCGCCGCCATTCGCGCTCATCAGCCGATAGCTCACAGTAGTACTCTCCGTAATCTGAACCCAGAATTGGACGGATTCGACGTACTCCGCGTTGGCGGCCGGTTACGCCACTCGATGCTTCAATACAGCGAGCGACACCCGATCATCCTTCCTGCACATCACATCAGCGACCTCATCATAGCTCATGCTCACCTCAGATCCTTACACGGGGGTCCCCAGCTGACTATAAGGGTCGTGCGTCAGCAGTATTGGATTCTAGGATGCCGTCGCCAGGTTCGAACTCATATTCACAAATGCGTGACATGCATTCGCCACCGCGCCGCAATAAACACACAACAAATGGGTGATCTACCCCCAGCTCGAACCATGCCGTCTCGGCCGTTCACACACACGGGCGTTGACTATGCTGGTCCACTCATGGTTCGAAAGGCAAAGGGCCGTGGACACCAGGCACACAAAGCCTACGTAGCGCTGTTCGTCTGCTTCGCGACCAGAGCCATTCACCTGGAACTGGTGGACGACTACAGCTCTGCCAGCTTCCTGGCCGCATTTCAAAGATTTACGGCACGCCGCGGAATCCCTACAGCGCTATACAGCGACAACGGCACGACCTTCCATGGAGCGGACACTGAGCTTCAGAAGGCATTCCGCGCCATCACCGAAGATGAAGAAAACGCGACGTTGCTCGCGTCGGACGGCACCACATGGCATTTTCTACCCCCGGCAGCGCCACACTTTGGCGGCCTTTGGGAGGCTGGAGTCAAGGCGATGAAGCATCACCTACGTCGCATCATCGGGCCCCACACCCTGACCTCAGAAGAGATGACGACTCTTCTCGCCCAGGTAGAGGCATGCCTCAACTCCCGACCGCTAGGTCCACTCAACGACGATCCAGAAGACCTGACTGCTCTAACGCCAGGTCACTTCTTGATTGGAGCCCCGCTCAAGACGATACCGGAACCCTCCCTGCTCGACAGCAATCCGAACCGATTGTCACGATGGCAAATCGTTCGCCGATTATTCGAAGAGCTCTGGAGACGTTGGCATCACGAATATCTCAGCGCTCTACAGCAGCGTCACAAATGGCGCGTGCCAAAAAGAGATATTCAACCAAACGAGCTAGTTCTCATTCGAACCGAGCTTCAACCCCCATCGAAATGGCCACTCGGTCGCATCATCAAGTGCCACCCTGGGCCGGACGGCAAAACACGAGTAGTGACGATTCGCACTGCAACGAACACGCTGCAACGACCCGTCACCAAAATTTGCCCGCTCTTAATTGGCAGCGCGCAAGAAGATGACATCGCTCAGTGAAAATTTATACTATGCTGTATCTCATATCATTTCTATTGTTGAACAAAATCAAATGTTACGCTCTCAAATGATAGCAAAAGTTATTCAAAATCGTTCTCAGATCCGACTGTGAACGAGACGGGCGGTAATGTTCACGCTCACGACGGATATTTGAAATAAACACGAATATGAAATCTACACTATTGTATTCGCTCGTAGGATTTCGGGTCAATTCGTTAGCGAAGATCTGCTACTCGTCAGTTAGAGTCAAGCACTCAATGTAAACACGTCGCCTCTTGATACAATAATAAAAGTAGAATTTTGTTCCGTTCATTTCTCACGTTACTTTATCACCCAACCGATTCCTCCTCACCGGCAGCAAAATTTAAGTCTAAATCCAGACACATTGTAATGATGAATGTGTAATAATTTAGGATATGTATACACAGAAAAAACGATCGAGTTGGTGAAAAAAAATTTTGTCCCAATAAAATTTTCTGCAATTCGCATTGTAAACCGAAATTTTCTTCAGTCAAGAAAAAAATTTGCTTGAGCCAAGACAATTCTCTTGGTTCGAGAAAATTTTGACTCGGCTCGGGAGATTTTTCGGTCTTCAATTTATTTTTCTTGGCCCAAGTCAACCTTTTTTTCTGTGTATGATCGAATGGGGATATCCGTAGGACGTCGGATATATCTTGGTCATGTGATGGGATATCCTATGGATGTTTCGATGATCCTGGACGTATACAGAATATCCATAGGATATCCAAATCATCCTGGATATATATGAGCTGTATGAGACATAAAAAGTACATCCGATGGACGTCCTGTGCTGTGTGGGTATATTTGTTGAAAGTCCCCGAATTATACTTTCTAATATTTTTGGATCTGAAAGAACATTATGTTCGTGAGGTTTTTAGGTAATGGAAGAACAAATGTTCTAAAATGGCTCACCCTAATGAACAGAAAATGTCCTCGAATTATTTTCCTAGAAACGTACAATAATTACATAAAAGATGTCCTCAAAGTAGACCCATAATACATAAACGACGTCAAATTTGAAAGTATTGTTCGGGAACATCTCTTTTTTTATAGCTTATGTATAATTTGAGGACATGTTCATGGATTCAACAATTTATCGATAAGGCCTCGTAATATACATTGAGTACAAAAAATTGTTTAACGGCCAAAATGTTGTATTGAAAAATGAAATAGTACATTTCGATACGAGTGCAATATGCTGGGCGTTATTGGTGAGTGCGATGTTTTCAGCACGAACCGTAGTCGAGGCGAAGGCGTAGCGAGGTGCCGTAGGCTCGTGTGGCTTTCGAAGCTCTGATCGAACGTGCACTGAGAAAATAATTCCATGTTATCCAGTATAAGGCACTGCGTTGCCTCTCCCGTAAAATGAACACAGTGCCTTATACTGGGGAACATGGTGGGGATAACGCGACCAGCAGAGTAGATTCTACTGTGTTGGCTATCGAGTAGTAATGACGGAGCGCTCTAACGTTGTCACAGCAGAATTATTTTCTCAGTGTGCTGTGATTTTGCTCCTGTATTCGTTTCGCGTCTATGCGTGAATTGCGGCCATCTCCTCGTTTATTCGTGTTGCCTTAATAGTTGTTGCGAGTGTGACGGACGGTATGGGTAGAGTGTCATGAATCCCTATGGTTTAATCACAAGAGAACCCGAGAATGGAATTGGTCATCCCGTCACATCCACATATGAATAATTATTAAAGAGATCTACCCTGCGATAGATCGGTAAATATGATTCGTTGCCGCCTAGTCCTATACAGGTCTCAATTGATTTGTTTAAATTATTGTGAGGCTAGTAGATGAAGAAATAATAATGATATAATTGAAATAAAATGAAATAAAATAAAATAAAATAAAATAGGATAAAAGGTGGTTCAAATGATAATGGGAATTGACTGGTAAAATCAATTATATATTTTTGAACGATTGGAAATGAAAATATAATTCAAGCGACTAACAAATGATTGTCGGTTGAATAGATGAATAACATAAAATAATGAAATCACAAAATAATCAAAATAATGAAATAATATGATGATCTCCGACGTGGGGATCGTGAAGGCTTGTTACTATATGAGAAGTATTATCAATGAAGATAGTAATGAATTAAGAAATGCTTTTCACGATTCACACGGGTTGATATGAAGCAGATAATGAAATGATTGAAATAGGAACTACTGAAATAGGAACTCTCTCTCTCTGTTTCTGCGAAATTCTAATATAATTCTAGCGTGTATATTAATTGGACGAACCGAGATTGGTATTCAGTTGTAGAATAACTTAATTAAACGATAGTTAATCGGCAAGTGATTCTCTACGGTTGGATAAAATTTTAAACCGACGGGATTAGGGTAGTACCCGAAATTCCATAAAATTATCCCAGTAGGTTGTTCATACTAATTAACATACTGATCTTGATTCCTTTATATTCAAAATGAGGTATTCCCGAATGAAGGACATAAGAATACTGATAATATATATACAGAGCGATTCTGAGGAAACAGGTCACGCTGATAGAGGTTCCCTTATTTATTTTCGTCAATGACAACGCTGTCAAATACCACGAAATAGCGATCTACCGATATTTCATATGCCTGTGACTGATATCTTCAGACGACGTAGCGGTAGCTGTCACGTTGTATAGGTTAAAATGAACTTTCATATTACAATATTGTGTAATTAATTCTAATATTGTTCATAATACAACGGTATACGATATTATTTCATAAATAAGTAGTGATGAGGTTAAATTGATTGCAGGCGTCGATTTCTGTTCATTCCAACATTATTAGGTTATAAATAATTGTCTTGGTGAAATTCACAGATCTGGTAGTGATGAAGTTATTAAGTCAATAGCATACGATATTGATTCTTTATAAATTCATTCCAGGTGTGAATTTCTGTTCATTAACTACCCTAGTAGCAAATTGATTCAAGTCTGCTCGCAGTCTCATTGCAGGTCTTCTGCAGATCTTACTGAAGACCACTAGTGGACTACTTCCACATTTGAGTGTGGGGCTGACATCAGATACTTCAATGCAGAACTTATGAGATTCTTCAGTGCAGAATCTTATGAGATTCTTCAGTGCAGAATCTTATTAGATGAAAATGTCAGTTAAATATAAATACGGTCTTGCGATTTTATATGGTTTTTGTCTACGTATTTTATCCGGATGTATCCGAACGGATATCCGAGATACAATACGTTGCAAAAATCCATATATATACAAGCGGAATAGGACGAGATTTATTTATCAGGAATTCTACCAGGGTTATTCTGCAGAGTGCCAGTTATTCTGCAGAGTGCTAGTAGATCGCTTAAGGTTCTTCTCCATTTCAATACCGCTCACCAATATACAGCTTCAGGATCAAAGTGAAAAACTAATATTGGAAAAATATCTGAACTGTTGCTTGAGACGACACTATTATGTTCAAATTTGAGCGATAATTCAAACATTTATTTCAAGTGGAGGTATTTAACTTCAATTCTGTGAGCTTACGCAGCTTCTTAAGCTTACCACTAAGCTTACATATTATTAGTTTCAATGAAAGTCTTCTAGAAATATCTTCCAAAATAGTTATATTTATTGCATAACCAAAATTTGGGACCTCCCTATATAGTGTTGGCTCTTTTTACGTTCATTTCACGTGAAAAAAAGTTTCGATAGTTTTGAAAAATTCAAATTCAGAAAACGTCAAAATCCGGTCGATTTTTTCTAGAAATTCCCTCATATCTCTTCAACCAGTTGAGTCCCGTGACTTTTCATTACACGGAAATTTGCGGGAAAAATAGCCGCATTTTATGATGAAAAATGGACCCCAGAAAAGTTTGGGGAACGAGATCAATATCGCATTTTTCGCGTTTTTTTCACCATCAACTGAAAATCGACTTTGTCTCGCGGCAACATCGGAAAGTACATCAAATCACAAAACTTTTGACCCACTTGATTTTCAGGCGCGGACATGTAGTTTGGGAGCTACAGCGATTTGAAAAAAATAATTCAAAATTTGTGAATCGGTGTTACTGGCGACCTGTAAAAGGTAGAATTTTCATTATTTATAGGAATTTTTTTTTCAACCCATTACTCAACTTGACTAAGTTTGAGACAAATCGAAAGGGGTGTGGACAACCAATTATACATTTCATATGGAACTCGCCCATATATAAAGCTGCAGCTTTAATACAGATCCTTCAATTGTTCTGCTTGTATACTGTACTCAGTAAAATACTCTGAAGGATCTGCGACAAATCTGCGAGAATAGTGCAATAAGATTCTTGAAACAGAATCTGCGAAAATCTGCTGTTGCAGGTATTGCTACCAGGGCAGATTCTTCAATTGTTCTGCTTGTATACTGTACTCAGTAAAATACTCTGAAGGGTCTTCAACAGATCTGCGAACATACTGCAATAAGATTCTTGAAGCAGAATCTGCAAAAAACTGCTAATGCAGGTATTGCTACTAGGGTACATTAGTTACAACCGAGGATTTCTTCGGTGACTGACTGACCCGTTGTATCTCTTCGATAAGTAGGGTTACGAAGAAAACGATGTGAATATCATTCATCAAGCAATATCTCATTGATCCAGTTGAAGTTTTTCATCCTACGAGGCATCTCAGCTGAATGAAACAATACTCTACATGTCTTCTAAGCCTAATGAGTAGGAAGACAGTCCTGATGCATGAATTCATTGATCTGCCGTAATAAGCTTTGAACATCTACGTGTTGATCTAGAGAAAGAGGCGCGAAATACAATTACATGATTAAATGAACTTACTTGTAAGTGAAGTTCTATCATGATTGTATGAAGCACCTCTTCCGAATAGATCAATCCCATCCATAAATAACCCATTCTAAAGCCCGGCGCAGACGGTGCATTTTTTCCTGCTGGATCGCTTGCTGGTTTTCCGTGCTCGTAGCTGTGCTGGCTGGGCCGCATGTAATCGAGCGGGATGCGATGCAGGCTCGGCTTGCTGGGCAATAGGCTGGTTTTGATATTCAAACAAAAATGGACGCTGTTGTATTAGAGGTTGTCCGTCGGAGACGGGCAGCTATCGCTGTTCTTTTACGCATTATTGACGAATTATTGAGGAAAAGAATTAAAAAACGCAGAATATGGAGCCGTTCTTGGCTAAAGCGGAGAGACATGGGGCAAGGAGTTTTCACCATGTTGTTCAATGAATTAAGGTTACCATAACCCGCTTTGAGTCTGGCTTTCTTTCGTCATCAATTCAATGAGTATTCTAATACTGTCGGTGTTGTGACCTGGCAGTACGATGCAATTGCTACAGGGAACTGTTAAATATTTATTTATTAATTTTCTTAATTTTTATTTATTCATTTATTGAGAAATAAAGAGGCAAACACTCAATATGGATTGTTTTTATTACTTATGAACTGATAATTCATAAATTTTATTATTAGTATTCCTAGGATAAGTAGTTAGAAAACAATGAAAGAGGGAAACAAGAAAACTGGTTGATTATCTACCACTGATTAAGGCTTATCACGAGACCTGTCTAAATCTAAAGTGCGCGCATTAATCGTAGTTTGGATCAGGGTGTTCATCAGGTCCAATCGCAGCTCCTCACTTCGAATGCTCCGAATCACTGAGCCTAGAAAAGTTAAGTACCCAGCGATCCCATCTTCAACAGGCAGAGGTACAGGTGTGCTATCGCGTTGCGTGTTTGATATGACTATAGGCTGGCGTAAGGACTCAGCCAAAGATGCTATAGCGCCAACATAACTGTCTTCACTCGGTGCCTTGCGCTTTGCAGCACGAGGCTGATAACTAGGTACATCGGATGAGCCGGAAGTTGCAGGGCTGACTGACTGAGATGGGCGAAAAATCCTTGGGGATGGCGAAGAACTTGTTGAAGAAAGCACTCTCACTGGTGCAGCTGCTGCAGATGAACACCGTGCAGTCTGGGGTGGGGGCAGATGAACATCCCGGGCAGTGCTGGCAGATTCGTCTTCAAAAAAAACATTCAGCGAGCCATCCTCTGTGAAACCTTCGCTGATGATATGGATCGAACTCTGAGAGTCCTGTGTAAGGGTTTCTTCGGTATTGACTTCCACTGAGTTCCGACTTTTTCTTGGGACAAAATAGGCATCGAGAAATTTCAGATGTTGATAATACCATAGACTGGGAATGTATATCTGAAAATCGACATAAAACTGTCAATCGATATCGAATTGACCACGTGAGCAGATTGAGGTTATGCCCATATACTTACGCTTTCAGTTCCCGTTCCACTTTTCACTGATGCCTTAACTTTTGCGCTTTCAATGTTGTACTGGGTACGTAAAGTATGAAATTTTGTGGCACACTCCTTGTCGGTAGCATCTGGTCGAAAAGCTCGTACAACATCCCCTACTCTCTTAAGAGACTCACTGCGCAAATGTTTGTTGTGATAGTTTGCTGAGTTAACAGCGTACAAGCAGCTTTCCAACTTGTACGCATCGATGAGTGTGATAATTTGGTCATTTGACCACTTGTTCTTTGACTGGTCAGTTGCTTTCGGTACCATTTCTACTCGTTGCCAACAAAACACCACCTTCTTCTTCTTCAACTCCTTCTTTCTGGAAGGTGTCAAATAATCAAAACACTACCTCTAGATACATTGCAATCGGCTGAGACTCGCGCTGTACTTAAAAAAAAAAATAACAAGCACAGCTTGTGTGCTCATTTGTTACCATGTCACGGCAGATCATCTAAACGATAATCACGACACTGCTTGCGCTGGTGCTAGGTGCCTTGCAGGATTTCAGTGATTGACCATGTGCTATTTTCTCTGCATGTTGTCATGCTGCTGTCGATTTTCAGATATACATTCCCAGTCTATGGTATTATCAACATCTGAAATTTCGCGATGCCTATTTTGTCCCAAGAAAAAGTCGGAACTCAGTGGAAGTCAATACCGAAGAAACCCTTACACAGGACTCTCAGAGTTCGATCCATATCATCAGCGAAGGTTTCACAGAGGATGGCTCGCTGAATGTTTTTTTTATTTTGAAGAGGAATCTGCCAGCACTGCCCGGGATCTTCATCAAGACAGTTATGTTGGCGCTATAGCATCTTTGGCTGAGTCCTTACGCCAGGCTATAGTCATATCGAACACGCAACGCGATAGCACACCTGTACCTCTGCCTGTTGAAGATGGGATCGCTGGGTATTTAACTTTTCTAGGCTCAGTGATTCGGAGCATTCGAAGTGAGGAGCTGCGATTGAACCTGATGAACACCCTGATCCAAACTACGATTAATGCGCGCACTTTAGATTTAGACAGGTCTCGTGATAAGCCTTAATCAGTGGTAGATAATCAACCAGTTTTCTTGTTTTCCTCTTTCATTGTTTTCTAACTACTTATCCTAGGAATACTAATAATAAAATTTATGAATTATCAGTTCATAAATAATAAAAACAATCCATATTGAGAGTTTGCCTCTTTATTTCTCAATTATCTGACACAGTTCAATCGTTCAATCTTCACAATTAATTAACAACAATAGTAATATAGTGTAAATATTAACAGTTCCCTTTAGCAATTACATCGTACTGCCAGGTCACAACACCGACAGTGTTGAAATACTCGTTAAATTGATCACGTACTGCACTCGCTGTGCTAGTGCAGCGATTTCCTCCCTGATTCGATACGCTTGCAAGCCCTGATTCTATGATGTCAGGATTTTCCCCTCTGTATAGGGACGGAACATACCGGTGAGATTTTTTCGATAGAAGAAAATTGTGGAGAAGAACACAAGTATACGTTATGACCTCAACTTTCTCAACGGATAAGGCAATAGGATTCAATAGCACACGGAATCTGTTTGCGAGTATTCCGAATGCATTTTCGACTGTTCTCCTTCCTCTACTCAACCTGTAGTTGAAAATTCTTTTTTCAAGAGTCAAACAGCGATCTGGATAGGGTTTTATCACATTTTGTTGCAGAGAAAATGCATCGTCTGCCACAATAGTATAAGGCATTTTGTGACGAAAACCAGGTAGGTAGTTGGGCTGAGGTAAATTAAGAGAATTCGACTTCAAATTACTTCCCAATGGACTGTCCCGAAACACTGCAGAATCATGCATTCGCCCATTTCGACCAATGTCAACAAATATAAATCTGTATTCCGCATCCACAAGCGCAAGTAGAACGATGCTATCCATACTCTTATAATTTCGATAAATTGACCCTTCCTTTCGAGGAGGTCTGAAGGCAATATGCTTTCCGTCGAGGGAACCTATACAATGCGGAAACTGCCAGTTTGTTTGAAATTGATCTGCTATGAGTTCCCAATCCTCAGCTGCTGATGGAAACTTAATGACTTTATCCTTAAGAACTTGAATAATTGCTAAACACGTTGAATGCACAATTAGGGACAATGTATTTGGAGCAATTCGAGTTGAATATGCTAGATCCTTAAAGGTATTTCCAGATGCAAGATATCGAAGAGTTGCACTTAATCTATCTCTCGGTGAAATAGCCTCTCTCATCACTGTGTTCTGCTTCTGGATATATGGAGTCAATAAAAGCAGTAATTCGTTGAAATCGGCTTCCGACATGCGTGTGTAGTTTGCAAATGATATTGGATCCTCAGGGCTGATGAAAAAAAATACGGAAGAAATTGAGAGAAAGTCAGACCCGAAGCGGGTTATGGTAACCTTAATTCGATGAACAACATGGTAAAAACACCTCGCCCCATGTCTCTCCGCTTTAGCCAAGAACGGCTCCATATTCTGCGTTTTTTAATTCTTTTCCTCAATAATTCGTCAATAATGCGTAAAAGAACAGCGATAGCTGCCCGTCTCCGACGGACAACCTCTAATACAACAGCGTCCATTTTTGTTTGAATATCAAAACCAGCCTATTGCTCAGCAAGCCGAGCCTGCATCGCAGCCGGCTCGATTACATGCGGCCCAGCCAGCACAGCTACGAGCACGGAAAACCAGCAAGCGATCCAGCAGGAAAAAATGCACCGTCTGCGCCGGGCTTAACATCTGTTAGATATCCCAGAATAATTAGGGCAGTACTTTATAGAAATAACCATGCAACAAACCATGGGCAACAAGCAAGTTATGAAAATTGAATGCTTTAAAAATTGTGGCGAAAACGGTGTACTCGTAGAACTTCGACGCGGATGAGTCACTCCACCCGGGAAAAAAAAATTATATAAAATTATATATAAGTATATAAAATTATATAAAATTATATGAAATTGTATCTTATTTTATCTAATTTTTTATGATTATATCTAGATTCTCACATTAAATTATATAAATGTTTATATAATTATATGAAACTATATAAATTTTATAAAATTTTATATAATTATATATAATTATATATTATTATGTATAAATCAGAAAATCCTCAATTGTAAACTTATATATTATTATATATAAATATGTATAAAGATATTAAACTTTATATATTTTGTATTTTTTTATAAAATTATATAAAACTTTATTGGATTTCTAAGATTAAAATATATATAATTATATAAAATTATATACATTTTTATATTATTGCACATAATTATATATTAATCAAAAAGCCCTCAATTATAACCTATATGGGCGTTTCCAGCGAAAATGTCATTTTTGTTCTAAAAAAAGTGCTGTTAAAGATTTTGAGGCACATCATCCAAAGTTTTTTGGTAGTCTACTTGAATGTTGATCAGTGCATTCCATAGGTTGGCCCATTTTATTTAGCTTGCGCACGCGGTACGGATTAAAAAAAATATATATTCATCATTCAGAACGGATAAAAAAAAAAAAAAAAAAAAAAAAGCACAACACGTAGGTCACGGAAAATACGAAGCGGAATACCCGGTGGGATATTTTTCCGTGAAATCATCACTTTCAGAGAGACATTAAAAAAAAATCGAATTTTCGATGGTAAAAACGCGTGTGAATATCTCAAATTTTGAGGCACACTGTTGAAATTTTTTTTGTACGACATTTTTATGGTAACGCTTTCAAATAAAAATTGCAGTATTTTCCTTGCCCTCGCGCACGACGAGTAGGAATACGAGCATGTCGGTCGTGACATTATCGGTCGTGACATTTTTGCCCTAAAACAGCAATAAAAAGTGTGCGCAGTTCAAAAATGACTCATAATGATTTCGTACTTCTTGTGAACACGGTTTCAATTGAGTCACTCATAAATTTTCCGGTGTGCCTGTTGGAGGAATAGAAATAAATGCTCTTTTGGTCGTGACATTTTCCGAGAAATATTCAGTTTCGCGAACTTTATGTCTGTATTAGTCGTCAAATATTGTTAGCACATCGATGCCCTTCATGCACAGTATTTCTAACGCCAAACTGAACTAATGTAGACTATGATAAAGAACGAATTGCATTGCGCACAACTGTGGCATACGATTATGTCGGTCGTGACAAGTATATCCCAAAAGCTCGGGACACACGTTCCATCCTTTATTTTGAGGGTGCAAGACTTGGCACATCATTAGATCGAATAATTCCACATTCTGTATGGTTAGCTGAGGCCACCCGAATTTTATGCGGTTTTTTTGAAGCTGCGCACAAGTTCCGCAAACAGCAGAAGCAATAAATCTGTGCGTCGGGACATACGTTGCTCAGGAACACTTCGCGTCTTTCCGAGAGACGCTGTAATGTGAGGTAGCTAGAAATCATTATGAAAAGTTGTTTTCCGGGTACATTACACTCATATGTAACAGCTCATGCTATAGGAATTCAAATTCATACGTTGGCACGGGTTAAAAAACTCGAGGGACCGAAAAATGACATTTTCGCTAGAAACGCCCATATATTATGATACATAAATATATATAAAAATATAAAATTTTATAAATTTTGTATTTTTTTATAAAATTATATAAAGCTATGTTGGATTCCTTTTATTAAATTATATATACAATTTCATCTATTCAGATATTAAAATGTATTAACTTTAGGAACTATCACATATATGTATTTGTACACAGTCATCTGAATTTCGCTCATTCCTGCAAGTATAATTTATCGGATCAATATTTAGTATTAATCCCCGGGAAAAAAATTTTTTATATGATCATATATAATCATATATAATTATGTATAAGTTTATTTAATTAAATATAGTTTCATATACACTCAGCAACAAAATTAACGGCGTACCCGGCACTCGGCGAAATAATGCCGATTTTCAAAATCCTGTAACTCGCTGAAAAATTGTCGAAAAAAATCATTCGGGGCAGCATTTTGAAGGTTGAAACTTCATCTTCAAGATGGTTTTCTAAAATTCTTTCTACGGCCATTTTTGACGTCATAGCGTAGGTTTGAGTGCCGAGTTGCAAAACGCTAGGAAAAACAAGTTTTTCAAAGTTCTCTATGGGCCGTTTGAAAAATCGCAGCGATTTGTCGAGACAGCCATTTTATAGCCTGGAATCTCCTGTTCAGAATGGTTTCTAGAAATTTATTGCACAATTTTTTGTCACCGAGTTATTCGACTCTTGGTGAAGCAATGTCGATAAGGGCAGGATCGACCCCACACACCCACCTACACACCCACCCACACACCCACACACCTGCACACACACCCACAACCCACACACATACAAACACATACACACGGACACACGGACACACACACACGGGATGCATGGTAGACTGTACCTCCTCGCGGTGCATCCTGGATAACGCCAAATCAATCGCCTACTCGTCGATTCGGCCCTTATTGCTTCATCAAAAGTCGGATAACTTAGTGACCAAAAATCGTGCGACGAATTTTCAGAAACCATTTTGAAGAGGAGATTCCAGGCTACAAAATGGCTGTCTCGAAAGTTCTTTGCGATTTTTCAAACGGCCCGTAGAGAACTTTGAAAAACTTTTTTTTCCAGCGTTTTGCAACCCGGCACTCAAACCTACGCCGTGAGGTCAAAAATGGCCGTAGGAAGAATTGTCAAAAACCATCTTGAAGATGGAGTTTCAACCTTCAACATGCTTTCCCGAATGATTTTTTCCGACAATTTTTCATTGAGTTACAGGATTTTGAAAATCGGCATTATTCCGCCGAGTGCCGGGTGCGCCGTTAATTTTGTTGCTGAGTGTAGTTATGTATAATGTTTATATAAAATTATATATATTCATATATAAATATGTATAAATATATATAAGTTTATATGATTATATAAAACTATATAAAATTTTATATACAAGCATATCGCATGGCTTTATATTACTGTATAAAACCATACATTATTATACATTAAAATATATACTAATTATTGTCATATAATCAGATAGTCCTTCTTCATTACATATAAATACTTACAGTATATGAACAGATAATTTTTCTTTGAAAAAATGCACTTCCAGTAGATTAAAAAAATTACTGGTGCATTTTTGTCATGTTTTTTTTTTTTATCAACATAATTGATAATCAGCATTCATGAAAATTAACTCTGAATTCATCAAATTACTCAAATGCTTATTTAATAAATTTAATTTCGCTAACTCAATTTATATTTCACGCAGAATATCATTTAATGATACCTGCGTGTTTGTTGCATTTCATTACGATGAAATTGATAATTAATACGTCAGATGTAAAATTTTGTTCAATAAGAATTAGAATATATGACATTCGTATATTTGATATTTGTTTAAGCTCATATTTCAACAACAGATCTTGGGTCAGTCGATAGCGGGCAGAGTTGGCGAGCGCACGGTTCACGGATCGATCCCCGGCCGGGACCAGTTTTTTTTTTTTTTTCTTTGGGCCGATACCAGTATATGTCATTATATAAAACTATATATAATGATATAAAATTATATATTTTCATATATTATGAGATAAAATTATATCATGCCAAAATTGAGATATAATTTTATATAATTATATATAGCCAACTATATATAATTGTATATAATTATATAAAAAATGATTTTCCCGGGCAGTTTCCTTCTTCAATACGATATTCCGCACAGTATCCATCGCCGGACACGGAAGTCCTGGATTCTTGGCTGCGAAATCATCTGCGATGGTCCGAAAGCTATGACCGGTCGCGTGTTCCAAAACCATGCTATTGAGTTATTATTAAATTGTATATTTTTTTTTTTTCTTCAGAAGGACAGCGTCCTTGCACATGTATCATTAATTATTTGATATGATTATGCAATATCAACTGAATAAACAAAGAATTTTATTAAATCTGTACAATTTGTTGTGATTGAGTATTTTGTACAAAAATGCAACGCTTTGTTCTACGCAGCAATCGAATACTCAATTAAATAGATTCACAAAAGGAACGATAATTTTAATTCATTCATCACTCGATGAAACTTAAACACGCATTGATAGACCAACACATCATTTGTGCAGGACTGTCTTCGTACTCATTAGGCTAAGAAGACATGTAGAGTTTTATTCAGCGGAGATGCCTCGTAGGATGGAAATCTTTCACTGGATCGATGAGATATTGCTCGATGAATGATATTCACATCGGTTTGTTCGTAACCCTACTTGTCGAAGAGATGCAACGGGTCAGTCAGTCACCAAAGAAATCCTCGGTTATAACTAATGTAGTAAATAAACAGAAATTCACACCTGGTATGAATTCATAAGGAATCAATATCGTATGCTATTGACTTGATAACTTTATCACTACCAGATCTGTGAATTTCACCAAGACAATTATTTATAACCTAATAATGTTAGAATAAACAGAAATCGACGCCTGCAATCAATTCAACCTCATCACTACTTATTTATGAAATAATATCGTATACCGTTGTATTATGAACAATATTGGAATTAATTACACAATATTGTAATATGACAGCTCATTTTAACCTATACAACGTGACAGCTACGGCTACGTCGTCTGAAGATATCAGTCATAGGCATATGAAATATCGGTAGATCGCTTGTTCGTAGTATTTAACAGCGTTGTCATTGACGAAAATAAATAAGGGAGCCTCTATTAGCGTGACCTGTTTCCTCAGAATCGCTCTGTATGTATACGCCCACTGCGTATCGTGGTTCGCCTGCCGTGGCGCCGTCTAGCGGATAAATGGCCGCATAACGTAGACGCGCGGCTGCTTGGGATCCGTACTGTGGAGCACGGCAAATGTAGGCCCCGTTACAATTATTCAATAAACTTTCGATCGATATTACCGAAATGAGCTTGGCGTACATACAACGTGGCTTCCAAAGCATCGATATTAATATTTTTCGTGGAAAATCCGTATCAAAAGGTAAGTAAATCGTCCCAAATAATGAAAGTTTGCGAAGATACCAAACTGCATCTTTACTTGCTCACGCATTCAAAATATCGCACAGATAATGATATGATTTTCGATCCATTTTTGAATCAAATTCAGGCAAAAAACTGTTCGAGAGCCGTCATATCACGGAAGTCCAAGAAATTTTAAATTCAGAGGGCCAACGAGTTGTGACCGGTAAAGTAATCCCGCAAACTAGGGTGAATAATTCTCCGTATGACGTAAGAATAGAGGTATTCATAATGAAATTAAAATTGTACTATTAAAATCTAGTCCCAAAAAACGACTAATTAACAAATGTTTATAGTTTATTGCTATATGTGAAAGATATGAAAGAACACACACCAACAATGAAAACTACAGGAATAAGTATTTTAAACATAGGCTTGTATCCACCTATTTCTTCGGTCGATCTCGTAACTTTTTTTCGGAAACGAGTGAAATTTTAGATGTCGACTATTCTGTTCGGTATTATTGCAACCAATGATGCAACAATATCTACTAGCTGGCATTATTTATCTATTTTCAAGCGATTTTGAATCACAAAACCCCGGATTCGTGTGGTAACGCCGTACAGTTGACGACGCTTGAGCGTCTGCAAAGTTTCTGATTTGGTCGGCAGGGCGGCGCCACTAGAGTTAAGCAGCAGGCGTATATGGATATCTATATGAACTGAGATTGGTATATTAAGTCTTGGTTTTGGATGGAAATCTAGTATCTATTCATTTGAGCTTCTATTTTGTTTGAACGGAAAGACTCTACGGGATTAGGGTATCACCCGAAATTCCATGAATTATCCCAGTAGGTTCTCAAATTTATTGTAATACCAATCTTGACCTATAATTATTATAATGAAGTTCTTAGGTATATATTGTATGGTTATTTGGTAAAGAGATATAAACTTCGGGATCGGAACTATGAGTAACAGTGCAAGTGTGACGTTCTCACCAGCTACCAACGACCGACAATAGTTTTCCTTTCTTTACCCTTTATAATAATTAATAACGAATACATATAATAAGCATACATATATAATTATATGCCTATAATACATTGTAACTTTTGGCGAGTTTCTCAGGCTCAAAGCTATAGAGAAACCCGCAAGTTATTGTGAGTTCTTTACCTAAATTGAAGTGAATTTAATAAAAATAATTGGGGCTTTTTCTTGAGGTTGAAAGGTAGGGAAAAGGATGGGACTTACCACCAAAAGCCACCTATCTAACCTTTTGACTCTATTCTAACTGGGACTCGGGTAGGTTTCCCCGCCAGAGTCTCGGTACGTCGACTCGGAAGTTAATCAAAGCCGACGACAATTCTAAAGATCAGAACCAGGAAGTTAATCCGGGTCTGATATGCTAAACTATATTTCTAAATCTCTACGGATCCGGGAATCTCTCGACTCCGAGACCGTGCGCCAGACTCGTGATCGTATGCCTTGGCCCTCGGACACACTAACTTAATAGAATGCCGTGCGCTCTTTGCATTTATCAGAGCCTGTTCCCTGCTGGCTTTTTATAGGGGTTAAATAGCTGGGAATCGGGGCTGAAACAATGAATAAAGTCCAACGTTCAAAATAAAGAAAAATAAAGAAGCATAATTTAATCTACTCTGATCAGTACAAAAATAATCTTATTCTAGTTTTCCCTATTATCTAATGATCTGTGCTGTAACGTTCGTGCGTGTCTTGGTTTTGATTCGATCGTGACGATTTTAAATTTGTAAATAAAGCTAGGCGCTTATTTCCTATCCTTCGGAATTTATATTTTGAAACATCTATTCTCTCCTATCCCATCGATTAAATTTAGAATTATCAGTGATGCTATATCTTCTGTAATTTAACGCTAATACAACGAAATTATTTCCGACAATTAAATCAAGGCGAAATAATGTAGGCAAGTGATTTTATATTAAACAAACATTGAGTTGTCGAGGCGCTATGCCTTTCGACACTCCGAAACATGAAATGAGTCGCTGTGACGCTTTGTCTACGAACGCTGCTGATGCCTGCTGAGCGCGTTCCTTATATAGTTGAAATCCCCACTCCTTTGGCTTCGCAACGTCGTGCTCGACTGCAGAGGATTAGTATAATCCTCTGGCCTTTTGTTCGATCTATTTCAGCTGATATATTCGGAATATATCGCTAAATATGTTACAACATATACGCATGAGACTATATCCGTTAAAATAAAATCTATATTATAATATTGTTACATTGGGTAAAATCACCCTTATCCTATTAATTTCATACACACCATCTAGTAGCCTATATGATAAATGACATCCTTTAAAATATAAGAAACTCGGTTGCTGCGTCAACAACGATTATTGTAAAACAAATCAGTCTGTCTTTAGCTCACTACTGAAGCAGACCTGTATTTTCTGAATACATAATCTCATTGCAAAACATATATAATTCCTCTACGATTCACTTTATTTCTCTTGGAGAACCTACATAATAACTTATTAACTCAACGTTTATCTTAAAACGTTACACTGGTGTCAGAAGTGGGATTTTCCGAGACCGATAGAGTGAATATTTTGTGGAATCTACTATAAACGAAAAAACGAAATGTCTCGTCGACGAGCTACTGCTTCTACTGACGAACCCGCTGGAAACCAGCAAATACCACCTCAAGTCGACATGATGGAGCGACTTTTTCAAGCTTTGGCCGCTCAACAACAAGCAAGCCTTGCGGCTCAAACCGCTCAACAACAAGCAAGCCTTGCTGCACAAGCAGCACAACAAGAAGCAAATTTAGCCGCTCAAAGAGAAAGAGAAGAGCGGGAAGACAGACGCCATCGCGAAGAAAGAGAGGCCGCTTTGGCGGCTAGACGAGAAGAACGAGAAGAAAGACGAGCCGAACGTGAGGCAAACTTGGCGGCTCAACGCGAGCGTGAAGAACGGGAGACTATTCGCCTTCGTGAGGAACGCGAGGCAAACCAAGCAGCCCAACAGGCTACCCTTTCCCTTCTCATGAGACGCCTTGAGCCACAGGAGCAAACGATCTCGCAGACTTCGACTCCCAGACGTTCCCCGATGAGGATCGAGGAAGTCGTTGAGCCTGCAGTCATTCGGTCTGTACATAATTATGGGGAGGAAGAACCCTCCCCAACTATTCGTAGACCACGTACGGGTGAAGCGGCAACTTTCACGCCGCACACCCGTACCATCCCTCAAAGCGACTGAATTGAGCACTCAATTCGGGACGCAAACAATGTACACCATGCTGACCACATGGCTGGCGATAACACTCTCGAAAATAGAATTAATAACACTGTGCCTCTTAATTTGTCTTGCGCCGGGAGTAGTCGCGACAAACAATTAAACAACACGACTGTCATAAATAACGAGACTGTATCCAAATCGTCTAACCTAAAAGTGAACTTCTTTGACGGGACAATACCGTGGGCAGATTACGAAAGACAATTCCAAATAATAGCTAAAGTTAATTCGTGGTCTTCAATTACTAAAGCCGGGCAACTAGCCGGAAGTTTGAGAGGCCCTGCCTTAGCCGTCCTATCGACTATTGCTGATTCCGATATTGAAAATTACGATAAACTCAGCGGAGCCTTACGTCTAAGATTCGGTAATCAACTGATTTCTAAATTATCTTTAACTCAATTGGGACTTAGGAAACAAGGCAAAGAAGAAGGTCTTCCTTCGCTCGGTGTAGAAATAGAAAGACTAGCGAGAATAGCTTTGCCAAATTGTGATGAGTCCACTAGGGACATGTTAGCTTGCGACAAATTTATAAACGCCTTAACGGATCCAGACCTAAGACATACTCTGAGCTTAACAGGACCTTCTTCGGTCCATGAAGCCGTAACTAAAGGGATGGAAATCGAGGCCTTAACAAAGCATCATTTGGGGGTAGGGAAAGTTCGTCAAATCGAGACAGAAACACCTTCCACTGACCCAACTAAAACTTCCGTTACCCAGAAAACTACTCCCAGGCAGCAGACAAATAATAATAATAATAATAATAGAAATGATAATAATAATAGGAGTAACGATAATAATTTTAACAGGAATAATAGTTATAATAGGGGACAGAATTACGGAGACAGACCCCCGCTAATATGCAAATATTGTAAAAAAATCGGGCACGACGTCAATCGTTGCTATTCTCTGGAAAAAGTATTTCGATCTAATGACGGTAATTCTCAAAATAATCAAACCTCTTGGAGGAAAGATAGCGAAAATAAAACTAATAATTCTCCAAAATCCTCAGAAACTCAACAAGGTACTTCTAACCAAAAAAACTAGTTTTTGATGATTTAGAAGGGCAAAAGTCATCAAGTGTTCGACCCAACGAAAGCCCTGTTTTAACTCATTTTCTTTTAAGAAGTCTAAGACAAACAGGCTTATATGCGCGTGGGACTGTCAACGGAATTAACTGCCTCTGGGTCATAGACACTGGGGCAGAAGTTACAGTGGTCCGTTCGGATCTCTTAAAATCTATTGACCCTATTCAACCATTTACCTATCTACGCACTGCTACAGGAGAAATAACTCCAGTTTTAAAAGAAGTATTAGTACAAATTAATGTGATAGGGTGTATCGATTCTTCACATAAAGTCTATGTAGCAGATATTGAGGATGAAGGGATCTTAGGGATTGACTTTCTTTCCGCGCATAATTGTGTAATTTCAACTGAAGGCAATTTATTAACATCGGGTCGACACGAGATAACTCTTCTTACTAACAGAAAAAAGGCTTCTCAATTTCCTCAGGTTCAGATAATTGACCTTTCTAGCGACGAAGTAGATTCATTTCCTATACACTCGCAGAATCTTTTAGAAAGATCTTCTTCGTGCTTAGATTCCATTCAAAAGGAAAAATTTAAAACTTTGATTGAGGAGTATCAGGATACTTTTGCTAAAAATAGTAACGATAAAGGGAGAAGTACCTTAACAACTCATACCATAGATGTAGGAGATAATGCTCCGATTAAACAAGCAGCTAGAAGACTGCCATTAAACGGTCGAAAAGAGGTAGAGAAGATGGTAGACGAGATGCTCGCCATCAACGTAATAGAACCATCTTCAAGTCCTTGGGCTTCACCTATCGTACTGGTTTCTAAGAAAGATGGTACCAAAAGATTTTGCATCGACTACAGGAGGCTAAACAACATAACCAAGAAAGATTCTTACCCCTTGCCGAGAATTGAAGAGACTCTCGATTTGATAGCTGGAGCAGAATGGTTCAGCACTATTGACCTACAGAGTGGGTATTGGCAAGTAGAAATGGACGAAAGAGATAAAGAAAAGACCGCTTTTGTAACCGGTTTAGGAGGATTATGGCATTTTACGGTTATGCCTTTTGGGTTATGTAACGCCCCTGCGACTTTCGAAAGAACAATGGAAACCATTTTACGAGGAATAACAGAAAAGAAGTGCCTGGTGTATTTGGACGATATAATCGTTTATGGAAAGACGTTCGACGAACAACTTGAAAACCTTAAAGAAGTCTTCTCTCGCCTACAACAAGCTGGACTCAAAATGAGTCCAAAGAAGTGTCATCTGTTACAGCGCGAGGTTCACTTCCTTGGACATATAGTCTCCGCAGAAGGGGTGAAGACGGACCCTGCAAAAATAGAGAAAGTGTCAGATTGGCCCCGTCCTGTAGATAAAGAAGGAATTCAAAGTTTTATAGGACTCTGCACTTATTATCGTCGTTTTGTTAAAGGGTTCGCCACCATAGCTAGACCTCTTCATCATCTAACAGGTAGTAAGGTTCAATTCGAATGGTCTCAGGAATGCGAGGATGCTTTTATCCAATTAAAAAATTACTTAACATCTTCTCCTATTCTCGCTTATCCCCAAGTAGAACATCCTTTCATTCTGGATTCAGACGCTTCTCTCTCGGGAATAGGTGGAGTATTGTCTCAGATCCAGGATGGGAACGAAAGGGTAGTTAGCTATTTCAGTCGTGTTCTTAGTAAAACAGAAAGGAACTACTGCGTTACTCGTAGGGAACTTCTTGCTGTGGTAAAAACAGTAACACATTTCCATCATTATTTATACGGGAGAAAGTTTTTGATTAGGACAGATCATGCTTCTCTCAAATGGTTGCTTTCTTTCAAATCTCCAGAAGGACAGGTAGCTAGGTGGATAGAAAGACTGGGCCAATATGACTTTGACATCCAACACCGCGCAGGATTACTTCATGGAAACGCAGATGCTTCATCTAGAAGACCCTGCGAAGGATCAATAGAATGTAAACAATGCACCAGGTTAGACAAACAACTAGACGAACCCTTTAAGATCCGTTCGATAACTTTTGAAGGAAATTTGGAGCCATGGAGAAAGGCTCAACAAGAAGACGAGGTTCTGTTACAAGTAAAGACTTGGAAAGAGTCTGGATTACGCCCTGAGTGGCAAGATGTTTCTGCCAAGAGTCAAGAATTAAAAATTTATTGGACTCAATGGGATTCCCTCTTTTTGATGAATGGGATATTGTATCGAAAATGGGAATCTCCAGATATGAAAGAAATCAGATGGCAATTACTAGTACCAAAGAGCAGGACGGAAGAAATCCTCAAACAGTATCATGATACTCCTTCGGGTGGTCATTTCGCTTCTAATAAAACCTTAAATCGGATTAGAGAACGATTCTTCTGGGCTCGTAGTAGGATGGACGTGGATGATCGGTCTAGGTTATGTAAGGTCTGCATAGCGAAAAAGGGTCCACGCAACAAGGGTCGAAGTCCCCTACAAATATACAACGTCGGAGCACCCTTCGAGAGAGTGGCTATGGATGTCCTTGGGCCGTTGCCTCTTTCTAGATCTGGAAATAAATATGCCCTAGTTATTGCTGATTATTTTACTAAATGGCCCGAGGTCATTCCCATACCTAATCAGGAGGCAAAGACTGTTGCCGAAATATTTGTGAGAGACTTTGTTTGTAGATATGGGGCTCCCCTTGAATTGCATACGGATCAGGGTCGAAACTTTGAGTCAATTTTAATGACGGAAATATCTAAAGTTCTAGGAATAAGAAAGACTCATACAACCCCCCTTCATCCTCAGTCTGATGGAATGGTAGAACGTTTGAACAGAACCCTTTTGAGTTATTTAGCTTCTTTCGTAGACAAAAGTCAACGAGATTGGGACGAGTGGATTCCTCTATTTCTTCTTTCTAATAGATCAGCTGTACACGAGACGACGAAACAGTCTCCAGCTTTTATGCTTATGGGAAGAGATCTTCGTTTGCCTTCAGATTTAGATAAGGGACCTATTCTATCGCCAGATCCTCTTCAAACCGATTTCGTTTCTACTCTAAGGGACATATTGGAACAAATACATAATTTCGCACGGGGAAGGATACAAGTTATTTCAGATAGGACAAAGGCCCATTATGATATTAGAGCTAGGGATCTTGCATTTGATACAGGAGATTTAGTCTGGCTATTTCAACCCAGAAGGGAAAAAGGACGATGTCCGAAATTACAATCAAATTGGGAGGGCCCTTACACGATAATTGATAAAATAAATAGCGTGGTTTATCGCATTCAACGCTCTACTCGCACTAGCCCTAAGGTGGTTCACTTGGATCGCCTGGCCCCTTATGAATCGAATGGACTTACCCTTGATAATAAAATCAAAAATCTTCGTTCTTTGAATCTAGATAAAAGCCAACCTATAGATAATGACTTCTCTCTCCAAAAGGATGATCAAACCTTTTCATTGGATTCTTCCAGGTGGTCCGAGGAACTGCCTTACGGGATTAAACGAAGAAATTATAGACCTTTAACGATAATCATAGAAGGGAATATCGGATGTGGTAAAACGACTTTCACTAAAAGATTTTTAAATGATAAGAATATCCTCACTTTACTTGAACCCTTAGATGAATATCGTAATGTCGCTGGCGAGAATCTCCTGGAGATGATGTATAAAGATCCTCATAAATACGCGTACCATTTCCAACATCACGCCGCAATGACAATGAGAAATAGACATTTGATCAAAACCGCGTTACCTAATAAAATAATGGAGAGGTCCATTTATAGCTGTAATTGCTTTGTAGAGACGCGTCGGAGGATGGGAGATTTTGAGAATCTCGAAGCTCACTTATTAATGGAAAATGTTAGGGTTTTAACCAACGAGTCTCCGGCGTATGAAGTAGATCTCATTGTTTATTTGAGGTTATCTCCGGAAGAGTCGTTTTCGCGAGTAAATTCACGCGCTCGTTCCGAGGAAGACGGTATTCCCTTAGGTTATTTGAAAGTTCTTCACGAAGTTCACGAAGATTGGTTGGTTAGAAAGAAATTTGCGACTCTTCCAGCACCAGTCTTGATCTTAGACGCCGAAGCTTCCGCAGATGACGTATATATGAATTTTTGTGAGGTTATGAAACCTTACGATTTTTAGTTTAGACTCAGAGGGAGCTCAGAACGACGGAGAATAGTTCGGAACGACTCGGTTAAACTCGGAACGACTCGGACGAATTAAAGATGGCTTCATTGAGCGCGAAATTGTTTAGATCAAATCAAGCAAGAGGGACAATCATGGCGAGAAAATCGATTAATAAACTCAGATTAACAGGAAAAAGATAGGAAAAGATAAATAAAATAGAATATTTTATTTTTATTATTATTATGAACAAGTAGATTAAGTAAATTGTGGATTGTTGAAAATACGTTCCTCAACTACGTGTTTGACGAGATTCTTGAGATCCCTGCACCCCCGGCATGTCTCTTTGGGTTTCTCGAAAATAAGAGAGACGCCACACCCATCGCATTCTAGGAGCGAATCCCGCATATGAGGCTTACCCACACGGGGTAGGTGGATCCTCACGATTTCTGGATAGATAGCTTCACGAGTGCTAAAAACAAATCACTTATTATGTAATTTCATCACTTATAAGTTCAGCAATTTCCTTGACGCCATTAATGATTTCCAAATATCACACTTACTAATAAAAGGCGCAATTCAGGCATCTAAACTGAGGTCTTTTTTTTAACAACACACACTTTCCCCTGAAGCATTTTATTTTGTTCCATTCTCTAGGGAACCAGTTATCCCATATATCCATATTTTCTACGTTTTCCCAATTTAGCTGGGAAACGATTTTTATTTTCCATAACACGTCTTCGTGAAGTTCAGCCATGACTACGAATGACGCTATCTTATGCTTCTTCTTATTAGCGATTGTTTCTTTTCTTCATTTGTTTAAACAATTTTCTTATTGGTCTAGAGATGATTTTGTTAAAAATATTCGATATATGTCGTTTAAAAGATCCTCATTTATTTTAATATCGATTCCCGCCGAAAATGTTACAAAAAATCTCACTAGGCGTCGCTGCAGTATAATCGATTTATAATGGGTATAGATCAAAAGGGATCCGAGCGGAAAACTTTAAATATAGGTTATGTTCTAGTTAACAAATAATAACCTAAGTTTTTCAGCTCCCGCTATTTTGATAGTAGGATTCTCTAATACAAATGATGTTCTGTGACGAAACGAAGGAAGCCTGACCCATCCCATCCTGACCTAATAATCCGGTTTCCCTACTTCCTCCCAGATAAGGCTGCTCCAATTTATATTCCTTACATTTATTCAATATAATAATTTAATTTATTAATTTCAAAACTATTCAGTTTATATCCATGTTACGTCTTTATTTGGGGTCTTGTCCCCTGTTTTAAATATCAGAATATAACTGAGGGATTTGTTGATGGTTAGAACAAAAGTAACTCGGTTAAGCAACTAATATTTATTAATAAGTACTGTAGGTGGAATAGGTAAAGTAAATTTTGGAGTCCCTTGTTGTCAGTAAAGAGGATCGTTGAGAAGTGAGTGAGGGACGAGGGAAGCATAGCTTGGTAGGTAGTTGCTAGGACAGTAAGATAAAAGGTTTTGCTGACTCGTTGCATTTGGCAGTGCCGGGTGCAACGAGTCTTTTCTAGAAGTAGGATCTGGTAGCAGGCAGATAGGAAGAGTGGAGGCGTAGAGGGAAAAGGGGGGAAGCGTGTGAAGAGTTGAGGTACTAGGTGAGTGAGGGGTGAACGTACGGGCGGTGATGCCCGGACGTAACATCCAAAAGGATTAATTTATTATTATAATTCAAAAAGATTTTAAAAGAAATTTAGAATTTGAAAGAGTTTTGAAGAACTCTAATTTATGACCTAATATTTCGAGAGAATAATATTTGTCCTCCTGTCTGGGTCGGTTTGATTTATTTCGAAGAGGTATGGAGTTGGACCCCTTTTGGACTTTTTGGGAATCCTTGAGTCCTTCTATCCTGGTCCTTTACCCCTCCAACCACTTCCAATATGCAGGACTCTCTACGCATTAACTAAGGAATTCTTCCTCTTGTTCCGGATCATCCTTCCTGGTTCCTGGCTCCTGGTTCCTGATCCTCCATTTAAGATCCGAAGAATATTTCACACTTATCGCATTATACATTTTTGGTTTGATTAGATTCACTATCTCCTCAAGGTTTTCTGTGGTTTACCTTGAGGCAGAGGGCGAATGCCGGATAGTATTTGGGGAAACTTTTAACTTCTTGAGCCACAGCTCCAATTCCCCCAAATAGAACACATTGATTTTACAACTTGTTGATCCTTATGATGATTTTACACACATACGAATTTTATTGTACTCACCTCGAGAGTCGGGACGACTCTTTTACTAAGGGGGGGGTAGTGTTACATTGGGTAAAATCACCCTTATCCTATTAATTTCATACACACCATCTAGTAGCCTATATGATAAATGACATCCTTTAAAATATAAGAAACTCGGTTGCTGCGTCAACAACGATTATTGTAAAACAAATCAGTCTGTCTTTAGCTCACTACTGAAGCAGACCTGTATTTTCTGAATACATAATCTCATTGCAAAACATATATAATTCCTCTACGATTCACTTTATTTCTCTTGGAGAACCTACACAATAACTTATTAACTCAACGTTTATCTTAAAATGTTACAATATATTATATTAAGAAAACTCTCTGTTTGCTCCAATATCAGTTCGCTAAAACAAACCCATCCGGTCGAAACTTACCTAAATTTATTTACCGAAGGTATCAGCTCACCACTGATACCAAGAACTGGAGTCTGCACCTGACCCAAACAATATGGAACAAACAGACGAGTCATACGCACCCAGTCAAGCCTACCGTGGGATCGCTATGTCTTAACTAATAATACTCCCACTACCTCATTCAAGTTCACAAGCACTAAGACCATGCCCACCACCCCTCTCTCGTAGATTCGGGTCAATAAGTAAGTCAGTCAGTCAGTAGACGCGAAACTCTCAAGCAATACTCATTGCACTAATTGATTGCAGTTCAAACTCCAATTTCACAAGTCCCTCGACTTCAAGTCTAACTCCATAAATCGTTGTAGTTCAACTCTCATTTCATAAATTAATTCAAGCACATTGAATCTAATTCCATAAATCAATTCAAGCACATTGAATCTAATTCCATAAATCAATTCAAGTTGATTAACTTTTATTCGATAAATCGTTGAAGTTCAACTCTAATTCCATAAATCAATTCAAGCACATTGAATCTAATTCCATAAATCAATTCAAGCACATTGAATCTGATTCCATAAATCAATTCAAGCACATTGAATCTAATTCCATGAATCAATTCAAGCACATTGACTCTAACTCCATAAATCATGATCTTGGTGCTTTAAAGCGAACAGTTATAAAATTGTTTAATCATATATTAACCTGTAACAGTTATAAAATTGTTTAATCACATATTAACCTGGAACAGTTATAAAATTGTTTAATCATATATTAACCTGGAACAGTTATAAAATTGTTTAATCATATATTAACCTGGAACAGTTATAAAATTGTTTAATCATATATTAACTTCACATACGTTATAAAATTGTCAAACCTTACCTAAAACCTGACGTTCTTTATAATAAACCGCACTCAACGAAATAAGTGTCAATCATTCCAATCAGATAACCTCAAATCTATCCAACCCTCTACGCCTGAAAATCTGGAGATCATCCAGTTCATTCAAAGGTAAGAAGAACTTCCTTATAATAATTACAATTCTATTGAGTAACTTTCCCCTAAAGAGCCTCCCGAGATCCCCGTCCACGTAGACAATAAAGGAGGCATACGCTGAACCTGAACCTCTGGGCCGTTCTCTTGGGACAGCCCAACGGTCAGGCTGTAACACAAGCTCGACGGGTGGTCTCGTTATTAAGCAGGGGGTAGCCCCGAAATACCTGTGACTATTAGCTTAGAACGATATTCCCGTTCCCTTATTACTCATTCAATTCATTCAATATATTTTTAGTCATGCAAGATCCTTATAATTAAAGAATTCTGGAAAACAATCTAGCGATTTTTGAATAGAAAATATAAATTATAAATGAGCGAATTCTGTGAGCAATCGTGGTTACTTAGCTTTGGCTGAGATAGCTAGCATGGGGCTACTTTTGATATTTAGGTATTCGCCTCCCTCACCTTGAGAACCTCGAAGCCTTTGATTAGCGTAGAATTTAGAATTTAGTTTACGATGGTTTTAAATGTTTATTATGGGTTTAAATGTCCTGAACTGAAGCTGATATACTGATCAAATGTCTATTGTTCGTAATTGGTTCGATGCACAGATTTGAATGACTCTAGGTTTGTAAATAAGTGAAATTAGAATAGTGAATGAAGTCGATAAGAGTCAATGTGAAATAGTAATGATGAAAGTGAAATTGATTCGTTTCTTAGAGATTTGAAGTTATCTTGATATTACAAATACTCAGAGTGAGTATAAGGCGGAAAGTGAAGTTACGGTTTTAATATTGAAAATATTGAATTGTTCAAAGGTGATTACTAAAGATAATCAACTTGTGTCTCTACACTGAATTTAAGGGGTCTGTCTAGTAGCTCGCGCCGAAAAAAACGCGATTTTCGTGATTATTTCTTGGGATACTGGATAAAGGTAATGATATAAAAGTTATTAGGCTTAGTAAATACACTCTTGAAATACATAAAAAAAAAATTGTCTTTTATTTTATACATGTATTATGACCAAAAACGTCAGCCAAACGCAACACCTCGAAAAGTAGGTAGGTCCGCCTTGTTGATAAAATCTCGGAGCTGTGTTGTCTGAAACAAAAAAATCAAAGTGCTTTAGGTTTGGTATGACAATGGCTATGTCCCCTATGAATTTTATTCAATTATTTTAAAAAATAAAAAAATGGTGAAAAAAAAAACAAAAAATTTTCAAAAAACCGGTTTTTTTTCGCCGATTTTTGAAAAAAAAATATAGTAAAATTCAAAATTTTTGAAAAAAATTTATAGGGGACATAGCGTTAGGTTTAAAGAATATGTGGTTCAAATTTCATAAGGATCGGTCGAGTAGTTTCGAAAATTTCATCAACAAGGCGATTAAAAACGTTGTTTCCAGAAAAACGCGTTTAAAGTTTTTTGTACATGAAATTCTTAAAAAAAATTAACTTACACCTAGTCAGCGATGCCTGGACCGTACAAAATTCCTTCAGATTGTTCGAAGAGTTGACTTTCTTCCAATCTTTTCTGTCTCAGCAGCTGCGAGAGAAAACAATAGCAGGTAAGCGGCTGGGACGGCGCGCAAGGAAATTTGCGGTCAGCGCGCTAGAGGTACCTACCTTTGAAGCGTTCAAAAATAATGTTAGAGTTCTCGGATCGTTCTAAAATTTTCACACAATATTTCTTAATATATTTACTTTCGAAAAAAGTAAAAAAAAAAAAACGATTTTTCAAAAGTGAGTTACTAGACAGACCCCTTAAGGATGGATAATCAGACCACCACGCTGTGGATTATGTCACGATTATCGCTTTAGGTTTAACGGGTATAGAGTCCTTTGTATTAGCACTTGACTCTAAATCGGATTCTAAGAGAAGATTGAATACAACTCGTGGCTCGAATTTACACACGGTTCTTTGCGACCACGCACTTCGCGACTTGACAGAAGAAAGACGTTATAAAATATGTTAAAGTAAACTAGTTTGAAACAATGAAGTTAATCGTTGTCTCAAAAGTGCATAGATCTTGAAGAGATTTATGGCTTGAATTTATTAATGGGTACAGAGTCCTTTGTGCTATTACTTGAATTGAAAGAAAGAAAAGATTGAACACAACTCGTGGCTCGATTATTGCACAGGGGTCCTTGCATCCACGCACCTCGCGATTTACCAGAAGAAAGACGCTAGTTCAAGTTCAAAGGCGACGAGGTCTCCGCGGTTGCAACAATGCATGTATTACTACGCGCTTGGCTTAGCCAATTAGGGTCTTGCTTAGTGGCTAATTGTCGCCTGATTGGTTTAAGGGACTACTTGCAGTTAAGCGTAGGAGTGGGGCCCTGGTGACGTTACGCAGTCTCATGATACTCCATGCCTCACCTATAGTCTACTCACACTAGCTCAGTTTGAATATATTCGAACTGCATCAATAATTTGAACCCATACTCGAATTATGGCTCATTCGATTGCTCTTTGAATTCTAGTAATGCCCAATTTGGTATCTTATTATTCTACTTATTATATAGCTTAATTTTCCTATTTTAATGAAAAATTAGAGAGAGAGCAAATTACATTTACGTACACTGGCTTAGTAGTGTGAAATCGAAGAGTCAGCAATACTGGGGTTCCAGTCTTGCCTCGCCGTTATCTACACCTACGTGACTTATAGCCGTTTCAAGAAGGGATAAATATTCGTTACATTAAAATATTATATTTCATTATGGTCTGCTTTTGCGTTTTAAGTCACGTTCGATAATAAAAAGAGTTACTATTGCGCGTTTAAAAGAAATGAAGTTAGTTTATGAAAGCAAAGAATATTTCCTGATTTTAAAAGATAAAAATTGATTATCGAAAAAGAATTTCAGACTTTTGATGATATCAAAAGTTATGCACGTAACACGAGAGTGCATCGATCTTGACCGCGACGTCGGTGGAATCTTGCTATCTAGCCTCACAAACTGCATTTCTGTGGGTCAGTACTGTCCGGTTTCAGAGACCGTGTTACGATTCCAGAGTGTTTACAGTGAACTGTGTGTGTTCTGTACCTGCTTCAGCTGTGAGTCTTAGTGAGGTGCTGTGAGCGTGTGGGGATCTAAAATTTGAACGACGTTGGACTTCTGTGTTTATTCTGACTCTGGTTGGACTTTGATCCCTGCATACTGAGGCGATCTATTGGAGTCGTTGAGGCCGTTATTGTTGCCTGCTGTCTCTTAAGGCGTCGAGAGTAACTTCTTGCGTCTTTCTCGTTGTCATGTCTGACGGCACCCCTCCCACTCCTGTGTCGCTGAAAACCTGCAGGAGTTGCAGGAAAGAAGTAAAAAATGCTTCTCGTTGTGCTATCTGCCGCGGGTATTTCCATCCCAGGGTTGCGATTCTGTAACTCTCCGCTTACTCCGCTAACTCCGCTAACCCCCACGAAAAAAATATATATGCTAGGATATATGCATGGGATATATGCTAGCATATATGCTAGAATATATGCTAGGATATACTCAAATTTGCCCAAAGATATATCCTAGCATATATCCTAGCATATATATCCTTGCATATATTCTGGCATATATTCTAGCATATATTGCTATCTATACGTTGAATAGTTTATTAAAAAGAAAAAAAATCTAGATACGTTGGCGTGAAAAAATTAGCGGCAAATTTTTTTTTTGAAATATTTATTGTACAAATTTTTCAAGTTTAAAATATTTATATTAAATATGTAACTTTTCCGGTATCTTTTAAACCTCCTAACATTTTTGAGGTTGTTTCGGTAATGTAGCCAACATGTTGTAACGTGCGTTGGCAATAATATTACCGTGATTTACACTGAATTCAATTTCTTGATTGTTGATATCATTAGCAGCCGATGGTGAAGGCCTGGAGACATAATTTCTTCGGGTGCCTCAATTTTCCACTCCAACATTTTACTTGAACCTAAAACAATTATGTATAATTAACTACCGAATTCATTATGCAAAAATGTATAATTTGAATGAATTGATAATTTTAATAATACAATAGGCTCTTACCGGACACTCCCATCACTATTGCGTGGGAACATTTCCAACCACCGAGTGCCATTTTCTTCGTATCGTGCCATTCAACTACATCCATTTTTTTCGGATCATGATCTTCGCTCAAAAATTCTTCGAAATCAAAATCCTCAATGTGCTGAATATCGATTCCTGACGTCATCTTCTTGTCATCTCTTCCACCTACCCATTTAACTAATACCCACATTTTTTTCAATGACCAAATAATTAATTAATTGATTATTTTAATAAACCCGTTCACCTCGGCTAGCCCTATATGTTTTGACAATCAACAATTGAAGACGAGCAAATCCTGACTCTGTGACAACGCTAAATTGAAAAATAAAAAACCCTCGTCGGTAGCGCCTGATCGGTAGTTAGCGTTATCGCAGAGTCAGGATTTGCTTGTCTTCAATTGTTGATTGTCAAAAAATATAGGGCTAGCAGAGGTGGACGGGTTTAATAAAATAATCAATTAATTAATTATTTGGTCATTGAAAAAAATGTGGGTATTAGTTAAATGGGTAGGTGGAAGAGATGACAAGAAGATGACGTCAGGAATCGATATTCAGCACATTAAGGATTTTGATTTCGAACAATTTTTGAGCGAAGATCATGATCCGAAAAAAATGGATGTAGTTGAATGGCACGATACGAAGAAAATGGCACTCGGTGGTCGGAAATGTTTCCACGCAATAGTGATGAAAGTGTCCGGTAAGAGCCTATTGTATTATTAAAATTATCAATTCATTCAAATTATACATTTTTGCATAATGAATTCGGTAGTTAATTATACATAATTGTTTTAGGTTCAAGTAAAATGTTGGAGTGGAAAATTCAGGCACCCGAAGGAATTATGTCTCCAGGCCTTCATCATCGGCTGCTAATGATACCAACGATGAAGAAATTGAATTGAGTGTAAATCACGGTAATATTATTGCCAACGCACGTTATAACATGTTGGCTACATTCCCGAAACAACCTCAAAATGTTAGGAGGTTCAAAACATACCGGAAAAGTTACATATTTAATATAAATATTTCAAACTTGAGAAATTTGTAGAATAAATATTTCAGAAAAAAAGGACCCCGCACAAATCTTATGGAAATTGGATCCCGGTCAAATTTGTGATCATGATGACTTTTGATCAGGATGACCTGAAGCACAACATACTACAATTTTGGACAATTTGACCGGGATCCAATTTCCATAAGATTTGTGCGGGGTCCTTTGCCGCTAATTGTTTCACGCCAACGTATCTAGATTTTTTTTCTTTTTAATAAACTATTCAACATATATATAGCAATATATGCTAGAATATATGCTAAAAATATACGCTGGAGAATATATGCCGGAATATATGCTAGAATATATGCCGGAATATATATGAGCAATTCCACGTCAAACCGGACAGCTTTCTGACCTCGATGTTACCGATTTCGCTCTAATTTTTTTTACGGGTTCTATGGAACAAATAAATTGATCAAACAATTTTTAGTTTTTTTTTTTGGCCCCTATTTTCCAAGTTACACGGGGGTGAAATTCAGGAAAAAGAGCCAAAAATCGAAAACATACTCCCCTTCAAACGGTCATATCTTTGATTTTATTCAACCTAGAGACTTCGTCCAAGAACCATTTCAAAGCTGTTGAATGACACTATTTTTATATATTTATTTTATCCTGCGGTAACAAACAATTGTATTTGTTATAAACAAATATCATATTCAAACGTGATTTTCAAAGTGAGGGCCACGCGATAGAATTCTGAAAAAAATATGAGCGTATTCCTTGATCAATTCTCTACAAAATCGTTAAGTCAAAAGGATGGAGAAACGATGAAGACTATGTGAAAACGATTTATTTATAAGTGACGGCGCGCGCTGCCACGGAAAAACCGTACCCGAGCCGGATCTTTCAACGGCGGCGCGCGCCGTCGTTTATAAATAAATCGTTTTAACATGGATTCCATCGATTCTTTATCCTTTTGACTTAACGATTTTGTAGAGAATTGATCAAGGAATACTCTCATATTTTTTTCAGAATTTTTACGCGTGGTTCTTGCCTTGAAAACCACGTTTGAACATTGTATTTGTTTATAACAAATCGAATTGATCGTTATCGTGAAATTCAATAAATATATAATAATAGTGTCATTCATTAGCTTTAAAATGGTTCTTGGAAGAAGTCTCTAGGATGAAAAAAACCAAAGATATGATCGTGTAACATGCCCACCGATGCTTCCTTGTGCTAGTCACACGTACCCGAGCCGGGTTTTACGGTGGCAGCGCGCGCCGTCACTTATAAGTAAATCGTTTTCACATAGTCTCCATCTTTTCTTCATCTTTTTGACTTAACGATTTTGTAGAGAATTGATCAAGGAATACGCTCATATTTTTTTCAGAATTCTATCGCGTGGCCCTCACTTTGAAAATCACGTTTGAATAATATATTTGTTTATAACAAATACAATTGTTTGTTACCGCAGGATAAAATAAATATATAAAAATAGTGTCATTCAACAGCTTTGAAATGGTTCTTGGATGAAGTCTCTAGGTTGAATAAAATCAAAGATATGACCGTTTGAAGGGGAGTATGTTTTCGATTTTTGGCTCTTTTTCCTGAATTTCACCCCCGTGTAACTTGGAAAATAGGGGCCAAAAAAAAAAACTAAAAATTGTTCGATGAATTTATTTGTTCCATAGAACCTGTAAAAAAAATTAGAGCAAAATCGGTAACATCGAGGTCAATTTTTGATTTATTTTGTCCGGTCTGACGTGGAATGGCTCATATGCCAGAATATATGCTAGGATATATGCCAGAATATATGCTAGGATATATATGCTAGGATATATACTAGGATATACATGCTAGGATATATACTAGGATATATCTTTTGGCAAATTTGAGTACATCCTAGCATATTCTCTAGCATATATGCTAGGATATATCCCATGCATATATCCTAGCATATATATTTTTTTCGTGGGGGAAGTCCGCTAACTCCGCTAACTCCGCTAACTCAGCGGAGACCGTTGGTTGGCTGAGGAGCGTCCAATCAGAGATCATTTCGGATCGGTCTGTTTATTATTTTTATCGGTCTATTATTTTAATTCTCGTCTATTTTGACTTCAACTCGCTTTAGCTTACTCAATTTTCAGAATTTTTGAACGAAATTTGCAGGAATCATGTATTATAGTGTTTCAGGATTGGTTAAAAAATAAAAAGGTTTATATTATTATTACCAAGAAAGTTATTAATTTTTTTCCGCGACATTGCAAAAATCAGTGATGAATATCTTAAAGGGCTTCGGAAGTCGAACAAATTTCGAGCAACCGAAATCTTCCAGTGAGAAAGTTGTTCATCAAGGTCCAAATAAGTTTTCTGGAAAGTTTCACTTCAATCAAATAAATGGTTAGAAAATTGTTAATACTTTAAAGCATTACCGCCTAGTTCTCTCGCGCGTAAAAATGAATACTAAAATAAACTTAGTAAATCTATATCAATATTGAATTCAATTAATCAAATATTATATTCAATATCAAATAATATCTTTCTCATTAAAATAAATAGTACAATCTATATTATAATATATTTATGAATTATTATTAAAAATAAAAAATTAGGGCCTCGCGTTTGTTGCGACTAGCGGCCGGGCAAAGCCCACGGCGCCGTACGACTACCGATCCGAAAAGGTCTCCGATTGGATGCTCCTCAGCAAACCAACGGTTTTCGCTGAGTTAGCGGAGTTAGCGGAGTTAGCGGAGAGTTACAGAATCGCAACCCAGCTGTGCAAAACATCCCTGTAGCTTCGTTTGTGCGACATCTGAGAATTGCACATCTCAACGCAGCGCCGTGCCTAGTTAAAATGGCACCTGGGGCAACAGTTTCCCATGGCGCCCTGGTTAGTATTGATTTGAAAATATATATTCAGATTTTGTTAAAGTTCACTTTTCTCGCTTTTACTTTCGCGAAATCATCTACAATGTCACTGTAGCAATTATAACAATTGATTTGGACTAACGGTGCGGCGCCCCATGCGAGGTGGCGCCCTGGCGCGGTTGCCCCATTGCGCCGCCCGTTGGCACGGCCCTGTCTCAACGCCACCTCGCTGCTCGGTCACATCGATCAAATTAGGTTATTTTCTAGATCCAAAGTCTATCATATTATATCCATTTCTGAATCTTGGCTGCATGACGAAGTGCCCGACGAGCTTGTGAAGCTAGAAGGCAGTAGTACTGTCTCCTGCGAAACGACAGAATTGGTAAAAAGGGTGGTGGAGTTGCCTGCTGTATTCACAACTCTCTGCTCTGTAAAACTCTTGCTTCTTCCCCGCCTCTGTTCACCAATTCTCCAGAATTTATTATATCTGAAGTTAAATCAGGCCGTGATAAAATCCTTTTCGCCACCGTCTATGGCAGGCCAAAGGCTATCCTGCTGGATAAGTTTGCAGAGAAGCTTGACAATCTTGTTCATGATTACATGTATTGGTATTTTCTTGACTGTAGATCGGTATAAAGAAATGAAAAAATCTTGGGTGCAACAGTCTGTGGTCTTATTTGGATAACGTTTCGGCTGGACCGCGGCCAACCATCTTCAGATCCTGAAATTATATAATTTTAAGTTTACAAGGACTCAATTCTATAGATATTTCACAAAAATTTGACTCAGATAATAAACAACAAAGTTTTAGAAGCTATTGCACGTTTTATCACAGAGAGAGATTCAGATATCATTCTTAGATAATACGAGGCTCAGTACGCCCGGACGTGGCTAATGAGGTTCGTTTGACCGTGTGGAAGAAACTATAATATTTAGGTGGCTTACAGCCAGAGAATAAACACATATGGTCTTATAATGTACAAATGACCGTCTTAATGACTAAAAAAAGCTTAAAACTTCTGTGAAGGGCTAGCTAATTCTAAAAAACTTACGTAGGTGACTTCACAAAAACGTGTAGGTGTTCTATTCACATGGTTCAGCGAGAAAGTGATGATCTCATCATGCAATTGCGTGCGCAACAGCCACGGCCATGTTAATTGTTACGTGTTTGAAATTTGAAGAACGAAGCTAAGCAAGTAAAGGTGTATGTACAGCGTGACAATTATAAGGTGGACACCACTTTTTAAAGGGGTTTCCGGGGTGATATCGGGATTTTTTTTTTTTGATTTTCCAACGGCATTGGATGCCCGATGTGAAAAAAAATACGGTGTTCATGTGAGAATTATGGTTTTTGCGGTATTAAAATGGTTGATTCGGAAAAAAAACGAAAGTTAATTTTTATTTTTTTAAAATAAAGATTATTGAATTCTGAATACAGAGGACCAGTTGAAAATTTATTTCGATCCCGATGTCGTGGAGAAAAAAAAATGTTGAAAATTGGTATTTTAACAATTAATCAGCTTCAAAATCCGAACGATGGAATAGAACCATGCCGCGTGAAGTTAGATCCGCGTCGCCTAACGGACGTCGAAATGTCAGATAAGTAAAGTTCAGAGTCGCTTGGTCCGAGTTGACACATGATTCGAATGACACAGAGAAACTCAAAGATATTATGATGAAATTTATGATATTTTGAAGACTTCTGAAATTTGTGGCTGTTGAATAAAGTATCATCTGAGGATGGGCGGTACTCCTTTTGGCTATAATTTTAATCACCAACTACAAACCAAATAAGAACGTTTGTCCCCTGCTTGGACCGAAAGCTTTTTCATGATATCGTGCAACACGTAGTAATAACCAATATTGATGTTAATTTTTTACGTAGTCTCAGTTTGAAGCAACGAGACGGAGTTTGACATTCATGTCATGGTGGAGATGAACCCAAAATTCAGGTTGATTTTTCTGTGTTTTCATAAATATTCACTGCTTCGGATGAAGATATAATGAAACTACTAGTCCGAAGGAGACGAAACCGATCGCAAACATAGCGTTGAAAATAATAAAATATTTTACAAATAGTGAATAAACCAGAATCAATATTGGTTTCATCTTTTTTAACAATAAATATTGGGGTGTTTGGATTTTAACATTCACACACCTAGATCGTTAACGATTACAGCTTTTGGAGAGAGAAATAAACGGTTGATCGTGTGATGAACGATTCACTAAATGTACGATCGGATAAACGTTCAACGTGACTTCGTTCGAGCACCAAAAATGCAAAATCGGCGTCATAAGACGGATTCTGTATGGAATTCCGAACACAACCATGCAAAAACATCTTTGTTGTCGACAACGATGAATAAACGGCATCTAATCTACGGTGATGTGCTAATTGTCGCGATGTTAGTTCTCATAACGCCCGTGAGATGTCGCCAAGCGAAAATTTCACATTTCATCCTGGTACTACGTGAGTCGGCCCGCAGTCACAGATGATTTGACAACATGGTCGAATCACGTGATATCCGGCATGAAGGAGAAGCTGCGCCGGTAGTCAAACAAAGAACAGAAGAAGAAGAAGAGGACGAAGAACTGAGAGGCTGAAAATGTGCGCGTGGTGATAAAGTGAGCAAAGTTTGGAATTCGAAAATTGAATTCGTTTTTAAATGTGAAGTGAACGGATGCCGGATAATCTCTAACTCAGATTTAAAGCAAATTCTCAACTTTGAGCGCATAATTAAACATTTCCACGCAATATTTTTTATTGTGTCGAAAATCCTATTCCACGTCCATTGCAAATTCGATCACGACGATCGTCAAGATGGAGGGTCGATAAAAGATGCAGGCGACGCTTTTTTTTTCTTCACGCGTCGTCGCATAATGAAGTCTTGAGTTACGCGATCCGCATAATTGATAGTATGGGGAGGGGCCTTGATCGGAGGGGCTCCTCAATCAATGACTGGCTCCGTGGTAGAGGTAGTTGTTTTCGTTGTGTTGGGGGGGGGGGGGGGGGGGGGTTGGAGGAGTAGGAATTGGATGAAGGATAGGAGTAATTAGGGGAAGGAAGGTGGATGGACTAGACAGACATTAGGCACGGCGGGGTTTGCGAGTAGGGGAGATGAAGAGGGTCTTGCGAGGTACGGGGAGAGGGATGCGGGAGTTGGGACGAGGTCGGGAGGTAGGACGAGATGGCGGCGGTGTCCTCGGGTCCTTGGGTGGAGTCCCTAGGATCTCCTGGGGCCGGGCGGGAGGCTGTAGAGCATACGGCCTAGTTCGCTGCCGTGTCCCGTTGGGTACCGCTGCACTGGCCTGCGTTGTCTTTTTTACGGGCCTGGGGATTCTGGATCCTTTAGAAGGGGGGTACAGGGTGATCGAGTGGTCGATAATGATGCCGAGTGTCGTAGGTACCCCCTCCAGATGAATCCTCAGGTCCCTCCGCGGATGCTGTCTCGGCCGGTCCACTGGAGATAGCTGGCGTAGTTGTAGCTGCCAGGCTACTTCCTCCTGTTCCTTGATCAGCTGCAACTGTCGTTCCACCAAAACGAGGAGGTTGACGGTCTCCGGAGGCTGCGGCTGGCAGAGTTCTGCAGGAGAGTCGGGGGTGTCGGGAGGTAGGGTGGACATAGGCCCTTCATAGTAGGTTGCCTCCAAAAGAATATAGTCGAAGCGTTTAATAGCGACGAGCTTTTTATTTGAGCAAAAGATCGTTATACACGTATTAGGTGTTGATCGACAAACGATGTTCAATCGAATGTAGCAAGTAATTAGCGTTGATCTGGATCGATGCGCTGGGGTGTCATGTAGCCAAGCGCTCGAGTCTATTAGGCAACCGGGAGGTTACTTTACTCGCGGCAAAATTGATCTAGGATTGCGCCGCGTATTGACCGAGCGCGCAATTACTGCGACAGCTTGTCGAGGCGGGGTGCGCGGAGCGCGGTGGCTGCCTCGCCTCAGCGCGTCGAGCAGCACTTCGAGGCGGGCGCCGTGCGGTGCGTGGGAGCCTTGCATGGCTAGGTTGCCTGCCGGTAGGCGCCCTGAGGAGTGTAGGAAGCTATGCGTGTAACATAATGTGCCGGCAACAAAACTCTTACAGATCTACCGATCTACAGCTATCATCAGGGAAAAGTCTACATAACAGATACTTTTGAATAACAAAGCAATGAAATTGTTTTATTTCTTGAGATAATGTTTGTTGATGATAACAATCAATAAATTAGAATATTAATTATACTGTTTTCCAGGACTCGTATTTGGAGAACGATTTGCTCCACATCGCAGGTTGACTTCGCTGAAGATGGAATGAATCGTCATATTGACGTACAGGCCATACCAAACGTTCAACATACGGTTACAAGATTCAGAGCAACAGCGCATGATTTGCTGTCCAGCTACCTGGACAACAACAACAACAACGAGTGAGAATAGGAGAAACTGTCATCGGAGTGAGGTAATCGACTATGAGGTTCCACAGAGTACGATGCTATGAACTATTCTTCAAAAATCCAAGCAAATCTAGACAAATTGTAAAATTCTGCCGTAGGTAGACGATACTTACATGTTCAAGAAAAATAACGTTTTTTTAATATTGCACAATAGATCAATGATGAGAATCGACATAGTTGTCCAGCAAACGGAGAAAGACAATCGGAGAAAAGACTATCACTACGTGGGAGCGAGAATCTTCTGCGAGTTGCCAATGGATACGAAGATGGACATCTGCGCCGAAGCAGACTCTAGATACGAAAACAACTGGATAGGCAGATTACAGAATGGTTCAAACGAAGCACCAAGCATATGATCCCTGCGCCACCCTTTCTACTCAAAGCCATAAGAATTGATACTTTCGATAAAAACAATCAATCATCGATTTTGTTCAAATACTTAAGAATAATTCATGACTATTTTAATTTTTTTTTTTTTCATTTTCTATTTTTTTTTTTTTTTTCAAACAAACGATGAAGACTCAGTTAGATTAAACGTTGTGACAGTATCGAATATCTGTGAAAAATAACTTAAATATTAGTTGGTCAATCTAGATATTTGATGAATGAAACATACTCCGACTGTTCATGATTACCTCTGCGATGTAGCGTTGAGTTTATCACAAGCAAACTGAGTCATGCCTTCGAATGACTTCTTAATAATTCCTATCGATTAAAAGGTTTTGATTCTCAATGAATAATGAAGACTATAGTCGAAACATCGAGTCGCTTGAACGCTGTAAAAGTATCGAATCTCTGTGGTCGAAATCTAAACACATATTGTAATCAGGTTCTTCAGCAGCGTGCCACTTGAGTACGTCAAACTGAAATATTGATAGTTTTAACTCGTATTTCATTTATCTTTCAATATGCGAGACAACAAAATGCAGAATAACGTTAATTTATTAATTTCAAACATGGATATTTGATGAATGATACATACTCCGACTGTTCGGAATTACCTCTGCAATGTAGCGTTAAGTTTATCGCAAGCAAACTGAGTCATGCCTTTGAATCCCATCATAATAATTCATAACATTTATAAGGCTTTTATTTTCAATGAACAATGAAAACTATAGTCGATACATCGAGTAGTTTAAACGTTGTGGAAATATCGAATCTCGGTGGTCAAAATCTAGACACATATTATAATCAGGTTCTTCAGCAACGTCACACTTGAGGATGTCGAACTGGAATAGTGGTTGGTTTTGGGCTCTCCTAGGCACTCCCATTGGGGTTCGACCTTTTTTAGTTCATTATTTTCCCTATAGTCGAGGCTCTTCTTACATCTTTAGTTTCTCAATGTTTGCACCTCGCCTGGCTCTACTGTTTCAGGTGAGATCCCAACCACCAGAGCCACGGTTGTGGCACATGATTATATGGTTATATGATATTTTCTATCGAAAATCGCAGTGGTGACAGGGTGGACTTGAAACCACGATTTACCGATTCGTAGTCTGAACTCTTGATTAATAGACATGTTAGAGTAGTGGTCCCGATGGATCTTGGTAACATATATTGTAACATTAAGAAGGATTCGAACATGGCACATTCCATTCAGTGCAACGCTACTATCGTATTCTTGTATGAGTTCATAACAAAAAATATAATTGTGTCATACAGGGTGACTGGCGACAGACATTTATTTTTCGCAACTTTGCACCTAGAATGGCTCCGCTGTTTCAAGTGGGATCCAAACCAACCGAACCACGGTTTAGGCATATAACTATTTTCTCTATATTGATCCAGATTATCAGTCAGATTCATAGACATTGTAGAGCAGTTGTCCCGAGGGGATAACCTGACAGATAATCAAATAGAGGCAATTTGTGTATTTGCATCGATCTGTGTACAAGCGATGAAGAGAATTGGGTATATTAGAGTATTCGTGAGACGCAACAGTAGATTCTTAGCGAATTTTATCCTGAAAATCTCTAGATAGATCTTAAGGTGTTCCAGCTTGTGATTAGATAAAGCGAGTCAAAATTCAAATTTTTTGAACGTTTACAACTGTGCGTCGAAAGTTTTACTAAAAAAGATATATTTTTTTTTTTGTCATAATAAAGTTTGGTCATATCCGAGGTGGAATCGGTAATGCCGAAACTGGAAATTCGTCGTTCGTTGAAAATGAATACAGAATCTTGTATCGTATAACTCTTATAGAATACGTGGTCAGTCATCATCATGGCCGATAATATGCAGCATATTCGTATGCGCGAAACGATAATTCGTGTAAATAACAACTATACGCGAGCATCTAATTTATATCACGCGGTTTGATTATTGAAGATTTATTTGCGACAAATAATTCGTGATCCAAACCACCAGAGTAGTGGTTCAAGCACATTAGTATATAAAATCGCGGTAGACATGTCGAGCACAGGATCAGGTTCCTGATCCAGGTTCGCGCAGTAAACCACCCATACAAGTGCCGGAAGACACAGCAGCTTCTACAGCTTGTTGCGAGCGAGCTATTAATAGAATCGATGAATACCGTAGATTTTTTAATAACGTACTATTCACGGATGAAGCGGGCTTTACAAACATTGGGATTTGTAACCGCCAGAATATCAAGGATATAGTGCATACCGGATTCACGTTAAATGTCTACAACTGTGCGTAGAAAATCGCAGTAGACATGTCGAGCACAGGATCAGGTTCTTCAGCACGAGAACTGAACCTCTATCTATGAGGTAAAATCAAAGATATTGCGTACCGTCCTCGAATGCGTCTGCGAATAATAGACGCTTCCGCGATGATCGCTCACCAGGAGTTTGCGGAGATGCGTTGACGGATTCACGTTCAACGTCTACAACTGTGTGTAGAAAATAACGGTGCATCAAAATATCTGGTTCAAAAAGGATGCCTGCTCATACGGCGCGAGTGGCAACGGTTATTTATTTCTCTCAACTTTGCACCTCGACTGGCTCTACGTTTCCAGGTGGGATCCAAACCACTGGAGCCACGGTTTAGGGATATGTCCACTTATATTGACCTCGACTAGGTTTGTTGCTTTGCTGATACTGTTATCAAGTATTATTTCTGGCTTATCCTATAAACATTTCTGACATTCACCCTGTGGATATGTACTGTAGCTTCGTTTCATCTTTAAAATATGTTTCAAAATCGAACAGGTAGTCTTACCCGACTGGAAATTTGTTAAGGCAAACCTGATGATCCGTTCGGCCCTGATCAGGCCTGGTCAAGGCTTGCTCTATCAGAGCCTGCCTTTAGGAGCCCTGACCAGGTCGACGCTATCAGAATCCTACTGGGGTGTTCCTGATAGAGCCCTGACCAGGTCGACGCTATCTGAATTCTACTGGGGTGTTCCTGACAGAGCCCTGACCAGGTAGACGCTATCAGAATCCTACTGGGGTGTTCCTGATGAAGCCCTGACCAGGTCGACGCTATCAGAGTCCTACTGGAGTGTTCCTGATAAATCCCTCATCAGAAATACCTTGTGGAAACTCTAATAACAAAAAAAAAATTCACTCATACAATCCATAGTAAGTCTGGATTGCGTGTATCGCATCAGTAACGTCGTAGTGAAAGTATCGTACACAAAGCATTGAAAAAATCACATTTATTATGGAAAAAAACTTTGATTTTTTATGATGTTGAAGTTCGTGACGTTAACGTAACAGAATATTCGTCGAAGAAATGCAATATTTAGTAATTCAAGTGTCGTTAGAATTGTAAAATATACGAGATAAACATGTTTCACACAATTTAAGGAATTATGCACCGTTCTTGATCCATTCGAAACGATAGAGCCTTGAATTTGAAAATTTTTTGATGAATATTTTGTTGCATTAACGTTACGAACTTCAACCTCATGATTTAAAAAAAAAAAATTTTCAAATTTTGATTTTTTACAATTTTTTTTTCAAAATTTCAAAATTTTTTGTTTCTTCAGTTTGTTTCCAAATTTGCATATTTTGTGACACATGTCCCTCATGTTTTTACACAAAAAAGAAACTTTCTAGGTGGTGAATCAAAAAATGTTCTTTTCAAGGACCACCCTAATATGATATAATATTTAGTCATTAATCGTAATACTATATGCAAGGACTTCAATCTAGTCCTGCAAATACCAAATTTTGATGACATTGAAATTTTTCGAATAATAACTTGACACTTTGATGGGCTCTGAACAAGTAGGGGAGTATTGAGTTATATGCCATGCGATAGTTTAGCGTAGTGGTTAGGGCGTGCGACTAGTAATCGAGCGGACGTAGGTTCAAGTCCCGGCGGGGATGAAAAATGCGGCGGTTTTTTCAGTGGGTGAATATTTCAATTTCATCGATATCATGCGTAGGTAGGCTCAACTGACGATTAAATATGTCGATTTCTGTTTTTTTTTTTTTTTAATATAAATTAGGGACTACTACAAAAATTAGTCCTAATAATATATTCCAGGCCGTGTGTGGGCCTTGGGAGGTTTTTCTGGTCTTATCAGGAGAATCGCGCGAGGGCCTCGAAAGGCCCCCAGAACGCCCTGAGCAAGTATATTCAAATAGTGTCCCGACCAGGGCCTAATTCATACAGCCTGATCAGGCTATAGTGGAACGGCACGTTACATTCCTGGTCAGGTCCTGAGCAGGCAGCCTTATGTGGCCCTGATCGGGAATAAGGCGTGCCTGACCACTGCCTGGAAGAGGCCGCGTCAGAATTTCCAGTCGGGTAATCTTATAAAGATGGACTTTTTATCGAACACTCTGATATTTCAACCTGTTGTTTAAAATCAAGGGTGAAGTGTATACCGGAGTCACGTTAAACGTCTACAACTGTGCGTAGAAAATCGCGGTAGACATGTAAATCGTATAGGATCGCCTCGTGTCGTACCGCATTAAATCACTGATATAGTGTATACCGGAGTCACGTTGAACGTCTACAACTGTGCGTAGAAAATCGCGGTAGACATGTCGAGCGCAGGATCAGGTTCTTTAGCGGGCTTATTGCGAGTGGGCTCTTGGTCAAGTCGATCAAGATCGGAGGTTTCTTAAAAGAGTTTTGTTTATTTAAAAAAACCTGGGAATATCTAACCGCCAGAATTTGAGGAAGTTGACTCCGGAAAATATGCGTTGGCACGTAGAGCGACCACTGCAATATGCGTGGCAGGAATTGTTGGGGATCGCCTCGCGTGGTACCGTATCAAATCAAGGATATAGTGTATACCGGATTCACGTTAAACGTCTACAACTGTGCGCAGAGAATCGCCGTAGACATGTCGAGCGCAGGATCAGGTTCTTTAGCACAAGAACTGAACCTTTATCTCTGGGGGAAACTCGAGGATATTGTACCTCAAACGCGTATGCGAATGATAGACGCTTTCGCGCCGATCGCCCACCGGGAGTTGGTCAGGATGCGGGAGCGAAGTCATTCTATTCCAATATTTATAATAAACCTCCCATCGGTTATTGAACTGTATTAAATCAAGGTTATAGTGTATACCGGAGTCACGTTGAACGTCTACAACTGTGCATAGAAAATCGCGGTAGACATGTCGAGCACAGGATCAGGTTCTCAAGCACCGTGCAACCTTACCCTAGGTGTTTCTTGATTACAATATTCCTTCATTCTTTTATATCCACGCTGACAGTTAGATTTCTATGTACTTGGTTCTTTTGCGTCAATAAGTTTATATTTCTGAAGAAAATAAGCGATATTTGATCGATTAATTGTATCATCAATAGGCCTGGTAGATCAGTTGTTCCGAGGGGAGAACCTGTCGCACACCCAAATCGATTCGAATTGCGAATTTATTCACGTCTGCGAACCAGCGACTAAGAGAAGGGAGTATATGAGAGTATTTTCTTCGTTAAACAGGATGCCTGATCATACGGCGCGAGTGGCAACGTACATTTATTTCCCGCAACTTTGCACCTCTACTGGCTCTACGTTTCCAGGTGGGATGCAAACCACCGGAGCCGCGGTTTAGGCATATGTCCACTTATATTGACCTCGACTAGGTTTGTTGCTTTGCTGATACTGTTATCAAGTATTATTTCTGGCTTATATGCCTGCTGCTTAACTCTAGTGGCGCCGCCCTGCCGACCAAATCAGAAACTTTGCAGACGCTCAAGCGTCGTCAACTGTACGGCGTTACCACACGAATCCGGGGTTTTGTGATTCAAAATCGCTTGAAAATAGATAAATAATGCCAGCTAGTAGATATTGTTGCATCATTGGTTGCAATAATACCGAACAGAATAGTCGACATCTAAAATTTCACTCGTTTCCGAAAAAAAGTTACGAGATCGACCGAAGAAATAGGTGGATACAAGCCTATGTTTAAAATACTTATTCCTGTAGTTTTCATTGTTGGTGTGTGTTCTTTCATATCTTTCACATATAGCAATAAACTATAAACATTTGTTAATTAATCGTTTTTTGTGATTAGATTTTAATAGTACAATTTTAATTTCATTATGAATACCTCTATTCTTACGTCATACGGAGAATTATTCACCCTAGTTTGCGGGATTACTTTACCGGTCACAACTCGTTGGCCCTCTGAATTTAAAATTTCTTGGACTTCCGTGATATGACGGCTCTCGAACAGTTTTTTGCCTGAATTTGATTCAAAAATGGATCGAAAATCATATCATTATCTGTGCGATATTTTGAATGCGTGAGCAAGTAAAGATGCAGTTTGGTATCTCCGCAAACTTTCATTATTTGAGACGATTTACTTACCTTTTGATACGGATTTTCCACGAAAAATATTAATATAGATGCTTTGGAAGCCACATTGTATGTACGCCAAGCTCATTTCGGTAATATCGATCGAAAGTTTATTGAATAATTGTAACGGGGCCTACATTTGCCGTGCTCCACAGTACGAATCCCAAGCAGCCGCGCGTCTACGTTATGCGGCCATTTATCCGCTAGACGGCGCCACGGCAGGCGAACCACGATACGCAGTGGGCGTATACCATAAACATTTCTGACGTACAGCCTGTGAATATGTACTGTAGTTTCGTTTCATCCTTAGAATATTTTTCAAAATCGGACAGGTAGCCTCAATCTTATTAAGATGGACTTTCCATCGAACACCCTGATATTTTCACCTTTTCATCAAAATCAAGGGTATAGTGTATACTCGCGGAGTCACGTTAAACGTCTATAACTGTGCGTAGAAAATCTCGGTAGACATGTCGAGCACGGGATCAGGTTTTTTAGCGGGCTTATTGCGAGTGGGCTCTTGGTCAAGTCAATCAAGTTCAGAGGTTTTTGAAAAGATTTTTCTTCACTCACAAACCTCGGAATATGTAACCGCCAGAATGTCAGGAAGTTGACTCCGCAGAACCCGCGCTGGTACGTGGAGCTACCGTTGCAATATGCGTGGCGGGAATCGTAGGGGATCGCCTCTCGTGGTACCGTATTAAACGTCTACAACTGTGCGTAGAAAATCGCGGTAGACATATAAATTGTAGGGGATCGCCTCGCGTCGTACCGTATTGAATCACGGATAACAATAATTACATGCGTGCATCCAATTTATATCGTGCAACGTATGGTGAACCTACGCCGTCGAGGCAGGCATTTCAGCTTCTTGCGCAGAACATTTTTCTGTATAAAACGTTCGCAAAACCAAGGCGACCTCGCAGAAAAACGGTAGCCGATGTTCGACGGGCCGAAATATTAGCCAGAATATCAAGGATATAGTGTACACTGGAGTCACGTTAAACGTCTAAAACTGTGCGTAGAATATCGCGGTAGACATGTTGAACACAGGATCAGGTTCTTCAGCACCGTGCCACCTTACTCGAGGTGTTTCTTGGTTTCTTCTACGGTAACCTGAACGCCGATATGTATGCGTAGTTTTTTGAACACGATCTACAAGTCCTGTGAAGTCACGTGAAACGTCCACAACTGTGCGGAGAAAATCGCGGTGGACATGTCTAGCACGGGATCAGGTTTTTTAGCGGGCTTATTGCGAGTGGGCTCCTGGTCAAGTCAATTAAGATTGGAGGTTTTTGAAAAGAGTTTTGTTCACTCACGAACCTCGGAATATGTAACCGCCAGAATGTCAGGAAGTTAACTCCGGAGAACCCGCGCTGGCACGTGGAGCTACCATTGCAATATGCGTGGCGGGAATTGTAGGGGATCGCCTCGCGTCGTACCGTATTAAACGTCTACAACTGTGCGTAGAAAATCGCGGTAGACATGTCGAGCACAGGATCAGGTTCTTCAGCACCGTGCCACCTTAGTCGAGGTGCTTAGGAATTTCTAGTGCATCGGAAATGACGACAAAGTCTGTGCTGCAAGTAAGATTTAAACGTTGGAAACTGTGCGTAGAAAATCGCGGTAGACATGTGAATTGTAGAGGAACGCCTCGCGTCGTACCGTATTAAATCACGGATATAGTGTATACCAGAGTCACGTTAAGCGTCTACAACTTTTCGTAGAAAATCGAAGCAGACATGTCGAGCCCAGGATCAGGTTCTTGATTCAGGTTTGCGCGGTAAACCACACATACAAACGCCGGAAGACACAGCAGCTTCTACAGCTGATTGCGAGTGAGCTCTTAATATAATCAATGAATACCGTAAATTTTTGAATAACGTACTATTCACGGATGAATCGGGCTTTACAAACCTTGGGATTTGTAACCGCCAGAATATCGAGGATATAGTGTATACCGGAGTCACGTTAAACGTCTACAACTGTGCGTAGAAAATCGCGGTAGACATGTCGAGCACAGGATCAGGTTCTTGATTCAGGTAAATAATGGCCTTTCCTCGATTCGGGTAATTGATATATTCGCAATATATTTATTTCTTCTACCTGCACGCACAGTGCAAGTGCATAGATAGGCGACCACTTGTCCATAGTGTCGCATATTACAACAGATAAGTAACGGCTGCTCCAGGCGGTCACCCCCCGGCCAATCACAGGTCAATTTTATTCGCTGTACGTCAACTTTCAAGTTCACGTTAAACGTCTACAACTGTGCGTAGAAAATCGCGGTAGACATATAAATTGTAGGGGATCGCCTCGCGTCGTACCGTATTAAATCACGGATAACAATAATTACATGCGTGCATCCAATTTATATCGTGCAACGTATGGTGAACCTACACCGTCAAGGCAGGCATTCCAGGTTCTTGCGCAGAACATTTTTCTGTATGAAACGTTCGCGAGACCAAGGCGACCTCGCAGAAAAACGGTAGCCGATGTTCGACGGGCCGAAATATTAGCCAGAATATCATGGATATAGTGATATAGTGGATCCACATTAAACGTATACAACTGTGCGTAGAAAATCGCGGTTGACATGTCGAGCACAGCATCAGGTTCTTCAGCACCGGGTCACCTCAGTCGAGGTGCTTCTCGGTTTCAATACTCCTCCAAACCTCGTTACGACTCTCACTTTCTCTAGAATGATCAAGTTTGGTCATCTTCCATGCAAAATCGGTAATGCCGGGGTACTATTCTAACTATCGTGCTCGTCACTGGGAATTTCTCGTTGATGGAAAATGATTGTATAATCCATGCTGACAGTCAGATCTATGTGTACATTCGTTATTTCACGTGAAGACTCTTCAATTCTGAATCATACTGAGAGAAAATCTTGAAAGTATACACTCGGCGCCAAACAATTCAATTTATATGGTCCGCGGGCTCTTGACTTTTGGCCATATCTATCCGAAAGACAGTACCAACTGACTTGTAATCAACTTATCCTCGAAAACTTGTATCTCAGCGTTTGATAGCTGAAGTTCAGAGTAGTTAGCCTGCATGGGCAGATTGCAAAACTGACGCACGCACAGTCGACTGAATACTTTCAAGATTTGCTCACGGTATATTCATCGCTTTCGTCTTTTACTGACAAAATGCGTTTTTTTTTTTTTTTTCTCTTGTAGTAGAAATTTCAGTTGAAATTGCAATCTCTTTGTTATTTTGTTGAATAAAGAAATCTTATAATTTAATTCCATTTTCCGAACTCGTCTAACGAGCTGAAGCGACAAACGCGGACTCAGTTCAGCATCAGTAGAGAAATTATCAAAGAGGAAATTCCAAGTCGGAAAGAAATTCATGTGTATATATTTTTTTCTCACCTAGCAAGCAGAGTCAGTAGAGTTTCAATACTATATTTCAATATCATAATTCAATTTCCTAATATCAATATAATATTATTTTTGATTCAATTATACTATTATATTGATTTTGCGAAGAGCTGCCAGAGCGAGTATTAACAATGTGTGATGTATGAATTGATAAAGTCTAATATTTTATGATCTGAGAGTGGCCCAGACATATGTGGTAGTATTCGAAGTCTTAGTCTGAGAATTGTAAAAGTTCTGAATAAAATAATTGTAAATTTTGTAAAGAGGATGATAATAATTAAATAATCAGGAATTACAAAAAAATAATAAAATATAAAAATCGAGACAAAAAATATCAGATTTTTTATTTTTTTTTATTTTAGCCAGACAAGCATGAGAGAAGGCTCGTTTCATGCACATATTCTGAAAAAGAAATATTCCTACTGGTATAAAACTTTTATTCTTATATTTTTCCTGTTGATTTTTGTTTTCGTTTATCATATTCTTCAATTATAGAATTATTTTTAATTCTTAGTCTAAGGATTGTAAAAGTTCAGTAAGTAATTATGTGAAGGACTAGTAGTCGACGTAGAATGATTGTTAAAGTCTGGAATTTTACACTATAAGAAGCAATCAGTAATCTGCTATAGTATATTCCAAGTCTTATTCTATAATAGAATGTGAACGAAAAAAAAAATGTTAATCGTTAACTGTAATCACTTCTATCTCTTATAATGCCCAGGCTTTGTACGAGGCGCTTCGCATTCAATTGATAATTATTAATAAAATACGAATACATAAATTATGATGGTTTTTATTATTATTAATAATATTATTATTATTATTATTGTTATTATGATCAAGGTTGATTTTCTCCGTATTTTTTCATTTCTTTTTCTATTTTTTTTCAATGAGATAAGACTACTATAGTCTAGCTGTTTGCAGTTCGGAACGACGAGACAGAGTTTGACACGCTTGCAGTACCTAATAGAAATCAAACCAATTGTGAAAACTATAATTATCGGGCCGTAAAATGTAGAGCCCTGTGTTCCATACACTAAATCTGATTGAACGAAAAATCGGACAGCCTTCGAATTCGAATCATCTTCAAGATAGTCCTATTCCACGTTGATATCGATGTGACTTTTTTACGTCGTTTGATAATATTTGAATATTTCTCCCGCCATATTCGCGATTCATTTCATCTCTTACCGTTGAAAATTAGATAAAAGTGATCGTCTCATTGACTGCATAAGGAAGCAACGAGACGGCATTTCAATAGGTGGGCATGCCCCTTACACGTTTACCAGGTAAGGTTTTTGAATGATTTTTTATTTCCGATCTGAGACAATTGTGACAATTATAGATTTGATTAGAAAATAAAAAACGCAGGTCAGTTGTTATTCAATAAAAAAAAAAAAGTATTTTTCAATTATGAATGCAGAGGACTGTTTTAAAATTTATTTAGTTTCCGATTTAGTATATAAAAGATATAGAAATAGGTATTGGGATTGTAACGACTATCCATGTTTAATTCTAAACGGTGGCATTGAACCATTTATCTTGGTTCATCATATTAGTTTGCCATCCTTGTATTGACGAGGATGAAACCAATTTCGGAATTTTTTTATTCCGTCTTTCTATAATATTTGAATATTTCTCGTCAAAGTGGTAGCCTAGTACCTCCTCGTACGGTACATCACCCACAGACTGAATCGCTCGCAATCGAAGTGCTTTAAGGTTGGATCGAAGTGAGATAAATCGAAATTTTTACCTTCGGTCATATGGGGCAAAACGGATGATGGAATGAAATTATAAAATCATGTTCTCAATGTATATGAAATTAAATTGCAACCTGCCGTATTACTGAGGACTCTGAAACGAGGGTAAGACCTCAGTAACCGGGTGCACCGTGGCCTTGCGCTTTTTGGACGCCACCTAATTTGAAAAATTAGGAAATATCTCTTATCTGATATCTAAGATCTTGATACTCGTTTTGCCAGGGAAGCTGGTTGAGACACTCAGGGTGAGGTTCGGGCACGTAGGCCCTCGTACCTATTTTGTGTTCTGACGCTGAGGCGTTCCTATTTCTGTTTTTAACATGAATCTGTACAATCTGTGTCGACTATCTACATCACCGGACGAAGCTCTCGATGTTCTTGATGAGAATCCTGTTATTTCCGAGGAAGGTTTAGGAAGCTCGTGGTTAAATGATTCTGACTCGATGGTGTAGGAATGAACAACTGAATTATATTTAATTCTCTTTTCTTCTGTACACTAGTGATTTTTCCACATACACTCTATATCACTGGGTGATATATCTCACACTCGTACGCACTTTCGTGGGGTGGTTGTGATTCCAATTTAATAAGCACTTGGACTAATAAACTATTAATTCTCAATTATATTCTGAATTATACTTCAATGGACTTTTATATTTGATTCTGAGCCATGTTCTAAGTAACTAGTACTTTATATTTTATTCTGAGTAGGACGATTATTAGTCGCGGTCTGTACCCGTCTGTCTTCTTCAAGAAATGACGCCATACTCTATTACTTTTATATTTCTGAGCAGGACGATTGTGAGTCGCGGTAAACACCCATCCGTCTCGTAGCAGAGGTGATGCCATACTAATGAATTTGGAGATATTCGTGTTAAGAGCAGTGATGCGTGAGAATTGATGATATCGATCGTGATCTGAGGGATGGCGTTACTAGTTCGATTATACATCAAATGTGAGCTAAGGAGCCTAAACTCGTATAGCCGCACGGCGGTAATTTGAATTAGGTAGAAATGTGCGAAACACATGTGTGAAACACATTGTCACAGATCCCCCCACTAGACGTCGGCTATATGGTTAAGGATACGTTTTCTCATTCAACAATGCATTCTTTCATACATGGTTCAGGATATAACTTCGGTAATTGAGACTAGAGTAGTATATAGTAATATATTTTTATTATTAATGGCGAGCAGAGAGCGAGTGTTTTTCTTTGTATATTTTTTTTCACTATAATTAACTTAACGTCTAGAGTATAACGAGTTAACTAAAGAAATGATATGAAGGTACGCGGACGCCCTTAAAACTTACACCAACGAGAGCACGTGGTCGCATTACTCAAGATGCTGTTAAACGTAATCTTATAATCTATTTTGGATAGTATAATTATTGAACAAACAAAAAATATCAGGGCTCTTATAATGAGGTATAAGGCTTTCTTTAACTTAGCTTCTAACGTGTTGATTACACATATATAACTTAAATAGCTAGAACGGGTGAATACTGTTTTGTGATTTTCTTTGGCAACTTTAAACCTAGAGTAAGTGTATAATTAACGTAATCAATTATAATTAATCAAGGGTATGTAATCATCTGTTTCAAGAAAGGTACTGTAGATTTGCTTTGGTCATGATCAGGTTATTTTTATGAATTTGTTGATGGAGGTATTTTAGTGGGAGCGAGGAGATTAGCTCCACGACTGACGGTTACCACACTTCGTGAATTTGCCTCTTAGGCGGCGGTGAATCTGGGTGGACGTAGACGGTCTGGGATTGGGTCCTTCGTCACTATCTGGATATAGGTCCTTGAGTGGGGTTTCAGTCATATTTGAAGAACTTTCCGTTTTGATTTAGGTAGAAATAGTTGCTTGGGCGGTAGGAATGGGACCTTTGTAGTGATTTTTCCATTCCAGGTGTTCCGGGAAACGGTTCTGGCATTCGTCACAGTTGGAGTTGAGGAGGTTAAGGTCTGTTCCACATTTGTGACAACGTCCTCTAAGGATTTCTGTTTCTCTGTCGTAAGCGAAAGGGCAGTTGCTCTTGTTATGGTGAGGAGCACCACACCCATGACAGAATCCACTGCAATAGGGATGAGGGCACTGCTTAAATTTGTGCGTAATGGAGCGACAGTTCAAGCAACCCTTTTCTAGTGTTTTTGGCCGGTGGGTCAAAAAAGTATTGGTATTGCTATTTCTCAAGTTGGTCTTCGCAGCTGGGAGGTTTTGATCTTGGACATATTCGTTGATGATTCTTGACCAATCGCTCCCTGTGATTCGCCTGGTGGTAGAGTCCTTGGTTTGAATTCGGATGACATTCGTTTCAGACCGTGGTGCATTTGGTGCATTAAGGAATCGTTCCAGTACACGGCGAGAAAATTTCAGCAATTTTTGCGCTGAAAATTCAAGAAAAATTACGGTGCTTTCCCGTAATCAGGCGCAAACTGTCAGCCAAGTGAAAAATAGTGTGTACTTGCCGAATTTTTACTCGAAAGTTGCTCGAAAATATCTTAAACGAGTTGAGTAAAAAGTATAATGCGACATACCGAAAATATCTGTGACAGCACAGTAAATTTTGTTTGTTTGTTTTCTTTTCTTTTTTTCTTTAGCAATAAATCTCGATGGCGGGGGTTTTAAATTTAATCGATAAATAACATTTCAGAAATAGCTGTTATTATTATAATTCTGTTTTTTACCTTACATTGAACCAAATTTTATAATACATTTTACATGATTACATGAGTATGCATTTAAATTTAAGGTTTTTTTCCCTAAAGTTAGATCATAACCAGTTCTTAACAATAAATCTCGCACCGTTTGAAGCTCGAATTAAACGTGTAACATGCCAACTAACAATCTCTTGACAATCTAGTACTTGCCAGCAATATTGCTGTTGCGATACTTGATAGCATTCCGTATGCTCATTCCAGAATACCGTCAATAACTTTTTAACAATGAAATAGTATTTAGTTGAAGACTCCTGAATTATAGTATCCACTAGATAAAAAATAGGTTTATCTTCGCTTGGTATCATAATAATAGTACCGACTGTTATCACTTTTCCTTCTAAATCAATTGTCTTAAGAGTATTAATATTCTCATTCAATGTTCTCATTAGCGCAGGCGACGATTCCAAAAGTTCGAAATATCCAGTCAAATAAATTTGTGGTATGATTTCAATTGACTTTGGAGCATATAAAATTCTTTTCTGGACATTCTTCATTAAAAATCGGTAATTTTGACGAAGCTGGTGTTTGATGGCAATAGTCTTACAAACATTCACACGGCTTACTGCTACTCGAGAAGTTATCTTTCCTTCTCGATATTTTGCTTCAAACCGCATGGTAGAAATTTTCCAAAGTGGACCACAGAGACGCAACACTCTCGCACAGTGTACCAGAAAGTGGTGTTTAGGTTTAAGGGATTCAGGGAAACATTCCGTTATTAATTCTAGATATTCGGAGATCAAAATATTCAACACTAGATGATCATCCTTTTCTATTTCATAACTAGTCAAAATGTTGATAATCTTTCGCATAGATAGAAGTAATTGCCAAACTGTATCATCTTGAGGAATTAAATGATGAAGTATCATGGGTAAGTGTACTACTAATGTAAGCATCTCTGAAGCAGACATTATGATATGTTTGTCCTTAATATGATTTTGAAGGATTTCTGGGGGCTTATTCTTTATTGGACCATAATTGCAGCCTTTGATGAGGTTGTTCAATCGATCAAGTGTGAAATTTTTTTTTTTTACTGAAATAGTGGAGAATTAAACCAACATCATACCTGCAAATGCCTTCCAAAAGATCATGAGCTACGTCGACAGCTAAATTTTTGACGGGGTGAAAGCCCCCAATACCTAGTAGCACACATCTTTCGACTATTCCTGTTTTTTTAGCATCATTCTCAATTACATCTGATTCATAATTTGATTCAGTGCGTGGAGCACACTGATCTTCAACGAAAACCGAATTTATATCAGACCTATTTGTTAAGCAGAAACGACAGAATTTTTTTTGGTTAAAGCTTTCTGTGAATCCTAATAGGGCGTGTACGCCTAAATTATCCCCGATCATTAAGGCTAGTCGGAAGTAAATGGTTTTATTTCCCTCCGGAGTATTAATAGTGATTCCTATGTTTTCTAGAAATTCTAATTCTTCCCGGACTTTCGCAAAGATTATCGCATGCTTAAAAATTTTTCGATCTAAGGTATTGAAGAGGATGAATAAAAAAGTATTCTCAAGTTTAGACTGGAACCTCGGAGGTAAGCAAGGTATTGAGACATAAACCGCGCCGCATTTAGACACTCCTCGATGGCTGCCTAACGGGTTATTATTCTCGTAATCGTCGAAGTATAGAAAAAGAGGGAAAACAATTTTATTTCCATCGTTTTGACTGAGGTCTCTCCAAAGGTCTCCTTGGATGAAATTTTCAATAACTGTCGTATTATTTTTTAATGACTCGACATAATCCCATGTTTCATTGAAAATTGAAGGTAATTCGAAGAATTTCTGAAAAACTAAACGCAGTTTTATGAATTGGGCATTCACTGATACCATCTTATACTCATTCGTTTCATATTTCTTGCGATAATCTTTTCTTTCACCTAAAGGGTATGATTCGGGCGGGATGTAATTTTTAGATTTTTGGAATTCACGTAAAAGAAGATGTTCTGTATTAAGGCTGTCGACTGGGTTACAATGATCATGAATGATATGTTCAGCTTGTGTCATAACTCTCCCCTTGAGGTGAATATTAGAAATTTCTGAGTCTAGAATATTGGAGACGGTCTCATTGCTTCTTTTCAAAATATTTTTCAACAAACCTCGAACATCATCCATGATTTGTACAGCACGACTTCTCGGAATATCTGGATAATCAAATAGCTCAGCAGCAAAAGTAATCCATTGATCACGAGTGTTTGGAATTATGGATGATGAATCTGATAACGTGGGAGGTACACTTTCGAGGATATTGGGCACAGGTTCGCATGAGAACGAATCGTGGCCTGCGCATTCATCTGAGGTATTTGATTTTTCGTTGGATTCAATAGTAATTGTGTCATTTAAATCACATTTTTGCCTTTTACGTGGGGGTAGTCTTTTATCTTCTCCATGTTGTCTCTTCATGTGAGATCGTACTGAGCTTAAACATTTAAAATTTCTCAAACATGTCACGTGACCGCATTTGAAACTATCGGCATCGGAATGGCTTATCCTTAAATGACTTATGAACCCTTCATATGCATAAAAATTCATCTCACACGTTTTACAGACAAACATCTTGAAGCTTATACTATCCCAATACGAACATAAACCCGATAAACGTATCAAAATAGGACTAATGTCCGGCCTATTTTTATACGTTGATCGGGTTATGTTCTTATTGGGATATTAGGATCGATATTTTCATTTATACTCGCTAATTTTTGTGAAATTGTCGCTATCAATGCAGTTGTGTTTCTACTCAGACGATCTGTTGGTACTTCAATATCCAAAAATGCTCTTTGAATAAAAATCCAGAGAGCTTCAGCCCTAGCTGAATAAGAACAATTTAGAGCAAATACGACTTTCACTGTCAACGTCAAAGCTTCCAGTATGGTTGCTGCTTGGTAGATCGTTGGATTTTCTACAGAATCGTTAATATAGACGTAGAATCCCTCTGGATTAGCGATGGGCCCAACTATAACGGGGACTGGTTGAAGTGTGGATCCTGTGGCAACACAAACCTGGCGTTGGCTCTCTAGAGCTGCATCGATGTCAGCTGGTGCTCGTGCATGAATCAGAAAGGATTCCTGTTTTTCTTTTATTGAGATTTTTCCTACTTGATTTCTGTTTCTCGGAGAGCTTATCAAGTATGGCAATAAATGCAGAATAACAGAGTCCTGGATGTGTTGTGGAAGTGCTGGCAATACCTTGTAATAGCCCAAATCCTCACTCTTCAGCCCGGAACAATCAGCAAGAGCCTCAATAATCACACCTCTCCCAATGTTCCATCGAGCACGAAAATCTCGTCCACCAGCAGGAAAAAGCACCCTGAAGTCACAGGACAGCAACTCAGCACCGAGTGCTGCTTTCAATGCTGGAAATCGGCGGAAATACTCATGTACAGTGATATTATCTTTCAACAATCGTTGTCGTGTCGGGTGTGCAATTTTCCATAAATCTTGTACTGTGTCTGGTGGTCCAACATGTGTGGTTAGCCAGTCTGCAGCATGTTCTTGGTCCTCATTAGCGCCGTGCGGAGGTTCTTCAGCAATCCTTGGTCCCTGATCTGGTCGTACAAACAGCTTCTGTTCCTTCAATTTACGCACTAAATAGTCGTGATGTTCATGGAGGGTGCCTCGAGCATTTAGTTTCCTCCTTTTGATGACAGTGTTTCCATCAAGTCCATGCACTTTGACAGGAACAGACGTATATGGCTTGTAGAATATCAATTTGGTTTCACCAGGAAACAGTTTCTCAATATCTTCGGACCAGGTTATAAATAGTTCTTTGCTTATCCTAAATCGTTCTACCTATTCCACCTCATCGAACAATCCTGCCAATTGCCTATCTTTTTCACGACCTACAATTAGGCGACTGAGTAAGTTCCTTAAATTCTTCCTCAACCGACCAGTTTTCTCATAAAATTTGAGGATACTTCGTCCATCTGTCGTTTGCTTCAGTAGCAAATGAATGGGCTGTACGAAAATAGTACCAGTTTATCAAAATTCATTGCCAATAATTATTAACTCATTAATTGGCAATACTTAATTCAATTAAACATTCAATGCTTACGTTTGCAACAACCTCGGGTTTTTGAAAATGTTCGCGTCGTCTCTCCTATGGAAAATAAATCATAATTTTAGAAATAAACTGTCAGCGGAAGGAATTGAAAATACCCAATGTGAATTGAAATACTGCCACTCTGAGGTGAAATGAAAGATGAAATAATTAGAATATTCCATGAATTAGTAGATAATTAGAAGATAGATGAATTAATAAACAGTCTGTCAGTTACCACTTACCATTTTACCAATTAATTCATGAGTAGTGATGCATCAAGAAAGACGAAAAGAGTCAAGGGATATTATATTGAATGAATCTCGTTTCGAACAAATGAATTGCAATATAGGCTGTGTTCCTATTTTCACTGCCAGTACTGCAAGCCTGTGTCAGAAAGAGATAGCTGTATTCACGAACTCACGGGCACGAGAAAGAAGCGAGAAAAACTCGCAGTACTGGCAGTGAAAAAAGGAACATGGCCATAGTCTGGACATGTGTGAACCCAATCTCGAAGACGGGATGTTCATTTCATATCGTTCAAACTGTCGAGATCTTGTTGGTCCGATAATTTGACAATTTTTATTAAATATGAAATAGTGGTAGATGTTAAGAACACGGAAAGAAAGAGAGAGCATAAGGACGAGAATCAAGAACCGTCTAACAAGCAACGAAAACTGATAATTAATACTTACACAGCTTCGACACTTCTTCCCTTTCCTTTTTATCCACACACTTGATTATTTTAAAACGAAAAAGATCGTTTAAACTGCAGAATGCCGGTTGCGTGCGAAGAATCGAGAACGTTGCGAACGTTGCATACGAGTCCCGAATATGATCGAAGACAAACGATAAAAATAAAAAATCGGAAAAAATAAAATAAAAAAATTCAAGGTTAGCACAGTAAAAATTATTCGACAGCACCGTAAAATTTCGGTGCGGTCTCGCATTTTTTACTAGACATTTATTATTTTTATCAAAGAACTAACTGCAAAATTCATGGACTGGAGAGTTTTACAGTGCTGTCACATAAATTTTGTTGTGTTTTATATGAACAATTGATAAACGTATGTGAATATATTCTCATACGAATGTCAATTTTTGCTTTCTTTCTTTATAAAAATCCCCTAGACAAGCAGTTTGCGCCTCGTTTGCAGTGCCGAGCACAGTCATTTTTCTTGTATATTTCTCTCCGTGTAGAGACGGGTTTGAGCGTTTGATCCTTGGTAGTAGATTGGCCGCGTAGATAGGAAAAGAACAAGGTAAGGAAATTTTCCTCGGTTCTTGACTCCTTATCTCATGTGGTTTGGCGTCCCATTCCTGGATCATTGTGCTTCTGTCGATCTGCACAGGTCCGGGGTTAGGAGGAGTCTGGCCGGTATGTTCCTGTAGTGGCGGAAAGAACGGTTTCCGTATTTCGTTATCGGTAGAGTCAGACTCGGGTTCCTGTTCCTTTGGTGTTACCTTCTCGTCTAGTGATTCTGAAGTGTCAGAATCTGAACTTTCGGTTGAGTGGTCGCTTACGTGATGTCCTTTTCTCCGGGGTAACGTCTGTTACGTGTGCCAATTCCGGTTGGGATTTTGTTAGATCTAGTGGTTGTTCTTGTACGAGACATAGTGAAGTGCTAGTGGTGAGTGGTTCACTATTGAATGTTAGATCTAGTGGATGAGTCGGAGTCGTGTCGCGTATTGAGGTCTGAGGCCTCAGGTTCGAAATAAGAGCCAGTATGCGCGCATCGGCTATGTCAGAGTCGTGGAGCCGGGTGAGTCGGACTACTGGGGAGTTTCCTCTAGAGCCGGGTAGTCGCGAGACTCCTCGTCGAGCGACTTGCCGAGTTCTTCTCATCTTCCTATGCCGGTGACTAGATTCTTCAGTAGAATGGTATCGGTGGTAATCTGGGTAAAACAGGACTGGGATATCAGTTCATGCGTCGATGGTTGCGACGGAGGAATTTTAAATCTTTGATATCGTATTTTCCTATTATCTTCCTATTCTTATCTACTATTTCTACGGTGGTAGGTGAGAAATACTTTGATACATAAGCTGGTCCGTCATATTTTGAGGCAAGCTTAGCGCTGTAATTTTCTCCTTTTTTACTCAACCTTTTTCGTGGAAAGTACACCTCGTCGCCCTCCCGGATATCAGGAACATTCGACGGGATGTTCGCGTTGTGGCGATTTGTTTGCCGGAATTGTGCCTTAAGTAGGTGTTTTTCAGCTAAGTGCCGTATAGTATCGAGAGTGATCATCCTGCGAGCCCATGGGTATTGTGAATCTAATTTAGTTAAGTCTAGATCCTTATCGGGTGAGCTATGGCAGCGTGTCTCTCGACCAAAGTTTAAAAAATGAGGAGAATACTGAGTAGTAGCACTCTTAGTTGAATTGCAAGCAAATTGCAGATCGGAGATGAACACAGGCCAGTCTGTTTGCCTAGGTGAGGTAAATGCAGCTAGCATTGGTTTTATTGTTCGGTTAAGGCGTTCTACGGGGTTTGCGCAGGGATGTGCTAATGCAGTGGTCTTGTGTTCTACTCTGAATTCGGAATTTGAATGGTTCACCTGTTTATTAATGAACTCGGTTCTATTGTCAGTGATTAGAGTGATAGAGTTTCCTCAACGATTATAAATACGACGCCATTCTCGGGCTACTAGTTTTCCGGATTGTTCGCGTAAAGGAATTAGTTCGACATATTTTGAATATAAGTCTTGTACGACCAGGATGTATTGCATTCCATCTGTGGATCGCGTGAGTGGTCCAACGGTGTCGGCTGATACGACGGCCCAAGGAGCGATTGGTGGCCGGATATACATCTGGTGTTGTACCTTGTGTTGATTAAATTTGACTAATCTACACGTTTCGCAATTGGAAATGAATTGTCGGATTTCTTCATGCATACCGGGCCAATAGTGTTTTTGACGAATACGGTCGCATGTTTTATCGGTACCGAGATGACCGGCTTGTGGAGTGCAATGGTAATTTTTTAAGATATCAATGATTTGATCGCGAGTGGGAACAAGTTTCCATGCGTCAGAATCACCTATATCGATTTTTCCGGGGTCTGGTCGGTAGTGATATAATTGATCGTTTTCTAATTTCCAATCGGTTAAGACATCGGCGTGTTTCTTAGTCATAGAGATTTTCTTTTTATACCATAGGGTATGTGAATCAGGAGGTGTAGTTGGGATTTCGATGTTTAGAACTTGACTCGGTTCATTTACGGATTCGTATTGGCGCGACAAGGCGTCGGGAGCCTCGTTTTCCGTACCTTTGCGATGAATTACCGTAATGTCGTGTGACAATAGTTTCATGGACCATCTCGCCAGTCGGCTAGTTGGATCTTTGTGTGTGTACAACCAGATCAACGCGGCGTGATCAGTCACGACAGTGAAGGGTGCACCTTCTAGGTAACATCGCAATTTGTCGACGGCCCACACAATCGCGAGACACTCTTTCTCGGAAGTAGTGTAGTTTTTCTCCGCAGGAAGCAATGGTCGACTAAGGCACTGAATAAAGTATTCGTGGTTATTATCAAGTTTATCGATTTGCATAAGTACCGCACCCAATCCAGTATCGCATGCATCGGTATACAGGATGTAGGGCAGATTTGGATTCGGCGTGTGTAAGACCGGTGCATCTAAGACGCGTTGTTTAGTTTCTTGAAAAGCCTTCTCTTCAACTTCAGTCCATCGCCAAGGGACGTTGGGGCTGGAAAGTTTATTAAAAGGACCTTGAACTCGGGCAATGTTTTTCATGTGCCTATGGTACCAGTTAACTAAACCATTGAAGCGGCGTAGTTCTTTTCGGTTAACAGGTCTTTTGAATTCGTGTATGGCTTTTAATTTTTCGGGATCGGGTCTTAATCCGTTTTTATCGATGATATGACCAAGGAATTTTACTTCGGAGCGCGCAAATTTGCTTTTGTCGCGATTAATTGTTAAGCCTGCCTCGCGGATGACTTCGAAGACTAGTCTGAGCATTTCTAAGTGTTCATCTAAATTCCGGGAGACAATAACCCAATCGTCAAGGTATGCAAAAATGTAGTTCTCCCAATGACGAGGAAGTTTTCGGTCTCAGAGTTTTTGGACTAAGTTACGCTTAAGCGCATCCATAAGCATTTGAAAAGTACTCGGGGCTCCGGTGAGTCCATAAGGCATACGTTCCCATTGGTATAGGCCGCCATCTTCGAGGACGAAGGTGGTGTATTGTTTACTACCCTCTTCCATCGGGATCTGATGGAACGCTTCGCTGAGATCGATAGTCGAGATTAAGCAAGCTTTATGTAATGCAGCCAGGATTCGGTTCATGTTGGGTAACGGGTAGGCTGGTTTTGCGGTTTGTTTGTTAACGCGACGGAAATCTATACAGAACCGATATTTTCCGTTAGGTTTGAGAACCATGACTGGCGGACTGGCCCAGGTACTACCTTCGCTGATGGTAATGGTGCAAAAACCTTCCGCCAAGTCCATTAATGTGTAGATCACTCCACCAAAAAATAATCAAAGGTTGTGCTCGCTCACTCGATTGGTTGATGATTATCAACATACAAAAGCATTGAAATCAGATACAACTGCCAAGTACCTGTAGAATGATAAAAGTTTGGAATTGAAAAATTTGTTCAAACTAAATAACGTTGTACTCGTTCGCTCGCTGCGCTCGCTCACTCTATTGGCTTATGATTATGGGTTGAAAAAACAATTCGGATGAAGAGATTGAAGATGTCAACATTTATCTAAAAATATTCATAACGAAAAAATAATTTAAAGAAAATTAAAAAAAAAAATTTGGAGTCCGTGGTACGTTGGCGGGCCAATGTTTGAATATCTATCAGATGACATTGACATGGTTCGTGATCGATATTTTACATTTCTTTTTCTACAAAAGGCCCCCCAAGTACCACTACCTCCAAATTTTTTTTTTAAATTTTCTTTAAATTATTTTTTCGTTATGAATATTTTTAGATAAATGTTGACATCTTCAATCTCTTCATCCGAATTGTTTTTTCAACCCATAATCATAAGCCAATAGAGTGAGCGAGCGCAGCGAGCGAACGAGTACAACGTTATTTAGTTTGAACAAATTTTTCAATTCCAAACTTTTATCATTCTACAGGTACTTGGCAGTTGTATCTGATTTCAATGCTTTTGTATGTTGATAATCATCAACCAATCGAGTGAGCGAGCACAACCTTTGATTATTTTTTGGTGGAGTGATCTACACATTAATGGACTTGGCGGAAGGTTTTTGCACCAAAGGTGCTTTTTGGGGTTGATTTCACTACTTTTTGAAAAATTTTGTTTCACCACCTAATAATTGTGCTCGCTCGCTACGCTCGCTCGGTTGTTTTGCGCTATTTCATACCGCCCGAAGTCCCTCGATAAGCAGGAACGTCAACAGCAACGAGCACGCGTGTGCTCATAATTTTCCCCAAGTCTCAAATTTGTAGAGTGACGCGTAATGTACTTTCATAGCGTTTACAAATTGTTCCACTACAACAATTTTTTATACCTACAACATCCAACCCTGCGTGCAGCCCTCCTCCTGTCTCATCTGGGCCTGGGACCGGCAATGACGGAGTTACTTGCACGCAGGGTTATAGTTGGTGCTCATGACTAAATATATATGGATATCAGATATATGTATTGCAATTCGTAGGTAGTTTTTTTTTTAATGCAACTAGGTCCTCTGCAAAAAGAACATGTATGCGTCCCGTACTCATAACATCAACTTCCAATTCGGGTCTGAACAGTAGGTATCAAAATATTTAGAATTGAGCCTATTCATGCAAGACTAGCGTAGAGCATAAAATGGAAATTTATGAAGTCAAACACCCGCATTCTGCTCTCTTCGTCTGACTTTTGCCGTTTCTCGTATCAAATAACACTATCCTGATACTTTGCAACCCAAGCGTTTTCTCTCATCATCCTCTCGTCTTATATGGCGACTCGCTACAAAATTAAATAATCCATAAATAAGTAATTTCATTCCATTTGTCGTGATAGCACTAATCTTAATTTGGAGAAAGCTTAATAGAGTCGAACATATAGACACAGGTTGCATACCAAAATGTAACAAATTTATTGAAATTTGACATTAAATTATGAATATACATTATGGATTAAAAAATTATCTTCACCGAAGGTCAAGGCACTACGTTGACGTGGAGTGTAGAATAAAGCCTATCGGAGTCCAACAAACAACGTTGACTGAAAATCTCATTTTGACTAGATGATACGGAGTTAGATTATAGGACTCGTCGGAATCCTACGTATAACGTTGACTCACAATTTGAGTCTCAGCAGACGAGCCTTCGGAGATGAGCTTAACATGGAGCTTGAAGTAAAATTCGTTGCAATCCAACGCTTGAACTCGGCTTTATTGGTCTGGCTCCTTGCCGTTCCCTATATCGAATAATGCTATCCTCATATTTTTCTACTTCAACATTTTCTCTTGATTTTCTCTTGTCAGACTTCCTCAGGCGATAACTTGCTAAACAATTGAACCGAAAAAACCGTTTCTTCTGATAATTGCATTCATAAATCAGTTAATATTCATCTGACAGTCTTGTCCGTTTATAATTGTTATTTTATTTATCACCATGAATTTTACACGTCAGCCGATTCGCATAACCTCAAAAGCTCGAGATCGTAGGATTCAAGATTAACCTATCGAAACATTTTTATTGGTGACTATCACATTAATGTACTTGGCGTAAGGTTCTGGCACCCGAGGGGCTTGCGGTGGGTATTCACTAGTTTTTGTACATTCAAATTTTGTATTAAGCATTGCTCGTATTTCTCTTATTTCCTTTATTATTGGGATTTAAAAACATGAAATGACAATACGCGTCTGCTAGTGTAGGAGACCATAGACATAGAGCATGGACTGCGCATTCGGGCCGAAAATCGCTCGGTCGGTAGAAAGAGACAGCATATACACGCGGCCAAATCTGTTTCTTTCTAACCAACAACGTCAAATGCATAGAAAGAGACAGATTTGGCCGCGTGTGTTACCCTTCTCTCTCACTTTCGGCGTTACCATAGGCTGTATAGGGAATGCGCAGTCCATGCTCTATGTCTATGTAGGAGACGGTTTCTGTCTGCGATACTGGCGCTATCTACGTCGGAACTATCTCGTACTGACGTCACTCTACAACTTTTGTGTGGATTTTCCCGTCTAGTGATTGCATGGGAATGGTTTGACGTGAATCTTGGTCTGACGACGACGAAAACGAAAACGAAAAATTTTACAATGAAACGGGGTATCAGAATTTGTAGTTAATCATATCTCAGCACTCCGGACACCGATTTAATTGATCTAAGGCTCAAATGAAAGCTTTTCATGCCCACATCCTAGATTAAATTAGTTTCAATCTGTGTATATTGTGAGGTGAAAGAAAACGACGATACTAGTTCGCGGTATAGGTTAGGGTAGCTGCCTCTCGGGTATATAGACTCGTTGAGTCTCGCGCTTGAAAAAAATTTTTTTTTAATGTACTTGGCGCGAGACTCTACCGAGTCTCTTGATGTATCTTTTGTCTAAAAGTATTTCTACTTCTTCTTTCATTAATTTATTTACAGTTGGACTTCGTCGATAAGGCTTGAGTCTAACGGGTGTCTCATCGATGAGGTCGATTTTATGGTTGATAAGTTGAGCACATCCTTGAGGATGTTCAGATTCTTTTGCAAATTCGTTATCTAAAAATTCGGTTAGCCGTTGCTAATCAGTCGGAGTTGCCTCGTGGAGTGATAGCAAGGCTGAGACTGTATCGCGAGGTTCACATCGTTTATATCGGATGGGGTAGGTCAAATCACTACCACTCATTTTCCATACTCGATTTCCCATGTCGACACTAACCATGAAATTTATCCAAAAGTCCATACCTAATAAGGCATCGGTAGCTAATCCGTCTAGGACAGTAAACCATTGTTCGCCATATTCATCTCCAACATCGATTAAGAAAGTAGCACCGTATTTAGTTTTTAGAACTGTACCGTTTGCGAGTCGAACACCAGTGGTCGAAGTGTTGTCGGGTCGGGCAGATCCGAGACTCAGTTCGTCAACGCGTTCAAAAGCAGCGGGGCTCAGGTATGAACGTTCGCTTCCACTGTCAATAATTCCCGTTAACTCTTCTCCGCAAATCCAAACTTTGATAGGCAGTTTCGCTGTGACTTCCGGAGGGGAATCGCCAGTTCCTCGCGTATAGACGCGTCGGTTTTCGATTCGGTCGATTATGTCCGGGTTATCTAAACGAGTTTTTAATTTGGACGGTAAGTGATATTTACGTTGTAAGGCTCTAGGCACTTCGGAGTTTTCCGTGGAATTATTGGAGACGGTATTGGTGGATGTAAGGACGTATAGGTTGGCTAGGTCGTCTTCAGGATCAGGCTGGTCAGACAAACTTAGATAGTGGTCGTCCATAGGATTAGACTTGGGGATGTTCGTTGAACCTTCAGTTTGGTTGACTTCCGTGACATGGTATGAATCACAGACAAAATCAGCGATATTGTCGTAGTCATCGTCAGAATCATCATGTAGGTCAATGTCAGTATCTGGTTGGGAAGTGAATTCGGATGCGGACAAACTTAGATAGTGGTCGTCCATAGGATTAGACTTGGGAATGTTCGTTGAACCTTCAGTTTGGTTGACTTCCGTGACATGGTATGAATCACAGACAAAATCAGCGATATTGTCGTAGTCATCGTCAGAATCATCATGTAGGTCAATGTCAGTATCTGGTTGGGAAGTGAATTCGGATGCAGGAATCTGGTCGGATATTTCGTTAAGTTTGGAAGCATTTTCGCTTCTTGTTTGATTAGAATCGCGAGCGAGCGTTTGTATTTTTACAGGTTGTACTTTAGGGGTTGTTTTGTTAGAGGGATTTGAGTCGGTATCTTTAGCTCTCGAGTGGTTACGAGGACACTCGGCGTTGCGATGGCCAAGGCCGCGGCATATATAGCAGACAACTCGATTAGGCTTCGTACAGGTACGTGAAAGATGTCCGTATCTTCCGCAGTTAGCGCAGAAGGTAGTGCTCAAATCTCTATTCGCGTTCGGAGTAAAGTTAGAGTTAGACCGAATATTATCAAATGAAACTTTCTGTGAGGTCTTATTGTTAAGACGTCTCAGAGAATTAGCATTACCGTTAGCGGTATTGACTCTAGTGTTTCTGTTCAGTCGTTCAAGTACGCGTTCTACAAGAATATCGATAGGATCTTTCTTATCGTTAGTACTTAAGTTTTGACAATCGGTAGGGTTGGAAGCAAGTAGGTATTCCGTATCAGAATCTTCGGTATCGTCGCTTTCAGCAATAGCTGAGCTTGCAGCGTTTAGACGTGATGAACGTTGTGGCAAGTGACGCTTGTCTTGGTTACTAGTACTACTTCTCGCCTGTCGACGATACATAATAAGTTCATCATATTCACGCGTGGCTTTCAAAAGACTAAGGAAAGTTTTGAACATTCCTCTATGAGATAGGAATTCTTTATAACGAGTATTGAATTGTTTTTGAATTGTACGAATTTGTTCTTCCTCAGAAGGAGGATTATTCATTGTTGAGAATAACTCGGTTATCTTAGCTATGTAATCAAATCCGGTTTCAGAAGGTCCTTGATCGCAGAGGGCGATTTGTCGGAGAATTTCAGAATCAGTTCCTTCGATACCAAATGCAGCGGAGAATTCTTCAATGCATTGGCTCCAAGTATGCCACTTATGGAGTCTGGATTCTAACCAGATCAGAGCGGTGCCAGTAAAGCATTCGGTTAGAACTAGTAATTTATCGTTGCCGACAATACCTTCCTGTTGGCATCTTTGTTCAAGGGCTTTTAGAAAAGCGCGGGGTTTCTTATCAGTAGGGAATTTTAATTTCCAAAGTTGAACACGTTTAGTTAATCCGTACAAAGAAGGAGATCTTTGCATGGAAGTTGGACGAGGAAGATCGTCAGGGGTTGTAAAGGGATTGAACGATCTATTAGGTATGTCTTGTCCGAATGATTGTCGACGAGGGATTTCACGTTGTTCATTTTGCGAGGTATTAAATTCTAATGAAGTTAAAGGGTTACTCGCAAATTGTGGGAATGAATTCGCTTGAGGTATATGATTTAATGTATCGCTTATATTAGTGTTTGGTCTATTGTTACTAGACGGCATGGCAGTGCTAGCAGTAGAGAAAGATCTAAGAGGTCCTCGCTGGGTTGTAGTCTGATGCACTGGTGCAGGGACGGAGACTGATTCGAAAGTATAGCCTTTCGCTTGAGCTTCTAGTATAATTTTAGTAAGGTATTCGTTCATGTTAGCGGAATGCTCACTGACGTTTATAAGATCAGTCAGTTGGTTCGACCAGGATGGTATTTGTGAACTAGTGGTCGATTGACTTGAGTTTCGGGAAAGCATGGTACGCGGTATCGTTCCAGTAGCTGGACGATAAGAGTTAGTCGTTCGTGGCGGCGGAGAGGGGTTTTCAGCCATAGCTCGGGCAGTGTTTAAGGCGGCTTGCCTAGCTACGCGATTACTTTGCCTCCGGTCAGCGGTAAGAAGTGGTGTATCCTGAGGAAATCCTAAGAATTCTAATAGACGAGCTCTATCAGTTTGGTATGCTGGAGGAACGTCGTTAGTGACTTGTTCGATACCATTGGTATTTGGATTCATTGGATGACTCGCAGAATGATCTACCTCGCTTTCCTCGATAAAAGTTTGTAAAGGCGGAGAGGCTGGATGTCTCTCTGGATTCTCTCTCGTCCTCGAGTGGAATAATTCTCTAGCGAATTCAGGATTCGTTGGCAGTGAGAATTGGTAGTTATTCGCTGTATCACGGTGGGGTTGAGGTGTACTTCCCTGAGAGCTTAGTTGGTCTTCCATTTGAGGATTTTCCAAATGATAGTTAGATCAGCTCGTACCAAGGTATTGCTCAAGACACCCGATAATATTTTTGTGTATCAGTGATTGGTAATAATAATTTCCTGTCACTTGTCTAGATTGATAGTATTTGTTATGTGAATTGATAATGATTATTAATTTAATTAATTGGTATTAAGCTCAAGAAAAGATAAAAGCTAATATTTATACCTAATCAAGTTGAAGTTTGGAATCAGCTGTTAGATAGGATATATAGGTCACAGCTGTGCTATATAGTATTGGCAGAAATGGTATACTCTATATAGCCATGAGTAAGCTTGCTGGACTTTGTACTTCTACCATGTATAGCTATAACGAATGTGTGTGTCGTGTGTAAGCGTGAAGCGTGGCACGACCAATATAATGACACTATAGTATCTATGTGTTTCGTTGTTCGAGATGATAAATTTTCATTCGTTATAGGGATACTTGATGTGAGCAGTTCTTTTGTGAATATTATCGGTTAATAATTAATTTCGGGTTTATAAAACAAATATTTACGTATTATAGCAAAATGGTATCGGCAATTTAGCCGGTTGGATAAAGCCTTGTATATTGTGGACCACGCGTTGAATTTCAAGCACGAGTACATGCAGCTAAACTTTTCAATTTAGTTGCGGTCAATTTAGAAGACTTCATACAGAGTTAGAGTAATAGTATTAGTGAAACGATTATTTATGCAATTATTTATATGTTATTGTAATTATTAGACAAATACGAGAAGTAATAATACCTTTATCAGCGCGTTGTACGGCGTGTAGTCGGGTGAATCCCAAGATGGATGGTAGTTTCGAGTGATCGATACGCGGATCGATAGTTGGATCGAAAGTGACGATGGCGCGCCTCGTGACAGCGTCCGTTACTAGTATCGAGTTTTCGCGGTAGGTTTGAATCAGTGGTTTAGCTGTGAATTTAAACTCAACTTTCTCGTATTTGCTGTCTCGCTCTCGCTCTCTGTTTATCGCGCTACAGTTATGGCTAGGTGTTATGAGTATAGCTTAGAGTATAACATATCTATAGTGCGTCGAAACGAAGAAAGCCTCAGCGACTAGAACTGTTATTGTTATGTCGTATAGAGAGGTTATCCTTTATTGTTCGTTCTATTGTATCTGGATGACGTGATATCAGAAAAACTGAGCTAGAGGAGCGGATTAGGCTAATACCTAAGAACAATGATTATAACGGCTATGAAATATCCGTTATAACGGGAAAATTTTTGAATTTTATAATTCGCGGTGTGTACAATTTTATGAGAAAACTCAGAAAACAAATTAAATATGAAATATATAAATTAAGCGGAACAATATAAATTAACATGCATTAATCCTAGTGTGAGTATGGCTACTCCCTATCCTACTCATCCTAATTTTCGATTTAGTGGGTTTTCTCGTTTGAGATTTTTCTCTCTTCTTTTCGCGCCGGCCCCACGTTGGGCGCCAAGAATGCAACCTGCCGTATTACTGAGGACTCTGAAACGAGGGTAAGACCTCAGTAACCGGGTGCACCGTGGCCTTGCGCTTTTTGGACGCCACCTAATTTGAAAAATTAGGAAATATCTCTTATCTGATATCTAAGATCTAGATACTCGTTTTGCCAGGGAAGATGGTTGAGACACTCAGGGTGAGGTTCGGGCACGTAGGCCCTCGTACCTATTTTGTGTTCTGACGCTGAGGCGTTCCTATTTCTGTTTTTAACATGAATCTGTACAATCTGTGTCGATTATCTACATCACCGGACGAAGCTGTTACGTGCGACTACACATTATTCAAAATTTCATTTTTCATATTATAAAATAAACCATAGATAAATAACCGTGGGAAGAATTCAGATATACTATAATCCAAAATATAATATTTCATAAATCCAAAACCCTCTCTGCTTAAAAGTCACGAACTCTGGTCGAGTCCTAGAGATAAGAATTTAATACCATAAGGTAAGTTACGGTTAGATGCAGTGCCGGGCTTTTTGCTGACCCAGCACTGCATAGTCGGTTCGTCGTGACTACTCTCTCAATAAATTGATTTTTACAAGAACAAATAGGCTTAACCAATCAACTAAGGAAATTCTCGATGATACCAAATTAGTCATTAGAACGTATGGAAGGATGTGTGAGGAAAATTGTTAAGAATTGGAATGCATGAAATTTTAAATGTTATTGCAAACAGACTGTCTTGAGGCTGGGACCGCGGAACGCTGTCTTAGGTAAAACGGCCAGGAGCGATGAGTTTACTCATCCGCGTAAAGACGCAGGTCTCTGATTGGCTAATTACCACGGCGGAGTAATACCTATGCAATGCACCAGCGGCCTCGTGGCTGCATCTAAACTGAATTACTTGTCTTTCGTCTAAAAAGTTGCATAGTGCACGGACGTGTCCCGAGGTTCAACAGTTGAGCAAGAGTTAGTGATTGAAAATCTTTTAAGTGACGACGCTAAAGGACTTAGATAATCTCGTTAAATAAATCGCTATTAGCGAAAGCTAAAAGAAGTGCATGGACACATTTATAATTCTCATCAATCAAATCAAATTCGATATTCAATAATTGTTAATACGTCCAAGTTAAATTAATAGTTCAGATTCGCTCATTGACATTTTTAATCGAATTTAGACTATTCGAGCATTTTATTAAATAATCGCTTCAGTTTATAAACTTAATTTCAAAACAAGTGACTTGGTTCAGTGCTGCATATGTGCTAACGACGAGGTGAGACCCACTGGAGCACGTTATCACCCGAGAGCTCCGATTCTATCCGACGGGCCCCAACCTCAGTACAGTCAGACAGCAACGCTAACTTTTCGATTTTAATTACCGATTGTTTACCATAAATCAAAGTGATCAAAAGACAGATTGTTGATGTAAGTCTTTCATACCAAAAATCTCTCTTACTAGGAAAATCACCCAAAAGGGATTATAAGCCTGATTTGTGCACAAGTCATTCGTGCGCAAATCAGTCTTGCCTAGAGAATCACAGCGTAATTATTTTCTTTACATATTAGATTACGTATCATTATATGAGTACAATAGAGAGAGAGAGAGTTGAATGAGAGACAACCGACTATAGTATACTATTCTTACACGCACTGATAGCCATAGTAAACAGCGCTCAATCAATCATTAATCTTTTATCATATTTGTCTTAACCATTCATTTCCATATTTTCTCAAATCGCTTGCAGAATATAGTTTGTTTTTACCAGTTAACCAATCATCTTTATTTGAGTTTCACCTAGAATAAACCAAATCCTAATCCTAGTCATTGGCCTCATAATTAGAATATTTGAATAAACGCACGGCTCTGTATAGAGCTAGGTAAGCAAGATCCCATTTACCGACTTATTAAAAGGTAAGTCAAAAATTAAAATTATCTCTTGGTTGCGTGAACTATTTTCCATCCGCTCGGGCTTCACCCTCACGTCACAAAGCTCTCGATGTTCTTGATGAGAATCCTGTTATTTCCGAGGAAGGTTTAGGAAGCTCGTGGTTAAATGATTATGACTCGATGGTGTAGGAATGAACAACTGAATTATATTTAATTCTCTTTTCTTCTGTACACTAGTGATTTTTCCACATACACTCTATATCACTGGGTGATATATCTCACACTCGTACGCACTTTCGTGGGGTGGGTGTGATTCTAATTTAATAAGCACTTGGACTAATCAACTATTAATTCTCAATTATATTCCGAATTATACTTCAATGGACTTTTATATTTGATTCTGAGCCATGTTCTAAGTAACTAGTACTTTATATTTTATTCTGAGTAGGACGATTATTAGTCGCGGTCTGTACCCGTCTGTCTTCTTCAAGAAGAGACGCCATACTCTATTACTTTTATATTTCTGAGCAGGACGATTGTGAGTCGCGGTAAACACCCATCCGTCTCGTAGCAGAGGTGATGCCATACTAATGAATTTGGAGATATTCGTGTTAAACGCGGTGATGCGTGAGAATTGATGATATCGATCGTGATCTGAGGGATGGCGTTACTAGTGCGATTAGATATCAAATATGAGCTGAGGAGCCTGAACTCGTATAGCCGCACGGCGGTAATTTGAATGAGGTAGAAATGTGCAGACACATTGTCACAAAATATGATAATAATAATTTCAATAACTTAAAAAATATATATAATATTATAATATTGATGAATATAATATAATGTAACATATCAAGCGGTCTCCGAATCGGATCTGCGCGCGCAACGGCAGCTCAACAATACGAGGACCAGTGTGACGTCATCATGGGTATAAATTCGGCACTGTCAGGCTACTCGAGAGCATTTGCCGCACGTCGGGGTATATTTGAGAAGAACAGGTCCTTCGGGCCGTCTTTTCGTTTATCTTTAATGTTGTACACTCGTTAGGTTATTAGAATATATGTTCAAACTACCAACGTATGTGCCATGAATTATAAAACGGCACATGCGCCTTGTTAATTAAGGCAACTGTTTTACCCCTTGTTTCGTAGATGCTTTGTTTGTTGGCACTCGTTAATAAATATTGGAATCAATCGGACGTGATTTATTTGGAGTTGTTAATTTCTGGATCGCTGCTTATAAATTAAAACATCTACAACCCAAGTTTCTTTCCGATTAATCATCAGTGCACGTTTTTTCTACGAGTCGAATCGTGTACATCATTTTGAACTGTTTGACTTCACCGGAGATATCGGAATACTACAGATCATCTTCCTCTATCCTCTTTCTCTCCAAGGGGCTTGGTTCCGTCTTCACCCTTGAGAAGATTTTTGGCAAAGAAGAGTCGTAGTCGTTGTCAACAATTCAGGAACACTAAAGGTCAAGACAGCATATTTTCTAGAACCACGACGAAGTCAGATTTCTTTCCTTCACATCTTACCCTCGATCCATTTATTATCCATAAGATAGTTAAATCTTATCTTATGAAGATTCTGATGACGAAGAACGCATCCCATACTATCCTGCTCATAGACTAGACCAACGTTAGCTGTAAAGGATTGCAAGGAGCATTTTCTCCCGTCACAGATTTTTGGCGACCGTGACAGGACAAGGGTATCACCTGAGAAATACTGAAAATCGTTTTCTTTCATCATCGCCATTCTGGACACCGAATATCGAAAACGACGACCATTTTGAATGTTATTAAAATATCAAGAAGAAGGCTTGTTAAAACAAGCGACAAGCGAGGACCCGAGACATCCCATTTTTCTTTTAAAAAAAAAAGAAGTTCTACATAGAGCAGACGTCTTGGGGGGCTGTGAAATTCAGCGCCTACTCATCTTTAATTTCGGAGTGACAAGTTGCACCAGCCGTCGAAGCTAATGTCAGTAAAGATGAAACCAAAATTCAAATTACTTATTTATGTTTTTTCGTGATATTTCATTATTTTTGAAGGCATCAAAGGCCACAGTTTGCGTTTGAAAAAATTTGCGTTTTTTGCGACTTTCTCAGAAATGGCCATCGATAGGTGAAAAGCGACTCAACCATCGTGTAGATGTCATAAACGAGATTGGATTGCCAAATTTACAATAAATTTGATCGTTTCATGTAAATTCAACGAACACTGTTGATGAAGAAGGGCAGTGCCTCTTCGCAGACAGTTGACAAGTCTTGCTCGACGTGCGCGGTACGATACGACGCGGAAATTGTTTATAATCGTTGAGCGAGAGTTGTCAGCTGTCTGCTCCGAGCACTGAACTCTACTGATATTGGAACGCGCCCGGCTATGCTCTTCCATTGACAAGAGGCGAGCCGAGAGAGAGAGAGAGCAACTTGATGTAGTTTTCTCTCTGTCTTATTGCGTCACGCATGCACACTTTCAACGATAGTATAGCAACTGCAAAAAGTTAGTTACTGCGTTGACTGTTTTTTTGGTTCATTGGAAAAAACTTTTGGAATGAGACTGCAACTCCGTAAGCTGTTACCTTTTCACTGCTTCATGATATTGTTTATTCACTGAATATATTGACGGTGAAGAAGCGTTGTTCCCCAAGCAATCTCGTGTCGCAGTGGTAAGGCAACAGCCTACGATGTAGGAGGTTCCGATTTCTAATCCTACGATTTTTTTTTTATTCAAAAAAAAAAAAAAACCAGCTCATCTACGGTTACGTAGACAATATTTACTATAATAATGATAATAATAATAATTATCATTAAGATTATTTATTTATTTATTTATTTAAGTGCTTTATAAAAACATTAGTTTTTTAATACACTGGCAGCTGGTCGCTAGGATTGAATATAAATACAAAAACAAATATTAAAAATAGAATATAAAACAATATAAAACAATATTCAGTTTAAGGGGGTATCTACACCTTTGAATTTTCAAAAAATCGTTTTTTTTTTTATAATTCATTTGGAATGCTAGTGACCTACTCTACATACAAATAAATCGGTGTCAAGATATCTAGAGGATTTGAGAAGTTACAGCCATGGCAGTGCCAAATTGCGAAAAAGCGCCGCGGCGAGGCGCGCGAACCCTCAGATTGGTGCCATAAGTATTGTACAACACCACCAACACCACTGCTTACTTTAATAAGGTTTTGATATATTTCGATTTTGAATTTGATTTTGTTATCTTTTAATTGTTTGTAATTATCATTCTTACACATATTGAATTTTCAATATTCTTTCAAATTGTGATCATTGACAGAACACATGGCTGCGATCTACGTTTTTTCGAGGTTAGGTGTCCACTTGTTTGTAAATATTGTCGTGCTCTCAGTACGAATTCAAACCAATAGTAATTTCCATTATCGGATAAACACAGTGTAGGTATATATATCTGAGATGAGACTTCGGAATCGAAAGGAGATGATCCATCAAAAAGTGCGTTTGAAATCGATGCCAGGAGACTACACATTTGGATCTCCAAAAAGATGAGTATTTCTATAATACATATATTAATTGCAAGAATTAATAAATATTATAAGAAAAAAGGTATGATTGATGAGAGATGAAAGAATTTTCTTAGTATTGACAAAAATTGTGCTAGCATCTTCTGAATCTTAAAAATATGGAAGATAAAAAATTTTACAGAATTTTTATGTTTTGAACAATTTTGATCAGATTTTTTCTAAAGCAATTCATTATTTTTCTAACAGCCTCATCGGACACCTAACCGACACTGTTGTTGTACAGAACGGGTCAAAACTCACTACAAACCTCCGCCTGGCACATGTGTCTAGACTCGACTCGACTCATAACTCATCGATACGAGAGCAGCTGCGGATCCAGCATATTAGTCATAAGCAAAATCTTAAAACTTGATTTCCTGTAACTAGATTTTCCTCTCTGGGAAAAATAGGAAATAAAAAAAAAATTGAAATAAAAAAGTTTGAAAGTTGATTTCTGGAGGATGAATATTTTGACCGGTTGTCGTAAAGAATCAGGAGCATCGTTGGACCGATTCTGGAGTTTGTGGTCTTCAAATTTGTAGAATCCAAACCTCTATCAGATGAACTGACAACTTTTTGATATCACTATTTTTGGTTGAGATAATAGAAACAATATAGAAAAAAAATTGAAGAATCAGAAAAATCTCAGTAAAAACTAAGCGAGTCAGACAATTTTTGCGATATCAAAAAGTTGTCAGTTCATCTGATAGAGGCACCTCTTCTGAACACTTGAAGACCAAAAACTCCAGAATTGGTCCAACGATACTCCTGATTCTTTACGACAACCGAGTAATTTGATATTTTTCTATATGGAGCGTAACTACTATTGGACTCAAAGTAATATTGAATGTTAGGTATGGATAATGAGGGCCAAACCCTTCCCAAACTTCATGATTTTTTTGGATTTGATCAGACTCTCAAATTCGCTGTAAAACATTAATATCTTTTCCAGAATTTTAACCCATTCATAGGTGTGGATACCCCCTTAAAGCATGAATTATTACACAATTTACGTCACAACTTAACTTAAAAGTTAAACAAAAATTTCGGCTGATGCAACACAATTAGACAGGCGGTTGTATGGACTCGTAATCAGTAATTATTTCAACACAAGCTAGTAAATAGTTGTAGAGGTTGTCTGATCCTTGAGTAGAGTGATCATCTAAAATTAGCAGAAGGTTCAGGTTGTCACTATTGAGCGGAGAGACTTGCAAGTGTTGGGCACGCGGTATATCAAAGAGCGGACATTCCAGCAGCAAATGAGCAATTGATTCCTGGGCCATGATATGACAGTTTCGGCAGTATTCGGCAGGACGAAGTTTGATTGAGCCCTGGTCTAGAGTTATTTGGCATGAAAAAGTGTTTGCCGTCCTCAGTTGTGCTTTGCAGATTAGTTTGTAGAACGTGCTCTTCGTTAGGTAATCTGGAGTTCCATCTAGCGAGAATCTAGGGATAGGTACTTGGCAAGACTTAGAATTACTGTATCTGAGTAGGTCTTGTGTTTTCAGATGCGTACGGTATTTTTCTAGGATTCTAGCTTTATTGATCTTCCAGTGCTGTGCATTTAAATTATCCAGCATGGTGTGTTCCTCGATGGTGGCGAGTAATCCACGTAGTTGTAAGGCCCAGTTGAACTTGGACAATTTAAAATTATCAGCGAGTTTTAGAAGGCGTATTAAGCAAATTTTAGGAAGGCGGTTCTCCTCCATATCTAGGATCTTGATTACCCAGTTGTATGCTGACTTGAGCACTTCCCAAGAGATGTGGGTTAGATTCAATTCCAGTCTAAGCAAGTAGTGAGGTGTACAGCTGGGTAGATGTAATATTCTCTTGAAAAAAGAGCATTGGGCAGTTTCTAATTTTTCATACGAGTCTTCTTGTAGGCCCCAGATATGAGCGAGGTAAAGAGTGGTAGATTTAATTAGGCTGTTGTACAACTGAAGCTTACTGGACCATGATTCTGCTTTCAACCGTGCAAGAATAGAGTATGCTGTCCCAGAAGCAATATTTCCCTTCCTCACTGCCTCCGAAGATGCTAATTTACCCTGCAGGTTGCCCGAAAAAGGTACACCGAGATAAGTGTAGGATTTGACTACTTCGATTGCCTCTCCATTGTATATGAAGTTGCGATCATCCTTCCTGAGCCTACCGGAAGATCTGCAGGCCATAATTTTAGTTTTATTAGTGTTTACCGTGAGACCGTTGAGAACACAATACTCTTCAAGTATTCTCAAGACTGTTCTGAGCTTGGCTACCGAGTGTGCTGGTATGCCGATGTCGTCGGCGTAGAGTAGCATTCCTATCTGCTCAGTTTCCGTCAGGTTAAGTCCCTCGGAGCCTCTTGCTTTAAAAAAGTCGATGATATCAGCTATGTACAGGATGAACAGTAGGGGGCTAAGGACATCACCTTGGAGCACCCCCTCTGTGATGTTTATTGGGTCGGAAAGAACATTGTCTGTTCTGATGTACATGGTGGCATTATCATAAAAGCATTTCAAAATACGAATAAATTTTCCACTGACACCTAGATTCGCTAATTTAAGCGACAGCTTTACATGCGGTACCTTGTCAAATGCTTTTTTAAAATCAACGAAAAGTACATATGCTGAGGTGTCCGGGAATCGGAGTTGCATCTGAAGTAGTGATAGTAGTAGAAAGACGTTGTCTGTTGTACCTTTACCTGCACAGAAACCAGCCTGCTCTTTAGGAATCAGGTTGCGTGAAGTTGCCCACTGTCTTAACCGGTCGTGAAGAATTTGAGTGAATATTTTTGTGACCGAGTTAATTAGGGCTATGCCCCTATAATTTCCCGGGTTGAGCCTGTCTCCTTTCCTGAACAGCATAAATATTAAGACCTTGGACCAGTCGTCCGGGACGGATTCAGTTGACAGTATCTTGTTAAAAAGGGTAAGTATGAAGTACAGCCAGTTATCGGGGAGTTCCTTCAGAAAATCATTGTTAATAGAGTCCAAACCCGGAGCTTTGCCTCGTTTACATTTGTTGATAGCTGATAGCAGTTCTTCTACAGTGATTTCCAGGTCCAACGAGTGGTGTTGCGTGAGTGGTATGTCTAAATGGCAGGCAGTCTTCGGTGGGAAGGATTTAGAAAAGTATTGGTGCCAAACATCGCTCTGGATACTGTTAGAGGAAGGAGGCTTCCTTTTGACTGTATTGACCAGTTTCCAGAAATCAGCCGGCCGTGAGATATTATTAAACTGGTAGACTAACTCGTCAGAGTTGAGTGTTTGGCTTTTTTTCTGAGTAAGGCAAAATATTCTCTTTTCCTCTCCAGATACATTGGCCAGAGAGATGAATTTGGACCCATGTCCTTACAGAGCTGTAATAATGATGAGGTTTCCTTTTTTTTGGATCTGCATTCTTCGTCAAACCAAGGTTTATGATTTGAACTGGAGGGGTTGCGAGAGGGCTTGATGATCATTTTTGCTGCACGAGCTGCTTTCACTATAGAATCGCTGAGAATTTCGGAGAGATAATTGACAGATGATTCGGAAAAATTTTGGCCTACTGCTGGTGACCAACGCAGGTTCTCTCGGTAGATGTCAGTAGCTGAGGGATTCCATTTAAGCCTGATAGATGCTGCCCGACCGGAAGACGGTGGAAGACTCGTGACGGGCGTGCTGGCAACTAAAGACACTGTGACTGGAAAATGGTCTGAATTCGTTAGAATATGTTCAATGTGCATGTCTTTGACAAAGTTTATGCCGAGAGTATTTACCCAGACAAGATCCACCGTGCTTTTACCAAGGGCGTTTCTAAACGTGTAGCCCCCGGGGGAGTCACCCGGTGTCCGCCCGTTCAAAAGTAAAAATCCATTTGCGTTCATGAAGTCAAGAACCGCTCAGCCTTGTTTATTGGAAGTATTGTCCCAGACATCTCTAGTAGAATTAAGGTTCGAACCCTCCAGGAGGTTTGAGTCTACAGGAAGAGCGTCACCGATTCTGGCGTTGAAATCCCCTCCCATAATTATTACGTCAAAGTCTTGGGTTAAGATACTGTTTAGAGTCCTTTGAAGTGCCTGTAGCAGATCAGGTAAATCGGCTTGATTAGGTTGAAAGTATAGTGATCCAATAACAAGCGAGAGACCGTTGGTAATGCTTTTGAGAAAAATCCAATTCTTGGATTTATCCAGGATTGTAATTTGGAGACTGTGGCTAAGTGTAAGGAGGCCTCCACTACCACGACCAACAAGTTTGTTTTTTGAAGCCGGAGAGATGGTTTTGTTCCAGCTGGCAAATCTGTTTTGTACGGCAATATTGTTTGTGGTTGCCCAGGTTTCCGAGATGCAAAGAAAGTTGCCGGGTGGATTGGCAAAGTCATACAAATTCGATAGGCCTCTTACATTCCAGAAACTCACTGATATGACACTAAGATTCTTAGTTGATGTGTTGCATGAGCCGGGCTGTTTGGCAGTATAACTGTGGTGAACTTGTAGGTTGTTGCGAGAGGGTGGCGGCTGTATTGTTGGAGATGGGGCCCAGGTTCTGGGAAGACGGAGGGTTATGCTGGTTGTTAACCGGAACAACCGCCTGCAGTGTGGAGTCGAATCTGTACCCTACTCCGTTAACAAAAACGTGCTGGTGTCCTGTTTTGACCTTCTTGCCTTCGCTTCTAAGTTTTCTTGCTTCCCGGCGTAGTTTGGCGGCAGCGAAAGCTTCAGATGGTGTAAGGTCATGGTCAATGAAAATATCTACCTTCAGAGCCTTTTTCTTAGTCATGATGGAGTTTTTGACTGCTGCATCCCTAAGCACAGCTCTAATAGCACTACGGTTGTTCTTTGCGTGTATCCAGTTGGCCGATGTCACCGCGTGCTCAATATTAAATTGGTTCTTAATGAACCCAGGTAGTGCTTCTTCTGCGCTGTGCGAATCTGATAACAGTCCTCTGACAATGATATTGTTCTTTCTCTTTAGTTTTTCTAAGGAATTTATACTCGCCTTGATGATTCTGGATTCCAGTGCAGCTAGATTATCTGATGCACCATTTCCTCCCGACTCGTTTGAAGCTCCTGGATGGGCGCTGAGCTCCAATAGTGTGACGCGCTCACTCAAGGATGCCACTTGGCGTTTTAAAGCTGCATTTTCCTCCTGTAGCTCCTTGCAATGCGTGGTGAGTAGATTAGACAGCTCTGTGCGGACTGAGGAGATTTTAGTTACTAGATTTTGCTCCATGGACTTTTGCTGCTTTTTGTCCTCTTCGCGCCAACTTTTTAAGGTTACCAAGATCTTGGAGTCTGGCGTGGATGAGTTAGGCGGAGACATGATGAGTGTAGGACTCTCCGGTGACTGAATAGTGGTTTGACTGGGTAACGGTGGTGAGGAAGTAGGACGGCTAATTTTAAGCGGTGGCGAGTTGTCGGTTGGTGAAAAGTATGCGTCCTCAGTAGACTCCGTATTCGCGGAGTTATCTACTGGGAAATAATCAGTAATTCGATTGCTAGCATCTGACAGAGCTTCTAAGGATGACAAGTTAGAGGGACGTCCCCTCTTGCGCTTAATTGAGGGAGAACCGCTGTCCGAATTTGAACAGTGTGTTGGAGTTGCCAAAAGTCCAGTTGAGGGTGGTAAGCTAGCCCGGGAGACTTGCGAGTTGTTAATTGCTGTGTATACAAGAGCTGTGTCTCCATCTATGTTTCTTAAGGAGAAGCTCTGCGGCTGCTCAGAAGATTGGACGATGGGCGTGAGCTCTGTAGTTACCACGCTGCATTCCATGAAACCAACCTCAAAAACACGAGGATCCCGTTCACGGTTCCAAATACAAAGCAAAATAGCCAAAAGTACACACTTGAGTATCAAAGGAGACAATTGTCGGCACTTCTTTATACGTATAGAATGATTGCACTAATAAATAACATACAAAAACTAATTAAAGTAGTAGTTTTTAACGGAGCGACAGAAAGCACGTCTGACCTAGAAGGATGCCACCTATCGGCCCCCCATTAAGATTATTTAAATATTTATATAATTCAGATTTATAATACGATTATAATAATTCATAGATATATCATTATTATTAATGATAAGTATATTATTTTATAATGAATATCATATTCGATCAATTCAATTAAAAATTGAGATCAATTCACTAATTTATATAAGAATATTCGGAGCCGCGGTAGCTCGTGGGCAGCAGCGCCAACTACCATGTGGTAGGTCCGGGTTCAAAACCCGGCGGCGCACTCAGATTTTCCATAGAAAATTAAATGCGCCACAACCGCGGCTCTGGTGGTTTGGATCCCACCTTTCAACTGTAGAGCCCGGTCGAGGTGCAAAGATGGAGGAAGATGGAATAGCACCTCGACCAAGAGGGTGGCACGGTGACCAAGAACCTGGTCCTGTGTTCACATGTCGCCCGCGGATTTACTACGCACAGTTGTAAACGTATAAGGGGGGGGCATGTCAACTGTAAAATAATTTTTTTTTCATAAATCACTGATACGCGCTGACAAACATTTGAGTGACTCATATTTTTCGCAGTTGATGAGTACTATTTTGATATAAAAGTAGTGGTCGTAGGGTACAGGTTGATGCGTCGCCTGAAACTTCTAAAAATTTCGAGAAAATATTCTACATGAATGTAATTTCAGGGCAAACCAATAATATTTCATGAATTAAGTTTTAGACGAAGAAATTTTTTATTGTCAACTTTTATTTTACAAAACAATTGAAAGAAATATAATAATAAAAATTTCAATAAATGAAAAAAGTATATCACATATTATAATAATAATGAATATAATATAGCTATACTTATTTTCGTGAATGACTAACCATTACCTCCCACTACCAGTATCAGTAGAGTTCAGTGCTCGTAGCAGACAGCTGACAAGCCTCACCCAACAATTATAAACAATCGGCCAAATTCCGGGCGAACCAATAATATTCGATGAATTCCAGTTTTACACATAGAAATTTTGTATTGTAAACTATTTTTCTACAAAACAATTTAAATAAATATAATAATAATCATTTCAAGAAATTACAAAAAAATATTACATATTTTCAATATTGATGAGTACGATACACTATAACCTTGGCTATTCGACGGACTCCATCCTCTGCTAATAAACCCACCGAACGCCCACCATATACCTGTGCTCTCCTAATTCTCAGGGCCGACATATAAGGCCGCCGGTACCCTAATTTTTCGAATATTATGCGTTCTCCTTCTGGACATACTTGTGGATAGTAAACCTTTTTGAAATAATCCGTGGATTATACAAAAGTGAATATGAAAAAAGTCAAACATGTCCGTGTAATGATGGTTATGAATGGTTGGTAACATAATGGAATTGATTTTTAGCCTGAATTTCATTAGGCTTACATACTTCAAATTGTTTAATGTAATAGGAATGTTGTTCGAATTTGTTAGTTTCTAATGTCAGACGTTCTGGAATTAGAAATTATCAATCATTATTAGTCTTCATCAGTCACTTTCAAAATTGTACACACATATTAGGAACTCACCAATCGAGTCACGACGTATGGTGATCAGAATTATAACGATTGATAGCTTACGAATCTATTGTATTTGCATACGTATTTGTAGTCGCCAATAATATTTCATATGTGTACATATGTACATAAACGTGTAAGCCACTTTCAGACATTTTTTCATAAGCCACGCCTCCGTGTGAGTTCCCAATAGGTGAGAGAAATAATTTCTTGATATATTTCACAGAAAACTTCCAGCTATGTGCGTAGAAATATAGGTACATATGTAAAGTGCATCACTATCTAGCAGAGAAACAAGGGTAGCCTAACTTTTCATGCACGTCTGAAAAAAAAAATCAAGAATTTTTAATTGTCATTGCTATTTTCCTGTCTGATTGCTAGTAGAAAGATATTCGTGTACCAATCAGTAAATATTTCTCAATCAATCCAGGCACTGCGTTGTCCACGATAATTCACTGTCAATGTCTTGACATTTTTAAAGCAACGTGGTTTCTTGGATTTTCCTAATTACTTCCCTTTTGATTTTGGCGGCTCATGTTTTACGTGTCAAGGATTTCCATGCCAATCCGGTTTCATCAGCGAATGCCATGCCGTGTCTTGAACTTCTCGATCCAACCATTACTGGCCTGAAAACTTCTCGGTCCGTCAAGTTTTGCGTTATAAAGCAGCGCCTTTTCACGCAGTATGGGGCCTGATAGAAATATAAAACATGAATTCACTTATCTGACATGAATTTTCATTGAATTAGTCGCTGATTCTCAGTGGTATACTTATAGCTATTTCAATCAGCGACTATTCGCTGACAATCAGCGAAAATTTCGCTGATTCAGATTTAGAGACTAATATATCTCATTTTTTTTAACTGATATTGGTTCACCCTATGATCTTTTAACCGTCGGTAAATTCCCAGTTCCAGAGCTGAAGTGTCTGTTGAAGTTAAACCTGTTTTTTGGTCATTTCATTGTTGTTCACGGAGGATTGTTCGTTGTGCGTAGATCTTGTCTTTATTTCTTTTTATGTAGGACACGCTAGAATGAGACACACCATAATCCTTGGCGATTTGACGGTTAGTTTCGCTAGCTTCGATACGTTGCGGAATTTTATATTTTTCCGCCAGCGAAATTTGCGTGTACTCTGGTGTTTTGCATTGTGCACTCGTAGCTGTAGGCAAAAAAATTCAATCAAATGTGAAGATCAATTCAGGTAGACCGATCCAACCATAACCTCACTTTGTACCACGTAACCAAATGAATACACAATAAATCACATCTTACCTGTAGTTTGCCTTCATTCATTATTCAAACACATATGTATATATTTTATAACTAGACAATAAACGTAATTCAAACAAATCAACACGCAATCATTTAACGAGTACTACGCGTACCACCATGATATCGGCCTGGACCTGCGCACGAAATATCTGCGCACCCAAGGATAGGGATCGGGGGCCCCTACTTTCGTCGAATAGCAGAGGTTATACCTATAGGTATATACCTATGTTTATTTTCGTAAATTACTAACTACAAACAGAATAAGAACAACTGTCTCCTGCATTCACCTAAACCTTTTTCAGCAGATTGTGCAACACGTAGCAGATGAAACTGAATTTTACTTTTATTGCTAAAGATTATAATGTAATTCTGTAAATTGCTTATTCACTAAATATATTGACGGGAAAGAAGCGTTGCCCTCCAAGCAATCTCGTGGCGCAGTGGTAAGGTAACAGCCTACGACGTAGGAGAATCCGAGTTCAAATCCTACGATTTTTTTTTGTTCTTTTTCAATTTAAAAAAAAAAACAGCTCATCTACGATTACGTCGACAATATTTACTATAATCATGATAATAATAATAATTATCATTAAGATTAATTGAATATTTATATAATTCAGATTTATAATACTATTATAATAATTCATAGATATATCATTATTATTAATGAAAAGTATATTATTTTATAATGAATATTATATTCAATTAATTCAATTAAAAATTTAGATCAATTCACTAATTTATATAAGAATATTCGGAGCCGCGGTAGCTCGTGGGCAGCAGCGCCAACTACCATGTGGTAGGTCTCGGGTTCAAGACCCGGCGGCGCACGCTCATTTTCTATAGAAAATTAAATACGCCACAACCGCGGCTCTGCTGGTTTGGAGCCCACCTTCAAACTGTAGAGCCCGGTCGAGCTGCAAAGATGGAGAAAGATGGAATAGCACCTCGACCAAGAGGGTGGCACGGTGACCAAGAACCTGGTCCTGTGTTCACATGTCTCCCGCGATTTACTACGCACAGTTGTAAACGTATAAGTGGGGGCATGTCATCTGTAAACTTTTTTTTTTTTTATAAATCACTGATACGCGCTGACAAACATTTAAGTGACTCATTTTTTTTTACAGTTGATTAGTACTATTTATAAAAATATAAATGCAACGCAGCATAAATGCATAACTTTTATTTGTCCAAACTAATTCTCCATTCAGGCCCGTCTGAATTGCCGTAGCATACCGTTAACCCCTTTCATTCCGTTCGGAGATAAGCCAGGTGCGCACACTTACCCACTGCGCACAGTTACCCCTAACGACTCTATCGTCGAAAAAAGGGATAAAATTTTCTTTTAACGTAACAGTTTATCAAATGAGATAATAATTATAATAATTAATGAAACTAAAAATAATTATACAGAAAGAATGACGATTAAAGCATAGGTGTTCCTGCACGGAGAGAAGAGAATAGTAATTAATAAATTCTCAACTTTAATAAGACAAAAATTAGATAAAAATCAAGACGAAAAATGAGACAAAAGTCAAGACAAAAGTAACGACAACAAAGAAGACAAAAATGAAGACTAAAAATAAAACTAAAATGAATACCAAAAATAATACGAAACTGAAGACAAAAAATAAGACAAAAATGAATACTAAAAATAAGACTCAAATGAAGACAAAGATGAAGACGAAAATAAATACTAAAAATAATACTAAAATGAAGACAAAAATAAAGACTAAAATGAAGACAAAAATGAATACTAAAACTAAGACTAAAATGAAGACAAGAATGAAGACTAAAATGAAGACTAAAATGAAGACAAAAATGAATACAAAAATGAAGACAAAAATGTCACTTTGCTGTACTACCCCTCAATATGCAACGCTGCAGTATACAGGGTGATCCAGAATGCAGTACTTTCCTCACACCGGTGGATTCCTTGTGAAAATCTAAGACCAAAGTTGATAATCCTAAAATGTCGATTACTGTACTATTAATCAATATCGGAATCATTTTTTTCCGTCTTTCTATAATATTTGAATATTCTTTTAAACATATTCACGATTGGTTTCATTTCTTTTTGTACCAGTGAGTGAAACCCACCTCATATGTTCGTAAGACATATCAAAAACTCATCGGTGTATGTAGCTTCTTAGCTAAGAGATACAAAAGTATCGCCCAATCTACTTTCACACTATACTAGGTAATACATACAGATGTATAGAGAGTTAAGCGCTGAGACTATAGAGAAATACCCGATAATTTAGAAGCTCTTGTGGTATTAGTGATAATACATGTGATAAGAGTGATTGCGTTGTTTTTTTTTTACTTATCAATATCTTCATACTGTTTTGAATCTGTCTACAACTGTCAACTTATTATGCCAGTTTAGACGTTTATTAATTATATCAGAATGAATTGATCAATACTTAATAATACTATTAATATTTATTAATACTATTCTGTTTTGCAAAAATGCATTATTGAATTATTTGGAAGAAGGAAAGAACGCTGAGCGTGGTCAAGTCAGCTAATATAAATAAGCGTTTAAGGGATAATTGGGTAACCGTTCGGCGGGGCCGCAAATTTCTTGCTGCAAAAATCATAGCAGAAAGTGGTAATTTTTGTTTGTATATCCTATACATAACGTTCACATTGAGCTATTCTTATTATTTATTCATTCATCATAAAATAAAAAAGTAAATATTCATTTTGTCTCTATATATTTTCTAGCTGATAGTGAATTTCTCAAAAAATTGACTGTCAATACTGACGGTATAATTACCGGGTTATCAATGACCTCTGATTCTGACGATGAGAGTATTGCTGGTGGTGATGGCAATGCTGATGATGTCGCTGATGATAATGTCAATGATGATGTTGTTTTTGATGCTGGCTACAACGAGAACTTCGTCGCTGATCGTGATGATGAAGATGGTGATGTAGTTGCTGGTGCTGGTGAAAATGATTGTGAAGATAATGATGCCGTTGTTGCTGCTGGTAGCAGTGATGATCATCATCATGATAACGCCGTTGCTGCTGAGGTTGACAGTGATGATCATCATCATAATAACATCGTACATGATGTTGATCGGCAAGGTGATGATTGTGTTGCGGGTGTTAGCAGTCCAAAGACCGGTGAGTCCGATCATGATGATGACAATGATGACAATGATGATGCCGATGATAATGATGATGACGATGATGCTGTCGATGAGAGTAATGACGATGACACGAAAGAAGACTCCTATAAAACTGAACTCCTACAAGGAAGCAATATTTTCATCTATGACAATGATGATGCCGATGATAATGATGATGACGATGATGCTGTCGATGAGAGTCATGGCGATGACACTGAAGAAGACTCCTATAAAACTGAACTCCTACAAGGAAGCAATATTTTCATCTATGACAATGATGATGCCGATGATAATGACGATGACGATGATGCTGTCGATGAGAGTCATGACGATGACACTGAAGAAGACTCCTATAAAACTGAACTCCTACAAGGAAGCAATATTTTCATCGAAGCCGCCACGCTCAAAACTCTGACCGAAAAATATTATAATAATCCTAGAAAAATGGTCACAAAATTATTGATGACATTGGTTGGACGAAATAATTTAAGACAGATGACTCTAAAAGGCAGAAATGGACGGGCTGTGCCGAAAAATATTATCAAAAATGTTAAAAGTAAGTTAGTTATTAAAATGATGAATATAAAAAAAATGCACTCATTATTTTACATTTCAAATCTATTCAACTACAAATATCTACAACTTTCATTCGCGTTTTTTTCTAAAAAATTTAAGAATATACGTTGATGAAAACTCCTGCAAGGCTGAAGCTGACGGATCCAGAATTTAATAGATGTGTGACTCTTCACTCGGAAATTTGAGAAGGTAGCACAAAATAACGCAGCTAGCATAACGCATTCTTACATTAACACGGTGCATAAAATTCTGAAAGTTTAATTCAGAAAATATAAATCTAATTTTTTTGGAACGGTTCCTTTTTTTGATTGTAACTCCGATAAAAATCTACAAAATTATTTGATATTTGGCCAGATTGTTATTCATATTGTTGGAAAAAAACCACGAAAATTGCACATTTATTATATTTATTATTTCCTTACGTATCAGGTCAATAAATATTTTCGTAATATTTCGATAGATATTCAAAATATTAACTAATTTATGATAATTTTATATAGGTTCGATCAAAATATATTCTTTTACAGGTATTTGATGAATTTTAAAAATCAGAGACTTCCGATTTTTATGTATTTTTTTTTAGTAATTTCATGCTATTTTTTTTTTTTCAATTTTTTTTTTTATGAGCAACAACTGGGCCAAATTTCAAACTATTCAATCGATTTTTAAAGTAGTCACGAGAAAAATTGCTACTGGTTAATTAGAATTAAGCTTTTCAGAATTTTGGGCACGGTGTTAATGTTAAAATTAATAGCTAAAATTTTAAGGGGATCTTTTACTATTCATTTGAAATTTATACATTAGGGTGTTTCAAAAAAGAGCTCAGTTCTCAGATGTTGCTGCTTATTCGTAAATATGTTGTTTGTGATTTTTTTTAAATATTTCATTTTTTTTAGCTCTATAGGACAATATTTACCACTGCCTCGTAAAAGTTAAAATTTCGAAATTTTGCCATTTTTCGCAATTTCAAAGTTCTCAGATCAAAGTGCTCATCCGGCTACCGCTAGATTCTCATTCAATTAGCATTTTGTTCCAAGACGAAACTCGTACGATAATATTTAGCACTGCCTTGGAGACATTTGACTTTTTTTCGAAATGTAGTTTTTTTTTTAGAGATTCTATCGCCAGGTGCTGCTCGTGAGACAGTTTTTTCTTACCATCATAAGGAATACGAGCAGTTTGCAGTCTACGGGACCATGTTTACTATTGCCTCATTGAGTGTGACTTTATTTAAAGTGAAACAGGCGGTGGACACTCAATGCTATATTTTGTCGGCGTAAAGTCGCCACTATAGCCATCTGGCGGAAGCTCAAAACCCCAAACTTTTCGTATATATATATATATATGTATGTGGGAGGCATCTTCTGGGGACAATTTTTCGAGCGAGCGCATGGTTTGAGAACATTTGTATACTTTGGGGCCAGGTCTCAAAGTTTTTACATAGTAAACGCATACTTCGAGGATATTTCAGGATATATATGAAACGCATAGTTTCGGACCAAAAGGTCATTTTAGACATTCTCATTTATATATAACAAACGCATGGATTGAGACCGCTAAATTCATATATGAAACCGATGATTTGAGGACATTTTTAAACATATATCAAACGCATCGTTTGAAGCCACCAGATTCATATATTCAACCGATGATTTGGGGACATTTTTGAACATATATCAAACGCGTAGTTTGAAACCACCAGATCATTTATGAAACCGATGATTTGAGGACATTTTTATACATATATCAAAGGCATAGTTTAAAGCCACCAGATTCATATATTCAACCGATGATTTGGGGACATTACTGAACATGTATCAAACGCGTAGTTTAAAAGCACCAGATTCCTATATTCAACCGATGATTTGGGGACTGGAACTAATTTTTCCGAACTTCTTATTATTTTCTTCATCTTCGGCCAGCTGCTGAATTCTGTCACTTCGATTCTTATTAAGGGAGCTTTCCAGTGTGACAGCCCGAAAAATCGCTGTTTTTCGCGATTTTTTTTTTAAAGAAAAAATAATCTAATCGGTCTGGTTTTTTTTTTGTATATTAATTGGGTATTGAAGAATACAAAACAATTTTTTAAAGATCGATTTATTTATTAATTAATATCTATAAAAATGATGAAACAATTGTTGCAGAAAATGCACTTGGATGTGGTGTCCACGTTGCGGGTCACAATTTTGATCTGAAACAAAAAACACAAAAAGATTATTGATCGGTATATAATTGGCTTTCGTGCTATGGAGGCTTTTTTTTTTTTTGCAAGAATGGCGCCGGTTTGAACAAAAAGTATCGATTTTAGCATTTTTTTTTGGCAGTTTTTTTTACAAAAAAATAGGAAGATGTCAAAAAAAAAAAAAAAGCTTCCATAGCACGATAAACAATGACGTTAAGAATATTGTGTAAAAAATTCAACTCGATAGCTTTGAAACTCTGCCCTCCAAGTTGGACACCGTTTTGAAAAATGCTGTTTCGAGAAAAACGCGTTCAAAGTTTCAAGTGAGGAAATTTTAGGTAAATCGTTTACTTACGGTCAATCAGCGATGCCAGGTCCATACAATATCCCTTCTGCTTCGTCGAAAAGATCGTGCTCAATGGATTGTTCAGCAAAAAAAAAAAAAATCGATTTTTTGAAAATTTCACACTGGTAAGCTCCCTTAATGAGAAACAATTCTTATCGGAAAGAATGCCCTTTGGTCACAGGACGAAGAACAAGAATACATCACGGATGAACGACTACACGGAAAATACAATACGGATGAACGACTATACGCACGGAAAACGCATAACGCATTGTTTGGGGCCATTATGTCCCCAAACTATGCTTCGCATAAAAAATCATGGATAACACATAACGCGCATTCCTTGGGGCCATAATGTCTGCAAACTATGCTTTATGTAAACATTTATAGATCAAATTATGAGGTATTGTTGCTCAGTCGGGAGACTTTTCTGCGCGCATGGGTCACTGCTTTTAGCGAAGAGCAGCTTTCAGTGAAATTTTGATACAATAATGTTTACCCTGTATCGAGAAATATTAATAAAGTGGACTCCAATCTTTCATATTTCACGATAAGGACTGAGATCTTTCATTTCGATTCTCATGCAAATAAATCATGCCCTTTTGGTCACAGGACTAAGAACAAAAATACATCACGGATGAACGACTATACACATGGAAAACGCATAACGCATGGTTCGGGGCCATTATGTCCCCAAACTATGCTTCGCATGAAAAATCATTGATAACACATAACGCGCATGCCTTGGGGCCATAATGTCTCCAAACTATGCTTTATGCAAAAGTTTATAGATCAAATTATGAGGTATTGTTGCTCAGTCGGGAGACTTTTCTACGCGCATGGGTCATTGCTTTTAGCGAAGAGCAGCCTTCGGTAAAATTTTGATACAATAATGTTCAGCCTCTCTCGAGAAATATTAACAAAGTGGACTCCAATCTTTCATATCTTACTAGAAGGAATGAAATCTCTCATTTCGTTTCTTATTCAAAATTAATTCTGATTAAAAAAATCATGCGCTTTGGGCACAGGACGGAAAAAAAATACATCTCAAAATTCGAGGGCAAAAATATTTTGTCGGAAATATCGAATCTGTCGGCGTTGAAAATGGGAGTTGTATGATTCTGAAGTATGGGTCGAAAATATTTTTCGGATCCCCCAAACGCAAGATACGGGCCTCTGAAGATCGTGCGGTGGGCTTAAAATCTGATTTTTTAATATTTTGCAAATCGAATAACATTAGAACCAGTTCATATCAGCGACAGGGCGCGGGGAAAGTGAAAAATGGGTCAAGGGGGAGGGGGATGTCTCTATATTTGTTGTTAGAGGTTGGCCAAAAACCATAATCCAGTGTGGTAACAAAATCAGTGAACCATGCGCAAAAAAGTGTACCGGTTAAACGACTACACGGAAAACGCATAACGCATGGTTCGGGGCCATTATGTCCCCGAGCTATGCTTTGCATCAAAAATCATGGATAACACATGACGCATGGCTTGTGGTCAGTATGTCTCCAAACTATGCTATATATGAATCCTAGATTATTGTATGTATAGATAACGCATGGTTTGGGGTCATAATGTTTTCAAACTATGCTTTATTTAAAAAATTATAGATAAGATTATACGTATGGGGTATTCCACGTGGACCGGATCGGTTTTTGGCCGGAGGTCATCGAATTTGACGCCAATGCAGATTCAGATTCCGTGTTACTACATGAGATGTCCCCAACAGTTACAGAGCATGAAAATAATTGGTTCAATTTATATCGCTTTCATAATTATACCAAAAATTTAATTACTACATTTTCAACTCTACTTATCTCAGCCATGCATGAACAAAATCGTAACTTTCCATAGTGCATTCTACGCGCATAAATGAGCTCTTTAAAAATATGTAGCACTTAAATTATTTTTGAGATTCTTAAACATGTAAAACTTTGGAAATATGCGATTTCCTTGTTCTTTTACTTGAAGGGTCTAACCAACAATTCTTATCGGAAAAAATGCCCTTTGGTCACGGGACGAAAAACAAAAATACATCACGGATGAACGACTACACGGAAAATACAATACGGATGAACGACTATACACACGGAAAACGCATCACGCATGGTTTGGGGCCATTATGTCCCCAAACTATGCTTCGCATACAAAATCATGGATAACACATAACGCGCATGCCTTGGGGCCATAATGTCTCCAAACTATGCTTTATGTAAAAATGTATAGATTAGATTATGTGGTATTAATGCTCATTCGGGACACGTTTCTGCGCATGGGTCACTGCTTTTAACGAAGAGCAGCCTGGAGTAAGATTTTGATACAATTATGCTTAGCCTGTCTTAAGAAATGTTAAAAATGTGGACTCCCATCTTTCATACTTCACCAGAAGGACTGAAATCTTTTATTTCGATTCTTATAAAAAATCAATTCTTATCGGAAAAAATGTCCTTTGGTCACAGGACGAAGAGCAAAAATACATCACGGATGAACGACTTCACGAAGAATACAATACGGATGAACGACCATACTTACGGAATACGCATAACGCATGGTTTGGGGCCATCATGTCCCCAAACTATGCTTCGCATACGAAATGATGGATGACACATAACGCGTATGCCTTGGGACCATGATGTCTCCAAACTATACTCTATGTAAAAAGTTCTAGCTCAGATTATGGGGTATTTTCGCTCCTTCAGGACACTTTTCTGCACATGGGTCACTGCTTTTAGCGAAGAGCAGCCTTGAGTAAAATTTTGATACAATAATGTTCAGCCTGTCTCGAGAAATATTGAAAATGTGGACTCTAATCTTTCATACTTCACCAGAAAGACTGAAATCTTTTATTTCGATTCTTATGAAAAAAAAAACAATTCTTGTCGGCAAAAAATGCCCTTTGGTCACAGGACGAAGAACAAAAATTCATCACGGATGAACGACTAGGATACGGAAAACGCATAACGCATGGTTTGGGGCCATTATGTCCCCGAACGATGCTTCGCATACAAAATCATGGATAACACATAACGCGCATGCCTTGGGGCCATAATGTCTCCGAACTATGCTTTATGTCAAAATTTATAGATTAGATTATGGGGTATTGTTGCTCATTCGGGACACTTTCCTGCTCATGTGTCACCGCTATTAGAGCCATTCCACGTCAGACCGGACAAAATAAATCAAAAATTGACCTCGATGTTACCGATTTTGCTCTAATTTTTTTTACAGGTTCTATGGAACAAATAAATTCATCGAACAATTTTTAGTTTTTTTTTTTGGCCCCTATTTTCCAAGTTACACGGGGGTGAAATTCAGGAAAAAGAGCCAAAAATCGAAAACATACTCCCCTTCAAACGGTCATATCTTTGATTTTATTCAACCTAGAGACTTCATCCAAGAACCATTTCAAAGCTGTTGAATGACACTATTTTTATATATTTATTTTATCCTGCGGTAACAAACAATTGTATTTGTTATAAACAAATATATTATTCAAACGTGATTTTCAAAGTGAGGGCCACGCGATAGAATTCTGAAAAAAATATGAGCGTATTCCTTGATCAATTCTCTACAAAATCGTTAAGTCAAAAAGATGGAGAAAAGATGGAGACTATGTGAAAACGATTTACTTATAAGTGACGGCGCGCGCTGCCACCGTAAAACCCGGCTCGGGTACGTGTGACTAGCACAAGGAAGCATCGGTGGGCATGTTACACGATCATATCTTTGGTTTTTTTCATCCTAGAGACTTCTTCCAAGAACCATTTTAAAGCTAATGAATGACACTATTATTATATATTTATTGAATTTCACGATAACGATCAATTCGATTTGTTATAAACAAATACAATGTTCAAACGTGGTTTTCAAGGCAAGAACCACGCGTAAAAATTCTGAAAAAAATATGAGAGTATTCCTTGATCAATTCTCTACAAAATCGTTAAGTCAAAAGGATAAAGAATCGATGGAATCCATGTTAAAACGATTTATTTATAAACGACGGCGCGCGCCGCCGTTGAAAGATCCGGCTCGGGTACGGTTTTTCCGTGGCAGCGCGCGCCGTCACTTATAAATAAATCGTTTTCACATAGTCTTCATCGTTTCTCCATCCTTTTGACTTAACGATTTTGTAGAGAATTGATCAAGGAATACGCTCATATTTTTTTCAGAATTCTATCGCGTGGCCCTCACTTTGAAAATCACGTTTGAATATGATATTTGTTTATAACAAATACAATTGTTTGTTACCGCAGGATAAAATAAATATATAAAAATAGTGTCATTCAACAGCTTTGAAATGGTTCTTGGACGAAGTCTCTAGGTTGAATACAATCAAAGATATGACCGTTTGAAGGGAAGTATGTTTTCGATTTTTGGCTCTTTTTCCTGAATTTCACCCCCGTGTAACTTGGAAAATAGGGGCCAAAAAAAAAAACTAAAAATTGTTTGATCAATTTATTTGTTCCATAGAACCCGTAAAAAAAATTAGAGCGAAATCGGTAACATCGAGGTCAGAAAGCTGTCCGGTTTGACGTGGAATTGCTCATTAGCGAAGAGCAGCTCTCAGTATAATTTTGATAGAATAATGTTCAGCCTGTCTCGATAAATATTAATAAATTGGACTTTAATCTTTTATATTCTACGAGAAGGACTGACATATTTTATTTTGATTCTCATGAAAAATCAATTCTTATGAAAAAAATTTTGCCCTTCGGGCACAGGAGGAAAAACAAAAATACATCTCAAAATTCGTGGGCAAAAATATCGAATCTGTCGGCGTTGAAAGTGCGAGTTGTATAATTCTCCCAGCAAACACAAAGATCAATTACGTAACGGTTACATGTCTGGTACGTAGTAATGTCCGCCACAAACGTGGAACAGTGACATACACATCGCTGGGCCATCTCCGCGATGTGTATGTCACCTATACCGGAACCCATATGAATCATAGATCAGAGGTCGGCACGCTTGGCGCAATGCGCCAGCCTGGCTCTGAGTGTCAATTACTACGGCCGTAAGCCCCCTCGATCTACCTGAGAACGGTCAGTTGTCCTTACCTGAAAGTTCGATGGTAGGAGCAGCGTTCAGGAGAAATAAAAGGCACTAAGGGGTGGGCGGTCTATTTGGGACGGTAAAAACTGCGTCTGACCGTCCAAGTCTTTTCATACCTGCATATTCCATCCATACCTGCCAAATTTCCAGAAACGGCGTTGGGTCCTTGGCCTAATGAGTGTGCCGACCCCTGTCATAGATTATTGTATGTACAGATATCGCATGGCATAGAGCCATTATGTCTCCAAACTGTGCTTTATGTAAAAAATTATAGATCAGATTATGGGGTATTTTTGCACATCAGGAATTTTCGATTGGATGTTCTTCCGTGATTTCAAGAGCGAACGCGTGGTTTTTCCAACGAAACCTGCGGAGTCCCCTTTCAACATAATTGATCTGTGTGGGACATCTCACCTCGACACTAAAAAGGTCTTCAAATGAAAAATTGTATCTAAAAATTGATTTTTATCCACAAGCGTCTTGATATATAACCAAGCCACTTGCAAAAAAAAAAAGCGACTAAAATGTTCTGTATGCTCCTCCTCAATAATATATTTGGTAATATACACAGGAATTCAGTTTGAAAATAAAAAAAATCGTCGGGCAAATCAGTTTGCTTGAATCATACGTTGCTGATAGTACACGTAGTGTCGTACATTATATAACGTATTGTTTGAAGACATGACCTGGAACTATGCATTGTATACTTGAATTGGGTTAATTATTCAATAATCGCATATATATGACATTGATTGATTAGACACCTCTAATCTGATATTCCTGCATCTTTGTATACGTTAAAAAAGTAGGGTCTCAATCTATGCGTTTAATATATTGTTATATGGATATATGCTAACTCTTGATAGGCATACTTTGAAGACAGAGCCTATTTTCCGTTACTAAGTATATAGCATGGTTTGAAGACATGTCCTCAAAACATGCTATACAAACAAATGACCCGAAAACATGCATTAGTTACTAAAACTGTCATAAATTTTGAAATATGACCCATATAACGAAAATTCAGAAATGTCACTATTTGAAAAGCTTTTTCGCATATACGTATGCTTTAAAAAAGTCGGGTCTCAAACTATGCGCCCTACATACTGTGACGTGGATTTTATTTAGCCCTCGAACTAGACCGGATGCTAGCCTCCGAGAGCCGTCCACTCGACAATTGGCCAACGTTAATTACCTGAAAAATATGCTGGGCGCCAGGCGGATAACCGCCACGTTCAAAAATATAAACAAAATATAACCTACGGGTACGTAAAGCGTCGGCTAGCTACAGTACCGCGGAGAGGGGTCAGGATTAATTGAAGGATTAGCGGGACGCTAAATAACGACTCGAGCGCTTGAATTTGACAATAAAAAAAATAGAATTTATTCAACAAAATAGAAAAGAAATAGAAATAATAATTTTAACAATCGGGAATAAATTCCCTCGTAGAAAGAACGGCCACAGGTCGTGTAAAAGTGACCCGGCCACGTTTGACGAGCTTTACAATATCTAATAAACTACTAGCTTCCACGTGGGAGAGCAATAACAAGGAAAATCATGCAAAATAATTAAATAACTCGACAAACTCGGTCCTCGTGAGACAATATTTCAACTAGAACGCTAAATAGACTCCACGAGGAGGACTTACAACTAATTAACAGGCGAATATTTACAATGAGTGAGCCTTCTGTTCTTAATAGCGACTAGAAAAATGAAATTGATCTACGAAGTAATATTTACAGATCTCACTTAGACTAACTTAACCTAACTCTGCGAATAACGCGACTAATAATTAAATAGAATTCTTTATTGACTCGAACCCGAAAAACAAAGACTCGAAGTCCAAATAACGAATAGCTATGTCTCTCCCCACGGGAGGAAGAGAGAGCGACAGTGACTGACTACGACTATCTCTGTCGCACTCGTGTACGACAGATATCAAACCCGAACTTAACAAACTATAATACTCGATATGTCTCTACAAAATAATGACTCGAACGATATTCTCTACCACACGGGGACACTGGTGACGGCCTACCCTTCGGAGATCGGTTTAATTCGATTCCAAGAATATCAATTAGCCTCGTGGCTGCTCAAGGCAATATGGCTGACGGCCGTTGCCGAATTCGAATTAGCATGGGTGAGAATGGCTAACGCTTACCGTCTTCCAGCCACCTGAGGAAGGAAGCCTTCTCCTGGCTAAAGTCCATCGTCTAATCCCACGGGGGAAATATTCCTCGGGGAAAAACACTCACTCAACACAAGAAAACAAAAAAAAACTCTAGTAAGCCCACGAGGTTCGAACGCCAAAAAATGATAGTTTTTATCAACGCAATAACGCAGACCGAGCAAAAGGCACACGTGCTAAGAACGCTAGTCTAACGCAGAGTGACTAGACCGCATGGCGCCGGTAATCAGCGCCCTCGTGTTACGGCCAAATATCGATTTTCGTATCGACCGAAGGATCCCTTAAGCATGGCGACCGGTGGTCGCCACGCGCGTAATTCAAAGTTCGCCACGATGATTTTCGCTTGCTACGTCGGAGGCTCACGGGATGCAGGCTCTTCCTGGTGGCGGGAATCTCCTCCACCACCGATATCCCCCGTTGTAGAATGCCCTTGGCACTCTCCCGTGTCCTCTAGATTAATAGCAGGAGGTAGCGTGGCCACTAACTATCCTCCGAAGCTTTTGGGTGGCGTTCGTCGAGTAGGATCCAAACAGTCGATACTGGGACGTCTTGCGTCGGTAGTGGTGTGTCTCTGTCACAGTATTTTAGCCGTCGGCTGGGCCTCGTCTCCCACATGTTAGAGAAAAGTCGTAAAACAAAACAAAAGAATAAATAATATGCTCAACAGTCTTTAGTCGGTCACGGTCGCCTCTCGGAATTTCTGTCAAACCTCGGGGTTCTCTAAACATTCGTACTTTTCCAGTCACTCCGCTAAGGTCGTTTAAGGGGTGAGGAGCCTGTCGTAACATGCAATGTTACAATACATATATATATTGTGACGTGGATTTCATTTGATCCTCGGATCTGGACCGGATAGCCAGTCTCCGAGAACCATCCACTCGACAATTGGCCAAAAACTGAGAATAAAAAGAGATATTGGGCGCCAGGCGGGTAACCGCCACTTTCAAAAATCTAAACAAAATAATAACCGTCGGCTAGCTACAGTACCGCGGAGAGGGGTCAGGATTCAATGAAGGATTAGCGGGACGTTAAATAACGACTCGAGCGATTGAATTTAATAACAGAAAAATAGAATTTATTCAATAAAAATTATAGAAAAGAAATAGAAATAACAATTTGAACAATCGGGGATAAATTCCCTCGTATAACGAACGGCCACAGGTCGTGTAAAAGTGACCCGGCCACGTTTGACGAGCTTTACAATTTCTAATAAACTACTAGCTTCCACGTGGGAGAGCAATAACAAGGAAAATCATGCAAAATGTTAAATCACTCGACAAACTAGGTCCTCGTGGGACAATATCCCAACGGGAACGCTAAATAAACTCCACGAGTAGAACTTACAACTAATTAACAGGCTAGTATTTACAATGGGTAAGCCTTCGGCTCATAATAAAGAATAGAAAATAAGAAATTGATTAAAGAAGTAATATTTACAAGAGCTTACTAAAACTAACTTAACCTAACTCTGCGAATAACGCGATAATTATTTAATTAGAATTCTTTATTGACTCGAACCCGAAAAACAAAGACTCGAAATCTAAACACTAACTAGCTGTGTCTCTCCCTACAGGAGGAAGAGAGAGCGACAGTGACTGACTAGGACTATCTCTGTCGCACTCGTGTGCGACAGGTAGCACACCCGAACTTAATAAACCATACAATACTCGATATTTCTCTACCCAATATTGACTCGAACGATATTCTCTAATACACGGGGACACTGGTGACGGCCTACCCTTCGGAGATCGGTTTAATTCGATTCCAAAAATATTAATTAGCCTCGTGGCTGCTCAAAGGCAAGATGGCTGACGGCCGTTGCCGAATTCGAATTAGCATGGGTGAGAATGGCTAGCGCTTACCGTCTTCCAGCCACGCCAGGAAAAAAAGTGTCTCCCGCTCCACATTCATCTTGGACTACCACGGGGTAACGCTAGTCCTCGAGGAACCTTACTCACTCTACCCACTACTCAGAAAACAACTTAAAGGAGCCCACGAGGCTCGAACGCAATACAGAATCTCTCACAAAACGGCTCTCAACGCAACGATAGCAAAAGAAAGAACAAAACCACCCAAGTGTTACTGACGCTAGTCTGACGCAGAGTGACTAGACCGCATGGCGCCGGTAATCAGCGCCCTCGTGTTACGGCCAAATATCGATTTTTGTATCGACCGAAGGATCCATGCAACATGGCGACCGGTGGTCGCCACGCGCGTAATTCAAAGTTCGCCACGATGATTTTAGCTCGCTACGTCGGAGGCTCACGGGTTGCAGGCTCTTCTTGGTGGCGGGAATCTCGTCCACCACCGATATCCCCCGTTGTAGAATGCCCTTGGCACTCCCCCGTGTCCTCTAGATTAATAGCAGGAGGTAGCGTGGCCATCGCTATCCTCCGGAGCTGTTAGGTGGCGTTCGTCGATTAGGATCCCAATAGTCGGTTTTTGGCGTCACTCGTTGGTCGTGGCGTGTCTCTGTCCAGGGGCGTCGTTACCGGTATGGTGGCTATGGTCGCGACCATAGCTCGTTTTTCGAGGTGTGGAATTCCACACCTCAGATCAACAGTGAAAATTTTTATAAAAAAAAATTAATGGAAAACTCGGATGCTAAACACCTAACCCACGCACAGCAAGTGGCTGATAGAAAACGTGATGAACGTATATTTGTTTTTTTAATAAATAAATAAATGTTTCTCAAAATTTTAATTTGATCATCAAACTCTTTATATTGTCAATATCTGAATATTTTATAAGCAATGCAACAGTTTTAATTAATTTACTAAATAAAGCTTTTGAAACACGCGCTAAAATAAAATAAAAATATCTGCTACTACTTTGCGCACGCGTACTGCCTCGAAAGTTGCGCCACAATCGCAACCTGCTGTCCGTCGCACGTGATTGGTCCGGACCAGCACGAACTTGCACTCACACACGTCGCTACTCGTGGTGGTTTACTTGTGTCAGTCTGGTTTACTCGTATAAATTAGGTTATTTTCTGTGTGTTAGTGTGTGAAATTTATTCAATACAATGGACAAATACGTTACTAGAGGGAAAGACCCCACTAAACTACCTAGTTGCATGTCGCAAGAGAGTCTTGCCCAATCGAGTAATGCATCTACAAGTCGAGCTTTGGAAACGTTAGAAGGAAACAATGAACAATTTTTTCAAGATGAGACAAATACACCGCACCAAAAAAATTGTGATCCTCAACTTACTCAAAAAGCAAAGAACTCTTGTAAGTTAAAGTTTTCATTCGTATGAGTTAATATAATATAGAAAATACGGCAATGAACGTGAGATAAAAACAAACATATATTGTTGACTGTTTAGTAACGCGTTTCAATCTAAAAGTATTTTCATTATTGAAAATATATTAGTAGAATTTCTAAGCTTTCAAACTGGCTTGCAAAAATATTTCAGAGCCTGCTCTCAGACATTCGGATGAAAATTGATAATTCAATAGTGAAGCAAATTGTCGTTCAATCTTTAATTCATCATTATTTGGTTCCTTGATTTTTTTTTTTAATTTCCAGTTAGCGCCAAATCGTTTCAGAATTGGAAGAAAGATTATAGTTGGATAACGTATGACGAGTCTCAGAAATCTATATTTTGTTCTACATGCTGTCAAGCAGTACATGATAAATTGCCTCTTCCTAACTCCCAAAGTTGTAACGTATCTAAAAAGGCTTTTGTAGAAGAAGGATTTCACACATGGAAAAATGCTACTAGTATTTTTAACAAACATGAGACTTCTGAATTGCATAAAGCAGCTGTGATGCTAACATTAAATGCTAGAAAACCAAACATAACAGACAAACTATCGACTGCAAAAAAAAAAGAAATGGCAAAAAATCGAATCGCTCTCAATAAAATATTTTCAACTATAATTCTTTTAGCCAAGCAAGGCATAGCTTTCCGGGGACATGAAGATAAAGACTCCAACCTTTATCAACTTCTATTCCTACGATGTGAAGATGTTCCCGAATTAAAGTCGTGGATGGCTCGAAGTGGTTATGAATGGTTACACCACGAAATTGTGAATGAAATCATGACTTTGATGGCAGATGAGATCAGAAAACTAATTTTGAATAAAATAATGCTCGCTAAATATTTTTCAATTATGATGGACGAAACTTCAGATATTACAAGAGTAGAGCAGGTCTCTATATGTATACGCAAGGTGAATGACGATTTCTCTGTCAATGAATTCTTCATGGGTTTTTATGACACTAAAGATACAAAATCGGAAACATTGAGCAAAATTGTAACTGATTTTTTGGCATCTAATAATCTAAATATAAAGCATTTGAGAGGACAATGCTACGATGGCGCAAGTAACATGAGTGGAAGGATTACGGGTCTGCAAACTCGTATTCGGAAGATCGAACCCAGAGCGTTATTTGTTCATTGTTCCGCTCACGAGTTGAACTTATGTGTGCAAGACTCATTGGAAGATGTAACACCTGTGAGGATTGTAATTGGAACGACAAAAGATATGATTAATTTTGTACGTGACTCACCTAAACGACTAAATGAGTTTAAAGAACTTCAGGAGGACGATAGTCCACTCCTATCTGCGTACTGCCCAACAAGGTACGTTCTATTTTAGTATTTTCATGTCAAGTCAGTATACTCTTATTTCTTCTTATATTCTCATTCATTATCACAAAATTTCTTTAGTTGTATGATCTATAATATTCAGTATACTTATGCATGTCACTTGTTAATTCACTTAAAAAATCTCAGCTATGATACAGAATAATCTTTGAAATATTATTTTTTAATTTGGGCATATTTTGATTGCTCTAGTTGGATTTTAGTGATGTTCACAAACAATTCTTCTATAAACTTAAAAACCAATACAGTGCTTCAAAATTACAAAACTGATAATAGTATGCTTTTGAATTCCAGATGGACTGTACGAATCAAATCGTTGAAATCACTTTTATCCAATTACAGTTCTAGTATTAAGTACTTCGATAAAAAATCAACTGATCGAGAACTTGATCCTTCCGTATCGGCCAAATCACAAGGTTTTCTGAGAAGCTTGCTCTCTTTTGATTTCTATTTTATATTGAATATAATAACCGAAGTTTTCGAGCATATTGAGATCCTAAACGCTGAATTGCAAAGAAAAGATCTCTGCGTGAACGAATCACACGCATGTGTTCGTCTAGTGAAAAATAATATCCAGCAGATGAGGGATCAGGAGAAATTCAACAAGATTTGGACTAAAATAACGCAAAGTGCTGAGGACCTTGGTGTAGAAGAGCCTTGCTTAAAGCGTCCACGAAAAATTCCGAAACGCATTGACAGTGGCAGTGAAAGCCATGTCTTTCCAAGCGCACAAGATCACTACAAAAAACTCTACTATGAGGTTGTAGATCAGACTTTGATGTCGTTAAATACGAGATTTGAGAATGACACAATGAAGTTGCCCAACAATTTTGAGGATTTTGTGACAGGAGTTGGGGATGTAAATATCGACGAAATAACGAATTTCTATAACATAGATTTAGACGAGGAAGAATTGGATGGTCCTAGACTAGTAAACGAGCGGGATTTATTTTTGAATGCAATTAGAAATGATATACGATTCATAAAAAAATTAAAAGATTTAAGGAAAGCTAAGATTCTGAAAAAACAAAAGAAAGTTTCTAAAAATATAAATTCGAAAACAGGAAAAGAAGCAACATCAAAGTCCGAAACAACTGTTGAGGAATCAATCGAATGTATGCAATTGAAACATATAGTAATGTACATTCAGGAGAAACCAGAAATTCGCGGTATTTTCCCTCAGTACACGAAGCTTGTTAAATTATTACTAACGATACCAGGCTCCTCCTGTAGCAACGAGCGCTCTTTCTCATCTTTGCGCCGCTTGAAAACGTATCTTCGATCTACCATGTTGCAGCAGAGGTTGAATGACGTTAGCATTCTAAATATTCATCGTGAAATGGTTAGCGAATTAGATATAGAGGAACTATTGAATAGTTTTATTAAAAGACAAAATTTAAGAATGTCAACATTCGCTATGAATTATGAGTAAACAAATTAAGTTTTTTGTTTGATATGAATTAGATTTTGATCTGTGATGAGAGAGCTTTACTGAGAAGAATAATTTAATAAACTATTGTTATCTTAACTTTTGATTGTACGTTCATTTTTGCCTATCCCAAATATTTTCTCATAAAATATATGTTAATCGGTCATTTGTTGTCCGTGCGTAGTGTGGGTGGGTTATCTGGTTCATTTGCTCTCGATGGTGTTTGTGGGTTCAGGAATTCGTGGTTTAATATTTACGTTTTCAGTCAGCCACTACCCCCCCCCCCCCCCCCCCCCCCACCCTAGCTTGATAAAAATTCCATACCTCGGAAAAAAACGTAACGACGCCCCTGTCTCTGTCTTAGTTTTTAGCCGTCGGCTGGGCCTCGTCTCCCACATCTTAGAGAAAAGTCGTAAAACAAAACAAAAGAATAAATAATAGGCTTAACAGTCTTTCGTCGGTCACGGTCGCCTCTCGGAATTTCTATCGGACCTCGGGGTCTATCTACTCATTCTCTCATTTCCATCCACTCCGCTAAGGTCGTTTAAGGGGTGAGGAGCCTGTCGTAACATGCAATGTTACAATATATATATATATATATATATATACCTATATTAATATGAATATGTTCAATTCATTTTAATTTGAAATTTATTTGATTTTATCCAGGAATTATATACGATCACAGTTATTAGATAAGATCAAATGAATTAAAAAATTGTAATCGATTGAAGGAATCGAATAAAAAACAAATAAAATACCTAAATAAACGAAAAGTCAATCATACATGTATTCTTGTTTGTCTTTCTTTCGATTCATTTTCGAAAGTAGGGGTATTTTTGGAAAAAATCAGAAGTCAATTAAAGTAACTTTACTGTGGTACTTATTGAACAATAAAATTGTTACACTTCGAATCTCGTTCGAGATTATAGGTTAGGTTCCGCAGGCATGGATGGCACAGTAACGTTCTCAGGAGTTTGATGGCCGAAGCAGGCCGAAGGGTAAGGGGTAGGAGAGCGCTCGTAGAGCCATCTGGCGGAAACTCAAAGCGGGATCAGAAGTTTATTCAATCACTCTTTCCTATACTAGTGTCCATAGCCTGAAGTGAAATTAGCAAAATGAGAAAGTAGTAAAAATGGTCCCGCAGGCTGCAAACTGCTTGTATTTTTCCCTTATGATGAGAGGAAAAAACTGTCTCATGAGCAACACCTGGCGATCGAGTCTCTGAAAAACGCTGAATTTCGAAAAAACTACAATGTCTAAATATTATCGTACGGTGTTTGAAAAAACTGATGAAGCGTGATGAACTGAAAAAACAGTTAGACTTTGACAATCTCATAAAAGAAATTGCTAGAGCAAAGTGTCACAGAGGTCAATATTGTACTGATGACGATATTTTTGAATGAATAATTTCATTCGTGTTTCGTGTTCTGTTTTCGTTTGCATATTTTGCACTTTTATCTCCCTGTCAACTTATAAGGCGAAGGGTGGGGGCAGGGGGGGGGGGGGGGCGCAATCATAGGTTGGCCTATGAGCGCCACCAACCCTAATCCGGCACTGGATATAGTATAGTAATATATAAATCAAGGATAAAACGAAAGCTGAAAGTTATTACATAAAAGCAATATACCTGGGTGGTTTGCTGGTTGAATATTTCATTCAATTATTTTTGGTTTATTTCAATGGCAGTATAAAAATAGTAATCTTAATAATTTTATGTCAGTCTTCCTCCCCTTTATTTAGTTTGCTGTAAATAAGAAGAATCTATTATGTCATTTATCGGAAGTATCTATTGTTTGTATTCTTTACTTTAATCTCATTTTTTTACTCGACTTTTGTCTTCATTTAAGTCTGATTTTTTGTATTAATTTTTCTCTTATCTTTTGTCTTCAGTTTTGTCTTCATTTTGGTATTATTTTTGGTATTCATTTCTGTCGTTTTTTTTTGTATGATTTTTTATCCTATTAGTATTATTATTATTCAATTATTATTAGGTCGGGGAATGGAAAAAGAAGGAGGACGACAAAGAAAGGAGACACAGGAGGCCGGAGGAAAAAAAACAGAGAGTAGAAAGAACGGAGACGGAAGAAATAGGGGGAGACGACGTGGAGGAAGCAAGAGGGGGAGAGAGGCAGAGAACGGAGAGCATGACGGAGACAGAGGAGAAGGCAAAGGAGAGAAAGAAAAGAAACGTGGTGATAAAAGGGATATATGGAATAAGGGACTGGAGGGAGGTGGCGGCACGCATAGTGAGAGAAGCGGCGGGAAGGAAAGTTCAGATAGATAAGGAGTGGGAGAGTGGAACGGGGACAGAGGACAAAGAAAGCGGGGTGACGGTGGTGAGGCTATGGAGCGAGAGAGAAAAAGATGAGGTGATGAAGGGAAAGGAGATAGTAGAGAAGGAATACGGGGTGATACTGGAAGAGGATCTGATATTCAGGGAGAGGGAGGCGAGAAGAAGCAAAAGGGAGAGGGAAGCCGACGAAGAGAGAAAGGAGAGATGGATGAAGGCAGAGTGGAGGAGACAGGACAGAAGAGAGAGAGAAAGAACATGGAAGGACGAAAGACTAATAGAAGAACAGGACAAAAAGGAGAGAGCGGAAAGACACAGAAGGAGAGAAGAGAGGGAGAGAGAGGAGAAGGAGGAGGAAAGAAAGAGGGAACTAAAAGAGAAAATGGAGAGAGCGATAAGAGAGTGGAAAGAACTGAGCGAAGAAGAAGCAAAGAAGAAAGCAGAAAAGGAGAGGGAAGGAAAGGAGGGGGGAAGACAGTAAACAAGAAGCAAAGGAGGGAGGAGGAAGGAAAAGGAGGAAAGGAGAAAAAGCAGGAGAGAGAAACAACAACAAAGGAGGAGGAGAACAAGAAAGAAAGCAAAATTTAAGACGAGTGATATAAGAAATAGGTACACGCAGGACCGTCACATTTCAGTTTGTTTTCATTTCTTTTTAGTTTCAGTTTAGTTTTTCATTTTATCTTATTCGGAGACGGCTAGAAGGTTAGGATGTACATGATGATTATTTTTGTTTATTATTATTTGTAGCTTAAGTGAGATAAGAAAGATATGTAAAGGAAGGAGAAAATTGTAACGCCGAGAGGCAGACAAAGAAAAAGACAATAAATAAATAAAAATAGTTATTTAATTATTATTATTTTGTTCAAATTATTTATTGTAGTCTTCATTTCTGTAATATTTTCAGTCTTCATTTCAGTTTTATTTTTAGTCTTCATTTCAGTCTTCATTTTTGTCTTCATTTTAGTCTCATTTTTAGTATTCATTTTTGTCTTCATTTTTGTCATCATTTTCGTCTTCATTTTTGTCTTATTTTTTATCGTGATTTTGGTATTAATTTTGGTCTTCATTTTTGTATTCATTTTAGTCTTAATTTCATTCTTCATTTTAGTCTTCATTTTTATATTCGTTTTTGTCTTCATTTTAGTCTCATTTTTAGTATTCATTTTTGTCTTCATTTTTGTCTTTATTTTTGTCCTATTTTTTGTCGTGTTTTTGGTATTAATTTGAGTCTTCATTTTTGTATTCATTTTTGTCTTATGTTTAGTCTTCATTTTTGTCTCCATTTTAGTCTTATTTTTAGTATTAATTCTTGTCTTCATTTTTGTCCTTATTTTCCTCTTTATTTTTGTCTCATTTTTTGTCGTGTTTTTGGTATTAATTTTAGTCTTCATTTTCGTATTCATTTTTGTCTTATTTTTATAGTCTAGTCGAGAAGTGAGTTTCCTGAGAAAAATAGTTAGAATTCTCTTAAAAATATGAGCGATAGCTCATTCGATTCGGAATGCGATCCTGAAAAAGATGTATTTTTTTTTTTTTGCGGAAACAAAAATTGTAATTGTTATTAACAAAAAACGAAGAAAAAAAACGACGTCTCCGATTTTTGACTATAACTAAAAAACTGTAAGAGATAACGAAAATTGGAGAAAAGCATCTCAAAGAGGAGGAAATTTCCAATAAAAAAGTCCTGACTCCCGGAACTCTATCTCCATTATTTATAATTTTAAGGGGTCTGTCTAGTAACTCACTTTTGAAAAATCGTTTTTTTTTTTTACTTTTTTCGAAAGTAAATATATTAAGAAATATTGTGTGAAAATTTTAGAACGATCCGAGAACTCTAACATTATTTTTGAACGCTTCAAAGGTAGGTACCTCTAGCGCGCTGACCGCAAATTTCCTTGCGCGCCGTCCCAGCCGCTTACCTGCTATTGTTTTCTCTCGCAGCTGCTGAGACAGAAAAGATTGGAAGAAAGTCAACTCTTCGAACAATCTGAAGAAATTTTGTACGGTCCAGGCATCGCTGACTGGGTGTACGTTAATTTTTTTTAAGAATTTCATGTACAAAAAACTTTAAACGCGTTTTTCTGGAAACAACGTTTTTACTCGCCTTGTTGATGAAATTTTCGAAACTACTCGACCGATCCTTATGAAATTTGAACCACATATTCTTCAAACCTATCGCTATGTCCCCTGTAAATTTTTTTCAAAAATTTTGAATTTTACTATATTTTTTTTTCAAAAATCGGCGAAAAAAAACCGGTTTTTTGAAAATTTTTTGTTTTTTCCTTACCATTTTTTTATTTTTAAAAATAATTGAATAAAATTCATAGGGGACATAGTCATTGTCATACCAAACCTAAAGCACTTTGATTTTTTTGTTTCAGACAACACAGCTCCGAGATTTTATCAACAAGGCGGACCTACCTACTTTTCGAGGTGTTGCGTTTGGCTGACGTTTTTGGTCATAATACATGTATAAAATGAAAGAAAAAATTTTTTTTATGTATTTCAAGAGTGTATTTACTAAGCCTAATAACTCTTATATCATTACCTTTATCCAGTATCCCAAGAAATAATCACGAAAATCGCGTTTTTTTCGGCGCGAGCTACTAGACAGACCCCTTAATTCGACGCTGAAGATAGGGTTCCGCGCGGCCGTTTTAGCACTGACGCGTCGCCGCTGAACAGAGAGTGCGATAGAAATTATTTTTTTTTTATTATTAAATATCAATTTTCAAATTTTTGAAAATTGTGCTATTATCAGAACACTCCAAAGAATCTAGCCCCGCAGAGAAAAAATTTTTAACTTCATTTTTCTAAAAGTTATACAATTGTTAATTAACTCATTTTCTTCGGACTTCGGTTTTCATAAATGGCGACATAAAAGTTTAAATAATTGACCTAAAATTTTTTTACTCCTTTGGAGCCCTTCTTATATGTATACTTAACAAGATTACGTGATGAAAGATGAAATTTTTTTTTTAATTTGTTTATAATACATTTATAAAGTTCCAAAAAAATCATAAATGAAAAAAATAATGGTCAAAAATTTTTTTTTGAGGAAAATTATGTTATGGCTGTTTTCACATCTAACAATGACATTATTAAATGTTGAAAAAAAAATTTTTACTTCATTTGTTGAAAAATTTTTTATAAACAAATGGTCAAATTGAATATTTTCAAAAAAATTTTTTTTGTTTTTCTATTGAGAAAAGTCAACTATGATTTAAAAAAAAAAAATTTTCCTCAAATAAATTTATTAATCGTTTATAATGGTTTTTTTCATTCATCTAACATTTAAATTATTAGTTAAGGAATAATTTTTTTTACTCAAATCATTATTGGTAGTTCTCTATATAGCAACAGAAACAAAAATTTTTTTTAGCAACGATTTGATTGTTTATTAAGTTACCAATTCGTTATACACAAATTATGATTTTCAGTACATTTTTTTTATTAAACTATTAAAAATTACGAAAACAACGATGTATAACAAAGTGTGAAAATAATTTTTTGTCCATTTTTTATTGCTTTTAAAAAATATCATGGTATCAAAGTTGAAGCGGTTACCTGATTTGTCAACTTATAAATTGCTGTAACTTTTTAACTATTAAAGATACAGTCTTTGACATTCAAGACGATTATTTAGAGAATTGATTTATCCTCCAAATGAATTTTTCGTCAGCTCGGTATCTATCATAATTCCCTTGTTACAAGCTTTTGTTTATAAAAATCTTCAGTATCTGCATCTTATAATCCTTATATCTTATAAACTATTGCAATTACACCTTTTATTATTCAAGGCAATTATGTAGGCTTATTATTAAGCTACTTAAAAAAAAATATTTTTTTTCTTCAACGCCAATTGTAAATAATAAAAACTTCTATAAGCATTTCAATTACTTACTGCTTCAAAACATTTTCCCCAACCCTGATCAAATAATCTTTGCTTTTTGAATATTCGTCGCTCAAAAGTACGTAAAAAATATTATTTAATAATGCACGTTTCCTTTCATAAATTTACTGAAATGTCAGATAATAAACAATAAAGACCGAAACAGGTAAGTATTATAAGTATTTCTTGAGTCATTGTTAATGAGAAATTCTAAAATGTATATTTCTATCCGCGGATTCCTCACCGAATGTAATAATTGTTTAAAGTATGAAGTTAAGCTTCCAAAAAATGCAGAATAAGTAGTTAAAGATAAATGAATAGAACACTATAGACAATAAAAATAGAAATAATATGAATTAGCACAGAAATAAATGATAAAACACCAAGAAATGTATAAATTTTTTATTCTGAAATTAGAATAAATACGAATAATTTTTCAACAATTGGCGTCAAAGCAGAGAAATATTTTTTTTCAGGTAGCTTAATAATAAGCCTACAAAATCGCCTTGAATATTAAAAGGTGTAATTGCAATAGTTTATAAGATATAAGGATTATAAGATGCAGATACTGAAGATTTTTATAAACAAAAGCTTGTAACAAGGGAATTATGATAGATACCGAGCTGACGACAAATTTATTCGGAGGATAAATCAATTCTCTAAATAATCGTCTTGAATGTCAAAGACTGTATCTTTAATAGTTAAAAAGTTACAGCAATTCATAAGTTGACGAATCAGGTAACCGCTTCAACTTTGATACCATGATATTTTTTCAAAGCAATAAAAAATGGACAAAAAATTATTTTCACACTTTGTTATACATCGTTGTTTTCGTAATTTTTAATAGTTTAATAAAAAAAATGAACTGAAAATCATAATTTGTGTATAACGAATTGGTAACTTAATAAACAATCAAATCGTTGCTAAAAAAAATTTTTGTTTCTGTTGCTATATAGAGAACTACCAATAATGATTTGAGTAAAAAAAATTATTCCTTAACTAATAATTTAAATGTTAGATGAATGAAAAAAACCATTATAAACGATTAATAAATTTATTTGAGGAAAATTTTTTTTTTTTAAATCATAGTTGACTTTTCTCAATAGAAAAACAAAAAAAATTTTTTTGAAAATATTCAATTTGACCATTTGTTTATAAAAATTTTTTCAACAAATGAAGTAAAAATTTTTTTTCTAACATTTAATAATGTCATTGTTAGATGTGAAAACAGCCATAACATAATTTTCCTTAAAAAAAAATTTTTGACCATTATTTTTTTCATTTATGATTTTTTTGGAACTTTATAAATGTATTATAAACAAATTAAAAAAAAAATTTTATCTTTCATCACGTAATCTTGTTAAGTATACATATAAGAAGGGCTCCAAAGGAGTAAAAAAATTTTGGGCCAATTATTCAAACTTTTATGTCGCCATTTATGAAAACCGAAGTCCGAAGAAAATGAGTTAATTAACAATTGTATAACTTTTAGAAAAAAGAAGTTAAAAATTTTTTCTCTGCGGGGCTAGAATCTTTGGAGTGTTCTGATAATAGCACGATTTTCAAAAATTTGAAAATTGATATTTAATAATAAAAAAAAAATAATTTCTATCGCACTCTCTGTTCAGCGGCGACGCGTCAGTGCTAAAACGGCCGCGCGGAACCCTATCTTCAGCGTCAAATAAAAATTATAAATAATGGAGATAGAGTTCCGGGAGTCAGGACTTTTTTATTGGAAATTTCCTCCTCTTCAAGATGCTTGTTTCCAATTTTCGTTATCTCTTACAGTTTTTTGGTGATAGTCAAAAATCGGAGACGTCGTTTTTTTTCTTCGTTTTTTGTTAATAACAATTACAATTTTTGTTTCCACAAAAAAAAAAAAATACATCTTTTTCAGGATCGCATTCCGAATCGAATGAGCTATCGCTCATATTTTTAAGAGAATTCTAATAATTTTTCTCAGGAAACTCACTTCTCGACTAGACTATAAAAATAAGACAAAAATGAATACGAAAATGAAGACTAAAATTAATACCAAAAACACGACAAAAAATAAGACAAAAATAAAGAGGAAAATAAGGACAAAAATGAAGACAAAAATTAATACTAAAAATAAGACTAAAATGAAGACAAAAATGAAGAATAAACATAAGACAAAAATGAATACAAAAATGAAGACTCAAATTAATACCAAAAACACGACAAAAAATAGGACAAGAATGAAGACGAAAATGAAGACAAAAATGAAGACAAAAATGAATACTAAAAATAAGACTAAAATGAAGACAAAAACGAATATAAAAATGAAGACAAAAATGAAGACTAAAATGAAGAATGAAATTAAGACTAAAATGAATACAAAAATGAAGACCAAAATTAATATCAGAATCACGATAAAAAATAAGACAAAAATGAAGACGAAAATGATGACAAAAATGAAGACAAAAATGAATACTAAGAATGAGACTAAAATGAAGACAAAAATGAAGACTGAAATGAAGACTAAAAATAAAACTGAAATGAAGACTGAAAATATTACAGAAATGAAGACTACAATAAATAATTTAAACAAAATAATAATAATTAAATAACTATTTTTATTTATTTATTGTCTTTTTCTTTGTCTGCCTCTCGGCGTTACAATTTTCTCCTTCCTTTACATATCTTTCTTATTTCACTTAAGCTACAAATAATAATAAACAAGAATAATCATCATGTACATCCTAACCTTCTAGCCGTCTCCGAGTAAAATAAAATGAAAAACTAAACTGAAACTAAAAAAAAATGAAAACAAACTAAAATGTGACGGTCCTGCGTGTACCTATTTCTTATATCACTCGTCTTAAATTTTGCTTTCTTTCTTGTTCTCCTCCTCCTTTGTTGTTGTTTCTCTCTCCTGCTTTTTCTCCTTTCCTCCTTTTCCTTCCTCCTCCCTCCTTTGCTTCTTGTTTACTGTCTTCCCCCCTCCTTTCCTTCCCTCTCCTTTTCTGCTTTCTTCTTTGCTTCTTCTTCGCTCAGTTCTTTCCACTCTCTTATCGCTCTCTCCATTTTCTCTTTTAGTTCCCTCTTTCTTTCCTCCTCCTTCTCCTCTCTCTCCCTCTCTTCTCTCCTTCTGTGTCTTTCCGCTCTCTCCTTTTTGTCCTGTTCTTCTATTAGTCTTTCGTCCTTCCATGTTCTTTCTCTCTCTCTTCTGTCCTGTCTCCTCCACTCTGCCTTCATCCATCTCTCCTTTCTCTCTTCGTCGGCTTCCCTCTCCCTTTTGCTTCTTCTCGCCTCCCTCTCCTATCTCTCTCTCTCTCTTTCCTTGGATTGAGGTGTCTTCAGAGAGTGGGGTCCTATTTTGGTGTGTTTTCTGGTGCTAGAGAAGTGAAAATCTTCGGCGAACAATCGGGTCAGGATCCACTTAGCTGCAGTTCTTCGCAGACATGAAGGTAGGTGTCTACCTGCCTTAATTTTCCTGTGATTCTGGTCTTTTCTTTTCACTTTCGTGTCTAACCTCAAAATACGGTGACTGGTCAGAAATCGCAAAACGCTAGTTTCGTTGCAGTTTGACGCCAGCTGGTGTCATCTGTCGTTTTCCTTTAATCATCGATCGATTGATCGATAAGTGTCCTGTTGTATCGACGTGTTTATGAGTTATTGGCATCTGCTGACAGCTCGGTATGTGCATACCCTTCGGGGTCGATAAGGTGACAGAAGGATGTCGGACAAACGGGCAACGCGCTCTAACACTGCCGGTAATGCCAGTAGTGCGGGTTGCCCGTCCTCCAGGGGCTCACCGCGGCGCGGCAGGCTAGAATCAGGACCCGATCTAGATAATTCCGTATTTTCCAGTCCTCTTAGATCGGATGGCGAACAACCTGTCTCCTATAATAGGCTCAGGGAAATGCGTTCACAATTGAGTGTACATGTCGGTACTCTTGCACGGCTAGTCAAGACATCTAAATTAACATCAGACGAGAAGCAGGCTCTCAATCAGATAGCTCTTGACTATCAAACTTTCTTCAACATTGTTTCTTCGGCCTATGCCAAACTAGCCGCGGCGTCCGGGACAGCAGACGAGGTTAAGCGCGCCGTTCTCAAAGCATGCGAAGCTGTAACTAAATCTTGTGTCGAATCCGTGAATACTAGCATCAAGCGAAGCATGCCGGCAATAATAGAAAAGAATCTTCCAGATATTACAGCCATCGTAAAGGAACATTTACCCGAGACAACTGTTGGCAAAGCGGGAGAAGCTAAGTCTTTGCAGAGGTTGCCAAATCATCAGGCTCTAAAATCCAAGTACCGAAAGGGCCTACAGTCAGAGTCCAAAATACCCAAACATTCGTCTTAGCGCCTAAAACCGGGTCCGTGGATAAATATCCTAATTATGAAAAAACTAAGGAAGCGGCAATAGGAGCTCTCAGAGCATCGCAAATGCGGCTGAAAATAGAAAACATTCGCAGTGCAGGGAAAAGTAGCGTCAGGATAGAGGCAAGGTCGGTAGACCTGGATAAGGTGAAGGCCCTTCCGGCCCTCGCTGAAGCCGGGTTGGAGGTAAAAGAGGACGCCAAGTACAATCCCAGGCTAATTCTTCATGGCATTCCAGTCGCTTTGAGCACGGACGATATTAGGTCGGACTTCATAGCGCTAAACTTAGACGGCGTAAACGATGAGGCTCTTAGAGTTGTGTACGTCTATCCCCCGAAAGGAAATAAGGCCTACACCAGCTGTGTAGTAGAGGTATCTCACGAGACTTGGGCTTCTCTCAAGGGTGAGGACCGAATCTACATAGGTCACACGGCGTGCAGATTTGATAATCATGTCAAAATACTCCAATGTTTCAAGTGCCTAGCTTTTGGGCACTTTGCAAAAGATTGTAAGTCAGAGACTAGCTGTGGCCATTGTGCTGGACCGCATGAATCAAGAACCTGCCCTGTCATAGGGAATACCACTGGGTACTCTAAATGCCATAACTGTATCAAAGCAAAACTCGGCGATGACAAGCACTCTGCTCTCGACGGCAAGAAGTGCCCCCTACTAATCAATAAATTAAAAGACAAGATTAGTAGAACAAACTATGGCTAGCAACACAGCATCCAGCTTTAATGTCAAACATCTTAAAATCTGTCATGTAAACTGCCAAAACCTTCTAGCAGCTAACCACTTTGTGGAATTTAAGCAATTCTTTACCGGTTCTGATTATCACATAATCTGCATGTCCGAGACCTGGCTCACTTCTGACATTTCGGATAGTTTCGTCGATCTGGAGGGATACAATCTATACAGATGCGATAGAACAGGCAAAAAGGGCGGAGGCGTAGGATTCTATGTTAAATGCAATCTTCGGACGCGAATACTCCAGGACTCTGGGGGAGAATACTGTCGCAAGCCAGAGTTCATCATCGCGGAGCTCGAGGTCTCTCGGACAGAGAAGCTAATGCTGAGCGTAGTGTACCGGCCCCCGGATACGGCGTACTTGAGTGATTTCGAGAACTCCTTTCTGCAATTCTTCGTGCATTATTCCTGCCATGTTGTAATCGGCGACCTCAACCTTGACCTTAGACCACAGGCATATGATAGTGACAAAATGCGCGATCGGTTATGGAATTTCGTGAATGGTTCTAATCTGTATCTTGTCCCGTTCGAGCCTACGCATAATCTCAAGAATAGTGCGACGTGGATAGACCACTGCATTGTTGACGGTCCTGACGAATTAGTTTCATCTGGGCAATTGGACGTATCATTTCTTTCAGCGCATGACCTCATCTATATCGTGCTGGATGTAGGAGTAGAGAAGGAAGCGAGAGAAATCTCCTATAGAGACTTCAAAAACTTCTCGATAGACAACTTCCTAGGAGATTTGAGTAACGTTGATTGGAAACCTTTCTTCTGTAGTGATGACATTGACTCGAAGGTAGATTATATGAATACCACCGTGACTGTCTGCCTGGATAGGCATGCACCTCTAGTTAAAGCAAAGACAAAACCAAATAGGGCTCCTGCGCCTTGGCTGACAACAGAAATTAGAGCTCTCATGAACGAGCGTAACCAGGCACGTAGAGCCTGGAGAAGAAAGAGATGTCCGACACTACACGACAGGTTCAAACATCTTCGTAACCTGGTCAGGACCAAAATAGATAGTGCTAGGAATGAATTTTACACCACGACTCTCAGTACCTCGAAATCTCCATCAGAGGTATGGGCTAAACTCAGGAGGCTAGGACTCGTCAAATCGAAGTCGTCGGCGCGTAACTTACATTTCTCGATCTCTGATTTGAACAAACACTTCGCGTCTTCCGATTCTGTACAGGTGGGCTACGGTCGACAACTGGCGCCTGAAACCCTCAATCAAGCAGGAGAGGAAGCATTCGATGATAATAAGTTCCATTTCTGCAACTTCGTAACAGAAAAGGTCCTCAAAGCCGTCTTCCACTCAAAATCGAACGCAATTGGAATAGACGGAATTCCAATTGATGTGTTTAGGAAAAGTCTTCCAGTTCTCCTGCCCATCATAGAGCACCTGTTCCATTTCTCGCTTTCACACGGGGTGTTCCCCTCCTTATGGAAAGATTCTGTCATCGTGCCTCTTCCCAAAAAGAAATCTCCGATGTCGTGCAACGACTACAGACCCATTTCTATTCTATGCGCACTTTCTAAGTGTCTCGAGAGGCTGGTAGCCGACCAAATCTCTGACTACCTTGAGGAACGAAACCTCTATGACCCATTCCAATCGGCCTACAGGAAGGGACATAGCACTCATACTGCGCTCATTAGGGTCGTAGACTACTGCCGCCAGGCGATAGACAAAAGAAAGGTCGTTATTATGGTCTCATTTGATTTTTCCAAAGCCTTCGACAAGGTTAATCATTCCATACTTCTCACAAAGCTGAGGAAGCTGAACTTCTCACCTCTTGTCCTTAAATTTCTTCATTCGTATCTCACCAAGAGGCGGCAGGCTGTCAGGGGAACTAACGGGGCCTTATCTGAATGGGTCAATAAGACGCTGGGCGTGCCCCAGGGATCGGTTCTGGGACCCTTGCTCTTTATCATTTATGTTTCAGATCTCCGCAATATATTATGTAACTGTAGCTACAACTTCTACGCCGATGACCTCCAGCTGATGATCGAGTGCGAACCAGCAAACATCCTCAGTGGGATTGCGAGGGTCAACAGAGACGTCGACGCGGTCTGCGGATGGGCAGATGACAACGGGCTACAATTGAACAGTGGTAAAACTAGAGTGATATTGGTTGGAACGACCAGGTACATAAATTCTTTCGATTTTAGAACTATGCCGCGTATTCAAGTACGGGAAACAGGGATTGAATATTCATCCAATCTATACATATTGGGAGTCACGCTGACGAGCGATCTCACTTGGAGGCCTCATATAAATAACGTTACTAAAAGAATATACAGCACCGCGTGTCAATTACGCCTTTGTCGCAAACTATTGCCCGAACAGTTACGCATACAGCTAATATCAACTCTGGTTTTTCCTCTGATCGATTACTGCTGTATCATACACCTCGACCTGACTGACGAACTCACGCTTTCGCTACAAAGAGCCTTAAATTCATGTGTTAGATTCATCTATAATATCCGTAGGGACGAACATATCACCCCCTACTTTACAATGATGGGGTGGTTGAAAGTCAACGCTAGAAAAGAATATCTACTAGGCTGCATGATGTACAATGTATTGAAGACTCAGATACCACAGTACCTGAAAAGCAAGTTTAAGTATAAAACAGAAGTAGGGATTAGAAGCACGAGAGCACCATCCGAAAATCTAGCTATCAAACCGTGTAGGACTCAATATTTCCAAAGCTCATTCACACACGGAGGTGCTGCATATTGGAACAATATACCTTTGGACGTCCGTAACTGTGGAACTCTAGTCACTTTTAAATATCACCTGTTCAATCACCTACTCTCTAGTCAGACACAAGCTAATGCTGTCCTTTAATCTAGTCACCTAGACTGAGTCCTTCCTTAGGTTATTTGGGCCATGGTTTTCCCTGTGGACTAAGGGCAAATGCCGGGACTCGCTGAGTGGGCCTCCATGGCATATCTAACCCACCTCACTCAGCCTCGAACATGCACGATCTTATAGGTATAGGCCGTTAGCCACGATACACACACACACACATACACTCTTGTACTTACACACACGAAAACACACAAATAATTAAATAAATTCGAACTAGTCAGCTTAGATTTAACGCTGTGAATAGGACTAGCCAAAGTCAAAATCAAAATCATGTCATACCACATCTTAGTATATATTAAAATCGTAGTATATAGTATATTATATTAGATTAATCACTTAGTTATATATAAAGCCAGCAGGTATATGATACCTTAAGTACAATGTATCACAGGCAAATGTAAAACTTCTGCTATAATGTAATCTAAAGTGCCAGCGCTTGAGGGGATCCGTCCCAGAGCGCTTAATAAATACTCTATCTATCTAACTCTATCTATCTATCTCCCTGAATATCAGATCCTCTTCCAGTATCACCCCGTATTCCTTCTCTACTATCTCCTTTCCCTTCATCACCTCATCTTTTTCTCTCTCGCTCCATAGCCTCACCACCGTCACCCCGCTTTCTTTGTCCTCTGTCCCCGTTCCACTTTCCCACTCCTTATCTATCCGAACTTTCCTTCCCGCCGCTTCTCTCACTATGCGTGCCGCCACCTCCCTCCAGTCCCTTATTCCATATATCCCTTTTATCACCACGTTTCTTTTCTTTCTCTCCTTTGCCTTCTCCTCTGTCTCCGTCATGCTCTCCGTTCTCTGCCTCTCTCCCCCTCTTGCTTCCTCCACGTCGTCTCCCCCTATTTCTTCCGTCTCCGTTCTTTCTACTCTCTGTTTTTTTTCCTCCGGCCTCCTGTGTCTCCTTTCTTTGTCGTCCTCCTTCTTTTTCCATTCCCCGACCTAATAATAATTGAATAATAATAATACTAATAGGATAAAAAATCATACAAAAAAAAACGACAGAAATGAATACCAAAAATAATACCAAAATGAAGACAAAACTGAAGACAAAAGATAAGAGAAAAATTAATACAAAAAATCAGACTTAAATGAAGACAAAAGTCGAGTAAAAAAATGAGATTAAAGTAAAGAATACAAACAATAGATACTTCCGATAAATGACATAATAGATTATTCTTATTTACAGCAAACTAAATAAAGGGGAGGAAGACTGACATAAAATTATTAAGATTACTATTTTTATACTGCCATTGAAATAAACCAAAAATAATTGAATGAAATATTCAACCAGCAAACCACCCAGGTATATTGCTTTTATGTAATAACTTTCAGCTTTCGTTTTATCCTTGATTTATATATTACTATACTATATCCAGTGCCGGATTAGGGTTGGTGGCGCTCATAGGCCAACCTATGATTGCGCCCCCCCCCCCCCCTGCCCCCACCCTTCGCCTTATAAGTTGACAGGGAGATAAAAGTGCAAAATATGCAAACGAAAACAGAACACGAAACACGAATGAAATTATTCATTCAAAAATATCGTCATCAGTACAATATTGACCTCTGTGACACTTTGCTCTAGCAAATTCTTTTATGAGATTGTCAAAGTCTAACTGTTTTTTCAGTTCATCACGCTTCATCAGTTTTTTCAAACACCGTACGATAATATTTAGACATTGTAGTTTTTTCGAAATTCAGCGTTTTTCAGAGACTCGATCGCCAGGTGTTGCTCATGAGACAGTTTTTTCCTCTCATCATAAGGGAAAAATACAAGCAGTTTGCAGCCTGCGGGACCATTTTTACTACTGTCTCATTTTGCTAATTTCACTTTAAATAAAGTCACACTCAATGAGGCAATAGTAAACATGGTCCCGTAGACTGCAAACTGCTCGTATTCCTTATGATGGTAAGAAAAAACTGTCTCACGAGCAGCACCTGGCGATAGAATCTCTAAAAAAAAAACTACATTTCGAAAAAAAGTCAAATGTCTCCAAGGCAGTGCTAAATATTATCGTACGAGTTTCGTCTTGTAACAAAATGCTAATTGAATGAGAATCTAGCGGTAGCCGGATGAGCACTTTGATCTGAGAACTTTGAAATTGCGAAAAATGGCAAAATTTCGAAATTTTAACTTCTACGAGGCAGTGGTAAATATTGTCCTATAGAGCTAAAAAAAATGAAATATTTAAAAAAAATCACAAACAACATATTTACGAATAAGCAGCAATATCTGAGAACTGAGCTCTTTTTTGAAACACCCTAATGTATAAATTTCAAATGAATAGTAAAAGATCCCCTTAAAATTTTAGCTATTAATTTTAACATTAACACCGTGCCCAAAATTCTGAAAAGCTTAATTCTAATTAACCAGTAACAATTTTTCTCGTGACTACTTTAAAAATCGATTGAATAGTTTGAAATTTGGCCCAGTTGTTGCTCATAAAAAAAAAAAAAATTGAAAAAAAAAAATAGCATGAAATTACTAAAAAAAAATACATAAAAATCGGAAGTCTCTGATTTTTAAAATTCATCAAATACCTGTAAAAGAATATATTTTGATCGAACCTATATAAAATTATCATAAATTAGTTAATATTTTGAATATCTATCGAAATATTACGAAAATATTTATTGACCTGATACGTAAGGAAATAATAAATATAATAAATGTGCAATTTTCGTGGTTTTTTTCCAACAATATGAATAACAATCTGGCCAAATATCAAATAATTTTGTAGATTTTTATCGGAGTTACAATCAAAAAAAGGAACCGTTCCAAAAAAATTAGATTTATATTTTCTGAATTAAACTTTCAGAATTTTATGCACCGTGTTAATGTAAGAATGCGTTATGCTAGCTGCGTTATTTTGTGCTACCTTCTCAAATTTCCGAGTGAAGAGTCACACATCTATTAAATTCTGGATCCGTCAGCTTCAGCCTTGCAGGAGTCTTCATCAACGTATATTCTTAAATTTTTTAGAAAAAAACGCGAATGAAAGTTGTAGATATTTGTAGTTGAATAGATTTGAAATGTAAAATAATGAGTGCATTTTTTTTATATTCATCATTTTAATAACTAACTTACTTTTAACATTTTTGATAATATTTTTCGGCACAGCCCGTCCATTTCTGCCTTTTAGAGTCATCTGTCTTAAATTATTTCGTCCAACCAATGTCATCAATAATTTTGTGACCATTTTTCTAGGATTATTATAATATTTTTCGGTCAGAGTTTTGAGCGTGGCGGCTTCGATGAAAATATTGCTTCCTTGTAGGAGTTCAGTTTTATAGGAGTCTTCTTCAGTGTCATCGTCATGACTCTCATCGACAGCATCATCGTCATCGTCATTATCATCGGCATCATCATTGTCATAGATGAAAATATTGCTTCCTTGTAGGAGTTCAGTTTTATAGGAGTCTTCTTCAGTGTCATCGTCATGACTCTCATCGACAGCATCATCGTCATCATCATTATCATCGGCATCATCATTGTCATAGATGAAAATATTGCTTCCTTGTAGGAGTTCAGTTTTATAGGAGTCTTCTTTCGTGTCATCGTCATTACTCTCATCGACAGCATCATCGTCATCATCATTATCATCGGCATCATCATTGTCATCATTGTCATCATCATGATCGGACTCACCGGTCTTTGGACTGCTAACACCCGCAACACAATCATCACCTTGCCGATCAACATCATGTACGATGTTATTATGATGATGATCATCACTGTCAACCTCAGCAGCAACGGCGTTATCATGATGATGATCATCACTGCTACCAGCAGCAACAACGGCATCATTATCTTCACAATCATTTTCACCAGCACCAGCAACTACATCACCATCTTCATCATCACGATCAGCGACGAAGTTCTCGTTGTAGCCAGCATCAAAAACAACATCATCATTGACATTATCATCAGTGACATCATCAGCATTGCCATCACCACCAGCAATACTCTCATCGTCAGAATCAGAGGTCATTGATAACCCGGTAATTATACCGTCAGTATTGACAGTCAATTTTTCGAGAAATTCACTATCAGCTAGAAAATATATAGAGACTGTTCAGATTCCCGTTGTACTCTATTATAATTGCTTATTGGATTGAGGTTATTCAGATGACACTTTCATTATACATGTAATATTAATATATTTTATTATTCAGTATCAAGGTTTTGTACATGATTTCTTTATTATCAATACTTTCATTTTCTACATTCGCTACATCACTCTTACACAGGAAGAAGAAGACTCCCTTTTTCTCGCCAGAACTGAACATGCGCATATGCGCGCGCATGTCGAGTACCGAGTTGGTACGCGCATAATAGTTTGGATTTACTCTTTTTCCAACACGCCATCTTGAATCTAAACTATATACTACATTTTACCCTGTTATTCGGTTACCCTTACCTATGACATTATGTTCTGTATTATATTAGTTTCAACATGTCTCTGAACTTTTCGAATTTAGTTCTACCCAATGGTTTAGTAAACATGTCTGCAATGTTGTCTTCGGAGTCGATCTTCTTAATATCTATAACTCCTTCCAGGTAATTTTCGTTTACAAAATGATAGTGCGTTTCTATATACTTAGAATTTTTTGTAAAGTTACCGAACTTAGCTATGCTCACTGCTTCAGAATTATCTTCAAACACACTTATAGTCTTATCTACTTCGATTCCACAATCATTCAATACATCTTTCATTAATTTTAATTCACTCACGGCTTCTGACAATGCCACGTATTCGGCCGCTGTCGAGGATTTTGTTACACTCCCTTGTTTCTTACATTTCCGATAAACAGTGTTTCCATACATTTTTATTACGTATCCAGTCGTTGATTTTCTGTTTATTGTATCCCCTGCCCAGTCTGCGTCGACGAAACATTCTATGATATCTGCATTTGTGTTTTTTTTTCATATGTTAATTTCAATTCCCTTGTTAAGGGGGTATATACACCTTTAAATGGGTTGAATTTCTGAAAAACAATTTTTCTTTTTTTTTTCAACTTGAAGACTCTGATAAAATTGAAAAAAATCATCATGTTTGGGGAGGGTTTGACCTTCATTATCCATATCTTACATCATGTATTACTTCCAGTCTAATAGTGGCTGCGCTGAAGACAGGAAAATACAAAATCACTCGGTTGCCGTAAAGAATCAGATCCAGCGTTGGACCAATCTTGGAATTTTTGTTTCTCAATTGTTCATAAGACATGCTTCTATCAGATGAACATAGAACTTTTTGATATTGCAAGAATTACTTGGGTTATTGAATTTTTTCGATTTTTTTTCTGAATTTGAAAAAAAATTTTGCTTATTTTTCTAATATTTCAACTAAAAATGGGTTTATCAAAAAGTTCTATGTTCATCTGATAGAGGTTTTGATTCTACAAATTTGAAGACCACAAACACCAGAATCGGTCCAGCGATGCTCCTGATTCTTTACGACAACCGTTCAAAATATTCATTCTCCAGAAATCAACTTTTAAACTTTTTTATCAAAAATTTTTTTTTTATTTCATACTTTTCCAAGAGAAGAAAATGTAGTTACAGGAAATTAAGTTTCAAGATATTGCATGTGACTAATATGCTGGATCCGCAGCTGCTCTCGTATCGATGAGTTATGAGTCGAGTCGAGTCTAGACACATGTGCCAGGGGGAGGTTCGTAGTGAGTTTTGACCTGTTCTGTACAACAACAGTGTCCGTTAGGTGTCCGGTGAGGCTGTTAGAAAAATAATTAATTGCTCTAGAAAAAATCTGATCAAAATTTTTCAACATAAAAATTCTCTAAAATTTTTCATCTTCAATATTTTTGAGATTCAGAAGATGCTAGCACAATTTTTGTCAATACTACGAAAATTCTTTCATCTTTCATCAATCATACCTTTTTTCTTATAATATTTATTAAACTCTTGCAATCAATGTATGTATTGTAGAAATACTCATCTTTTTAGAAATCCAAATGTGTAGTTTCCTGGCATCGATTTCAAACGCACTTTTTGATGGATCATCTTCTTTCGATTCCGAAGTCTCATGTCAGATATATAAACACTGTGTTTATTCGATAATGGAAATTACCAGTAGTTTGAATTCGTAATGAAAGCACGATAATATTTACAAACAAGTGGACACCTAACCTCGAAAAAATGTAGATCGCAGCCATGTGTTCTGTCAATGATCACAATTCAAAAGAATATTGAAAATGAAATATGTGTAAGAATGATAATTACGAAGAATTAAAAGATCACACAATCAAATTCAAAATCGAAATATATAAAAACGTCATAAAATTAAGGAGTGGTGTAAGTGTTGTTGGCGGTATTGTACAATACTTATGGCACCAATCTGAGGGTTCGCGCGCCGCGCCGCGGCGCTTTTTCGCAATCTGGCACTGTCATGGCTGTAACTTTTCAAATCCTCTAGATATTTTGACACCGATTTATTTGCAGGTAGAGTAGGTCACTAGCATTCCAAATAAATTATAAAAAAAAAAACGATTCTTTGAAAATTCAAAGGTGTAGATACCCCCTTAAGTAGAGATATTTAAGAACTCTCATGGCATATTTAAAATGCGTTTGATCATAACAGCTTTGAAATCTGCTGAGATAGTTCACACTATAGCTAATATCTAACCTTGTCCCAGAACTGAGATACAAAAGCGCTCCAATTAAATTTCTGTACTTTAAGTCGTCAGACGCTGACTGCGCAGATTCACATTTCAAGTTTTGTTCCATTGGTGTGGTATATAGTTTTGCGTTCTCAATACCATATTTGTTCGCTAATGATTCTATGTACCGTTTCTGATCTAGCGTCATAACATTTTGCCGATAGTTATATTCAATGTTTATCCCTAAATAAGTCTTGATTTCCCCCATATCTTTCATTTGGAATCTCCTAGCCAACGCACTTTTTATTTTGTTCAATTTTCCCTCGTTTTTGCAACAGATCAATAGGTCATCCACGAACAGTATTAGGTGGATTGTATCTTTCCTATCACTCATTTGGTACAGACAATAATCATGTTCACTACGCTTAAATCCTAAACTCCTTAAGTAAGTATCGAAACATTCATACCACTGCCTCGGGCTTTCTCTCAGTCCATATAATGCTTTATTTAATTTACAAACCCTATCTGTGCTGTCCTCATAGCCTTGGGGCTGTTTTACGTATACTTCGGAAATAATTTTTCCATTTAAAAAAGCAGTTTCAACATCCATCTGCATGATAATCAAGCTATTTTGTACACAATAAGATAGCAAAATTTTTAGAGTTTGCATCCTAGCTACAGGTGAATATAGATCTTCTATGATCTCTTTTTGTTGAAACCCTCTGACTACAAGTCTCGCTTTAAATAGATCCTCCCCTTTTTTTGTGTAGACCCATTTCAAGTCTATTATTTTTTTGTCCTTTGGCCTTTCAACTAGTGACCATGTTTCATTTTTGTTTAGACAATCTATTTCTTTTTGCATTGCTGTTCGCCAATTTTCACATTCATTACTGTTTATCGCCTCGTTATAGTTTTCAGGACTGTCCGCACTCACATAATTTACGTAGATACAATATGTATAGTTCTCATTCGTATATCTATCCGGTTGTTTTTTTTTCCTACTAGACCTCCTCAATTCGTTTGTCTCATTTTCTTCGACCTGGTTTTCATCCCTGACTTCTACATCTACCCTATCCCTATGTTCTTCCGGGATATGATCGTCATTCGTATCCCCATCGAAACCCACAAGATTCACGTCTTCCTCTATGATATCCACGTGTCTAGCAATAATTATTTTATTATTGATCACTACTCTATAACCTGTTTTTTTATACCCTACTAATATGCCTAGATCTGCCTTCCTATCCCATTTAGACTTTCTCCTGCTTTCGGGAACTCTTACGAAGACTCTACTTCCATACAATTTCAGGTTACTAATATTTGGTTTTTCTCGCATCATAATTTTATAAGGAGTTCTTTTTTCCAGTGTATTTGTAAGCGTTCTATTCTTTAGATAAGCTGCGGTCTTGACTACTTCCGGCCAAAACTTATTTTGTACCTTTGCTTCCGCTAATAAACACCTTGCAGTATCCATGACTGATCGATTGTATCGTTCTGCTGTTCCATTTAATTGATGAACGTATGGTGGGCATGGTTCGATGAAAATACCCTTTTCTTTTGCTATTCTATAGATGTCGTGATTCATATACTCTCTACCGTTGTCACATCTTAACCTTTTTATCTTTTTTCCTGTTAAATTTTCGATCTGATTTAAGTATTCAACAAAACATTCATACACTTCACTCTTGTTCTTAATTGTATATACTTTGGCAAACCTACTGTAATCATCAATAAACGTTAGGAAATATTTTTCTCCCATAAACCCTGGGGTACTGTGTGGCCCATTCAAATCGGTATGTATAATTTCTAAGATATCCTTCGCCCTATGCCTATTATTTTCGAAAGTTAAATTATGCATTTTATTTTTTATACATGTTCCGCATTTCATGTAATCTCTTTCTAGTTTATCTGGCATTCCTTCAACCAATTTGCTTTCACATAAGGTATTCAGATAATTGAAGTTTACATGGCCTAACATCCTATGATATTTCTCTTTCAGAGTCATACCGTTCCTAGTCTTCTCGGTGATATAAGTTTCCTTCCTGACCACAATACTACTCATTTTATATAGATTGTTTACTTTATAAGCTATTGCGATTAGGCGATTTTCTTTATTGAAAATTTTTGCTGTGTTACCTACTGAGACGACTTTATTTGTAGCTGTAACCTTTCCAACGCTTATTAGGTTTCTTTCCATTTCTTTAACATAAAATACGTTCGGCATTTTTACTTCGACTTTATTGCCATTCACAATGAAGTTATTGATAACGTTTCCGACTTTCGTGGCTCTTAGAGTCTTGCCGTCGCCAATTTTAACATCTATTGGAACCTTTAAGGTAACAGAACTTGAGTAATAATTATCATTGCTTATAATGTGATCCGTGCACCCACTATCAAGGACCCATTCGACATTATTCTCGCAATTGTTTACCTCTACATTCTTCCTGTCGCGCTGTTATTTACTTCTGTACAGAATACATTTGACTCATGGCTCTCGTTGACATTCGAATACATTACATCACGTTGTCCGTTGCGATGATTTGACCAGCTACCGCCGCGTCCCCACCTGCCGCGGCCGAAACCACCTCGTCCACGCTGAGTCGAGCCTCGGCTCGATTGTCCAGCGCCGAAACGCCAAGTCTGCTCATGAGAGTGTGCCTGGTTGCGCATGGCTCCACGTGATCTCTGCTGGCCCCCACCTCTGTCGTTCCTCCATGTATTACCGACAACTGGAGTATTTATGCACTCATATTGGAAATGTCCCGGCTTTCTACATTTGTAGCATGTTATTTCATTCTTCTTTTCAATCTTGAACGCATTTGAACTTGCACCATGATTTCTGCCACTAACAGTTTCGTCTTTCTCTTTCACTTCATGCATTTTAATTTTATTTTTCACAAAGTCCACGGTTTGATCTTCCTCTTTCAACACGTCAATTAGATCGCCCACATAACTCAGTTTGCTCGGCAAGGTCCTTAGCAAATAGTTTAGTTTCTCTTTTTCCGTTACTTGTGCCCCGGCATTCTTCAGTTCAATCACTAGCTTTTCAAAATCACTAAAGAAGTCACTCGACTCACTATATTCCGTTAGCTTAATTCTTTCAAGTTTATTCCTCACACAAATCTGTAATGCCGTCGACTCTCGCAAATACATCTTATCCAATTTCTTCAATATTTTATATGCCGTCTCTTCATCATTAATGAACTCCATCTGTCTATTAGAGAGCGCACTGTATATATAGTTTACCGCTTTCAAATCTTTTTTATTCCAACTGGCTTCTTGGTCAGCCTCAGTCTTTTCTCGCTTACAAGCTTCCTCACACTTTTTCAGTCGTAAGAATGTCAAGAGTCTTTTCTTCCACGTACTATACTCTTTTCCATCAAACACCGGTATCTTAATTTCGTCTGTCATCTCTTCTTCTTCCTTTTTACTTCTTTCGATCGAACTTTTCCGTATCCCACAAACTTTTGTTTCTTCTCCAGTTGTAAACTCTTCCTCACTTTTCACTTTGCCGACATTTTTGCTCTTATCACAACCACGTGTTTTCATAACTAACCACGCTCTGCTACCATGTTCAGATTCCCGTTGTACTCTATTATAATTGCTTATTGGATTGAGGTTATTCAGATGACACTTTCATTATACATGTAATATTAATATATTTTATTATTCAGTATCAAGGTTTTGTACATGATTTCTTTATTATCAATACTTTCATTTTCTACATTCGCTACATCACTCTTACACAGGAAGAAGAAGACTCCCTTTTTCTCGCCAGAACTGAACATGCGCATATGCGCGCGCATGTCGAGTACCGAGTTGGTACGCGCATAATAGTTTGGATTTACTCTTTTTCCAACAGAGACAAAATGAATGTTTACTTTTTTATTTTATGATGAATGAATAAATAATAAGAATAGCTCAATGTGAACGTTATGTATAGGATATACAAACAAAAATTACCACTTTCTGCTATGATTTTTGCAGCAAGAAATTTGCGGCCCCACCGAACGGTTACCCAATTATCCCTTAAACGCTTATTTATATTAGCTGACTTGACCACGCTCAGCGTTCTTTCCTTCTTCCAAATAATTCAATAATGCATTTTTGCAAAACAGAATAGTATTAATAAATATTAATAGTATTATTAAGTATTGATGAATTCATTTTGATATAATTAATAAACGTCTAAACTGGCATAATAAGTTGACAGTTGTAGACAGATTCAAAACAGTATGAAGATATCGATAAGTGAAAAAAAAACAACGCAATCACTCTTATCACATGTATTATCACTAATACCACAAGAGCTTCTAAATTATCGGGTATTTCTCTATAGTCTCGGCGCTTAACTCTCTATACATCTGTATGTATTACCTAGTATAGTGTGAAAGTAGATTGGGCGATACTTTTGTATCTCTTAGCTAAGAAGCTACATACACCGATGAGTTTTTGATATGTCTTACGAACATATGAGGTGGGTTTCACTCACTGGTACAAAAAGAAATGAAACCAATCGTGAATATGTTTAAAAGAATATTCAAATATTATAGAAAGACGGAAAAAAATGATTCCGATATTGATTAATAGTACAGTAATCGACATTTTAGGATTATCAACTTTGGTCTTAGATTTTCACAAGGAATCCACCGGTGTGAGGAAAGTACTGCATTCTGGATCACCCTGTATACTGCAGCGTTGCATATTGAGGGGTAGTACAGCAAAGTGACATTTTTGTCTTCATTTTTGTATTCATTTTTGTCTTCATTTTAGTCTTCATTTTAGTCTTCATTCTTGTCTTCATTTTAGTCTTAGTTTTAGTATTCATTTTTGTCTTCATTTTAGTCTTTATTTTTGTCTTCATTTTAGTATTATTTTTAGTATTCATTTTTGTCTTCATCTCTGTCTTCATTTGAGTCTTATTTTCAGTATTCATTTTTGTCTTCATTTTTGTCTTATTTTTTGTCTTCAGTTTCGTATTATTTTTGGTATTCATTTTAGTCTTATTTTTAGTCTTCATTTTTGTCTTATTTGTTGTCGTTACTTTTGTCTTGACTTTTGTCTCATTTTTCGTCTTGATTTTTATCTAATTTTTGTCTTATTGAAGTTGAGAATTTATTAATTACTATTCTCTTCTCTCCGTGCAGGAACACCTTTGCTTTAATCGTCATTCTTTCTGTATAATTATTTTTAGTTTCATTAATTATTATAATTATTATCTCATTTGATAAACTGTTACGTTAAAAGAAAATTTTAACCCTTTTTTCAAAGATAGAGTCGTTAGGGGTAACTGTGCGCAGTGGGTAAGTGTGCGCACCTGGCTCATCTCCGAACGGAATGAAAGGGGTTAACGGTATGCTACGGCAATTCAGACGGGCCTGAATGGAGAATTAGTTTGGACAAATAAAAGTTATGCATTTATGCTGCGTTGCATTTATATTTTTGTTGAAAAAACGAAAACAGGCGAACACAGCATAGTTTACATATATTTTTGACGAATGAACGGAGGCAAACTACAGGTAAGATGTGATTTATTGTGTATTTATTGCAGAATATTTTCTCGAAATTTTTATTAGCTTCATGTGACGCATCAACCTGTACCCCACGACACCCACTTTTGTATCAAAATAGTACTAATCAACTGTATAAAAAAATGAGTCACTCAAATGTTTGTCAGCGCGTATCAGTGATTTATAAAAAAAAAAAAAGTTTACAGGTGACATGCCCCCACTTATACGTTTACAACTGTGCGTAGTAAATCGCGGGAGACATGTGAACACAGGACCAGGTTCTTGGTCACCGTGCCACCCTCTTGGTCGAGGTGCTATTCCATCTTTCTCCATCTTTGCAGCTCGACCGGGCTCTACAGTTTGAAGGTGGGCTCCAAACCAGCAGAGCCGCGTTTGTGGCGTATTTAATTTTCTATAGAAAATGAGAGTGCGCCGCCGGGTCTTGAACCCGAGACCTACCACATGGTAGTTGGCGCTGCTGCCCACGAGCTACCGCGGCTCCGAATATTCTTATATAAATTAGTGAATTGATCTCAATTTTTAATTGAATTGATCGAATATAATATTCATTATAAAATAATATACTTTTCATTAATAATAATGATATATCTATGAATTATTATAATAGTATTATAAATCTGAATTATACAAATATTCAATTAATCTTAATGATAATCATTATTATTATCATGATTATAGTAAATATTGTCGACGTAATCGTAGATGAGCTGTTTTTTTTTTTAAATTGAAAAAAAACAAAAAAAAATCGTAGGATTTGAACTCGGATTCTCCTACGTCGTAGGCTGTTACCTTACCACTGCGCCACGAGATTGCTTGGAGGGCAACGCTTCTTTCCCGTCAATATATTCAGTGAATAAGCAATTTACAGAATTACATTATAATCTTTAGCAATAAAAGTAAAATTCAGTTTTGTTTTTGCTTATGCGTTCAACGCAACGAACCCTTTTTCGTTCTCGCTGATTCGCTCTTGTGGCGCGTGCAGAGGAAAAGGTGGAGTCTTTGATGGGGTAATCAAACACGTAGAATTTACGAGTTGCGTTTTTATTCTTCTCACTACAATTTTCACTATTAGTTATTTTATAGTAGGGGTTTTCACTATCCAAGAATATCGACCGTTAGCGACGTAGCTTATGGCGAGACTGATTTCAAGCAAAGAATCACACATACACATGGATCCGAAGTCCAAAACTGGGATCTATTGTCAGGTGGCAGCACAATGCCTCACGCTCTCTCTCTCGCATCAGCGCGTGTCTTGAAACATCCCGCCCGCGTTGAAACGTAGTTTCGAAATATCTCAATCAAATTGATAGTGTTAGACTTAATGAAAATGAGACGTATTCTAACTTAACTTAACTTACATCTAAGTCAGCAGTCATTTCCTGACTGTTGTTACTAGTAGTGATTCGAGTTGGAATCCTTAAATCTATAATACCACCCCTTTTTCTTTGAGGAACACCGTAGCTAAGATTGGGTTGCCTTACGCGCTATGTACTGTACTTACAGCTTACGGACCAATTGGTCTAACTTACACTACACTTATTACTAAGAAGGGTAGCTCTCTAGGAGGTAGTTAATGTTAGGTTGAAAATACGGTAGTAGAGTCAAGAAGAAGCTAAGGACTCTTTGTTAATTAGGCTATTGGCTACACGATTCAATCTTCAGCGCGGCTTACTCAGCTACTTAAATTGTAATTGCGCAGCCGCAGCCGACTCATGTGATTGAGGCTCGGGTTCTGACTGAACCGGCAGTTTACAAAGTTTAACTATTGGTCTAATGTACTCGGAATTCGCAGTCTTCACTTTGACTGATCGAACTAGATTTTCACGGTCGGGAAAGCACTCCAGGACACGCGCTAACTCCCACTTTGAGGGTGGTAAGTTTTTGTTCCGAATGAGGACCACATCGCCAACTTGAAGATTTGGCTCTCTAGTTTGCCATTTCACTCGCTGCTGCAGAGTATTTACATAGTCTTGGGACCAGATGTGCCAGAACTGCTCCAGCTTCTGCCGCATGCCCTGCCAACGATCCAGCCGATTTTCGTTTATATGTAAGGTCGATGGCAGTGGGACGCTTTTTAATGTGGTTCCGACCAGAAAGTGCCCAGGGGTTAATGCATCGTATGATGACAAATCATCACTCAGGGGGGCGATGGGGCGTGAATTTAAACAGGCCTCGATATTGCATAACAGAGTAGAAAACTCTTCTACTGTCGGTGTAGAACCCTTGAGAATTCTTTTAATGTGATATTTGACGCTCTTGACCCCCGCCTCCCAAATACCGCCGAAATGGGGCGCGGCAGGTGGCAGGAAGTGCCATGAGACTTCATCTGACGCAAGGATGTTGCGAAAATCTACTTCCCGTAGGACTTGCTTGAAGGCTAACCGTAATTCCTTCTCCGCACCCTGAAACGTGGTACCGTTATCCGAATACATTGCACTGGGTAAGCCTCTTCGAGCGGAGAAGCGCTGAAACGCGGCAACGAAAGCAGCTGAATCGTAGCTGTGTACCAACTCTTAGTGAATGGCCCTTGTGGCTAAGCAAATAAAGAGTGCTATGTATGCTTTATGGCTAGTTCGACCGCGTCCTGCCGCATCGCGTACCAGAATGGGTCCAGCGTAGTCGACGCCGCAGTGCGAAAATGGTCGCGATCTTGTTATCCTAGCTTTCGGCAAGTTTGCCATCAACTGCTCCCTTGTCTCGGCACGCTCTCGAACACAACTAACGCATTTGTTTTGAACGGACCTGACTAAGTCGCGCGCTCGCAGGACCCAATATCGCTCCCTTAGAACCCTCAACATAAGCTGTTTTCCACCGTGCAGGGTTTTGCGGTGTATGTGTTCGGTTAAGAGTTGTGAAATGCGGTGCTTTGACAAGATTACTGGGTGCTTTTGATCCATGGGAAGATCTGCCTGTTGGAGGCGACCTCCCACGCGAATAAGGCCAGCTTCGTCTAGATACGGATCTAGCCTTTTTAATTTGCTGTTGCGTGGTATCGGTTGGTGCTTAGCTAGGGCGGCTAGCTCAGACGAGAACGCTTCGTTTTGTGCCCGGCGGATCCAGAAGGTTTCCGTCTCACGGATCTCTGGTGGTTCTAACGCGAGGTCTAGGTAGACCTGCTCGCTCTTCCGTCTACAACGCGCAGTGAAGCGCCTAATATAGGCGGTGACTCGCAACAAGCGGGGCCAGGTAGGTATGTCGTGTGATAGCCGCTGAATGCTATCTTCTTCGGCGTTTCGTACTTGTACGTGGCTACACGTTACAGCTTTGATCTCTAACTCAGTTGAGGTGTCGTCCAGAAATGTCTGCTCGGGCCAGGTTTCTGGACCGCTCCTTAACCACTGTGGCCCGTGCCACCATAGCGCACAGTCCTTGAACTGGCCTGGGCTTGTTCCGCGCGAGGCGCAATCGGCGGGATTGTCGCCGGAGGGGACATGTCTCCAGTTAGCCTGGGGCATTTGAGCCTGGATTTCAGCGACTCGATGAGCCGCGAATACCTTGAGGTTTGAAGGGGGCTTTTTGATCCAACAGAGGACTACACTGGAATCGCTCCAGCAATTGATCGATTCAACTTTAGCCTGAATGGCTTCTACTAATGCTGAAACACACCGAGTCAGCAGTACCGCCGCGCAAAGCTCCAGCCTCGGTATAGTTAACGTTTTGAGTGGTGCTACTCTCGTCTTCGCGAACATTAGGTGTATTTGGGTGCTAGCGTTAGGCGCTTGAACTAATAGATACGTTACTGCCGCGTAGGCTCGCTCCGAGGCGTCGCAAAACCCGTGGATCTGAATTTTACTCGTCTTATCGCTCCCTGTCCAGCGAGGAATTGAAACTTGGTTTAGGCTTGGCAATTGTTCGCAGAATGATCTCCACTCGCAAACTATTGGTTCCGGAACTGGCTCGTCCCAATCAGTTTTGCTGCGCCACAATGATTGGACTATAATCTTTAAGACAATCACTACCGGGGCTAACCAGCCCAATGGATCAAAGCATCGAGCAACAAGCGAGAGAATTTGTCGTTTGGTTGGGATGGTCCACTTTGGAGTTTGAATGATTATGCGGAATGAGTCACTACTAGGCTCCCAGTTCAGACCAAGCACCTTCAACTTACTTCCTTCTTGCAGGGGCAGACTCAAGGCGAGTCCATGATTTGTCGAGTCTATCCCTGTTAATAAAGGGGCGTCATTGCTAGCCCATTTTCGTAGGACAAAGCCCGCGCGTGCAAGGCATAGTGAAACTTGGGTACGTTTTTCAATAGCGCCTTGGCGAGTGTCATCGCCGAACATTAGGTCGTCCATATACCTCTGACCCCTCAGGATAGGTACAGCCAAAGGGAACTCGCGTCCCTCATCCTCTGCCACCTGAAGCAGAACCCGTTGAGCTAGAAACGGCGCGCATGCGGTGCCATACGTTACGGTATTCAGCTGGTATCTTTGTACTTCTTCGTTGGGATTTGCTCTCCACAGAATTAATTGATACGAGCGATCTTTTGGCGCTATTAATATTTGGCGAAACATCTGGGCGATGTCAGCCGTGAATACGTAACGAAACATTCTCCAATTAAGGATCACGGATACAAGGTCCGTTTGTAGGTCCGGGCCCGGCAATAGGTGATCGTTCAAGGAGGAGCCATTACTAGAGCGAGCTGATGCATTGAATACGACGTGAAGCTTCGTGGTTATACTATCTTTTACGACTGGATGATGCGGTAGATACACGGTTTGTGCGTTTTTGTTCGCTTCACTGAACAACTCCATATGATTGGCTTGTAAGTAATCGAGCAAAAAAGCATTGTACTGCTTGTTTAAATCAGGGTTTCGCTGCAGCCTCTGTTCGAGCTGCCGGTAAGCCGCGTGCGCGCGTACCTTGGTGTCTCCGATTGCTACCGGAGGATCCGTTTTAAAGGGTAAACTGACTACGTATACGCCTTCTGAATTTCGATAATGCGTTTCTTCAAAATGCCTGTTGCAGCGAACTTCGGGAGGAGTTAGGCATTTTCGCGCGGGTACTTCCTCTACTTCAAAGAATTTGACGAGATCCGAAGTGACTTCTAACACGGTAGCATGGTGCGTATGGATAGATTTTGCATTGGAATTCGGACTAGAAGACGCGCCCGAGATAATCCACCCGAAAACTGTGTTTTGGAAGAGTAGGTTATGGGCGGGGTCTTTTCGTAGTCCTTCGCACATGATGTCCGGGTACAGATCCGCGCCTAATAATAGTTCGATAGATGCTGATGAGGTGGGCTCTGGATCGGCCAGCATCAATCCCTTGGTTACGTGGGCGTTAATCAACGCCGTCTTAGCTGGTACGTACGCGGTAATCTGGGGGAGAATTAGAGCTTGGACTCGCAACTTGACCCTAGCGGGGTTTTGAATAGCGCTGATAAGCAGCGCGGCAGATGATTTGACAGTGCTAGCGGCTTTGCCTCCAACACTTGAGACGTATGCATTTGTTGGTTCGCGGGAGAGTCGTAAACATTGGGCTAAGGTTTCCGAAATAAAACTAGTGTCAGATCCCGGATCGATGAGAGCGCGCGCTTGGATTTGTCGACCCTGTTCTGATTCTATTTGGACCCAAGCAGTGGCCAGCAATATCGATTGGTGCAAGACTTCCCCCTGGGTAGCTACATGTGCGTGAGCTACACCTGACGATTCTGCCTGCGCTGGATCCGCGTTCGAGCCCGAGTGACTCGGAGTCTTAGCTGCAGAAGCCTGAGCATTATTATTTTGTGCGGGCAACGGAATTGTGTTGCGACTCCGCTCTCCTCTATTATCGTGCAGCAGCGAATGATGGCGTCGTTTGCAATGGAAGCAACTGAAGGTACTGCGGCAATCCGCGCTCACGTGGCCTTTGGCCAAGCAGTTTATACATAAATAGTTTTGATGAGCATGTTTTTGTCGGTCAGCGACAGACTTTGCTTTGAATTTAGCGCATTGCGTTATCTTATGAGTTTCTGAACAAAACACACATGCGTCGGTTGCGGTGCCGTGATGTGCGCGCGAAACTTTGGCTACGGAAGTTTCCTTCTTACCAAAAGAGTCTGGTGTTTTTTCGGACGGTTGCGATGAAGCCGCTGCTTCAAGTGATCTAATCCTAGTATCTAGAAATTTAGTCAGCTTGTCTAACTTGGGATAGTCGCTGTCATCTCCCAAGTGAATCTCCCACTCTCTCCGAGAATTTTTATCAAGTTTTTGAGTAAGGCAAAATACTAATATATCGTTCCACTGATCTACTGGCCTTTGTAGTGCCCGCAATGCATTTATTGATTCTGACGCGCTAGCACGTAACTTTTTTAAGCCGGCAGTAGCTTCATTGGGAGTGACAGCTTTAATTGCAAAGAACTTATTCAAGTGGGCATTTATGATGCATCGCATGTTTTCATAATGATCTTTCAAGATCTGCCACGCGACTTCAAAGTTGTCGTCTGATAATGAAATGTGTGCTATTAACTTAGATGCGTCGCCAGTGACGACGGACAGTAAGTAATGTAGCTTATGCACGTTAGACAAGCCGACGTGAGAGGTTATTAAAGAGGTAAACAGATCGCGAAAGGCAATCCAATCGGTTACAATGCCTGAAAAGGGTGGTACACTTATCGTGGGAAGTTTGAAGACGGCATTTCCGTTGTTGGTGGCTCCGTTGCCTGGAATCGATGAGGATCCTGTCCCTCTTCCATCTACGTGCGACTGCGTTTGGAGGCTAGCGATTTTTTCTTCGAAGAAGTCGTAAGCTGCTAGGTACTGGTCTTCCAGCTGTGTTGAGTGAGACTCTTTGAAGTACGCCAGCGTGTTTCGATCATCTGGCGTAGCGAGCAGTTCAATTTGAGTGACCTGTCTCTGCGCTTCCGTCCACTGTTTTTCCAGTAGTTTTGCCCGCCCCTTTGTTACAGCTTGGGTTTGGTTATTTCTCCCCAATTTGTTGAAATTGGTAATGGCGTTTTTAATGAACCGCGCATTGTCGTCAAAGCGTTGCAGGCATGTATCTATGTCCGCTAAGCCAGCTGCGTCGTACGTTGCAGAGCCAGGCATGTTTGCCGGTGGTTGCTCCGATACGTATCGACACGACGCTGTATAGGTGTAATGCGTAAGTGCTGTGTCTCACGTTCTCATGTATTAGTCCCTCTCTCTCCTTGCACCGCGGTAGCACGGCGGTGAAGAGGGCGGCGTGAGAGGAAGATGTTTCGGAGTAGAAGAAGTGCGTGCGCAGCTATCTTTGCCACGTGTTACGAGCCTTTGAGGCGAGCCGGCTTCTAGGCGAAGGCGACCATAACGATTATCCACGTTAATCCCTTTCTACGGGATAGAACACTGCACCCACTTTTTGAATCAAATTTCACTTTGCTTGACGAAGTTAACTGAAATGACGCTTCACTTCGACTCACTGCCTGGTCTCCGCACGAATCCGGCTCGAAGGACCAAATGTTTTTGCTTATGCGTTCAACGCAACGAACCCTTTTTCGTTCTCGCTGATTCGCTCTTGTGGCGCGTGCAGAGGAAAAGGTGGAGTCTTTGATGGGGTAATCAAACACGTAGAATTTACGAGTTGCGTTTTTATTCTTCTCACTACAATTTTCACTATTAGTTATTTTATAGTAGGGGTTTTCACTATCCAAGAATATCGACCGTTAGCGACGTAGCTTATGGCGAGACTGATTTCAAGCAAAGAATCACACATACACATGGATCCGAAGTCCAAAACTGGGATCTATTGTCAGGTGGCAGCACAATGCCTCACGCTCTCTCTCTCGCATCAGCGCGTGTCTTGAAACAAGTTTCATCTGCTACGTGTTGCACAATCTGCTGAAAAAGGTTTAGGTGAATGCAGGAGACAGTTGTTCTTATTCTGTTTGTAGTTAGTAATTTACGAAAATAAACATAGGTATATACCTATAGGTATAACCTCTGCTATTCGACGAAAGTAGGGGCCCCCGATCCCTATCCTTGGGTGCGCAGATATTTCGTGCGCAGGTCCAGGCCGATATCATGGTGGTACGCGTAGTACTCGTTAAATGATTGCGTGTTGATTTGTTTGAATTACGTTTATTGTCTAGTTATAAAATATATACATATGTGTTTGAATAATGAATGAAGGCAAACTACAGGTAAGATGTGATTTATTGTGTATTCATTTGGTTACGTGGTACAAAGTGAGGTTATGGTTGGATCGGTCTACCTGAATTGATCTTCACATTTGATTGAATTTTTTTGCCTACAGCTACGAGTGCACAATGCAAAACACCAGAGTACACGCAAATTTCGCTGGCGGAAAAATATAAAATTCCGCAACGTATCGAAGCTAGCGAAACTAACCGTCAAATCGCCAAGGATTATGGTGTGTCTCATTCTAGCGTGTCCTACATAAAAAGAAATAAAGACAAGATCTACGCACAACGAACAATCCTCCGTGAACAACAATGAAATGACCAAAAAACAGGTTTAACTTCAACAGACACTTCAGCTCTTGTTCACGCGATCTTTGTCTTTTGTGAATATTGTTGTACCGCGTGAACGGTCTACACCAACTAATTAAAGGAGTGTAGGTATTTTTTGTTGAGTGGTTGAAATAAGCGTTTGATGACGGTTAAACTGAGTATATATTTTTAACACACAAGGATATATAAAACGTAAAAATGAGTATGATATAAATTAAGGTTCAATAATGTGTTTAGAACTTGTTTAAAGTATTGTAGTCGTTTGTAGTGATAAATCGAGGTTTTAGATAATTGTAAGTATTGAATATTGAGTCGAAGTTTTGTTAGAGAAAAGTTTGAATTGATTGGTCAGGTGGTTGGAGTTGAACTTAAAGACTAGAGTTGAACCGACTGGTTCTGTGGTTGAAGAAGTACTACTTTTTTGGATAGGAAGTACAGAAGCGTTTTGAAGAGTTTTGGAAAGGTGGAGGGACGAGTAAGGTTGCTAATTGGTCAAAAATTATGATTGGTGGATTTTTCGGTTGATTGGATGAGGAAAAGTACATAGAAGAAAGTGGGAAATTCAAGGAATTGGTACATAGAGTTTCTAGAAGGAGTGTATGAGGACATAGTTTTATGGTGGACAAAGGAACGTGATGGAAACAATAGTAGAAAAAACCTTTAAAGTCACGTAGGTAGGGTTGTAAAGTTTGGAAATTTAGCGTTTATGAGTGCACATTTGGTCGCCAAATGTGCACGTCGAGGGTAGAGAAATTAGAGAAAGTGAATAGAGGGTTTGTGGTAGACGTTCGGCGTTTTATAATGCCCGCGAGTCGGGCTGGTCGAGCGTCTCCATGGAAATGATTGACTAAAACTATAATAATGCTAGATTAATCAAAACCTATGTGCTAACACACAACATACTCCCCCCTTGAGAGGGTGCAGCCCGATCAATTAATTGCTGCTAGAATGCAAAGAAAACTATCATAGGAGAGTTGTGATAATTGTTCGTTTCGGTACTAGAGCTAATGTAGATTAGTTAAATTCAATTATGCCTTATGCCTTATGGGCTCGATTTACTTGATTTATTCTAGCTAATGATTAAGTGTCTAACTATGCATTGTCTGTAATTGATAGATTGTCACTGATTTTACACTAAGGTTCAGGAGGTTGGGTGTCCACGACCTGCTTGTCTCTTTGTTCGATAGGTAAGGGAGATAACTTTCTAACACTACGTTTAAAAACACTGTTTGCTGTTTTCACTGTCACAGTGCGGATGATCCCGTCTGGACCTGGGTGACATGCGATGACTCTTCCCATGGCCCATTGAAGAGGTGGAAGGTTATCTTCCTTCAAAAGCACGAAAGTGCCTTCCTTGATGGGGTGGTTCCCTTTCGCCCATTTGCTGCGAGTTGTCAACTCATTCAAATAGTCGTGCTTCCAACGTGACCAAAAATCTTGCCTTATCTTTTGAACATGTTGCCAAGTAGATAAGCGATTGGTTGCGGTTTCTCTGAAATCCCGCTCACGCAGGCTCGTTAGCGAATCGCCAATTAAGAAATGACCAGGTGTGAGGACTAGGGGGTCGTTGGGATCGGAAGAAATGGGGGTTAACGGACGAGAATTTAATATGGCTTCTATTTCTATGATTAAAGTATTAAATTCTTGGAACGTGAAGAGTAATTCCGCGCCGGCGGTACGTCTGAGGTGTAACTTGAAGGATTTGACCGCAGCTTCCCACAGCCCACCAAAGTTTGGTGACTGTGGGGGTATGAAATGCCATTGTATGCCTTTCGCGGCGAGATGATTTTGAATTTTATTTGCCTGATCGGTGTCTCTCAAGAATTTTGCGATTTCGCGGAGCTCGTTGTTCGCGCCGACGAAATTGGTGCCGTTATCAGAGTAGATATCGGTGCATAGTCCTCGTCGTCCGATGAAGCGTCGAAGTGCGGCGATGAATCCGTCGCTGCTGAGGTCGTTGACTACTTCCAGGTGGACAGCCTTTGTTGGTAGACAAACGAAGACGGCTACGTATGCCTTGATTTTATTCCGGTTGCGGTATTTCTTTTCTTTCAGAAGAAATGGACCGCAGTAATCCACACCGACGTGTGCGAATGGTCTGGCTTCCGTGACTCGGTGTTTAGGAAGATTTCCCATTATGTAATTAGTAGAGGGCGGCTTTGCTCTGTTGCAGATTAGGCATGGTTTAATTGTTTTCCATACTTGGCTGCGGCCGTCCAGTGGCCAGTAGCGTCGACGAACTGCATAGAGCGTCGCTTGAGTCCCGGCATGAAGGTGCAGACGATGATCGTTGAGTATGATTAGACCGGTGACGTGGTGATTCTTCGGTAGAATCACGGGATGTCTTGCCGAGAAGGGCAGCGTCGATTGTTGCAGTCTTCCTCCGACTCTTAGGATTCCATCTTCGTCGATGAAAGGGTTCAACCGTGTGAGCTTGTTTTTGAGTCGCAAGGATCTCCCCCCGATGAGGTTGTCTATTTCTTCGGAGAAAGCATTCCTTTGCGTCATTTTTAAAATAGTTTGAAGTGCGGCTTGCAGTTCGAGAACGGTAAGAGGACCTTTGTTCTTGGATTTTTTTCCGAATCGCATGCAATATGCGATTACTCGTTGCAGTTTCGCAATTGACGAGTAGCGCGTCAGTATTGGAAAATCTACGGGCTTCGTCGCGACTAAGCAGGTAGCACGTCGCTGCTCCGGAAGCTCGTCAAGTTGAGGTAGAGTTGATGTTGGCCAAGTTTCTTCCCCTTGGCAGAGCCACGGTGGGCCGTGGTGCCAATTGGATGGTCGCAGAAATTCTTCTGGTGTTTGGCCCCGAGATGCTAGATCTGCGGGGTTGTCATGTGTGCGTACATGACGCCAGTCGTCCACGTTGGACTTGGATTGTATCTCGGAGACTCGATTTGCTATGAATGTCTTCAACTGATGGGGCGATGTGTGAATCCAATGTAAGACGATTGTTGAGTCGGTCCAGAGAAACGTTTGATCGATTTTCAATTGAATCTCCTGTTTCACTCTTGTTGCTAGAGAGGTTAATAGCACAGCGGCGCACAATTCGAGTCTTGGAATTGTGACCGTTTTGAGAGGTGCGACGCGGGATTTAGCGCATAGGAGTTCGACCTGGATCTGTCCATCCCTTCCGATTGTTCGTAGATAGATGCAGGCTCCGTAGGCCTTCTCACTAGCGTCGCTGAATCCGTGGAATTGTATTGTTTGAGCGTCAGCTAAGATGACGGCTCGTCTGAAAGTGAGATTGTTGAGTGCTGGAAGCTGCTGATAGAATTCTGTCCACCTCGTATGGACGTCGAGTGGCAATGATTCATCCCAGTCTAGTTTTAAACTCCATAACTTCTGCATCAGGATTTTAGCTGTAATAATAACGGGAGCTAGTAATCCCAGCGGATCGAAAATTTTAGCAGTTTCGGCTAAGATTGTTCTTTTCGTGACTTTCACGGGTTCTGGTGCGATTTTCACGGTGTATACGATGGTGTCAGAATCAGAATTCCAGAATACTCCGAGGGTTTTGAGTGTTGTAGATTCTCCGAGGCCTATGCGCAGGTTTATGCTTTCCTCAGGAATATCTTTCAAGATTTCAGGGCTGTTTGAGGCCCACTGACGTATGGTGAAACCACCTCTTTTCAATAGTTCGGTGAGTTCTTCTCGCAACGTTACGGCTTCTTCCTTCGTTGCGGCACCTGTAAGAGCGTCGTCGACGTAGAAATCTTCTTTGAGGGCCTTGGCGGCGCCAGGAAATCGGTGTCCTTCATCTTCGGCCAGTTGATGAAGGCTTCGGATTGCTAGATATGGTGCGGAAAACAATCCGAAGGTGACGGTGTTCATCTGATATGATTGCAAGTCTCCGTTTTCCGCTCTCCATAAAATTCTTTGATATTTGCGATCCTCAGGCCTGACGAGGACCTGCCTGTACATTTTTTCTATGTCTCCGGTGATCGCGTATGCATGTCTCCGGAAGCGAAGTAATAACGCGAAGATGTCCGACTGGATGGTGGGACCTACGCGGAGTGTGTCGTTGAGGGATATACCGGAATTGGTCTTGGCGGACCCATCGAATACAACTCGTACCTTAGTAGTAAGACTGCCTTGCTTTACTACCGCGTGATGAGGTAGATAGCAACCTCGTGTGTTTGTATCGTCGATTGGTGACATGTGTCCTAATGATATGTATTCTTGTAGGACTGCGTGGTACTGTTGTTTGAGACTCGGATCTCGATCCAACTTTCTCTCTATGCCCCTTAAGCGATTGAGTGCTGTATTCTTGGATTCCCCTAAGCTGTCTATTTTCTCGTTAAATGGTAACGTCACTACATAACGACCATCTGAGTTGCGAGTGGTAGTGGATTTGAAATGTTCTTCGCATTTAGTTTCTTCTTCTGTGAATCTATTGGTTGAAGTACCTTCTTCTATTTCCCAGAATTTTGCTAAGTCAAATTGAAGACCTGAATTTGTTGTGTAGCATGTCCTTTGTTTCGGTGGTCGGGTAGACGGTGCATTTCCGCCGATGACTCAACCGAGTCCAGTCTTTTGCAGGTATAGATCCGGACCCCCCGGTGGTGACAGGTTCAATTGACCGACGCATAACAATGAGAGTGTTGTCCCGGCGCCTAGAAGTAAGTCGACCGGAGCTGGTAGATGAAAATGTGGGTCAGCTAATTTTATATTGGCTGGAATTTTGATGGCATTACGATTGATCGGCTGATCAGGTACTATTTGCGAGATGTGTGGTACCAGTAAGAAGGTTAAAGTTCTTTCGTAGCCGTTGATTGGTGAACGGATAGTGGTTGTGACGATGTTTTTCGAGAAGGTAGTGAGGGCGTTGACCGCGCCGATAGGGATAGAGCAGGTCGTTTTCCTTAAACCCAGAGTGGCTGCGAGACCCTCGGTCATGAAGTTCGTCGTTGAGCAGGTGTCAAGCAGACTTCGGCAACGGATCGGCTGATGTTTATGATTCAAAACATTAATAATTGCTGTGTCCATGATGTCACTGGTCGCCGAGTTGACCACTAGCGTAATGGCCTTTGTACTACCCTTCGAAACATCGGGACTGTCCAGTCATAATTCTTTAGACAGATCTACCTGAGCTACCTGACTGGTAGACGGGGTAGATTCCTCAGCAGGCCGTTGACCCGTTGATTTGTGCAGAAACGTGTGGTGACCCTTTTGACAGATGTGACAGGGTCCTGCCTTACACGTTTTACTTCCGTGGCCCTTTGCGAGACAGTTGTAGCATAGTGATGCCTTGGTAACTGCCCTTTGTCTTTCTTCGGTGGAAAGAGCTCGGAATCGTGGACACGAGTAAATGCGATGCTCTTCATTACAGATCGGACATGATGCTGTTTGGTTAGTAGTGGTAAAGGCTTGTGCTTTCGTGGCTTCTGGCGTGGCCTTACCCTTCTTGTTTCTTCCATCGTCTCGTCGTGGTGCGTTGTGTCTGCTCCCCTGTGTTGCGTCTCCTTTGTACGAAATCAGAGCAATTGGCTCGTTTTTCTAGAAATTTTAACAATTTCTTGTAGCTTGGCATTTCGTCATCTTCTAAAGTGAGCTCCCACTGCCAGGCGGTGTTCTGACCGATTTTTGATAGCATAAGCTCGCTCACAGGAATGTCCCAATGCAGGACCGGTGCTTTCAAGTTCTCTAGAGCTCGCGTGTGTTGGTGGAAGACGTCTACAAGTCTGTGTAATGCGCTCGGTGTGTCCTTTTCTAATCGCGGATATTCGCATAGAATCGTCCAGTGACGACGAATTGCCTTACGCGTGCATTCGAATTTCTTCTTTAGTGTTTCTATCGCGATCGCGTAATTCTGATCGGTAGTTTCTAATGAGTCTATCGCGCTGGCTGCCCTACCTGTCAATGACAGTCTCAGGTATTGCAGTTTACGCACTGGAGGCAAGCTCTCGTTTTTGTCTATTAGAGAGGTGAAAATGTCGTAGAATGATGCCCATCCTTCAGTCGACCCGTCGAATTTAGGTAACTGTATTTGGGGAAGCGATGTTGGAAACGATGAATTTATAGATATCGGTGTTGAAGATCTACTCGCGTTATTCGAGGTTGCTGCCCCATGCTCGCGGAGTAACTTCCTGGCTCGGCCTAATGCTTGGTTGTATCTGTCTTGTAATTCGAAACGTTCGTTAGCCTCCGACTCGTCGATTATCTCTAGCTCTTCTTGAATGTCGTCGAGCTTTGAGAATACTCCTTGCATAGTTTCTAGAGATGCTTGTAAGTAATCAGTGTCACCACCGCCTTGTATCTGTACCCATTTGTCCATAATTTTGTTGAAATTCGTGATACTAGTTTTAATTCCTCCGCGTTTGCGATGTAGCGCGGTGATATCGGCCATTTTAGGATTAATTGGGTAACGGAATTGAGTGGAGGAATTGACGATTCGAGACTAACGAACCTACCTTGTTGAGAGTGACGAACTCTGGACGCAGCTGATGTCCAGTCCTTGAAGCGTGTGTTTGTTGATTTATGTGGTTGACTCGGAGGTATCCCGTGGCTTCGGACGTCCGAGCTTGACTTCGAAGACTTTCAGAATTCTCTGATAAGCCTGAGGGTTGGTGCACGCACAATACACCACTTACACTGCAATTGTTCCGTGACGGTTATCTTACCGGTTACACTGATGAGAGTTTCTTGGGGCCGGTGGTTTCTACACCGGTGACTTTGAGAGTTCTTGAGGTCGATGCTTACTGCACCGATAACAATTTGAGTTTGATTTGAGGCCGATACACACTGCACCGGTAACTTAGAGGTTTAAATTGAGGCCGATGCACACTGCACCGGTAACACTTAGATTTTTTTCAAAATCCGGCTCGAAGGACCATTAAATGTTCACGCGATCTTTGTCTTTTGTGAATATTGTTGTACCGCGTGAACGGTCCACACCAACTAATTAAAGGAGTGTAGGTATTTTTTGTTGAGTGGTTGAAATAAGCGTTTGATGACGGTTAAACTGAGTATATATTTTTAACACACAAGGATATATAAAACGTAAAAATGAGTATGATATAAATTAAGGTTCAATAATGTGTTTAGAACTTGTTTAAAGTATTGTAGTTGTTTGTAGTGATAAATCGAGGTTTTAGATAATTGTAAGTATTGAATATTGAGTCGAAGTTTTGTTAGAGAAAAGTTTGAATTGATTGGTCAGGTGGTTGGAGTTGAACTTAAAGACTAAAGTTGAACCGACTGGTTCTGTGGTTGAAGAAGTACTACTTTTTTGGATAGGAAGTACAGAAGCGTTTTGAAGAGTTTTGGAAAGGTGGAGGGACGAGTAAGGTTGCTAATTGGTCAAAAATTATGATTGGTGGATTTTTCGGTTGATTGGATGAGGAAAAGTACATAGAAGAAAGTGGGAAATTCAAGGAATTGGTACATAGAGTTTCTAGAAGGAGTGTATGAGGACATAGTTTTATGGTGGACAAAGGAACGTGATGGAAACAATAGTAGAAAAAACCTTTAAAGTCACGTAGGTAGGGTTGTAAAGTTTGGAAATTTAGAGTTTATGAGTGCACATTTGGTCGCCAAATGTGCACGTCGAGGGTAGAGAAATTAGAGAAAGTGAATAGAGGGTTTGTGGTAGACGTTCGGCGTTTTATAATGCCCGCGAGTCGGGCTGGTCGAGCGTCTCCATGGAAATGATTGACCAAAACTATAATAATGCTAGATTAATCAAAACCTATGTGCTAACACACAACAGCTCTGGAACTGGGAATTTACAGACGGTTAAAAGATCATAGGGTGAACCAATATCAGTTAAAAAAAATGAGATATATTAGTCTCTAAATCTGAATCAGCGAAATTTTCGCTGATTGTCAGCGAATAGTCGCTGATTGAAATAGCTATAAGTATACCACTGAGAATCAGCGACTAATTCAATGAAAATTCATGTCAGATAAGTGAATTCATGTTTTATATTTCTATCAGGCCCCATACTGCGTGAAAAGGCGCTGCTTTATAACGCAAAACTTGACGGACCGAGAAGTTTTCAGGCCAGTAATGGTTGGATCGAGAAGTTCAAGACACGGCATGGCATTCGCTGATGAAACCGGATTGGCATGGAAATCCTTGACACGTAAAACATTAGCCGCCAAAATCAAAAGGGAAGTAATTAGGAAAATCCAAGAAACCACGTTGCTTTAAAAATGTCAAGACGTTGACAGTGAATTATCGTGGACAACGCAGTGCCTGGATTGATTGAGAAATATTTACTGATTGGTACACGAATATCTTTCTACTAGCAATCAGACAGGAAAATAGCAATGACAATTAAAAATTCTTGATTTTTTTTTTCAGACGTGCATGAAAAGTTAGGCTACCCTTGTTTCTCTGCTAGATAGTGATGCACTTTACATATGTACCTATATTTCTACGCACATAGCTGGAAGTTTTCTGTGAAATATATCAAGAAATTATTTCTCTCACCTATTGGGAACTCACACGGAGGCGTGGCTTATGAAAAAATGTCTGAAAGTGGCTTACACGTTTATGTACATATTGTAACGTGTCAGGCGACCTAGGCCTGACAGTTAGCATTTCAAACGTCAACCGTTGCGAATTCATGTATCATCTAGAACGTTCGAGCAAACGCGTCTGCCGTGTGACGTCACAAATCGTATATAAGTTGCGACGGCGCTCAGCAGAGCAGCAATTGATAGGCCACACGCCTCATTGTCTCACTATTCACTTCAATACTCATATTCGACACTTGTAGCATAGAGCTCGAGTGATCATTAACCTCTAATTTCAATTTTGTTGGATATTAACTAAAGAAGTAATATACCATAGATTCACATTATATTTCGGAAAATTATTAGTTTATCAGAAAATTATTATCATAAAAGAAAATAGAAATAATCACTCATTTAAAAGTCACGTGATGAAAAGAATATTATTGTGCAAAGGTTATACTCAATTTACACAAACAAACGCAACAGTGTAAATATAATTTTAGTTGGTTGCAACCTTAGTTTAAGTTTATTTGAATAAATGATATTTTTTGTTTGATTAAGAAAAAGCATAATTTGTCGCAGCCTCCCTTTTTCGCCAATTTCCAGGTCTTGTAAATTCAACTTACTAACTATAGCGTAGAGACAGCTTCGGCAAGGTCTAACCTTGTCAAAGTCTGAGACAGACTTTGTCTGCACTTGCAGGCACAGTTCTGAGCGTAGGTTTGTTTACTAACTGGGAAGAAGACGGTAGTTGCACGTCTGCGTGTACCTATTCGTCAGGGAGACGGCTGATAACGCAGTGCGTTTGAGGTCCGTAAGATTAGCGTCAATAGTCTAATTATTAAGAGTGGTCCCGAAAAACATTAACCGAGCAATAGAACTCACACTAACGGCACGGTTTGTGATATCTTCTATATCGCAAACCTGTGAAAAGTTACATTTGGCGCCCAACGTGGGGCCACTCTAATTAAAATTCTATTAAATTTTTGCTTAAGGGGGGGGGATACCGGATGTGTTACCGACACCGCCTATATCTCCGAAACGGGGCTATCAATCGACTTGTCCTTGCGGCAGTCGATGTTTGACGAGTAATGGGTTCAAACTGGTACGTTTGATCGGATGAAATCGGATTTTTTTTTTTTTTTTTTTATCGAAAAGCGTGGTAGTGCCATTTATTTCGACTTATATCAAAGCCTACGGATCGAAAATGCAAAATCGGCTTCCTGAGCCCGATTCTGTATGGCATTCCGAACACAACCATCCAAAAACATCTTTGGTTTCGACAACGATGAAGAAACCACATCTAATCTACGTTTTTGTGGTAATTTTCGCGATTGTCAAGGGCCGTGAGCGAAAATGGCCGCTCACGGCTGTTGATATGATGTGGTGGTTCGCAGAACGCCCGTGAGATGTCGCCGCACGCCCATTTAAGCTTCTCCTTTTACCACCGCTGTTACGTTGGTACACCGTGTGAAAGGTAAAAGGAGAAGCTTAAATGGGCGTGCGGTGACATCTCACGGGCGTTCTGCGAACCACCACATCATATCAACAGCCGTGAGCGGCCATTTTCGCTCACGGCCCTTGACAATCGCGAAAATTACCACAAAAACGTAGATTAGATCTGGTTTCTTCATCGTTGTCGAAACCAAAGATGTTTTTGGATGGTTGTGTTCGGAATGCCATACAGAATCGGGCTCAGGAAGCCGATTTTGCATTTTCGATCCGTAGGCTTTGATATAAGTCGAAATAAATGGCACGACCACGCTTTTCGATAAAAAAAAAAAAAAAATCCGATTTCATCCGATCAAACGTACCAGTTCGAACCCATTACTCGTCAAACATCGACTGCCGCAAGGACAAGTCGATTGACAGCCCCGTTTCGGAGATATAGGCGGTGTCGGTAACACATCCGGTATCCCCCCCCCCTTAAAAACTTAGAGTCATTTGTTTCATTAACTTAAATTCTTTTGCGTCAACTAACTTAAATTCATTGCTATAAAAATTAGAATCTTTTGGGGGAATGTCAAAAACCGGCGTCACGACCAGGAAAATGGCGGACAAGGGAGCCTGCGGCAATCCAGCCTTAGAATTAGGGTTAGAGGATAGGTCAACAGGTAGACATCACAAAGAAAAAGATCCACAAAGTATAGATAAAACGTTTATTGATAAAGAAAAAGATGCTTCGAGTCAGAGACAGCAGAGGGTCGATCCATCACCCTGGGTGGCGGCGCTAGAAAAATTAAACAAAAAGTTAGATGACAGTTTAGCTTCTCTATCTAGAGATTTGATTCAATCAAAATCAGAGAATGTAGAAAACGTAGTCAATAGTCAGAAAGGTTTCCTTGAAAGACTCGAAGAACAATCAATAAAATATAAAAAACAGTTGGAATTACTTGACAAAAAGCTCGAGAACTCTAATGAGCAGCTCGAAGACAGGTTAGATCGATGCGTAGAAGAATTTAATGAAACACATAAAAATTTGAGAGAAGAATTTGGAGATAGTCTGATATGCTTGGAAAATAAAATAGACAAGAACAATAAAGCTAGTCTCGATAAAATCCTTGAAGTTGAGAAAAAACAGGATAGCTTCAAAGTCAGCACAAATGCTGAATTTAGAAAAATAAAATCTGCAAATCCTAACCTCAATTGCGAGTATAATCATTTACTATCCAGGCATGTCAAACTACCGACTTATTCCGGCAAGAGTTGGGAAAGACCAGCCAATTACATTGAAGAAATAGAGGAATACTTTACCTTCATAGATGTACGTGCAGACGATATTTGTTTGAAATTAATCGGGCAAAGTCTCATGTACGATGCCAAAGATTGGTGGATCGCGCGCCGCAATGTTGTAAAATCCTGGGGAGAATTTAAAATTCGATTTTTAAATAGGTATTGGGGTGTCGAAATTCAAAGAGAACTACTAGTCCAGTCGGAATGTACACAAAATTAGTCGACTTCTATTCAAACATTTGTTATAGCCGCCGATTTTTGTACAGGTCAATTGGATAGCCAGGAACATGATCCTAAGTTTGTGTATTGAGTTAGGTCCGGGTTTAGCCGCAATAATTAATTAAAAATTGAAAACACGCCATTTAAACGTTACTTTTGTTGTTATGCGTTTTAGAGAAAAATGTTTCCTACAAAAGTTGTTTTCTGATTTTTTTCCCGCAAGTCGAGTCCCATAAAAAAATGACGTATCATTGTTAGTTTAACCGTAAAATGCAATCAAAGTTGAATAATTTGCATTTCGTTTATTGTAAGTAATTCAGTGAATTGTTAACGCATTGTCATGAAACTCATCTGGCATCTAGAACAACCTGTCGTCAAGAGAAGTGCGCAAAGTTGATTAAGCTATGTCGTATAGTTTAGCAACAATAACCGATCTTCGAAAATCCGCCCTTTGCTCATAACTTCTGTAAAGATGGTCTCACAGGTAACAAAAAAATCGTGGTGGTAGTATTCGGCACGTAGATGCAGAATATAAGATAAAAAAGTGGTTTTGTATTCACGAAAGTACGTTTTTAGAGGGTATAAGATTTTGGCTTATAAACAAAAGGGAATAACTCCGTCAGCTATCCAGTTAACGGATCTGATCTGCACGATTATAATAGGTCTTCGAAAGGCGCACAATTTAAAAAAAAAATTGTTCCGATATCTTCATTACAACCGGAGATACGGAATGTTTTATCCTTTATTCATTTAACCATGTTCTAATCAATATTTAAGGTATAATCAAGTTCGATAGCACTCTAGAGAGCTTCAGGTAGGACCCTGAATTGATTTCAGGCCCCTTGTATCGTTCGCGTCAACACGACAAGCCGCCAAATTCAATCGCGTGGGTAAGAAATCTAGAACCGCGGTGTGAGTCGCGTCGGGCGGCGTGGTGGGGAGCGCCCTAGCCAATCGCGCTCCGGCACCCGCCGCTTAGTTAACAATTGGATTATCTCCGTTAAAAATGGTCGTAGCAAGTTGATTTTTTTTTTAAATCGGGGTACTTTTTTCTCACCAATCCGAAAATTCAGGCGGAAATCACCATCGATCGGTATTTCACCCACAAGCTTCGTGTTTCACGCGAACTATCGTCTGGAGATGACTGTGAATTACGTAACATTAATAAGCCGATGATCCAATGAATAAGTCTCAGTTTAGTAAATATTCCATGTTTCATAAGTCATATTTATTGTATACAGTATTGAAATTTTATAAATGTAGTATTGAAGTAAATCTTATGTGTCTATTTAATCACTAACTTATAACTAGGAATGCATTCATACGTATAGAAGCCTTGGCAATAGTGTTCGCTGTTTGTTCAATAATTATGGCAGCCTATTTTTTTTTGCGCCACGCGACTTGCAACGGCTTGTCGACGGGCGTTTTTTACTGCATGGGGGACTTACAACTCGTGTGGATTGATCTATATCCACCTCGTCATCATCTGGATCTAATAATTTGGGTAGATCATTATCGAGCTCATCGCCATCGCTGAGAATAATTTCGGGTTCAAAAACATTGGCGCAACTGATTCCGTTACATTTACGGCAGAGTACTGTACATATCATGCCTAGTTTTTTACACGTGCAGTTTGATGTGCAATTACTGGAGCTGCACCCACAGGATATAATTTCTAATAAGTTTTGTGGAATCGGATCTTTGCGAGTGGGAATTGGCACCAGCATACCAGATGCCTTCTTCCAACCCCATTGCATGGGGTCCCTGTTACGATCCCCTAGCCATATTTGCACTTGTAAGTACGTACGAAGCGAATGCTCGTTACTTGCCTCGCAGGTTGGAGGAAGACAACTTAAATTAAAAGTACTTTTCAAGGTGGACTTCGTGAAGCACCTATATCTAAAGTCTTCGAAGCTACATGTATCTGTATCTTTGGTACCATACAGGGCCATGATTATGCTCTGACCGGCAGCATATATCGAACTTTTGAACGCATCCGGATTATTGAAAGTAGTCGCTTCTTTTTGGAGGTTGTCACTGCCATTACTCAGAAGTTTAATCAATTTGGCTTTACCCTGCTTGTACAATGCTGACGTTGTATCGCAACCGGTAAAAGCATGGATAAAGCCAATAAGGTGTTTGACATTCGGATATTTAAAACTAACTACGGAATACAATTTCTGCTCTACATTTCCGCGGCTAGGTTTAAATATGTAAATATTTTTCCTATCTTCCGCGATTTGCGTCAAAATGACAAGTAGATCCACGTCCTCGCCTACAACATACACCGAGTCATATTTGTCACTAACAGAGATTGCCGTATCTATTATTACTGTATCTGCATCTTCGACAGCCTGCTTCACTACAAAACCCTCATCTCGCATTCTACGTGACAAAATATTTATAAGGTGCACCTTATTTTTTTCGTTAGATAAAAAATTTTCTTGCGTTAACGACGAGGGCATGTTAATCTCGCAAACAACTTCTGGGGCATAATTCGCTCTCGATCGTCTCAGTCGCTCGGCGCTTTTTATATGTTTTTCCTCAGCGTTATCTGGATACCCATCAAAAACTATAATGCAGTTCGAATAATTATTCTTCAGGTAATTTGTGTAGCGCGTTAAGATGTCATTAAAAATTTCTTTTTGCTGCCACACAACTTTATGCAACAGAAATCCACCGTCGATGACGTATACATCATGACCTGCGGTTGGTGACTCAACAGGTATAAAAAAATCGTAAAGCTTCGATTTAGGAGTGTGCCTCAATCCCTTTTCATCGAATAGTGCTAGTGGATACGGCGCAAGCTCGTAATTAAAGTAGGCTTTTAATTCCTCGTCTGATTTTTTGAGGACACAAATCCTTTGGAATAATAAGGACGGATCAATAGCGACTTTCTTATCGCAGACTTTGACGGTGGAAAAGAGTGTTTTTAGCGATACAATTTTATTTTTTCTTTTGTACTTGACACCCCCAAAAGTCTTCGGACCTTCATCGCCGTTTGCTTGCCACATCTCGGTCAAGCACCGTAAGCCTATTTCTAAAGCTAGGTAGCAGTCTACATTGTCATCATCTCCGCCTTTAAAACCGGTACTCAGGGAAATAATCCCTTTTGTTTCAGGGAATGGATCATGATCCACGAACCAAGACAATACTTTCTTAATATCTACTAGGTCCCTCGCAATACGCGTAGCACGCGCATCAACATGCTGTTCAGTTGTAGCTAGGGAAACATTTAAAAAGTCAGTCAGTGTTTCGGTTAAATTAACTAACGCTGGCGATATTAATTGCCACTTTGACAGCACACTATCAGTCATTCCTCTACCACACGTCGGGCCACCATGGCTTTTCAAATATTTCATAAGTTCCTGTTCGATAGTCATGTCTGACCATATTCCGCTCCAGAACTTATCAGTGCGCCTTATAGTGAACCTACCATTTACAAAATCGTGATATTCGGCTTCGTCCATTCTGGAATGCAGATTGTACATGTCTTGTAAATATAAATGCGCGGATTTTGCATACAAGAAGTGACCGCTGGAGTGAAAAAAGGGCAACATTCTTTGTACTGTTTCAAGATGCAGCTTCCAATTGCTACTTCTTTCTGCTTCTATGAACATTTTCAAAAGTGATACCATATGTAAATACTGTACCCACAATTTTGCAGTTTCGCTTCTTCCTGCAAGACTATTCACAGTCTCAATGAACTTCGCTTTAATATTTTTGAATTGTACATCTGAATCAATATTTTCAAAGATGTTATCGGGATTCTCCAGTATCGTTTGTAGCTTTAAAGAATCATCCTCCGTGAAGTTCGTTGAAGACAGAACAATTTGTACCAACGCGCAATGAATTAAGATATGTGCTCTAACTGCTCTAGCGTACGCATGGCCTGCTAACATTTTGTCAACAGATGCAGGTGCGTAAATCTCAGAGATCACTTCCTTCAACCCACTTCCGTCCATAATGTTACCAATACAGCCTAGGTAGGACATAGCAAGATGGAAGCCCCCTAATCTAACTACAACGTTTTGCAATTCGGTGTCTTGGGTAGAATGTATGATTTCTTTCGCTTTCCAGTACAGTGGCTGATCAAAAGTCACAAATGCAATTTTTTGTTTTTTGTTTTCAAGTCTCTGTGCTGCAAGCCTAAGAACTGTGTAAATCGTATCGTAATTACTGGGAGGATGATTCAAGAAAGGCATGCATACTGTTGTATATTTTGTAGTATCGGAGGTGTAGAAAAGATGTACGACGTCTTTAATATTGTCTTGTTTAATATAAATCCAGATGGCACAGATATAATTACAGAGTAACTTAATACGTTCTTTTTATCTCAAGTCGCTACCGGAAGAGCGCGTGTCACGTGACTCTTTAAGTCTATAGTTCCTTATGACTAGCGCAGTGGCGCGTACTTTGAAATGTGGTCGTAAAGCTTATATCTCTAACACCCCTCTCTCTTGAGGAAATACAGTACTTGTCGTAATATCACATAACGTATGTACAAGCATGTCTTCTTATTTCGATTTCAGGTAAGTATAGGTAAGTATTAAGGTAATATCACATAATATACATACATGTCTTCTTATTCTATTTCAGATCAAGTATTTAGGTAAGTTAGCTTAAGATATTTTGTTTAGATATCAACTTCATAGTCTTGGAACCTTACTGGCATATTTCTTATCCTACGCGGACGGTTTATCTGAGGTATGACCTCTCTAGCCTGTTCGGCTACAGGTTGCGGAGGCTGCAGCGGCTGCGGTACAGGTAGGTTGTCAGCTATATCATTTTGATTATTTTGTTCGGCAATGACTTCGTCATCTTCTAGTGTAGAGTGGTAAGTATCTCTTTCAGTATTTTCTAATTGTGAGGGTGTATCCTCTCCAATTTTGTTTAATTGATCCACGTGCCTTTTCCACGTTCGTCCATCATCTAAGTCAATTTCGTAGTGTAGTTTACCTAGCCTGGTCTTGATTTTACCGAAAACCCATTTGTTTTTTCCTAAATATTCTCGACAGCTAACTCTTTCCCCTTCCGCAAATTGCTTACAAGTTTTCTCGCTATTTACGTTTGGTTCGCTTTCAGTCTCAGGTACTAGAAAACTCAGTCTCGATCGAATGTTCCTACCAAAAATCATTTCTGCTGGTGATTTCCCAGTAGAAACGTGTGGCATAATGCGATATTGCATTAGCAACTTTTGTAACGCAGGTTGAAGGTTTGTGTTATCACATTTCATTCTGCGTAGGGAATTCTTTAATGTTTGGACAAAACGTTCGGCCTGCCCGTTCGTTGCTGGGTGGTACGGTGCTGTGAATTTCGAAATTGCTCCGTTTACTTGTAAAAATTGTTGGAACTCTTTAGATGTGAACGTACGTCCATTGTCAGTCACAACTATTTTTGGTATCCCGAAGGTTGCGAATATTTCCCGACACTTAGTGATCGTTGTTGTCGCTGTTATGTCTTTCAACGTGTATACAACAGGCCATTTGGAGTACGCGTCTACTAAGATCAAGAAATTGTGTCCCAGAAATGGTCCGGCGAAGTCTATGTGTACGCGGTGAAATGGACTCGTAGCTGGTTGCCAATGTGAGTCTCTGTTTTAACCGAATTGTTTTTGAAGGTATTGCAAGCGGCGCAGTTACTAGCCAATTGTTCTATGTCTGCGTCAATACCCTGCCACCAGCAATAGCTCCTCGCTAATCCTTTCATTTTTACCACGCCGAAATGACCGTTGTGTAATTCTTCTAGTACTTTCTTTTGTAGTGCGGTAGGTATCACGACTCTATGAGCCCTTAGAACTACTCCTCTATGCAAACTAAATTCCGTCTGACTTATATTGAATCTGTCTTTTTCGGTGGGTTCATATCCTTCCTCGAGTGCTTCTAGTAATTTACTCAAATCTTTGTCTTTTTGAGTCGCTTCGACTAGCTCACCGAAGGTTATAAACAAGGTATCGATTGTGTTCATCTGGTAGACGTCCACAACGTCACATTCGTACTCGGGTACAGCGACTGGTAGCCTTGAAAGGCAATCCGCATTGCTATGTGATTCGGATTTACGGTATTTAATTTCGTATTGAAATCCTCTTAGGAACAGAGCGTAATGCTGCATTCGAGCTGCGCTGTAGATCGGTAGACTTTTTGATGGGGAGAAAATCTGTGTTAGGGGACGATGGTCCGTGAGTAATGTAAATTTTCTGCCAAAAAGGTATTGATGAAACTTTTTTAGTCCAAAGATAATACCGTAAGCTTCCTTATCTATCTGCGCGTACCGTTTCTGAGTATCCGAAAGTGTCTGTGACGCGTATTGTATCGCTCGTTCGCTTCCGTCCGGATATACATGCGATAGTACCGCGCCTACTCCGTACGGGCTTGCGTCCGTAGCTACTACCAGTGGTAACGAAGGGTCGTAATGTGCCAGAACTTCGTCGCTCTGAAACTCCGTCTTAGCGTCACGGAAGGCTTTCTCGCACGCTTTGCTCCAAACAAATTCTGTGTCTGACTTCAACAGATTGTTCAGAGGGTAGAGAATCGAACTCAAGTTTTTGATGAATCTACCATAGTAATTCACCATCCCCACAAACGATCTAACTGTAGTGACGTCCGTCGGTCGTGGCATTTTCTGAATTGCTTCGATTTTCTGTGGATCTTTATTTATCCCTTGTTCGTTAATGATATATCCACAGTAGTGAATTTCATCGCGGAAGAACTCACTCTTTTCTACGTTTATTCGTAGGTCGTGTTCGTGCAAGCGTTGTAAAACGAGTTCAAGTCTCTGTAGGTGTTCGGTATCGTCACGTCCTGTAATATGAAGATCGTCGAAAAATACTCCCACCCCTGGGATACCTTGAAGTATTATTTCGATTTGGCGCTGCCAAATGGCAGGCGCTGACGCGATTCCAAACAATAGTCTTGTGCTTTGGTACAGTCCTTTTGGAGTGTTTAGCGTAAGTAACGGTCTGTCCTCTGGTCGAACTTCCATTTGTAGGTAAGCCTGACGTAAGTCAATCTTAGTGAACGTTTTACCCCCGGCCATTGAGGCGAAAAGTTCGTCGACTGAAGGAATAGGGTGATCGTCAATGATTAGTTGAGGATTTAGTGTTACGCTAAAATCCCCACAAAGTCTAACGCGGTTATTACCCTTTAAAACAGGAACTATGGGTGTAGCCCATTCTGCGGAATTGACCTTAACAAGTATGCCTGCGTCGACTAGTTCGTCGATTTCTTTTTCAACTAGCGGTAACATACTGAATGGTATTGGTCGAGATTTGACGTACACGGGTTTCGCATTTTCTTTTACAGTTAGCCTCGCTTGGAAATTTTTAAGTTTAGCTAGACCCGGCTCCTTTATTGATTTGTATTTTTCAAGCAACGCGTCTAGTTTTTCCTGTCTAGTCGAGTCTGACATGTCTACTGTTTTAACCGTGAGCAAGGTGCTAAGTAGACTTTCGTCTTCTACTAACTGGCGTAACCACTCTCGACCCAGAATGGTTGAGCTGTCGATTTCTGTCAAGTAAATGTTCAACGAATATTCGTTCTTATTGTGCTTGACCGTAACTGTAATGAAACCGGCTGTTTCGATAAATTCTTTGGAGTACGTAACTAGTTTGAGATGTGTACGATGGATGGACGAACCTGGGAATAATGCACGGGCATGTTTCTTACTCATTAACGTAACAGCAGCTCCGCTGTCAACTTCAAACTTTACCGACTTGCCGTTTACTTGGAGCGTTGTAAAGAACTTGTCCCGCTGTTCTATATGTTCGATCTGTAGGATCTCTTCCACCAGGTTTGTGTCTGCCTTGTTCTTGAAACAGACCTTGCTCAAATGACCCTGTGTACCGCAGCTGTTGCAGCGAACCTCCTTGTTTAAGGAACATTTAGGAGCAAGGTGGGCTCCGCCACATCTATAACAAGTAGGGTTATTACTATTAGCCTTATTAGAACTAGTACTAGAACTACCACTAGAATTAGGAACGTTTGTATTTTTCTTTTGTACTGTATTTGTAGGTTTTTGCTTCGACTTATCTTTAGTCGATGAACTTCGCTGATGCTTTCGTCCTGTGTTGACGTAGCTCACCGATGCCGATGATCCCTTGGTGTGGAGCTGGTTTGTATCTTTCTCCGACAGGTCCATTGTCGTGGCTACTTGTACAGCCTTGTCGTACGTCAGATCCTTGATCTCCAGTAGTCGAGATTGAATCCTTTTGCTCGCCAAGCCAAAAACGAACTGGTTGCGTAGCGCAGTCTTTAAGTAGGTTCCGAAGTTGCAGTGTATACTCAACTTGTGAAGAGCAGCGACGAACTGTTGTAGCGACTCGCCTTCTTGCTGTCTCCGTTGATGGAACCGAAAGTTCTCAGCAATCTCGAGGGGCACAGGTGCGTAGAATTCTTTCAAGATCCTTGTTAAGTCAGCGTATGTTTGCGTGTACGGATCTTCTGGACTAATTCGATCGCAGAGCATTTCAAACGATGCGGACCCAACGTAATGTAGTAGGTAGGGAATCCTCACATCTTCTTGTATGTTGAAAATTTTGAATGCTCCTTCGAGTCTCTGTAACCACCTATCCCAGTTTGTAGCCGTAACATCGAAAGGTTCGATGCTGAACGTGCCTTGGAATCGTGTACTCTCCGTCATTGTGGTAGGTGTTGAATCTTGGCTTGTGCTCTCCGGCGGCGTCATGTAAGTAGCGTGTACGCTTGGAGGTTATGTTTCTCTTATCTTGTATTTTTGTAGTAGGGATCCCATCCTCGTCGCCAATTTGTTGTATATTTTGTAGTATCGGAGGTGTAGAAAAGATGTACGACGTCTTTAATATTGTCTTGTTTAATATAAATCCAGATGGCACAGATATAATTACAGAGTAACTTAATACGTTCTTTTTATCTCAAGTCGCTACCGGAAGAGCGCGTGTCACGTGACTCTTTAAGTCTATAGTTCCTTATGACTAGCGCAGTGGCGCGTACTTTGAAATGTGGTCGTAAAGCTTATATCTCTAACACATACAATACGCGATCTGTCGTAGGCCCTATTTTCTGTTAGATTCTCCATAAATCCGTTCCACCCTTGTATATCGATACATCCCACCTTCTGATTATAAATCCACAAGAAATCGGCTGACGATATATCGAAATCATATCGCACGTTTGGATTCATTATATCTAAATTCTCAACAGGAACGTTTCCCAATCCTGCTTTTTTATAGCCATGAAAGACTTTTAGAGCAAGTGTGCCGAATGCACCGATAGTATCTCTCGGAGGAATCGCTTTTAATTTAGGGATTTTATTAAAACACGACACAGCAGATCTTGGAGTAACAGTTTCAATCCCCCCCATTACGTGGAAAGTGTGAAAGCCATCGATAGTGTTGGTATTATGATCGGCGTTATCGAAGACGAACTGTGAGAATGAATCTGTATCAATGGTGGAATTATTCGGCTCAGATAATACAGATGCCTCGAACAAAAGAGCTTCGTCGTAGGAACAACAAAATCCCAATGATGATAAAATGTTCAACAACGTTTTTGAGCCGAATTTTTTACTGAGCACTGCACCCAAGCCTATTTTTACGCACGATATGAAAGAGCGTGGGCGAGCGCAACTAATAATTGTGTGTGCAATAGCCAATATTTTTGAAAAAAATTTTTCTTCGTCTTTTCCGCGTTTACCACTCAAAACGACATTGTCCAAGAAAACTCGTAATGAATTAGGAACGACCTCTTCGGCGTTATCTAAGAAGGAATTTGGCGAGGGATAAGAGTTTACATCGTATTCTTTCGATCGAATGTCTTCTGTGACAATTTTCGCGGCCTTGATAACTAGTTTCAAACGATCTGTTTCTTCATTCTGGGATTCTTGATAGTTTTTCAATAGAATTTTATGACATGCGTCACGCAGATAAATTATTGGTTCGGCTCCAACGTTTGAAGTAATGATAATTTCGTCACCAAGTTTTTCATACAACTTTTTCTTCAACCACTGCTTATTTGTGACTTGGCCCTCATAATCGTCGATGATCGTCTTCATCGAGAATTGACGTTCATCTGGATGATCTGTTATAAATCTTTCAATCATATCAATAATATGCGGGGTATCTTTCAATTGATCAGCTGATGATCCTGCAGGCGCATTGAGGAAACGCGGATAACATAGATTATGGTAACGGGCTTTTACAGCTGTTAAATCTAACGTAGAAGCTGTACGGCTTAAGACTTCACTACCCCATTGATCTGATCGCTGGCTTGATCTCTGTACAATTCTTTCTCTAAACTGTTCTTCTTGGACAAGAATAACAATTTGTCGTCTGGATGCATTCTTCTTTTTTAACTGATTTTTCACGAAGGATTTCGAAGCATCTGTACCACATAACAAACAATTGTTCTCAAAATCGAAAGCAATCGAAGTAGACCGCGTAGAAGTAGTCGAGGTCTGCGCTCCTTTTTTGTCTTTGCACGCGGTAATCAGACGGGTGTCGATGTACGATAAATAGCATTTCGGATGGACAGTTGTACAAACTTTATCCGTTAAGTTGTGCACATATACTTTATGGTCTCTCCTTGCACGACTTGCGTCAATTAAACTTGCAACGCCTTTTTTTTGCACGGTGCGGGTTTCATGTTCCTTCAAAGCTCCTTCGCAGATGAAACAAATGTTTTCAGCCATTTTCAAAAATCGTACATGATAACAGGCACACGCATAGCAGCAAATTACTTCTCTGCCTTCATATGCGACGCAAAAGATCTGTAAGAGATCCCAATTTTCTTGTTTTCGATTATGTGGGTACCGTATTTTTGCGAAGTTAGAACTATAAAATCTGTTCACTTACCTACCCAAATTTATGGATCCGAAAGAGCTCCAAAATACAACTGTGTTGACTCACAGGCGAAGTAACAGAAATTTGTGAACATTTTTTTTTTCAGACTTTTACCAGAGATTGTCGATAATAAACGTTCCAGTTGCTTAGCGACCTTGTATTTGTTGTTTTTCATTGCCCTTGTGATCAAACTTTGCACAAATCTTTTTTATTCAATGATGAATTTTCAATTATTTTTTTTTTTCATTTTCACCCTCCGTCTACCTATTAACTCGTACTTTCCCATGCCAGGGGGTGGTGAAAAATAGTATACGTCACACGGGAGTGTAAGAGGCCATCCCACCGGATGCGTTTAGAAGTTCGATATATGCTACCGGTCAGAGCATGATCATGGCCCTGCATGGTACCAAAGATACAGATACATGTAGCTTCGAAGATTTTAGATATGGGTGCTTCACGAAGTCCACCTTGAAAAGTACTTTTTCACCACACCTGCACGGAAAGTACGACTTTCGGCCCCTCACATGAGCGGGAAGTCGTACTTTCCGATGCCAGGAGGTGGTGAAAAATAGTATACGTCACACGGGAGTGAAATAGGCCATTCCAAACTGCGTTCTTGCGTCAATCTCACACGCAGTTTGGCATAGCCTACTTTCCCTCCCTAGATACGTAGTAGGTACACTATTAATTCAAGTTGTATTCCTCCAACCTGCGAGGCAAGTAACGAGCATTAAGACACATAAGATTTACTTCAATACTACATTTATAAAATTTCAATACTGTATACAATAAATATGACTTATGAAACATGGAATATTTACTAAACTGAGACTTATTCATTGGATCATCGGCTTATTAATGTTACGTAATTCACAGTCATCTCCAGACGATAGTTCGCGTGAAACACGAAGCTTGTGGGTGAAATACCGATCGATGGTGATTTCCGCCTGAATTTTCGGATTGGTGAGAAAAAAGTACCCCGATTTAAAAAAAAAATCAACTTGCTACGACCATTTTTAACGGAGATAATCCAATTGTTAACTAAGCGGCGGGTGCCGGAGCGCGATTGGCTAGGGCGCTCCCCACCACGCCGCCCGACGCGACTCACACCGCGGTTCTAGATTTCTTACCCACGCGATTGAATTTGGCGGCTTGTCGTGTTGACGCGAACGATACAAGGGGCCTGAAATCAATTCAGGGTCCTACCTGAAGCTCTCTAGAGTGCTATCGAACTTGATTATACCTTAAATATTGATTAGAACATGGTTAAATGAATAAAGGATAAAACATTCCGTATCTCCGGTTGTAATGAAGATATCGGAACAATTTTTTTTTTAAATTGTGCGCCTTTCGAAGACCTATTATAATCGTGCAGATCAGATCCGTTAACTGGATAGCTGACGGAGTTATTCCCTTTTGTTTATAAGCCAAAATCTTATACCCTCTAAAAACGTACTTTCGTGAATACAAAACCACTTTTTTATCTTATATTCTGCATCTACGTGCCGAATACTACCACCACGATTTTTTTGTTACCTGTGAGACCATCTTTACAGAAGTTATGAGCAAAGGGCGGATTTTCGAAGATCGGTTATTGTTGCTAAACTATACGACATAGCTTAATCAACTTTGCGCACTTCTCTTGACGACAGGTTGTTCTAGATGCCAGATGAGTTTCATGACAATGCGTTAACAATTCACTGAATTACTTACAATAAACGAAATGCAAATTATTCAACTTTGATTGCATTTTACGGTTAAACTAACAATGATACGTCATTTTTTTATGGGACTCGACTTGCGGGAAAAAAATCAGAAAACAACTTTTGTAGGAAACATTTTTCTCTAAAACGCATAACAACAAAAGTAACGTTTAAATGGCGTGTTTTCAATTTTTAATTAATTATTGCGGCTAAACCCGGACCTAACTCAATACACAAACTTAGGATCATGTTCCTGGCTATCCAATTGACCTGTACAAAAATCGGCGGCTATAACAAATAAGTCGATTGATCTTGTATACATTCCGACTGGACTATACGTAAAGATATCGAATTCGGATATTATTTGCCTGACTCGAAGGTAACATGGTCCGAATATGCAAATCGAAAATACGCGTCAGCTGCAGGTTTAGATCCGTGCATGACTGAGTCGGAAATCGTCCGAAACCTAGTACGTCATTTCGACGAACCTATTGTTGAGGCAGCAAAGTGCCGAGATATCCGCGACATCGATGCACTGTTGAGTTTTCTTGACGAGATGCAATTCGGGGGTAGGTCGAATGCACCGAGGCAACGGGTAACGTACGCGAACAAACAGAATCCAACTGTCGGTCGCGTTACTGAAAAACAGGTGTCATGGCGGAGTGACAACTCTAATCAAAATTTCAAACCGATAACGGATGAGCATGATCCAAGAAATAAACATGGTCAAGCTGACAACACACACAATAGGTCGAATTGGACAAACTCGAAAATAAGCGCGACCGTTGTAAATACGGATGATACGCCGGTAACAGATCAATTACCTACGGAAAACTAATAGACGGTGTACTGGACAAAGCTATGCCGACGCCAGTACAGCACAAGGTAGTTATATCCGCGGCAAAATACAAAATTCAAAACATAGAGAATAACGATTCATTTGAAAGTCCAGATAATTATTTATTTAACGAGAATACAGAAACTGATAAATCTTTGATGCGGTGTCCGGAGGTTCTCCTGCGCATTGAAGGAGTCGAAGCTAAAGCGTTAATAGATACCGGTAGCCAGATTACGTGCGTGTCGGATGATTGGTATGGTCGTCATAAATCATCGTTAATCAGTTGCGCGAAATTACCAGTTACGAATTTACAGGTATTAGGAGTACTAGGGGGCAAAACCACTCGTGTTAAGGAGCAATTCCTAGCTAGAATTGAAGTGGGGTTGTTGTCCGATAAGGTGGGTTTTCTCATCGTACATGGCCTAAAACATGATGTAATTATCGGTATCGACACATTACGTAGATGGGAAGCTGATCTAGATTTCAAAATAAATAAACTGACAATTCAAATGAAACTAACAAAAGATCAAATAGAAGTTCATAATTCAGATGATATCGATAACAGCGAAACTCATAAAATTATCTCCAGTATAAACTCAATTAATAATTATCGGATTAAAGATAATCCTATTAATCCGTTAATCGGATTAACCCAAAATTCTGAATTAACTAATGATGAGATTAATAGCAAGTTATCGGAATGTCAGGTACTTGAAGCTTATGAAAGAGATGCCTTTTCTAGTCTACTAAAAAAGTATCACGACATATTTTCAAAAATACCTGGTAGAGTCACTATTTATGAACACAAAATTAGAATATATGAGGATATACCGTTTGTACGACGTTCATATCCTGTGCCAATAATGCACCGGGAAAAAGTAAGACAAGAAATCGAAAAAATGCTAAGCCTTGAAATAATCGAGCGCTCTTATAGCGAATATATAAATCCGTTAGTAGTGGTAGCTAAAAAATCCGGAGATGTTAGACTGGTATTAGACGCGAGATACATAAATAAGCTGATAGTACCTGATCGCGATTGCGCGCAATCTACTGAAGTTTTATTTCAGAAATGCGGGAATGCAGCATTCATGTCTAGTCTTGATTTAACGGCCAGTTTTTGGCAGGTGCCATTACATAAAGATTCGAGAAAGTACACAGCGTTCATGTACGAGGGGAGGACCTACCAATTCGCGGTAACACCCTACGGTCTTAATACGAGCTTGGCTAGTCTCATTCGTACACTGGATCTAGTCTTAAAAGAAACAGATAAGTTCACGATAAATTTTGTGGACGACATTTTGTGTCTATCGGACTCGTTCCAATCCCATTTAGTACATCTTGAGAAATTATTTGAGGTATTTAAAAAGCATAATATGACAATAAACTTTAGCAAATCAAAATTTTTCCGAGAGGAAATAGATTTTCTAGGTCATAGGATTACAAAGGCCGGCGTTTTGCCTCAACCTGAGAAAATAGATGCAATCCAATATTTTCCTGAACCTAAAAACGTTAAACAGCTTAAAGGATTTTTAGGTTTAACAAACTATTATAGCAAATTTACTAGAAATTACTCTGGTGCGACCTCACCATTACTTAAGTTAGTTAAAAAAGACGCTAAATGGGATTGGAACGACGAAATGATAGCACATTTCAATCAAGTAAAAAATTTATTTTGTAAAGAGATGATTATACATCATCCAAACCCAAAAAAACGTTACTACTTACAGTGCGACGCAAGCAACTTTGCGATAGGTGCCGTATTATACCAATTATCCGACACAAACGATGAATTGATCATAGGATTCGCGAGTCGCACATTGAAAGGTGCTGAACTAAACTATTTCACGTCGGAGAAAGAGCTTTTGGCTATCGTCTTTGCATTGGAGAGGTTCCGGACGTTCGTAATCGGAGCTCAGTTAACAATAAGAACTGATCGTCGTGCATTAACGTACATGTCGACTTGTAAATTAGTTAGCTCGCGGCTGGCGCGTTGGATTTTGTTTGTTCAGACATATAATTTCGACATCGAATATATAAAAGGCAAGGATAACGTAGTCGCAGATACGCTAAGTAGGTATCCACCTGAAAACAAAAAGAAAATATCTCAGAGAAATAACATGCAAATAATTGCACCATTAGCTAAAGCAATTCCAGACGAATTAAAAAATGATTTAAGAGATTTCGGAATGCATCAGGCGCGTGATCAGAACATTGTAGATTTGGTGAATCAGGATTTAACTAGGGTTAAAAAGAAATTAAAAAGAATTAATGACATTTGGTACCACGTGGAACCAGGGGGCTCTCAGAGAGCCTACCTCCCGGAAAGCTTGATTAACAACATTGTTAAAGAAACGCATGAAGTTTACGGTCACATCGGGGCTGGAAAATGTTACAAAATGCTAAAAGAAACTTTTTATTACCCGAAATTCGCGCGTCTCGTCAGGAAAATCTTAGCTAGTTGTGATCGATGTCAGAGATGCAAAGTACCTAATCAATACAGTTATGCACGAATGCAGAACATAACACCAAGCAAAGTAGGTGAATTAGTATCAATCGATTTTTTGGGCCCGTTACCTTCGAGTAAGGGAAATTACCGATGGATTTTGGTAACGATCGATGCCTTCAGCAAGTTCGTACGGTTATACCCGCTAAAAACTGCGGACGCGCGATCCACCATCCACAGCATCTTCGACAAATATATTCCCGAGTTGGGGAAGCCGGAGAAAATCCAGTTCGACCATGGTACACAATTCACATCAGCAAAATGGTTAGGTAAACTAGAAGAGGAAAACATAATTCCAATATTTTCCTCGATTAGACATCCACAAGGAAACATAGTCGAAAGAGTCAATCGAGAGCTAGGAAGATTTTTTAGAACTTTCCTAACAGACAAACATACCAGCTGGATAAAATGGTTAAAAGTCATAGAATGCTGTGTGAACGAAGTGCACCATGACTCGACTGGATTTTGTCCGTGCGAGATCCAACTCGGAGAATCCCCGACCAGATTCTGGAAAAAATGGTTCTTAGTTAATCACCTAGACACGACACAAGAATATAAATTGACATTAGTTAGGAATAATATTAGAAAACATGGGCGCAGCAGAGCCGACAGATTCAATTCTAGTCATAAGATGACAGATTTTAAAGTAAACGATTTAGTTCTAGTAAGGGCACTAAATGTGTCCGACTCAAAAAACAAAATAATGTCTAAATTTCTAGCACTGTACGAAGGTCCGTACAGAATCTGTCATCGTGTCGGTGAAGCAACGTTTGTGTTAGAGGACATAAACACTAGGAAGGAACGCGGGCGTTTTCACACGCACATGCTAAAGCATTATATATTACCAGAAATGTGATAACATAGAAAAACTGTAAACTAAGCCAGTGACAATCACTATTCGCGGCGGTTGATTTTTGAAAATGCTAACATACCACGGGTAGATAGGTCATAGCCGACGTTATAAAAGCCCCCTGTCAAGCACAATCATCATAGTCAAGCATCATGTTTCATTACGGTTACATCAGCGTGCAAGACAAGGGCACACAAACCCTTGACGGGGATGATCTACCTAAAGAAGGCGACAAAGTGATTAGGCCGCTAAAGAAATTTAAATCAGCGAAAGGAAGATATGCTAACGGGAGAGGATATCAGACGGCAGCTTACCTCATGGACCCGTCAAAGGCCATCAGGAAGAAAAAGATAGAGAAATCCACCGTTGAAATGGAAATTCCAAATCATCAAACACCTGCTACTGCCGTGACTATCACCAACATCAAGAAGCTGGAGGATGACACTGAGGACTGCACAGCCCTGCAAGCCAGTGCAGACGTCAACAATAATATCCGTCCAGTGATAAAGGTGAGCATCCCGTTGGAGAAGCTATCGAAGGTACCTAAAAGAAAAGAAGACATTAAAACAGAAAAAGACGATACCAAGGTACAGTCGGATAAAAGGAAACTTACCGTAGTATCTGTCAAGAAGCTTGAATTAGACGAGCGCAGCCTCCGAAGGTTCAGAATACCAAAGTTAAACGTGGCTTCATTAAAAAACACTGCACTTGATGCCACTGCCACAACAACCGGCACCAAACGGCCAAGGATAGCTGACTTCGATAAACGGAAAAACCGAAAACCAGAAGAACTGATAACGATGTTGCGGATTTTTGGTACATTGGATCTATCCGACGAGGAAGAGGAGCCGGCAGTCGCCATTAAGCGAGGACGAACATCTGTTCCAGCGACTAGGCCGAAGGAAAGGGTAGAATCATCAACTAATCCAGTCGATAGAGAGGTAATCGAGATCCCTAGGCTCATCGATCCGACGGATCCATTGGGATTGAAGAGAGGGTAGGAAACTCCCTAGTCTCTGCTAAAAAACATCGATCATCAGCCGGCCGAAGATCTGCCAGATCATCCGAACACCAGATGATCGAAGGGGGCTAATGTAACGTGTCAGGCGACCTAGGCCTGACAGTTAGCATTTCAAACGTCAACCGTTGCGAATTCATGTATCATCTAGAACGTTCGAGCAAACGCGTCTGCCGTGTGACGTCACAAATCGTATATAAGTTGCGACGGCGCTCAGCAGAGCAGCAATTGATAGGCCACACGCCTCATTGTCTCACTATTCACTTCAATACTCATATTCGACACTTGTAGCATAGAGCTCGAGTGATCATTAACCTCTAATTTCAATTTTGTTGGATATTAACTAAAGAAGTAATATACCATAGATTCACATTATATTTCGGAAAATTATTAGTTTATCAGAAAATTATTATCATAAAAGAAAATAGAAATAATCACTCATTTAAAAGTCACGTAATGAAAAAAATATTTTTGTGCAAAGGTTATACTCAATTCACACAAACAAACGCAACAGTGTAAATATAATTTCAGTTGGTTGCAACCTTAGTTTAAGTTTATTTGAATAAATGATATTTTTTGTTTGATTAAGAAAAAGCATAATTTGTCGCAGCCTCCCTTTTTCGCCAATTTCCAGGTCTTGTAAATTCAACTTACTAACTATAGCGTAGAGACAGCTTCGGCAAGGTCTAACCTTGTCAAAGTCTGAGACAGACTTTGTCTGCACTTGCAGGCACAGTTCTGAGCGTAGGTTTGTTTACTAACTGGGAAGAAGACGGTAGTTGCACGTCTGCGTGTACCTATTCGTCAGGGAGACGGCTGATAACGCAGTGCGTTTGAGGTCCGTAAGATTAGCGTCAATAGTCTAATTATTAAGAGTGGTCCCGAAAAACATTAACCGAGCAATAGAACTCACACTAACGGCACGGTTTGTGATATCTTCTATATCGCAAACCTGTGAAAAGTTACAATATGTACACATATGAAATATTATCGGCGACTACAAATACGTATGCAAATACAATAGATTCGTAAGCTATCAATCGTTATAATTCTGATCACCATACGTCGTGACTCGATTGGTGAGTTCCTAATATGTGTGTACAATTTTGAAAGTGACTGATGAAGACTAATAATGATTGATAATTTCTAATTCCAGAACGTCTGACATTAGAAACTAACAAATTCGAACAACATTCCTATTACATTAAACAATTTGAAGTATGTAAGCCTAATGAAATTCAGGCTAAAAATCAATTCCATTATGTTACCAACCATTCATAACCATCATTACACGGACATGTTTGACTTTTTTCATATTCACTTTTGTATAATCCACGGATTATTTCAAAAAGGTTTACTATCCACAAGTATGTCCAGAAGGAGAACGCATAATATTCGAAAAATTAGGGTACCGGCGGCCTTATATGTCGGCCCTGAGAATTAGGAGAGCACAGGTATATGGTGGGCGTTCGGTGGGTTTATTAGCAGAGGATGGAGTCCGTCGAATAGCCAAGGTTATAGTGTATCGTACTCATCAATATTGAAAATATGTAATATTTTTTTGTAATTTCTTGAAATGATTATTATTATATTTATTTAAATTGTTTTGTAGAAAAATAGTTTACAATACAAAATTTCTATGTGTAAAACTGGAATTCATCGAATATTATTGGTTCGCCCGGAATTTGGCCGATTGTTTATAATTGTTGGGTGAGGCTTGTCAGCTGTCTGCTACGAGCACTGAACTCTACTGATACTGGTAGTGGGAGGTAATGGTTAGTCATTCACGAAAATAAGTATAGCTATATTATATTCATTATTATTATAATATGTGATATACTTTTTTCATTTATTGAAATTTTTATTATTATATTTCTTTCAATTGTTTTGTAAAATAAAAGTTGACAATAAAAAATTTCTTCGTCTAAAACTTAATTCATGAAATATTATTGGTTTGCCCTGAAATTACATTCATGTAGAATATTTTCTCGAAATTTTTAGAAGTTTCAGGCGACGCATCAACCTGTACCCTACGACCACTACTTTTATATCAAAATAGTACTCATCAACTGCGAAAAATATGAGTCACTCAAATGTTTGTCAGCGCGTATCAGTGATTTATGAAAAAAAAATTATTTTACAGTTGACATGCCCCCCCCTTATACGTTTACAACTGTGCGTAGTAAATCCGCGGGCGACATGTGAACACAGGACCAGGTTCTTGGTCACCGTGCCACCCTCTTGGTCGAGGTGCTATTCCATCTTCCTCCATCTTTGCACCTCGACCGGGCTCTACAGTTGAAAGGTGGGATCCAAACCACCAGAGCCGCGGTTGTGGCGCATTTAATTTTCTATGGAAAATCTGAGTGCGCCGCCGGGTTTTGAACCCGGACCTACCACATGGTAGTTGGCGCTGCTGCCCACGAGCTACCGCGGCTCCGAATATTCTTATATAAATTAGTGAATTGATCTCAATTTTTAATTGAATTGATCGAATATGATATTCATTATAAAATAATATACTTATCATTAATAATAATGATATATCTATGAATTATTATAATCGTATTATAAATCTGAATTATATAAATATTTAAATAATCTTAATGGGGGGCCGATAGGTGGCATCCTTCTAGGTCAGACGTGCTTTCTGTCGCTCCGTTAAAAACTACTACTTTAATTAGTTTTTGTATGTTATTTATTAGTGCAATCATTCTATACGTATAAAGAAGTGCCGACAATTGTCTCCTTTGATACTCAAGTGTGTACTTTTGGCTATTTTGCTTTGTATTTGGAACCGTGAACGGGATCCTCGTGTTTTTGAGGTTGGTTTCATGGAATGCAGCGTGGTAACTACAGAGCTCACGCCCATCGTCCAATCTTCTGAGCAGCCGCAGAGCTTCTCCTTAAGAAACATAGATGGAGACACAGCTCTTGTATACACAGCAATTAACAACTCGCAAGTCTCCCGGGCTAGCTTACCACCCTCAACTGGACTTTTGGCAACTCCAACACACTGTTCAAATTCGGACAGCGGTTCTCCCTCAATTAAGCGCAAGAGGGGACGTCCCTCTAACTTGTCATCTTCAGAAGCTCTGTCAGATGCTAGCAATCGAATTACTGATTATTTCCCAGTAGATAACTCCGCGAATACGGAGTCTACTGAGGACGCATACTTTTCACCAACCGACAACTCGCCACCGCTTAAAATTAGCCGTCCTACTTCCTCACCACCGTTACCCAGTCAAACCACTATTCAGTCACCGGAGAGTCCTACACTCATCATGTCTCCGCCTAACTCATCCACGCCAGACTCCAAGATCTTGGTAACCTTAAAAAGTTGGCGCGAAGAGGACAAAAAGCAGCAAAAGTCCATGGAGCAAAATCTAGTAACTAAAATCTCCTCAGTCCGCACAGAGCTGTCTAATCTACTCACCACGCATTGCAAGGAGCTACAGGAGGAAAATGCAGCTTTAAAACGCCAAGTGGCATCCTTGAGTGAGCGCGTCACACTATTGGAGCTCAGCGCCCATCCAGGAGCTTCAAACGAGTCGGGAGGAAATGGTGCATCAGATAATCTAGCTGCACTGGAATCCAGAATCATCAAGGCGAGTATAAATTCCTTAGAAAAACTAAAGAGAAAGAACAATATCATTGTCAGAGGACTGTTATCAGATTCGCACAGCGCAGAAGAAGCACTACCTGGGTTCATTAAGAACCAATTTAATATTGAGCACGCGGTGACATCGGCCAACTGGATACACGCAAAGAACAACCGTAGTGCTATTAGAGCTGTGCTTAGGGATGCAGCAGTCAAAAACTCCATCATGACTAAGAAAAAGGCTCTGAAGGTAGATATTTTCATTGACCATGACCTTACACCATCTGAAGCTTTCGCTGCCGCCAAACTACGCCGGGAAGCAAGAAAACTTAGAAGCGAAGGCAAGAAGGTCAAAACAGGACACCAGCACGTTTTTGTTAACGGAGTAGGGTACAGATTCGACTCCACACTGCAGGCGGTTGTTCCGGTTAACAACCAGCATAACCCTCCGTCTTCCCAGAACCTGGGCCCCATCTCCAACAATACAGCCGCCACCCTCTCGCAACAACCTACAAGTTCACCACAGTTATACTGCCAAACAGCCCGGCTCATGCAACACATCAACTAAGAATCTTAGTGTCATATCAGTGAGTTTCTGGAATGTAAGAGGCCTATCGAATTTGTATGACTTTGCCAATCCACCCGGCAACTTTCTTTGCATCTCGGAAACCTGGGCAACCACAAACAATATTGCCGTACAAAACAGATTTGCCAGCTGGAACAAAACCATCTCTCCGGCTTCAAAAAACAAACTTGTTGGTCGTGGTAGTGGAGGCCTCCTTACACTTAGCCACAGTCTCCAAATTACAATCCTGGATAAATCCAAGAATTGGATTTTTCTCAAAAGCATTACCAACGGTCTCTCGCTTGTTATTGGATCACTATACTTTCAACCTAATCAAGCCGATTTACCTGATCTGCTACAGGCACTTCAAAGGACTCTAAACAGTATCTTAACCCAAGACTTTGACGTAATAATTATGGGAGGGGATTTCAACGCCAGAATCGGTGACGCTCTTCCTGTAGACTCAAACCTCCTGGAGGGTTCGAACCTTAATTCTACTAGAGATGTCTGGGACAATACTTCCAATAAACAAGGCTGAGCGGTTCTTGACTTCATGAACGCAAATGGATTTTTACTTTTGAACGGGCGGACACCGGGTGACTCCCCCGGGGGCTACACGTTTAGAAACGCCCTTGGTAAAAGCACGGTGGATCTTGTCTGGGTAAATACTCTCGGCATAAACTTTGTCAAAGACATGCACATTGAACATATTCTAACGAATTCAGACCATTTTCCAGTCACAGTGTCTTTAGTTGCCAGCACGCCCGTCACGAGTCTTCCACCGTCTTCCGGTCGGGCAGCATCTATCAGGCTTAAATGGAATCCCTCAGCTACTGACATCTACCGAGAGAACCTGCGTTGGTCACCAGCAGTAGGCCAAAATTTTTCCGAATCATCTGTCAATTATCTCTCCGAAATTCTCAGCGATTCTATAGTGAAAGCAGCTCGTGCAGCAAAAATGATCATCAAGCCCTCTCGCAACCCCTCCAGTTCAAATCATAAACCTTGGTTTGACGAAGAATGCAGATCCAAAAAAAAGGAAACCTCATCATTATTACAGCTCTGTAAGGACATGGGTCCAAATTCATCTCTCTGGCCAATGTATCTGGAGAGGAAAAGAGAATATTTTGCCTTACTCAGAAAAAAAGCCAAACACTCAACTCTGACGAGTTAGTCTACCAGTTTAATAATATCTCACGGCCGGCTGATTTCTGGAAACTGGTCAATACAGTCAAAAGGAAGCCTCCTTCCTCTAACAGTATCCAGAGCGATGTTTGGCACCAATACTTTTCTAAATCCTTCCCACCGAAGACTGCCTGCCATTTAGACATACCACTCACGCAACACCACTCGTTGGACCTGGAAATCACTGTAGAAGAACTGCTATCAGCTATCAACAAATGTAAACGAGGCAAAGCTCCGGGTTTGGACTCTATTAACAATGATTTTCTGAAGGAACTCCCCGATAACTGGCTGTACTTCATACTTACCCTTTTTAACAAGATACTGTCAACTGAATCCGTCCCGGACGACTGGTCCAAGGTCTTAATATTTATGCTGTTCAGGAAAGGAGACAGGCTCAACCCGGGAAATTATAGGGGCATAGCCCTAATTAACTCGGTCACAAAAATATTCACTCAAATTCTTCACGACCGGTTAAGACAGTGGGCAACTTCACGCAACCTGATTCCTAAAGAGCAGGCTGGTTTCTGTGCAGGTAAAGGTACAACAGACAACGTCTTTCTACTACTATCACTACTTCAGATGCAACTCCGATTCCCGGACACCTCAGCATATGTACTTTTCGTTGATTTTAAAAAAGCATTTGACAAGGTACCGCATGTAAAGCTGTCGCTTAAATTAGCGAATCTAGGTGTCAGTGGAAAATTTATTCGTATTTTGAAATGCTTTTATGATAATGCCACCATGTACATCAGAACAGACAATGTTCTTTCCGACCCAATAAACATCACAGAGGGGGTGCTCCAAGGTGATGTCCTTAGCCCCCTACTGTTCATCCTGTACATAGCTGATATCATCGACTTTTTTAAAGCAAGAGGCTCCGAGGGACTTAACCTGACGGAAACTGAGCAGATAGGAATGCTACTCTACGCCGACGACATCGGCATACCAGCACACTCGGTAGCCAAGCTCAGAACAGTCTTGAGAATACTTGAAGAGTATTGTGTTCTCAACGGTCTCACGGTAAACACTAATAAAACTAAAATTATGGCCTGCAGATCTTCCGGTAGGCTCAGGAAGGATGATCGCAACTTCATATACAATGGAGAGGCAATCGAAGTAGTCAAATCCTACACTTATCTCGGTGTACCTTTTTCGGGCAACCTGCAGGGTAAATTAGCATCTTCGGAGGCAGTGAGGAAGGGAAATATTGCTTCTGGGACAGCATACTCTATTCTTGCACGGTTGAAAGCAGAATCATGGTCCAGTAAGCTTCAGTTGTACAACAGCCTAATTAAATCTACCACTCTTTACCTCGCTCATATCTGGGGCCTACAAGAAGACTCGTATGAAAAATTAGAAACTGCCCAATGCTCTTTTTTCAAGAGAATATTACATCTACCCAGCTGTACACCTCACTACTTGCTTAGACTGGAACTGAATCTAACCCACATCTCTTGGGAAGTGCTCAAGTCAGCATACAACTGGGTAATCAAGATCCTAGATATGGAGGAGAACCGCCTTCCTAAAATTTGCTTAATACGCCTTCTAAAACTCGCTGATAATTTTAAATTGTCCAAGTTCAACTGGGCCTTACAACTACGTGGATTACTCGCCACCATCGAGGAACACACCATGCTGGATAATTTAAATGCACAGCACTGGAAGATCAATAAAGCTAGAATCCTAGAAAAATACCGTACGCATCTGAAAACACAAGACCTACTCAGATACAGTAATTCTAAGTCTTGCCAAGTACCTATCCCTAGATTCTCGCTAGATGGAACTCCAGATTACCTAACGAAGAGCACGTTCTACAAACTAATCTGCAAAGCACAACTGAGGACGGCAAACACTTTTTCATGCCAAATAACTCTAGACCAGGGCTCAATCAAACTTCGTCCTGCCGAATACTGCCGAAACTGTCATATCATGGCCCAGGAATCAATTGCTCATTTGCTGCTGGAATGTCCGCTCTTTGATATACCGCGTGCCCAACACTTGCAAGTCTCTCCGCTCAATAGTGACAACCTGAACCTTCTGCTAATTTTAGATGATCACTCTACTCAAGGATCAGACAACCTCTACAACTATTTACTAGCTTGTGTTGAAATAATTACTGATTACGAGTCCATACAACCGCCTGTCTAATTGTGTTGCATCAGCCGAAATTTTTGTTTAACTTTTAAGTTAAGTTGTGACGTAAATTGTGTAATAATTCATGCTTTAAGGGGGTATCCACACCTATGAATGGGTTAAAATTCTGGAAAAGATATTAATGTTTTACAGCGAATTTGAGAGTCTGATCAAATCCAAAAAAATCATGAAGTTTGGGAAGGGTTTGGCCCTCATTATCCATACCTAACATTCAATATTACTTTGAGTCCAATAGTAGTTACGCTCCATATAGAAAAATATCAAATTACTCGGTTGTCGTAAAGAATCAGGAGTATCGTTGGACCAATTCTGGAGTTTTTGGTCTTCAAGTGTTCAGAAGAGGTGCCTCTATCAGATGAACTGACAACTTTTTGATATCGCAAAAATTGTCTGACTCGCTTAGTTTTTACTGAGATTTTTCTGATTCTTCAATTTTTTTTCTATATTGTTTCTATTATCTCAACCAAAAATAGTGATATCAAAAAGTTGTCAGTTCATCTGATAGAGGTTTGGATTCTACAAATTTGAAGACCACAAACTCCAGAATCGGTCCAACGATGCTCCTGATTCTTTACGACAACCGGTCAAAATATTCATCCTCCAGAAATCAACTTTCAAACTTTTTTATTTCAATTTTTTTTTTATTTCCTATTTTTCCCAGAGAGGAAAATCTAGTTACAGGAAATCAAGTTTTAAGATTTTGCTTATGACTAATATGCTGGATCCGCAGCTGCTCTCGTATCGATGAGTTATGAGTCGAGTCGAGTCTAGACACATGTGCCAGGCGGAGGTTTGTAGTGAGTTTTGACCCGTTCTGTACAACAACAGTGTCGGTTAGGTGTCCGATGAGGCTGTTAGAAAAATAATGAATTGCTTTAGAAAAAATCTGATCAAAATTGTTCAAAACATAAAAATTCTGTAAAATTTTTTATCTTCCATATTTTTAAGATTCAGAAGATGCTAGCACAATTTTTGTCAATACTAAGAAAATTCTTTCATCTCTCATCAATCATACCTTTTTTCTTATAATATTTATTAATTCTTGCAATTAATATATGTATTATAGAAATACTCATCTTTTTGGAGATCCAAATGTGTAGTCTCCTGGCATCGATTTCAAACGCACTTTTTGATGGATCATCTCCTTTCGATTCCGAAGTCTCATCTCAGATATATATACCTACACTGTGTTTATCCGATAATGGAAATTACTATTGGTTTGAATTCGTACTGAGAGCACGACAATATTTACAAACAAGTGGACACCTAACCTCGAAAAAACGTAGATCGCAGCCATGTGTTCTGTCAATGATCACAATTTGAAAGAATATTGAAAATTCAATATGTGTAAGAATGATAATTACAAACAATTAAAAGATAACAAAATCAAATTCAAAATCGAAATATATCAAAACCTTATTAAAGTAAGCAGTGGTGTTGGTGGTGTTGTACAATACTTATGGCACCAATCTGAGGGTTCGCGCGCCTCGCCGCGGCGCTTTTTCGCAATTTGGCACTGCCATGGCTGTAACTTCTCAAATCCTCTAGATATCTTGACACCGATTTATTTGTATGTAGAGTAGGTCACTAGCATTCCAAATGAATTATAAAAAAAAAAACGATTTTTTGAAAATTCAAAGGTGTAGATACCCCCTTAAACTGAATATTGTTTTATATTGTTTTATATTCTATTTTTAATATTTGTTTTTGTATTTATATTCAATCCTAGCGACCAGCTGCCAGTGTATTAAAAAACTAATGTTTTTATAAAGCACTTAAATAAATAAATAAATAAATAATCTTAATGATAATTATTATTATTATCATTATTATAGTAAATATTGTCTACGTAACCGTAGATGAGCTGGTTTTTTTTTTTTTTTGAATAAAAAAAAAATCGTAGGATTAGAAATCGGAACCTCCTACATCGTAGGCTGTTGCCTTACCACTGCGACACGAGATTGCTTGGGGAACAACGCTTCTTCACCGTCAATATATTCAGTGAATAAACAATATCATGAAGCAGTGAAAAGGTAACAGCTTACGGAGTTGCAGTCTCATTCCAAAAGTTTTTTCCAATGAACCAAAAAAACAGTCAACGCAGTAACTAACTTTTTGCAGTTGCTATACTATCGTTGAAAGTGTGCATGCGTGACGCAATAAGACAGAGAGAAAACTACATCAAGTTGCTCTCTCTCTCTCTCGGCTCGCCTCTTGTCAATGGAAGAGCATAGCCGGGCGCGTTCCAATATCAGTAGAGTTCAGTGCTCGGAGCAGACAGCTGACAACTCTCGCTCAACGATTATAAACAATTTCCGCGTCGTATCGTACCGCGCACGTCGAGCAAGACTTGTCAACTGTCTGCGAAGAGGCACTGCCCTCCTTCATCAACAGTGTTCGTTGAATTTACATGAAACGATCAAATTTATTGTAAATTTGGCAATCCAATCTCGTTTATGACATCTACACGATGGTTGAGTCGCTTTTCACCTATCGATGGCCATTTCTGAGAAAGTCGCAAAAAACGCAAATTTTTTCAAACGCAAACTGTGGCCTTTGATGCCTTCAAAAATAATGAAATATCACGAAAAAACATAAATAAGTAATTTGAATTTTGGTTTCATCTTTACTGACATTAGCTTCGACGGCTGGTGCAACTTGTCACTCCGAAATTAAAGATGAGTAGGCGCTGAATTTCACAGCCCCCCAAGACGTCTGCTCTATGTAGAACTTCTTTTTTTTTTAAAAGAAAAATGGGATGTCTCGGGTCCTCGCTTGTCGCTTGTTTTAACAAGCCTTCTTCTTGATATTTTAATAACATTCAAAATGGTCGTCGTTTTCGATATTCGGTGTCCAGAATGGCGATGATGAAAGAAAACGATTTTCAGTATTTCTCAGGTGATACCCTTGTCCTGTCACGGTCGCCAAAAATCTGTGACGGGAGAAAATGCTCCTTGCAATCCTTTACAGCTAACGTTGGTCTAGTCTATGAGCAGGATAGTATGGGATGCGTTCTTCGTCATCAGAATCTTCATAAGATAAGATTTAACTATCTTATGGATAATAAATGGATCGAGGGTAAGATGTGAAGGAAAGAAATCTGACTTCGTCGTGGTTCTAGAAAATATGCTGTCTTGACCTTTAGTGTTCCTGAATTGTTGACAACGACTACGACTCTTCTTTGCCAAAAATCTTCTCAAGGGTGAAGACGGAACCAAGCCCCTTGGAGAGAAAGAGGATAGAGGAAGATGATCTGTAGTATTCCGATATCTCCGGTGAAGTCAAACAGTTCAAAATGATGTACACGATTCGACTCGTAGAAAAAACGTGCACTGATGATTAATCGGAAAGAAACTTGGGTTGTAGATGTTTTAATTTATAAGCAGCGATCCAGAAATTAACAACTCCAAATAAATCACGTCCGATTGATTCCAATATTTATTAACGAGTGCCAACAAACAAAGCATCTACGAAACAAGGGGTAAAACAGTTGCCTTAATTAACAAGGCGCATGTGCCGTTTTATAATTCATGGCACATACGTTGGTAGTTTGAACATATATTCTAATAACCTAACGAGTGTACAACATTAAAGATAAACGAAAAGACGGCCCGAAGGACCTGTTCTTCTCAAATATACCCCGACGTGCGGCAAATGCTCTCGAGTAGCCTGACAGTGCCGAATTTATACCCATGATGACGTCACACTGGTCCTCGTATTGTTGAGCTGCCGTTGCGCGCGCAGATCCGATTCGGAGACCGCTTGATATGTTACATTATATTATATTCATCAATATTATAATATTATATATATTTTTTAAGTTATTGAAATTATTATTATCATATTTTGTGACAATGTGTCTGCACATTTCTACCTCATTCAAATTACCGCCGTGCGGCTATACGAGTTCAGGCTCCTCAGCTCATATTTGATATCTAATCGCACTAGTAACGCCATCCCTCAGATCACGATCGATATCATCAATTCTCACGCATCACCGCGTTTAACACGAATATCTCCAAATTCATTAGTATGGCATCACCTCTGCTACGAGACGGATGGGTGTTTACCGCGACTCACAATCGTCCTGCTCAGAAATATAAAAGTAATAGAGTATGGCGTCTCTTCTTGAAGAAGACAGACGGGTACAGACCGCGACTAATAATCGTCCTACTCAGAATAAAATATAAAGTACTAGTTACTTAGAACATGGCTCAGAATCAAATATAAAAGTCCATTGAAGTATAATTCGGAATATAATTGAGAATTAATAGTTGATTAGTCCAAGTGCTTATTAAATTAGAATCACACCCACCCCACGAAAGTGCGTACGAGTGTGAGATATATCACCCAGTGATATAGAGTGTATGTGGAAAAATCACTAGTGTACAGAAGAAAAGAGAATTAAATATAATTCAGTTGTTCATTCCTACACCATCGAGTCATAATCATTTAACCACGAGCTTCCTAAACCTTCCTCGGAAATAACAGGATTCTCATCAAGAACATCGAGAGCTTTGTGACGTGAGGGTGAAGCCCGAGCGGATGGAAAATAGTTCACGCAACCAAGAGATAATTTTAATTTTTGACTTACCTTTTAATAAGTCGGTAAATGGGATCTTGCTTACCTAGCTCTATACAGAGCCGTGCGTTTATTCAAATATTCTAATTATGAGGCCAATGACTAGGATTAGGATTTGGTTTATTCTAGGTGAAACTCAAATAAAGATGATTGGTTAACTGGTAAAAACAAACTATATTCTGCAAGCGATTTGAGAAAATATGGAAATGAATGGTTAAGACAAATATGATAAAAGATTAATGATTGATTGAGCGCTGTTTACTATGGCTATCAGTGCGTGTAAGAATAGTATACTATAGTCGGTTGTCTCTCATTCAACTCTCTCTCTCTCTATTGTACTCATATAATGATACGTAATCTAATATGTAAAGAAAATAATTACGCTGTGATTCTCTAGGCAAGACTGATTTGCGCACGAATGACTTGTGCACAAATCAGGCTTATAATCCCTTTTGGGTGATTTTCCTAGTAAGAGAGATTTTTGGTATGAAAGACTTACATCAACAATCTGTCTTTTGATCACTTTGATTTATGGTAAACAATCGGTAATTAAAATCGAAAAGTTAGCGTTGCTGTCTGACTGTACTGAGGTTGGGGCCCGTCGGATAGAATCGGAGCTCTCGGGTGATAACGTGCTCCAGTGGGTCTCACCTCGTCGTTAGCACATATGCAGCACTGAACCAAGTCACTTGTTTTGAAATTAAGTTTATAAACTGAAGCGATTATTTAATAAAATGCTCGAATAGTCTAAATTCGATTAAAAATGTCAATGAGCGAATCTGAACTATTAATTTAACTTGGACGTATTAACAATTATTGAATATCGAATTTGATTTGATTGATGAGAATTATAAATGTGTCCATGCACTTCTTTTAGCTTTCGCTAATAGCGATTTATTTAACGAGATTATCTAAGTCCTTTAGCGTCGTCACTTAAAAGATTTTCAATCACTAACTCTTGCTCAACTGTTGAACCTCGGGACACGTCCGTGCACTATGCAACTTTTTAGACGAAAGACAAGTAATTCAGTTTAGATGCAGCCACGAGGCCGCTGGTGCATTGCATAGGTATTACTCCGCCGTGGTAATTAGCCAATCAGAGACCTGCGTCTTTACGCGGATGAGTAAACTCATCGCTCCTGGCCGTTTTACCTAAGACAGCGTTCCGCGGTCCCAGCCTCAAGACAGTCTGTTTGCAATAACATTTAAAATTTCATGCATTCCAATTCTTAACAATTTTCCTCACACATCCTTCCATACGTTCTAATGACTAATTTGGTATCATCGAGAATTTCCTTAGTTGATTGGTTAAGCCTATTTGTTCTTGTAAAAATCAATTTATTGAGAGAGTAGTCACGACGAACCGACTATGCAGTGCTGGGTCAGCAAAAAGCCCGGCACTGCATCTAACCGTAACTTACCTTATGGTATTAAATTCTTATCTCTAGGACTCGACCAGAGTTCGTGACTTTTAAGCAGAGAGGGTTTTGGATTTATGAAATATTATATTTTGGATTATAGTATATCTGAATTCTTCCCACGGTTATTTATCTATGGTTTATTTTATAATATGAAAAATGAAATTTTGAATAATGTGTAGTCGCACGTAACAGCTTCGTCCGGTGATGTAGATAATCGACACAGATTGTACAGATTCATGTTAAAAACAGAAATAGGAACGCCTCAGCGTCAGAACACAAAATAGGTACGAGGGCCTACGTGCCCGAACCTCACCCTGAGTGTCTCAACCATCTTCCCTGGCAAAACGAGTATCTAGATCTTAGATATCAGATAAGAGATATTTCCTAATTTTTCAAATTAGGTGGCGTCCAAAAAGCGCAAGGCCACGGTGCACCCGGTTACTGAGGTCTTACCCTCGTTTCAGAGTCCTCAGTAATACGGCAGGTTGCATTCTTGGCGCCCAACGTGGGGCCGGCGCGAAAAGAAGAGAGAAAAATCTCAAACGAGAAAACCCACTAAATCGAAAATTAGGATGAGTAGGATAGGGAGTAGCCATACTCACACTAGGATTAATGCATGTTAATTTATATTGTTCCGCTTAATTTATATATTTCATATTTAATTTGTTTTCTGAGTTTTCTCATAAAATTGTACACACCGCGAATTATAAAATTCAAAAATTTTCCCGTTATAACGGATATTTCATAGCCGTTATAATCATTGTTCTTAGGTATTAGCCTAATCCGCTCCTCTAGCTCAGTTTTTCTGATATCACGTCATCCAGATACAATAGAACGAACAATAAAGGATAACCTCTCTATACGACATAACAATAACAGTTCTAGTCGCTGAGGCTTTCTTCGTTTCGACGCACTATAGATATGTTATACTCTAAGCTATACTCATAACACCTAGCCATAACTGTAGCGCGATAAACAGAGAGCGAGAGCGAGACAGCAAATACGAGAAAGTTGAGTTTAAATTCACAGCTAAACCACTGATTCAAACCTACCGCGAAAACTCGATACTAGTAACGGACGCTGTCACGAGGCGCGCCATCGTCACTTTCGATCCAACTATCGATCCGCGTATCGATCACTCGAAACTACCATCCATCTTGGGATTCACCCGACTACACGCCGTACAACGCGCTGATAAAGGTATTATTACTTCTCGTATTTGTCTAATAATTACAATAACATATAAATAATTGCATAAATAATCGTTTCACTAATACTATTACTCTAACTCTGTATGAAGTCTTCTAAATTGACCGCAACTAAATTGAAAAGTTTAGCTGCATGTACTCGTGCTTGAAATTCAACGCGTGGTCCACAATATACAAGGCTTTATCCAACCGGCTAAATTGCCGATACCATTTTGCTATAATACGTAAATATTTGTTTTATAAACCCGAAATTAATTATTAACCGATAATATTCACAAAAGAACTGCTCACATCAAGTATCCCTATAACGAATGAAAATTTATCATCTCGAACAACGAAACACATAGATACTATAGTGTCATTATATTGGTCGTGCCACGCTTCACGCTTACACACGACACACACATTCGTTATAGCTATACATGGTAGAAGTACAAAGTCCAGCAAGCTTACTCATGGCTATATAGAGTATACCATTTCTGCCAATACTATATAGCACAGCTGTGACCTATATATCCTATCTAACAGCTGATTCCAAACTTCAACTTGATTAGGTATAAATATTAGCTTTTATCTTTTCTTGAGCTTAATACCAATTAATTAAATTAATAATCATTATCAATTCACATAACAAATACTATCAATCTAGACAAGTGACAGGAAATTATTATTACCAATCACTGATACACAAAAATATTATCGGGTGTCTTGAGCAATACCTTGGTACGAGCTGATCTAACTATCATTTGGAAAATCCTCAAATGGAAGACCAACTAAGCTCTCAGGGAAGTACACCTCAACCCCACCGTGATACAGCGAATAACTACCAATTCTCACTGCCAACGAATCCTGAATTCGCTAGAGAATTATTCCACTCGAGGACGAGAGAGAATCCAGAGAGACATCCAGCCTCTCCGCCTTTACAAACTTTTATCGAGGAAAGCGAGGTAGATCATTCTGCGAGTCATCCAATGAATCCAAATACCAATGGTATCGAACAAGTCACTAACGACGTTCCTCCAGCATACCAAACTGATAGAGCTCGTCTATTAGAATTCTTAGGATTTCCTCAGGATACACCACTTCTTACCGCTGACCGGAGGCAAAGTAATCGCGTAGCTAGGCAAGCCGCCTTAAACACTGCCCGAGCTATGGCTGAAAACCCCTCTCCGCCGCCACGAACGACTAACTCTTATCGTCCAGCTACTGGAACGATACCGCGTACCATGCTTTCCCGAAACTCAAGTCAATCGACCACTAGTTCACAAATACCATCCTGGTCGAACCAACTGACTGATCTTATAAACGTCAGTGAGCATTCCGCTAACATGAACGAATACCTTACTAAAATTATACTAGAAGCTCAAGCGAAAGGCTATACTTTCGAATCAGTCTCCGTCCCTGCACCAGTGCATCAGACTACAACCCAGCGAGGACCTCTTAGATCTTTCTCTACTGCTAGCACTGCCATGCCGTCTAGTAACAATAGACCAAACACTAATATAAGCGATACATTAAATCATATACCTCAAGCGAATTCATTCCCACAATTTGCGAGTAACCCTTTAACTTCATTAGAATTTAATACCTCGCAAAATGAACAACGTGAAATCCCTCGTCGACAATCATTCGGACAAGACATACCTAATAGATCGTTCAATCCCTTTACAACCCCTGACGATCTTCCTCGTCCAACTTCCATGCAAAGATCTCCTTCTTTGTACGGATTAACTAAACGTGTTCAACTTTGGAAATTAAAATTCCCTACTGATAAGAAACCCCGCGCTTTTCTAAAAGCCCTTGAACAAAGATGCCAACAGGAAGGTATTGTCGGCAACGATAAATTACTAGTTCTAACCGAATGCTTTACTGGCACCGCTCTGATCTGGTTAGAATCCAGACTCCATAAGTGGCATACTTGGAGCCAATGCATTGAAGAATTCTCCGCTGCATTTGGTATCGAAGGAACTGATTCTGAAATTCTCCGACAAATCGCCCTCTGCGATCAAGGACCTTCTGAAACCGGATTTGATTACATAGCTAAGATAACCGAGTTATTCTCAACAATGAATAATCCTCCTTCTGAGGAAGAACAAATTCGTACAATTCAAAAACAATTCAATACTCGTTATAAAGAATTCCTATCTCATAGAGGAATGTTCAAAACTTTCCTTAGTCTTTTGAAAGCCACGCGTGAATATGATGAACTTATTATGTATCGTCGACAGGCGAGAAGTAGTACTAGTAACCAAGACAAGCGTCACTTGCCACAACGTTCATCACGTCTAAACGCTGCAAGCTCAGCTATTGCTGAAAGCGACGATACCGAAGATTCTGATACGGAATACCTACTTGCTTCCAACCCTACCGATTGTCAAAACTTAAGTACTAACGATAAGAAAGATCCTATCGATATTCTTGTAGAACGCGTACTTGAACGACTGAACAGAAACACTAGAGTCAATACCGCTAACGGTAATGCTAATTCTCTGAGACGTCTTAACAATAAGACCTCACAGAAAGTTTCATTTGATAATATTCGGTCTAACTCTAACTTTACTCCGAACGCGAATAGAGATTTGAGCACTACCTTCTGCGCTAACTGCGGAAGATACGGACATCTTTCACGTACCTGTACGAAGCCTAATCGAGTTGTCTGCTATATATGCCGCGGCCTTGGCCATCGCAACGCCGAGTGTCCTCGTAACCACTCGAGAGCTAAAGATACCGACTCAAATCCCTCTAACAAAACAACCCCTAAAGTACAACCTGTAAAAATACAAACGCTCGCTCGCGATTCTAATCAAACAAGAAGCGAAAATGCTTCCAAACTTAACGAAATATCCGACCAGATTCCTGCATCCGAATTCACTTCCCAACCAGATACTGACATTGACCTACATGATGATTCTGACGATGACTACGACAATATCGCTGATTTTGTCTGTGATTCATACCATGTCACGGAAGTCAACCAAACTGAAGGTTCAACGAACATTCCCAAGTCTAATCCTATGGACGACCACTATCTAAGTTTGTCCGCATCCGAATTCACTTCCCAACCAGATACTGACATTGACCTACATGATGATTCTGACGATGACTACGACAATATCGCTGATTTTGTCTGTGATTCATACCATGTCACGGAAGTCAACCAAACTGAAGGTTCAACGAACATCCCCAAGTCTAATCCTATGGACGACCACTATCTAAGTTTGTCTGACCAGCCTGATCCTGAAGACGACCTAGCCAACCTATACGTCCTTACATCCACCAATACCGTCTCCAATAATTCCACGGAAAACTCCGAAGTGCCTAGAGCCTTACAACGTAAATATCACTTACCGTCCAAATTAAAAACTCGTTTAGATAACCCGGACATAATCGACCGAATCGAAAACCGACGCGTCTATACGCGAGGAACTGGCGATTCCCCTCCGGAAGTCACAGCGAAACTGCCTATCAAAGTTTGGATTTGCGGAGAAGAGTTAACGGGAATTATTGACAGTGGAAGCGAACGTTCATACCTGAGCCCCGCTGCTTTTGAACGCGTTGACGAACTGAGTCTCGGATCTGCCCGACCCGACAACACTTCGACCACTGGTGTTCGACTCGCAAACGGTACAGTTCTAAAAACTAAATACGGTGCTACTTTCTTAATCGATGTTGGAGATGAATATGGCGAACAATGGTTTACTGTCCTAGACGGATTAGCTACCGATGCCTTATTAGGTATGGACTTTTGGATAAATTTCATGGTTAGTGTCGACATGGGAAATCGAGTATGGAAAATGAGTGGTAGTGATTTGACCTACCCCATCCGATATAAACGATGTGAACCTCGCGATACAGTCTCAGCCTTGCTATCACTCCACGAGGCAACTCCGACTGATTAGCAACGGCTAACCGAATTTTTAGATAACGAATTTGCAAAAGAATCTGAACATCCTCAAGGATGTGCTCAACTTATCAACCATAAAATCGACCTCATCGATGAGACACCCGTTAGACTCAAGCCTTATCGACGAAGTCCAACTGTAAATAAATTAATGAAAGAAGAAGTAGAAATACTTTTAGACAAAAGATACATCAAGAGACTCGGTAGAGTCTCGCGCCAAGTACATTAAAAAAAAATTTTTTTCAAGCGCGAGACTCAACGAGTCTATATACCCGAGAGGCAGCTACCCTAACCTATACCGCGAACTAGTATCGTCGTTTTCTTTCACCTCACAATATACACAGATTGAAACTAATTTAATCTAGGATGTGGGCATGAAAAGCTTTCATTTGAGCCTTAGATCAATTAAATCGGTGTCCGGAGTGCTGAGATATGATTAACTACAAATTCTGATACCCCGTTTCATTGTAAAATTTTTCGTTTTCGTTTTCGTCGTCGTCAGACCAAGATTCACGTCAAACCATTCCCATGCAATCACTAGACGGGAAAATCCACACAAAAGTTGTAGAGTGACGTCAGTACGAGATAGTTCCGACGTAGATAGCGCCAGTATCGCAGACAGAAACCGTCTCCTACATAGACATAGAGCATGGACTGCGCATTCCCTATACAGCCTATGGTAACGCCGAAAGTGAGAGAGAAGGGTAACACACGCGGCCAAATCTGTCTCTTTCTATGCATTTGACGTTGTTGGTTAGAAAGAAACAGATTTGGCCGCGTGTATATGCTGTCTCTTTCTACCGACCGAGCGATTTTCGGCCCGAATGCGCAGTCCATGCTCTATGTCTATGGTCTCCTACACTAGCAGACGCGTATTGTCATTTCATGTTTTTAAATCCCAATAATAAAGGAAATAAGAGAAATACGAGCAATGCTTAATACAAAATTTGAATGTACAAAAACTAGTGAATACCCACCGCAAGCCCCTCGGGTGCCAGAACCTTACGCCAAGTACATTAATGTGATAGTCACCAATAAAAATGTTTCGATAGGTTAATCTTGAATCCTACGATCTCGAGCTTTTGAGGTTATGCGAATCGGCTGACGTGTAAAATTCATGGTGATAAATAAAATAACAATTATAAACGGACAAGACTGTCAGATGAATATTAACTGATTTATGAATGCAATTATCAGAAGAAACGGTTTTTTCGGTTCAATTGTTTAGCAAGTTATCGCCTGAGGAAGTCTGACAAGAGAAAATCAAGAGAAAATGTTGAAGTAGAAAAATATGAGGATAGCATTATTCGATATAGGGAACGGCAAGGAGCCAGACCAATAAAGCCGAGTTCAAGCGTTGGATTGCAACGAATTTTACTTCAAGCTCCATGTTAAGCTCATCTCCGAAGGCTCGTCTGCTGAGACTCAAATTGTGAGTCAACGTTATACGTAGGATTCCGACGAGTCCTATAATCTAACTCCGTATCATCTAGTCAAAATGAGATTTTCAGTCAACGTTGTTTGTTGGACTCCGATAGGCTTTATTCTACACTCCACGTCAACGTAGTGCCTTGACCTTCGGTGAAGATAATTTTTTAATCCATAATGTATATTCATAATTTAATGTCAAATTTCAATAAATTTGTTACATTTTGGTATGCAACCTGTGTCTATATGTTCGACTCTATTAAGCTTTCTCCAAATTAAGATTAGTGCTATCACGACAAATGGAATGAAATTACTTATTTATGGATTATTTAATTTTGTAGCGAGTCGCCATATAAGACGAGAGGATGATGAGAGAAAACGCTTGGGTTGCAAAGTATCAGGATAGTGTTATTTGATACGAGAAACGGCAAAAGTCAGACGAAGAGAGCAGAATGCGGGTGTTTGACTTCATAAATTTCCATTTTATGCTCTACGCTAGTCTTGCATGAATAGGCTCAATTCTAAATATTTTGATACCTACTGTTCAGACCCGAATTGGAAGTTGATGTTATGAGTACGGGACGCATACATGTTCTTTTTGCAGAGGACCTAGTTGCATTAAAAAAAAAACTACCTACGAATTGCAATACATATATCTGATATCCATATATATTTAGTCATGAGCACCAACTATAACCCTGCGTGCAAGTAACTCCGTCATTGCCGGTCCCAGGCCCAGATGAGACAGGAGGAGGGCTGCACGCAGGGTTGGATGTTGTAGGTATAAAAAATTGTTGTAGTGGAACAATTTGTAAACGCTATGAAAGTACATTACGCGTCACTCTACAAATTTGAGACTTGGGGAAAATTATGAGCACACGCGTGCTCGTTGCTGTTGACGTTCCTGCTTATCGAGGGACTTCGGGCGGTATGAAATAGCGCAAAACAACCGAGCGAGCGTAGCGAGCGAGCACAATTATTAGGTGGTGAAACAAAATTTTTCAAAAAGTAGTGAAATCAACCCCAAAAAGCACCTTTGGTGCAAAAACCTTCCGCCAAGTCCATTAATGTGTAGATCACTCCACCAAAAAATAATCAAAGGTTGTGCTCGCTCACTCGATTGGTTGATGATTATCAACATACAAAAGCATTGAAATCAGATACAACTGCCAAGTACCTGTAGAATGATAAAAGTTTGGAATTGAAAAATTTGTTCAAACTAAATAACGTTGTACTCGTTCGCTCGCTGCGCTCGCTCACTCTATTGGCTTATGATTATGGGTTGAAAAAACAATTCGGATGAAGAGATTGAAGATGTCAACATTTATCTAAAAATATTCATAACGAAAAAATAATTTAAAGAAAATTTAAAAAAAAAATTTGGAGGTAGTGGTACTTGGGGGGCCTTTTGTAGAAAAAGAAATGTAAAATATCGATCACGAACCATGTCAATGTCATCTGATAGATATTCAAACATTGGCCCGCCAACGTACCACGGACTCCAAATTTTTTTTTTTAATTTTCTTTAAATTATTTTTTCGTTATGAATATTTTTAGATAAATGTTGACATCTTCAATCTCTTCATCCGAATTGTTTTTTCAACCCATAATCATAAGCCAATAGAGTGAGCGAGCGCAGCGAGCGAACGAGTACAACGTTATTTAGTTTGAACAAATTTTTCAATTCCAAACTTTTATCATTCTACAGGTACTTGGCAGTTGTATCTGATTTCAATGCTTTTGTATGTTGATAATCATCAACCAATCGAGTGAGCGAGCACAACCTTTGATTATTTTTTGGTGGAGTGATCTACACATTAATGGACTTGGCGGAAGGTTTTTGCACCATTACCATCAGCGAAGGTAGTACCTGGGCCAGTCCGCCAGTCATGGTTCTCAAACCTAACGGAAAATATCGGTTCTGTATAGATTTCCGTCGCGTTAACAAACAAACCGCAAAACCAGCCTACCCGTTACCCAACATGAACCGAATCCTGGCTGCATTACATAAAGCTTGCTTAATCTCGACTATCGATCTCAGCGAAGCGTTCCATCAGATCCCGATGGAAGAGGGTAGTAAACAATACACCACCTTCGTCCTCGAAGATGGCGGCCTATACCAATGGGAACGTATGCCTTATGGACTCACCGGAGCCCCGAGTACTTTTCAAATGCTTATGGATGCGCTTAAGCGTAACTTAGTCCAAAAACTCTGAGACCGAAAACTTCCTCGTCATTGGGAGAACTACATTTTTGCATACCTTGACGATTGGGTTATTGTCTCCCGGAATTTAGATGAACACTTAGAAATGCTCAGACTAGTCTTCGAAGTCATCCGCGAGGCAGGCTTAACAATTAATCGCGACAAAAGCAAATTTGCGCGCTCCGAAGTAAAATTCCTTGGTCATATCATCGATAAAAACGGATTAAGACCCGATCCCGAAAAATTAAAAGCCATACACGAATTCAAAAGACCTGTTAACCGAAAAGAACTACGCCGCTTCAATGGTTTAGTTAACTGGTACCATAGGCACATGAAAAACATTGCCCGAGTTCAAGGTCCTTTTAATAAACTTTCCAGCCCCAACGTCCCTTGGCGATGGACTGAAGTTGAAGAGAAGGCTTTTCAAGAAACTAAACAACGCGTCTTAGATGCACCGGTCTTACACACGCCGAATCCAAATCTGCCCTACATCCTGTATACCGATGCATGCGATACTGGATTGGGTGCGGTACTTATGCAAATCGATAAACTTGATAATAACCACGAATACTTTATTCAGTGCCTTAGTCGACCATTGCTTCCTGCGGAGAAAAACTACACTACTTCCGAGAAAGAGTGTCTCGCGATTGTGTGGGCCGTCGACAAATTGCGATGTTACCTAGAAGGTGCACCCTTCACTGTCGTGACTGATCACGCCGCGTTGATCTGGTTGTACACACACAAAGATCCAACTAGCCGACTGGCGAGATGGTCCATGAAACTATTGTCACACGACATTACGGTAATTCATCGCAAAGGTACGGAAAACGAGGCTCCCGACGCCTTGTCGCGCCAATACGAATCCGTAAATGAACCGAGTCAAGTTCTAAACATCGAAATCCCAACTACACCTCCTGATTCACATACCCTATGGTATAAAAAGAAAATCTCTATGACTAAGAAACACGCCGATGTCTTAACCGATTGGAAATTAGAAAACGATCAATTATATCACTACCGACCAGACCCCGGAAAAATCGATATAGGTGATTCTGACGCATGGAAACTTGTTCCCACTCGCGATCAAATCATTGATATCTTAAAAAATTACCATTGCACTCCACAAGCCGGTCATCTCGGTACCGATAAAACATGCGACCGTATTCGTCAAAAACACTATTGGCCCGGTATGCATGAAGAAATCCGACAATTCATTTCCAATTGCGAAACGTGTAGATTAGTCAAATTTAATCAACACAAGGTACAACACCAGATGTATATCCGGCCACCAATCGCTCCTTGGGCCGTCGTATCAGCCGACACCGTTGGACCACTCACGCGATCCACAGATGGAATGCAATACATCCTGGTCGTACAAGACTTATATTCAAAATATGTCGAACTAATTCCTTTACGCGAACAATCCGGAAAACTAGTAGCCCGAGAATGGCGTCGTATTTATAATCGTTGAGGAAACTCTATCACTCTAATCACTGACAATAGAACCGAGTTCATTAATAAACAGGTGAACCATTCAAATTCCGAATTCAGAGTAGAACACAAGACCACTGCATTAGCACATCCCTGCGCAAACCCCGTAGAACGCCTTAACCGAACAATAAAACCAATGCTAGCTGCATTTACCTCACCTAGGCAAACAGACTGGCCTGTGTTCATCTCCGATCTGCAATTTGCTTGCAATTCAACTAAGAGTGCTACTACTCAGTATTCTCCTCATTTTTTAAACTTTGGTCGAGAGACACGCTGCCATAGCTCACCCGATAAGGATCTAGACTTAACTAAATTAGATTCACAATACCCATGGGCTCGCAGGATGATCACTCTCGATACTATACGGCACTTAGCTGAAAAACACCTACTTAAGGCACAATTCCGGCAAACAAATCGCCACAACGCGAACATCCCGTCGAATGTTCCTGATATCCGGGAGGGCGACGAGGTGTACTTTCCACGAAAAAGGTTGAGTAAAAAAGGAGAAAATTACAGCGCTAAGCTTGCCTCAAAATATGACGGACCAGCTTATGTATCAAAGTATTTCTCACCTACCACCGTAGAAATAGTAGATAAGAATAGGAAGATAATAGGAAAATACGATATCAAAGATTTAAAATTCCTCCGTCGCAACCATCGACGCATGAACTGATATCCCAGTCCTGTTTTACCCAGATTACCACCGATACCATTCTACTGAAGAATCTAGTCACCGGCATAGGAAGATGAGAAGAACTCGGCAAGTCGCTCGACGAGGAGTCTCGCGACTACCCGGCTCTAGAGGAAACTCCCCAGTAGTCCGACTCACCCGGCTCCACGACTCTGACATAGCCGATGCGCGCATACTGGCTCTTATTTCGAACCTGAGGCCTCAGACCTCAATACGCGACACGACTCCGACTCATCCACTAGATCTAACATTCAATAGTGAACCACTCACCACTAGCACTTCACTATGTCTCGTACAAGAACAACCACTAGATCTAACAAAATCCCAACCGGAATTGGCACACGTAACAGACGTTACCCCGGAGAAAAGGACATCACGTAAGCGACCACTCAACCGAAAGTTCAGATTCTGACACTTCAGAATCACTAGACGAGAAGGTAACACCAAAGGAACAGGAACCCGAGTCTGACTCTACCGATAACGAAATACGGAAACCGTTCTTTCCGCCACTACAGGAACATACCGGCCAGACTCCTCCTAACCCCGGACCTGTGCAGATCGACAGAAGCACAATGATCCAGGAATGGGACGCCAAACCACATGAGATAAGGAGTCAAGAACCGAGGAAAATTTCCTTACCTTGTTCTTTTCCTATCTACGCGGCCAATCTACTACCAAGGATCAAACGCTCAAACCCGTCTCTACACGGAGAGAAATATACAAGAAAAATGACTGTGCTCGGCACTGCAAACGAGGCGCAAACTGCTTGTCTAGGGGATTTTTATAAAGAAAGAAAGCAAAAATTGACATTCGTATGAGAATATATTCACATACGTTTATCAATTGTTCATATAAAACACAACAAAATTTATGTGACAGCACTGTAAAACTCTCCAGTCCATGAATTTTGCAGTTAGTTCTTTGATAAAAATAATAAATGTCTAGTAAAAAATGCGAGACCGCACCGAAATTTTACGGTGCTGTCGAATAATTTTTACTGTGCTAACCTTGAATTTTTTTATTTTATTTTTTCCGATTTTTTATTTTTATCGTTTGTCTTCGATCATATTCGGGACTCGTATGCAACGTTCGCAACGTTCTCGATTCTTCGCACGCAACCGGCATTCTGCAGTTTAAACGATCTTTTTCGTTTTAAAATAATCAAGTGTGTGGATAAAAAGGAAAGGGAAGAAGTGTCGAAGCTGTGTAAGTATTAATTATCAGTTTTCGTTGCTTGTTAGACGGTTCTTGATTCTCGTCCTTATGCTCTCTCTTTCTTTCCGTGTTCTTAACATCTACCACTATTTCATATTTAATAAAAATTGTCAAATTATCGGACCAACAAGATCTCGACAGTTTGAACGATATGAAATGAACATCCCGTCTTCGAGATTGGGTTCACACATGTCCAGACTATGGCCATGTTCCTTTTTTCACTGCCAGTACTGCGAGTTTTTCTCGCTTCTTTCTCGTGCCCGTGAGTTCGTGAATACAGCTATCTCTTTCTGACACAGGCTTGCAGTACTGGCAGTGAAAATAGGAACACAGCCTATATTGCAATTCATTTGTTCGAAACGAGATTCATTCAATATAATATCCCTTGACTCTTTTCGTCTTTCTTGATGCATCACTACTCATGAATTAATTGGTAAAATGGTAAGTGGTAACTGACAGACTGTTTATTAATTCATCTATCTTCTAATTATCTACTAATTCATGGAATATTCTAATTATTTCATCTTTCATTTCACCTCAGAGTGGCAGTATTTCAATTCACATTGGGTATTTTCAATTCCTTCCGCTGACAGTTTATTTCTAAAATTATGATTTATTTTCCATAGGAGAGACGACGCGAACATTTTCAAAAACCCGAGGTTGTTGCAAACGTAAGCATTGAATGTTTAATTGAATTAAGTATTGCCAATTAATGAGTTAATAATTATTGGCAATGAATTTTGATAAACTGGTACTATTTTCGTACAGCCCATTCATTTGCTACTGAAGCAAACGACAGATGGACGAAGTATCCTCAAATTTTATGAGAAAACTGGTCGGTTGAGGAAGAATTTAAGGAACTTACTCAGTCGCCTAATTGTAGGTCGTGAAAAAGATAGGCAATTGGCAGGATTGTTCGATGAGGTGGAATAGGTAGAACGATTTAGGATAAGCAAAGAACTATTTATAACCTGGTCCGAAGATATTGAGAAACTGTTTCCTGGTGAAACCAAATTGATATTCTACAAGCCATATACGTCTGTTCCTGTCAAAGTGCATGGACTTGATGGAAACACTGTCATCAAAAGGAGGAAACTAAATGCTCGAGGCACCCTCCATGAACATCACGACTATTTAGTGCGTAAATTGAAGGAACAGAAGCTGTTTGTACGACCAGATCAGGGACCAAGGATTGCTGAAGAACCTCCGCACGGCGCTAATGAGGACCAAGAACATGCTGCAGACTGGCTAACCACACATGTTGGACCACCAGACACAGTACAAGATTTATGGAAAATTGCACACCCGACACGACAACGATTGTTGAAAGATAATATCACTGTACATGAGTATTTCCGCCGATTTCCAGCATTGAAAGCAGCACTCGGTGCTGAGTTGCTGTCCTGTGACTTCAGGGTGCTTTTTCCTGCTGGTGGACGAGATTTTCGTGCTCGATGGAACATTGGGAGAGGTGTGATTATTGAGGCTCTTGCTGATTGTTCCGGGCTGAAGAGTGAGGATTTGGGCTATTACAAGGTATTGCCAGCACTTCCACAACACATCCAGGACTCTGTTATTCTGCATTTATTGCCATACTTGATAAGCTCTCCGAGAAACAGAAATCAAGTAGGAAAAATCTCAATAAAAGAAAAACAGGAATCCTTTCTGATTCATGCACGAGCACCAGCTGACATCGATGCAGCTCTAGAGAGCCAACGCCAGGTTTGTGTTGCCACAGGATCCACACTTCAACCAGTCCCCGTTATAGTTGGGCCCATCGCTAATCCAGAGGGATTCTACGTCTATATTAACGATTCTGTAGAAAATCCAACGATCTACCAAGCAGCAACCATACTGGAAGCTTTGACGTTGACAGTGAAAGTCGTATTTGCTCTAAATTGTTCTTATTCAGCTAGGGCTGAAGCTCTCTGGATTTTTATTCAAAGAGCATTTTTGGATATTGAAGTACCAACAGATCGTCTGAGTAGAAACACAACTGCATTGATAGCGACAATTTCACAAAAATTAGCGAGTATAAATGAAAATATCGATCCTAATATCCCAATAAGAACATAACCCGATCAACGTATAAAAATAGGCCGGACATTAGTCCTATTTTGATACGTTTATCGGGTTTATGTTCGTATTGGGATAGTATAAGCTTCAAGATGTTTGTCTGTAAAACGTGTGAGATGAATTTTTATGCATATGAAGGGTTCATAAGTCATTTAAGGATAAGCCATTCCGATGCCGATAGTTTCAAATGCGGTCACGTGACATGTTTGAGAAATTTTAAATGTTTAAGCTCAGTACGATCTCACATGAAGAGACAACATGGAGAAGATAAAAGACTACCCCCACGTAAAAGGCAAAAATGTGATTTAAATGACACAATTACTATTGAATCCAACGAAAAATCAAATACCTCAGATGAATGCGCAGGCCACGATTCGTTCTCATGCGAACCTGTGCCCAATATCCTCGAAAGTGTACCTCCCACGTTATCAGATTCATCATCCATAATTCCAAACACTCGTGATCAATGGATTACTTTTGCTGCTGAGCTATTTGATTATCCAGATATTCCGAGAAGTCGTGCTGTACAAATCATGGATGATGTTCGAGGTTTGTTGAAAAATATTTTGAAAAGAAGCAATGAGACCGTCTCCAATATTCTAGACTCAGAAATTTCTAATATTCACCTCAAGGGGAGAGTTATGACACAAGCTGAACATATCATTCATGATCATTGTAACCCAGTCGACAGCCTTAATACAGAACATCTTCTTTTACGTGAATTCCAAAAATCTAAAAATTACATCCCGCCCGAATCATACCCTTTAGGTGAAAGAAAAGATTATCGCAAGAAATATGAAACGAATGAGTATAAGATGGTATCAGTGAATGCCCAATTCATAAAACTGCGTTTAGTTTTTCAGAAATTCTTCGAATTACCTTCAATTTTCAATGAAACATGGGATTATGTCGAGTCATTAAAAAATAATACGACAGTTATTGAAAATTTCATCCAAGGAGACCTTTGGAGAGACCTCAGTCAAAACGATGGAAATAAAATTGTTTTCCCTCTTTTTCTATACTTCGACGATTACGAGAATAATAACCCGTTAGGCAGCCATCGAGGAGTGTCTAAATGCGGCGCGGTTTATGTCTCAATACCTTGCTTACCTCCGAGGTTCCAATCTAAACTTGAGAATACTTTTTTATTCATCCTCTTCAATACCTTAGATCGAAAAATTTTTAAGCATGCGATAATCTTTGCGAAAGTCCGGGAAGAATTAGAATTTCTAGAAAACATAGGAATCACTATTAATACTCCGGAGGGAAATAAAACCATTTACTTCCGACTAGCCTTAATGATCGGGGATAATTTAGGCGTACACGCCCTATTAGGATTCACAGAAAGCTTTAACCAAAAAAAATTCTGTCGTTTCTGCTTAACAAATAGGTCTGATATAAATTCGGTTTTCGTTGAAGATCAGTGTGCTCCACGCACTGAATCAAATTATGAATCAGATGTAATTGAGAATGATGCTAAAAAAACAGGAATAGTCGAAAGATGTGTGCTACTAGGTATTGGGGGCTTTCACCCCGTCAAAAATTTAGCTGTCGACGTAGCTCATGATCTTTTGGAAGGCATTTGCAGGTATGATGTTGGTTTAATTCTCCACTATTTCAGTAAAAAAAAAAAATTTCACACTTGATCGATTGAACAACCTCATCAAAGGCTGCAATTATGGTCCAATAAAGAATAAGCCCCCAGAAATCCTTCAAAATCATATTAAGGACAAACATATCATAATGTCTGCTTCAGAGATGCTTACATTAGTAGTACACTTACCCATGATACTTCATCATTTAATTCCTCAAGATGATACAGTTTGGCAATTACTTCTATCTATGCGAAAGATTATCAACATTTTGACTAGTTATGAAATAGAAAAGGATGATCATCTAGTGTTGAATATTTTGATCTCCGAATATCTAGAATTAATAACGGAATGTTTCCCTGAATCCCTTAAACCTAAACACCACTTTCTGGTACACTGTGCGAGAGTGTTGCGTCTCTGTGGTCCACTTTGGAAAATTTCTACCATGCGGTTTGAAGCAAAATATCGAGAAGGAAAGATAACTTCTCGAGTAGCAGTAAGCCGTGTGAATGTTTGTAAGACTATTGCCATCAAACACCAGCTTCGTCAAAATTACCGATTTTTAATGAAGAATGTCCAGAAAAGAATTTTATATGCTCCAAAGTCAATTGAAATCATACCACAAATTTATTTGACTGGATATTTCGAACTTTTGGAATCGTCGCCTGCGCTAATGAGAACATTGAATGAGAATATTAATACTCTTAAGACAATTGATTTAGAAGGAAAAGTGATAACAGTCGGTACTATTATTATGATACCAAGCGAAGATAAACCTATTTTTTATCTAGTGGATACTATAATTCAGGAGTCTTCAACTAAATACTATTTCATTGTTAAAAAGTTATTGACGGTATTCTGGAATGAGCATACGGAATGCTATCAAGTATCGCAACAGCAATATTGCTGGCAAGTACTAGATTGTCAAGAGATTGTTAGTTGGCATGTTACACGTTTAATTCGAGCTTCAAACGGTGCGAGATTTATTGTTAAGAACTGGTTATGATCTAACTTTAGGGAAAAAAACCTTAAATTTAAATGCATACTCATGTAATCATGTAAAATGTATTATAAAATTTGGTTCAATGTAAGGTAAAAAACAGAATTATAATAATAACAGCTATTTCTGAAATGTTATTTATCGATTAAATTTAAAACCCCCGCCATCGAGATTTATTGCTAAAGAAAAAAAGAAAAGAAAACAAACAAACAAAATTTACTGTGCTGTCACAGATATTTTCGGTATGTCGCATTATACTTTTTACTCAACTCGTTTAAGATATTTTCGAGCAACTTTCGAGTAAAAATTCGGCAAGTACACACTATTTTTCACTTGGCTGACAGTTTGCGCCTGATTACGGGAAAGCACCGTAATTTTTCTTGAATTTTCAGCGCAAAAATTGCTGAAATTTTCTCGCCGTGTACTGGAACGATTCCTTAATGCACCAAATGCACCACGGTCTGAAACGAATGTCATCCGAATTCAAACCAAGGACTCTACCACCAGGCGAATCACAGGGAGCGATTGGTCAAGAATCATCAACGAATATGTCCAAGATCAAAACCTCCCAGCTGCGAAGACCAACTTGAGAAATAGCAATACCAATACTTTTTTGACCCACCGGCCAAAAACACTAGAAAAGGGTTGCTTGAACTGTCGCTCCATTACGCACAAATTTAAGCAGTGCCCTCATCCCTATTGCAGTGGATTCTGTCATGGGTGTGGTGCTCCTCACCATAACAAGAGCAACTGCCCTTTCGCTTACGACAGAGAAACAGAAATCCTTAGAGGACGTTGTCACAAATGTGGAACAGACCTTAACCTCCTCAACTCCAACTGTGACGAATGCCAGAACCGTTTCCCGGAACACCTGGAATGGAAAAATCACTACAAAGGTCCCATTCCTACCGCCCAAGCAACTATTTCTACCTAAATCAAAACGGAAAGTTCTTCAAATATGACTGAAACCCCACTCAAGGACCTATATCCAGATAGTGACGAAGGACCCAATCCCAGACCGTCTACGTCCACCCAGATTCACCGCCGCCTAAGAGGCAAATTCACGAAGTGTGGTAACCGTCAGTCGTGGAGCTAATCTCCTCGCTCCCACTAAAATACCTCCATCAACAAATTCATAAAAATAACCTGATCATGACCAAAGCAAATCTACAGTACCTTTCTTGAAACAGATGATTACATACCCTTGATTAATTATAATTGATTACGTTAATTATACACTTACTCTAGGTTTAAAGTTGCCAAAGAAAATCACAAAACAGTATTCACCCGTTCTAGCTATTTAAGTTATATATGTGTAATCAACACGTTAGAAGCTAAGTTAAAGAAAGCCTTATACCTCATTATAAGAGCCCTGATATTTTTTGTTTGTTCAATAATTATACTATCCAAAATAGATTATAAGATTACGTTTAACAGCATCTTGAGTAATGCGACCACGTGCTCTCGTTGGTGTAAGTTTTAAGGGCGTCCGCGTACCTTCATATCATTTCTTTAGTTAACTCGTTATACTCTAGACGTTAAGTTAATTATAGTGAAAAAAAATATACAAAGAAAAACACTCGCTCTCTGCTCGCCATTAATAATAAAAATATATTACTATATACTACTCTAGTCTCAATTACCGAAGTTATATCCTGAACCATGTATGAAAGAATGCATTGTTGAATGAGAAAACGTATCCTTAACCATATAGCCGACGTCTAGTGGGGGGATCTGTGACAATGTGTTTCACACATGTGTTTCGCACATTTCTACCTAATTCAAATTACCGCCGTGCGGCTATACGAGTTTAGGCTCCTTAGCTCACATTTGATGTATAATCGAACTAGTAACGCCATCCCTCAGATCACGATCGATATCATCAATTCTCACGCATCACTGCTCTTAACACGAATATCTCCAAATTCATTAGTATGGCATCACCTCTGCTACGAGACGGATGGGTGTTTACCGCGACTCACAATCGTCCTGCTCAGAAATATAAAAGTAATAGAGTATGGCGTCATTTCTTGAAGAAGACAGACGGGTACAGACCGCGACTAATAATCGTCCTACTCAGAATAAAATATAAAGTACTAGTTACTTAGAACATGGCTCAGAATCAAATATAAAAGTCCATTGAAGTATAATTCAGAATATAATTGAGAATTAATAGTTTATTAGTCCAAGTGCTTATTAAATTGGAATCACAACCACCCCACGAAAGTGCGTACGAGTGTGAGATATATCACCCAGTGATATAGAGTGTATGTGGAAAAATCACTAGTGTACAGAAGAAAAGAGAATTAAATATAATTCAGTTGTTCATTCCTACACCATCGAGTCAGAATCATTTAACCACGAGCTTCCTAAACCTTCCTCGGAAATAACAGGATTCTCATCAAGAACATCGAGAGCTTCGTCCGGTGATGTAGATAGTCGACACAGATTGTACAGATTCATGTTAAAAACAGAAATAGGAACGCCTCAGCGTCAGAACACAAAATAGGTACGAGGGCCTACGTGCCCGAACCTCACCCTGAGTGTCTCAACCAGCTTCCCTGGCAAAACGAGTATCAAGATCTTAGATATCAGATAAGAGATATTTCCTAATTTTTCAAATTAGGTGGCGTCCAAAAAGCGCAAGGCCACGGTGCACCCGGTTACTGAGGTCTTACCCTCGTTTCAGAGTCCTCAGTAATACGGCAGGTTGCAATTTAATTTCATATACATTGAGAACATGATTTTATAATTTCATTCCATCATCCGTTTTGCCCCATATGACCGAAGGTAAAAATTTCGATTTATCTCACTTCGATCCAACCTTAAAGCACTTCGATTGCGAGCGATTCAGTCTGTGGGTGATGTACCGTACGAGGAGGTACTAGGCTACCACTTTGACGAGAAATATTCAAATATTATAGAAAGACGGAATAAAAAAATTCCGAAATTGGTTTCATCCTCGTCAATACAAGGATGGCAAACTAATATGATGAACCAAGATAAATGGTTCAATGCCACCGTTTAGAATTAAACATGGATAGTCGTTACAATCCCAATACCTATTTCTATATCTTTTATATACTAAATCGGAAACTAAATAAATTTTAAAACAGTCCTCTGCATTCATAATTGAAAAATACTTTTTTTTTTTTATTGAATAACAACTGACCTGCGTTTTTTATTTTCTAATCAAATCTATAATTGTCACAATTGTCTCAGATCGGAAATAAAAAATCATTCAAAAACCTTACCTGGTAAACGTGTAAGGGGCATGCCCACCTATTGAAATGCCGTCTCGTTGCTTCCTTATGCAGTCAATGAGACGATCACTTTTATCTAATTTTCAACGGTAAGAGATGAAATGAATCGCGAATATGGCGGGAGAAATATTCAAATATTATCAAACGACGTAAAAAAGTCACATCGATATCAACGTGGAATAGGACTATCTTGAAGATGATTCGAATTCGAAGGCTGTCCGATTTTTCGTTCAATCAGATTTAGTGTATGGAACACAGGGCTCTACATTTTACGGCCCGATAATTATAGTTTTCACAATTGGTTTGATTTCTATTAGGTACTGCAAGCGTGTCAAACTCTGTCTCGTCGTTCCGAACTGCAAACAGCTAGACTATAGTAGTCTTATCTCATTGAAAAAAAATAGAAAAAGAAATGAAAAAATACGGAGAAAATCAACCTTGATCATAATAACAATAATAATAATAATAATATTATTAATAATAATAAAAACCATCATAATTTATGTATTCGTATTTTATTAATAATTATCAATTGAATGCGAAGCGCCTCGTACAAAGCCTGGGCATTATAAGAGATAGAAGTGATTACAGTTAACGATTAACATTTTTTTTTTCGTTCACATTCTATTATAGAATAAGACTTGGAATATACTATAGCAGATTACTGATTGCTTCTTATAGTGTAAAATTCCAGACTTTAACAATCATTCTACGTCGACTACTAGTCCTTCACATAATTACTTACTGAACTTTTACAATCCTTAGACTAAGAATTAAAAATAATTCTATAATTGAAGAATATGATAAACGAAAACAAAAATCAACAGGAAAAATATAAGAATAAAAGTTTTATACCAGTAGGAATATTTCTTTTTCAGAATATGTGCATGAAACGAGCCTTCTCTCATGCTTGTCTGGCTAAAATAAAAAAAAATAAAAAATCTGATATTTTTTGTCTCGATTTTTATATTTTATTATTTTTTTGTAATTCCTGATTATTTAATTATTATCATCCTCTTTACAAAATTTACAATTATTTTATTCAGAACTTTTACAATTCTCAGACTAAGACTTCGAATACTACCACATATGTCTGGGCCACTCTCAGATCATAAAATATTAGACTTTATCAATTCATACATCACACATTGTTAATACTCGCTCTGGCAGCTCTTCGCAAAATCAATATAATAGTATAATTGAATCAAAAATAATATTATATTGATATTAGGAAATTGAATTATGATATTGAAATATAGTATTGAAACTCTACTGACTCTGCTTGCTAGGTGAGAAAAAAATATATACACATGAATTTCTTTCCGACTTGGAATTTCCTCTTTGATAATTTCTCTACTGATGCTGAACTGAGTCCGCGTTTGTCGCTTCAGCTCGTTAGACGAGTTCGGAAAATGGAATTAAATTATAAGATTTCTTTATTCAACAAAATAACAAAGAGATTGCAATTTCAACTGAAATTTCTACTACAAGAGAAAAAAAAAAAAAAAACGCATTTTGTCAGTAAAAGACGAAAGCGATGAATATACCGTGAGCAAATCTTGAAAGTATTCAGTCGACTGTGCGTGCGTCAGTTTTGCAATCTGCCCATGCAGGCTAACTACTCTGAACTTCAGCTATCAAACGCTGAGATACAAGTTTTCGAGGATAAGTTGATTACAAGTCAGTTGGTACTGTCTTTCGGATAGATATGGCCAAAAGTCAAGAGCCCGCGGACCATATAAATTGAATTGTTTGGCGCCGAGTGTATACTTTCAAGATTTTCTCTCAGTATGATTCAGAATTGAAGAGTCTTCACGTGAAATAACGAATGTACACATAGATCTGACTGTCAGCATGGATTATACAATCATTTTCCATCAACGAGAAATTCCCAGTGACGAGCACGATAGTTAGAATAGTACCCCGGCATTACCGATTTTGCATGGAAGATGACCAAACTTGATCATTCTAGAGAAAGTGAGAGTCGTAACGAGGTTTGGAGGAGTATTGAAACCGAGAAGCACCTCGACTGAGGTGACCCGGTGCTGAAGAACCTGATGCTGTGCTCGACATGTCAACCGCGATTTTCTACGCACAGTTGTATACGTTTAATGTGGATCCACTATATCACTATATCCATGATATTCTGGCTAATATTTCGGCCCGTCGAACATCGGCTACCGTTTTTCTGCGAGGTCGCCTTGGTCTCGCGAACGTTTCATACAGAAAAATGTTCTGCGCAAGAACCTGGAATGCCTGCCTTGACGGTGTAGGTTCACCATACGTTGCACGATATAAATTGGATGCACGCATGTAATTATTGTTATCCGTGATTTAATACGGTACGACGCGAGGCGATCCCCTACAATTTATATGTCTACCGCGATTTTCTACGCACAGTTGTAGACGTTTAACGTGAACTTGAAAGTTGACGTACAGCGAATAAAATTGACCTGTGATTGGCCGGGGGGTGACCGCCTGGAGCAGCCGTTACTTATCTGTTGTAATATGCGACACTATGGACAAGTGGTCGCCTATCTATGCACTTGCACTGTGCGTGCAGGTAGAAGAAATAAATATATTGCGAATATATCAATTACCCGAATCGAGGAAAGGCCATTATTTACCTGAATCAAGAACCTGATCCTGTGCTCGACATGTCTACCGCGATTTTCTACGCACAGTTGTAGACGTTTAACGTGACTCCGGTATACACTATATCCTCGATATTCTGGCGGTTACAAATCCCAAGGTTTGTAAAGCCCGATTCATCCGTGAATAGTACGTTATTCAAAAATTTACGGTATTCATTGATTATATTAAGAGCTCACTCGCAATCAGCTGTAGAAGCTGCTGTGTCTTCCGGCGTTTGTATGTGTGGTTTACCGCGCAAACCTGAATCAAGAACCTGATCCTGGGCTCGACATGTCTGCTTCGATTTTCTACGAAAAGTTGTAGACGCTTAACGTGACTCTGGTATACACTATATCCGTGATTTAATACGGTACGACGCGAGGCGTTCCTCTACAATTCACATGTCTACCGCGATTTTCTACGCACAGTTTCCAACGTTTAAATCTTACTTGCAGCACAGACTTTGTCGTCATTTCCGATGCACTAGAAATTCCTAAGCACCTCGACTAAGGTGGCACGGTGCTGAAGAACCTGATCCTGTGCTCGACATGTCTACCGCGATTTTCTACGCACAGTTGTAGACGTTTAATACGGTACGACGCGAGGCGATCCCCTACAATTCCCGCCACGCATATTGCAATGGTAGCTCCACGTGCCAGCGCGGGTTCTCCGGAGTTAACTTCCTGACATTCTGGCGGTTACATATTCCGAGGTTCGTGAGTGAACAAAACTCTTTTCAAAAACCTCCAATCTTAATTGACTTGACCAGGAGCCCACTCGCAATAAGCCCGCTAAAAAACCTGATCCCGTGCTCGACATGTCCACCGCGATTTTCTCCGCACAGTTGTAGACGTTTCACGTGACTTCACAGGACTTGTAGATCGTGTTCAAAAAACTACGCATACATATCGGCGTTCAGGTTACCGTAGAAGAAACCAAGAAACACCTCGAGTAAGGTGGCACGGTGCTGAAGAACCTGATCCTGTGTTCAACATGTCTACCGCGATATTCTACGCACAGTTTTAGACGTTTAACGTGACTCCAGTGTACACTATATCCTTGATATTCTGGCTAATATTTCGGCCCGTCGAACATCGGCTACCGTTTTTCTGCGAGGTCGCCTTGGTTTTGCGAACGTTTTATACAGAAAAATGTTCTGCGCAAGAAGCTGAAATGCCTGCCTCGACGGCGTAGGTTCACCATACGTTGCACGATATAAATTGGATGCACGCATGTAATTATTGTTATCCGTGATTCAATACGGTACGACGCGAGGCGATCCCCTACAATTTATATGTCTACCGCGATTTTCTACGCACAGTTGTAGACGTTTAATACGGTACCACGAGAGGCGATCCCCTACGATTCCCGCCACGCATATTGCAACGGTAGCTCCACGTACCAGCGCGGGTTCTGCGGAGTCAACTTCCTGACATTCTGGCGGTTACATATTCCGAGGTTTGTGAGTGAAGAAAAATCTTTTTAAAAACCTCTGAACTTGATTGACTTGACCAAGAGCCCACTCGCAATAAGCCCGCTAAAAAACCTGATCCCGTGCTCGACATGTCTACCGAGATTTTCTACGCACAGTTATAGACGTTTAACGTGACTCCGCGAGTATACACTATACCCTTGATTTTGATGAAAAGGTGAAAATATCAGGGTGTTCGATGGAAAGTCCATCTTAATAAGATTGAGGCTACCTGTCCGATTTTGAAAAATATTCTAAGGATGAAACGAAACTACAGTACATATTCACAGGCTGAACGTCAGAAATGTTTATGGTATACGCCCACTGCGTATCGTGGTTCGCCTGCCGTGGCGCCGTCTAGCGGATAAATGGCCGCATAACGTAGACGCGCGGCTGCTTGGGATTCGTACTGTGGAGCACGGCAAATGTAGGCCCCGTTACAATTATTCAATAAACTTTCGATCGATATTACCGAAATGAGCTTGGCGTACATACAATGTGGCTTCCAAAGCATCTATATTAATATTTTTCGTGGAAAATCCGTATCAAAAGGTAAGTAAATCGTCTCAAATAATGAAAGTTTGCGGAGATACCAAACTGCATCTTTACTTGCTCACGCATTCAAAATATCGCACAGATAATGATATGATTTTCGATCCATTTTTGAATCAAATTCAGGCAAAAAACTGTTCGAGAGCCGTCATATCACGGAAGTCCAAGAAATTTTAAATTCAGAGGGCCAACGAGTTGTGACCGGTAAAGTAATCCCGCAAACTAGGGTGAATAATTCTCCGTATGACGTAAGAATAGAGGTATTCATAATGAAATTAAAATTGTACTATTAAAATCTAATCACAAAAAACGATTAATTAACAAATGTTTATAGTTTATTGCTATATGTGAAAGATATGAAAGAACACACACCAACAATGAAAACTACAGGAATAAGTATTTTAAACATAGGCTTGTATCCACCTATTTCTTCGGTCGATCTCGTAACTTTTTTTCGGAAACGAGTGAAATTTTAGATGTCGACTATTCTGTTCGGTATTATTGCAACCAATGATGCAACAATATCTACTAGCTGGCATTATTTATCTATTTTCAAGCGATTTTGAATCACAAAACCCCGGATTCGTGTGGTAACGCCGTACAGTTGACGACGCTTGAGCGTCTGCAAAGTTTCTGATTTGGTCGGCAGGGCGGCGCCACTAGAGTTAAGCAGCAGGCATATAAGCCAGAAATAATACTTGATAACAGTATCAGCAAAGCAACAAACCTAGTCGAGGTCAATATAAGTGGACATATGCCTAAACCGCGGCTCCGGTGGTTTGCATCCCACCTGGAAACGTAGAGCCAGTAGAGGTGCAAAGTTGCGGGAAATAAATGTACGTTGCCACTCGCGCCGTATGATCAGGCATCCTGTTTAACGAAGAAAATACTCTCATATACTCCCTTCTCTTAGTCGCTGGTTCGCAGACGTGAATAAATTCGCAATTCGAATCGATTTGGGTGTGCGACAGGTTCTCCCCTCGGAACAACTGATCTACCAGGCCTATTGATGATACAATTAATCGATCAAATATCGCTTATTTTCTTCAGAAATATAAACTTATTGACGCAAAAGAACCAAGTACATAGAAATCTAACTGTCAGCGTAGATATAAAAGAATGAAGGAATATTGTAATCAAGAAACACCTAGGGTAAGGTTGCACGGTGCTTGAGAACCTGATCCTGTGCTCGACATGTCTACCGCGATTTTCTATGCACAGTTGTAGACGTTCAACGTGACTCCGGTATACACTATAACCTTGATTTAATACAGTTCAATAACCGATGGGAGGTTTATTATAAATATTGGAATAGAATGACTTCGCTCCCGCATCCTGACCAACTCCCGGTGGGCGATCGGCGCGAAAGCGTCTATCATTCGCATACGCGTTTGAGGTACAATATCCTCGAGTTTCCCCCAGAGATAAAGGTTCAGTTCTTGTGCTAAAGAACCTGATCCTGCGCTCGACATGTCTACGGCGATTCTCTGCGCACAGTTGTAGACGTTTAACGTGAATCCGGTATACACTATATCCTTGATTTGATACGGTACCACGCGAGGCGATCCCCAACAATTCCTGCCACGCATATTGCAGTGGTCGCTCTACGTGCCAACGCATATTTTCCGGAGTCAACTTCCTCAAATTCTGGCGGTTAGATATTCCCAGGTTTTTTTAAATAAACAAAACTCTTTTAAGAAACCTCCGATCTTGATCGACTTGACCAAGAGCCCACTCGCAATAAGCCCGCTAAAGAACCTGATCCTGCGCTCGACATGTCTACCGCGATTTTCTACGCACAGTTGTAGACGTTCAACGTGACTCCGGTATACACTATATCAGTGATTTAATGCGGTACGACACGAGGCGATCCTATACGATTTACATGTCTACCGCGATTTTCTACGCACAGTTGTAGACGTTTAACGTGACTCCGGTATACACTTCACCCTTGATTTTAAACAACAGGTTGAAATATCAGAGTGTTCGATAAAAAGTCCATCTTTATAAGATTACCCGACTGGAAATTCTGACGCGGCCTCTTCCAGGCAGTGGTCAGGCACGCCTTATTCCCGATCAGGGCCACATAAGGCTGCCTGCTCAGGACCTGACCAGGAATGTAACGTGCCGTTCCACTATAGCCTGATCAGGCTGTATGAATTAGGCCCTGGTCGGGACACTATTTGAATATACTTGCTCAGGGCGTTCTGGGGGCCTTTCGAGGCCCTCGCGCGATTCTCCTGATAAGACCAGAAAAACCTCCCAAGGCCCACACACGGCCTGGAATATATTATTAGGACTAATTTTTGTAGTAGTCCCTAATTTATATTAAAAAAAAAAAAAAACAGAAATCGACATATTTAATCGTCAGTTGAGCCTACCTACGCATGATATCGATGAAATTGAAATATTCACCCACTGAAAAAACCGCCGCATTTTTCATCCCCGCCGGGACTTGAACCTACGTCCGCTCGATTACTAGTCGCACGCCCTAACCACTACGCTAAACTATCGCATGGCATATAACTCAATACTCCCCTACTTGTTCAGAGCCCATCAAAGTGTCAAGTTATTATTCGAAAAATTTCAATGTCATCAAAATTTGGTATTTGCAGGACTAGATTGAAGTCCTTGCATATAGTATTACGATTAATGACTAAATATTATATCATATTAGGGTGGTCCTTGAAAAGAACATTTTTTGATTCACCACCTAGAAAGTTTCTTTTTTGTGTAAAAACATGAGGGACATGTGTCACAAAATATGCAAATTTGGAAACAAACTGAAGAAACAAAAAATTTTGAAATTTTGAAAAAAAAATTGTAAAAAATCAAAATTTGAAAATTTTTTTTTTTTAAATCATGAGGTTGAAGTTCGTAACGTTAATGCAACAAAATATTCATCAAAAAATTTTCAAATTCAAGGCTCTATCGTTTCGAATGGATCAAGAACGGTGCATAATTCCTTAAATTGTGTGAAACATGTTTATCTCGTATATTTTACAATTCTAACGACACTTGAATTACTAAATATTGCATTTCTTCGACGAATATTCTGTTACGTTAACGTCACGAACTTCAACATCATAAAAAATCAAAGTTTTTTTCCATAATAAATGTGATTTTTTCAATGCTTTGTGTACGATACTTTCACTACGACGTTACTGATGCGATACACGCAATCCAGACTTACTATGGATTGTATGAGTGAATTTTTTTTTTGTTATTAGAGTTTCCACAAGGTATTTCTGATGAGGGATTTATCAGGAACACTCCAGTAGGACTCTGATAGCGTCGACCTGGTCAGGGCTTCATCAGGAACACCCCAGTAGGATTCTGATAGCGTCTACCTGGTCAGGGCTCTGTCAGGAACACCCCAGTAGAATTCAGATAGCGTCGACCTGGTCAGGGCTCTATCAGGAACACCCCAGTAGGATTCTGATAGCGTCGACCTGGTCAGGGCTCCTAAAGGCAGGCTCTGATAGAGCAAGCCTTGACCAGGCCTGATCAGGGCCGAACGGATCATCAGGTTTGCCTTAACAAATTTCCAGTCGGGTAAGACTACCTGTTCGATTTTGAAACATATTTTAAAGATGAAACGAAGCTACAGTACATATCCACAGGGTGAATGTCAGAAATGTTTATAGGATAAGCCAGAAATAATACTTGATAACAGTATCAGCAAAGCAACAAACCTAGTCGAGGTCAATATAAGTGGACATATCCCTAAACCGTGGCTCCAGTGGTTTGGATCCCACCTGGAAACGTAGAGCCAGTCGAGGTGCAAAGTTGAGAGAAATAAATAACCGTTGCCACTCGCGCCGTATGAGCAGGCATCCTTTTTGAACCAGATATTTTGATGCACCGTTATTTTCTACACACAGTTGTAGACGTTGAACGTGAATCCGTCAACGCATCTCCGCAAACTCCTGGTGAGCGATCATCGCGGAAGCGTCTATTATTCGCAGACGCATTCGAGGACGGTACGCAATATCTTTGATTTTACCTCATAGATAGAGGTTCAGTTCTCGTGCTGAAGAACCTGATCCTGTGCTCGACATGTCTACTGCGATTTTCTACGCACAGTTGTAGACATTTAACGTGAATCCGGTATGCACTATATCCTTGATATTCTGGCGGTTACAAATCCCAATGTTTGTAAAGCCCGCTTCATCCGTGAATAGTACGTTATTAAAAAATCTACGGTATTCATCGATTCTATTAATAGCTCGCTCGCAACAAGCTGTAGAAGCTGCTGTGTCTTCCGGCACTTGTATGGGTGGTTTACTGCGCGAACCTGGATCAGGAACCTGATCCTGTGCTCGACATGTCTACCGCGATTTTATATACTAATGTGCTTGAACCACTACTCTGGTGGTTTGGATCACGAATTATTTGTCGCAAATAAATCTTCAATAATCAAACCGCGTGATATAAATTAGATGCTCGCGTATAGTTGTTATTTACACGAATTATCGTTTCGCGCATACGAATATGCTGCATATTATCGGCCATGATGATGACTGACCACGTATTCTATAAGAGTTATACGATACAAGATTCTGTATTCATTTTCAACGAACGACGAATTTCCAGTTTCGGCATTACCGATTCCACCTCGGATATGACCAAACTTTATTATGACAAAAAAAAAAATATATCTTTTTTAGTAAAACTTTCGACGCACAGTTGTAAACGTTCAAAAAATTTGAATTTTGACTCGCTTTATCTAATCACAAGCTGGAACACCTTAAGATCTATCTAGAGATTTTCAGGATAAAATTCGCTAAGAATCTACTGTTGCGTCTCACGAATACTCTAATATACCCAATTCTCTTCATCGCTTGTACACAGATCGATGCAAATACACAAATTGCCTCTATTTGATTATCTGTCAGGTTATCCCCTCGGGACAACTGCTCTACAATGTCTATGAATCTGACTGATAATCTGGATCAATATAGAGAAAATAGTTATATGCCTAAACCGTGGTTCGGTTGGTTTGGATCCCACTTGAAACAGCGGAGCCATTCTAGGTGCAAAGTTGCGAAAAATAAATGTCTGTCGCCAGTCACCCTGTATGACACAATTATATTTTTTGTTATGAACTCATACAAGAATACGATAGTAGCGTTGCACTGAATGGAATGTGCCATGTTCGAATCCTTCTTAATGTTACAATATATGTTACCAAGATCCATCGGGACCACTACTCTAACATGTCTATTAATCAAGAGTTCAGACTACGAATCGGTAAATCGTGGTTTCAAGTCCACCCTGTCACCACTGCGATTTTCGATAGAAAATATCATATAACCATATAATCATGTGCCACAACCGTGGCTCTGGTGGTTGGGATCTCACCTGAAACAGTAGAGCCAGGCGAGGTGCAAACATTGAGAAACTAAAGATGTAAGAAGAGCCTCGACTATAGGGAAAATAATGAACTAAAAAAGGTCGAACCCCAATGGGAGTGCCTAGGAGAGCCCAAAACCAACCACTATTCCAGTTCGACATCCTCAAGTGTGACGTTGCTGAAGAACCTGATTATAATATGTGTCTAGATTTTGACCACCGAGATTCGATATTTCCACAACGTTTAAACTACTCGATGTATCGACTATAGTTTTCATTGTTCATTGAAAATAAAAGCCTTATAAATGTTATGAATTATTATGATGGGATTCAAAGGCATGACTCAGTTTGCTTGCGATAAACTTAACGCTACATTGCAGAGGTAATTCCGAACAGTCGGAGTATGTATCATTCATCAAATATCCATGTTTGAAATTAATAAATTAACGTTATTCTCCATTTTGTTGTCTCGCATATTGAAAGATAAATGAAATACGAGTTAAAACTATCAATATTTCAGTTTGACGTACTCAAGTGGCACGCTGCTGAAGAACCTGATTACAATATGTGTTTAGATTTCGACCACAGAGATTCGATACTTTTACAGCGTTCAAGCGACTCGATGTTTCGACTATAGTTTTCATTATTCATTGAGAATCAAAACCTTTTAATCGATAGGAATTATTAAGAAGTCATTCGAAGGCATGACTCAGTTTGCTTGTGATAAACTCAACGCTACATCGCAGAGGTAATTATGAACAGTCGGAGTATGTTTCATTCATCAAATATCTAGATTGACCAACTAATATTTAAGTTATTTTTCACAGATATTCGATACTGTCACAACGTTTAATCTAACTGAGTCTTCATCGTTTGTTTGAAAAAAAAAAAAAAAAATAGAAAATGAAAAAAAAAAAATTAAAATAGTCATGAATTATTCTTAAGTATTTGAACAAAATCGATGATTGATTGTTTTTATCAAAAGTATCAATTCTTATGGCTTTGAGTAGAAAGGGTGGCGCAGGGATCATATGCTTGGTGCTTCGTTTGAACCATTCTGTAATCTGCCTATCCAGTTGTTTTCGTATCTAGAGTCTGCTTCGGCGCAGATGTCCATCTTCGTATCCATTGGCAACTCGCAGAAGATTCTCGCTCCCACGTAGTGATAGTCTTTTCTCCGATTGTCTTTCTCCGTTTGCTGGACAACTATGTCGATTCTCATCATTGATCTATTGTGCAATATTAAAAAAACGTTATTTTTCTTGAACATGTAAGTATCGTCTACCTACGGCAGAATTTTACAATTTGTCTAGATTTGCTTGGATTTTTGAAGAATAGTTCATAGCATCGTACTCTGTGGAACCTCATAGTCGATTACCTCACTCCGATGACAGTTTCTCCTATTCTCACTCGTTGTTGTTGTTGTTGTCCAGGTAGCTGGACAGCAAATCATGCGCTGTTGCTCTGAATCTTGTAACCATATGTTGAACGTTTGGTATGGCCTGTACGTCAATATGACGATTCATTCCATCTTCAGCGAAGTCAACCTGCGATGTGGAGCAAATCGTTCTCCAAATACGAGTCCTGGAAAACAGTATAATTAATATTCTAATTTATTGATTGTTATCATCAACAAACATTATCTCAAGAAATAAAACAATTTCATTGCTTTGTTATTCAAAAGTATCTGTTATGTAGACTTTTCCCTGATGATAGCTGTAGATCGGTAGATCTGTAAGAGTTTTGTTGCCGGCACATTATGTTACACGCATAGCTTCCTACACTCCTCAGGGCGCCTACCGGCAGGCAACCTAGCCATGCAAGGCTCCCACGCACCGCACGGCGCCCGCCTCGAAGTGCTGCTCGACGCGCTGAGGCGAGGCAGCCACCGCGCTCCGCGCACCCCGCCTCGACAAGCTGTCGCAGTAATTGCGCGCTCGGTCAATACGCGGCGCAATCCTAGATCAATTTTGCCGCGAGTAAAGTAACCTCCCGGTTGCCTAATAGACTCGAGCGCTTGGCTACATGACACCCCAGCGCATCGATCCAGATCAACGCTAATTACTTGCTACATTCGATTGAACATCGTTTGTCGATCAACACCTAATACGTGTATAACGATCTTTTGCTCAAATAAAAAGCTCGTCGCTATTAAACGCTTCGACTATATTCTTTTGGAGGCAACCTACTATGAAGGGCCTATGTCCACCCTACCTCCCGACACCCCCGACTCTCCTGCAGAACTCTGCCAGCCGCAGCCTCCGGAGACCGTCAACCTCCTCGTTTTGGTGGAACGACAGTTGCAGCTGATCAAGGAACAGGAGGAAGTAGCCTGGCAGCTACAACTACGCCAGCTATCTCCAGTGGACCGGCCGAGACAGCATCCGCGGAGGGACCTGAGGATTCATCTGGAGGGGGTACCTACGACACTCGGCATCATTATCGACCACTCGATCACCCTGTACCCCCCTTCTAAAGGATCCAGAATCCCCAGGCCCGTAAAAAAGACAACGCAGGCCAGTGCAGCGGTACCCAACGGGACACGGCAGCGAACTAGGCCGTATGCTCTACAGCCTCCCGCCCGGCCCCAGGAGATCCTAGGGACTCCACCCAAGGACCCGAGGACACCGCCGCCATCTCGTCCTACCTCCCGACCTCGTCCCAACTCCCGCATCCCTCTCCCCGTACCTCGCAAGACCCTCTTCATCTCCCCTACTCGCAAACCCCGCCGTGCCTAATGTCTGTCTAGTCCATCCACCTTCCTTCCCCTAATTACTCCTATCCTTCATCCAATTCCTACTCCTCCAACCCCCCCCCCCCCCCCCCCCAACACAACGAAAACAACTACCTCTACCACGGAGCCAGTCATTGATTGAGGAGCCCCTCCGATCAAGGCCCCTCCCCATACTATCAATTATGCGGATCGCGTAACTCAAGACTTCATTATGCGACGACGCGTGAAGAAAAAAAAAGCGTCGCCTGCATCTTTTATCGACCCTCCATCTTGACGATCGTCGTGATCGAATTTGCAATGGACGTGGAATAGGATTTTCGACACAATAAAAAATATTGCGTGGAAATGTTTAATTATGCGCTCAAAGTTGAGAATTTGCTTTAAATCTGAGTTAGAGATTATCCGGCATCCGTTCACTTCACATTTAAAAACGAATTCAATTTTCGAATTCCAAACTTTGCTCACTTTATCACCACGCGCACATTTTCAGCCTCTCAGTTCTTCGTCCTCTTCTTCTTCTTCTGTTCTTTGTTTGACTACCGGCGCAGCTTCTCCTTCATGCCGGATATCACGTGATTCGACCATGTTGTCAAATCATCTGTGACTGCGGGCCGACTCACGGAGTACCAGGATGAAATGTGAAATTTTCGCTTGGCGACATCTCACGGGCGTTATGAGAACTAACATCGCGACAATTAGCACATCACCGTAGATTAGATGCCATTTATTCATCGTTGTCGACAACAAAGATGTTTTTGCATGGTTGTGTCCGGAATTCCATACAGAATCCGTCTTATGACGCCGATTTTGCATTTTTGGTGCTCGAACGAAGTCACGTTGAACGTTTATCCGATCGTACATTTAGTGAATCGTTCATCACACGATCAACCGTTTATTTCTCTCTCCAAAAGCTGTAATCGTTAACGATCTAGGTGTGTGAATGTTAAAATCCAAACACCCCAATATTTATTGTTAAAAAAGATGAAACCAATATTGATTCTGGTTTATTCACTATTTGTAAAATATTTTATTATTTTCAACGCTATGTTTGCGATCGGTTTCGTCTCCTTCGGACTAGTAGTTTCATTATATCTTCATCCGAAGCAGTGAATATTTATGAAAACACAGAAAAATCAACCTGAATTTTGGGTTCATCTCCACCATGACATGAATGTCAAACTCTGTCTCGTTGCTTCAAACTAAGACTACGTAAAAAATTAACATCAATATTGGTTATTACTACGTGTTGCTCGATATCATGAAAAAGCTTTCGGTCCAAGCAGGGGACAAACGTTCTTATTCGGTTTGTAGTTGGTAGTTAAAATTATAGCCAAAAGGAGTACCGCCCATCTTCAGATGATACTCTATTCAACAGCCACAAATTTTAGAAGTCTTCAAAATATCATAAATTTCATCATAATATCTTCGAGTTTCTCTGTGTCATTCGAATCGTCTGTCAACTCGGACGAAGCGACTCTGAACCTCACTTATCTGACATTTCGACGGCGACGCGGACCTAACTTCACGCGGCATGGTTCTATTCACGACGCTAAAACTAGCAGCCGAAGCTAGCAGCCGAACCACGCGATACAGGGCCGCACGCTTGCATCGGGGCCCCGTGTTCGTAATCGCGATAAGGAACCAATTTCGTCGTTTGCAAGTTCTATGGAAACAGGGTAAGTCAATAATTTTTGCAATACCTACTTCTTGTAACAAAATATGTGAACTATGAATTGTTGAACAATAAACGTTCCCGTACACAACGGATGCGGAGCAGAATACACCGCTTTTCGGCCGATATGTACAGGGAATTTTCGATAACTGAGGAAAAAATCTGAGTACGTAGTATTGGGTTAGACGGATTGAGAAAGTATCAATTTTTGAGGTAGCGCGATTGTTAACCATTTGTTAATTAATTATTTATACGGGATATTTTTGATATCTCGGCTGATGGGGACAGAGAATTTTTTTAAATTTCCAAAAACTATCGGAGAGGATTCTACGCGATAAAACTCAACCAGAGAATGTAGATTTTTGAAGGAGCGCGATTGTTAACCATTTATTAATCAATTATTTATACGGGATATTCTCGATATCTCGGCTGATGGGAAGAGAGAATTTTTTGAAATTTCCAAAAACTATCGGAGATGACTCTACTCGATAAAACTCATCCAGAGAATGTAGATTTTTGAAGGAGCGCGATTGTTAACCATTTATTAATCAATTATTTATACGGGATATCCTCGATATCTCGGCTGATGGGGACAGAGAATTTTTTTACTTTTTCAAAAACTATTGGAGAGGATTCTACTGGATAAAACTCATCCAGAGAATGTAGATTTTTGAAGGAGCGCGATTGTTAACCATTTATTAATCAATTATTTATACGGGATATTCTCGATATCTCGGCTGATGGGAACAGAGAATTTTTTGAAATTTCCAAAAACTATCGGAGATGACTCTACTCGCTGAAACTCATCCAGAGAAAGTAGATTTTTGAAGGAGCGCGATCGTTAACCATTTATCAATTAATTATTTATACGGGATATTCACATGACACTAAAACTTGCGGCCATAGGGTTGGCAGCCACAGGCGAAAGGCCAGCAAGGAATAGGGGTACCTACCCCTACTTATACCCGTAAGCATGAATTGTTCAACGCATGCTGGCAACATTTTGAACAAAATCACCGATATTGAACATAGAACACGATTCGAGTCGGCACTCTGACTGGAAAAGTTAAATTGTTCATTTGAAGACGTAAGCATTCAAACACCGTCTATAAAAGTAGGAATCACACGTATGCTTTTAGGGGTGTTGAACCGTTAATATGTTCATTGTTATTGTGAAGGCGGCTCTCTGAATACACAGTTGAATTTCGTGTTGTCATGCGAAGAGTTGCCGATCAAATCGACGGCAGTATGGAAGAACGTGCTATCTCAAATTATGCTCGAAAAACGTGCTATCTAAAAATGGTGCTAGAAGAACGTACTATCTCCAATTGTGCTTGAAAAATGTGCTAGCTCAAATTATGCTGAAAGAACGTGCTATCTCAAATTGTGCTAGAAGAACGTGCTATCTCAAATTGTGTATGAAGAACGTGCAATCTCGATGGGGGAATAAAATTCCGTTGATACGGCACTGGTATTTGGGGGGCCTGGAGTATAAAGAGCACTGATTTTTAATATATCAATCAATTGTTTCAATTTTTCCCACGTATTCAGTTCTTATAATATCGGGATAGAGAATTCAAGATAAGTTCACATAAACATTTTTTATTTCATAAGATGAAAATTATATAATCATTTTGCCTCAGGTTTTTGATGACCGTTCTGAAATTCCGATGTGAATAACATACATCGGAAATGAAAATAAGAATGTGTATGTGAACTTATCTTGAATTCTCTATCCCGATATTATACGAACTAAATACGTGAGAAAAATTGAAACAATTGATTGATTTAATAAGAATCAGTGCTTTTTATACTCCAGGCACCCCAAATACCATTGCCGTATCAACGGAATTTCATTCCCCCATCGAGATTGCACGTTCTTCATACACAATTTGAGATAGCACGTTCTTCTAGCACGATTTGAGATAGCACGTTCTTTCAGCATAATTTGAGATAGCACGTTCTTCAAGCACAATTCGAGATAGCACGTTCTTCCAGCATAATTTGAGATAGCACGTTTTTCAAGCACAATTGGAGATAGTACGTTCTTCTAGCACAATTTGAGATAGCACGTTTTTCGAGCATAATTTGAGATAGCAGGTTCTTTCAGCATAATTTGAGATAGCACGTTCTTCAAGCACAATTCTAGATAACACGTTCTTCCAGCATAATTTGAGATAGCACATTTTTCAAGCACAATTGGAGATAGTACGTTCTTCTAGCACAATTTGAGATAGCACGTTCTTTCAGCATAATTTGAGATAGCACGTTCTTCAAGCACAATTCGAGATAGCACGTTCTTCCAGCATCATTTGAGATAGCACGTTTTTCAAGCACAATTGGAGATAGTACGTTCTTCTAGCACAATTTGAGATAGCACGTTTTTCGAGCATAATTTGAGATAGCACGTTCTTCCATACTGCCGTCGAAATGAACAACACGCGTATTGCTTACGTCAACCCATGAACCCGATATTAGCTTTACCCAAGACCAACGACGCGGACGTTTCGGATACTGGCCTCTTTTTGTCTTTTTTTCTTCAATTTTTGTACTTTTTTAATTTTTTTTTTTAATTTCATTTTTGTTTTTTATTTTTTTATTTTTTTCGGTCATCCCGTTTTTTTCTTATGTTTCTTAGAATATATCTATTAAATATACTATTTTATTATCTTTTAATAGTTTTCAGTTCTCAATATATCGGCTTATGGACGGAAAGAATTTGTTAAAATTTTCGCTATCCAGAAAATGTCGATTTTTCAGTGAGCGCAGTTGTTAACCATTTGTTAACCGCTTGTTTCAATATCATAATATCATCGTCAGTTGAGAAATGTACGGATTGGTTTGAAAGGATCACAGATGTTGGCTCACAAAGACGCACAGTATTCGAACGTGCTATCGAATCCACATGGAGGAGCCCTAAGGCCTCGAAGAGTGATTCTGGTACGCAACGGCGTGCAGCCATCATCGTCTGCCACCATTTCTCGTATTCTATTACTTTTCTTCTCCACTGCTTCGACATAAACTGACTCTTCCAGCATACGTGCGATTCCCTTTCTTGCTAAAGGTATTCCTTTTTCGGTGAAGCGTACATTGGCACCAGACGATATAAGGTAGCCCCAGACGCATACATGCACTCCACAATTTCCCCCCAGACCTCTATCAGAAATCTGCGTCGGGGTATCAATTGGAGAGTTCATAGTCCATTCTGCCCACTTAATGTCTTTATGTACGCTCTCCAATTGAGAATGTATGAATGCAGTTGTCTGATCGAGTAATTGCCGTGGTGGGAGCCTGTGCAAAGAATCAAGGTATAAAAATATTTTGTGGTCAAAATTGACAACTAAGAGTGTCCAATGGTTCCGGTAGTAGATAGGTACAAACCACAATTTGTAATTCCAAAGTTTGTGTGACTTCGCCCAGTTTCGGAAACCTTGACTCAACCTACCTTGCATCAATTTTTCTGTGAATAGTGTCTCGAAGCATATCATCGACAATCCTCTTTTGCGTCCAATCTCTCGTAGAAGTATGAAGAACCCGTTAATGATGTTATCATCAAGCCATTGGTCGGGCAACAAAGTTTCAAATGCGTGGTGGTCCAGGCAAAGGCCACCTATGATTCTCCTGATGTTCGGAAAATTGTCTGGATATGATAGGTCCTCCGCAAATAATTTCTCTGCACGTTTATCGTCCGATGGGCTTGTACTGCTTTGGCTTGAGAGTGATTGTTCAATACTGCCAGTTGTCGTTTCTAATTCAATCCGGGAAGCGGATTCACACTGACTAATTGATTCACGACGCTCATTTTCTTGGCCGAGTGAATCGATGACTTCTGTCCTCGACGTGACTAACTTAGCATCCACTCTGTGTAAAAACTTGGGAGATTTGAAGAAAAAGTTGGATTTTGAGCGCTGTTTCTTCAACCAAAACTCTTCTGCAGTAAGCTCGTCTTCTTTCAATTCGAAACTGTTAACATTTTTTGGCTTCCGTTGCCTCGTTGTTTCGAGCGAGTACTGTCGTTCGCGAATTCGACCCAGGAGAAGCGATTCCAAACTTTTTATGAATCGTGGTGCGGGCATCTTCAACTTGTTGTCGAACATGTGATGTTTGATAATCTTAAACCAATTCTCTACCGGAGCATTGGAATCGCGAAGAATGCGGAACTTCTTTATTACAATTGCCGATCACAGTGGAAAATACGGCATTAGATAGTTCATGACATACAACACGAACTCTGGACAATAATATTGATTTTCTTTGGAATTGCGGACTGTTAATTGATTGGTTAATGTCGATGCGTAAACGTCACGGAATACGCAGAAAAACGGCGATCTTTCGCGTAAGGACTCTGAAATGTCAACATTTTCGTCATCCTTAAATTCAAATCCATCGCGGGCGCGACTTTCGTGCTGTTCGTCATCTACGCCTTCGATGTCGTTAAAGGATTGTATTTCTTTCATATATTCATCAGTCTTCAACTTCAATCTGGCACGCGAAAATTTTTACAATCCATCTGAAAATCGTCACGGCTCGGAAGAGACTTTCACAATGTATCATTTGTGACATGGCGCGAGCGGCAACACGACATTGATCATCACATTTGAACACAACTTTCGCCTTTCTCAAAATTGTGTGTATAAAATGCGACGAACAAATGTGGACAACCGTGATTTGTGAAGTTATCGGACAGTTATCAGCCGTGATCTCGCAATAGATGTGATTAAGATATTCTATAAGCGACATGTTGTTGAAGCTCCTCAACACAGATTGAATTAATGCAAGACTGAAGTCGGTTTCGATCTTGTCAATCATTGGATGCCGAGCTGTGACCTTTTGCAAAGATGCACTCAAAACTGACAAAAAGAAAGTTATATATGTAATGCTGTGCATGGACGATATGAACTCAGCTATTGGAAAAGGCCCGAGTTTGTCATTACCAGGTATGATAATCGCGTAATAATAAACCTGCTTAAATGTACCGGGTGGACGGTCAACGATAGACCCTGTTGAATCGAGATGACAAAATACCTTGCCCTTGTCAAGTGACAGTAAAATCTGTAGCTGCTTTTCAGTAAATAGTACTACGTGAAAAGGTTACACAGAATAACTTTGAATGTATCCTGGACAATTATCACCAGGCCACGACAATTTGCATTGTTCAATAAGCTTCAGCATGAAACTCAAAATATCGCGATCTAGGTCATGTTTTAAATTATTCCCGCTTGAGATTTTCTGCAGGATCGCAGAGCTAGGAGCATGATTGAGATTACCCCATTCCAATTGTTCTTCATTGGAGCTCGTTAACATTTTCAATTTCTGGTGACTTGGGCCGCAACTCTCTAAATCTTTGGCTATTGTACTCCTCTTATCTCCTCTGATGAAGCGTCGGTGCGCTTCATTCATATTGTGTTGTATTTGGCCGTTTACGGCTACACGTACTGGTACTGGGCCATGCGGTGCTTTTATCGGCTTATCAACAGAAAACGTAAAGCTTGTACAGGTACTATTTTTGCAATTAGCTACAGCATTGAAGTAACTGTTACTCCGACGCCCAGCACTACCCCGGCATTTATGCCATTGGAAAGAAAGAATACAGTGAGGAAAAATACTTTCGAAATGGTCATTGAACTCATCTGTCCAACCCTTGCGGAGTGTATTCGTTTCATTCCAGTACTTATCCCAGAACGATGCAGGAACTACGATAACTCTATAATCTTTTGACGTATCATCTATAATCACGATGTCTTTTGTAGGTAACGATTTTTCAGAAATCGAAATATCATCAGCATGGTTGCTGTTATTCGGAGAAAATGATGATTCTTGCGGAATAAAATTGAGCTCGTCTGGTACCGGTGTGACATGAATCGGCAATTCGGTAATCTGCTCATACTCGAATGGAGACTGTTTGGATGCTATGGAATGGATGCTATTTGTCGACGATAATATCGTACTCTCAGTACCGCAGAGAGTATTATCGCTATCATTGACTGATATGAAATCTACTTCTGGGACAGGTTTCTCGGCTATAGAGACATTGCTAATATTTTCCATGTCAAGAAGGATTTGCCTGATCGCAGGAAGCTGTCGTAAAAACGTATAATAACACTTGCGCGCATGTGCCTGTACTGTTTTTTTCGTAATATCCTGACATAATAGTGCCACATAGTCGCACCCACGCAGAATTTTTTTGTTTGTAGGACTGCGCCCGCCAATATTCTAATTCATTTTCTACATCTTTGTGGAGTAATTTCAGACTGATAGCTTTTGCTATCATTTCAGCGGTGATACGCATGCCGTCTTGTGAATTTTTCACAAAGACGAAAGAAAGTTCCTATACCCCTATTGAAGATCCTAGCAGTCAGACCAGAAATATAATCGAAAAGTCAAACTAGTTGGACATCTGAGGAACCAGAGATGCTGTGGTCTGTATGGAAGTATTTCCGCTAGAGAGACGGTCTTTTTCTTTTGCTATATTAAACCAAATGGCAAGTGGGATTCCTGTAACTTTTTGCATGTACTATGGGCGAATAACAAGCTAAATTGTTGCGTTTAGCAGTGCTGAGTGATCTGCTATTGCGCACGTAGGCCGCGCCATTCGGGACTACCGTCACTGGTGGGGAGAATAGACCCTGCGCTCTATATAGGGGAGAGGGGCGCAAAAAGGGCACCTCAGCAAAAAAATTCTTGACAAATTTTCGATTTTTGTTTTTTTTTTTAATTAAAAATTGTTTTCCCGAGAAATTTTACATTTTCCGAAAATTTGAAGAAAAAAAATCGAAAATTTCAGATTTTCGTTTTTTTTTTTCATAAAAATTGTGTCACGTGTTACGTCCGGGCATCACCGCCCGTACGTTCGCCCCTCACTCACTTAGTACCTCAACTCTTCACACGCTTCCCCCCTTTTCCCTCTACGCCTCCACTCTTCCTATCTGCCTGCTACCAGATCCTACTTCTAGAAAAGACTCGTTGCACCCGGCACTGCCAAATGCAACGAGTCAGCAAAACCTTTTATCTTACTGTCCTAGCAACTACCAACCAAGCTATGCTTCCCTCGTCCCTCACTCACTTCTCAACGATCCTCTTTACTGACAACAAGGGACTCCAAAATTTACTTTACCTATTCCACCTACAGTGCTTATTAATAAATATTAGTTGGTTAACCGAGTTACTTTTGTTCTAACCATCAACAAATCCCTCAGTTATATTCTGATATTTAAAACAGGGGACAACACCCCAAATAAAGACGTAACACTGGTGGCAGCGGTGGTCCCCCTGTTATGGCCAGTCCACAATAAGCTCTACCGTACCGTACCGTACCGTACCGTACCGTGGAACGGGCGCACGCGCAATAGCCGAACATCAATGATATTGTCGATCTACGCGTGCGCTGTCGGTGTGCGCATGCGCCCGTTTTACGGTACGGTACGGTACGGTACGGTAGAGCTGATTGTGGACTGGCCATTACTGAGGGTATTTCAAAGAAAAGTGAACGAACGAAACCAATACCACGACAATATCAACTTCAAACTACATGAATTGTGACATAAACCAGTGAACTAGTGGAAAAAAAAAAAAAAAAAACAAAAAGAAAAATTGAGTGGTGTGAACCTATAACCTGTTCCCGACTGAAAGATCTCGAAGGACGCAAAACTAATATAAAAATCCAACTACGACAGACACATCAACCTACAACTTGTGAAACAACACATAGTTATCAAATATCGAGAAACTGCACAACTGCAAACCTAGACGGACACGGAGGTCTACTATACACCGCGTTACGATCAGTGACTATCATCAACCTGCCGATAATAGATTCCTGCCTAAAACTAAAACAGACACGAAGGGTTACTGTACTTCGCGTTACGATCAGTGATTATTATCAACCTGCCGATAATATATTGCTGCTAAAACAAAGAGCAGAAATCGAATATCATCGACTTACTTCAAAGGCACCTTGCCCCCCAAAGGCTCATCTGAGCCCCACAAAGAGCGAACTCGCTCCAACGACGACCCGAAACCTGTTGACAACTCCAAGACACCAATATCACCAACGCTATCGCTCAACCCTCAGATCCAGAGTCAAGATCTCTACAGCAACAATCACCACTTTAGAGATATGCTAAGGAAAATCACTCTCATTGTACTCACCATAATTTCCAGAACGTGAGCTACCCTTAACATACGTATACCATTTAAGATAAGTCATAAGCCCCGCCGGAAACCATGTCTGACACAGAGATAGCATTCATGAATTTGAGAGTCGCGACCACAGCGATTCCAACTTTTGACGGAACAAATATCACAATAAAATCTTTCCTTAAAAAAATCGAAAACATAAGATTACTAATAGCACCGCGAGATTTACTCCTATTCGCTGCACTCGTACGATCAAAAATTGAAGGCCGCGCAGAAAGGGCACTCCCGCGAGAAAGCTCCCAATCACTACAATCTCTTATAGAAAACTTAAAACGCACGTTTGAACCGAAACAAAGACTATCAGACGTGCAATGTGCTATAGCGTGTGCACGCCAAGAGAAAGACGAGTCCGCATTAGATTACGGAACTAGGATAGAAGAACTCGTAGATACGGCCATTGACATTATAGAGTCAAAGGAATCCACTGAAGACGCGACTATACTAATAAGAAACGTTGAAGAAAACGCTGTACGCGCATTTATAAAGGGTCTGTGTGACACGCTAGAACAAAGGGTGTTAAATGAGAAGCCAAACACGCTGCGAGCGGCAGTCGATAAGGCGGTGAGCGCGGAAAAAATAGTAACAGAAAGGCAAAAACTAAGAGCGCAGACACCAAAAACAAATGAACCGACTCAAAACCGTAGCATTAATAGCTCGAAACGAACACCGCCTCACGACCCGTCGCTGAACTGTAGGTTCTGTAAGCGTGTTGGGCACTCAATAGATAACTGTAGATCACGAGAGGGTACCGACCATCTATCTTGTACATACTGTAAACGTAAAGGTCATACGGTTGAAAGGTGCCGCGCGCGAAACTACCAAAACCAACAAACACCCCAGAATCCTTCATTTTACCAATCAAACGCTCCACAATACACCCAACAACCTCAGGCATACAACAGACCTCAACATAACAACTCTGGTCAGCGACCAAATCAACCTAATAACCAAAACCGAAACCAACCAAACTCCGAACAGCCAAGATACGCACGCGTAAACTTTACAAACACAAATACTAACTTCGCGAATACCGACAACTTCCCATTAGAATCGCAGACTTTAAACGAGTAACGGGACCACCATACGTACGCAACGACGTCCCGAACTCTAGAAATGCGTCCGAATACGTAAAAAGGATCCTTTTAGAATCACCGACTATTAGAATTCAATCACCCCAAATCATCGGCAACACTGGAACACTAATAGTAGATACCGGTGCCAATTTAAACCTAATAAAACAAAAGATTATCACCCCGGACACTCGTGTCGAATCAAGGGATAAACGTTACATCTCGGGAATAACAGAAGGGTTCACAGTAACACAAGGTAGCATTAATCTAGAATTTGCGGGCACTTGCCACGAATTCCACCTAATAAGCAACGAATTTCCTATACAAGAAGACGGCATCCTAAGCGCCGATTTCCTGCGACACGAGGAAGCAACAATCTGTTTTAAAAACGACCAACTCCATTCGCGAAACACAGGCGTTATCCCACTACATTACAAATCCTCGAACAATAATATGAAAACATCCCGCATCCTTACAACAGCGGCAACACAAACACCTAAGATACACCTACACACGCCTCAACTCGAAAAACAGATGAGCACACTCTTGGTTGACACCCGAGCCGACATAAACGTGATAAAACTTAACGCAGTCAAACCAAACACACACTACACCCCGACGGACAATACCCAGATAACCGGCACAACAGACGGTGCTATAAAAACTCTAGGAAGCGTCAACGTACAAATCGACAATAGTTGGCACGTATTCCACCTGGTCGATAATTCCTTCCCAATAAAAGAAGACGGCATTTTGGGTACGAAATTCCTATACACTGAGAACGCCACAATTTCGTTCGGAACTGATACAGTAACAACGGATAACTGTAAACCATTGAAAATACTAGACGAAAATATTGTATCTATCCCTAGCCGAACTGGGAAAGTAATATCATTAAAAATCGCCAACCCGACATTAAAAACAGGATTCATTGATAACATAGACCTTGGCCCCAGTATTTTTCTCGGCAAAGCCTTAGTCACGAACAGAAACGGTTTAGCATATGCCTACGTGATTAACTCCAGCGAAACAGCTGTAGAGATAAGGAGGCCTGTAGTAACCTTCGAAGGAGTCGACGAACTCGAGGATACGAGACCCCAGCTGACCGACACAAGACTCACCAGCGTTCAATCAATCCTACTAACCAAGGCTCGGGAAACTAATACCAATAACACTTCCCGTTCGCTTCACTTCTCCCCTAACTACGACTCAAAACGCCTCCACACCCTTATGGAAAACCTTCGATTGAACCATTTGAACGACGAAGAAAAACAGTCGATAACTGACCTTGCTATAGAATTTAACCACCTTTTCTTCCTACCGGGCGACAAATTAAAGCATACACAACTGGTCAGTCATACCATCCCTACCACAGATGACATTCCGATTCATACAAAACAGTACAGATATCCTCAAATTCACAAAGAAGAGATAAATACACAAGTTAGCCAACTCCTTGATCAGGATATCATCAAACACTCTTCTTCACCATACAACTCCCCGGTTTGGATAGTACCCAAGAAAACAGACGCCGCCGGCAATAAGAAATGACGCATGGTCATAGACTTCCGTAAACTAAATGAAAAAACTATAGGCGACGCCTATCCGCTACCCAACATAACGGACATTTTAGATCAATTAGGATCCGCCAAATACTTTTCCAAATTCGATTTGGCGTCAGGTTTCCACCAGATACCGATGCATCCTGATCACAGTCCCAAAACGGCTTTCTCAACGCCACATGGCCACTATGAATTCAACAGAATGCCCTTCGGCCTAAAAAATGCACCATCAACCTTCCAACGTCTGATGGATCAGGTACTTTCCGGACTCCTCGGCAACGAAGTCTTCGTTTATCTGGACGACATAGTAATCTATGCGAGATCATTAGAAGAACACGCCATTAAATTCAAAAAACTTATGGAACGATTAGCCAATGCCGGACTAACCCTTCAGCCCGACAAATGCGAGTTTCTACGTAAAGAGATAGCATACCTAGGCCACGTCATCACTAAAGACGGAGTAAAACCGGATCCCAACAAAATAGCAGCCGTCAAAAACTATCCCGTCCCTACGAATCCGAAGCAAATCAAACAATTCCTCGGACTGATCGGCTACTACCGCAGATTCATACCTAACTTATCAAAACTCGCAAAGCCCATAAACAACTTACTAAAGAAAAACAACCGATTTCTTTGGACGTCCGAACACCAACTCGCATTCGAAACACTACGCGATAGCCTTTGTAACGAACCTATCTTACAGTACCCGGACTTTGAGAAACCGTTTATATTGACGACCGATGCCTCTAACTGCGCCGTAGGCGCAATTCTCAGCCAAGGAGAAATCGGCCAAGACTTACCTATCGCATACGCCTCGAGATCCCTCGAAAAAGCGGAAGTCAACTACTCGACGATTGACAAAGAACTCTTAGCAATCATCTTCGCCGTGAAACACTTCCGACCATATCTTTACGGACGAACATTCACACTCGTCACAGATCACAGACCACTAGTTTGGATAAACAATGTGAAAGACCCAACCTCACGACTGCTACGATGGCGCCTGACACTCGACGAATATTCTTACAACGTTATCTACAAAAAAGGAAAGATGAATTCGAACGCAGATGCGCTATCCAGAAACCCACCACCTGACACAATCCAAATCCTACCTCTTGACTCAAAGCGCCTTAGAACCGATACCGAACCCTCAGAGGGAAATAAAAAAAAGATAAAGATAACACATCGACTCCCAAGACGTCCCCGACAAACCACAGACGTATCCACTAACCCTGCCCCAACTAAAAGACCTAAAGAACAACAAACGCCAACTATGACAACGTCAACTCTCTCGGACAATTCAGATACTGAAGCTACCCACCAAAAACCTGAACCCCCAAAGAAACGAAGGACTACCGAGTCCTCTAGTAACCAGCCCCCACGGAAGAAAGAGACCCTTCACCTATCCGAGTTCGCTCATGACTCAACACCGCCAGAAGAAGACAACGATGAACGAACAAACTCTCCAGAAACCTACCCTAGCGTTAAAAAACCGAATAAACGTTATCGCGATACGCAATCTTCAGGTAACCCGGCACCACGAGGTAAACCGAACGTAGATAATGACTCAGACTCTACGGACGACTCAGACACTCAGATACACATCCGCCGTAAGCGCATTATCACGACCTCGTCCAGCTCAAATCGAAGGGTTCACAAAAAAGTTCGCAAACAAACAAAACGTGAACTTCCGTACACTCATACAGACCGTAGTACAAATGAGCAAAACAAACCACCCAATGCTGAACCGGGAACGTCGAAAAATAATAAGCCAAGACCTGCGCCCTACATACGCAAGAAAATTTATAAAAAACTCTCGAACACAAATCCGATCACGGACTCAGAGTCAACAGCAACACCCACTAGATCTGATATAGGAGGACGAGAAGACATAGCCGGAACCTCCACCAACCAGAATCCAGAAAACACACCCCCATACGGCCAATTTCTCGTAGATCTAGAATTTCTACCTTTGGCTTACAATAAACACATTACAGAGATAAACGCTGACATATCAAAACAAAAAGACAACCTCGCACACTGCATTTCAGCAGACTGTAAAGCTTCACTAGGTGTCGCGGATCAGATGGTGAAACAGGGATTGATACAACGTAAACAACTTCTAGCCATGAAGCCTGAAGTGACAGACATTATAACAGTCACATACCCACGACGTATAATCTATAATTTAGTAACAAAAGAACATCACTACGACAAACCTACGAAAGAAGTCATGTACAAGACACTAGCCAAACTAAAAATAGCACTTATCAAAGGAGGAGTGAAATCACTATCAATACCAAGATTAGGCTGCGGCCTAGATGAACTTAGCTGGGACCTAATTAGTCGTATGATCCATTACATATTCAAGGACACAGACATTAAAATCACCATTTGTGTATACGAAAATCCGATATCTCACCAACCAACCCTCGAAATCGACGAACGACCAAACCCAATAACGGTCACCCCACACCCAACAACAGAACATAACATCATTCCACCAACAGAAGTAAATAACACTACCGACTACACGACGAACACAGACTATTCGTCAGATCCCGAGAACTCAAGATTAACAGAAAGTGACGACACCGATTCACCAATAGACACCCTAGATTTTCGAGACCTACCCAACAATGATTCTCCCATCCCAACCCGCACTAACACTCCACAACATACAGGTATTCAAAATAGCGATACCAACAGCACACCTGATGACTTCAACCATTTTATAAATAACCTGGATGACATAATACCTGTAACTAACGTCAAGGAATCAAAAGACCAAATGTTCCTAATAAACGACAACTACGTTCACTGCGTCCCAGCGGACCACCCTACAGATGACCCATTGGCAAAACGACTAATAGACAAGGTCATGCTCAACAAAAAAACGTTCACAATTCGAACACCGCAGAAACTAGAAATAGCTCTGACAAAATTCAGAGAAAGATATATCCTCACACTTGTAATCAAAAACAAACACACAGACAAAGATAATCTGGAAGACCTTTATAACACACTCCTCAACTTGAAACATATCCTAATACGCAAAAATATAAACTCCCTCACCTTTACAAAAAACAACGTAGAGCTACGTAACTTTCAGTGGTCAACGATTAAAAAACTGTTTTACTACATCTTCGCAAATACGAACATTAGAATCACACTCTGCACCGAAGAAATTACCACGCCCGACGAAACCCTACGCCACGAGATAATCAAAGAATACCATGAATCGCTAATCGGAGGCCACCAAGGGGTAACGAAGACCTTTAACCGGATAAGAGAAAAGTACATTTGGCCAAACCTCAAATCTGAAATACAAACCTTTATCAAAACTTGTGACAGTTGCCAAAGGAAAAAGTTAGTTCGAGTTAAGACGAAATTACCAATGATGATCACGGACACCCCTGCAAATGCATTTGATAAGGTGGCACTTGATATTGTTGGACCACTGCAACTAACAAAATTAAACAATCAATACCTTCTTACTATACAGTGCAACCTAACGAAATTTCTTGACGCTATACCACTTCCAAACGCGACAGCTCAAACAATAGGCACAGCCTTCGCTAAAGATTATATTACGCGCTATGGAACTCCGCAAACAATCCTAACGGACCAAGGTCAAAATTTTATGAGCAACACGATCAAACAAATCAGTAAACTTTTCAAAATTAAACAAGTACGAACGACTGCCTATCACCCACAATCGAATGGATCCCTAGAAAGGAGCCACCTCGTACTTATAGAACATATCAAACATTACACAAAGAACGGTCATGACTGGGACGAATATATACGATTCGCAATATTTTGTTACATTACTGCAAAACACGAAAGCACTAGCTTTACTCCACATCAATTAATTTTTGGTCAAGAAGCACGATTACCATCAGATATGACCCCAACAATCGGGATGACTAGTAGTTACAACACATTTATTCTCGATTTATTAACGAATCTTACAAACATTCGTAAGAGAGCTATAGAAAATTTAAGAGAAGCAAAATTAAAATCGAAGTCTTATTACGATAGGAATATTAACCCACAGCTCTTTGAAGCAGGACAAAAGGTTTTTCTACTAAATGAAACACGAACAAAATTTGAAGATCACTACAAAGGACCATATATCATTAAACGAATAATTGACAATATAAATGCAGAAATCTACATTACACAAAATAAGACAAAGATAGTTCACTTAAACAAATTAAAGTTAGCACACACACGAAACTAACACGACAAATAATTACAGATACGGCACGGCACTCGAAAACGATGGAAACCAACCTTATACCTTGATACCGTTCACAACAAACCCTGGGATTTATTATGAACAACTGGAAGACTTACGTACATCAAACAACAAATGGAAGCTGATAAACTTCGTAAATATAAAACAGTTTATAGACATATTCGACAAGCTAGGAAGATACTGCGACCTAATTGATAAAAGGTGCAACACGACAGGAAGTGAATGCATCGTACGAGACACAATAAACATATCAAAGAACCGTCTGTCAACCATAAAACAATACCAAAACCAAATAGAAGACTTGATAGGATACCACGAAACAGACGGACTCCATGAGAAATTAGCAGAACTAACCCATACACGCGTCAAACGGGGATGGTTCAACTTCGTTGGCAGCATTCACAAGACGCTCTACGGAACGCTAACAGAAGCAGATGGTGATTATATTAACAAACAAATCGATAGACTATTTAACGATACGAACCATGTAGCCATGTTACTAGCAAATCAAACGCACATCATCCAAGCAATGCTGGGCACGCAACAGAAAGAAATTGATAATATAGAAAAGCACATCATACAACTAGACAACCAAGTATTATTTTTCACTTCTACCTTATCAGCCATAAAAAAATACCAAACAGGGAATACAATTACCATAACATTACTGCATCACCGTAACAAACTAGACAAAATGCTAAATGAATACGAACTAGACTTAAACAGCGTAATCGACGCTATTTTATTCGCGAAACAAGGAATTGTACACCCAAAACTATTATCACCAAAACAATTGATTAACAGCCTGCAACACATACAAACCTTAGAACCGCTCCTACAATTTCCTACCCCTTTGAGAAATAAATACGCCGAGGAATTAATTAGACTATCGGAACTTGACATTATCTATAACGAACCCAACATAATCTATGCCCTATCAATCCCACTATTAGACGACGACACATTCAACTTATACCATTTACTCCCGATTCCAGTCAAACAAAACTTCGACAGAACAAATACTTTCGCCTGCATAGCCCCCAATAATGACTACATCGCAGTTTCAACAGACAGAAGTTCCTATTTCCACCTATCAAAAACAGACTTCACAGAATGCAAATTCTCGCAGAACTCATACATCTGTAAACAGACTAAACCAATCTATCACAACAACAACCACAAATCGTGCGAAATGCAATTATTCTTAGGTAATACGCCTAACCAACTCAACACATGTAACATCAGGATAAATTCATTCGATGGATCATATTGGTCAAAACTGAGAGCACCAAATTCGTGGATCTACTCCTTAGCAAACCCAGAAACTATTCATATCCTGTGCCCCAATATGCCTACAGCACGTGTCACCCTTTCTAAATCCGGGATACTAAAACTGAGGAGTAGATGTTCAGGACACTCAGAAATTGTAACGCTTAGTACCTCTAATACCATGACGTCGACAGAAATGCACTCATACGTCCCAGAATTCACTCTAAACCTAACCGAGATATATCAGGACCTAAACAAAAACCATACCGTAAACCTATCGACAATTCCCATATTCCACCAATACAAAACCACACCCCTAAACGCCGACGACATAAAATCTAACAGCCTAGCACTGGAGGATATAATCAAACAGGCAAATGAAATAAGTACACACAAACGCACACAGCAAAACACCGACAGCCTAACGACTAGTCTCTCCTACGCAGCCATTGGCCTAGGAATTATAGCAGCCCTGTTCGTGGCATTTAAATTTTCAATATTCGGAAAAATAGCAGCGGTCTTCTCCTGCCTGGGGAAGACAAGACGCGACAGCGGACGCTCAAAGTCACCCACTTACGAAAAACCTATCAAATTGAACATTATTCACCCACACCTAAACGAAAACACTCCTCAAGAGGCGATCCCACCACCACTTCCGCCAATGGGCCCGCCTGTGTACAAGAGCAAGACCCGAAAGCCCCACCTACTACACCGGACAGCGACAGGCTCGCACCCGCTCGAACCGGTGAAATACTACGATTAAATATACAAGTCGGTACGCTCATTTAATTTTAACGATAGATTAACGATAGATTTAAGTCATCAAGCCATTACCAATGTTTGAACAATTACTTAGACGCATAAGCATTTAACATGTAATTCAAACCTTTGTCATTAGGATAATAATATTACGACCAATGCCAATGTTTCTTTTTTTTTTTCCTTTTTCTTAATTTGAAATTGTAATCACTCACGTATTGTTAGACATAAATCTTAGATAATATTCGATAACTACGTTAAAAGGAAACATACCGCTTGAATACAAGCGATATGTTCCCTCTAACGGGGGGGGTGTTACGTCCGGGCATCACCGCCCGTACGTTCGCCCCTCACTCACTTAGTACCTCAACTCTTCACACGCTTCCCCCCTTTTCCCTCTACGCCTCCACTCTTCCTATCTGCCTGCTACCAGATCCTACTTCTAGAAAAGACTCGTTGCACCCGGCACTGCCAAATGCAACGAGTCAGCAAAACCTTTTATCTTACTGTCCTAGCAACTACCAACCAAGCTATGCTTCCCTCGTCCCTCACTCACTTCTCAACGATCCTCTTTACTGACAACAAGGGACTCCAAAATTTACTTTACCTATTCCACCTACAGTGCTTATTAATAAATATTAGTTGGTTAACCGAGTTACTTTTGTTCTAACCATCAACAAATCCCTCAGTTATATTCTGATATTTAAAACAGGGGACAACACCCTAAATAAAGACGTAACACACGAAATTTTTTTTTCAAATTTGCAAAAATAAAAATTTCTTCAACAAAATTTTTGTAACCAAAAACGAAAATCTGAAATAATTGATTATCGAATGGTTAATAATGGCGCTCCTTCAGAAATCTACATTCTCTGGATGAATTATATCGAGTAGAGTCCTCTCCGATAGTTTTTGGAAATTTCAAAAAATTCTCTGTCCCCATCAGCCGAGATATCGAGAATATCCCGTATAAATGATAGATTAATAAATGGTCAACAATCGCGCTCCTTCAAAAATCTACATTCTCTGGTTGAGTTTTATCGAGTAGAATCCTCTCCGATAGTTTTTGGAAATTTAAAAAAATTCTCTGTCCCCATCAGCCGAGATATCGAGAATATCCCGTATGAATAATTGATTAATAAATGGTTAACAAAAGCGCTCCTTCAAAAATCTACATTCTCTGGATAAATTATATCAAGTAGCATCCTCTCCGATAGTTTTCGGAAATTCAAAAAAATTCTTTGTCCCCATCAGCCGAGATATCAAAAATATCCCGTATAAATAATTGATTAATAAATGGTTTACAATCGCGCTCCTTCAAAAATATACATTCTCTGGATGAATTATATCGAGTAGCATCCTCTCCGATAGTTTTTGGAAATTCAAAAAAATTCTCTGTCCCCATCAGCCGAGATATCGAGAATATCCCGTATAAATAATTGATCAATAAATGGTTAACAATCGCGCTCCTTCAAAAATCTACATTCTCTAGATGAGTTTTATCGAGTAGAGTCCTCTCCGATAGTTTTTGGAAATTTAAAAAAATTCTCTGTCCCCATCAGCCGAGATATCAAAAATATCCCGTATAAATAATTGAATAATAAATGGTTAACAATCGCGCTCCTTCAAAAATCTACATTCTCTGGATGAATTATATCGAGTAGCATCCTTTCCGATAGTTTTTGGAAATTTAAAAACATTCTCTGTCCTCATCAGCCGAGATATCGAGAATATTCCGTATAAATAATTAATTAACAAATGGTTAACAATCGCGCTCCCTCAAAAATTGATACTTTCTCAATCCGTCTAACCCAATACTACGTACTCAGATTTTTTCCTCAGTTATCAAAAATTCCCTGTACATATCGGCCGAAAAGCGGTGTATTCTGCTCCGCATCCGTTGTGTACGGGAACGTTTATTGTTCAACAATTCATAGTTCACATATTTTGTTACAAGAAGTAGGTATTACAAAAATTATTGACTTCCCCTGTTTCCATAGAACTTGCAAACGACGAAATTGGTTCCTTATCGCGATTACGAACACGGGGCCCCGATGCAAGCGTGCGGCCCTGTATCGCGCGGTTCGGCTGCTAGCTTCGGCTGCTAGTTTCAGCGTCGTGTTCTATTCCATCGTTCGGATTTTGAAGCTGATTAATTGTTAAAATACCAATTTTCAACATTTTTTTTTCTCCACGACATCGGGATCGAAATAAATTTTCAACTGGTCCTCTGTATTCAGAATTAAATAATCTTTATTTTAAAAGAATAAAAATTAACTTTCGTTTTTTTTTTGAATCAACCATCTTAATACCGGAAAAACTATAATTCTCACATGAACACCGTATTTTTTTTCAGATCGGGCATCCAATGCCATTAAAAAATCAAAAAAAAAAAATCCCGATATCACCCCGGAAACCCCTTCAAAAGTGGTGTCCACCTTATAATTGTCACGCTGTATGTGACTCAGATTTTGGATGTCGGTGCGTCTGTGAACCGTGTTTATTTCAAAAATATTCACCATCTCTTCAATTAACCTGTGTTGTAATTTATCTTCCTTTTCAATTACTTTTACGTTATCAAAATCAAAACTGTGTGCCAACTCCAAAGAGTGAGAAGCTAAAGCCGATGAATCAACCGATTTTGTTTCAACACTATATTTGTGCGCATAGATACGTTTATGGAATTTTTGTGACGTCTGACCAACGTAAACCTTGTTACAATCCTTACAATTCATTTCATCTATCGACGTTCTAATTAGCAAATTGTCTAACTCCATTTTTGAAAAATTTTCAGGACAGCCAAAAAACGTATGAAGAATGATATTTCTCAACATGACGTACAAAAAAATGCCTGTTGAAAAAAAGTGGAGTTAAACACTTTTCTACCGAGAGCATCGATATGAAGTTGATCCGGTCCTTCAGGGGGATGTGGTCTTTTACACGTGTAAAGAGTTTAGAGTTGGTGTTTTTATTTTTGTAAGCTGTCACCACATTAAACGAAAACAACCTTCTCTTAATACTTTCTGATAAACCTTTTACGTAAGGTATACTAGTGAAATTCGTACGACCTCCATCCTCCTGAGTGACCAAATCATCTCCAATATGTCCCTCCGACCCATTATAGAACTTGTTGACTCTAAGTTTGATAATACAGTCGAACCTCGCTAACTCGATCCTCTATAACTCGAAAACCTCCATAAGTCCGAGATTTATTCTGTTCCCTTGAAAAAACCTCCCCAATTCGAAGAAAAACCAGAGAATAACTCGAAGTTTTCTAAACGTATCAAAGTCCATTAGGTTGCCTCTGCAACTCGAATTTAGAGAAACCCGACCTCTATAAGTCAAAGGCTACCTCTATAACTCGAAGTTCCAATACCCTGACCTCTACAACTCGAAACCTCGATAAGACGAAACCTCTGTTACTCGATTGTCCCTTGAGATTCGAGTTAGCGAGGTTCGACTGTATTGTTAATCAGTGTTTTGGGGTAGCCATTAGCTGCTAAGACTTCTTTTGCTAACTTTAAATTCTTTTTTCTAAAAGCCGGATCAGATAATTTTAAGGCTCGATCGACCAATCCAATAGCTACGCACTTTTTATGAGTTTCCGGATGGTGGGAATTATAGTTAAGATATCTTTTCGACCAAGTCGGTTTTTGGTACCAATCTACTTTTATGGCATTATGTTCGTTGATCAGCTGCGTGTCTAGAAAGCTGATTCTGCCCATATTCTCTAATTCTAACGTGAATTGTAACCTATCATGAAAACTATTGAACTTCTCAAGGATGTCGTTCGATTTCTACGCAGGCAAACAAGTAATAATATCATCAACGTATCTCATGAAAAACGGAAGATGATAATCCAGCTTACTCAAAACCGAAGATTCGAATTTTTCCATTACTAAATAAGCAATGTAAAAAAACCAAGTTGACCTTCACCGCAGCTCAGCGCCTCCACCTACAAAAGATATGATTGCACCATATCCTTTCCCCTTCGGTATCCTATAAGTTTTGTCTGAGGTGTTCTTCTGTATGTTGCTTGGTTTCGGAGATATCAGCCTGGGGCGATTAAGGGGGTCTTCTGGTCTAGAGGCCTGAATTTGAGTCGTTTTTCCAAGTAGGATAAAAAGAAGATTGAAAACATTTTCACCATCTATTTTTCTATAAGTTGTTTATTCATCTTTAAAGCTCGCGGAAAAAAATCACATAGCGTACGGATCAAAAATTGCAAAAGTTATTGGCTCCCAAAGTGGGGGCGGTAAAAAAAACGGTCCTTGCTGGTTGTCACGATTCCGGCCCGTGTAGTATTCTGAAACGAAAAATCTAAAAATATTCTGGATCAGCAGAGACGTCGCTATGGTCCGTACCTCGGACAAAAAATTAAAAAATTTTCTTGCGAAATGGCGACGTTTTAAAAAAAAAATTTTTTTTTTACCCTGTTTTTTGACCTTTCCCAATTTTTTAAAAATATTAGAAAATTTTTTTTTATAACTTCCGTGCTACCTACCATAGAGGAATATACAAAGAAGATGTCAATCAAATTTTAAGTAAATCGGTCAGGTAGAACTTCAGATATCATGCCAACCAGTTTGAAAAACGTAGTTTCGAGAAAAACGCGTTTAAAGTTTGAGACAAAGTTTCGGGCAGCGTAACTCAGATAATGATACTTGATACTCACATTTGGTTAATCGGCGATCCCTGATCCATACATTGGGCCTTACAACAAAATCCGTGACAATGACCTTCGGTTAATAGATTTTTAAGTATACAGGGCTATTCACTTTGCGCGCACCACCTGGTAAGGGTGGATACCTTGTGAAAGTCTAAGACTAATTTTCGTTTACCCAAAAGTCCTGGGACTAATGGTTTTCGGGCTACAGAAGGTGTTAGTTTACCAATCACAGGGCCTCCAGCTGCTCAAGTTAGGGCCGGGTCTAAAGTATAAATCTAGCAGTGCCCGTGGCAACTCGATTCCCAGTGAAATAAAAATAAATGATACAATCTAGTGATAAATTTCAGTTACATTTATTGTCGCCAGAGGTCGCCAGGAGTTGTCTACGTCCAACATACACTTTCGTTATCTGTGACCAGGACCACCGCTACGTGGTCTCGTCCTCTAGGTCCACCGCCACGTAGTTTCCGTCCCCCAGGTCGACCGCTATGTAGTTTCCGCCCTGCAGGTACACTGCTATGTAGTTTCCGTCCTTTATGTTCACCGCACCGTAGTTTCCGTCCTCCAGGACCACCGCTACGTAGTTTTCGTCTTCCAGGTCGACCGCTGCGTAGTTTCCGTCCTCCAGGTCTACCGCTACGTGGTACTCGTCCTGCAGGTCTACCGCTGCGTAGTTTCCGCCCTGCAGGTACACTGCTATGTAGTTTTCGTCCTCTAGGTTCACCGCACCGTAGTTTCCGTCCTCCAGGACCACCGCCACGTAGTTTCCGTCCCCAGGTCGACCGCTACGTAGTTTCTGTCCGCCAGGACCACCACTACGTAGTCTTGGTCCTCCAGGTCGACCGCCACGTAGTTTCCGTCTCGCAGGGCCACCGCTGCGTAGTTTCCGTCCTCCATGTCCACCACTACGTAGTCTTAGTCCTCCAGGTCGACCGCTACGTAGTCTTCGTCCTGCAGGACCATAACTCCGTAGTTTTAGTCCTCCAGGTCCACCGCTGCGTAGTTTCCGTCCTGCAGGTTCACCGCTACGTAGTCTTCGTCCTCTAGGCCCACCGCACCGTAGTTTCCGTCCTCCAGGTGCACCGCTACGTAGTTTCCGTCCTATAGGTCCACCGCTGCGTAGTTTTAGTCCTCTAGGTCCACCGCACCGTATTTCCGTCCTCCGGGTCGACCGATTGTAAGTTATTATTAATGAACAATTGATTTAATAGTGCTAAGTGCTGGTAGGCAATCAGTGCACCCATGCAGGCCGTAATAAAATAATTAATTAATTCTTGTTTCTGTCCAAGGATTAATCTCCTCTAGTTTTTATCGAAAGAATTATTCGCGGAAGAGCTCATCGCGGGTACTCTGCAGACGTAACCTCGTAACCCGATTTTTAGGGGTCAACTCGATCTCTGAAATTAACTGAAAAATTAAACTTTAAACATTTTCTTATAATTATCATTCACATCTACAAAAAAAACGATAAAATTTACAAATTGACAACAAATAATTAGAAGTTTTCAATTCGGTTTATTCCAATGAAATGTTTTTCGTCTCTCCTCTAAACCAGTGTTTTTTGAGATACGAGGTTACGTCAGAGTACCCTCGTCATCTTCTCAGAGCCCTATTTTATTACGGCCTGCATGTGTGCACTGATTGCCTACCAGCACTTAGCACTATTAAATCAATTGTTCATTAATAATAACTTACAATCGGTCGACCCGGAGGACGGAAATACGGTGCGGTGAACCTAGAGGACGAAAACTACAGAGCAGTGTACCTGCAGGGCGGAAACTACGCAGCGGTAGACCTGCAGGACGAGTACCACGTAGCGGTAGACCTGGAGGACGGAAACTACGCAGCGGTCGACCTGGAAGACGAAAACTACGTAGCGGTGGCCCTGGAGGACGGAAACTACGGTGCGGTGAACCTAGAGGACGGAAACTACATAGCAGTGTACCTGCAGGGCGGAAACTACATAGCGGTCGACCTGGGGGACGGAAACTACGTGGCGGTGGAACTAGAGGACGAGACCACGTAGCGGTGGTCCTGGTCACAGATAACGAAAGTGTATGTTGGACGGAGACAACTCCTGGCGACCTCTGGCGACAATAAATGTAACTGAAATTTATCACTAGATTGTATCATTTATTTTTATTTCACTGGGAATCGAGTTGCCACGGGCACTGCTAGTTTTATACTTTGGACCCGGCCCTAACTTGAGCAGCTGGAGGCCCTGTGATTGGTAAACTAAGACCTTCTGTAGCCCGAAAACCATTAGTCCCAGGACTTTTTGGTAAAGGAAAATTAGTCTTAGAATTTCACAAGGTATCCGCCCTTACCAGGTGGTGCGCGCAAAGTGAATCGCCCTGTATAATATGGGGTATAAACGAGTTTCTCGAGGGGACTCGTCCTCATGTAGTGGCCGACCGGTTTAGTCGCCACGTCACAAAAGTCGCTGTAACTCCGAAAATAATTCGAATTTCGAAAAATCCTTTGGAGGACATATTCTTAACGGTCTAAACTTTGAAAATATCTGAAAAAATAAGAATCGAATTTTCCAAATTTCTAAACCAGTAGACCCCCTTACCAAAAATCACCCTGTATATATATATTGTAACGTATCAGGCGGCATAGGTCTGATACGTTTACATTCAAACGAGCCGTTACGAATATTCGCGAATATTCCAGAACGTTCGACGAGCTACGAAGTTCGGCGTGACGTCACAGCAGACATATAAGCCGCGTCGACAGACATATCGACAGCAATCTCAAGCAAAGCGCTAGATTGATCCACATCTCGCTTTCTTATCAGACACCATAGGCAAAGCGCCTGGTGATCTGCCTAGCCACACTATCAGATAGTCTTGTTGTAGTTATTCTCAGAGTAATCATATTAGTTTATGAAATATCTCGTTTCCATAGATTCACTCCATACGAACATAACGCATAACTTTTGACAAATCGTTGAAATAAAAATTATAAATTCTACGAAGAAAATTTATCTAGAAATTATTCTCAAATATAAACTCATGAGACATATGGTCTCATGCACATATTCACTTCGGTAATTTAGACAGTAAGTAAAACCATTGTAAATAGTAAATCAAATTGATTGGAATCCTAATAGCGTTAGCGTATTAAATAAAGTCTCTTATATTATTTTTTATTGCTCCAATTTGATGCTGATTCCCTAGTCCGCCATTTCCCGGTCGTAGTTAAACGTCATTTAGCTAGGAATACGGCTGCGAGCGCCTTGCGTTCAAGGTCCGTGATTAGGAGGGATACGGCTGCGTGCACTCAGTGCACAAAGTCCGGTGGTAGACTAGAATACGGCTGCGTGCACTTTGTGCACAAGGTCCGTGCAACTGGGAGACGGCTGCGAACGCACGGCGTTCAAGGTCCGTAATTAGGCATAATGAAGACAAATGAGATAGAGAGGTTGTTTAGTCGGGTTACACTTTAATAAAACCACTATGAGCCGCTTTTGTATTCTTTATTTATTTTAATATAAAGATCGCAAAGGAACGCGTGTTCCGTTATGGTTATTACATCGCCATCTTGTCCTTTTTTTTACTTTGCGCCTTTTGCGACCACTTCTATTATTACTTCGTCTTGGTTCTGAAATTCGACGCTAGTGGCGCTTACACCGGCGGGCTTGAAAGGCTTGACTTTCAATAAGAGAAGAAACAATATAACATATTCATAGGACATCTTATGATTTATGAATAACATCGTTTTGTTATTAAAGGTTATTATTCAATCGGAAGAACACATATCTTTGGCAGAGTTCTCTGTGTTGTTCCGCTTTGAGTTTTTATAGTTACAGTACGAATCAGTCCATCCTTTCCCGGATGAACTTCAATCATTCTTCCCAAACGCCATTGAAGCGGGGGAGTATTAATGTCACGTAGTAATACCATACCACCTGTCTTGACGTTTTCGTTCGACCTTTCAGATTTCCACTTAGTTCTCTGTTGTAATTGGGTAATATACTCTCTCGACCAACGCCGCCAAAAGTCTTGTTGCATTTTAGTTAATAATTCATAACGATTTAAACGATTTGATTTTACATCTGAAACGTCTTATTCAGGAATTGCATTAAGAGCAGATCCAACCAAAAAATGCCCGTGTTAAAACTTCTAATTTACTTGGATCCGATGACAGTGGAAATAGAGGGCGAGAATTCAGACAGGCCTCAATTTGACAAAATATCGTGAACAATTCTTCGTAACTAAGACTACTTCCTCCTATCACCGCCTTGGCGTGTGTTTTTGCAGACTTTACTGCGGATTCCCACAAACCTCCTACGTGTGGCGAATGAGGCGGAATAAACTTCCACTCTATTGCCTTATCTGCGGCAAACCTTTTTACTGTCTCTTGATGAGTCTTACTCGTAAGCAACTCGGCGAATTGCTTCATTACGTTATTGGCCCCTACAAAATTGGTACCATTATCGGAATGTATCGTCTTGCATAGCCCACGACGGGAGATGAACCTTTTTAGCGAATTCAAGAATGCCGATGTAGTCATATCCGAAACTATTTCAATATGGACTGCCTTAGTAGCTAGGCAAACGAAGAGACATATATATATGCTTCAGCGGTTTTGTTTCGAGATACTCTTATTGTATACGGACCCGCATAATCGACTCCTACGCACGAAAACGCTCTACTGGGGGTCATTCGTTCGGAAGGAAGATTTCCCATCAATTGGGTAGAACTAACCGGACGCAACCTAAAACACGTTACACATCTTCACACGACGCAACGAATCGTAACTCTCGCGGATAAGATCCAATATTGTTCACGAAGTGAAGAAAATAATGCTGAGGGTCCAGCATGTAAATCACGATGGTGGAAATGCATTATGATTAGTCTCGTTAACGGGTGTTTTGCTGAAAGTACCATAGGGTATCGTTTCGCGAAAGTTGAAGGTGCTTCTCGTAAATGGCCACCTACTCTTATCACGTCGTTATCATCGATTAATGGGTGAAGATCAAGAATCCGACTCTTCGAGTTAACGACTCGTTTGTTCTTCAGATCGTTGATTTCTCGGTTGAAAAATTGTTGTTGTGCGAGTTTGATTAGGATGTCCATAGTCCTTTTCAATTCCTTGATGGTCAATTCACCAAATGTTCGCTCTTCTCGCGATAGCCTTACGTTATTCTTGAAGCGCAAGACGTACGTAACAACGTGTTAAAGTTTTTGTAGTGAGGAGAATCTTGCGAATAATTCTTCATGGTTCTCGACGGTTGGGAAGGCGAGAGTTACGTTCTTCGTTTCGGGTATTTCGCCAACCGGCGGGCATACAGAATTTGGCCAAGTGTCCTCGTCTTCTTGAAGCCAATCAGGGCCGTTCCACCACACCTTTGAGTTGGTTAATTGTTCAGGGTCGATTCCGCGTGAAATTATATCTGCAGGGTTGTGTTCTGATCTTACGTGTCTCCACTCTCCTTTCTTAGTTGTATCCTGAATTTCTGTTACGCGGTTGCGAACGAACTCCTTCCACTGATGAGGTTGCCCCTAAATCCAGGATAGCACGACGCTAGAGTCGCACCAGAATGTTTTTTGATTGATTGGGATAGTGAGTGCAACCGCCATTTTTTTGTAAAGTTGAGCGAGTAAGAGCGCACCACATAATTCCAACCGTGGCAAGGTGACTGGCTTGATTGGAGCTACACGAGATTTCGCGCACAATAGATGTACTTTCGTATCACCTGATGAATTCGTTGATTTCAGGTAGAGACAAGCTCCGTATGCCAATGTTGAAGCATCACAAAACCCATGTTATTCAACATTAGTCGGACCTGTTATCAAAACCGGTCGAGGGATTATGATGTTGTTGATTTCCAAAAGGTTTTTTTTATATTTCTTCCACTTTGTGTGAAGATCCAGCGGCAGCGATTCATCCCATCCCAGCTGCAATTGCCATAGTTGTTGGAGTAGAATGTTGGCCTTGATTGTTGCAGGTCCTATAAGTCCGAGAGGATCAAAAAGTTGTGCTACGAATGATAATATCACTCTCTTTGTTGGTCTTTGTTCGTCTTCCGTAACTGAAACCTTGTAGTGAAGTTGATATTCGTCTGCCCTCCATCGTAACCCTAGTATTTTTGTTTCTTCACCAATGCTACGACCGAGGAACGAGTCGCCTTCTTCTTTTTTCTGGAGTATAGCTTGTGAGTTAGATTTCCATTTTTGTAACGGAAAACAAGCTGACTCAAGTATTTCTTCGACTTGCTTCCTGAGACGTTGAAGCTCTGTGATCGAAGATCCTCCTGTTATAAGATCATCCATGTAGAAGTCTTCCTTTATAGTTTTAGTGGCTTTAGGTAGTTTCCCTACATTTTCGATTGCTAATTGCGCAAGGCATCTTGTTGCGATAAATGATGCTGGTCCTGTCCCGTATGTAAGTGTGTTGAGTCGATAGGTCTTAGGTGGGGCATTGACGTCATTCCTCCACAATATTCTCTGAAGGTCTCTATCTTCTGGGTTAACCGAAACTTGCCTATGGGGAATTCCACATGAACTCGGTAAATGTTTGACCCTGACACCTTCCGATTTGGGCCATGATTTTTTATGTTATTATACTTGACCGAAGACACGCACCGAATTTTTTTCAGATTTTTTCGAAACCCCGCCATTTTTTTAAAAATGCACAAAACGCCAACATAAGAGCCCCAATTTAAAAATCTGAAAAAATTCTCAAAAATCCTTTGTCAGATATCAAAATTTTCCAGCCTTAAGTCAGAGTGGGCAACCGTTTGCTTCCATTCTTTTTCGTGATTTTTTCGAAAAAAATTACGAAAAAGAATAGCAACAGATGCCAGTCCACTGTGAACTAATGCTTGAACGTTTTTATACGTCACGCACGATTTTTGGGAATTTTTGCTGATTTTTCCGAAGCGATTATATTTTTTCTCATATTTTTGGATTCAGATCGGATGAAAAAAAATCGCATGGGAAAAATCTGATAAAATTTCCAAAAATCGTGCGTGACGTATAAAAACGTTCAAGCAACAGTTCACAGTGGACTGGCAACTGCTGCTGTTCATTTTCATAATGTTTTTTCGAAAAAAGCACAAAAAAGAATGAAAGCAAACGTTTGCCCACTTTGGCTGAAGGCTGAAAAATTTTGATATCTGACAGAGGATTTTTGAGAATTTTTTCAGATTTTTAAATTGGGGCTCTTATGTTGGCGTTTTGTGAATTTTAAAAAAAATGGCGGCTGTTCGAAAAAATCTGAAAAAAATTCGGAGCGTCTCTTCGATCAGGTACGATAACATAAAAAATCGTGGCCCCAATCGGAAGGTGTCAGGGTCAAACATTTACCGAGTTCACGTGGAATTCCCCCTATATATCTTAGTAATATCTGCAATTAGTACGTATTCGTGTTGTCGAAAGCGAGCGAGAATGTCCACCAGTTCTCTTTGAATTGTTGGACCGACCATCAAAATATCGTTTAGGGATTTGCCTGATGTCGTTCGACTGGATGCGTCAAAAACGACCCGAAGTTTCGTGGTTGCCCGCTCCTCATCCATCACTGCGTGATGTGGCAAGTAGTTCTTTGTTGTGAGCTCATTATTCTCCTTTACGATACTCATATGTTCTAATTTCTCGTATTCTTCCATGAAATCTACATATCGGGCTTTGATTTGTGGGTTCCTTGTGAATTTCTTTTCGATGGATTGCAGACGTTTCAGAGCATTTCCATAAGATTCTCCGAGTTGGCTAGGATCATTTCGATACGGGAGTCGAACCTCGAATCTTCCTGAAGGTAGTCTTGTGTGTGTTTGTGCAAAGTGTTTCTCGCACGACAATTCTTCTTGCGACAAATCTTGTGTTGTTTGCAGCTCTTCGATTTACCAAAATCGTTGGAGTTGATCTTGTAGGTTTCTCGTATCAGAAAATCCGCAGAACTTTCGGGTTGTTATTTGTTGCTTTTCAATTACATATGGGCCCCCAATTATCCAGCCTAATTTCGATTTTTGTAGCATCGGTCTATTTTTTCCATTTCTTATCTGTTCTGCGCAAATTAAGTCCCAAAATACACCGGCTCCTAATAATATATCGATATTTTGAGGGATGTGATATTCAGGATCGGCTAAAATAACGTGATTTGGAATGTTCATAGACTGTGTACCGAACGTAATCAGAGGGATTTTGTCTGTAATCTCATTTAGTATTGAGAACGAAAGCTTGATTGAAAAGGCGTTTACCTTAGACCTAATAGTTGCGCTAGTCGCTGCGGAGATTTGTGTCACTGTCTGAGCTATTGCCCCTACAGACTGGATAATCTTTCTTTTCTGTAATTTCAGTTTATCGCACAATGCTCGAGATATGAAGTTTGATTGTGAACCGCTGTCCAACAGTGCTCTTGCTTCTATTTTGTTACCTGAGTTGTCTTCGATATAAACGATTGCCGTTGAAAGTAATACCTGCTCGGTTTTTTTCATGGCGCAAGTAGCTATTGAATTTACCGATTGTTGCTCTTTTAATGAGTTTTCGTTATTGTTACTACTAGTGTTTGTTCGTGAATCGCACGATTTTTGCTGTACGCCATCCGATCGATCCTCGAAGTGTAATAATGAGTTATGTTTCTTACCACATTGTTTACAGTTTCCTGCCTTGCAATTCTTTACCGCGTGTCCTTTACCAAGGCAGTTTAAGCACAAGCCGAGACGTTTTATTTCATTTACCCTTGTTTGAACTGAGAGGTCGCGTAGTTTTTGGCATTGATATATCTTATGGTCTTCTTGACACATAATGCAAATATTTTGAGTGGTCGAGTTTTGAGTGCTAACGTGAGATGTAGAATGGTTGGTTTTTTGTTTTGTGTTTGACCCCCCCTGGTATTTATTATTATTTTCTTGTCTCTGTTGTTGGATTGCCTCGAGAATTTGGCATTTGTTTGATAGAAAGGTTTTGAGCTGTTCTACTGTACACTGAGAAAATATTGCGCTCACCGCGCTCGCACCATCTTTTTCTAGCGGTACGGTCGCACACTAACGAATACGAGCGCTCCACCATCGCACTTTGAGAGCCCGAACGTCTAAAACTCATTGGCATGCGGCCGTCGCATCGACTCTGCGCACTCGGTCATCGCAGAAATAAGTTCGCGCGCTCAAGTCGAGACACGGACGCTCTCGCACTTCAGAGGGCCCTACATTACCATAGTCGTGAGATTGCTTGCTTCGCACTCTGCGAGCTGGGCGCGCGCACAAAGCTTCGACTTCTGTCATCTGACTTTTACGACTACGGTGCTCTCATGTGCGAGCACCGAACACGCAAAATTTTCTCAGTGTAGGTTGATCTTCGGAGATTGCCTTTTCTTCCCATTCGCGCTTCGTTATTGGATCGATCTTGTTTAATACTAATTCGACAACTAACGTGTTCCATGCGTCTACCGGTTCCCCGAGGTTTTTCAACGCTCTCAAATGCTTTCTTAATTCGTTGGATAGTGTACGCAATCCTATCGCGGATTCTTTCGATACTTGTGGTAACTCAAAAAGAGCGCGCACGTGGTGACGCGTAGTTAGGCGTTTGTTTTCGAATCGCTCTTTCAACAGGTCCAGAGCAACTGCGTAATTTTGTCCCGTGATTTCGAGTGAACCTATTACTTGGGCCACTTGGCCTTTGAGCGCTGAGTTCAAATAATAGAGTTTTTGTACGTTTGATAATATAATGTCCGCGTCGATCAGAGCTTTGAACAAATCGTAAAAATGCGACCATTTTTCGTAACAGCTATCAAATTCTGGTAAAGCTATTGTTGGTATTTTTACATTAGGGCGAGTGAACTCGGCTCCTTGCGGTCTTTAATCTCCGTTCCCTTGGTTTGAATCAGTTAACTTATTTCGGCCTTTGGTTATTACGTCGTAGAATAGTGATTCGAAAACTTTGGACTCTCCTTCTAACTCGTTAGTTAGCTCTTCTCCTATGTCGAGAACGCGTATTTTTTTTTGTACCTGTTCGAATTCTTCTAATAACTTTTCAGCCTTTCTTGACCGTCCGCTAAGTTCTACTGCATTTCCTGAACCCGGGCTGAAGGCAGTTAGATAGGTTGTGAATCGCGTTAATTTTGATTTTACGTTTGCTCGGATACGCTTTAATGCCGCAATGTCAGCCATGCTACTTAATTATCTACGAATGAAACCTGTCTGAATTCCCGAAGTCGAACGAAATATGTAAGGAGAGGATGGACTTACAGATTTTTTTTTTTTTTTTGCTTATTTTTATTTTGGTCGAGCTTCTTCGAAGAACCGTTGTTTTTCTTTGTTGACGTCGTGGCTGCGCTGCCGTACAGATGTTTTTCTGTTGCTGAGTCTCTGCTCCGTCGATAAAGAAATTTCTCTGCCGAGTTTGTTTACGTCTCGTTGACGCCAAGGATTCAAGTAGTTGAGAACGTTCGATTGGTTCGAGAATTTTCCGCTGCTGTTGGACGCTATCGACATCGCTATATTCTGCCGTATAACGATTTTTTTTTTTTTTTGTTAAAACTTTGGTTTTAGATGTGATGTAGATTTGGTATTTGTTCACTGGTAAATAACGTTTCCAGTCTGTTTTGAAACCTGCTCGAATGGCGAATTTGATTGCCGCACGCCACGAAATTTTTTTTTTTTTCGATGTGGTGCGTACGTATCGTTTGTTTTCACAACTTTTTTCCTCGAAGGACCATTTGTTTAGTCGGGTTACAATTTAATAAAACCACTATGAGCCGTTGTTGTATTCTTTATTTATTTTAATATAAAGATCGCAAAGGAACGCGTGTTCCGTTATGGTTATTACAGCGCCATCTTGTCTTTTTTTTTACTTTGCGCCTCTTGTGGCCACTTCTATTATTACTTCGTCTTGGTTCTGGAATTCGACGCTAGTGACGCTGACAGAGGTCCTGAAAATTCATAACGAGTAACGAACTCACGATAACTGACAGTTTCGCGTAGCCGCTGAACTGCCGTGAAGTAACAATATATTAGGCCGGAGTGAAAAGGACTGATTTTCGCGGATCGTATTCTCATAGTGCGGGAAAGTTGCATCTTGGCATCACTAAAGACTGTGCCAAAGGAGAAAATTTACAATCGATATCTTCTGTCCCGGCAAACGCCCTAAAGTTTTGAATTTTTTAACATGGGGTTTAAACAGAGAAAAAACGCAAAAATCCAAGTTGGCACTAAAAAATTCACAAAAACTCACTGGGTCGTCCGATTCCAGTCTTCGTACGCTTATTCGAGACGGGAAAAATGTAGCTTCCGTTTGACGTTTCAAAATTCGAGATATCATACTTACTTTCGAAGATACAAAATCGAAAAATTGAGTATTTTCGAGAAAAACTCAATTTACAAACGCGTGTATCCTCGCAAGTGAGTAAGATATTTTCAATTTCAAAACGTCAAACGGAAGCTACATTCTCTCTGCCTCGAATGAGCGTGCGGAATCTGAAATCGGCCGACTTGGTGAGTTTTTATACATTTTTTAGTGCCAACTTGTCTTTTTGCCTTTTTTCTCCATTTAAACCCCGTGTTAAAAAATTAAAAACTTTCGGGCGTTTGCCGGAACAGGAGATATCTATGTAGTTTGTTTTGAATCTTGGGTATGTAGCAACGAAGGAAGTATGCAAGGCAAAGTCATATACACTATAGCACCTGTATGACGGATGTGTCACAAGCAGGCTGTGTGAGTTTATTGCATATTGCGGCCTTGTATATGTGCGTATTATTTTTATTAAGTAATTAATTAAATTGTTAATTAATTAGTTAACATTTTTCTATCCCGGGGTATTCATTTAAAATAATTTATCTGATGAGAAAAATTAACGGACGATCCGGGAATCGAACCCAGGATCTACGGAAGCCTATCCGAGGACTTACACCCGAGACCACCTATCTCGTCCACGGGTCACCGCAATCTTTCTCATCTTTTGATATTCTTGTGCTCAGTATATATGTGTAGTTTGTTTTGGATCTTGGGTATGTAGCAACGAAGGAAGTATGCAAGGCAAAGTCATATACACTATAGCACCTGTATGACGGATGTGTCACGAGCAGGCTGTGTGAGTTTATTGCATATTGCGGCCTTGTATATGTGCGTATTATTTTTATTAAGTAATTAATTAAATTGTTAATTAATTAGTTAACATTTTTTTATCCCGGGGTATTTATTTAAAATAATTTATCTGATGAGAAAAATTAACGGACGATCCGGGAATCGAACCCAGGATCTACGGAAGCCTATCCGGGGACTTACACCCGAGACCACCTAGCTCGCCCACGGATCACCGCAATCTTTCTCATCTTTTGATATTCTTGTGCTCAGTATATATGTGTAGTTTGTTTTGAATCTTGGGTATGTAGCAACGAAGGAAGTACGCAAGGCAAAAAAAAAATATTACTTCGCCTTGCGTACTTCCTTAGTTGCTACATACCCAAGATTCAAAACAATTTACACATATATACTGAGCACAAGAATATCAAAAGATGAGAAAGATTGCGGTGATCCGTGGGCGAGCTAGGTGGTCTCGGGTGTAAGTCCCCGGATAGGCTTCCGTAGATGCTGGGTTCGATTCCCGGATCGTCCGTTAATTTTTCTCATCAGATAAATTATTTTAAAAGAAGATATCTATTGTCAATTTTCTCCTTCGGCATAGTTTTTAGTGATACCAAGACGCAACTTTTCCGCACTATTAGAATACGATCCGCGAAAATCGACCTTTTTCACTCCGGCCCAATATATATGGGGTATTCCACCTCAACTCGACGTGTCCCCAGACCTTGACATTTCCGATTTCGCTCATTTATTTTGTGCATGTTGCACCATCAGATACAACTACTCTCACCAAAGCTTTTAGGGATTGGTCTCATCGTTTTGATGAGGTAAAATATTGAAATTTCGGTGTTTGCGTTGATACGAAGATTTCCAACGCATGTAACTTGAAATCTATCTGTCCTATCGAGAAAATGAATAATACAAAATTTCCTGTTTTTTGACTGTTCTACGTAAAAATAATTTTTTCAAAACTCTTCAACCCTTGTGTCAGTTGTTATTCGCGAATAAAAGCTTATATGCTGTTTTTCGAAGAATAGGCCACCTTCGATTTCATTGAAATTTTCACACGATATTCCACGAAAAATTACGCAAATTGCAAGACCTTGTTTGAGATGGCTCGACTTTTGGTTCAGAAGTTACAATCATTTAAAAATCTGTAAAAGCCTATAACGGAACGAAGCCGCTTGAAAATGGAACGATGGAGGGATTGGAAATGAAAACAGTCATAGTTTGCATAAGCAGTAAGTAAGCTGTACTGTATTTGAGAATAAAATGCACAATTCATTTGAATACCAACGACTATTTTGATTTCCAATCCTTCCATCGTTCCAATTTCAAGCGGCTCCGTTCCGTTATAGGCTTTTACAGATTTTCAAATGATTGTAACTTCTGAACCAAAAGTCGAGCCATCTCAAACAAGGTCTTGCAATTTGCGTAATTTTTCGTGGAATATCTTGTGGAAATTTCAATGAAATCGAAGGTGGCCTATTCTTCGAAAAACAGCATATAAGCTCTTATTCGCGAATAACAACTGACACAAGGGTTGAAGAGTTTTGAAAAAATTATTTTCACGTAGAACATTCAAAAAACAAGAAATTTTGTGTTATTCATTTTCTCGATAGGACAGATAGATTTCAAGTTACATGCGTTTGACATCTTCGTATCGACGAAAACACCGAGATTTCAATAATTTGCCTCATCAAAACGATGAGACCAATCCCTAAAAGCTTTGGTGAGAGTAGTTGTATCTGATGGTGCAACATGCACAAAATAAATTAGCGAAATCGGAATTGTCAAGGTCTGGGGACACGTCGAGTTGAGGTGGAATACCCCATATATATTAGGCCTGGCCAAAACAAAAAATTGTTTTTTGATTTCGTCTCTGGCAACTCTAGACATTAGTCTTGGGTCCAATAAGGACTCTGTCAAAATTTGGGCTTCGTCGGATAATTCTAAGAGGTTGCGCATCGAGTCTCAATATTTGCATTTGATTAACACGTGAAAAATAACTTTTCACCGTTCAAAGCTGTTCTAGAAAAATCTAGGCCATCGAGGGGTTTTTTTTTTAATCTTTTGGCAATTTTTTTTTTTTTCAATTTTTTTTTGCAATTATTTATTTCAAAAATTTGTTGAATGAAAAATTAAAAAAAAAAATTGCCAATAAATTGAAAATAAAAAAAAAAATGCCAAAAAATTAAATAAAAATAATGGAAGCCGCACACCAATGTACACCCCCCTCGATCGCCTAGATTTTTCTAGAACAGCTTTGAACGGTGAAAAGTTATTTTTCACGTGTTAATCAAATGCAAATATTGAGACTCGATGCGCAACCTCTTAGAATTATCCGACGAAGCCCAAATTTTGACAGTCATTATTGGACCCAAGACTAATGTTTAAAGTTGCCAGAGACGAAATCAAGAAATAATTTTTTGTTTTGGCCAGGCCTAATATATATATATATTGTGACGTTGTACTTTGTGCAGGCGTCCCAGGTTCAATAGCCGCCATAGAAAAAGAACACGGTCGGCAGGATACTACAGGAGCGGCAAAGACAGATCTAGGCAGGCTAATATTATTTCTAATTATTTGTATTACTTTGCATTCTTTTCCCTATGAAAATTGTATTTCGCGACTCGGCGTGACACGAGTCGGGCTACCACCGAGGGATGACCCCGAGGAAACGCTCGCACAGGACGACTAGCCGCAGTGGATGCCTTGATGACGGCGTAAAGGGCTGCAGCAGAGTCCCTGGTGCAACGAAGCCTCCCGTCAACTAACAACTCCTCAGCCCGGTGCTGAACCACATTTTCCGTCTCGCAACTGGATGTCTTGCTAACAGCGTACAGGGCTGTAGGGAACTACATCGAAAGCCTCCTATTACCAAGACTTATCGGCAACGACCGAACCAGCCTCCACCATCTACCGTTCTGACCTTTTGACACGCCGCTGTGTTGGCCTTGAAAGCCCGCAGCGGAACAAACTGAAGCAGCAACAATCTCACGAGGGAGATCCGAGTGGTCCACCGTCACGTCAATGGTGGAGTAAGGTGAAGATCCGGTACAGGATCACTGAAACTCCAGCCAGATCCCGCAGTTATGGAAACCTCTGGTAGGTGAACAACTGTGGTGTTCCTCTTCTTCGGCAAAGGACGGCGAGTACCGAAAAAGGCGAACGGCAAGTCAAACTTCCCGCTAATTATTAGCACACAGGCATAAGTCAGCTCCAGGAGAAAGAAGAATTCCTCAAAATCGGCAGAAGGATTCTAGCGTGTCGTCAACCACTTGTCCGCTAGATCCTCCCCTCTATGACCGATAATTAGGCCAATCACGGGCGCACGTGAGGATGTCCGCAAGATTCCGCGACACCTCGAGCCTAGGAAACCTACAGCATTCTCTGTCTTCTGCGTTCAACTGCCGACCGTGACACACGCGCCTTACCGTACCGAGTCTTATTTAACCTAAATTCTATTCCACATTTTTCGATCTAATTCCATAGTCTAAATTTAAAAATTTAAGTGATAAGTGCTTTGAAGCCAATAATACAGCTGTAAGGTAAGCCTGTTTAATTTATTGTAAGGCCACGAGTTAATTTTCCTCAATATTATCGAGTACGATTATTTTATAGAGTACTTCGCTACGCAGGCGTTGGGCCACGAGGTCCTGTCTCGTCGTAGATTATCTTAGTTAAATCTTTCCATAATCGTCTCGTCATTAATTCTTTCACAGTATTTCCATCAAATGGTAAATTAGCTCGTGACTGGTTGGCTGATTATGCTTGTTCCGAGGAGTATTCCTTGCTTAACCCATTGAACAGGCAAACGCACCTCGAGTATCGGTGTAAGGCTGGTGGGGGGACAGCCAATGAGAGTGCTGTCATGTAGTGTAGTAGTGAATTCCGTATGTATTAGTGTCTCGGTGAAACTCACACCGCGCAGAGCGTCAGGGACGTACTATAAGAAAGTGGATAATATTTGTCTGTTCCATTCTTCAGTTCAAATTCTGCGATCACATACGCTCCTGGGCCTGCCATCCCCACTCTCGACTCCGCTCGTTCGGCCGCAGAGTGGGGAAAGACTTTGCCTGTTCAATGGGTTAAGATATTGCTTTCGGGCTATTTCTATTTTCTATTCGTTATTCGCTATTTTGCTTGCGGACCTAGGAGTCCTATAATTGGTGGTTTTAGCTGCTTATTTCGTAGTTTGCATGATAAAATATTCTTATCTGATCTGTCTTGCCTATCCTGTAGTATTGTGAACGCGGATGTAGCCGTGGAGACGATTAATCTCGTACCGTATATTTCGTACTACTATTCTGAGATACCTTTCTTTCTTTCACTGAGAATTTCCACGTTAGAATAAGTTAGTGAGTAAGTTATAGGGGCCTTCGGGTCCGGACTGATTTAGAATCAACATTTTTCTCCCGTTTCGAGAGAGTAATTTTTTGTATTGTGTCGAGCCTTATATTTCTTCAATTTGTGAAATTACCTGGGATTTATTAATGACCGTACCGTTCTTCGAGAGAAGAAATTATCATCAAATTGATTGATTGAGAACAATTTGAATCTGTGTTATTCCTGAGCAAAATAATTTCACCTTGTTACCCATCCCCTCTACCCTCTGATTTTTATTCTGAATTAGCCGAGTAAATCCGTCGTAAATCTCTAGAAAATTCATCTTGATTGTTCACAACTGACGTGACAGCGTCTGGCGCCCAACGGAAAATTTGAGTAGTTCTATTCTTTTGGAATTATTATAGTATCGTATCGAAACTAGGGGTTAGCGCCGTAGGATATCGCGAAGAGTTTCCCTTCATCTCTTTCCTCAGCAGGAAAAACGCGGTTACAATATATATATACTAGGGGGGCTACGCCCCCCTGCGCGCTTCGCGCGCCAACCCCCCATATTATTAGTAGTTTCTTAGTGACTTTTTAATGTCTATGCCGAAAAAAACAAAGTATGGGGCGTACCCGTTTTTAAAAACACTTGGTTTATGGGCATGCCACATAATATATTATTATCCACGCCCACGCGGTTGAGAGCCTATCTCTGGATGACGTAATTCCGAAGGGTAAGATAACATTTGGTGGGGAGAAATCTGCAAATAATAATATATGGATGAGTAACGATCATAGCAATTATTGCAACAGTTATCGTTTTCATACCACTTTGCAGTAGATAACCCGGCGCGTTTTTTTTTAAGTGGTTTCCTCAGAAAGTCTAATCCACTATGTATTCTTAATACATACTCTACGTTATGTATTAAGCATATGTTATAGTGCAAAGCAGCTTATGTTATGGCGCAAAGCAGCCATCATTGCGCAAAGCCGCAATGTGTCATATTTTTCTGTAACTACGTGTATTTTAGAAGTTCTATCCAAACTAGATTTTTAATTTCTTCTGAATTTTTCGTAAACCATCATTTATGCTTAAATTTCTGATGAGCATTACTATAGCACCGATTTTTAATAATAATTTATGTACTGGTAACCCGAGAAATTTTAAAGAATTTAAATACTGGATAGGTTAATTTAAATTCGCATCAGCCTCAGTTTGGTCCACTCTTTTATATTTTGCTCGATCAATACTGAAATAGGTTTTTTCAAAGGTTTTAACATTTTTTAATATCTTGTCATTTAATTTGTAAATGTCTTAATTATGACTTGCTAAAATCGTATGATTAGATAAATCTTCCATATTATCGTTAACGGTACCGTAAATTTTTTAGCAAATATCATCAGTTTTGAAAGTGCAAAATTGAATGAATTGGTAGCATATCGAATGTTTTGTGATTCACGTTTATATCTTCAATCTATATTCAATCTCACGAAGAATTTCGATTATCCTCATACTCCACTACTTCTCTCTCGTCAAGTCGCCGTGCGAACGCTTCCCATCTCTCCTGTTCTGCTTCTTCTTCGGCTGCCTGCGCGGCTTCCATTTCGGCTAACCTCTCGCTATCATTTGCCAATTCCACCCACCTTGCTGCAAAGTATGCCCTCAACTCGTGTTCCCTCTCGTCTTCATATGCAGCCAACGCTTCCGCCTCTCTCTGATCGGGATATTCATCTCCAAAATCGTGCACATATTGTGCCCATTGCTCGGCTTCCTTGGCATTCATCTCGGCATACATCCCGGCTTCCACCTCAGCGTGGTGTTCCCGAAAAATTTCGTCGATTTCTTCGTTTGTAAGTTCGTCTATTATGATAATTCAATCAATCTTTAGCGATGTCACGGTTTTCCGTCGCTCGGTTTGGTAATCAAATACACATTGATATTACATACCCTCCATATGCTCGACTGGTTCCATTATTGAAAAATTGTTCAACAAATCTTTGATAACAAGTTTTCGAAATTCATCCACTGAAATTTATTTATCATAGGCTGCGAAGTCAAATGAATAATCACGACGAAAATTTATCGAATATCGATTTTTAGAAAAACAACGAAAATTTATCGAATATCGATTACACGTCATGAAATTAAATGTAGAAATGCGAAATGCAAACCGTGACTATATTCATCCAAAAAATGAGCACTCATCGAAAATATATCAAATATCGATATTTTCCCTATTTTTCGTGTTCTTGATATAATTGATACATGTGTCGCGGACTACCTGTATATGAAGATGGTAATACAAACATATTTCCTAACCTTTCTCCATTTTCGAAATTACCCGATCTATTCATAGCACTTCCGGCAACATGGTCCACTAATCCCTGATAACATTCTGTTCGTAATTGTTTTTGCTTGTACCTGATATGATTCAATCTATTACTTTCAATTATTATATAAGCTTGAACTATATACTGTTGCGTCAACCTTCCACAGTACAGAATAGGATTAAATTTACTGTTTGGTCTGTACGCCGAACGATATGAGTAATATTGAAGCGCTGTTAGTCGTTTCTGAACATCCGGATTTTGTGTGAATACTGAGCTCTAGCCTAAATCGCCACAAGGGAACATCAAAGGGAAAACCATAGAGTCGATATGAAACGATAATTTATTTGAAGATGTATAACTATTTACACCAGGTGGAAGATCTTTCGGATAAGCACTGTAACGGGCTTGGTAGCCGATTATAACTTAATGGCAAAATAGGATGGGGTGTGAGGGGGAGTAAATGTGAGCGAGTAATGTGAGTTTAAGAAAATTATAATAACGATTTATTCAATGAATCCTTAAATCTAATACATGGGGGGTGAGTGGGTGTGTCGGTGTAGTTAGGTAGGGTTACGTGAGGTCTAAATCAATCAAACGGTACTGACCTTAATTAGCGAAGGTTTGGAACTATCTTCAGGAGTTGCGGGGTTGAACACTAGTCTAAGTGACGGTAGATACTTGAGTGACTAGAGTGACGATCGGACCTCGTGTCCGATCGTCCTCAGCTAGCTTCGCATATTTTCGTTCGTTTTGAATTTACTTTGGTTTCCCCGCGTGGCTTGGGGAGACTTGTGACTTGCTATGTCACAACTCCCCCCTCCCCACGCGGGGTAAAGCCTATAGGGTAAACCGTTTTATATGTGTAGTGTTATGTGTACTTATATCCTATTCTCTATATTACCGTATTGGACTGAATATAAGTCGACCCCGAATATAAGTCGACCCTCAATTTTTGACCTCTGATTCAGTACTTTTCTTTTGGATCTGAATATAAGTCGAATTTTAGGAGAAAATTACCTATTATCACAGGTGGATATTTATTTATAATATAGCGTTTTTTTTTTTAAATACATTGCATAGTCAAGTGAATAATTTCAAATTGAGGCAACCAAAATTACAGACATTCCAGGTATATTTCAATCAGCAGACTCTTCGTCAGTGCCCTCCTCGGCTGTTGAGTCTTCACCAGAGCTTTCCTCAGATGTTGAGCCTTCGTTTTCTGGAATGAGAGCATCTTCATCTTCCCAGAGCACGTCATCTTCAGTTCCATCCATTGCATTGCTTATACAGCATTTTTTGAAGCCTGCGATGATCGTTTCACTTTTAATGTTTTGCCAGGCGGTTTTGATCCATTGCAATAATAGAGGAACAGATGGTTTTTTTATTTTTCTAGTCGGTGTAAGAGCGTGATCTGCTTCCAGCATCCAGTTGCTATAACAAGTCCTCAATTTGTCTTTGAAGGGCTTGTTCACTACTACGTCCGGTACTTGTAACTGAGATGTCATGCCTCCTGGGATGATGACTAAATCTGTCTTCAGATTTTGGATTTGACGTTTTACGGCAACAGTTGTGTGCCCACGGAAAGCATCCAGAACTAGCATGGCTTTTTGCCTCAGCAAAGCGCCAGGTCGCCTATCCCATACCACTCTCAGCCAGTCTTGCACTAGATCTTCAGACATCCATCCATTGTCTTGGCAGCGAACATGTATCCCAGGTAGCAGTCTTTCTTTTGGTAGACGTTTGCGTTTAAGTACAACGTACGGTGGAAGTTTAGTCCCGTCGGCTAGCACTGCCAACATTACAGTTATCCTTAATTTGTCATTTCCAGAGGTTTTGATAAGTACGCTTTTTGCACCTCGCTGCTCGACAGTCATATTTGATGGCATATCAAAATAAACTGGTGTCTGGTCAGCATTACCCATTTGGCCGATTAGATAGTTGTGCTCTCTCCTTAATTTCAATACAAAACGCTGGTACTCAATTAGTTTTTCCTCGAAATCATTAGGTAGACGCTGGGCAAGAGTTGTCCTTCGCCGTAGTACTAAACCATGTCTTCGCATCATACGCTCACACCATCCTAAACTGGCCTTGAATTGCATCCGTGGAATATTCATGGATTTTGCTATTTCCAGGCCCTTCAATTGTATAACTTCGCGCGTGATTGCAAAACCTTGGCCTCTTTTTTCGAGCACATAGGCTGCGACTTGATTGTCTAATTCTGAGAATCTGCCGCATTTAGGCCCTCTAAAACTTCGTCGCATTGAGTTTGCACCCCTTAGCTTATGCTTCATTTGACGCCAATCGCGTACATTTTTTTCTGATAAACCGTATTTTGACGCGGCTCGGCAATTGTTAGTATTTTCGGCTTCCCGTACAACTATGAGTTTGAAATTCGCATCATAACTACGACGAACGTTTTTCTTGACCTGATTGATCTGAGAACCCCTAGTCTGCACTATATCTGCACTACGAAATCTCTGTAAATCCATTCTAATTCCAATAATCAATTGTTGCACGCACGAAACATAAATAATTTGTTTATTTCAACTTCAGACTGATGCCTCTAGAAAAAATTGAAATTCGAATACTCGATCTTCGAGATAAAGCGCGCGCGCAATGCGCGAATATGCATCGCATTGCTGAAATATTACGATTATTGGTCGATAACGAAGTTTCCAGTCGATAATGCAAATCCCTAAGAAGGTCCCGAATATAAGTCGAGCCCGAATATAAGTCGAGTACGGTTTTTGAGGGTAAAGTCGTTTACCAAAAACCTCGACTTATATTCAGGCCGATACGGTATATTATCTCATACTTCATGTCTTTTCATCTCTTTTGTCTCTAGATTCTATCCTCTATTTTTAATTGACTTTTTCCTTATCTTTACTCGTATTTTATACCTTATTTACCCCGGTGTGTCGTTTTCGTTGTCATTTCCTGGTGTCGTGTCGTTTCGTTGTCTTTTTTTTTTTTTGGTATCGTGTCGTTTCCTTGTCGTGTAGTTTCGTCGTCATGTCGTTATGGTGTTCTGTTGCATTTATGTTTCTTCCTTCTCTTGTCTATCCTGCTGTTGTGTCCGTGTCATCTCTTTTCCTGTTTTGCTCATCTTCTTCTTTTTATTATGTGGTGTCAAATGTCGTGTCTGTGTCTGTCTCCATCTCGTCTGCTGTTTCGTACTCGTCTGATTCTGTTATTTGGTCTGTGTCCTGTGTGGTTTGTTCGTGCGTCTCGTTTTCTGTGTGGTCTTTTGGTGTTAGTTGGTATTGTGTGGGAAATGGTGGGTGTGATCGTGTACGTTTACGTCTCTGGTGTCTTATCGTCGCGTTGTATAGTGGTAGTGTGATCGTCGGTATGTCGTATGTTGGTGGTGATGGTGGTGTGTAGGGTGGTAAGTCTTCTAGTGTGATTAGTGTGGGTGTAGCGTCCTGTATCTTCTCGTTTCTGTTTTTGTATTTTATGTATCTGTCTGTCGTTTCCATTAATGTAAATCCTGCGTCTATTCTGTCGATCAGTTTTGTCATTTCGTCTCGTGTGTCTGTTTTTGGTTTTACTGTCCGTTCTTACGGAGTGTGATTGGTGTGAGTGATTGGTGTCGGGTTTTTTTTTCGTGAGTCGTGTGGCGGGTGGGTTTGGGTATCTGTGTTCGTGTGGTGGTTGTCCCGGTGTTTGTAGTAGGGGTATTTTCGGTGTTTGTGTTACGTCTCGTATGTACTGTCTTGGTATCGGTAATAGTGTGCGTCGTGATTCTGTCGGTGGGTGTATGTTGTATTGATGTTGTAATGGTCTGTCTGCTTGTATCGTCTCTTGCGTTGCGTATCGGTGTATATTAGGCCGGAGTGAAAAAGGTCGATTTTTGTGGATCGTATTCTAATAGTTCGGGAAAGTTGCGTCTTGGCATCACTAAAAACTGTGCCAAAGGAAAAAATTTACAATCGATATCTTCTGTCCCGGCAAACGCCCTGAAGTTTCGAATTTTTTAACACGGGGTTTAAATGGAGAAAAAACGCAAAAAGACAAGTTGACACGAAAAAATTGATAAAACCTCAATCAGTCGGCCCATTTCAGTCTTCGTACTCTTATTCGAGGCGGGGAAAATGTAGCTTTCGTTTGACCTTTTGAAATTCAAAATATCTTACTTATTTTCGAAGATACAAAATCGAAAAATTGCGTTTTTTCGGGAAAAACTCATTTTTCACACGTGTGTATCTTCGCAAGTGAGTGAGATATTCCGGATTTTGAAACGTCCAACGGAAGCAACATTCTTTTTGCTTTGGATGAGCGTACGGAGACTGAAATCGGCCAACTCAGTGAGTTTTTATGAATTTTTTAGTGTTAACTTGTCTTTTGGTGTTTTTTCTCCATTCAAAGCCCGTGTTAAAAAATTTGAAACTTTAGGGCGTTTGCCGGAACAGAAGATATCGATTGTAAACTTTTTCCTTTGGCACAGTTTTTAGTGATGCCAAGACGCAACTTTCCCGAACTATTAGAATACGATCCGCGGAAGTCGACCCTTTTCACTCCGGCCTAGTGTATATGAGTCAGTCCACGTCAACCGGGACACCTTTTTGACCGCATGTTCTTGAAAATCGTCGTAATTTTTTTTACATATTCTCTGGGTAAAATGAATGTATGAAACATTTTTTTTTTTTTTTTTAACCTGAAGGGCTTAGAAGATACAAGGGGTTGAATTTTCGAAAAAAACACCAAAAATCGGAATCGCGCTCTTCTTCAGACGTTAATATCTCCGGTTCCCTTGGTCGTACAGACATCGTAAATAACTCATTTCGAAGCTCTTGAATCGCACTTTCATGTTATGAATTTTTAATTCATGTCATAAACAATTTTCTATTTGTTATTAACAATTATATTTTTTAAACGTGATTTTCGAGATGATTACACCCTTTGAAAATTCTGAAAAAAATATGAGCGTGTTCCTTGATTAATTCTCTACAAAATCTGTAATTTTCAAAATGGAACTCCGATGGAAACTATATTTAAAAAACGATTGAACCGTGCGGGATGTCGCGCGCGGCTGTCTACGCGGGCGTGCCGAGACCGAGGCTTGTTCGCTTCACACGTAGAGAATACAGGGGGGCATATTACGATGAAATTCATCAAATCCAATAACTTACCGAATTATTTATTCCATTTCATGCTGAATACTCGACTTGAAACTATAAAAATATTAGTATAGAGATACAAACTTGACTAAAATCTTGAAAAAAACTGCTGAACATAACGTACTTTTCGATCCCATCCATCGGAATACGACACCGTATTATTCGATCGATTACGTACTTAATTAATGAATTTGAAATTTTAATACCTACAGTGTACAAGTGACTCGAAAAAAATTATTTTTGGAGGTATAATAGTCCCCCCTTAAGATTCCAGTGAAATGTAGAGTTCTCGTGGTTAATGATTGAGTAATTTTAGATTCATTAATTTAGTACGTAATCGATCGAATGATACCATGACGTATTCCGTCTGATGGAATCAAAAAGTACGTTATGTTTACCAGTTATTGTCAAGATTTTAGTTGAGTTTGTATCTCTCTAATTTTTATAGTTTCAAGTCGAGTATTCAGCATGAAATGGAATAAATAATTCGGTAAATTATTGGATTTGATGAATTTCATCGTAATATGCCCCCCTATATTCTTTACGTGTAAAGCGAACAAGCCTCGGTCTCGGCGCGCCCGCGTATACAGCCGCGCGCGACGTCCCGCACGGTTCAATCGCTTTTTAAATATAGTTTCCATCGGAGTTCCATTTTGAAAATTACAGATTTTGTAGAGAATTAATCAAGGAACACGCTCATATTTTTTTCAGAATTTTCAAAGGGTGTAATCATCTCGAAAATCACGTTTGAAAAATATAATTGTTAATAACAAATAGAAAATTGTTTATGACATGAATTAAAAATTCATAACATGAAAGTGCGATTCAAGAGCTTCAAAATGAGTTGTTTACGATGTCTGTACGACCAAGGGAACCGGAGATATTAACGTCTAAAGAAGAGCGCGATTCCGATTTTTGGTGTTTTTTTCGAAAATTCAACCCCTTGTATCTTCTTAGCCCTTTGAGTTAAAAAAAAAACAAAAAATGTTTCATTCATTCATTTTACCCAGAGAATATGTAAAAAAAATTACAAGAGAATCAGAAACATCGAGGAATATTTTTGGCCAAATCCGTCCCGCTTGACGTGGACTGACTCATATATGTCTGTTGTCTTGGTGTCTGTATTTTCGGGATTGCTCCCAGTCTGGCGCGAAGCGCCGGTAATGAGTTTGTTTTTGTCTGTCGGTCCATCGTCCTTGTTTCTGTAATATATCAAATGTAGAATTAGTCACATGTATTTTTAAATGTATAGTTTCAAATTATCGATGTGCCATTTTGCAATGTTTTTTTCCACTTTCTGTTGTTAATTCATGAATAGTCGGTGAGATTTTATTAGTTATTATGTATGGTCCTGAGTATTTGTGTGTTAATTAAGCTGCTATGTGATCTACCTTTGATGAGAGTGTGTGGTTCTTTTTGAGAACCCTATCTCCTACCTTGAATTCGGTGTTTCTGTGTCTCAGATTGTAATAGTGTGCCTGTCTTTCGTTTGCTTCCGTTAGGTGTCTTTGTACTTCTTCCCTGATAATCTGTAGTCTGCGTAGGTGATCTGTCCATTTGTCTGTGTCTTGCATCTCGATGTCTCCCTCGTTCTCTAGTTGATCTCGTAGGCATTGTCTCGGTTTCAATTCCCTCCCCAGATTCAGGAATGCCGGTGTGTGTTTTGTCGATGTGTACGTACTTGTGTTTGATGCAAATTGTAAATCTTGTAAGTGTATATCTCATTCCCTGTGATCTTTCTCGACGTATGCTTGTATCATCGTTTTTACGGTTCTGTTAACCCATTAGGGACGAGCGGGACACTTTTTTCATACTTCGTTCAACGGCATTATTTCATATGAAAACGGATGTAAAAAAAATTGAGATAAGTCATTGTCGATGTGAAACTGTCTGAACTTTCGATTGGCGAAGTCGGAATTTCGAAAAAATCGATTTTTAAAAAGTTATAATTGTTTGTTGAATAAAAAACGTGGTTTTGAAAGAAAAAATTTTTCTTTTCGTTATTATCGTACCCAATGCACTTTTGGATTTCTATGATTTTGAGATTTTTTGCGTCCATGGACCCTAACCTTCAAAATCCTCTATGGGGTTTTTTGAATTCAAACATGGCAGTATCCAATATGGCGGCTTTATGTCAACATTTTTTTGCTTATTATAGTATTTTTGAATAAAACAACTTATTTATGATCAATGTTCGTAAAAATTATGTTATGGCGGTTTTTTGGGTCTCCGATCATGAGTTGTCTATTAGATTTCAGAAATTCAAAATGGCGGATTCAATATGACGGCAAAATTTTTTGAAAATCATTCAAATTCTACGAAAATTGGTATATTGGGTTTTTTGGATCGCTGATTACAGAACTGATATCGGTTTTTAAAAATTCAAAATGTCGGATCCAATATGGTAACGAAAAATTTTTAAAATCATTCAAATTTTATGAAAATTGGTGTATGGGGGTTTTCGGATCGCTGATTACAGATCTGCTATTAGTTTTCGCAAATTGAAGATTGCGGATCTATTTGGCGACGGTGCATGTTCAAAACCATACTAATTTTAGAAGAATTAGAATGTAGGAGTTTTTAAAATTACCAATTTTATGAAAACGTAGAATTCATTGAATTTTAATGAGACATTTATTATAAAATCGTCTTTTAGCCGTAAATTCACGTTGCCCAGCTCTTACCACGTGGAGGTGAACGATAATACTGACAGCCTTTTTTTCTGTTTTCTACCTTTTAATTTTTTATGATTTATTTTTTCATTGGTCAGGTTTTATAATAAATGCCTAATTGAAATTCAATAAATTCTACGTTTTCATACAATTGGTAATTTTAAAAACTCCTACTTTCTATTTTTTGTAAAATTAGTACGGTTTTGAACGTAAACCGTCCCCATATTAGATCCGCCATCTTGAATTTGCAAAAACTAATAGCAGACCTGAGTAGAGTAACTGTGACAGCCAAGATTCATGACAGCCAAGATTCACCCTGTTCACCTGTCTGGAGTCAGGACCCGCGCCTTTACCTTTTTCCAGAAAGTTCTAAGCCGCGCCTTTATGTCCGATTTTTATGTCCGATTTTATGTGATAATTAATTGTGCCAATCAATCATCAGATTTTTTTCTAGGGGGTAATCGTACCGGTTATCACCCCTACCGGTTATCCCGGTACCTGCGGTGAGTGACCCCGCGTTTAGGTCACAGTACAGTGCAAGTTCCTCAGTGCAAATCTGCAGTATAGTGAGTGCCAGTGCAAATCTGCAGTATAGTGAGTGCGAGTTTCCCGGTGCATTGACGGTGATCGTCAGAATTTTTTCTGGTAGGGCATACCGGTTCATCAGTGATCTACGGTAGGTATACAACCGACACCGTGATCGTGAGGCGTCAGAATTCGATACCGACAATTCAGTGATCTACAGTATGTATATAACATGCATCGTGATCGTGAGGCATCAGAATTTAATACCAACAATTTGTCAGCGTGACCGTGAGGCGTCAGAATTCAATTTGTAAGACGTTCAATTTGTTGAAACATTTTAAGTCTGTTGCTATGCCTTGCATATTCGTCGACCCAAGGGCAAATCTTGTCAGAATTCCATGCCGACAATTTGTCATCGTGATCGTGAGACTTTACAATGAGGGTCGAGACTATTCGCAGCGTGAAAACCTGTTTAGCTGCTTCACAGAAAAAAATTCATTTGATATAAATACACCACCACTCGGTGGATACAGACGCACTCAGAAATAAAACGTTAGAGCGAGTATTCTAAAATGGCTGCAATATCCGATTTATCAATTGAGATGGAAAATAAATTAACTGAGATGTTCCGACTTATTACGAGTTTGAGAAGTCCTGAGAAGGTTGACAGATGGATTCGCCAATACGATGTCACTATACGTTTGTTGAAGAAGGCCCTGAAAAAATCAGATCTATCATGTGGACTCAAACACAGTCTGGAGTCGCGAATTGGTCGATTGAAAAGTATTAAAGTTTTAGTGCAGCAACGGGTCAGGACGGGTCAAGGAATTGGAAACACCACACCACGACTACGAAGCAGTCGAATATGCTGGCAGGATACTGAATCAGCATTCAAAGGAAGAATTCGGACCGGATTAGTGATAAATATACAGCACATCGATCCGAAACAATTTTTAGAAGATGCTAAATATCTGGTGATCATTCGTATCAAAAAAGCACTACAAAAGCACACCTGTGTCAAAGTAAATACTGCGCTCAACGGAGAATTTTTGTTAAAAGAGAGGAGTGAAATAAAATGCTTCAACACAGCAAATAGGCAGCTGCTTTTAGCAACAAATCTCGAGGAATGGTATTCCAACCATATTGTCACACCCATAATAACCCAGATGGAAGAATTTCAGGAGAGAGATAGTGGCTGGGTACTGAGTAGACTGATTAATTTAGAAGTCAATGTGAATCAATGTAGACCTCTGATTGGATCGAGTTTTGTTGAATTACCTCGTGCGATGAAAGTTCGAAGAGCAGTGATAAATGTTCGTTCGCGGGACGATGCATGCTTCGCCTGGGCAATCGTTTCAGCTTTACATCCTACCGCGATTAATCCGAGTCGACCAAGTTCGTATCCACATTTCTCAGAAATATTAAATTTAACTGGAATTTCATTTCCCATGACAATCAAACAAATACCAAAGTTTGAGAAAATGAATACAATGTCCGTAAATGTTTTTATTCTAAATATCAAACGTTATAGTGGTGACATCGAAATCCAACCATTGCAATTAACTGATGATAAAAAGGCGACGCACATTAATTTGCTCATGGTCCAAAACAGTGAGGGCCAATCACACTTTTGTTGGATCAAACATCTCTCTAGATTGATATCGAAACAGATATCGAAACATCAGGGTAAAAAATTCGTATGTGATAGGTGTTTACATGTGTTTTATAGTGAGGAACGGTTAAGTAATCATAGCGTTGATTGCACTAAATTGAATGACTGTGCAATACAGCTTCCTACAGAAGACACTAAGTGGCTGCGGTTCAAAAATTATATCCGGAAAGAGTTTGTACCATTTATAGTGTACGCAGACTTTGAATGTCTGCTTAATGAACTACCAACTGAAGGGTTGACTAATGGGGGGTCCCATGCATATCAAAAGCATGAGGCATTTAGTGTTGGATATCATTTTCATTGTTCATTCGATACTTCACGATCAAGGTACGCATCATATCGAGGCGTCAACCCGTCAGAATGGTTTGTTAAGGAACTACAAACAATTGCAATCAACCTGGAAACGACCTATCAAAATCCCGTTCAAATGAATAAATTAACTCAAACAGAAGATTTGGAGTATAGGAATGCAAAAATCTGTCACATCTGCGGCGGTCCAATCACTGAAACAAGGTTACGCGTTCGCGATCATTGTCATTATACTGGTAGATATCGAGGTCCCGCGCATAACGCGTGTAATTTGAATTATCAAGACGATCGGATTATTCCAATCGTACTACACAATATGACTGGTTACGATGCACATTTCATTATAACAGAACTCATGACAACATTCGAAGGGAAAGTAACAGCATTGGCGCTCAATAAAGAAAAGTATATTTCATTTACAAAGACGCTTGAGGAGGGCAGTAGTTTCAAGTTGAGATTCATCGACTCATTTAAATTTTTGAATTCCAGCTTAGACGAACTTAGTTCATATTTGGGGGTTGAAGATTTAAAAATATTAAAAGAAAATTTCAATGACATTAATTCAGCTCAATTCAAACTTTTAACGCGAAAAGGTGTGTTCCCTTATGATTACTTGAACTCATTCGATAGGCTGGATGATACTACTCTACCACAGCGGGAAGAATTTTATAACAGATTAACAAATACCAATATTTCAGAAGAGGATTATTCACACGCCATCAATGTTTGGGAATCATTCGGCATTAAGACGTTGGGCGAATACAGCGATTTGTATTTAAAAACAGATGTTTTGCTCCTGGCAGACGTATTCGAAAGTTTCAGAAAAAGTTGCATGAGGACGTATGAGTTGGATCCTGCATACTATTTTACTCTCCCAGGTCTGACGTGGGATGCAATGCTCAAGTATACGAAAATTAGTTTAGAGTTGTTGACTGATATAGATATGTTATTATTTGTAGAACGAGGTATACGAGGCGGTTTGAGTCAATGTTCAAATAGGTATGCATGCGCTAATAATAGATATATGAAGTGTTACGACGTTAATGCACCTCAAAAATATTTAATGTACTTTGATGTAAATAATTTATATGGTTGGGCAATGTCTCAGCCTTTGCCTACTAGTGAATTTCAATGGCTTGCAGATGTATCGCAATTTGATGTGCTATTGATTCCCGATGACGCTTCAATAGGATATATCCTGGAAGTTGATTTAGAATATCCCGAGGAATTGCATGATGATCATAAAGATTTGCCATTCTGTCCCACTCATGGCAGCGCTCCGAATACAAAAGATGTTAAGCTGCTTGCAACTTTGCATCATAAAACACGATATATCATTCACTATAGGAATCTCAAACAGTGTTTGAACCATGGATTAAAATTATGTAAAATACATCGAATTTTACAGTTTGAACAGTCGGCTTGGCTAGGTTCATATATTGCTTTAAACACAAGTTTGCGTACACGTGCCAAGAATAATTTTGAAAAGAATTTGTTCAAATTGATGAATAATGCAGTATTTGGTAAAACAATGGAAAATGTGCGAAATCATGTGGACATAAAGTTGATCAGTGAGTGGGATGGACGATATGGAGCAAAATCTTTGATCGCAAAACCAAATTTTCATCGACGAACAATATTTTCTGAAAATTTCGTTGCAATAGAATTGCGTAGGTTGAAGGTGAAAATCTTCAAACCAGTTTATGTGGGGATGTGCATATTAGATTTATCTAAAACCTGCCTATACGCGTTCCATCATGAATATATGAGACCCCAATTCCAAAATAAATGTAAGCTTCTGTATACTGACACAGATAGTTTAATGTATGAAATAAAATGTGACGATATTTATGAAATAATGAAGCGTGATATTGAAAGATTTGACACAAGTGATTATAGTTCAAGTAATCTATATAATATTCCCCTCAGAAATAAAAAAGTTCCAGGACTGATGAAAGATGAAAATAATGGCGATATAATGACTGAGTTTGTCGGTTTGAGATCTAAAATGTATTCAATTAAAATTAATGAAAAAGAGGTTAAAAAAGCCAAGGGAATAAAAAATTGTGTTGTACAGAGAGGAATAACGTTCGCGGATTATCTGAATTGTTTGAATACAAACCTTGACTTAAACAAACAGCAGCAATCCATACGTTCAAAGTTGCATAAGGTATATTCGGTATGTGAGACAAAAATAGCCTTGAGCTCAAACGATACCAAACGTTATGTAATTCCCAATTCCACTGACACGTTGCCGTGGGGTCATTATAGTACAAGGAGTGAGTTGGGACCTGATTCAGAAAAAGGTTGTAGCAGTTAATTGATTTTTTGTTATTTATTGAATGTTAAAATATACATGCATTACAATCATAAAGCATTGTTCTTATTTATCCATGAATTGTGTGATGAATCAAACCCTAACCATTTAACATAAACCTGATTCCCCCTCTTACGTAAGATTTTTTCCACTAGATGTACATCGGGATATTTAGCTATTTTTAATTCATGTTCATAAAACCCCCCCATAATAGGCTGTCCACGAGAATCTTCGAGGGAATACGTCGCCGGATTCGTCACTCGCACTTTAATGATTTTGAATACTTCCGTGGACCAATTAGGTGTGAATCCTCGAGCAAATACAGTTTAGTATTTACTGACTCGAACATAGTCACCGATTTTGAATTTTGCAGGCCCAGCTATTTTGATGTTGCTGTATACGGTTGTAAGAAGTTTCTTGGCAATCGTTGGTGTAACTTTTTGCGGAGACATTCCAATCGTTCTGTGCACGCGTTTATTATAGTCGGCAACCAACCGGTGAAGCATATTCACCCATTCGTAGGATCCGTTAGCGGTAAAGGCCATCCACATTGCGTTTTTCAGAGTTCTGTTCCAACGTTCAACTACGGATGCCTTCATAACGCTGTACGTTGAGTAGTGATGAATTCCATTTTGAGATAAGAGAGACTCAAACGATGCGTTATAAAATTCTTTACCATTATCAGTTTGAAGATTTTTCGGTTTCCGCGAGTCTGATATAATTACAGTAAATGCTGCACACACGTCCTTTGCACTCTTACTTTTAAGTGGAATAGCCCACGCATACTTGGATAGAACGTCAATTACTGTGAGTATGTACTTGAATCCCTTGTTGACTTTTGCATACGGCTGCATGTCGACAAGATCTGCCTGCCACAAATCGTCGTATCCATGGGTGATAACCCTTCGACGTGGATAATGACGTCGCGCGGGTGCATGCAGCTCTTTCACTAGCTGCAGTTTTTCTTTACTCATTCTAATTATGAGCTTTGAGACGCGCAACGAGTAATTGAATTTGAGCGTTCAGATTAGCATGCAACAAGTCAACGTATTCCTTATTTACAGCATCGAACGGCTGCGCGGGAGTCTTCACGTTGTGTACATATCTATTCTCAAAATCAAAGTCGTTCATGAGACCCGACCGTTTGATAGTCGGTAACGAATCAATATAATATCTTGTTTGCGCTCCTGCCCTATCAACGTATGATTTTGTCGCAACGTCGTAAGCAGTACTTGGATCACCCACACCAGTTAGTCTTTTACCCGCAAAGTTATAATGTCCATCATATGTAAGATTTTTTTTATCGACGTATGCTTTATTTACGGCATCGAATTGATTGTCGGGATTTGCAACATTCCCGAGACGTTTATTTCTGAAATTCCACGTTTCATTAGACTCGAGTTGCAAAACATTATTGCGAACTTCATCAACATACTTTTTGTTAACCGCATCGTTCTCAGCCACTGGTGTATGCACTTGTTTTATTCGTTTGTTCCTTAAATTATAATGCCCCCCAGCATGAGGAGTTAAGAAATTAGTGTCGACGTAGTCCTTAGTCACGACGTCGCTCGACTCGGTAGGAAGCGCAACATTTGTTAACCTTTTACCGCGGAAGTCAAAATTTCCATTTACTTGCAAAATATTGCTGCCCCCATTAGCGGTGAGTGTGCTCAATTTGGGGATACGTTTGTCAAGATGTCTTCCGAATTTATCAACAGACATTTCTACACTGACGAGTAATAGCGTAGCTCCACCTATATATGAATAATATTTGCCTCACGAAGTTCCTCTATGATGGACATTATTTCATTGTCGTGCCCTGTGTGACCAGCATTCCTAGACGCAACTAGAAGTCTCAATCTCTCAACAAGTTCGTTCGGGTTGTCCCAATGGACATAATCTACAGGATGATTTGTAACGACCATTCTGTTCGGAACCAAACCTTGACCAGACGATTTGCTGCGAGCCGCAGTGTTGAATAATTTCGCGATTATATATTTCCATTTGTGACTTTTATTTCCATTCAGCTGTCCGCGTTCAGTATATCCGCGTTTGTGTGCGTTAGTTGCATGTAATATGCTTTTATATTTTATAAGATCAATATCCGTAAAGTCTGCTTCATCGGGGGTTCGTTTAAAAATCAGCTCCATTAATCCCGGGGTTCCCTTGTACCTGACATTATTGATTATAATATTATCATTTTTATCTACGTCGATCGGGGAATTACCGAGAAACCATAATCCATCCACAAAACGAACCCCATACGTGGTATCATATTCGGGTTTCGTGTCAAAAATCAATCCCTTGAAATACGGCTTAGTCAATTCACCAAAGTTCTCATCGATATATTGGATAGCATGTTCTCGACCCTCAGGGGTTTCTAGAATTGATCGCAAAGTGGTTTCAGGTGATGGCTCAGGGTATGACTGAGCTACTGGCTCTAAGTTCAGAAAAACGGAATCGCTTCTTGGCTGTGAAGAGTCTATTTCCATCGAAGCGGAGGCATTCTCATTAGTTCCCCGGCGATTCGCGATCGGGGTGCTCGACGGTTTAAAACGGATAGTTCGGTTCAGCTTCGTATCATCCTCATCGTCCAGTTCAAGTTTTCGTTTCACCTGCACTATTGGTTTTCGTTCGACCGACGTATTAATGTTGCGACCCTCGGCTAGGATCTGTAGAGGGGTCACGATCGGTGCCAGGTTTTTTTCCAGGGTTTCAACAGCCTCCAATTGATTAACTTTTAGCGCTCGGTATTTTGCACGTATCGCTTTACTCGATCGCGAAATTGCCTTTTTAATTGTTTCATCATTAACTTTGGTGAAATTATTTTTATTCTTCATGCCCCCGACGAGCGCTGCAGACTCGTTTACCAATTCAGACATGGTTACGCTTACAAAGTTGAAGGCTAACTGAAAGATTCGGTGTAGCAAACAACGTATTCATCGAACCCTCGTCGGTAACGACCCCCCTGCAGGGGGTCGTCCTTAACAATTACAAGAAACCCAAATTTTTTGAACCAACATAGTGCACAAAGTTTTTGAAATACATCGTATGCCATATCGTTGTTGACATGATCATCATACACGTGACGTAGATTTAAACTGTCTTGCTTGAATAGGATGAGAACATTTGCGTTGTCTCGAATCAGGTGTTTGGGGACTCGCGCATACGTTTGACACAAATAGAAACAGTCAACTTGAGCATGTCTTCCCATGGAAAAATATTCCCGAACTACGTCCTGCTTGTCACAGGCCACATCATCAAAGATAAACACTGAGTTGGGTAATGATTCGGTAGGGGGGATGACATCGCAATTGTTTGAGAATGGGAAAAATTTAATTTCTTCGATGTTCGTCAGAAGTTTTTCCAGATATCGATATTTGGGTTGTTGCAACGATTTCGAATAGATGTAAACATTCTCAAAGCGAACTCCATTACAACTTTCCAGCAGACTTATCACAACATTCGTCTTCCCACAATTGGAAGGCCCGCAAATTATTGCCCTGATTGTATTCGGTAGTAAGGGACCGTGCCGCTTGGGAGTATCGACCTCTGTTTTATTGTCAAGATTTACCACCCGAATGGAGTACGGCTGCTTGATAAAATGCATCGTTCGCGTGTGATTAAAATATGGCTCGGTGAAGGGTATTTATATGATACGCAACCTTTATTTTTCTCAGTTTTGAAATGTATGCAGACATTGATGTATCGTCAGATCAATTCTTGACTACTGAACTTCTGAAATATATACCTAAAGTTATATTGTTGCAATACTACGGTGATCTGATCCCAAAACTATGGAATAAACTTCCCGTACATATAAAGACGGATCCAGACCTCGCACAGTATCGCGTGTGTCTGAAACATTATAATACAGCTATTGATCATATTGACGGCCCCGCGCTTCAGATAAGAAAGTGCAGTCAATGCCAAGAGCGCGATCCCTCGGGCAAGGTCTGTTGAATAGCGTCATTAATTCGCTGCCTTTCGAATTACACATACCAGGCTATCAGTATTGCGGCCCCGGCACACATCTGGCCAAACGTCTAGCTCGAGGTGACGCGGGCATCAACCCGTTAGACAAGTTTTGTCGCGAGCACGATATAGCCTATTCGCGAAGTAGAGACCTCGAAACACGACATAACGCTGACAGAAAACTAGCGGAACAGGCATCACGACGAGTCGAGGCTGGAGACGCAGCATTGCTTGAAAAAGCGGCTGCGTGGGCAGTTTCGCGCGCTATGAATGTTAAATTGAAGATGGGTGCGGGGCTGAAACGTGGTAAGGGGAGAAAAAAAATTTCAGGCGGAAAGTTGCCAAAACAGAATAAGAAAAAACATGTTTCACAACCTCGACGGAAGAGGGTGAAGCGCGTCAAACCTCGAATTTTGCCGCTGGGAAAGCGTGGAGGATTTTTACCATTTTTGGTTCCATTACTTGCGGGATTGTCAGCAGTGGGCAGCTTAGCGGGGGGAGCCGCAGGCATTGCAAAATCTGTCAATCAGGCATCTAATGCGCGGAAACTGTTATCTGAGACTGAACGACATAATCGTGCTATGGAGCAGCATGGTCGCGGGTTATATCTAAGTCCCTATAAAAAGGGTGGTGGGATGGGAAAATGTCGAGGAAAAAAAAAAACCTCAAAAATGAGATGATTATTCTACCCGACGGTCCGACAACTAACATCCAGCTACTCGCGTATGCGAAACGTATGCGTATTCCATATTTCAAAGGTGTGTTTATGCGATCCGAACTACTTCAAAATAAAAATTCCATCCAAGCTAATGAGTGTGGAATAATTAACCTGGATAGTTTGCACGGACCGGGCACACATTGGGTTGCATATGTGAAACGTGGTCGTAAAATAAAATATTATGATAGCTATGGAAATCTGCCACCGCCTAAAGAATTTATTCAATATTTTGGAAACAATGTGGAAATTGAATACAACCACAAACAATATCAAAATTATAATTCTGCAATATGTGGACAGCTTTGCTTATATTTTCTACGTGATAATGCATAGATTACATTGTCAATTCACTGTTTGTATTTGAAACGATAATACATAGATTACATTGACATTTGAACTTCAGTATACGTGCGACCGCGATATGTCTCTGACGCTCACGCTTTCGGGGTCAGCATCTGTTCTCAGTGCAAACTACTTTCCACCTATTGTCCTACGTGAAAATGTCGAATATGTACTGGGATTAGTAGATTTTGAAACATTCAACTCAGTACCTAATGTTGACAGAACAAACAATACATTTTATTATGATGGTGGCAAAAAGATTACTATTCCAGAAGGATCTTATGAGATTGATGATTTGAATAGGTATTTATCTGGGAAGCTAGTTGACGATTCAGAATCTCCCCCTGCCATAGTTCTTCGCCCAAACAACAATACATTAAAATGTGAGTTGAAGTGCAAGTATGACATTGACTTTAGTGGGGAAAATAACCTGGGCTCGTTGCTAGGTTTTACAAAAAGGAAGCTTGAAGCTAACGTCTGGCACGAATCCGATTTGCCAGTCAATATTTTGAGAGTTAATATTATACGAATTGAGTGTAACATTACCGCGGGAGCATATAGCAACGCTCGACCAGTGCACACGATTCATGAATTCTCTGCAAACGTTCCCCCGGGCTATAAAATCTCTGAGTCACCTTACCACATCATTTACTTACCTCTCAGCTCTCGCGTAATAGACAACATAACAGTCCGCGTTGTGGATCAAGACGGTAACCTAGTCAACTTTCAGGGAGAAGAGATAACGATTCGTTTGCACGTAAAAGAACAGTGATTTTTTTTTTTTTCACCATGTTGATCTATGAAAGCGTGCACAAAAATCCCATGCCCGCACAGCCATCTCTCAGTATTCAAAGTTTGGTCAAACGAACAACACCATACGCAGTCCGTCAATTGCTAACACCTGATAACGCCGAATTTTTAAAATCATTAGGATTTCGTGTAAAAGATAGAAATGGCAAGTATGTTAAACATTAATGCTCGACCGGTATTCGATAACAGTATAACTCGGGTTGAAGTTCATGCTCATGCTCCTTACGCAAGTACATCATATCAAAATAACGATGAGATACGAATTCCAATTCAACAGCAGGATTTGTATACGCTGCCTTGCAACAGTTTTTTATACCTTGAGGGCACATTACTGAATTCAGTAGCGGACGCATCCGGTGTCCATCAGCCGGTGAAAAATGTCAAACTTGTCAACAATGCGATGGCTTTTCTCTTCGATGAAATTCGGTACGAATTGAATGGAGTTGAAATTGATCGATGCAAAAATGTGGGAATTACCACTACTATAAAAAATTATTTATCATTCAGTACTAATGCCAGCAAAGCATTAGAGGTTGCAAATTGGGCAGTACCGGGAAATTTAGTTGAATTGGATAACGGATATTTTAATTACTGCATACCGCTCAGCATTCTGCTCGGGTTCTGCGAAGATTATAAACGAATTATCACCAACGCACGTCATGAGCTGATTTTAATTCGATCCAGGACTGATTCGAATGCTATTTTTATGGGTGCCACGAATACAGCGGTAACTTTGAAGCTAAATAAATTACAATGGCGTATGCCACATATAAGTGTTGAAGACTTGCAAAAATTGGAGCTTTTGCATCTTCTTGAGAGTGGTACATCGATTCAAATGAGTTTTCGTTCATGGGATCTGTACGAGTATCCGGTGCTTCAAGAAACTACTCATCATACCTGGTCCGTGAAAACCGCCGTTCAACTTGAGAAACCCCGGTTTGTGGTATTGGCGCTGCAGACTGGACGCAGAAATATACTTACCCAAGATCCCAGCGTATTTGACCATTGCCAATTGACGAACATTCGCCTATACCTTAATTCAGAATCATATCCCTACGATAATTTAGATTTAGATTTCAATCGAAAACGGTATGCCTTGCTTTATGATATGTACGTTAAATTTAAGGCATCGTACTATGGTGCGACTGAGGCGCCGGAACCATTGCTTGATTTGGATACATTCAAAAGACATGCTCCTCTCGCGGTTATAGATTGTTCGCGTCAGAATGAATCTCTCAAAAGTGCAAGCGTAGATATACGTCTCGAGTTTCAGTGCAGCGCTAACGTGCCTGCAAATACAACCGCATATTGCTTAATTTTTCATGATAAAATTATTGAATACAGCCCGCTAACGAACGTGGTTCGAAAGATGGTTTGAATAACAAATTGAAGTTGTCGGGGTGGGATCACGAGCCTCGGTAAAAGTCGTCGGGTGGGATCACGGGCTTCTATAAATGCTGTGGAGTCCGAGTATTTTGCATAAAGGTATACGCGACCATGGGGCCCACATTTGTCGATGTTCAGGGGTTTGCGGGGCCCAACGACATGTTTATTGTGAAAGAAATTGCAGTTCTAAAAAATGAATTTGATTTGCAACATTTCATCTTCAAGCCCCCATATACCTGGTCAATTTTATCCAAGGACCACCAACGTTTGGCGATTGAGAGTAAAATCAATCATGGATTCAGCTGGAACGATGGAAATATACCTTACTCGGAACTACTATATCTTGTGCGACCTCATCTCGAGAATTCTCCATCAGTTTTAGTAACAACCAAGTCGGTTAAATTAATTTTAAAACGATTGTTCAATGTTAATGCAGCCTATTTAGCTGATGAAATAGTATCTAATATATGGCAACCAAGGTGTGACAGCCACTTGGGTGACTGTGCTATTGAAAATGTATTTAGAATTAGTGATCGATGTAGGGTAGGAAAATAAAAAAAAATATATTCGTTTCACCAGAAATACTGTTTATTCAGTCGTTACCGCAGCCCCATATCCCATTCCTCCATGGAGATTCGCCGATTCTCTTCCCAAATCTCCTGAAGTTCACGCAGAACCTCTTCACGTGTCTTAAACTGAAAATCATCTTCGTCATCGTCGGACTCCTCGCCTGCAGGAATCCCGATTGCGGGAGCAATTGAGGTTCGGGGGTTTTCCTGGAAATAAAGAAGGTGTGCGAATCGCACATTATTAAAACTTCAATTCTGAATATATTTTAGAATCGGACTCTCTTAACATATAATTTATTATTCACACAATAGTATAATTTTGAATCGTACCTGCTCGACTGTCGGCTTAGAGCTTTCGGACTGCATCGGTTCCGCAGGGTTCACGTCCTGTTGGGGCTTCGCCTCCAGTGATTTGTTTTCAACACTCGCCATTTTCAATTACAAACTAAATTCGAAGAAGAAATAAATGTATTGGTATAAGTTGAATGGTATTGATGGATTAGAGTCTGTACTTACTGTTAAGTTCACTTCGGTAAATCGACTGACTGAGATGTGATCCTCATCCTCCGAACTCTTGTCAAACCCCCTCTAAAATGTTCAATTATTTGTTGGGGGGGTAACCGGCCTTCCACGAACAGATCACCCTGCGTTAACACTCGTTGCAATTATCCCCTCTATCACTCATGAATATATCGATATTGTGATATTACGTATATCACGCCCAAGGGCAAATCTCGTCGCGATGCAGAGCAGTTCTGCTGATCGGCAATAATTTCAGCCCTTGGACTTAGCTCGTGACGCAAATAGTCGGACGATCGAACGTTCTAGTCCACGAATTTGGCTGAATTGGCGTTTTCCACATGGTTACAGTTTGCACGCGATTCGAACAAAAGTTTGTATCTTTGACCCAGCTCATGACGCAAATGAGCATTTTTAACGGAATAGCTCGAGTATATTAACTGGCAGCGAGGCTGATATCAGCGTCTTACAGAAAGTTTCACTTCAACTAAAATATAAGTCCGTAGTTTGTGCATCTAAAATACGAATCCCCAGTGTTAACTAAAATATAAGAATTCAATTTGTTGAAACATTTTTATTTTTTTTTATTTTTCGCGATGCCTCACATATTCATCGATACGTTGGGTTTCACGGGAAAAGATGATGAATTTGTCTTCAAAGAAATCGCATTAGTGAGCGATGAGAGTGAAAAAATAATAACCATAAAGTTTCGAGAGGCTTACGATATTTACGACCTGTCGGATGATCGGCGTGAAACTGTAACAGAAGATAGCGAATGGCATGGAATGTCCTGGTGGAGTGGTTGGGCCCCGTACACCGAAGTTAAATCATTTTTTTTTAAACATTTGAACGAATCGGAAGAGTACATTTACTATGTGCAAAATCGGGAAATATCTGATCGGTTCAGAAAGTGGAGCAATGCAAACTTCGTTGAAATGGACACGTATGGCTGCCCTTCACTGGATAAGTTGGGAGTGTTGTACCCGCGAGAACTCAGATGTAGTGACCATCATGGTAGTTGCAGTGTGAACCATGCATTGATGCTAAAACAGTGGTATCTCATGCATAGATCACACCTGGGACTAAGGCTGCGATCGGGTATAAAAGGGCTCGAATTCAAGTCTTAAACATCAGTCTTCAACTCGCACTTGATGAGAACCATTCCCAAGCACCAAGAACTGAAACTGCGAATCAAACTACATTTGAAAAATATTCGCAACGTGAAAACTCTGATTCAGACAAAATCTGATCTGAATCATATTTTGAAAAAGTTGGGAAGTATAAATCTGATATGAATAACGCCATGGACTTGACTAAAATCAACAAGGTTGGACGCTGCGATGAATACCTTCCCACAAAGAAATTAGCAGATCTCGAGGTGAATAAACACTACCCCGTCACCAGCTTACGAAAGGTTCAAACAAGATTCGGTACGAGGATTGCCATAGACTTGGAAAATACGTTTTCCGCTTTTTTACCTGCGAGGATGTCGAAAGTATTGACAGATGACGAGGATTTATTCCAAAAAATGATAATTGCTGCCGATGAGAGTCGCCTCCACATGCATAACCTCGGAGGATTATACAACCGAGTTGAGTTCAACTATATGTGAATCTGTACATAACCTTGTTAAATAAATTGATACATACATACATATATTGTTCTGACGAGTATACCTCTGGCTAAGATTATTTCCACTCTTAAATATTAGTTCTCCATCTTTAGATAAGATTTATTTCCCTCTTAAATATTAGTTCAAAACATCTGATGCTCATCATACTATCGAACTGTTCAGTTCAAACAATCTGACACTTGTACAACTGCTCAGTTTAAACAATCTGGCACCTGTACAACTGCTCAGTTCAAACCTGATATTTGTCGAATTTTCAGTTCAAAGACCTGTTCATAAGAAATTTTCATCAGCGTCGTTGGGTTGATCACTTTGATTTAATTAATGGGTGAGATCTACTAATGGTAAGATTGATTAGAAGTTTAAGAGAAACCGGTTTATCTAGTCATTCCGCACGTATGAATATGACTGCATTTCGAGATCGGAGTTACTTGCAGTCTGAATTCGCAAGGGTGAGCATCGAATAGAACTCTCAAGATTTGCTAAGTTTTTGTTAAGAAAAAAAAATGTTCAACATCATGAGCCTTTCTGGAAACACCGATGTATCTGACGTTAACGTGTTTAACGCGAAGGAGTTGGTTGAGGACCTATCCAAGCACAACTTCACCGACGAAGAGTTAGTTAAAATCGGTCAATTGGGCTTATGTGGTGAACGTCTTCCCATGAGAAAATCGATTAGCGGTGTGCATATTATCATCGGATTACGGAAAGTAACAGCATTATCTGGACGAAAAAACGTAGTAGCCGACATACTTGGTGGAGACGATCCGTATGAAACCTTTTCCGAAAATCTACCACCACGCATGGCTGCAAGGCTACTGAGTGACGACCAACTATTCCAAAAATTGAAGATGGTTGCTGAAGATGGCGGCGTGTACTACCGTCATGTTTCTAAACGTATTCGCCCAATTTTATTCACTCTGCAAAGTATTCCCAACATGGATGTATAATATTTGAAATAATGTAGAAAGTATTCTCAAACCTGAATATGATGTTTTGAAATAAATCTTTGATAACATATCATGAATTGTTGTCAGTATCCGTCACATATTTAAGAGGCCAGTCAGTTGGCGGAGGTAAATCAATTAGCAATTCACGTGCAACGCTTGATAGTAATCAGAATTCCTTCAATACGGGTAAAATTGATTAACTCTTCCGAGCGTATAAATGCAGCGATTGACGTAAACGTCAATTATATGATAGCCCCCCAGGCGGTTGCGAACTGATTGCAGACGTTGATCTTAAGTGACGTGCAGAAGCTTGTTCAGATTGATCTGATGCATGATAATTCGCAGTGGTGTATGAATACCCGCTACAAAGTTGCATTATGACAGGTAAAAAATTCAAGCGTATGCAGTCATGACACAAAGTACCTCTCAATGTGAAACTCGATGGTAATCAGAATTTCATTATTACATGCGTGAAATTGATTTTCTAGAATCACCCTCTTCCAAGCGTATAATTACAGTTATTATTTCTGATGTCAATTATTTCATAACCGCAGACGTTAATCTTAAGTGAAGATCGATCTGATAAAGGATATTAAGAAGTAGCGTATTAATCTGTGCTACAAAGTTGCATTATGACAGGTAAAACATTTCAGAGAGGTGGATCACGACGGAAATTACCTATCAGTAAGTTTAATGAGTTGCGCAGTTTTTACAATTGACAAAAATCGATAAGCAGTTAAGAATCGCTCCCATGCGACGCTTGATAGTAATCAGAATTCCATTAATACTCAGGTAAAAATTGATTTACACAAAGTTAAGCGGTACCAGGATAACCCTCTTCCAACGTATAAATACAGCGCTACATTTCCAAGATCCACCAGTCTAAGTTTCTTCTGCGTTCGTATTCGGATAGCTTCTATACTCGAATCCCCTATTAAATGGCTGAATCACCAAATAATTGGGAATCCCATGAGAAGGAATACCACACCGAAACGTGCGATGGAAACGAACATTGGCTGTTTTGTCGGAACCCTGAACCGTACGAGAGGACGCAATCTTTGATTGCATGTAATCCCAGCTGCAAGCGAGCTCAGCCTTCCCAGAGGGTTGATCCCTGCAGCCCGAAGAAGCAGCGAACTGAATGTCGGAAACCCAGCGCTCAAAAGAAATCGTTCACAATTTTGAACAAAAAATATCTCCTCAACAAAAAATATCGCCTCAACGAATCAGGATCGAAAACGCTAGAAATTGAGGTCGTCGTTCAAACGTTAATCAAAAGGACGAATTATCAATAATCAATGAAGATTGAAAATGTTGAACATATAATATCATAGATTTTTATTTTTCCCCATAAACTATTCTAGAAATACAATAAGGTATTTAACTCTACTATCCTAAAATTGTAAATACAGCTATATTTAATGCTACGAATATGATCAGCATAACGTTGATCATGGCTCGACGGCTGACTACTCTGTAACCAATCAAATAAAACAATGGTGGTTAAAAATTTGATCATATTATTAGGGGGCGGTTAACATACGTTCACAAATTTGCGAATACGGATAGAACGATGTAAACTTAATTATATCCGTTACCTTCATCGTCCCTAGTAATCCAGCCAAATGCTGACTCAGACTCCGAGTCTTGTAAAACGCTATAGTCTGGAGTAACGGGTGCTAATAACAAATAAAACAAAGAGTTTGCTAAATTTCATGGGTCATACATATGCATCGAATTCAAATATGAGCCCGATAAACACAAAATCTATCAAATTTCTGGGCAAAGGTAACGTCCCGTCAAATTGAAATTGAACATATATTTACTAGGAGGCGGACACTTCGGTACGGTTAAAATAAATTGCAACCTACATGCTGTACTCGTTGGCGGGCCCCCTGCAGTCGTTTCAATGCCAGGTTTTACCACAGATGAGTGGTAAACGTTTAACACGTTATTATAAGCAGTCCCAGTATATTGCTGGTGCCGATGAAGCAATGTGAGCGCTTCTGTCGTCGCATTTAAATATTCGATGGGAGGGAAGTCTTGTCGGTATATGAGGGTTGAATTCATTAACGCTATCGGAGATGCGTCGACCTGCAGATGATGCAGATATGTAGGCCTCTCCGTAATAGGGAATGCCATCATTTTTGTCGCGATCATGGTGAATAAGAATATTAGAATATTTAGTTGAGACATTATTTTAATTCTAGTCTGGCGATATTATATTTTCACTTAGAAACCGTGGATTTATATCTTATTTTAACGAACTATGAACTTATATTTTTTTTTTTAGTTAAATTGAAATTTGTATTTTAGTTAAACTGTGTTAGTTGGATTGAAACTTCTGGTAATTTATATTTTTAGTCAGAAACTGAGGATTTATATCTCAGCTAACGAACTACGAACTTATATTTTTTTAGTTAAATTGAAATTTATATTTTCGTTAACAAACTGCGGATTTATTTGTTGGTTATATTGAAACTTATTCTGGTAAACTGTTGTGAAACTTCTGGTCAACTGTCGTGAGACTTCTATTCAACTGTAGACGATAAGATGGTGCTATCAGCCTCGCTGCCAGTTAATATACTCGAGCTATTCAGTTAAAAATGCTCATTTGCGTCATGATCTAGGTCAAAGGTACAAACTCTGTTCGAATCGTGCGCGAACTGTAACTATGTGAAAAACGCCAATTCAGCAAAATTCGTGGACTAGAACGTTCGATCGTCCGACTATTTGCGTCACGAGCTAAGTCCAAGGGCTGAAATTATTGCCGATCAGCAGAACTGTTCTGCATCGCGACGAGATTTACCCTTGGATCGATGAATATGCGAGATCAGCAGAACTGTTCTACATCGCGACGAGATTTACCCTTGGATCGATGAATATGCATGGCATAGCAACAAAATATAAATGTTTCAACAAATCACGCTTACATCTCACGCTTACATCTGACGCCTCACGATCACGGTCCGTGTTATACCGACTGTAGATCACGGGATCGTCGGTATCGAATTCTGACGTCTCACGATCACGGGGCCGGTTGTATACCTACCGTAGATCACTGGTTAACCAGTATGACCATCTGACGATTACAGTCATTGCACTGGGAAACTTGCACTCACTATACTGCAGATCTGCACTGGGGAACTTGCACCCGCTATACCGTGGATACTATACTGTGACGTGAACGCGGGGTCACTCACCGCAGGTACCGGGATAACCGGTAGGGGTGATAACCGGTACGATTACCCCCTAGAAAAAAATCTGATGATTGATTGGCACAATTAATTATCACATAAAATCGGACATAAAAATCGGACATAAAGGCGCGGCTTAGAACTTTCTGGAAAAAGGTAAAGGCGCGGGTCCTGACTCCAGACAGGTGAACAGGGTGAATCTTGGCTGTCATGAATCTTGGCTGTCACAGTTACTCTACTGACCTGTAATCAGCGATCCAAAAAACCCCTATGAACCAATTTTCATGAAATTTGAATAATTTTTAGAATTTTCGGCCGCCATATTGTATCCGCCATCTCGAAATTGCAAAATCTAATAGTAGATCTGGGATCAGCGATCTAAAAAACCCCTTTTCACCAATTTTCATGAAATTCGAATGATTCAGAAAATTTTTCGCCGCCATGTTGGATCCGCCATTCGGAATTTGCAAGAATTAATATCAGATCCGTAATCAGCGATCCAAGAAACCCCTGTATACTAATTTTTATAAAATTTGAATGAGTTTGCAAATTTTTTGCTGCCATATTCGATCCGCCATTTTGAATTTGCAAAAACTAATACCAGATCTGTAATTAGCGATCCAAAAAACCCCTATTTGCAAATTTTCATAAAATTTAAACAATTTTTAGAATTTTTGGCCGCCATATTGGATGCGCCATCTTGAATTTGCAAAAACTAATAGCAGATCTGTAATCAGCGATCTAAAAAACCGCGATGTACCAATTTTCATCGAATTTGAACGATTTTCAAAAAATTTTGCCGCTATATTGAATCCGCCATTTTGAATTTCTGAAATCTAATCGAAAATTCATGATCAGAGACCCAAAAAAACGCCATTAAATAATTTTTACGAACATTGATCACAAACAAGAAGTTTCATTTAAAAATACTATAATAAGCAAAAAAATGTTGGCTTAAAGCCACCATATGGAATACTGCCATGTTTAAATTTAAAAAACCACATGGGGGGTTTCGAAGGTTAGGGTCCATGGACGCAAAAAATTTCAAAATCATAGAAACCCAAAAGTGCATTCGGTACGATAATGACGAAAAGAAATTTTTTTTTTTTTTAAAAACCACGTTTTTTGTTAAATAAACAATTATAACTTGTAAAAATAGTATCTCATGCCATTAGGCCGGTAAGCGGAGGTTTGCGAGGAGTGTCAAGTTTGCAGCACGAGACATGACCCACTCAACCTGGCTCATAACTCTAAACAAGCAATTCATCTCCATTTCACGAATTGCACAGGCTTTAACTTCTTCAACTCACGTGACAAAGAAAATCTCGAATAAAAAATATGTCCTAATTACTTTAAATTTTTTTGTTCAACTTTGTTTTTTTAAGCTTTATTCTAAAGCTCATATCTTGTGGTGATTTAAGATAATATTTTCACCATAAAAAAATGTTCAAAATATCGTTCAAGTTCCTCTTTTCTTTATAGGCGTAGCTTTATGTTAAAAAATCGTATATATCTACATTAGTGTCAAGTAAAAATATGAATAGATGAGTGATTGTAAAAAAAATGGGCAAAATGCAAATTTTAATGTATTTGAAATAAATATTTAGAAAATTGAGACCACCAAATGTCATTGTTTATTCTCAAAATGACTTTTTCATTTTTTTAATTGAATGTAATTTTTTTCCGGGGCAGGCAGGAAAATTCGCCTTCGGCGAGCCTCGTCTCCGACTATACCACGCCGAGTGCTGCGAACTTCACACGACTCGCAAACCAACGCAACCGGCCGAATGGCATATACTATTTTTCGTCATGAAGGCCCGAAAAGGGGGGTGGGACGGGGGCGCCACTGCGGGGTCCAGGGGGTGCAGCCCCTGGCGGGGGGGGGGGGGCACACCCCCCCCCCCAAATAAATAAAAGCATTAGAAAAGAAAAAATAAATTGAAGTATTCGATGAAAAGAATCGATCAGCTACGAAAAAGATTTTCAAAAATCAATCAACAAACAAGAAATTAATTCCATTAATTATTCGAATTTTCCTGCCTGCCCCGGAAAAAAATTACATTCAATTAAAAAAACGAAAAAGTCATTTTGAGAATAAACAATGACATTTGGTGGTCTCAATTTTCTAAATATTTATTTCAAATACATTAAAATTTGCATTTTGCCCATTTTTCTTACAATCACTTATCTATTCATATTTTTACTTGACACTAATGTAGATATATACGATTTTTTAACATAAAGCTACGCCTATAAAGAAAAGAGGAACTTGAACGATATTTTGAACATTTTTTTATGGTGAAAATATTGTCTTAAATCACCACAAGATATGAGCTTTGGAATAAAGCTTAAAAAAACAAAGTTGAACAAAAACATTTAAAGTAATTAGGACATATTTTTTATTCGAGATTTTCTTTGTCACGTGAGTTGAAGAAGTTAAAGCCTGTGCAATTTGTGAAATGGAGATGAATTGCTTGGTTAGAGTTATGAGCCAGGTTGAGTGGGTCATTCTCTTCTGTTTCATCTTCATGACGAACTGATGTTGAAGCTGGTGGAGTGTTCTGGGGATTAAAGCGGATTCTCTTCACAGCGAGAGGTGATCTTCCGGCATTTGAAGTGGATGCATTAGACTGAACTGAGTTTGAGGAAGTTGGTGGGAGCGATGAAGTTCTTTCTGTGATATTTGAAGGGGGGGTCATTTTTTTTTAAATCGCATTGCTGATTTTGTAAGAATTCTTGGTTTGCTGGGCTCGACTATAGTCGAAGTAACCTTCAGCTGTCGCAGAGGATTTCCAACCTCCCAATTTCTTCAACGTGAGGATATCCATTCCTGTTTCAGCTGCAATGGTTGCTCCTGTACGCCGGGAAGCGTGTCCAGTGTATGCTGTAGCGTTTGGAAGTCCCAAGAAGAAAGCGATATCCTTAGGGAGACTTCCTAGCTTGTGGATACCCATTACCTCCCGATGACATGTCCCATTCACATATTTTATGAAGAAGTTTTTCTTCGCTGTATAATCTCGTGGTCTCAAAGCCATATATCTCCTCACAGCCTCACAAAATGGTCCAGAAAGAGAGAAGGTTCGAGTTGAACCATTTTTTGTTTTGTCGAAAACAAATCTAAGACACGTACCGTGATCTTCAATATTGTCCAGTGGCAAATCGTAGAGTTCCTTCCTTCTTGCCAGTCCATGGACGCCAACAATCACTGCCACCTACAGAGGAAAAAAATTGGACTTTTTTTCAATCACGTATCATACGTCAGCTTCAAGATCTTTCAATAATCAAAAAAACACATGAGCAATCAGATCGTCAAGTTTCGACACTTAATTATTGAATAATTTTCAATCATTATTCACCTTTGTTGCTAGATAAATGTTGTCAGGTGCCGTTTGCAAAAATCTGGCAAGTTCTTCATCAGTAAATGTTTTAGCTTTTGTCGGCTGGTGCTGCGATTGTTTTGAATTGGATGATAAGTATATTGACAGTTTTGGGTATTCCTTGATCTCTATCCCATCATAAACTGACAGAGTCTTCTTCAACATTAAATGAATGGCCCATAGGGATCCAGGTGCCATTCCAGGCTTCGACTTTCCTGTCTCATCCGGTTCTTGTGGCTTCGCCAACATGTAGAAGTATCCCAACATAACTTTTTCGTTTACTTTTTTGATGTTCTTCTCTTTCAGGAAATTTTAAAAATTGTTATATGCTCTTTCATAAATCTTTTTGGATTTTAGTGGGATCATAGTCGACTCAGCCTCGTTTGCATTGTCCAACCCGTCTTGGGGAATAAACAATCCGTCATTATCGAGATCTTCATTGAGGTTATATTCGTCTTTTGAAATATTCTGGTAACTGACAGAGGAGACATGTGCTGACGTACTGATTGATGAGCATTGTGGTTCACTCATTTCACTAAAAATATCTAGGGAAAGCACACCCGCATCACTATCATCACTATCTGGTATAAAATTTTGCATTCTTTGGCTTCGTTCCTTGAATTAACGACAAACGAATCTACAACGCAGAAATATCCGAAAAGACCACCAGTGGCGCTGTATGCCGCTTTACAACACTCGCGGCTCACTTCATTCGGCGGCTTTATCGGGCCTAGGCCTGCTAAATGTATTTACCGGGACTAGGCCTCACTTTACGGGACAGAACTGCTAACCGCCATCTATCGGTCCGCAAATAGACCCGTAAACGCCACTTATCGGGCCTCAATGACGAAAATTAATTAAGTCAAAATTCTGACTTCGCCAATCGAAAGTTCAGACAATTTCACATCGACAATGACTCATCTCAATTTTTTGCACATTCGTTTTCATATAAAATAATGCCGTTGAACAAAGTATGAAAAAAATGTCCCGCTCGTCCTTAAGGGGTTAACTCGTTCTACCGGGTCTGCTTGTGCGTGGTATTGCGGTATTATTGTGTGTCTAATGCCGAATTTTTGTGTTAATTCGCGTATTAGTTTGTTTATGTATGGTGTGCCGATATCTGTCAGGATTACGCGTGGTGTTTCCCATCGTGATATGACGTGTGTGTAAAGTGCGTGTTCGACTGTCTGAGCTGTTGCTTTTTTAAGTAGTATTATTTCGCTCCATTTGGTGTATAAATCTTGAAAGACTATTATGTATTGGTGTCGTGTTTTAGATATCGGTAGTGGACTCATAATATCTGAAGCTACTACTGTCCATGGCTCTTCTATGATTCGGTGTCCCATGAGACCTGCTGGCTGTCTTTGCTCTACTTTTGTTTCTTGGCAAATCTCGCACTTCCTTATGTAATTTACGGTATCTCTGTACATCCCGGGCCAGTAATATTCTTTGGCTATTCTCTGGTATGTGTTTTCTATGACTAAATGTCTTGATTGTGTTGTGTCGTGATTTTCGTGTAGTACTTGTGTGATTTTCTCTTTAGGGATTACTAATTTCCATGGGTTTGTGTCGGGTAATAGGTTTGAGTGTAGAGGATCGGGTCTATGGGAGTATAGATGTGTGTCGCGTATTCTCCATGAGTCGTTTTTCTCTGGTCGTGTCTGTACTTGTGTCTTTTTGTATATGTACCATTTATCTGTTGTGTTTTCTATTGCGCCTAAGTGTGGTTGTTCTTCGTCTTCGTGTAATCGTGATAGTGCGTCAGGTACGTGGTGTGCTGAGCCTTTTCTGTGTATTATTTCGAAGTCGTATTCGAGTAGTTCGAGTGCCCATCTCGCTAGTCTGCCTGTTGGGTTTTTTAGATTGTGCAGCCATTTCAGTGCGCTATGGTCTGTGATGACTGTAAAATGGTATCCCTCCAGGTATGGTCTGAATTTTTGTATTGACCAGATTACTGCCAGGCATTCTCTTTCTGTCGTTGTGTATTTTCTTTCTGCATCGGTCAATGCACGGCCGGCGTATGCAATTACTTGTTCTGTGTCTTGTCGTGTTTGTGTGAGTACTACGCATATACCTGTGCCGCTTGCGTCTGTTTGTACTTGGAATGGTAGTGTGTGATCGGGACATGTTAGTGTGGGTGGTGTTGTGAGTATCTGTTTGATTGTATTCGTCGCGTGTTGTTGTTCTTCTCCCCAGGTCCATTTCTGTTCCTTTTTTAATAGTCGTGTGAGTGGTTCTGTTATGTGTGCGAAATTTGGGATGAATCTTCTGTACCAAGAGGCCATTCCTATTAATCTTCTCAATTGTTCAATTGCTTTCGGTTCTGGGTAGTCTGTCAGTGGTTGTACTTTGTCTGAGTCTACGTGTAATCCGTGATTGTCTACTATGTAACCTAGGTATTTAACTTGTGAGCACCCAAATTCACATTTATCTGGATTAATAGTGAGTCCTGCGTGTGAGATTTCATCTAATATTCTTCCTAGCCAGTGTATGTGTTCTTCGAATGGCTGTGTAACTATGATAATGTCGTCTAAGTATGCAAATGCGTACGGTTCTGATTTCGGTCCAATTATTTTTTCTAGTAGTCTTTGGAAGGTCGCTGGTGCTCCCGTGAGACCATATGGCATCCCTTTAAATTGGTATAATCCTTTTCCCGGTACTGTAAATGCTGTTACGTGTCTGCTGTCTGTGTGTAGTGGTATTTGGAAGTATGCTTGGCTGAGATCGAGTTTGGATATGTATTGTGCGGCGCGTAATTTGTCTAGTATTAGGTTTGTTCGAGCTAGCGACACTTTCTACACTTTTGCGAAAAGTGTACACTAAAGCGTTCGTGTTAACGGAAGTGACGACAGATCGCGCTGTTCGCGTTAGAAAGTGTAGCTACACTTAGTGCAGTTTGTGCTACACTTTCTACACCTGGTCTGGAGCAAGTGTAAGAAAAGTGTAGACTTCAGAATAGGGTTAGGGTTGGCTGCAACTGGGCCGCGCCATCTTTTTTGGCGTTTGCGTTCGCGTTAGAAGGTGTACACCCTCCCATTTTCACGCAAGAAGAGCTACACTGCTTACACCCGGGCTACACTCGAGTGTAAAAAATGTAGCTAGCTCGAACAAACCTATTGCTGTCATGTATGGTAGTGGATATGCGTCTTTGCGTGATACTGAATTTACTTTTCTCAAGTCGAGACAAAATCTGTAGGTGTTGTTCGGCTTTTTAATCATAACTATTGGGCTTGACCATTCGCTTTCTGATGGTTCTATCACGTCTTCGACGATCATTTTGTCTACTTCTGTGTAAATCGCGTCTTTTATTTTGGGTGATACCATGTAATATCTTTGTTTTATGGGGGCGTGTCCCTGTGTATCTATTTTGTGTGATGTTAAGTGTGTTGAGCCTAGTTGGCCTGGTAGTGATGTGATTTTATTTTTTAGTACTGTCTGTAGTTCTGTGTGTTGTGTGTCAGTGAGTTGTTGTATCCCACTGCAGATTCGCGGTATTTGGTATCTGGAATATAGGTTTCGATTCGGTGGAAAGTTTGGAGTTGGTAGTAGGACTGTTCGTTTTTGGGGTGTGTCTGTGTGTGTATTCTTTACTCTATCTATGTTTTGGTCTTGCGTGTTTTTGTACAAGTTTGGATTCGGTGGGAAATTTGGAGTCGGTAGTAGGACTTTTTTTTTGGTGCAGGTGTGGTTGTGTGTGTTTGTTCCTGTGTGTCTGTGTTTTGCGACTGTTCTAACGCTTTTTTTCTAATTTCTCTTGTCATGCTGCTGCTTTTGCTTGTTTTGTGTGTGTCTGTGTTTCCTGTTCCCTAGTTTCTTTAGGTTTTTCTGTTTCTATTTCTGTTTTTCCTTCTTCGTGTTTTTCGTTTTCTTATTTTTCGTTATCTTTTTGTTTGATCGGGTACTGAATTGGGACTGGAGTTGTTTGTGGCCATCGTTCCATCATGTATGTTAATGTTGGCTTTTCCTTCATTGACCATGTGCTGTCTACGAAGTCTCATCTCATTCCGAACTGCCTTATTGCATCTATTCCGAGAATACATGTCCATGCAAGTGTTGGGATTATTCCGAACTCTACCCATGTAATTGTGTGTCCTATTCTAATTAGGCGTGTTGTTATTCCTGCTATTCCGGCGCTTGAGCCGTTCGCTACTAGTACAGTGGTGTTGGGTGTGTTTTGTATGCTTGTGTGTCTTTCTCCTAGTATTTCTCCGATCTTTTGTCCTAGGTATGAGTGTGTCGCTCCCGTGTCTACTAGTGCATTGAATTCTAATCCGTCCATGTCTAATTTTATGTTGAATCTCGGATCTCGCGGATTGTGTGTAATAGTGTATGTCGCATGTTCGGTGTGTATGTGTGTTGTTTTTGGGGAACTGCCTCCACCCGTGTTGGCTGTTCCCTTATTCGTTTCCCGACTGCTGCGGTCTTGTGCATTGCAGTCTCATGTGGCCTGGTGTGTTGCAGTTATAGCAGCGTCTCTCTGTTGTGTCTGTCTGTGTGTTTGTCTGTCGTGTGTATAGCGGTGCTGGGTATGTGATTGCTGGGCGTGTCGGTGGTTGTATCTGCAATCTCGTCTGTGTTGTGTATGTGTATGTCGGCTGTACGTTCGGTGTCGGTAGTAAGACTCTCCGTTGTTGTGTTTGAATCTGTGGCGTTGTGTGTGTGTGTGTGTATTCTATTTGTGTTGTATTCTGTTTCTTAATCATGCTCTGTCTCGTTTCTTCCCATCATCTATCTGTTTCCCATTGTTTGCCTGCGTTTTCTAATTGCTCAAATGTTCTTATTTCGTATATTCGTATGTATTGTTTATATTCTAACTTCAATTTTCTGTATGTTATTTCTATTTCTTGTGTTGGTGTGTACGGCGGGTCTAATTGCGTAAATAGTGTCCTAATTCTAATTACAAATTCTGAAATCAGCTCATTTTCTTCCTGAACGCTGTTTCTTATTTCTTCCTCAATCCTATCTCTACGCCGTGTGTCTGTGAATGTGTCGTATGTGTTCTGCGAAATCTTGTAGTGTGTTCCATCTTCCTCTGTGTATTCTATACCATTGTTTTGCTTTTCCGTCAAGTATTGGTATGAGATTGTCCATTAGTTGTTTGTCTTGTATGTCATATCCTATTTCTAAATCTCTCAATTTCGTAAAAATTCGTATAAATCTTTGCTAGGTTCTCCGGTATATTTTATGTTCCACGATTGTATCGCTTTTATTGGTATGATGGGTTTTGGTGTTTGACTGTTATTAAAGCGTTGCGTGTTTTGTGGTAGTACTGCCTATGTGTCGTAGTGTGTCGGGTACGTTGGTGGTGGGTCTAAGTCTATTAGGTTGCGCATCGTTTGTATATTTCGAATGTTTGTGCCTATGAATGTGTCTGTGCCTGTTTCGTTTCTTCGCTGATTCTCGGGCATTGTTCATCTACGTATGTTCGCGTGTGTGGGGTTTGGTGATATGTTGTATATGTCCTTGTCTAGTTCGAACTGTATGGGTGTCGTGTCATGTATGTGTGTGCTGTGCAGCGTGTGCTGCGTTGCTCTATTCGAGTACAACTGATCATTTTGTGCATGTTCTGCCTGCATCTGTCTAATATCTCTGATTGCGTTTATGTTGTTGTCTTCGTTTTGTCTATTATTCATAACTACTTGTCTATCGTCTCTGAATGGTTCATGTACTTGTAATCGTGGTTGCGTGTGTTCTATTTGCGCGTATCTAAGTGTGCGTTGTCTATTTTGTCCTTCTATGTCTATCGTGTTGTTCATAAAGTGCACACGTACAGGACCTTGCGGTTGTGTGCTGCATGGTAACAGAGGTTCGCTCTGTCGTCTTTTCGCCATTTCTATGTATGTGTGTATATGTTTCACCGTTTCTGTTTGAATTTGTCTATGATATGTGCTATCCTTTACTGTTTCAAAAAGTAGCATGTTATTCTCTCTCATACTCTTGCGGGAAGTAATGAAGATTAGAAAAAAAAAATTGAAATTAAAATTAAAATGAAATAAATGAATAAATAAATTTTAATATTCAATTAAAATTAAATTAAAAGTCATTGCCACCAAGGACATAATCAGGTGTCCATCAGGTAACAGATTTGGCAGTCTTATAAACTTCTATCAGAGGTTCGTTTTTATGACATGTTTATACCAAATAGGTATATTGTATCTAAATTCAGAGTTTGAAAGTAAAAGAATTCTAGAACTCAAAAAGAAGCCGAAGATAACCACCCGATAATGCATTTTGAACGAACCGTGTTCTCATAGACATAATTTCCAGATGCAGACATAGACTTGTTTGCTCTCGAGCACATAAATGACTCGACAATCCAACGACTTATACGAACAGAAGGCCAACAGATTCGGTTCACTACACAATGGAAAAAATGGGTAGGTTTCTGTATATATACTCGAGAAATATATATATGATGCAATAGTGTTATTTATACATACGTATATGAGCGACTTTTGTCTGTACGTCTATCAGGGTGTTTAAGGGGGGCGCCTTACTTTATCGGGTCTGAAAAATCGATTTTTCAAAAGTGAGCTTGATTGATAGTAAAACTATCAGAAAAGTTGCTCCTAAAATTTTAGGTCGAAAAACAAATTATTTTTCGAATTACAGCTTATACTACGTCATGAGTCGCGCAGTCGGACGCGCGACTTGGCTGTCGGCCTGGCGCGTGGCCTTACTCTCAATCTCTATTCTGTATTGGGATCCTTGGAATGGGTGTAGCTTCGTAAAAGTAGACGAGTTTCAACAGTTCTATTTTTCGTCACTAGTTAGCGTATCGAGGTTTTAAGCCCTCTCATCGGTTACAGCTGGTTATTGCAGCTCAATAAATAGCACTTGTATGTTATGGAAACTTCAAACGCGTTTTTCTCAAATCGCTGTTTTTGAAGTTTGTGTACACGATAGACAAAATTCATATGAACCGATTAAGCTTTACTATGGCTTGTTTTGTTGGTGATTAGTTTCTTTTTGATATGAATAAATTTTTTTGTTGGATTAAGTTGAATTGGTCTTTTTTTAGTCAAAAAAAGTGGGATTTTTTTTGGCAAAAATTCCAATATTTCGTTCAAAGTCATACATCATTTTCAATTTTCAGTTTTTATTCCAATCTTTTGATTCATATCGGAGCAAAATAAGTGCAATTAAACAAAAACTCAATTTTTTCGTTTTAGACAAGAATTGCGGACGGTATCATGTACACAGTGGGACAACGTCAGCTGCAAGACGATAGACAAATAGTGTCTACTGATCGGTTAATTTTCAATATTTTTTCACAAAAAAATTATTTCTCAAAAGTTTAAATATATGAGATGAAATCCACTAAATTTTGTTTCAGCATCTTCCCTAGTAGCAATACCTGCATTAGCAGATTTCTGCAGATTCTGCTTCAAGAATCTTATTGCAGTATGTTCGCAGATCTGTTGAAAACCCTTCAGAGTATTTTACTGAGTACAGTATACAAGCAGAACAATTGAAGAATCTGCCCTGGTAGCAATACCTGCATCAGCAGATTTTCGCAGATTCTGTTTCAAGAATCTCATTGCACTATGTGATATAGCAAGTCACAAATCTCCCCCAGCTACGCGGGGGAACCAAAGAGTATTCAAAATCACCGATAATAGCCGAAGACGATCGAACACGAGGTTCGATCGTCAGAGACTCACTCTAGTCACGAACGTCTTAGCGACCAGTGCCATATAAGAAATTAAATAGATTTTGTGATATATCCAAACCTCACTCGATTTAAGGTCAGTAACTTCAGCCAACATTAATTCACCCAAATAGTAAATGCAAGCACCCTTACACCACACTCTACACTCACCCACATGTATTAGGCTTAAGATTATTGAATAAATTAGAATTATAAGAGCTCAGTATATTTCACTAGACTCAACCACAGTTATTCTCCCTCACACCCCGTCCTATTTTACCATTTATTTATAGCTGGCTATCAAACCCGTTACAAATTGGCGCCCAACGTAAAAATCCATACTTCCCCACACACTAATAGGACGTTAAACAAATTAAAACAGTAAAAGACATCACGTAGAATAGATAAATTCAAAGACAAACGGTTATACACACATACACACATACATAGAAATGGCGGAAAGACGACAGAGCGAACCTCTGTTACCATGCGGCACACAACCGCAAGGTCCTGTACGTGCGCACTTTATAAACAACACGATAGACATAGAAGGACAAAATAGACAACGCACACTTAGATACATGCAAATAGAGCACTCGCAACCACGCTTACAAGTACACGAACCATTTAGAGACGATAGACAAGAGATTATAAGTAATAGACAGAACGAAGACAACATGAACGCAACCAGAGATATGAGACAGATACAAATAGAACATGCACAAAATGAGCAGTTACATTCAAACAGAACAACGCAGCACACGCTGCACAGTACACACGTACATGACGCGACACCCATACAATTCGAACTAGACGAGAACATATACAACATATCGCCAAACCCCACACACGCGAACATAAGTAGAAACGAAACAGGCGCAGACACATTTATAGGCACAAACATGCAAAACATACAAACAATGCGCAACCTGATAGACTTAGACCCACCACAGACATACCCCACACACTACGACACAGAGACGGTACTACCACAAAGCACGCAACGCTTCAACAACAGTCAAACACCAAGACAGATAATACCAATCAAAGTGATACAATCATGGAACATAAAATACACCGGAGAACCTAGCGAAGATTTATACGAATTTTTACAAAATTTAAGAGACTTACAAATAGGATACGACATACAAGACAAACAACTAATGGAAAATCTCACACCGATACTTGACGGAAAAGCAAAACAATGGTATAGAATATACAGAGGAAGATGGAACACACTACAAGAGTTCGCAGAACATATTGGACACACATTCACAGACACACGGCGTAGGGATAGAATTGAAGAAGAAATAAGAAATAGCGTACAGGAAGACAACGAGCTGATTTCGGAATTCGTGATTAGAATTAGAACACTATTTACGCAATTAGACCCGCCGTACACACTGACACAAGAAATAGAAATGACATATAGAAAACTAAAGTTAGAATACAAACAATACATGGGAAGATACGAAATAAGAACATTTGAACAGTTAGAAAACGCAGGTAAACAATGGGAAACAGATAGTTCATGGGAAGAAACGAAACAGAGCTTGATTGAGAAACAGAATACACCGCAAATAGAGTACACACATACACACACAGCGCCACAGATTCAAACACAGCAACGTAGAGTCTTATTACCGACGCCGAACATAAAGCCGACATACACATACACAACACAGACGAGACCGCAGATACAACCACCAACGCGCCCAGCGATTACATACACAGCACCGCTATACACACGACAGACAAACACACAGACAGACACAACAGAGAGACGCTGCTACAACTGCAACGCAACAGGCCACATGAGATGGCAATGCACAAGACCACAGCAGTCGGGAAACGAGTAAGGGAACAGCCAACACGGGTGTAGGCAGTTCCCCAAACACAAAACACATACACACCCGGACATGCGACATACACCATCACACACAATCCATGAGATCCGAGATTCCACATAAAAATAGATATGGACGGACTAGAATTTAATGCATTAGTAGACACGGGAGCGACACACTCATACTTAGGACAAAAGATCGGAGAAATACTAAAAGAAAGACACACAGACATACAAGATACACCTAACACTACCGTGTTAGTAGCGAACGGCACAAGCGCAGGAATAATAGGAATAACAACAAGACGGATTAGAATAGGACACACAAGTAGATGGATAAAATTAGGAATAATCCCAACATTGGCGTGGACATGCATCCTCGGAATAGATGCATTAAGACATTTCGGGATGAAATTAGATTTCGTAGAAAACACATGGTCCATGAAAGAAAAGCCAACAGTAACATACGTAATGGACCGGTGGCCACAAACAACTCCAGTCCCACTACAATACCCAATCAAACAAAAAGATAACGCAGAACAAGAAAAAGAAAAACACGAGGTAGGAAAACCGGAAATAGAAACAGAGAAACCTAAAGAAACTAGGGAACAAGAAACATAAACACACACAAAACAAGCAAAAGCAGCAGCATTACAAGAGAAATTAGAAAAGAAAGTGTTAGAACAGTCGCAAATCATAGACACACAGGAACAAACACACACAACCACACCGGCACCAAAAAGAAAAGCCCTATTACCTACTCCAAAGTTCCCACCGAATCCAAACCTATATAAAAATACACAAGAGCAAAACAGAGATAGAATAGGAAACACACACACAGACGCACCCACAAAGCGAAAAGCCCTAATACCGACTCCGAACTTTCCACCAAATCCAAACCTATATCCGAACTATCAAACACCGCGAATCCGCAGCAGGATACAACAACTCACAGACACACAACACACAGAGCTACAGATACTACTCAGAAATAAAATCACATCATTACCAGGCCAACTAGGCTTAACACACTCAACATCACACAAAATAGACACACAAGGTCACGCCCCAATAAAACAAAGATACTACATGGTATTACCCAAAATAAAAGACGCGATCTACTCGGAAGTAGACAAAATGCTAGCAGAGGATGTAATAGAACCATCAGACAGCGAATGGTCAAGCCCTATTGTCATGATTGAAAAACCGAATAACACGTACAGATTTTGTCTCGATTTTAGAAAAGTAAATTCAGTATCACGCAAGGACGCATACCCACTACCATACATGACAGCAATACTAGACAAATTACGCGCCGCACAATACATATCAAAACTCGATCTCAGTCAAGCATACTTCCAAATACCACTACACACAGACAGCAGACACATAACAGCATTTACAGTACCGGGAAAAGGATTATACCAATTTAAAAGGATGCCATATGGTCTCACGGGAGCACCAGCGACCTTCCAAAGACTACTAGAAAAAATAATTGGACCGAAATCAGAACCGTACGCATTTGCATACCTAGACGACATTATAATAGTTACACAGACATTTGAGGAACACATACACTGGTTAGGAAAAATACTAGATAAAATCTCACACGCAGGACTCACGATTAACCCAGATAAATGTGAATTCGGTTGCTCACAAGTTAAATACCTAGGTTACATAGTAGACAAACACGGATTACACGTAGACTTAGACAAAGTACAACCACTGACAGACTACCCAGAACCGAAAACGATTAAACAATTAAGAAGATTAATAGGAATGGCCTCTTGGTACAGAAGATTCATCCCAAACTTCGCACACATAACAGAACCACTCACACGACTATTAAAAAAGGATCAGAAATGGACTTGGGGAGAAGAACAACAACACGCGACGAATACAATCAAACAAATTCTCACAACACCACCTACACTAACATGTCCGGATCACACACTTCCATTTCAAGTACAAACAGACGCAAGCGTCACAGGTATAGGCGCAGTACTCACACAAACAAAACAAGATACAGAACAAGTAATTGCATACGCCAGCCGTGCATTGAGCGACGCAGAAAGGAGATATACAACGACGGAAAGAGAGTGCCTAGCAGTAATCTGGTCAATACAGAAATTTAGACCGTACCTAGAGGGATACCATTTTACAGTCATCACAGATCATAGTGCACTAAAATGGCTGCATAATCTAAAAAACCCAACAGGCAGACTAGCGCGATGGGCACTCGAACTACTCGAATACGACTTCGAAATAATACACAGAAAAGGCTCAGCACACCATGTACCTGACGCACTATCACGATTACACGAAGACGAAGAACAATCGCACTTAGGCGCGATAGAAAACACAACAGATAAATGGTTCATATACAAAAAGACACAAGTACAGACACGACCAGAGAAAAACGACTCATGGAGAATACGCGACACACACCTATACTTCCATAGACCCGATCCTCTACACTCAAACCTACTACCCGACACAAACCCATGGAAATTAGTAATTCCCAAAGAGAAAATCACACAAGTATTACATGAAAATCACGACACAACACAATCAGGGCACCTAGGAATAGAAAAAACATACCAAAGAATAGCAAAAGAGTATTACTGGCCCAGAATGTACAGAGACACCGTAAACTACGTAAGGAAATGTGAGATTTGCCAGAAATCAAAAGTAGAACAAAGACAGCCAGCAGGTCTCATGGGACACAGAATAATAGAAGAGCCATGGACAGTAGTAGCATCAGACATTATGGGTCCACTACCTATATCTAAAACACGACACCAATACATAATAGTTTTCCAATATTTATACACAAAGTGGAGCGAAATAATACCACTCAAAAAAGCAACAGCGCAGACAGTCGAACACGCACTTCACACACACGTCATATCACGATGGGGAACACCACGCGTAATTCTGACAGATAACAGCACACCATACATAAACAAACTAATACGCGAATTAACACAAAAATTCGGCATTAGACACACGACAATACCGCCATATCACGCACAAGCAAATCCGGTAGAACGAGTCAACAGAACAATAAAAACGATGATACAAGCATACGTCGAAAAAGATCACAGGGAATGGGATATACACTTACAATATTTACAGTTCGCATTAAACACAAGTACACACACATCGACGAAACACACACCGGCATTCCTGAACCTGGGGAGAGAACTGAAGCCGACACAATGCCTACGAGATCAATTAGAGAACGAGGGATACATCGAGATGCAGGACACAGACAAATGGACAGATCACTTACGCAGACTACAGATTATCAGGGAGGAAGTACAAAGACACCTAACGGAAGCAAACGAAAGACAGGCACACTATTACAATCTAAGACATAGAAACACCGAGTTCAAGGTAGGAGATAGGGTTCTTAAAAAGACCCACACACTTTCATCAAAGGTAGACCACATAGCAGCTAAATTAGCACATAAATATTCTGGACCATACATAATAACAAATAAAATCTCACCGACTATTTACGAATTAACAACAGAAAGCGGAAAAAACATAGGAAAATGGCACATTGACCATTTGAAACTATACATTTAAAAATACATGTAACTAATTCTACATTCGATATATTACAGATTTAAGGACAATGGACAGACAAACGAAGACAAACTTATCGCCGGCGCTTCGCGCCAGACTCGGAGCGATACCGAAGACACGAACACCAGGACAACAGACATACACACACCGATACGTAACACAAGAGACGATGCAGACAGACAGACCATTACGACATCAATACAACTTACACGCACCGACAGAATCACGACGCACACTACTACCAATACCCAGACAAGACATACGAGACGCAACACCGACGCAGAAAATACCACTACTACAGTCACCGGGACAACCACCACACGAACACCGATACCCAAACCCACCCTCCACACGACTTACAAAAAACTACCCGACACCCAGCACATCCAGACAACAGACTCCTTACAAACGAACCGCAAACACCAGAACAGACACACGAGACGAGATGACGAAACTGATAGACAGAATAGACGCAGGTTTTACATTAATGGAAGCGACAGACAGATACATAAAATACAAAAACAGATACGAGAAGAAACAGGACACCATAACGATACGACGATGAAATGACACGACAAGGAGACGACACGACACCGGAAAAAGACGACGAGACGACACGACACCAGGGAAAGACAACGAAAACGACACACATTAGTAAATAAGGTATACACAACAGTACAAAATAGGAAACAAGTCAGAAACAGAATTTAGTCAAAGATAACAAAGTAACAAAACAATAGAGTAAACAGAGAAGTAACATAAATTAGCAAGTAGATAAAAAGTACAAAGTAAAGATATAAAGCTAATTAAAATATTAGGATAGGATAAAAGACATACATAATAAGTTAGGTATAGTAAACATATGAAGTATGAGATAATAGGATATAAGTACACATAATACACCACACACATAAAACGGTTCTCCCTATAGGCTTCACCCCGCGTGGGGAGGGGGGAGTTGTGACATAGCAAGTCACAAATCTCCCCAAGCTACGCGGGGGAACCAAAGAGTATTCAAAATCACCGATAATAGCCGAAGACGATCGAACACGAGGTTCGATCGTCAGAGACTCACTCTAGTCACGAACGTCTTAGCGACCAGTGCCATATAAGAAATTAAATAGATTTTGTGATATATCCAAACCTCACTCGATTTAAGGTCAGTAACTTCAATCAACATTAATTCACCCAAATAGTAAATGCAAGCACCCTCACACTACACTCTACACTCACCCACATGTATTAGGCTTAAGATTATTGAATAAATTAGAATTATAAGAGCTCAGTATATTTCACTAGACTCAACCACAGTTATTCTTCCTCACACCCCGTCCTATTTTACCATTTATTTATAGCTGGCTATCAAACCCGTTACAACTATTCTCGCAGATTTGTCGCAGATCCTTCAGAGTATTTTACTAAGCACAGTATATAAGCAGAACAATTGAACGATCTGTATTAAAGCTGCAGCTTTATATATGGGCGAGTTCCATATGAAATGTATAATTGGTTGTCCACACCCCTTTCGATTTGTCTCAAACTTAGTCAAGTTGAGTAATGGGTTAAAAAAAAAAATCCTCTGAATAATGAAAATTCTACCTTTTACAGGTCGCCAGTAACACCGATTCACAAATTTTGAATTATTTTTTTCAAATCGCTGTAGCTCCCAAACTACATGTCCGCGCCTGAAAATCAAGTGGGTCAAAAGTTTTGTAATTTGATGTACTTTCCGATGTTGCCGCGAGACGAAGTCGATTTTCAGTTGATGGTGGAAAAAACGCGAAAAATGCGATATTGATCTCGTTCCCCAAACTTTTCTGGGGTCCATTTTTGATCATAAAATGCGGCTATTTTTCCCGCAAATTTCCGTGTAAAGAAAAGTCACGGGACTCAACTGGTTGAAGAGATATGAGAGAATTTCTAGGAAAAACCGACCGGATTTTGACGTTTTCTGAATTTGAATTTTTCAAAACTATCGAAACTTTTTTTTACGTGAAATAGACGTAAAAAGAGCCAACACTATACAGGGTGGTCCCAAATTTGGGTTATGCAATAAATATAACTATTTTGGAAGATATTTCTAGAAGACTTTCATTGAAACTAATAATATGTAAGCTTAGTGGTAAGCTTAAGAAGCTGCGTAAGCTCACAGAATTGAAGTTGAATACCTCCACTTGAAATAAATGTTTGAATTATCGCTCAAATTTGAACATTATAGTATCGTCTCAAGCAACAGTTCAGATATTTTTCCAACATTAATTTTTCACTTTAATCCTAAAGCTGTATATTGGTGAGCGGGATTGAAATGGAGAAGAACCTTAAGCGATCTACTAGCACTCTGCAGAATAACTGGCACTCTGCAAAATAACCCTGGTAGAATTCCTGATAAATAAATCCCGTCCTATTTCGCTTGTACATATATGGATTTTTGCAACGTATTGTATCTCGGATATCCGTTCGGACACATCCGGATAAAATACATAGACAAAAACCATATACAATCGAAAGACCGTATTTATATTTAACTGACATTTTCATCTAATAAGATTCTGCACTGAGGAATCTCATAAGATTATGCACTGAAGAATCTCATAAGATCTGCACTGAATTATCTGATGTCAGCCCCACACTCAAATGTGGAAGTAGTCGACTAGTGGTCTTCAGTAAGATCTGCAGAAGACCTGCAGTAAGACTGCGAGCAGACTTGAATCATTTTGCTACTAGGGTTTTATTATACTTGAGAAAAAAATTCCCAAAACTCACACATTTTATGACTTTCTAAAGTAGGCGCACCCCTTAAGGGGGTACACGGAGAGAAAAGACGTGCAGTCACTGTACGAACGGTAGTGGCGCTGCTGTACCGCGAGTTCGAGGAGTAGCAAAACGCTTTCGGGGCAGCAGCTCTCCCAAAAGTGCGAGGGGCTGCTGCAGACGTTACACGAAAAAGTGGAACTCACGCCGCCGGTACAGTGAAAACCCGCCTGCGGGGCAGTCAGTACTCTTTGAGGAGTAGTGGCTCCCCCGAAAGAATGGATAGCGGCGCTACTACAAAAATGACAATCTCTCTCCGTCGCGGGGGACTCACTGCACGTCTTTTCTCTCCGTGTATATACACCTTTAAATGGGTTGAATTTCTGAAAAACAATTTTACTTTTTTTTTCAACTTGAACACTCTAATAAAATTTAAAAAAATCATCATGTTTGGGGAGGGTTAAACCTTCATTATCCATATCTTACATCATGTATTACTTCCAGTCTAATAGTCGCCGCGCTGAAGACAGAAAAATACAAAATCACTCGGTTGGCGCAAAGAATCAGACCCAGCTGGACCGATGTTGAAATTTTTGATTCTCAATTGTTCATAAGACATGCCTCTATCAAATTAACATAGAACTTTTTGATCAACCCATTTTTAGTCGAACTAATAGAAAAATAAGCAAATTTTTTTTTCAAATTGAGAAAAAAAATCGAAAAAATTCAATAACTCAAGTAATTCTTGCAATATCAAAAAGTTCTATGTTCATCTGATAGAGGCTTGTCTTATGAACAATTGAGAACCAAAAATTCCAAGATCGGTACAACGCTGGGTCTGATTCTTTGCGGCAAGCGAGTGATATTGTATTTTCCTGTCTTCAGCGCAGCCACTATTAGACTGGAAGTAATACATGATGTGAGATATGGATAATGAAGGTCAAACCCTCCCCAAACATGATGATTTTTTCAAATTTTATCAGAGTCTTCAAGTTGAAAAAAAAAGGAAAATTGTTTTTCAGAAATTCAACCCATTTAAAGGTGTATATACCCCCTTAAGGGAACTTTACTTGGAAAGAAAATTTTTTTAGAGCAAAGTTATAGTATGAAAGGTCGGATTATTGAAGGCTGCATATGAATTTTCAACCTCCTGCGATGAAAATTGAGACGCAGGGAACTTTTGGCAGAACTTCTTCGCAGTGCTTCATAGGGGTTTTGCCAGAAGTTTCCTGCGTCTCAATTTTCATTGAGGTTGGCAATTCATATTCAGCCTTCTATTACCATCATCTCAAGAATGAGGCATGCTTATGAAAATCCGACACCTTATACTATATAACTTTACTCTACAAAAATCTACTTTTTCAATAGGGGGTCTTCCCACAGTTAAGGGGCAAGTCCACAGGTTTTGTTAGAAGAGCCACGGTTTTGCTCTCGAAAACATCAATTTTTATGTTATAATGTTAGGTGTCTTGGAAAAAACTGTCAACTTCTCGCGATGTAAGTGTATGTGCAGGGAACCTCTCGCAGCGAAGCGACTGCGAAGAGACTGCGAAAGGTCCCCCGCGTATACACTTTCATCGCAGGAAGTTGACATTTTTTTCCAGACACATGATATTATGAACTAAAAATTGATGTCAGGAATTTTCGATTGCATGTTTTTTCGTGATTTCGAGAGTGAAATCGTGGTTCCTTCAACAAAACCTGCGGAGTCCCCCCTTCAGTGTTATAAATGTGCCATATGAGTGGGGTTCTTGTATTAAACTCTTCACCATGTTTGATACTGATGTTATTCTGAATATCTTTATTCAATCTTGTCTCCATGTTATCAGTTAGAAGCCAGCATTGCAGCAAGCAAATCGAATCACCTGGAGCACCAACGTTCAATATCATCTACAAACTGTGAACAGGGAAGAACTGCAATCATTGCAGTGATGGATCTCAATGGTACGTGCGCATGTCTATACGCTTTGATACTTGCTACTTTGTGGTAACCTATTTTTTCTTGAGGGAAGTAAAAAGTTTTGAATATCTCCTACTTCAAAATTTCTCTCCGAAGCATTTTGCGGTATGATATAAGGTATTCTCCCTCAAACTTATGAACAGCCTGGAAAAAATATAAGAATATGTTGTAACGTGGCAGATTTTACATCTGTCACTGACCGCGCCTCCACTCGCAAACGTGAGCGACCATGCCGCTGCCGTACCGCGAATTCTTCACCGAAGCGCAAGTCCAACCTTTGATTTTCAGAATTTTGTCTGCCTTAAGTTTTTTTTATTGTGAGACGCAGGAATCATCGCCAGGACATCGCGGGATTCACCTGCATCCGTCGATCGTCGCAGGATCATCTGGGGGATGTCCTGGAAGCCGCGGCACTAGTACCCGCACCTACGTCATTGGCCTTTGTCATTGTCATCTTCTGCAGCCTCGTCACCTGCCGGCCGGGAGAGGGCTGCACCTCCCAGCCTCATGAAGCCGCCAAACCTACCTCCCGGCCAGAATTTTGAAAATGTTCGCCGTTTAGATGCGGCGAACATGCCGTGCGTGGAATGGCTTCCCCCACCCTTTTTGGATCGCCGATCGACGGACACTCCGTTGCCGACCACCATCGAATCTCCGTCGAGTTACCTATTACCTGTACCTTACCGTTTAGTTTATCTTTATTTTGGGTTTATCGTATCTTTCTTTTTCTTTTGGCGTTTTCTTTCATTTTCTTTTGGGGTTTTCTTAGTTTCTTTCCTACGTTCTTTAGTTTTTTTATTGATTTTGTGTGGTGTGTGCCTTTCTTTTGGAGCCACCTGGGCTGCGACCCGTCTCAAGGTAGGCTCTTTCTCTTCAGACCTCGACCGTCCGTACGCCATTTCTACCTCATCGCCGACCAACGGCCGATTCAAATTCCGCGTAAGACGGGCTGTCGTGGTCTCTATCTTGTTCTAGGCTAATTTAGCAATAATTAGACCTAAATCACTATCTTTTTTTCTTTGGACTTGCGCTGCCCGGGGAAGAATCCCCGTGGCGTATCGTTCCCTATCCATTTCTTCAACTTGCCCTTTACCTGCGTGCGTTAGTTTAATTTAGATAGAATTATCTTGCCTATATCTTTTTTTGTATTCATTTCTTTTTGCGGCCTAACCGCCTTCTATTTTTGCGACGTCGTACTTAGATTCCGCCGCTACTTTATTTTGTTACTTTCCTTTTTTTTCGTTATTTTGGCCTATCAACTATTTTCTCTGCGTTATCTTTAATTTATCTCACTGTATTCGGCCTAACTGGCTTACCGTCTTGTATTATTTATTTATTATTTTTTTTGTATCGTTGCTTGGCCTTTAAATTATATTTATCGTTATCGTTACCTGTACCGAGTAAGTGTGTTATTTCTACGCCCCCACGTTTCCCTCTCCGTCTACTAGTCGAGTATATTTTGAATTTTTTTGAATTTATATATTTCTTAGTGTTTCTCGTTCTGATTAGTATTTTGACTTTTGAATTTAAGGGGGTATATACACCTTTAAATGGGTTGAATTTCTGAAAAACAATTTTCCTTTTTTTTTCAACTTGAAGACTCTGATAAAATTTTGAAAAAATCATCATGTTTGGGGAGGGTTTGACCTTCATTATCCATATCTCACATCATGTATTACTTCCAGTCTAATAGTGGCTGCGCTGAAGACAGGAAAATACAATATCACTCGGTTGCCGCAAAGAATCAGACCCAGCGTTGTACCGATCTTGGAATTCTTGGTTCTCAATTGTTCATAAGACAAACCTCTATCAGATGAACATAGAACTTTTTGATATTTCAAGAATTACTTGAGTTATTGAATTTTTTCGATTTTGTTTCTGAATTTAAAAAAAAATTTTGCTTCTTTTTCTATTATTTCAACTAAAAATCTTTTCAGTATCTTTTCGTGAGAATACGTTGGGACCTTTATGAGCGGGATTTATTTTGCTACTCATTTTCCTCCGGGTAGGAAAATTGCTCGTTACAATGTGCATAAAACAAGAAAAGCAAAACATGGAATAATCTCATCTTACGGGGGTATATACACCTTGATAATAATTTTTTTCAAATCACTGCTACGTTCTGAGGAAACATTCGAGTGAGTAATTTTTTCTTTACAGTTGATAAGTGCTATTTTGATACATACTTCATGATTTTTCCAGATTTTATGTCGTCTGCTAAATAAAAATTCAGTCGTTTGAAGAAAAAGTAGTTGTCGTAGGGTACAGGTTGCTGCGTTGCATGGAATTTCTACAAATTTGGAGGAAGTATTCTGTATGAATGTAACTTAGGGGCAAACCAATAATATTTAATGAATTCAAGTTCTGAACATAGAAATTTTTGATTGTGGTACTTTTTTTTCCATCGTTTTTGAAAAAATATTTTACTTCACTCCGTGTGATTTTGGACGTTTTACCCATTTTCACACCTCCTCAAGTAAAATTTTGTACAGTACTCGACGGAAAAACTTCTTCTGATCTCGTGTGATTGCAGAACTCGCCTTCGGCTCGTGCTGCAACCTCACACTCGTCAGAAAAAGTTTTACCGGACTCGTATTGTAATGTACTATTACAATCAAAAATTTCTATGTCTAAAGCTTGAATACATGAAAGATTATTCGTTTGCCCCCAAATTACATTCATAGAGAATATTTTCTCCAAATTTGAAGAAATTTCATGCAACGCAGCAACCTGTACCCTACGACAACTACTTTTTCTTCGATGAACTAAATTTTTGTTCAGCGGAGGACATAAAATCTGAGGAAATCATTAACTATGTATCAAAATAGCACTCATCAACTGTAAAAGAACTGAGTCACTAGAATGTTTTCTCAGAGCATATCAGTGAATTGGCAAAAATTATTTTCAAGGTGTGTATACCCCCTTAATTAGATGAAGCTATTTTTTTCTGTTTCTTGCTATTTATCTACTTCCATGGATTTACAGGTAATTCAATGAACGTTTGTACGAATGATCTACAAATACCCGAAATCCTCATGGAGGATGATGAGGTTCACTTGACTGATGTGCATGCAAATGTTGCGGACGTGATTGCGGTAACTAGTGGCAGTGGCTGTACATGTATTGAAAAATCTGACGTATCAAACCCACTCACAGTCAAACCATCCATACGAAAGAAAGCTGCAAAATCATATGTAAGTATAATCGTTGCTGGTTGATTATACGATGTATAAGTAGTACGGCCTATTTTATGTAATGGAATGTTTCTTCTACGCTATTTGCAATCCCTAATTAGTATAACCTATAAGGGCACCCAATTTTGCATTTTGTTAGGATTTGAATGCTTTGCTTGAACAAAGTGACAATGGGAAGTGTGTTAGAGCCAAGTGTGGTTTGGGAGAAGATGAGGAGCCTGAAGAAGCTGGCGAAGATAGGGATGAGAGGTATCTGGATGATCACCATAAGAACCTTCTTGCTACGGCAGTCATCGAAGAAGAACTGAGGGATGATGCGTCGATGCTGTAAGTTGAACCTTCCATTGCTCGCTTCAACACTGCTATCTTGAAGTATAAAATCATACAGTTGCAAAGCTTCTGATAAATCTACAATTTTGAATATGTTACTATCAGAATAATTTTTTTTACTCTTCAGACTGTCTTGGGAACGTATGAGCTTTCTGGGTGACGCTATCAAGGCTCTCTTTCCAACTGAAACGAAGGTGTGTTAAGGTAGTTCTGGAGGTACACGTATCAGCTAAAAGTTTCGACCGCACCTTACAGTACAACCCAATACTTATACGACGCGGTCGGTAAGAAACTTTTGACGGAGCTTGTTACTCTGTCCGTCCTGCACAAACACACTTCATGCATGGATCGGTCCCATACACGCATAGAGCCTGGCGGTGTAATCATGGCAACAGCGGATCTCCTGTATTAGCAGCTTCGAGCATAAGTTAATCAGTGTCTTGCGAAACAATATCAATTCGAGTAAGATTTTAGGGTCGGTTTAGGAAAAAAACAACCGTGATAAAGAACTAGAAGCTGTGGCGGCTATGTGTCGAGCAAATGCGGCTGAACGTGAAAAAGACGTTCCTAACTCCAACGATTAGCAACAAAAATTTGCTGTAGATGGACCGACGGGTCGTTGATTTGCAATATCTTTCAGAGAATTTGGCGAAATCAACACGGAAAAAAATGTTTGTCTATTCTAACGAGAATTCTGGCACTATCAGGAATATTTTCTTGCTGGCTGGGCCACAGCAATACTTATTGCTACTGCTGCTATATATTATTCACAGTATGAATATAATTTTGCGTAAGTAATAAGACTTTTCGTTAGACTGGCAACACGTTTTGAGTAAGTAACCAGATTTCTCGTTAGACTAGCGATAAATATTCAGCAAAAATGGAATTGCTGTTGAGCCTCAAGTATTTTTTTCCGTGAAAATGAAAAATTATCATCCGCAAAAACGATCTCAAAGAAACCAAGGGTTGCACGGGCCAAAAAATTATCGATGAAGTAGTTGAAGAAATGAGAAACAAGCTTTAATTGTATCAAAACAAATTCATAACTTCTTTATTTGTTGGAAAAAAATCTATTGCTGTTGGTTAGGATATTTTTCATAAGTTGTTTATGCATTCAATATGTATTTGATTTATTGGGGATATTAATTTTATAGGTATGAGAGACACGAATATTACCCGCCTTAATATTCATAATATAGTAATATATATTATAAATTGTGACGTGGATTTTATTTGATCCTCGGATCTGGACCGGATAGCCAGTCTCCGAGAACCATCCACTCGACAATTGGCCAAAAACTGAGAATAAAAAGAGATATTGGGCGCCAGGCGGATAACCGCCGATTTCAAAAATCTAAACAAAATAATAACCGTCGGCTAGCTACAGTACCGCGGAGAGGGGTCGGGATTAAGTGAAGGATTAGCAGGGCGTTGACTAACGACTCGTAACTTTGAATTTAACAAAGAAAAATAGCATTTATTCAATAAAAATAGTATGAAAAAAAAATAATAAAACTAATAAATTGAGCAATCGGGGATACTTCCCCTCGAATATAGGACGGCCACAGGTCGTATACAGGCGACCTGGCCACGCTTGACGAGTTTTACAATAATTAATAAACTACTAGCTTCCACGTAGGAGAGCGATAACAAAACAAAATAATGCAAAAATAAATAACTCGACAAACTCGGTCCTCGTGGAACAAAAATTACAAATTAAAGACCGGAATAGGCCCGCAAGGCACAATAACTAATCCACAAAATTATTACTTAAAATTAACTTAAACTAACTCTGCCTTTGTAGGCGAAACAAAAAAAAAGTAAACCAAATTCAAAATATAATAACGATCTGAATCTCTCCGTGAGAGGAAGAGAGCGCGACAGTGACGTAGTCAGACTATCTTTCTCGCACTCACGTGCGAAAACCTACGGCTCTACAAAAAGCACTATTACGTGACACAAAACTCAAAAATCTTACTCAAAAATCAAGACTCAAAACTCAAAACTCTATTATGGCGTGAGACACTGGTGACGGCCTACCGACTCGGAGGTCGTCTAAATTTGATTTCCAAAAATCTCTAAAAGCCTCGTGGCTCAGAAAATGAGGCAAGATGGCTGATGGCCGTTTGCCGAATTCAAATTCGTATGAGTCAAATTGGCTAACGCTTACCGTTTTCCAGCCACGATACAAGGCCTCGTAGCGTCTCGACGACGAGCCCTCGAATTCACTAAACTCAAACTCAACAGACTCAAACGTTTTCCCGCAGGAAATTCACCCCAAAAAAATCAGCCTCGTGGCTACTACAAAAGGTAATTTCTACAATTAGCGCGAGCACTAGAGCTCGGGGCTCTACCTGCGAGGCAGGCCTACGGCAGAGTGATCAGACGGCATGGTGCCGGTACTTAGCGCCCTCAATAGGCGATCGATTATCGATTTTGCAAATGTACTGCGAGATCCTTAAATATGGCGACCTATCGTCGCGGCGCGCAAAATTCGAAGTTCACCACGGTGTTTGTAGCTCGCTAAATCGGAGGATCACGGGCTGCAGATTCTTCTTGGTGGCGGGAATCTCTTCCACCACCGATATGCCACGTTGCAGAATGCCCTTGGCACACCCCCGTGTCCTCTCGTTTAATCGTTGGAGGTAGTCTGGCCAGTACTATCCTCCGGAGCTTTTAGGTGGCGTTCGTCGAAAAAGATCCCAACAGTCGATATTTGGTGTCGTACGTTCGTCTGATCGGGTCTCCGTTGCAATTTTTAGCCGTCGTCGGGGCCTCGTCTCCCACATAATAGAGAAAAGGTGAAAAAAAAACAAAAAGAATAAGAACTAAATTCTACAGTCTTAGATCGGTCACGGTCGCCTCTCGGAGAGTTTATAGCCTCGGGGCTAGCCAAAACGCATTCATGCTTCTGTCATGCATCCACCCTTCGTAACTATGGTCGTCTAAGGGTTCGGGAGTCACTTGTAACACGCGTTGCAAAATGCAATGTTACAAAATATATTGTTACACTAGGTAAAATCACCGATATTCTATTCAATTCATAAACACCATCTAGTAGCCTATATGATAAATGACATCCTTTAAAATAAAAGAAACTCGGTTGCTGCGTCAACAACGATTATTGTAAAACAAATCAGTCTGTCTTTAGCTCACTACTGAAGCAGACCTGTATTTTCTGAATACACAAACTTATTACAAACTCATATTATTTCCTCAAGGTATCACTTTATTTCTCTTGGAGAACCTACATAATAACTCATTATCTCAACGATTATAAAAATCGTTACATTGGTCTCAGAATCGGGAATTTCCGAGACCGATAAAGTGAATATTTTGTGAATCAACTGTGAATCAACTATAACTGAAAAACGAAATGTCTCGTCGACGAGCTACTGCTTCTACTGACGAACCCGCTGAAAACCAGCAAATACCACCTCAAGTCGACATGATGGAGCAACTTTTTCAAGCTTTGGCCGCTCAACAACAGACAAGCCTAGCTGCACAAGCAGCACAACAAGAAGCAAATTTGGCCGCTCAAAAAGAAAGAGAAGAGCGAGAAGACAGACGCCATCGCGAAGAAAGAGAGGCCGCTTTGGCGGCTAGACGAGAAGAACGAGAAGAAAGACGAGCCGAACGTGAGGCAAACTTGACGGCTCAGCGCGAGCGTGAAGAACGGGAGACTATTCGCCTACGAGAGGAAAGAGAGGCAAATTTGGCAGCTCCACGAGCGGATCGTGAGGCAAATTTGACAGCTCAGCAGGCTACCCTCTCCCTTCTCGTGAGACGCCTGGAACCTCAGGAGACGATCTCGCAGACCTCCACTCCCAGACGATCCGCGATGAGGATCGAGGAGATTGTCGAACCAGGAAACATTCGGTCCATACAAAACTATGGGGAGGAAGAACCCTCCCCAACTATTCGTAGACCACGTACGGGTGGAGCGGCAACTTTCACGCCGCACACTCGTACCATCCCTCAAAGTGACCGAATTGAGCACTCAATTCGGGACGCAAATAATGTACACCATGCTGACCACATGGCTGGCGATAATACACTAGAGAATAGAATTATTAATAATACTGCACCGCTTAATTTGTCATGCGCCGGTAGTAGTTGTGACAGACAAATTAATAATACAACGATAAATACCTGCAAAGAAGGTTGTACGGGACAGACACAAAAATCCTCTAACCTAAAAGTAAATTTCTTTGACGGATCTATATCATGGGCCGATTATGAACGACAATTCTTAATTATTGCTGAAATAAATTCTTGGTCCCCCATAGTTAAGGCCGGACAACTTGCTGGTAGTTGAAGAGGTCCTGCCTTGGCTGTTCTTTCATCTTTTTCTAATTCTGATATTAAGAAATATGATAAACTCAGCACAGCCTTGCAATTAAGATTCGGAAATCAATTAATATCGAAACTGTCCCTAACACAATTAGACCTTGAAAGACAGAATAAAGAGAAGGGTCTTGCCCCACTGGGAGTGGGAATAGGAAGATTAGCGAGGATAGCATTACCCAGTTGCGACGAACCAACTAGAAACTTATTAGCTTGTAATAAATTGATTAACGCAATAACAGATCCAGAGTTGAGACATACTCTTAGTCTGACGGGACCTTCCTCTGCTCAGGAAGCGGTCATTAAGGGTCTAGAAATCGAAGCCTTGACGAAACACCATTCGGGGGTAGGAAAACCACGTCAAATCGAGACAAAGACGCCTACTACTGACTCAACTAAGACTACCGATACACAAAAAACTACTCCCAGGCAGCAGACAAATAATAATAATAATAATAAGAATAAGAATGATAATTATAATTATAACAGGAATAGTAGTTATAATAGGGGACAGAATTACGGAGACAGACCCCCGCTAATATGCAAATATTGTAAAAAAATCGGGCATGACGCGAATCGTTGCTATTCTCTGGAAAAAGTATTTTGATCTAACGACGGTAATTCTCAAAATAATCAAACTTCTTGGCGAAAAAATAACAAAAATAGAACTGATAATTCTCCAAAATCCTCAGAAGCTCAGCAAGGTTCTTCTAACCAAAAAAAACTAATTATTGATGATTTAGAAGGGCGGAAGTCATCAAGTGTTCGATCCGAAGAAAACCCTATTTCAACTCATTTCCTTTTAAGAAGTCTAAGACAAACAGGCTTATATGCACGTGGGACTGTCAACGGAATTAACTGTCTCTGGGTCATAGACACTGGGGCCGAAGTTACAGTGGTCCGTTCGGATCTCTTAAAATCTATTGACCCCATTTAGCCATTTACCTCTTTACGTACTGCTACAGAAGAAATAACGCTAGTTTTGAAAGAGGTATTAGTACAAATTAATGTGATAGGGTTTATCGATTCTTCACATAAAGTCTATGTAGCAGATATTCAGGATGAAGGGATCTTAGGGATTGACTTTATTTCCGCGCATAATTGTGTAATTTCAACTGAAGGTAATTTATTAACATCGAGTCGACACGAGATAACTCTCCTAACTAACAGTAAGAGAACTTCTGAATTTCCTCAGGTTCAAATAATTGACCTTTCTGGCGACGAAGTAGATTCATTTCCTATACACTTGCAAAATCTCTTGAAAAGATCTTCTTCAAGTTTAGATTCCATCCAAAAGGGAAAATTTAAAACTGTAATTGAGGAGTATCAGGATACGTTTGCTAAAAATAGTAACGATAAAGGGAGAAGTACTCTTACGACTCATATTACAGACGTAGGGGATAATGCTCCAATTAAACAAGCAGCCAGAAGACTGCCATTAAATGGTCGAGCAGAGGTAGAGAAGATGGTAGACGAGATGCTTGCCATCAACGTAATAGAACCATCTTCAAGTCCTTGGGCTTCACCTATCGTATTGGTTTCCAAGAAGAATGGTACTAAAAGATTTTGCGTCGACTACAGGAGGCTAAACGACATAACCAAGAAAGATTCTTACCTCTTGCCAAGAATTGAAGAAACCCTCGATTTGATAGCTGGAGCAGAATGGTTCAGGACCATCGACTTACAGAGTGGATATTGGAATAACAGAAAAGAAGTGCCTGGTGTATTTGGACGATATAATCGTTTATGGAAAGACGTTCGACGAACAACTTGAAAACCTTAAAGAAGTCTTCTCTCGCCTACAACAAGCTGGACTCAAAATGAGTCCAAAGAAGTGTCATCTGTTACAGCGCGAGGTTCACTTCCTTGGACATATAGTCTCCGCAGAAGGGGTGAAGACGGACCCTGCAAAAATAGAAAAAGTGTCAGATTGGCCCCGTCCTGTAGATAAAGAAGGAATTCAAAGTTTTATAGGACTCTGCACTTATTATCGTCGTTTTGTTAAAGGGTTCGCCACCATAGCTAGACCTCTTCATCATCTAACAGGTAGTAAGGTTCAATTCGAATGGTCTCAGGAATGCGAGGATGCTTTTATCCAATTAAAAAATTACTTAACATCTTCTCCTATTCTCGCTTATCCCCAAGTAGAACATCCTTTCATTCTGGATTCAGACGCTTCTCTCTCGGGAATAGGTGGAGTATTGTCTCAGATCCAGGATGGGAACGAAAGGGTAGTTAGCTATTTCAGTCGTGTTCTTAGTAAAACAGAAAGGAACTACTGCGTTACTCGTAGAGAACTACTGGCTGTGGTAAAAACAGTAACACATTTCCATCATTATTTATACGGGAGAAAGTTTTTGATTAGGACAGATCATGCTTCTCTCAAATGGTTGCTTTCTTCCAAATCTCCAGAAGGACAGGTAGCTAGGTGGATAGAGAGACTGGGCCAATATGACTTTGACATCCAACATCGCGCAGGATTACTTCATGGAAACGCAGACGCTTTATCCAGAAGACCCTGCGAAGGACCTATAGAATGTAGGCAATGCACCAGGTTGGATAAACAACTAGACGAACCCTTTAGGATCCGTTCGATTACTTTTGAAGGAAATTTGGAGCCATGGAGAAAGGCTCAACAAGAGGATGAGATTCTATTACAAATAAAGACTTGGAAAGAGTCAGGATTACGCCCTGAGTGGCAAGATGTTTCTGCTAAGAGTCAAGATTTGAAAATTTATTGGACGCAATGGGATTCCCTCTTTTTGATGAATGGGATACTATATCGGAAATGGGAATCCCGAGATATGAAAGAAATTAGATGGCAATTATTAGTACCGAAGAGCAGGACGGAAGAGATCCTCAAGCAATATCATGATACTCCTTCAGGTGGTCATTTCGCTTCCAATAAAACTTTAAATCGAATTAGGGAACGATTTTTCTGGGCTCGTAGTAGGATGTACGTGGATGATTGGTGCAGGTTATGTAAGGTCTGCATAGCGAAAAAGGGTCCACGCAGTAAGGGTCGAAGTCCCCTATAAATATACAACGTCGGAGCACCCTTCGAGAGAGTGGCTATGGATGTCCTTGGACCGTTACCTCTTTCTAGATCTGAAAATAAATATGCCCTAGTTATTGCCGATTATTTTACTAAATGGCCCGAGGTCATTCCCATACCTAATCAGGAGGCAAAGACTGTTGCCGAAACATTTGTAAGAGACTTTGTTTGTAGATATGGGACTCCCCTTGAATTGCATACGGATCAGGGTCGAAACTTTGAGTCGATTTTGATGACAGAAATATCTAAGGTTCTAGGAATAAGAAAGACTCATACAACCCCCCTTCATCCTCAGTCTGATGGAATGGTAGAACGTTTGAATAGAACTCTTTTGAGTTATTTAGCTTCTTTCGTTGACAAAAGTCAACGAGATTGGGACGAGTGGATTCCTCTATTTCTTTTTTCTTATAGATCAGCTGTACACGAGACGACGAAGCAGTCTCCAGCTTCTATGCTTATGGGAAGAGATCTTCGTTTACCTTCAGATTTAGATAAGGGACCTATTCCATCGCCAGATCCTCTCCAAACCGATTTCGTTTCTACTCTAAGGGACAGATTAGAACAAATACATAATTTCGCACGGGGAAGAATACAAGTTGTTTCAGATAGGACAAAGGCCCATTATGATATTAGAGCTAGGGATCTTGCATTTGATACAGGGGATTTAGTCTGGCTCTTTCAACCTCGAAGAGAAAAAGGACGATGTCCAAAATTACAATCTAATTGGGAGGGTCCTTACACGATAATTGATAAAGTAAATAGCGTGGTTTATCGCATCCAACGCTCTACACGTACAAGCCCTAGGGTGGTTCACTTGGATCGCCTGGCTCCTTATGAATCAGATGGACTTACCCATGACAATGAAATCAAAAAACTTCGTTCCTTGAATCTAGATAAAAGACAACCTATAGATAATGACTTCTCTCTTCAAAGAGATGATCAAACTTTTTCGTTGAATTCTTCCAGGTGGTGCAGGGAACTGCCTTACGGAATAAAACGAAGGAATTACAGGCCCCTAACTATAATTATAGAAGGAAATATTGGATGCGGTAAAACTATGGATGTCCTTGGACCGTTACCTCTTTCTAGATCTGAAAATAAATATGCCCTAGTTATTGCTGATTATTTTACTAAATGGCCCGAGGTCATTCCCATACCCCTAATCAGGAGGCAAAGACTGTTGCCGAAACATTTGTTAGAGACTTTGTTTGTAGATATGGGACTCCCCTTGAATTGCATACGGATCAGGGTCGGAACTTTGAGTCGATTTTAATGGCGGAAATATCTAAGGTTCTAGGAATAAGAAAGACGCATACGAACCCCCTTCAACCTCAGTCTGATGGAATGGTAGAACGTTTAAACAGAACCCTTCTGAGTTATTTAGCTTCTTTCGTCGACAAAAGTCAACGAGATCGGGACGAGTGGATTCCTTTTTTTCTTCTTTCTTATAGATCAGCTGTGCACGAGACGACAAAACAGTCTCCAGCTTCTATGCTGATGGGGAGAGATCTTCGTTTACCGTCAGATTTAGATAAGGGACCCATTCCATCGCCAGATCCTCTTCAAACTGATTTCGTCTCTACTTTAAGAGACAGATTGGAACAAATACACAATTTCGCACGGGGAAGGATACAAGTTATTTCAGATAGAACAAAGGCCCATTATGATATTAGAGCTAGGGATTTTGCATTTGATACAGGGGATTTGGTTTGGCTCTTTCAACCGAGGAGAGAAAAAGGACGATGTCCGAAACTTCAATCGAATTGGGAGGGTCCTTACACAATAATCGATAGAATAAATAACGTGGTATATCGTATTCAACGTTCAACACGTACAAGTCCTAGGGTGGTTCACTTGGATCGCCTGGCCCCATATGAATCAAACGAGCTTACCCAAAATAATAAAATTAAAAATCTTCGCTCTTTGAATATAGATAAAAGTGAGTCTATAGAAAATGATTTCGCTGTTCAAGGGGATGATCAAACTTTTTCATTGGATTCTTCCGGGTGGTCCGAGGAACTACCTTATGGAATCAAACGAAGAAATTATAAACCCTTAACGATAATCATAGACGGAAATATCGGATGTGGTAAAACAACTTTCACTAAAAGATTTTTAAATGATTAGAATATCCTCACTTTACTTGAACCTCTAGATGAATATCGGAACGTCGCTGGCGAGAATCTCCTGGAGATGATGTATAAAGATCCTCATAAATACGCGTACCATTTCCAACATCACGCCGCGATGACAATGAGAAATAGGCATTTGATTCAAACCGCGTTACCTAACAAAATCATGGAGAGGTCCATTTATAGTTGTAATTGCTTTGGAGAGATACGTCGGAGAATGGGAGATTTCGAAAATCTCGAGGCTCATTTATTAATGGAAAATGTTAGGGTTTTAACTAACGAGTCTCCGGCATACGAAGTAGATCTCATCGTTTATTTGAGGTTATCCCCAGAAGAGTCGTTTTCGCGAGTAAATTCACGCGCTCGTTCTGAGGAATACGGTATTGCCTTAGATTATTTGAAGGTTCTTCATGAAGTCCACGAAGATTGGTTGATAAAAAAGAAATTTGCGACTCTTCCAGCACCAGTCTTGATCTTCGACGCCGCAGCTTCCGCAGATGGCGTGTATATGAATTTTTGTGAGGTTATGAAACCTTACGATTTCTAGTTAACCTCAGAGGGAACTCGGAACGATGCGGGAACTCGGAACGATGCGGGAACTCGGAACAATTCGGTTAACATCGGAAAAACTCGGGCCTAGTTAGGTAGAATCTAGGGTAACAGGGGAGCGAACGAACTCGAATCAAATAACACACTAGTATGAAAGAATGAAAGCGGATTTATTGATTTTACCAAATTATATTTCACATCAAACAATTTTCAATTTCAATCGTTCTAACATCGAAATGATTTTCGATAGTAGTTCTAATAATTGTTTAGAATCATTTTTTCTACTACATGTTTCAATAGGATTTTTATTTTCTTACAATCCTCGCAATTATCGCCATTCTCTTCGACCTCTAGAAGAGGAGATCTGCAGAGGAAACAAGAATGGAGATCTCCGATCAGGTTCAATTATACTCACCTCGAGAGTCGGGACGACTCTTTTACTAAGGGGGGGATAGTGTTACATTGGGTAAAATCACCCATATTCTATTCAATTCATAAACACCATCTAGTAGCCTATATGATAAATGACATCCTTTAAAATATCAGAAACTCGGTTGCTGCGTCAACAACGATTATTGTAAAACAAATCAGTCTCTATTTAGCTCACTACTGAAGCAGACCTGTATTTTCTGAATACACAAACTTATTGCAAACTCATATAATTTGCTCAAAGTATCACTTCATTTCTCTTGGAGAACCTACATAATAACCTATTATCTCAACGATTATAAAAATCGTTACAATATATGGGTGTTTCTCCACTAACTGAAAATTCCGTGTCCCACGAAGATTTCACCCATAAAATGACTCGAATTGGATATTATTTCTCACTGAAATTCATGTTAACAAGTTGTTTGATAGAGGCAATAGTCTAAAAATATTAGAATAAATGCATGAAAGGGAAAATTTTCGCATTATCACCCCTAAAAATCAGTCCCCTGGGATGTCCCAGATTCAAAATCGAAATTATTTCGTGACGTGTAGTGAACAAGTAATAATATTTTTCAATGCTACTCTAACATAGTTGTCTATGATAAAGGCTTTTTAAAATTTGCATGGTTATAATTTTTTAATTCACTTTATTTACGCCGAAATTGTGAGCTAAAGTTTGTCCTTGATTTTTGCTAACAGTCCTCTGTCGCACAGAAAAAAAAATCTTTCACATGTTGTGTGGCATCCTCGTCATGATTTCTGTGTCAAATCGAATGTAACCGCTGTGAAGTTCATAGCAAATGACGGACAGCGATGTGGCGCTATTTTATTCAGCCATTTCTTCGCGTCCGGTGCGATGCTTACGCGTCTGGACCCCTAAGAAGAACAGTCCCCCGGCAAGGTTTTTTCTGTAAATAAATTATTTTATTCACTCATCCAGCAAGATAACATCTAACGGCAGAAGTCACATCACTATTAGTGCAAGTTAATTTGATGAAATATTGTTAGTTTCGGCATAATTATGTATTTTCGCCAAATTCGTCAGTCCCCTGTCGCACAGTCCCCTGCCTGAAATATGCCAGTTTTTCCGGATTTTATTATGAATAAGTTATTTTATGAGATGTTGATGTCAGAATTTGGTTTTGTGACATGTTGATTTGATATAAAAACAAATATTGCTTTTGTTTGATTTGATTTTGATTATTTCCTCCAAACATGCGAAAAAAGTGGCGAGGACAATTTTGTGTGGTTTTTTTCCAATTAGTGGAGAAACACCCATATATGAATGAATTGAATAGATTCAATTTGTTGAGAAAATAAATTTATTTCACCACCTTTCCGGAATTATTAAAACTCATGAAAAATAAAGTTCCCAATTCCCGGAATTTACCGCGCGCCCATCAGTTCGCCGCAGCGTACACTGTTGCACGTTTGACACGGCTGATTGTGTCTTCGTCCCGTGTCGAATAAAATTAATAATTTTCATTAGTCAATATCTCCGAAACTAAGTAGTAGAAATCGACCATTTTTTTTTTTAGATTATTCCCACAATAGTATTGCATACAGGAGTGGCTTTTTTTTTAATCCTAAGATCCGTTTGGCGTCTGAAATGAAAAATGTGAGCAAAGTCCTATCCTTTCACGTGTTGGGTATGGGCATCGCGTAGGAAAAGTCCGATTTTTGATTGCAATCATCTCACAAACTAAGTAGTGGATCGAATTAAAATTGCGGATAGGGGTTCATGAAGGTTGTGTCTACACCATACTAAAATTCCAGGCAATTCTTAAGATTTGACCAAAACTACAGAACTACCTTAAGTGCTGCAGTAATTTCTATTTGGCAAGTGTGTATCAAATGAGTAGTTTTTTTTTCCCCAATGTCACGGAAAATTTATTGTTCTTTAGAATACCTACGTCAACAGAAGTGTAATAAACGGCAAAACACTTCTGAAGGGAAAGCTTTATTTCAAGTATTACAATAAAAGGCGCGCGTACCGTAAGAGTGGTTTGATTGAATCACCCCAGGTGACTAAGAAACAGAAGATAACTTCAGGGAGCTGTGGTACGCTAATTGTCAGATGCGATTTTCTGAATACCTGACCTGTATGAAAGTGACAAAACTCAGCTATTTTTTCTGTTTTCCAGTACTTGACCCAGAAATTGAGGGTGACATACTGTGGCTAACTCAGAATGCCTCTCCCTGGAGAGACGTATTGGAGCTATGGAAGAAGACGGCTAAGGCACGCCGTGTCAATTTAAAAAAAGACTCTGATAAACCACTCTATGAATATACATCCATGTTTCCAGCACTGAAAGAGCCTGACGGTTTTCGTTTGGTATGTATCTGTTCAATAGTATATTTGTCAACAAATATAGAAAATTCTCTGTGACGCTTCTTTGCGATGCCAACATTGATGTTGTAAAATCAAGTACTGTTATTTTATTTTGCAGTTGGAGGTGGATTTCTCATCCAATGAAATAACCAAAGACAAAAGAATGTGCTTATTTCAAGTCTGGCTAAGGCTAAGTTCCTTTGTGATAAAGATTGTTAGGGAAAAAGAGCTTGACTTTCTTGAAGGCGGTGATTACACACAAAGTATGTTAGCTGAAAATCTATTTCCTCAACTGCCCCAAATAATTTTGCATCACGATATATGTATACATGTCCGCGTACTAATTGCACTTTGAGAAATATTTATTGTGTGACTGATGATCGATACAGCTGAGACAATGGTGCAGGTGTTGATGAATATAGCGTCCCTCTTCAAGACCATCACAATATCGCGAGGCAAGCGATCAAAGGGCAAGAAACAGTGGCGGCCAACAGCAGTTGACTGCCAGGAGGCGTTCCTGTTGCATATTGAGGTGAGTTACTTCACTGAGTATTTATATAAGTCCTCAACTCAACTTTTTTGAGCTATCAAGTCGAATTCATTATTTCAATTCATCTTAGACAATCTCTCTTCTTCACGAAAAAATGGAGGCAAGAAGCCAAAAGATGGCCACACAAGGATTACATTTGCAACCGCAGGCTGTCGTAGTTGGGCCGCTAGAATGTCCCATTCAGTGCCTCGTAGTAATTGATAATTTTCATTACGAGGTGAAATCTATACTCAGAGCCATTGATATAACCTTCAAGTGCTTCCACGCTCTCTACACACCATATCCACCCGAAGCTGAACAAATATGGCTGTTTTTACAACGAGCAGTGTACAAATTTTCCACTGAATATCATGACAAGTCATTCACTAATGTGGAAACTCGATTAGCTGAGTTCGAGCAGCACAACCCCTAGACTTCGATATGTTTCATTACCCTTTTTCATATCATTTTATTTTGGTTGTGATTTGCCATTGTTAGGGATATGCAAACTTTGTTCCTATAATTATTTGAAAGTAATACTCAGACACTGCGAGTCCGTGCAAAATTATTTAAGGATTTGTTCTTATTTTGCACGCAGATACTGCATAATCTTGTCATATTCATCAGAATTTTATTTTTACTTCAGTAGTTAGTTTTTTTAAGCGTAAGCCAAATAGCTGCCCATTTATCTATAGTATGTGGGATTTCAATTTTTAGGAAAACCTAAGTCATTTGTCGATGATTCTTGTAGTAAGTTATATACATACAGTATTATTGTATAATATGATCTTTAAATTGTAGCTGTGGCAAAAATATTACGTGGAATATTAAGAGGATTACTTATTGCTGTGCGAGTGAGTAATGAGTCAGTGATTGAAACATCACCTATGTTATTTTTAGTTTTTATTTTCCGTACTAATTTTTACGTTGTCCGCGTGTGCATTCATTATGTAGAGATGTACTTTTATAACTTCTAATAAAAATCCAACTGTGTAAGAAATATTTTACAGTTTTATTTTTACGTGTTAGTATAGTCACAACTTTCCACCACAAAGATGGCTACGTGTTGCATCTGCAAGCCAAGACTTATGCTACCATGCATTACAGCTGTAGTCCAGCATTTGCAACTCGTTCATCACACAAATGCTTCTAGCAAGTTTACATGTGGACAGGGGGGTTGCTTTACTACCTATGATGATATCCATTCTTCCAAGCGACATTTACAAAAAAAACATGACTGTCCTGTATTGCCTCTCTTCGTTGCGAATGACTTAAATACTAGTGAACCAAAACGTCCAAGACTTGATACTGATGATACTGAAGAATCTGCACCATGCAGTGACTCTCATGATTTCGCAACTGTAGACGCTGCAGGAGCTCTTGATTTTGAAAATGATAGCTGCGAAGATTTTACGTCTAATTATCAATCGCAAGCTGAAATATCCATAGCCAAACTGTATAACAAGACAAAGATGCCTAGAAATCAGGTTCAGGAAATTATTGAAGACACTAGTGCATTCCTTCACAACGGTTTTCTAACAAGCCTGAAGAAGAAAGTCCTTAAATCTTTGAATACTTCAAATGCCGATTTGAACGAAGTCAGAGATATTCAAAAAACGTTTGAGGTTTTGAAAGACCCTTTCAAAAATTATAAGTCTAAATATCTTAGGCTCAAAAAATTTATCAACTCAGGTAATTTAATACCCCCCATTCCCTATGTAATGGGTGAAAGATTGACAAAAGTTACGACGGATAATACTGTTGAAGCCCAATACACCGATGTTGAAGGTCAATTCGTTCCACTACGCTCTGTGCTTCAGAAATTTCTCACATTACCGAATGCTTTGAATGATATCTTATTCCACGTTGAATCTTCAAATCCAGATGAATACTCAAACATCGTACAAGGTCCCCTATGGCAAATGAAAATTCGTAATCTTAAAACGGAAGATATTGTGTTACCTCTTTTCATTTATTTCGATGAATTTGAACCAACCAACCCTTTGGGACCTCATACTGATCAACTTGCTGCTGTTTATGCAAGCATACCCTGTTCACCTCCAGAATGCCGTGCTACATTAGAAAATATCTTCCTTGTGCTTTTGTTTGAGTCAGGTCAGAGAATAGAATTCTCGAATCACAAAGCATTCGATCCACTAGTCAAAGAGCTTCAGTTTCTTGAAACCACGGGAGTCACTGTCAATGGAAAGCAGATTTATTCTGTTCCTGCTCTTATTACTGGTGACAACAAAGGGGTGCATGAAATTTCCGGCTTAATATCTGGTTTTACTGCAAATTATCCCTGTCGATTTTGCAGACTTCATACACGGAGAAAAGTCCCCTCAAAGAAAATAGTGTACATCACCATGTCACACAGTAAAAGAATTACCTACTCCGTTACATGTTTTCGATGAATAATCAAATGGTATAAATCAGCATGTGAAACATTAGAGAGCGCATTCCAAAGTGCCAACTTCGAAGATCCAATATTCATGGTGTTCAATACACATTTCCTCTAGCAGGATCGCAATGTGCCATCAGCAGAGAAAAAAAAACGTTCAGATCTTGCTGATGTTACAACATTGCATAGTAGTATCAACTATGAACACTCGATTACAGTAACTAGGTGCGTAGATGAGGAAATCAGCGATTCGCCATGTCGATTATTACCTAGGTACATGGCTTGAAGCTGCAATTTAGTAAAACAGAGGGCGCAATGTAAAATTGCAAACTTTGAAGATATAATATAAATGGTGTTTATTACATATTTTTCAGCAGAATCGCAATGTCTCATCAGTGAAACAAGGAATATTATTTGGTTCAGCGAATATCGCTGCATTGCATTGCACTATGAACTAAGAAATGTCAATTTTCATAACAGTGTATTAGTGATAAATTTGGCAGTTTGCTTTGTTAATTATTCCCTGGTAATATTGTTCAAAGTTACATTCTGGGAAAACGTAGAGTGGCAATCCGAGAATCCGAACTTTATGAAGAAACAATATGTTTGGTATTCATTGCCAATTTCTTTTAACAATATTGCGATGTCTTATCAGTAACAGGCGGAAGACTGCAAGGCTTTACTGATATAACTTGTAACGGTGGTGTCAAAGTTCACCCCGCACCCTATAGGGCGTTCCTTCAGAAAAAGCTAATCAATGAAAGATTTGCGCGCCAGACACGTAAGTGTCGATCTAAGGTAACAAATAAATTTTCAGCGATAATCCCAGACATAGATTTGATATAAGATATCAAATTACACAGGAATAAATTACTTGCAATAATAGTTTGGAATAATCGACATTTGGAATAATACTGAAAATGAGTTAATTAAGTAGATGAAACTAAGTAGATGAAATAACGAAAGAATTCATTTTTCATTTTCATACATGAAAATCGGATTCACCCAGCAATAGATACGAATTTTCAAAGGATTCATTTCCATTATCGATTATCTCTTAAGGCCAACGCCTACTACTCCGCACCGAACCGATCCGCACCGAACCGATCGGCAGCGAACCGATCGGCACCGAAGCGATCGGCACCAAAACGATCCGCACCGAATTTTATTGTTCATATGCTTTTTTATGAGTGTGCTCACTAGTTGGCTGCGATCTGCTCTGGCAAATCGTGCGCCCATTGCATCGAAGAAATCTGCAACTAACTTACTCGGGATGTATTATGTATTGCATAAATTGAGGGGCATTACGTTATTAACTCGTAATTTCTGATAGTCCGCACTGAATATCTTCCGTTCTTGAATGTATGATTTCATTATGATAGTATCAATACCGCATATCATACTATGATGTGCTGTGTTTTTGCACTTGAATGCTACGGTAGAGGACCTTTGAGTGCCAGTGAGACAGGTATACGTAGATATTCGTCAACTTAATACTTATCTTACTCGCACCCGAATAACTCCAATGTTGCGTTTTCACAAGAAGACATGGTAAGCAATATTCATCACCACACTTACTGAAGCGCTAATTGCCTTTCGGTATAGTAACTATCCCGCAATTTACGCAACGCTTCTTCACAATCTTTAGCCGAATAAAATTTTGTTATTTTTGAAATGATTTCGGAGAGTAGTTTTTTTTATTTTTCATTAGAAATAAAAATTATACGACCTAATAATAAGAACTGTAATGTATTACCATAGAATAAGGATTGAAATAAAATAACTATTTTTTTCACGTTCGTATGCATCATAGATCGAAATAAAAGTTTTGAATTGAGATTTATCATATTAAATATTATTGAATCGAGTAGATATGATGTACAGAATATTCATAATGAAATTTAAATAAGTGATAAATATGAATATTTACCGTAGACATACAGCGAGTCTTTCCTCGGGATCAATTGATGGTCGAAATGATGTATTCTCCGTTGAGGGATGTTCTTTCACATGACCAAGAATTTTTTGAAAATTTTCATAGGACATCCGAAAATAATTGAAAAATTTTGATCGATCGCGCAAAAGTAGAGGAAACAACGTGTGATACTCGCCGTGGACGTTTCTTTTTTTACAAATTTCGTGGACCCATTTACGTTTTCTTTTCTTTTTCTTGAGGATTTGCTGATACAATGCGAAGGCTATCAAAACGTCATCGTCTGAGGAATCCATTGCAGCTAATGAAATATCAATAAAAACCGTGGTTGTTTGTTTTCGTGTATCTCTAATGACCAAAACAACTTGAGTAGCAAACGTGCACTATAATTCAAATCTATGAATAAGAAAAAAAGGACCTCAAAAATTATGAAAATGGTTTACCTATGCGGTATGCTATCGATACAAGATATCCTAGCGAATTGAATGAATCTGAAAAAGTTTGCAATTCGCAATTGGTGATGCAGTAATTAGAATTTTGCTCAACTTTGTTATATAATCTAGACTCTAGATTCTAGAGAATACGACAGAATACTGAGAATTGCAGTTATACAGAAATGGATTTATTATATGAAAAATAGATAGATAGAATCAGTATAATCACAAGAGGAAGCGAAAATATTGACTGCAGTAAGAAATATAATTGAAACTTTTTTAAAATATTCAGCAAAAGAAATCATTCATTGCAAATATTTGATGAAGATTGCCGCAACTAGTTAACACGCGCGCCATAGACCTTCAGTAAGTGTGGTGATGAATATTGCTTACCATGTCTTCTTGTGAAAACGCAACATTGGAGTTATTCGGGTGCGAGTAAGATAAGTATTAAGTTGACGAATATCTACGTATACCTGTCTCACTGGCACTCAAAGGTCCTCTACCGTAGCATTCAAGTGCAAAAACACAGCACATCATAGTATGATATGCGGTATTGATACTATCATAATGAAATCATACATTCAAGAACGGAAGATATTCAGTGCGGACTATCAGAAATTACGAGTTAATAACGTAATGCCCCTCAATTTATGCAATACATAATACATCCCGAGTAAGTTAGTTGCAGATTTCTTCGATGCAATGGGCGCACGATTTGCCAGAGCAGATCGCAGCCAACTAGTGAGCACACTCATGAAAAAGCATATGAACAATAAAATTCGGTGCGGATCGTTTCGGTGCCGATCGCTTCAAGTCGAAGATAACAATACGCTCCCATTTTTGGATACACTAGTAGAGAGAGGGTGGGGAAATACCGTACAAACAAGCGTTTATCGGAAACCCACGCACACTGGAAAATACCTAGATTACCAGTCGAACCACTCAGGTAGCACGAAAAAAGGTGTGGCACATTGTCTTATGGATCGCGCGTTTCAGATCAGTACGACAGCGGAAGGCCTAAGGAAGGAATTGGAAGTAGTACGGAAAACCCTACGAAATAACGGCTATCCAGATAATGTCATTCAAAAAGCGTAGCAGAAAGCGCAGCACCGTACTACCAACCCACAAAAAATGAGGTCAGAACACTCTGCGAATGTCGGCACCCGGAGTTTTGCCATGACGATCCCCTACATAGCGGGTACTGCGGAGAAGATCCGCCGCATATGCAGTGCATATAACATTGAGGTACGTTTTAAATCAACGTCCACCTTGCGTGGCTTGTTCACAGAAACCAAGCCCCGAAACACTGCGCAAGAAAGCAAGGAATGTGTATACGCAATTCCATGCCAATGTGGGGACGTGTACATCGGCGAAACTGGAAGGCCCTTGAACATTCGTATTCAGGAACATCGGAAAAACGTCAAAATGTGTGAACGATCGAAATCGAGATTGGCCGACCACGCCTGGGAGAATAAACACCACTTCCAATGGGATGATACCAGAATATTGTTGAAGGAATCCGATCCTATCAAACGGAAGCTGAAGGAGTCAGCCTGTATAGCAGTCGCATCGAATGCTGTAAGCAGATTTTAGCGCCCGAAACGTCGAAATGGAGAAGTTTCAATCCAGCAGTGGACTTAGTCTAAGTAACCCCTTGGAGGAAGGGGGGAAAGTGGGTGGGCGGGTGGCCCCCCCTCCCTTTAACCCCTTCCCTACCTCCGATAATAACAGTATAAATATTATGGTGCGCCAAAAAAAAAAATCAAACGCGCATGAAGATTCCGGTAGAGCATTTTAAATAGAATATTTCAGCCAAATATGAGCTCTTAATATTGATATTTAGAACTGCCTAACTCAGTTTTCCCATTTTTGATTTGAATAACACGTGAAAAAAAATCGGAAAATTTTTGAATTGTTTTTTCTCGTGAGCGGCTTGATTTAGAAACGATCTGAATACAGATTCTTATAGGAAATTTCACGCCCCATAAAAAAGTACTGAGATAGAATTTTCCTGACTCTCACCGACCAAGAGTTATTCGCCTATAAACATTGAGTCATAGCGCTATGGAGTCATATGACTCTGGTAAAAACCCTTTTGTTTCAACCGCGCATCAAAATTTCGGTAGAGCATCTCAAATAGCATATCTCAGACAAATATGAGCTCTTAATATTGATATTTAGAACTGCCTATTGTATTAACTAAAATATAGTAACTAAAATTAGTAACTAAAATAGGAAGTTCTAAATATCAATATTAAGAGCTGATATTTGGCTGAGATATTCTATTTGAGATGCTCTACCGGAATGTTGATGCGCGTTTAAATTTTTTTTTTCGGCATACCCTAATAAATAATACGTCATATTGACATCTTTGTCTCGTATAAAAAAAATCGGGTGGCTGAGATGACATGGAATGTCCTTTATCCAATATGTGGTTGGGGTTGAACATCATCTTTTGATACTTTGATCCTTCCACGCATAATTAAGGGGGTATCTACACCTTTGAATTTTCGAAAAATCGTTTTTTTTTTATAATTTATTTGGAATGCTAGTGACCTACTCTACCTGCAAATAAATCGGTGTCAAGATATCTAGAGGATTTGAGAAGTTACAGCCATGGCAGTGCCAAATTGCGAAAAAGCGCCGCGGCGAGGCGCGCGAACCCTCAGATTGGTGCCATAAGTATTGTACAACACCGCCAACACCACTGCTTACTTTCATGAGGTTTCGATATATTTCGATTTTGAATTTGATTTTGTGATCTTTTAATTGTTTGTAATTATCATTCTTACACATATTGAATTTTCAATATTCTTTTAAATTGTGATCATTGACAGAACACATGGCTGCGATCTACGTTTTTTCGAGGTTAGGTGTCCACTTGTTTGTAAATATTGTCGTGCTCTTAGTACGAATTCAAACCAATAGTAATTTCCATCATCGGATAAACACAGTGAAGGTTTATATATCTGAGATGAGACTTCGGAATCGAAAAAAGATGATTCATCGAAAAGTGCGTTTGAAATCGATGCCAGGAGACTACACATTTGGATTTCCAAAACGATGAGTATTTCTATAATACATATATTAATTGCAAGAATTAATAAATACTAGCTGATTATTGTGCTCGTTCGCTCGCTTCGCTCGCTCACTCGGTTGGTTAAGCGTTGTTCCTCACTCGCTACGCTCGCTCGGTTGTCAGTGGTATTCAACGCGTTTGAAGATGAATATTGTGCTCGTTCGCTCGCTTCGCTCGCTCACTCGGTTGGTTGAGCGTTGTCACTGGTATTCAACACGTTTGGTGAGCATATTGTCACAATATGCATTTCAGATTGGTTGGGCGTGGTTCCGCACTCGCTACGTTCACTCGGTTGTCAGTGATCGAGCGAGCACAACATTCAGCTAGTAACTATGAAGTGCCTAGACCGACTGAACTCCATAGAGACCGTGCGTGAAACCGATGTCAACGCCAAATCAGACACTATCGACAAAATTTGTCCCAAGCGGCAGGAGAATCATGAAAAATTGGCCTATCAAATGCTTGGCGCGGGAAAAAGGACGAATCATTTCAAAGCACTCCTGCCGAAAGGGATCATTCGGCGGCGCCACTTGTACACGCGCAAGGTCTTCATAAGGGCGGGGTACAGTTAATTCGGTGAAAAAAATACACTTTTTCGAGCATTTTTTCACGAGATACGGGCATTATATTTTAAATTTGATTATTACAGTATTGTAGAGTAACCTTTCAAGGATATTCTCTGAAAATTTCAGCAAAAAATATTGAAAACTGAGCCGTTGGCAGCAAATCTCCGGAGACAGCTTCAAAAAAAGTTGTTTCGCGGAGACGGTTGTAACTGATCACTCGATCATCTGAAATTCAAAAACCAAATTGATTTGATTAGTTTATGAGTTCCCCCAGGTAACGTTGTCGAGCTTTTCTGTTTTTTGTTTTTCCAATTTTTGGTGACACTGGAAAGTGAAAAACGCAATTTTCGCTTAAAAAATCGGCAAATTTGTTATTGTAAACTAAAAAATAACAACAAATTTAAAAATATCTCGATAGCGTTACCTCATGAATTATACAAAGAAAGAGTGTACCAAATTTGAAAAGAATTGGTGCAATACATTTCAAACTACAGCCGTCACCGACTTTGAAAACGTGAAGTGTGGGAAAATCACTTTAAAGATTGTTACATGAAAAAATCCTAATTTTTTTTTTTATTTCGCTATATACTCACACAGAATCATCGATACCAGGCCCGTACAGTGAACAGCTATCATCCATGATGTCCGAAGCATCTTTTTGTTCTTGTCTTCGGTGAACTCGACCTTCTTTGCTTTTCTTTGCAGCTTCTTCTTCCGCTCGACTTATGCGTAATCTGTCGACTGCGCGCGCCCATTCGTGAGCACTTGATCCACTCTTGATTTGCATCTCTTGCATGATGGTTAGCAGAGCAAAACAGCCTTCATTGAATGTGCATTGGATCTAGTACTGTGGGGGGATTCTAAGACTTACGAAACAGCTGCCAGGTAGCAGCGCCACGCTCCTGTCGAACAGGTATATGAAATCGGAGCGGAACAACCCACCGCCGCGGTGACTAAAATTCCATATCTTCGTTATGCACCACCTAATTATGGATCTGCGCGTCATTGTCGTTTCGGAAAAAACAGGGTCGTGGGAAAGGGCCTCTGTCATCTGAACGAACGCTGCATCGTCGCAAACTTTGGAGACTGAATGATTAAGGGTGAATCACTTCGGAACACAAATGTAACAAAAACTACTGCATTCCTATAACTACTATTTCACAATACCACAATTGCTGTGATACTTTGTTAAGCCAATCCTAGTAGCGCTCATACCCAGACGAGGTTTTAGCAGCTAATTTTTGTAGCGCTCATGCCCAGACGAGGTTTTAGCAGCTAATTTTTGTAGCGCTCGTACCCAGAGAATATTTCAGCAGCTAATTTTTGTAGCGCTTATGTCCAGATGAACAGGATTAGCAGCTAGTCATGTTCGACATTCCGTTAACATTATTGTTCGTTTGCCACTGAATCGATTGACTTGCGCGACACCTAGAACTTCTTTTCCTATGAAAAAACTATATGTATATGGCAAAAATATACAGCAGAATATATGGAAATAGGTGGTATTATATTATGGCCGAAATTATGTATATGTATAAACGTATTTTCAAAATATATAAACTATATATATGGCAAAAATATATTCAGAAATATATAATAAATATATTTTAATATATCGACGCCCAATACGAATAACAGCACATTCCAGATTCCGGGTGGAAAGGAGCACGTTTTGAGTTTGAATTTTTTTTTTGAATTTTTTTTTTTTTAAATATATTTCGCAATATATTGTTGCCATATATAGTAGGATGGTCCTTATTCCGGGGTCGGACGAATTTTAATCGAAACGCCCCCCAAAACGGTTCCAAATATTGAAAAAAAAAATGTGTCAAATTTTCAATTTTTCATTTCAATGGGAACACATGCCCCAACGAGCTTTTGATTTTTTTTTTTTGTTTCACTAAATTCATTGCTGAGGCATAGAAATGCATGGTGAAAATGATAATTAGCTTTACGAAATGCAAATCGATTATGTAAAAATATAAACAATTGGTAGGTGAAGCATTTTCATCGCATTTTACAACTTAAGTGATCGGAAACCTCTGAATTTTTAGTAGCAAAATGTTTACATTTTCATATGAACAATCAGAAACTAGTAACAAATAATATTTTCCGGTACGAAGATTCTTTTTCATCAATAAAATAAGCAAATTAATAAGGGTAGTGAAATGACAGCATATTACATACGCGTTCAGATTTTTGAAAAGGGTTTGTTAATACGGAAATCTGGATAGTTCCTTCTATGTTCCGAAACAATATGCATAATATTCTTGAGAGAAGGTATCAGCCGATACACTCAGTGAAATTATTACTGTCAAATTATTAACTGTGTGACTTTTTGCCACCCCAAGGAAATAACTACAGTTAACTCCATTATTCTCGTTGCTTCATTTTCAGTCATATCTTAATGAATAATATGATGAGAAAAAATTACGGACGATCCGGGAATCGAACCCGGGCCTACCGCAGCCTATCCGTGGACTTATGCCAATAGACCGCCTTGCTCGCCCACGGACCGGCGTCATCTTTCTCTGACTGAAAATGAAGCAACGAGAATAATGGAGTTAACTGTAGTTATTTCCTTGGGGTGGCAAAAAGTCACACAGTTAATAATTTGACAGTAATAATTTCACTGAGTGTATCGGCTGATACCTTCTCTCAAGAATAATGTAAATAGTACACGATAGAGTCAAAGTGATGAGAAAGATGACGGCGGTCCGTGGGCGAGCAAGGCGGTCTATTGGCATAAGTCCACGGATAGGCTGCGGTAGGCCCGGGTTCGATTCCCGGATCGTCCGTAATTTTTTCTCATCATATTATTCATTAAAATATGCATAATAAATTGTTTCTGTTGTTCATTTTAGTTAGATGATCATCATAGTCTTCGATCGATTCAACGGTTTTTTCGGCAATGGCGTTGACAACTTTCAATTTTTTAGCTATGTTGAGGCCTTCGTTATAATCCGCATTCCGTTATTGAGGATCGTTTTCTCGGAAACCTTGATTGATTTCCAATACAGTGAAACCTCCCTTAACGGACACCTCTTAATAGCGGAAACCTCTTTATATCGGACAAGTTAGAAATCCCCTAGCTATTCATCCCCTAGCTAGCTATATTCCGAATAACGGACACCTCTGAATAGCGGACAAAATTTCCGGTCCCGAAGGTGTCCGCTATTGGGAGGTTTCACTCTATATCAAAAATCAACATTCCATCAACATTCTGAGGTCATGTGTTGGGAGTGAAGTTAGTCACGCTTTAGAAAAAAAAACTTTAGAAAAACCAACGAAAACACTGCCAAAGAGAATGAAGTAAAAACTCGGATTGTTCATGTAAAAATAATTCAAAACTAAGGAATATTGTCTCCCTTACGATTCGTCATCAATTGTTTCTGTGAAATACGAAAATGAATATCGGAAAAAAAATTCAATTTTCACTTGTTTATATTTTCACATGACTAATTTGTATTTTATAACGAAAAATGTAATTTTTCTAATGAATTTCTATCCCTCAGCAATGAATTTGTTGAATAAAAAAGAAAAAGCTCGTTGGGGCATGTGTTCCCGGTGAAATAAAAAATTGAAAATTTGACTTATTTTTTTCTTCAATATTTGGAACAGTTCTGGGGGGCGTTTCGATTAAAATTCGTCCGGCCCCCAAATAAGGACCACCCTAATATATAGTTCATATATGGTTTCATATATTAAAATACAATTATTATGTATTATGCCATATATTTTTGCCGTATATAGTTCATATATGGTTTTATATATTAAAATACAATTTTTATATATTATGCCATATATTTTTGCCGTATATAGTCCATATATGATTTCATATATTAGAATACGATTTTTATATATTCTGCGATATATTTTTGCCATATGTAGTTTTTTCATACGGGTTTGTAGACAATATTTCTTGTTCACGATTGATTATTAGATTTTTCACGATTAACAGTGACAGATTTCAGTGTCAACGACACTTTGAATTTGTGCGACTTATTAAATACGGGTTTCATTTTGTTTCAACCAATCTAGTGCCATTGCATAGTCCCCGGGACAAATTTAGAGGATTTCTTTGCACACAATATTTCTTGTATACACCTCACCATTTGATTTTTCAATCGATTTCTTTGTCAGTAACACTTTCAAATTGTTTTTTGACCTAACTCTGGACAAAGCAACGTATAGTTGACCATGGCTGAACACGGGATTTGGTAAATACACTCCAACGCTATCGAAAGATTGGCCTTGTGACTTATTGATTGTCATCGCAAAGCCTAATCTCACTGGAAACTCTCTTCTCACCATCTTGAATGGTACATCCTCTTCGCTCGGTGATAAATCTATTCGTGGTATCAGTACAGTTTCTCCGGCAAAATTTCCGCTCATAATTTCGGTACAGATCAGATGCTGATTCAGCTTCTTGACAACCAGTCTAGTGCCGTTGCATAGACCTTGTGAGAGATTTAGGTTACGTAACAGAATAACGATACTTCCCACTTTCAACGTTAGGTTATGAGGTGGAAGACCATTAGGTGTCAATGAATTCATGAATTCGATCGGAAGTATGTTGCTCATATCTGTATTATCCCCATGTTCACCTGTGTCAACGCTCAGATATTCCACTCCAATTCCTTGGATTTTTGACATCATTTTGGTATTTATGTCAATAACATCGACATTGGTTGGAGCTAATATAACCTCACCATAATTCGAAGTATCTTGTGGATCTACACTTTCTCCGAATATTTCTTGCACAATATCACCATTCGAACGTATTTCCGTAGGAATGCTTACAACTTCGTTGTTACGTTCAAAAGAATCGCCAAAAACAGCATCGCCGACTCGCAGAAGCCATTGTTTGAAGTCTATTTGCCCATCGGAGACACGAATGTTGCCCTTCAATGACATGTACATGAATTGATTCCATAAGCTGCTTCTCTTGAAGCAGGCTTCTAAAATTTGGGTCCGACTTCCATGTCGCACAACTGGTAAAGTTTGCCGAAAGTCACCAGAGACTATAACTATTTTACCGCCGAATGGTTCGTTATATTCACATGTATCTCTCAACATACGTTCAACAGCCTCTAGTGCATACTTGGAGGCCATTGTTATTTCATCCCAGATTATGACTTTCGCGTTTCGAATGTGCAAGCCTTGTCTGGAATTCGGTTTAATATTACACGTTGAGCATTCGTTTAATTGTAACGGTAGTTTAAAAGTTGAATGCGCAGTTCTTCCTCCTTTCAATAAATTCGCTGCGATTCCGGTCCATGCTACAAGCAACACTATCAAGCCGATACTTTGTAATGTAGTTATAATGATGTTATGTGGATAACTTTTTCCACTACCACCGAGGCCGTCCACATAAATACACTTATTGCAGCCTTCGCCACGTACAGCACTCATGACTGTGTCATATACAGTACGTTGATGTTTGGTTGAACTATTGACTGATATTGTCACTGTCTGTTTCGTACAAGTTATGTCTTCGTCGTTGTCTGTGTCGGACGGAAATATGTAACCTTCTATTATATCCGGTAAATTGAAGTTTCGCAACGTAAATCCATGAAACATTAGTATTTCATTGATCACCCGCAAGGCTTTCTGTTCGTTTTGTTCATTGTATTTATTTCGATCGACCAACTCATTTTTGTATGTTTCGAATAATTGGCTTGCGTCGATTGGCATACCGAATACGCATATATACGCGAACAGCCTGCACATCTCTTTCGGAAATTTGAGACTTGATGCTTCAGCTAGACATTCGTCCCATTCTTCGTCATCACTAACTAACTTTCGCGCGACAGCTGCTTCGAAAAAGATGAGTGTATTATACCCTCATAAGTTCGCATATCATCATATGACTGTGCCCCCCGAACATGTAATAACAGCCATCTCATATAATATCGCTCTTTTTCCCTGGGACTCACAAAATACATTCTGCTCAACACAGGTTTCACAAATTTTTTTCGTTTCATCCACTCCGTATTTTTTCTATTAAACACGTAATAATTCGGAATTTCGCAGTACAAGTAATTACGTGCTTCCACGTCGGTCTTGTTGAGATTAACCCACGCAAGTAATGTTGATTCTTTATTTGTGTGTACGGCTGCGTTTTCACGCCCCTCTTTGAAATATACCATTTGTTCGTTTTCTACGTGAACAGCTAACCTATATATAGCGTGGGATTGTTCGTTCATCGCAAATTGGTATAATCGATGGATTGCCTCTGGTGGACACACGTATGGCGTCGATATATATTTGTCAACCTCATCGTATTGCACGCTACTTTCTACGTGTGCGTCCTTCATTTCAACGTTCGCACAATCATATCTTTATAACAGTACTTGAATAAGTACTTTATACATTGCACCGTTGTCCATATTTCCATGTTAAGATGACAATCAAATTTTAATAATAAATACGCATTATACGGCACGACACTTCTGTTATCTGCGATTCTTCGTACCCCTCCTTTATTCGAATCAAAAACAATCACACTTCCGTCGTCTCGTCTTCGATATGATGGATAACCCGTTGACATATAGTTTGTTTCGGATATGTAGTCTTTCGGATAACGTTTCGCACATCGGTTTGTTTTGCTATCCATGCAGGGGGAATTTATGTTTTGTTGACCACAAGGCCCGTGAATCATTCATTGTTTGAGTATTTCATACAGTAATGGGTGACGCGTTTTGTCCGGTATCTCGGCGGATACTATATCATCAACATCGTCTGCATCACGGATTTTGCTGCTTTCCTCCAACCAAAACAGCATATGAACATGTGGTAAGCCTCTTTTTTGAAATTCGATGACATAGGTATAAGCGGTACACTTACCAAATATAGCATTGTCAATCAGCTCGACTTTCAGTGCCCTAACTTTTTGTTCAAAAACTCTAGCTACAAGATCTGGTCGATCCATAGCAGTTTGACCGAGCTCCAAATTTGTTACTATTTCTTTCCACTTCGGATTGCAAGTCATTGTTATAAATAGGTCGGGTTTCCCGTATTTTTGTGATAGAGTCATCGCATCAATAAAACTTTGTTGTAAGGCACGTGGACTGCCGCTGAACGACGATGGCAATATCACCATTCTACCAATCCTCGCGTTATCTTGTCCAGCTTTGTTATGTAGGTAATCAATGACTCCTTTATACAATTCTGCTCGTAATTTGCTTTGTTGACTTTTTATGTAGTATAAACGATGACTTTCGTCCACATATCAACGATGTACTGTTGAGACAATCCTCCCATATTCAGACATGGATTGAATCCCCCTCTATCGCTCAACTTGTAACTGTAATATTGCAGCGCGGTCATTTCACGATTTCCTATGGTTTGCTTCATCCTCGGCGACCATCCTGTTTCGCCCGAGGGAAACATGAGAGGATATATCATAGGGTCGACGTGCTTACTCAAACTTGGAATGCTTATAGGGCCTCCACTTTTAGAGTACACACATACGTCTCTCTGAACCGGAGGATCTCCGTCTTCTGCAACAAACACAATAGCCACTTCATTGCACGTTGGCAGGTTGAAGCGATTTTTATCGGCTTTGTCGTCTCTCTTCAGCCACATCCTTATTTCGCGCACGGATCCTCCGGTTGTTTTTGACAACTGTCTTTCTTCCGCTTCCATCTCGTGCATCATTTTGAAAGCTTCCGCGTACGGATTGATCTTTCGTATGACATCATCCAATTCGCCTAGAATCTCTGGCAAACAATCTTTATTGCCGGGATGCTGCATACCTACTCTGGTGGCAATTTCATTGTCGATTATGTACAATTGTCCGTATTTACGTGCTTGATTAGCGTCGGGGTGAAGTGCATATGTGTTGTGATACGTTTGTCCACATATACGGAATACAAACGGGCCCCGACCGTCTTTGATGGAATCAAATTGAGCTCCAAAACTTGCAAATGCCAGCGAATTATTATAACTTCTCGCGTTCCGTCGAAAATTTCTGCTATTTACGTCAGTGCCGTCGATCAGCTGTTTGATTGCTTCTGGATAGGTTCGCTCTTCCGCGATACTTACTTTACCTTTGTGACAACACATGTTGTACTTCTTATCGCATGGTAATTCACAAATGAAATGTCTCGCGCTACAGAATTGGCATAGATGATTCATTTCTCCCAAATAGTTTGATTCTACTTCATCCTCCGCCAAATCTAAATTTACTTTCAACTCCCTTTTGCGCGAATCTATTGTAATATCAGGTTTTCCTTTATTGGTCCTAGATGATACTTCATTTCCAGAATATCTTCTTTTATTTGATCCGTCAATTTTCTGATGTGCTTTCTTTTCCGTTTTAAATATTGCAGCGGCCTCAAGTCTGTCAGTACGTTGTGTCTTAGATTCCTTGGAACGCGTTTGTTGCATCCTATCTGCAGCTTCTCGACGCATCATAGCTGCCCCGGTTTCGTCGATCTTTGAAACAGACTCTCTTTTCTTCTTTTTGAATGTTGCAGCGGCCTTGAGTCTATCAATCCGCTGTTCCGCCGATTCGTTAGCTCGGGTTTGTTTCTTTCTATACGCCGCTCTTTTACGTGCCATGGCCGCCGGTATATCATCCGCATTTGCAGTGGATTCTGTCTCGGCTCGTGCATATATTTCTCCGGACTTTATTCGTTTACTCATTTTTCCGACCGATTCTTGAACTCGATACCTACCTTGTACATCTACGGCTTCTTGACGTGAAACAGTATCTGTTCCTTCATACGTGTGACCATTCAGTTCTGTCGTGTACGTCCGTTTTGTTGTCACCCTTCGCGAATCTCTACATTTTGTATTTGCTGACTCCAGACCGCGAGATCCTTCGTTTACAGTTGCGATTAAGCGTTGACTACAATACCTAAGATTACCGATATGAGCCAAATTTCGAAAAACGCCCTCGGCGCCGACCGAATCTTCGTGTATTATTGGAAAATTTCTGAGGCTATTGGAATGAAACATATCAATTAAATGTTGTCTCATCCGCACTGTGGCATACTGAACGCTACAGGGGTTGATACCAGAAACTATACAAATCGCGAAGGCAATAGAAAACACACCACAATTGTATTCATTAGGTTGCTGCTGAACTTTCTCGAATACACCGGGTATGTTATCGTACGGCAGCAATCTATGTAAGAATATCTTATGATCGTTGTGCAGTGTTCTCGTGTTCGCGCTATCATACACGTGCAGTACTTCAGTATCATACCAAACACAAATCCAATGACCATCGTCAATAGGGCCACGAAACAATATTTGTAAACAAGGTTCGTCTCGTGGAACGCTACTGATCGTTCGCGGTATTTGTAATAACAGAGTACTTTGCATGCAATATATAGTATCGTAATGTTCTAGTATATCTATAAACTTAGCCATATGCGTGTCCAACAGCATGCCGTCTCGTCCTGTCCTTTCCATGATTGCCCAGTCTACAGCACTTAATCCCATAATCCTCGGTACACTCATCGCGATTCCTGTTCTGGTCTTATAATTTCTTCGCTTCGTTCGATGTTCATCCGCAAATGAGACACAATATTACTGTTTATACGACTGAGACAATTCGTCTAGTTAAACGCGCGTGATGTAGCTTCTGCTAGAGTAGATTGAGAGTGGGGATGGCCTGCCCATGTTTCATATATTTCGATTTGTCGCGATTTGACGAGCTATATTGACGTACATCTGTGTATACATACGTTTGTGATTATGATGCAAATATCATACACGAATGAGAATAAGAATATGATGAGATTAAGATAGGAATGAATGATGTTCGTTATTTTCGCTGGTTGTTGTCGGTGGTATTCGACGCGGTTGGGGTGCGTATTGTCACAACATTGGATAACGAAGCGTGCGGACTAATGACAGCCGCGCGGCGTTGGAATAATTTTTTTTTTCCAAATGAGATTTACATAAATAAATAGTTTAAAAAAACTTTTAAGTACAAATAAACAATTGTAAATAAATATTTCTTCGAAAATTTAGGTATTATTTATAAAAAAATAATATACATTAAAAAAAAAGCTGGATAAAAAAAAAAAATATTTAAAATCTTTGTATCAATGGAAAATATTCAAAGAAAGGATTTTTTAAATGCATTTGCCGCTAACATATTGTTAAAATCATTTCTATATTCAGAAAAAATTCGTAGGAAAAAGAATTTTGAGTGTAATTCTGCAATAAGTTAAGTAGATGTCCCAAAAAGTAGAAAAAACCTTAAAATTTTCATTATCAATTTCCAATTCGAATAACTTTCGAGAAATTGCATTTATCAAGAAATTATAAGAGACCTTTTTTAAAGAGCGTTCAATTTTCTACAAGAATATGTTTTGACCCAAACAATTCAACTATTCGTTAAAGAGCTACAAAATTCCAAACTGTTTAAGAAAAAATTTCCCATGTTAATCAAATGGGAAATGGAAAATCGCGATGAGGCACATCTTAATGTTAAAATTAAGAGCTCCAATTTCAACAGGCGCCTTTTTTCGGTATCCTGAACAATATTTTCAATATAATTTAGAAAAAAAAAAATAGTCTATTTTTTTGATACAGTCTATTTTATATACTTGTATCGGCCCGGGGTAAAAGAAAAAAAAAATTCGGCCATACCGGGGATCGATCCGTGAACCATGCGCTCGTCAACTCTGCCCGCTACCGACTCACCTGAGATCTGTTATTGAAATAATGTGCTTAAATGAATATCAAATATACAAATTTCATACATTTAAATTCTTATAAGACAAAATTTTACATCTGACGTATTAATTAGCAATTATGTCAATAAAAATAAAAAAATTTCATACATTTAAATTCTCATTAGACAAAATTTTACATCTGACGTATTAATTAGCAATTATGTCAATAAAAATAAAAAAATTCCATACATTTAAATTCTCATTATACAAAATTTTACATCTGACGTATTAATTAGCAATTATGTCAATAAAAATAAAAAAAAAATCTGAAAAATGGTAATTGCTATTAAGAGTGCTGAAGCGAAATACACGAAGAAGCTTTTTTCCACTGTCGTGCCGCCAACATTATTGTGCGACACTGTTTTTAAATGCCAACTTGTCCAATCTATATCTATGGTTAAGACTATGTGGTAACGAAAACAAATCTCCAAAGTAACGGGCGATAAGTCGATAAAGGAGGAAGAAGAAGAAGAAATCTCTAAAATAGGATGAGTTTCGCGAATATTTTCTATACTTCTTAGATGCAAAATTTTTCGATGTCTATAGAGCAATTTTTTGAAAAGTTCCTTCAAGGCAAAAATATTCGAAGTCCTAGAATCAGGAAATATTTCAAAGTCCATAAAAAAATTGAACCACCCTCATTTTTCCAAGCGCTCGCGATCTGGCCGTAACGAATCCAGCACGAAAGTCCGGGCCTTGATGATTATATATATATATGATATGTATGATCATAAAAAAAAAAAAAAAATTCCCGGGTACTTTATAAATATACGTTAATTAATAGATATGAGTCGGGTGCTGTTAGGAATACCACATCATATTGCCCCCCCCCCCCCCCCCCCCCCCCCCCCCAATTGTGATTATACGTTGATTGTCGACTACTTGCGTACATGGGTTAAGACTATGTGGTAACGAAAACAAATCTCCAAAGTAGGATAAGTTTGCGCTAACAAGTAATATCAGGAATTGGTCGAAGAACCAGTGAGATAAATGATAGGCACTACGCTTTATACACGTATACTTATGTATGTTTTGTCATTTATCATAATAAAGAAAATAATAATTTTTTGCGATTAATTTTTTTACAAACTATACGTAGAAATATTAACTATTTGTCGATTCCAAAAATATCGGCTGTTGCCATTACTGCATCCCATTCGTCGCCTGTAAACAAAGTAAAATAGTGCACATTTTGAAGTATTATCAATATTTCAGCACGCACGAACGTTATATTTCTCCAAGGTGTACGCGTTCCGGAAAAAAGGATCATGTTACTCGGTGGCATATTATTCGCTACAAAAATGGTCTTTTCTCTACAGTGTGCGAGAGACATAGGAAACAGCTTCGTCAACATATTGTGTACGTAAATAATCTGTCGCTACGCCCCCTATTCCGAGAGGCATACGTAGAAATCTTCGAATTTGTCACGAGAGGCTTTGTTTTATATTTGATTTTGCTAATAACGATTTTTTCGGTAACGAGTGCCTCCGCAATATTGATATTTCACACACGTTTTTCAGAATATTTGCGAATTTTTTAATCATATCGATCGATGTGATCGTTTTAGAAATTTGAAGAAGATTCAGATGGAGTAAAAAAAAATGATCCAAAAAAACTGACTGCCTTGCGAAATGAGAAGAATCGTATAGAAAATCGCGAGCGACATCTGGGAGGTAAAGATTCATAAACAGCTCGACATGGTATGAAATCCCCCGTAGATATCGTATTCTGAATAATTATTGTGATGTTATGACTATAAAATTGACGAAACTTTTTACCTTCTTGGAAGAGAAGAATTATACGGCGCAGCTTAAGATCTAACACGAGTCTGCGTTGGCGTCGTTCTGTGAATCACAACAATTGCGAATTGGAATAACTCTTATGTGTCTGAATTGAGGATGTAAGCTCGCAGACGGCAAACATTTTTTACGGAAAGTTATATTAACATATTATATATATTTACTGGTGATTTTTCCGGTCGATCCGCCAGGAGTCGGCACATCGCCCTTCACCGACGGCACCACGACAGCGGTTCTTGGCGCTGAAACACCACGATTAGTAATTACCTCGATCACATTAACAATAACGCCGAAGCGGTGCGAAATAACGACGTTTTCATGTATCGGGGAATCCGAGATGAACTTGGATGGTATTAAAGAATAATACTAACCGGTTGATTTTTCCGGGGGCGGGACTGGCGCATCCGGCACCGTCGGCACGACAGCGCTATTTATGTCTGAAAAACCACGATTTGATATCGTATTGATTACATGAACAATGTCCCACATACTGGAAAGATCAAGATCATTTTTTCTCAGTATGCGTGCATAATAAATACATAGTACATTCACTCACCGGATTCGTTTTTCTTTTTATTGGTTTTCGTCATGATGGCACGATGGATTCGGGCGAAGTGACGGTTCGCTTGGCTCTACTTTGCCTCGGACCCGCACTTCGTAATATTGATAATAATGATCGTTAATACCTACATTTCGTTCCGCGAAGAAAGATAGAAGTAGTCGATATTGCGAATATTCGGGGAAGGAGAAAGAGAGAGGATTACGAAGAGGATTACAGGTGTGGGTACAAAGTATCGATATAGAGAAAAGAGGGATTGCGAGACAGATGGATTACAAAGAGGATTACAGGTGTGGGTGCAAAGTATCGATATAGAGAAAAGAAGGATTGCGAGACAAATAATATTTAGAGCGAGTCGACGGTACCAATATTACCGATTTCAAGACAAACAGGTGTGAAGGTGGTGATGAGAAGCGTTTACGTACGAAATGGTGACCTGGCTACGTGATATTCGCGCTAAAAGTTATTGTACCTGGATCCGTTGAGCAAACCACACGTAAGTTCATAAATTGCTGTAAATTTCTGGCTAATGTCCAATATTATAATCAGATTTGACTACAGATTGATTCTTTATTATTTTATGAACGATATTTGCACATTATTCGTTCACAGCTTGCAATGAACGCATCAAGTCAAAAGCTGGTGGAGTCCGGACCCAGTTCTACGGGACCTGGCACAATTGAACGTGAGTAGTTTGAAATTGTATTGTTATTTAATTATAATACAGAAAGCCTGAACTATTTTCGAAGGCGCCGGAAATTGTCCATGTAATAGCGTACATTTATGTTTTTAAGCGTGTGCGACAATTGAATGCGAGTTGAGGTTTTAGTAACATGGTTTCATTTCAGAACGTATGGAAACCACTGAAGACGTCGCGACCGGTAGCCGAAGGGTTGTCGACGAGGAGCGGCAGGTTGACGACGACGCCGACCGCGACGAACGCGAACGTCATCAGGGATCGTTGAGTACCGGCGATCAGTTACGCGCGGAGAAATGTGAGTAGTTTGTAATCATATTCTTCTATCATAACGGGTATATCATCGTTGGACATATTAGAAAGCGATTGAGATCGTATTTATCAAACTGGGTGACGTAATAACATGTAAAGTAGATTCTTCAATCAATTACCCTCATTTTTATGCGCGTATCATGTGAAGTCCTTTCATCGCGTGTCACATAAATAATCCCAGGAAGTCATCAGGCTTGATTATAAATTGAATGATAGAGGTAATAGAAATGGTTTACCTAAATAAATCATCCCAAAGAACGTATGGTCACCGAAGTTCGCGCGGTCGCGAGATATGACCAATTAAACAATCGCGTCGAACGCCGTTTTATAGGCAACCGAGTTTACAGCAAGCGGTGGTTGACTGTAACGAAATGTGAAAATTCGGGGCAAAAGTGATATTGTTAGAAATTTTCAACTATGGATGTGTTGTTTCGCGCCGACGGCCGGCCTGTCTGATGTTTTTAATTTTGTGTCAGTAATTTTTTGTCTAATCATTTTGCTTTTCAGGGAAGCCCAAGTACCGAGGGACCCGTGCCGGACGGCAGGCCGCAGACTGGCGAAGGCGTCAATGCGAATATTTTCGAAAGCGAAAAATCGCGAATAATTTCGCCGTATTTTTGGACGGATTGTTCAGGGAGAAAAAAGAATAGAAATAAACTTCCATTAACATAATAATACCTGTTCTTGTTTGACTATACTATTCCTTCAATACCCAGCGAATCCTTATACATTTGTGTGCAGTACTGATTCTTTCCTTCGTCTGGAGAAATAATATAATTCCGATGGTGATTTAGTAACGTGAAAGAGAATAATAAGGACGGTAGGAATAACTAATGCTTCAGCGACGATTGTTTTGATAATCATTTTTTGTTAGTTGTGAAACATCGATGTTTCTCATTGCACAAACATGCGCGTAATCTCCCAATTTTTCAACATCTATTAACAATTAGCTACAGTAACTAATAAAATATTAAAATTGTATGTTTTTGAACTCTCATTTTTTCGTGATTGTTTTCTTATTGTTTGGTTTATTTTGAATCGACAAGTTTAATTGTGAGTCGCACGGCCGCTTTAGCTCGAATACGCTGCCGTGCTTGAATTCGGTGCTTCTTCCCGCACGGAAATATATATATATGCGAAAAATATATGCGACATATTTGGTTTTTGCGCTAACATATAAGTAACATTCACTTTTATAAGTTTGATATAAATGTTATAAATGTTATAAATGATATAAATTTTATGAGTTTGACATAGATGTCGACATAGATGTCAACACTATGTAAAGCTCATTAAACATATATATGTATTATGCGTACATATATGTTATACCATATGCGACATTTTTGTATTTTGCGTACATAAATATATGTTATATATGCGACATATATGTTGCATATATTTTTCGCATATATATATTTCCGTGCGGGTTATATAGTCGCTATTCCCTCCTTCTCGCGTGACGTCAGCGTACTGTCGAATGTAAAGGATTAGTATAATCCTCTAGTCCTTTGTTCTCATTTCAGCTGATATTCAAGCTATTCCATAGCTTGATATGTTACACTATAAATATAACCCACGCACGCGAGTAATCGATAATCAACGTTTAATCACAATATCTTTAACCATCCATAATTCGCATTTTCCGAACATATATTTACATATCATCATTGCCATCCCCGAGGAAACCGACCTAAACGAACGAACCGCGTACCGGGAAAAAAAACCATTGCGAAAACCACGTGGTTAGGGACTCCTGGAGGTGGTCATCCCGGAGGGAACCGACCTGAGACGCGAGAACCACGAACCGCATACCGGAAAAAAAAACGAAAAAAAAATATTGCGAAAACCACGTTATTGGACTCCCGGAGGTAGACATCCCCGAGGAAGCCGACCTGAGACGCGAGAACCACGAACCGCGTACCAGAAAAAAAAAAATATATAATAATTACGAAAACCACGTGGTCGGGGACTCCCGGAGGTGGTAATCCCCGAGGAAACCGACCTGGAGCGCGAGAATCACGTGTCGCGACTCCCGGACATCGTAATCCCCGAGGAAACCGATCTGAGACGCGAGAACCACGAACCGCGTACCGGGAAAAAGGAAGGAAAAAAATATTGCAAAAACCACGTGGTTGGACTCCCGGAGGTAGTCATCCCCGAGAAAACCGACCTGGGGCGCGAGAACCGCGTATCGCGACTCCCGGACATCGTAATCCCCGAGGAAAACGACCTGGAACGCGAGAACCGCGGGTCGCGAGTCCCAAACGTCGTAATCCCCGAGGAAAACGACCTGGGGCGCGAGAACCACGTGTCGCGACTCCTGAGCATCGTAATCCCCGAGGAAAATGACCTGGAAAGTAGCGAAGCCTCGGAATTGAAGTCAGAGAATATAGTAGCACACATATAACGAATCAAAATTCAAAATAACGAACTAAATTTCAAAAATTTGGGACATCCGAACATCCGTCACGTACTTTAATATATAGATTATAAGAAAAAAGGTATGATTGATGGAAGATGAAAGAATTTTCTTAGTATTGACAAAAATTGTGCTAGCATCTTCTGAATCTCAAAAATATTGGAGATAAAAAATTTTACAGAATGTTTATGTTTTGAACAATTTTGATCAGATTGTTTCTGAAGCAATTCATTATTTTTCTAACAGCCTCATCGGACACCTAACCGACACTGTTGTTGTACAGAACGGGTCAAAACTCACTACAAACCTCCGCCTGGCACATGTGTCTAGACTCGACTCGACTCATAACTCATCGATACGAGAGCAGCTGCGGATCCAGCATATTCGTCATAAGCAAAATCTTAAAACTTGATTTCCTGTAACTAGATTGTCCTCTCTGGGAAAAATAGGAAATAAAAAAGTTTGAAAGTTGATTTCTGGAGAATGAATATTTTGACCGGTTGTCGTAAAGAATCAGGAGCATCGTTGGACCGATTCTGGAGTTTGTGGTCTTCAAATTTGTAGAATCCAAACTTCTATCAGATGAACTGACAACTTTTTGATATCACTATTTTTGGTTGAGATAATAGAAAAAATATAGAAAAAAAATTGGAGAATCAGAAAAATCTCAGTAAAAACTAAGCGAGTCAGGCAATTTTTGCGATATCAAAAAGTTGTCTGTTCATCTGATAGAGGCACCTCTTCTGAACACTTGAAGACCAAAAACTCCAGAATTGGTCCAACGATACTCCTGATTCTTTACGACAACCGAGTAATTTGGTATTTTTCTACATGGAGCGTAACTACTATTGGACTCAAAGTAGTATTGAATGTTAGGTATGGATAATGAGGGTCAAACCCTCCCCAAACTTCATGATTTTTTTGGATTTGATCAGACTCTCAAATTTGATGTAAAACATTAATATCTTTTTCAGAATTTTAACCCATTCAAAGGTGTGGATACCCCCTTAACGTTAAATAATAATCTACTTATTAATACTTAATAATTTACTTCTATACTAATTATGTCTTCTCATAATTATATTAAATTCGTACTCCTTAAAATATCACACGGTTCAACGTCTTTACTCAGCTAGAATATATATGAGCGCTTCGGGCCCAATCAAGCGAAATCTAGGGCCCTTGAAAGTATTACGTTATCCTATCTAAAAATTATCCATGATTCTATATGAAATATCCAACTATATATTCAATTATAGATTTATAATTGTCAGCGTAATATCTCGAAATAGATACCAATTTGAAGACACATAAGCTACCCAGCGCACCTTTCACAGTCTCAAAATGGTCTATTTTATTAAATCAATATGGTCTAGTTAAATGTGAGCTATAAACAAATTAATATGTAAAAACTAAATTCTTAGTAACCATCAATACATTATAATGGAATAAACAAACAAAAATGATAAACTTCGGAAAATTTGTATTGGAAAGACGCCGTCTATTTTTTGTCTATTTCAGAACATCTAGATCGGAGTAGCCTTGTGATACCCTGAGCATATTATCAATTACACAGTATTTCTCTCATAACAAACAATGATTGAATAAGAATTTTAGTGTGCTACCAATACAGCGATTGTAGCTTGAAAACAGACATAGCGTGTTCTTAACGACACATTATCAAATCATGTCGTTCGTCAATGAATGCAATGCACATGATGCTTCATTTGCCACGTCAGATTGTAACGTTAACAATCTAAGAGTGGGAACATCGCATTTTCAGCGTCGGGTTGTAACGTTTACAATGCAGAACTGTGAACGATACAATGAAAAAATGTGAAAAATACAATGCTTTTCTGCAGTTCGGCAAGGTAGACGCATTTCACATTCAGTTTTCTGCCGGGAGCACGTCAGTGCAGTTGACTACGGCCAGTTATTTTACGTGAAAATTCGGAAAGTAAGAATTTATTTCAATTAAATTAATTAATTCAATTTTAATTGAGTTTATTAATAAAATAAAAAATTCAATCAAATTTTGATGCAATTAGGAGTATTGTGAGTGCCTCAGAGTGTGTTCAGACTTCCAAGAATGGCTTTTGAAGGTAAGTCATACTGTTCAACTACTCATTGTGAGCATTTCTATATAATATTATGTTTAAAAAGATCGTATAGTAATCCTAGAGCTTATTCGATGTAATCGAGATCGAGGGGAAAATAACTCGTTGAACTGACGTGTCAATAGCCCGTGACTTAATTCTAATTAACCTGAATTATTGTGAATTGACTGAGAAATAATTGAAATAATGAGAACTAACTGAGAAGTAACTGAATTACGAGAATTAATGAGAATTGACTAAAATAATTCGAAATAATTTAATCAATGAGAATTGACTACGAATTTACTAAAATAATCAAAATTGATTAGGAAATAACTGAATTTGTATCAAACGGATTAATTTGAAATAACAGGAGATATGAGAAATGAATTAAAATGATCAAATAATCACTGAAATTAGCGTATATTACGGTGAAAAATAGTTCGAATTGAATGAATTAAAAAAATTGAATTCGATTAAAAATTATTTTGAATTGATGAAATTGAGTTGGATTAAAAAAAATAATGTGAATTGGATGAATTAACTCGAAATAACAGGAAATATGAAAATTATATTGAAATAATCGAATATGAACTTGAATCAGAATGAATTACTGTGAAAAGTGATTTGAATTAAATAAATTGAAAAAAAATTGAATGGAATGAAAAAATTAATGTGAATTGAAAAAATTAATTTGAATTAAAAAGATTAATTTGAATTGAAGGCATTAATTTAAATTAATTCAACCCAACGAATTACTGTGTCACTCAAATCTCGAGTCATTTCCCCCTCAGATAATGATTACAATAGCGAATAATTTTAGTGAGTTCCATAGTCATTTTTCTCGCCAATCGTTATAATCGTATAGTCGACGGAGCTGTAAATCGTGGGTGTACATTATATGTTGCATAGTTTTCTTTAGCATTCAGACGAATGTTCCATCCGAAGACCCACTGCAAGGGTTAGTAGCAAAAGCAGCTGCGGTGGAAGCCTCAGTTTATGCCAATGATATATGATGAATTCCACGCGAACCGGACAAAAAAAAACTTTTTTTCTTATTTTTGCATGAGCTTTAGTACCCTCCAAATTAGAATTTTTCATGTATATAAGACATATGTAGCTATTTTTACCTATGGTGTACGAGCTCTTCTAGTTTCCGGTTGCTTACGCTCTTTGATGTCTTTGGAGGCAAATATCTCAGAAACGGTATGTCGAATGAGAAAAGTAATGGAGTGGTGATTTGTAGTATTCTGCACCCTCTTTCACCCCAGTCCATGATCTTGCCCGTGAATATCGGAAAACATGTCGAAAGATCATTTTCCAATCCAAAACTCTATTTTTATCCACTTATGTCATTTTGAGGATTTTTCTCGTATTTTTTTTCGAAATGCTCGGGAAATTTACCATTGAATCACGTTTGTTTCGGAATGGCACACGGCTTCGTTTGGGAGCTACAATTTTTTTCCGAAGGCGAAACCAACGACAATGTGAGCGGACGTAAGAGTCGGAAGAAGGAGGTATGTATATTAGGGTGTGTCAGAAAAAGAAATTTTTTTTGCTACCTTCTGAACGGATAGATCTCGTCAAGACATAGAGATTCCCCGCTGGAAAATGTCCTATGTCAAGGCTAAGTGGTTCCAAAACCACATCAATCATGTGCTGATAAAATTTGCATTGACATATTAAAGCGTGTCAGCAAATGTTTCATTATTCCGTGAAGATGCTGATCTCACTATCTTTGTCTCTACGTCTAGATGAATTAAATAATACCATCCTGTTCCTGCTCCCTGTTATGTTTGGCAAACCAGCTGCTGTAACCTCAGGAGATAGTACCACCATCCGTAGTTCTGGAAAAGCCAAATCGACTTCCAAATGGAGAAAAGAACCCAAGAATAGCAATCAACAGGAACCTACCCCTGAAGTTTCCATAACAAAGAACTGGAATCCTAGTAAACCCGAAATACAAAGCGGATTTTCATTTCACGTTGAGGTACGTAAGGTATATTTTGACGTTAGGTCACATTTACTACATAATATAGTGTTGAAACTCAAAATCGTATACTCCACCTCCACCTCATCATGAACAAAGTGAACATCAAAATTCAAATAACTGGAGCCTACAATGGACTTCCACCTTTTATCTTATTGTAGGGGGAAGTCCCATAACGCCGGACGGCACTTAGAACCGGACACTGCTAGTATCAGCCAAACTAGAAACATAATTCACAATTCTTTTGCGTGGTTCGAACATGCTTAACCGGCGCAGTAGTGGAGGTGTTTTGCTAGCGGCATTGTGCGTGCATGCGTTGACGAGAGACATTTGACATTTGACCCTGCAGAAATCTGCGTCACATCTTATTTTCTCGTGGACATAACCTGAACAATTGGTGGTTCTGCTATTTTATTTCTCAATTAGAATGTTCGTTGGCATGTATAATTTCATACGATGTAAGGTGAAAGTAAATATTCCTGCGGTTTAGCATAGATTTTATCATTTAGTCCGGCATTACGGGTCCCTAATATCGGACACTCGACTAGTTCCCCAATACCGGACACGGCTTTTTTAACTTATTTCGGTTATTTGTAAAGAAATTGTTCTTACTCGTTGTAGCGGTATTCTAACTATGGCTGACCAGTCCGAAACACGGGAAAAGGGAAAATGGTTAGCGAAAAATATGAAAAGTATTGCCTGAGAAGATGGCTTGTAGACAGGCTAACGTGAAATATGAGGTACCTAGGAGTACCTTGCTTGAACGACATGAAAACACACATCGAACTTCTTTCACCACTCCCAAACACTGCAGTGTGATGTGTGTGGTGTGTGTGTGTGTGTGTGCTGTGTGTGATCGCTGCAGGATATAATACTTTCTTTCTATCATTTTTTCCATTCATACCACCACTGTCCGGTACTAGGTGCCACTCTTCTGAAGCAACCGTTTTTAATACTGAATATAAAAATATTTATTCATCAGTTTGACGTTAAATGAATGTTCAAAATGTTATTATGTTACCATAAATACTCCAAAGTTTACTATAAAACTGAAAAAGATCGAAGATCCTATCTATTTTGTAGTTTTATTAATGAATAACCTTAAGTGTCCGGTACTGAGGGACTTCCCCCTATATTATTATTATTATTATTATTATTTATTACCAGAAATTACACGATTCAATCGTGTCCCATAGAGTTGATTGCTCAACTGTACATGGGACTGGATACAAAACATTCATAAAATATTAAAATTATGTACAAACAAATATAGGATATAGAACAGAAAAAAAAGTGCGCGATATAAAATTAAAAGATTAATTAAAATTAATAATTAAGATTAAGATTAAGATTAAAAATTTTGATATTCATAGTATTATGGCTACACTCAGAAGGAAACTAGTCGACCATGGAGGCGAGAATTTCCTCCTTCTCAACCCATTGCGCTAACCGCTTCCTCAGATATTTTTTCTTGCATGTGAGACTCTTCAAACTGTTGGGCAGCATGTTGTAGAATTTTATTGCATTATAATAAGCATTTTTCTGGCTTATTGACTTATTTACCTTAGGTAAAGCAATTGACTTAAATCTGGTATTAGATATGCTGTCATTGTACATACTTTTACAAATATCATAATAATAAACAACTGAGCTTATAACAAATGTTCGAGCAATACTAGTGGTATACTGCAACCTAGATTTGTTCTTTGGAGAATTAATTGATGACAAAAGAGGTTTAAGGGCCGAGTTGTAAGCACCCCCCCACGCAATGATACCATAAATCACTATAGATTCGAACAGTGCTTGGTATATCACTTTCAAGGCTTTAGGATCCAGTATTACAGATAGCTTGTGTAGAACAAAATTTGCATATCTTGTCTTTTTACAAACTTCCTTCATGTGGTAATTCCATCTCATATGGCCATCTACGTAAATACCCAGATATTTACAATACTCAACTCTCTTAATCTCCTTGTCAGCAATAAATACTCTAATATCAGCCGGGACACTGTTTGAATAACAGCCAAAAGTCATGAAAACTGTTTTATCCGTGTTAAGCGACAATTGATTCACTTTAAGCCATGTGTCAAGCTTGCTGAGCCAGTTTTCAATAGTTGCTACTACCTCTGCCCAAGTTTCACCAGTACACAAGACAACAGTGTCATCAGCATACGACAGAAGACAGTTAGGAGGTAGAACATTAAAACAGTCATTCATATAGATGATAAATAGTAGAGGCCCAAGAATTGTACCCTGTGGTACACCCGTCTTTAGGACATGAGTATCACTGTAATAATTATTATATTTAACAGTTTGTGTCCGATTCGTTAAGTAGCTATTTATTAGGTCGTAGGTGATACCTCTTACTCCGTACGAGTCCAATTTACATAAAAGAATTCTATGGTTCACGGTGTCAAAAGCTTTGGCTAAATCTAGAAATGCTAAAATAGTCGGATTATCAATATCGATATTTTTATATATGAAGTTCGTAACGACAGCTAGTGCATCTTCGGTGCCCCTATTTCTCATAAACCCGAACTGTTTTTCAGATATAATATTAGACATAGTTAGGAAATTAATAAGCTTATTGTGAACAATTTTTTCAAAAACCTTAGCTACATTTGAGATCAACGATATTGGTCTATAATTAGTTGGCGTATGCTTGTCACCACTTTTATAAACTGGAATAACCTCAGCTGTTTTAAGCGCCTCAGGCCAAATGCCCTTGGATATACTTAAGTTAAAAATATGTTCAAGTGGTCCACTAATATCATTGACTAGACATTTTAGTACTTTGCTATTTATGCTATCAGCACCACCAGCTTTATCTTTTAGATCCATGACAATTTTTCGAATTTCGTGACATGATACTGGACTAAGGAAGATTGACTTACAATTTTTTTCAATTGAGTCGGGTGGTCTAACGTTAGGTTGCACTATTTTAGCAGCTAAATTTGTTCCTATGTTACTAAAAAAAGACGCAAATCTGTTTGCTATTTCAACACTACATGTCAGCTTACTGTCACCCTCAATTAAATAATCAACGACACTATTTAACTTTAGTTTTCTCCCTAACTTGTCATTAACATATTGCCATAATTTTTTAGAGTCATTCTGATTACTATTAACTAGTTTAATTTCATATAATTTTTTCGCTAGCTTAATTACCTTATTTAATAGATTACAGTATACTTTATATTCGTTTTTTAGCGTATCATTGTTCTTATCAAGTAACCACGTTTTATATAATCTTTCTTTAGTGCTGCACGACTTAATTAGACCAGGGGTGATCCAACTTTTACGCTGTTTCACACGTTTTTTGGTTATATATGTAGACCTAACAATTACATTTTTAATGCTATTTATCAGGATATCAGTCGCATTGTCGGGATCCTGTATCTCCAAAATTGCTTGCCAATCAGTGTTTGAGCTGAGATTGATTAATTTGTTATAGTTAATTTCTTTTAAACTGTTTACACAACTGCGTGCCTTGTTAAGATTAACACATAAAAAGATTGGATAGTGGTCAGTAAATAAATTCATATAAGTAAAGGATTTACATTTGAAGCCAGACTTGACAAATATGTTATCTATACAGGATCCCTCATTTTCATTAGGTCGAGTTACATCATTAAAATACGGCAGGTAATTGAGATCAAGGAACGTGTTCAAATATTCTTCCGTGCCTTGGTCATATTGCAATAGATTAAAATTAAAGTCACCAGCAATGATATGATTCTTGAGCTTTTTGTTAGAGACAAGGAACTTTTGTACGCACAGGACAAACTCTGCCTTAGAAATATCTTGACATCTGTAAACTCCCGTTATTTTAATTGAACTATTATTCATATCCTTAATTAAAATTGACATGAACTTGCATGGTCCGTGATTTTCATAGAGCACTGATTGCTTTAATGATTCTTTCGCGTAGACAACTACACCATCCGCTTTATTTAACTGGCTATCATTATAGTATATAATATAATCCCTAAGACTGTAATATTCTTTATTACAAATACACCAAGTTTCAGAGCATACTATGATATCCGGTTTAACTGCCAAACTACCAACAAACACCTCAAGCTGTTCAAAGTTCGAGTTCAGACTTCTGACGTTTAGGTGCAGTATGATTAGATCACCAAGTGAGAAGGATTGATTTAGTGCAGTTAAATCTTGCATTCTGTGTTCAATCTTACAATTACTATTATCACTCGACACCACCATAGTTAGTATGACTTATCTTGTCTTGCATTTTACGCAGCAGCACGGTACAGCACTTTTCATCCGTCGTGGTATGGTTTACCTCAGGTGATTTAAGCTTAACACAGTTACAGCACCTGTATTCCGCAGGTTCAGCTTTACAAACCTTTGTTCTATGATCCTTCCCGCACTTGCTGCAAGTGTCCTTGTCGTTCTCACATTTGGCCGATACATGTCCATAGCCTTGACATTTATAGCACTGTAAAATACTGATATGATCTTCCACTTTGCACCTAGCCCAGCCTACATATAGGTAACCATTCCTCATTACAGAGTCTCTGACCTTCGGAGATACTTCTAATATTATATTTCTAGATGAGCCCCCCAAATCGGGTTTGCATTCAAAAATTACTTTGATTTGGTCCAGCTCAGCATTCAGTTCGTTCATCGCGTTGATCTGACTCGGCAGTTCTTCCCGTTTTACCGAAAAAGGAACACCAATAACTTTCAGTCTTGGATTGAACTTTTTATGTACACGAACTTCAAGACCTATATTAGCCAAGGAATTTTTCAAAGACTCAATGTTTGCTCCCTTAGTAGCTACTTTTATTTTTCTGTCTTTAGTTCGAGTGAGACGGTCAACTTTGATCTGTGAGTCTACAGGGTTAATATTTTCAAGTATACTTTTTTTAATGCTGTCTGCAGATTGATAACGCTGCCTTGACTCCTTCGTTGGAGCGACCGTGAGGTCTATGGTACGCGAGATTTGATAAGTTAGACCATTGTTGAGTAGAACCTCTTTAGCACATTTAGGTTTCTGCGATACTGCATCCGCATATGAACGATTTAGCATGGGACACGCTGCCGATTTGATATCCTTTACTTGCTCAGAAAACTTTTCTTTTAGCGTATTACAGACCACAGGCACGATTGTTTCATTAAGAACTTTACTCATTTCTGCATTTATTTTCTGGGACACTGAGAAGAGGACTTGCTCTTTAAGTTTGTCTAGGCTTGCTGATTGACTTTCAGAGATTGCCTCCATGCAACCAACAATCCACTGAGTTACGTCTCTTTCATTGAGCAGATGTACATACGCTGCTTTCATTATGTTATATTGATTTTGTACATCAATGAAAGCTGCAATAATCTGTGCGGCTTTTTGATTCGTGCCTCTTGTGCCTGCAAGTATGTTCTCTATGGCATCATGATGGCAAATAACTTTGAGATCCATTTGCTTGATAGCTTCCAGGCTTAGCGGAGCATCTGCAATGGGAGTTGACAATAGGTTGCTAGGCGTCGGCACCGGGTGAGCTGCACGATTTGCGGACATCTCAGAAATGGGCGCGACAAGGGAGATACCTTACCGATCCCTGATAATTGATTACTCGAAGAGATGACAGGTGACACTACTCACACACCTAGCAATCATGCCAGCCGTGGAGCCACTGAACTACATGATACAGCATTTTTCACCCAGAATAGAAAAATTCCACTCGCTGATTTAGACATAAAATTACATAACAAAAGCGAATCCAGCACAGATTAATGTCACACTTTATTTAGGAATTCTGAAGTCATAAGCTGATATTATCACTATACATACCTGGATACATGAAGTAAATGACTATGCATGATTGTTTCGTCAGTAAATTCTTATTTCATCTTTGATTTGTTTGAATTCTTATTTTATCCTTATTTCGTTTTCACCGTAGACGGCGAATGATTCACAAGAGCGGATCGATCAACTCCATAGATCAAGAATCAAACATGGACTTCGTGTTCAACCAAGAGCAATCGCAGTGCGGCCGTTGACGAATATTACGACAGCATATGTATTGGTAAATAACATTTTATATGAAGCGTCATCACCTTTGAAAGCAGTGGAAACTACTTTCAAAACGATATTTGCCTTAAACGCTACGTACCCACCAGAAGCTAGATCAGCTTGGTTATTCATCCAAAAAGTCATATTTGATATCGATACGGTATACGATAAAAGCATTCCCTGCGCTGTGTCTTCATTGATAGGTGAAGTAGCAATAGCGTTCAAGGCCTAACTTTATTTTTTATTACAATAGGTTGGAAGTCTTGACATAACGTTGACTAGAATAGCATTCTAGTAAAACTGGGACCGATTGTCTTTTCGTTGCAAATGTCTGTATATTTCCGAAAATTCTGTGGCTTTCGGACGTCATGTACGAGATCACGATAATAAATATGAGGGACGAACCTACAAATGTGTGGGAACTTGTACGCGACAATTTTATAGTGTTCGAACTTTTCGCAAACACTTGAAACAACAGAATATACCGGACAGTCAAAGCTTACTTCGCGATACACCTGACATATCAAATAATTTAATTACTGAAGAAGGTATTACAAATCTAATAGAAAATGATTCTGTTATTGATCCAATTATCGAGTCCGATCATTACTCATCGTGTGACGATGAAATTACTGACCAAGCTATGAATAATCGAGATTTGCATTGGTACGAGGAATATTGTGACGCGGAAGAAATCGAGAGAGCTACTGCGGACTTGTGTCTGGAAAATGAAACATTTTCGTACATGGTATCGGAACGGGCATCCGATTTTGTGTCAAAACTTCATGCTCAATGTAACCTGCCGAGATCTATGGTTCAAACTCTTATTGGGGATTTCCACAATTTTTTTTCTAGTGCAGGGCCAATAGGCGTGGCTGAAATAGTATATTGTGTACCAAGGGCGTGAAGCGGGCTTTTTTAGATCAAGTGTGGAGTTTGCAGTACCAGTCGCAGGCGAGGGTGCACAAGTCGAAGACGAGTGCATCCGCGAGCCGAAGACGAGTACTGCAACCACACGAGGTCAAAACGCCCGCTTAGCCCTTGGTACACACCATATTTTTTGTAACGCATGTATTGATTTCTGCGGCACTAAGGTGTCCAACTACAGTATTGAGATAAAGATAACCTGATTATCATCTACATATAGACATGTATATATATATTGTAACGTTTTAGGATAAACGTTGAGTTAATAAGTTATTAAGTAGGTTCTTCAAGAAAAATAAAGTGACTCTTTGTGAAATTAGATATGTTTTGCAATGAGATTATGTATTCAGAAAATACAGGTCTGCTTCAGTAGTGAGCTAAAGACAGACTGACTTGTTTTACAATAATCGTTGTTGACGCAGCAACCGAGTTTCTTATATTTTAAAGGATGTCATTTATCATATAGGCTACTAGATGGTGTGTATGAAATTAATAGAATAAGGGTGATTTTACCCAATGTAACACTACCCCCCCCCCTTAGTAAAAGAGTCGTCCCGACTCTCGAGGTGAGTACAATAAAATTCGTATGTGTGTAAAATCATCATAAGGATCAACAAGTTGTAAAATCAATGTGTTCTATTTGGGAGAATTGGAGCTGTGGCTCAAGAAGTTGAAAGTTTCCCCAAATACTATCCGGCACTCGCCCTCTGCCTCAAGGTAAACCACAGAAAACCTTGAGGAGATAGTGAATCTAATCAAACCAAAGTGTATAATGTGATAAGTATAAAATGTTCTTCGAATCTTGGATCGGAGAATCAAGAATCAGGAACCAGGAACCAGGGACCAGGAAGGATGATCCGGAATAAGAAGAAGGATTCCTTAGTTTCCGCGTAGAGAGTCCTGCGTTTTGGAAGTGGTTGGAGGGATAAAGGATCAGGATAGAAGAACTCAAGGATTCCCAAGAAGTCCAAAAAGGGGTCCAACTCCATACCTCTTCGAAATAAATCAAAAACGATCTAGACAGGAGGACAAATATTATTCTCTCGAAATATTAGGTCATAAATTAGAGTTCTTCAAAACTCTTTCAGAATCTAAATTTCTTTCAAGATCTGTTTTGAATTATAATAAATTAATCCTTTTGGATATAAACTGAATAGTTTCGAAATTAGTAAATTAATAAATTAAATTATTATATCGAATAAGTGTAAGGAATATAAATTGGAGCAGCCTCATCTTCGAGGAAGTAGGGAAACCGGATTATTAGGTCAGGATGGGATGAGTCAGGCTTCCTTCGTTTCGTCTCAGATCATCATTTGTATTATTTTATTAGAAAATCCTACTATCAGAATATCGGGAGCTGAAAAACTTGGGTTATTATTTGTTTACTTAAAACATAACCTATAATTAAAGTTTTCCGCTCGGATCCCTTTTATCTATACTCCTTTATAAATTGATTATACTACAACGACACCTAGTGAGATTTTTATGTAATATTTTCGGCGGGAATCGATATTGAAATAGAAGAGGATCCTTCAAACGACATATATCGAATATTTTAACAAAATATCTCTAAAACAATGAAAATTGTTTAAACAAATGAAGAAAAGAAACAATCGCTAATAAGAAGAAGCATAAAGATAGCGTCATTCGTAGACATGGAGTCATTAAACGAGGACGCTATCCGTCTTGGAATTGTGATTGCCCAATTAAATTTAAATAAAATTACCGAGACCCACATTTCGGAGGTGAAAAATTGGTTTGAGGAAGAGTGGAGTCGCGTAAGATGTGCCAGAGGATCTGGAGTCAAAGTCCGTAATTCGGAGCTTTATACATGGATTAATTGCTATATAGACTAGTAAGTACAGGTGATATAATTAATATATATTTTTTTTTTTTTTGTTTTTTCATGTAATGGAAATCCTTATTGAAGAAAATGAATTATCTCTATTATTTCTAACAGCATTCCTAAGCATGAAACCCTGGGGATAGTGCAACTCCATCGAAGCTACGTGGATAAGTTGGACACACGAGGAGGACGCGGCTCGTGCTACCTCTGTACAGCCCCCTTGCTTTCGATCTCCGAAAATGCGGATTGCAAGAAATGCGGAGATTTGAAAACGTTAGCGAAGCACCTCGTGGAAAAAATGATAAAAAATCGTTACTAATTGTTAATTAAACAAATTTTTTTTTTTTTTTCTCTTTTCGTCTAATAAATTTCATTATGTTCTAATTAATCTCTTTTTTTCTTTTTAATTCAATTTCGCATCATTATTTATTTCCCCTATAATATCTCTTCGTTGGTGTTTATTTCTGAATCTTTCCGCGCTTAATGAAGCCATCTTTGATTTAACCGAATCGTCCCGAGTTTATCCGAGTGGTTCCGAGCCATCCCGCCTCGTTCCGCGTTTCCTCTGAGTCTAATAGCTCATTCGACTGGTTACACTGGTGTTGCACTGGCCTACACCGAGTGTAGACTTTGCATTTAGCTAGTGTAAATGGACTCGTGCGCGGTGTAATGCGCAGTTTAGCCCAGTGTAGACTGTACACTGAAAGCAGTGTACTGTTCGAAAATCCCGCTCAAGAAAATTCCCTCATGTTATATTAGGATTTATATTGTCCAATAATAATGTGATATACAATTACTCGGTCAAGACGAAAAGTATTCTTGAACTAAAAAATAATATTATTCATCTACTACATCAAAACTGCGGATTTAAAAAATATAGATTTTACAGCACTTAATACTTCCGCATCTGAAAACTGATGAATAATTTCTATGAAATTTTGAAATTTCGTTCTTTCATGTTTTTCCTTAGTGAGAATTTTGATTTCTTCGCCAATATTCGCGTTGACTGAAAATCTCGCAAATAATAATTGATTTTCGCGCGTCGGAGATCTGCATTTTATTACACCAAACCTCCACGAGCTCCCTACACTTTCTGCACTACGAGCGAAAATATTGCACCAGTGTTGCACTGCCTTCCCAGTAAAACACGGTACACTGAACGAGTGCAACAAATCAACCAAAATCAACGACCGAGCAAAACACGATACACCGGCCCAGTGCAACACCAGTGTAACCAGTGCAACACCAGTGTAACCAGTCGAATGAGCTATAAACTAGAAATCGTAAGGTTTCATAACCTCACAAAAATTCATATACACGTCGTCTGCGGAAGCTTCGGCGTCTAGGATCAAGACTGGTGCTGGAAGAGTCGCAAATTTCTTTTTAACTAACCAGTCTTCGTGGACTTCATGAAGAACTTTCAAATAATCCAAGGGAATACCGTCTTCCTCGGAACGAGCACGTGAATTTACTCGCGAAAACGACTCCTCCGGGGATAACCTCAAATAAACGATGAGATCTACTTCGTATGCCGGAGACTCGTTAGTTAAAACCCTAACATTTTCCATTATTAGATGAGCTTCGAGATTCTCGAAATCTCCCATCCTCCGACGTGTCTCTACAAAGCAATTACAACTATAAATGGACCTCTCCATTATTTTATTAGGTAACGCGGTTTTAATCAAATGTCTATTCCTCATTGTCATCGCGGCATGGTGTTGAAAATGATATGCATATTTACTAGGATCCTTATACATCATCTCTAGGAGATTTTCTCCAGCAACGTTACGATATTCGTCTATAGGTTCAAGCAAAGTGAGAATATTTTTATCATTTAAGAATCTTTTAGTGAAAGTCGTTTTACCGCATCCAATATTTCCTTCTATAATTATAGTTAGGGGCCTGTAATTCCTTCGTTTTATTCCGTAAGGCAGTTCCCTGCACCACCTGGAAGAATTAAACGAAAAAGTTTGATCATCTCTTTGAAGAGAGAAGTCATTATCTATAGGTTGGCTTTTATCTAGATTCAAGGAACGAAGTTTTTTGATTTTATTGTCATGGGTAAGTCCATCTGATTCATAAGGAGCCAGGCGATCCAAGTGAACCACCCTAGGGCTTGTACGTGTAGAGCGTTGGATGCGATAAACCACGCTATTTACTTTATCAATTATCGTGTAAGGACCCTCCCAATTAGATTGTAATTTTGGACATCGTCCTTTTTCTCTTCGAGGTTGAAAGAGCCAGACTAAATCCCCTGTATCAAATGCAAGATCCCTAGCTCTAATATCATAATGGGCCTTTGTCCTATCTGAAATAACTTGTATTCTTCCCCGTGCGAAATTATATATTTGTTCTAATCTGTCCCTTAGAGTAGAAACGAAATCGGTTTGGAGAGGATCTGGCGATGGAATAGGTCCCTTATCTAAATCTGAAGGTAAACGAAGATCTCTTCCCATAAGCATAGAAGCTGGAGACTGCTTCGTCGTCTCGTGTACAGCTGATCTATAAGAAAGAAGAAATAGAGGAATCCACTCGTCCCAATCTCGTTGACTTTTGTCAACGAAAGAAGCTAAATAACTCAAAAGAGTTCTATTCGAACGTTCTACCATTCCATCAGACTGAGGATGAAGGGGGGTTGTATGAGTCTTTCTTATTCCTAGAACCTTACATATTTCTGTCATCAAAATCGACTCAAAGTTTCGACCCTGATCCGTATGCAATTCAAGGGGAGTCCCATATCTACAAACAAAGTCTCTTACAAATGTTTCGGCAACAGTCTTTGCCTCCTGATTAGGTATGGGAATGACCTCGGGCCATTTAGTAAAATAATCGGCAATAACTAGGGCATATTTATTTTCAGATCTAGAAAGAGGTAACGGTCCGAGGACATCCATAGCCACTCTCTCGAAGGGTGCTCCGACGTTATATATTTGTAGGGGACTTCGACCCTTGTTGCGTGGACCCTTTTTCGCTATGCAGACCTTACATAACCTACACCAATCGTCCACATCAATCCTACTACGAGCCCAGAAGAATCGTTCCCTAATCCGATTTAAGGTTTTATTAGAAGCGAAATGACCACCTGAAGGAGTATCATGATATTGCTTGAGGATCTCTTCCGTCCTGCTCTTTGGTACTAGTAATTGCCATCTAATTTCTTTCATATCTGGGGATTCCCATTTCCGATATAATATCCCATTCATCAAAAAGAGGGAATCCCATTGAGTCCAATAAATTTTCAAATCTTGCCTCTTAGCAGAAACATCTTGCCACTCAGGGCGTAATTCAGACTCTTTCCAAGTCTTTATTTGTAATAGAATCTCATCTTCTTGTTGAGCCTTTCTCCATGGCTCCAAATTTCCTTCAAAAGTAATCGAACGGATCCCAAAGGATTCCTCCAGTTGTTTATCTAACCTGGTGCATTGCCTACATTCTGTAGGTCCTTCGCAGGGTCTTCTGGATAAAGCATCTGCGTTTCCATGAAGTAATCCTGCGCGGTGTTAAATGTCAAAGTCATATTGGCCCAGTCTTTTTATCCACCTAGCCACCTGTCCTTCTGGAGATTTGAAAGAAAGCAACCACTTGAGAGAAGCATGATCTGTCCTAATCAAAAATTTTCTTCCGTACAAATAATGATGGAAATGTGTTACTGTTTTTACCACAGCCAGAAGTTCCCTACGAGTGACGCAGTAGTTTCTTTCTGTCTTGCTGAGAACACGACTGAAATAACTAACTACCCTTTTATTTCCATCTTGAATCTGAGACAATACTCCACCTATTCCTGAAAGAGAAGCGTCTGAATCCAGAATGAAAGGATGCTCTACTTGAGGATAAGCAAGAATAGGAGAAGATGTTGAGTAAATTTTCAATTGGATAAAAGCGTCCTCGCATTCCTGAGACCATTCGAATTGAACCTTTCTACCTGTCAGATGATGGAGAGGTCTAGCTATAGTGGCGAACCCTTTAACAAAACGACGATAATAAGTGCAGAGTCCTATAAAACTTTGAATTCCTTCTTTATCTACAGGACGGGGCCAATCTGACACTTTCTCTATTTTCGCAGGATCCGTCTTCACCCCTTCTGCGGAGACTATATGTCCAAGGAAGTGGACCTCACGCTGCAACAGATGGCATTTCTTTGGACTCATTTTAAGTCCAGCTTGTTTAAGGCGTGAGAAGACTTCCTTTAAATTTTCTAATTGTTCATCGTACGTCTTTCCAAAGACGATTATATCGTCCAAATACACCAGGCACTTCTTTTCTGTGATTCCTCGTAGAATGGTTTCCATTGTTCTTTCAAAAGTGGCAGGGGCGTTACATAACCCAAAAGGCATAACCTTAAAATGCCATAATCCTCCTAAACCAGTCACAAAAGCGGTCTTCTCTTTATCTCTTTCGTCCATTTCTACTTGCCAATATCCACTCTGAAGGTCGATAGTGCTGAACCATTCTGCTACAGCTATCAAATCGAGTGTTTCTTCAATTCTTGGCAAGGGGTACGAATCTTTTTTGGTTATGTCGTTTAGCCTCCTGTAGTCGACGCAAAATCTTTTGGTACCATCCTTCTTGGAAACCAGTACGATAGGTGAAGCCCAAGGACTTGAAGATGGTTCTATTACGTTGATGGCGAGCATCTCGTCTACCATCTTCTCTACCTCTTCTCGACCGTTTAATGGCAGTCTTCTAGCTGCTCGTTCAATCGGAGCATTATCCCCTACATCTATGGTATGAGTTGTTAAGGTACTTCTCCCTTTATCGTTACTATTTTTAGCGAAAGTTTCCTGATACTCCTCAATCAAAGTTTTAAATTTTTCCTTTTGGATGGAATCTAAACACGAAGAAGATCTTTCTAAAAGATTCTGCAAGTGTATAGGAAATGAATCTACTTCGTCGCTAGAAAGGTCAATTATCTGAACCTGAGGAAATTGAGAAGCCTTTTTTCTGTTAGTTAGAAGAGTTTTCTCGTGTCGACCCGATGTTAATAAATTCCCTTCAGTTGAAATTACACAATTATGCGCGGAAAGAAAGTCAATCCCTAAGATCCCTTCATCCTCAATATCTGCTACGTAAACTTTATGTGAAGAATCGATACACCCTATCACATTAATCTGTACTAATACTTCTTTTAAAACTGGAGTTATTTCTCCTGTAGCAGTACGTAAAGAGGTAAATGGTTGAATAGGGTCAATAGATTTTGAGAGATCCGAACGGACCACTGTAACTTCTGCCCTGGTGTCTATGACCCAGAGGCAGTTAATTCCGTTGACAGTCTCACGCGCATATAAGCCTGTTTGTCTTAGACTTCTTAAAAGGAAATGAGTTAAAATAGGGCTTTCGTTAGGTCGAGCACTTGATGACTTTCGCCCTTCTAAATCATCAAAAACTAGTTTTTTTGGTTAGAAGAACCTTGCTGAGCTTCCGAGGATTTTAGATAATTATCGGTTTTATTTTCGCTATCTTTCCTCCAAGAGGTTTGACTATTTTGAGAATTTCCGTCTTTAGATTGAATTAATTTTTCTAGAGAAAAGCAACGATTCACGTCATGCCCGATTTTTTTACAATATTTGCATATTAGCGGGGGTCTGTCTCCGTAATTCTGTCCCCTATTATTATTATTATTTCTGTTATAATTATTATTGTTATTCCTATTATTATTATTATTTTTACTATTATTATTATTATTATTTGTCTACTGCCTGGGAGTAGTTTACTGGGTATCGGAAGTTTTAGTTGGGTCAGTGGAAGGTGTCTCTGTCTCGATTTGACGAACTTTCCCTACCCCCAAATGATGCTTTGTTAAGGCCTCGATTTCCATCCCTTTAGTTACGGCTTCTTGGACCGAAGAAGGTCCTGTTAAGCTCCGAGTATGTCTTAGGTCTGGATCCGTTATGGCGTTAATAAATTTGTCGCAAGCTAACATGTCCCTAGTGGACTCATCACAATTTGGCAAAGCTATTCTCGCTAGTCTTTCAATTTCTACACCGAGCGAAGAAAGACCTTCTTCTTTGCCCTGTTTCCTAAGTCCCAATTAAGTTAAAGATAATTTAGAAATCAGTTGATTATCGAATCTTAGACGTAAGGCTCCGCTGAGTTTATCGTAATTTTCAATATCGGAATCAGCAAGAGTCGATAGGACGGCTAAGGCAGGGCCTCTCAAACTTCCGGCTAGTTGCCCGGCTTTAGTAATTGAAGACCACGAATTAGCTTTAGCTATTATCTGGAATTGTCTTTCGTAATCTGCCCACGGTATTGTCCCGTCAAAGAAGTTCACTTTTAGGTTAGACGATTTGGATACAGTCTCGTTATTTATGACAGTCGTGTTGTTTAATTGTATGTCGCGACTACTCCCGGCGCAAGACAAATTAAGAGGTACAGTGTTATTAATTCTATTTTCAAGAGTGTTATCGCCAGCCATGTGGTCAGCATGGTGTACATTATTTGCGTCCCGAATTGAGTGCTCAATTCGGTTGCTTTGAGGGATGGTACGGGTGTGCGGCGTGAAGGTTGCCGCTTCACCCGTACGTGGTCTACGGATAGTTGGGGAGGGTTCTTCCTCCCCATAATTATGTACAGACCGGATAACTGCTGGCTCATCGACTTCCTCGATCCTCATCGGGGAACGTCTGGGAGTCGAAGTCTGCGAGATCGTTTGCTCCTGCGGCTCAAGGCGTCTCATGAGAAGGGAAATGGTAGCCTGTTGGGCTGCTTGGTTTGCCTCGCGTTCCTCACGAAGGCGAGTAGTCTCCCGTTCTTCACGCTCGCGCTGAGCCGCCAAGTTTGCCTCACGTTCGGCTCGTCTTTCTTCTCGTTCTTCGCGATGGCGTCTGTCTTCTCGCTCTTCTCTTTCTCTTTGAGCGGCCAAATTTGCTTCTTGCTGTGCTGCTTGTGCAGCTAGATTTGCCTGTTGTTGGGCGGTTTGAGCAGCCAGGCTTGCTTGTTGTTGAGCGGCCAAAGCTTGAAAAAGTCGCTCCATCATGTCGACTTGAGGTGGTATTTGCTGGTTTCCAGCGGGTTCGTCAGTAGAAGCAGTAGCTCGTCGACGAGACATTTCGTTTTTCGTTTATAGTAGATTCACAGTAGATTCACAAAATATTCACTTTATTGGTCTCGGAAAATTCCCGATTCTGACACCAGTGTAACGTTATAGGATAAACGTTGAGTTAATAAGTTATTAAGTAGGTTCTCCAAGAGAAATAAAGTGACTCTTTGTGAAATTAGATATGTTTTGCAATGAGATTATGTATTCAGAAAATACAGGTCTGCTTCAGTAGTGAGCTAAAGACAGACTGACTTGTTTTACAATAATCGTTGTTGACACAGCAACCGAGTTTCTTATATTTTAAAGGATGTCATTTATCATATAGGCTACTAGATGGTGTGTATGAAATTAATAGGATAAGGGTGATTTTACCCAATGTAACAATATATATATACATATAAATATACATATATATGTACATATATACATATATACATATATACATATATATATACACTAGGGGGGCTCCGCCCCCCTGCGCGCTACGCGCGCCAACCCCCCATGTCATATGCATTCATTAATGTATTTTTTATTCGGTCCCAAAGTAACGGTTTCAGATTCAGATTCGGTTACAATAGTTAATTAATCAAGGAATTCAATGGAGTTGAGGAGCGTAAAGTGAACTATAGGGTGACTTTACTCAAATTCGGATTATTGCGCAGAGCAGCATCATCTTCCTATATTTTTCAGAATCTAATAACAAATATAATCATAGTTTCGTGCGTTTCAATCAGCCACGTATAATGACCAGCGTAGCCAGATATTCATGCGCAAATAACATGGTTTTGCCATATTTTCTTATGAATAAAAATTAAACTCAATCAAAAACCACATCCCATACTATATTTCCAATTATATCTGAATTTGTTGAAGCATTTTCTATGAATAGTTTATCCCTATTTTTGCATCTTGATAGAGCTACGTATAATTGCCCGTCACTAAATAAATCTCTACAAAAATAAATTCCAGTTTTGTCAAAGCTTTGTCCCTGAGATTTGTTAATCGTCATTGCGAAGGCTAATATAATTGGAAATTGCCTACGGTATAGTATGAATGGTGAAGAAAAATGTTCCCCTGTATCCATAAGCAGGGCCGGCGAAACGTGTCTGGTAGGTCTGGTCGCTCCAGACCTCGGAGTGTGGCGGGTATGGAATTCCATATCTCAAATTTTGAGTCTGTACCAACTTTTATCAGTTCTTTCGTCAGAAAATCTATACCTACACACTTTGAAAATACATGGATACAGGTTCTTCAAAAAAAATTTATTACCCCCTCCCCCCAGAATCGTGCCTCCAGACCTCGGAAAATTGTGTTCCGCCGGCGCTGTCCATAAGAATTCTTGGAATGAATATCACGTGTCCAGCTTTCGACCCTATAATTATTTCAACTTCTATATTAAATTTGAATAATCTCAGAATTTTCAACCGAGTTCTGTGACACAACCCATCATTCATACTCAAATTCCTAATTAGCATCACGATGGCACCTATTTTTAAAATCAATTTATGCACGGAAAGTCCCGGAAATTTTAAAGAATTTAAATATTCGGTAGGATAATTTAATTGAACATCTTGGTCAGTATCGTCTATTCCTTTATATTTCGCGTAATCGATACAATTATATGTTTTTTCTTCTTTATTAATTTTCCTCAATACCCTATCGTTTAATTTGTATATGTCTTCATTGTGACATGCCAAAATGGCACAATTCGACAAATTTTCTGACTCGTCATTAATCGAACCATACACTTCTTTACAAATATCGTTAGAGTTCCATTCTGGTGGTATAATGAACGATTTAATTTTTCCTTTTCCTATTTTTAACAGAAATGATGCAAAATCAATGTCATTTGCTCTCATATTAGTTTTTAATTTTCATATTTCAAAATTCTCCCATAGGTGAGAACATTTTATTGTTTCCTGAATTGTGTTAAATTTGGAACCGTTTTTTATGACCGGAAGGATTTGACGACAATCTCCTCCCAAAATAACTAATTTACCTGCAAATGGAAGATTTTCGAGATCACAACAATCTCTTAGGGTTTTGTCAATAATTTCTAAAGCTTTTTTGGGAATCATAGAAGCCTCATTCCATATTATAACATTGCATTCCCGTAATTTTTTCTTATCGGAATCTAATTTCAAGAATGATGACTCGATGCTTGATGAATCTAAAGATAACCGAAAAGTTCTATAACTCGTCATACCTCCGGGTAATAAAATTGGTGCTTTGCCTGTCCATGCCATAGATATAATTTTCTTTCCTTTACTTATAAAGTAATGTATTAATGTTTTATATAAATAAGTTTTTCCTGTACCACCCGGACCGTCAATGAATTGTAACGGGTTCTCCCTGGGTTCGGGTACCCAAGAAATTAAGCCGAATACAAACCAAGGCCCAACGGATAGGTAGGGGATTTTGCTGGGCGCCAGACTTCGTCAGAAGTCCTCTCTCTCTCTCTCTGGGACCCTCCGACTAGCTACAACGATAGAGGGATTTCGTAGGGGCGGAGAATAAAGACATAAACCGAATATTAGTTACTATTATTTATTAAAAAGAAAAAAAAGAAAAGGTGGCGAATTGTTGACACGCCCGCTACCTGGCGTAGGTTACAAACAAGATAAATTATAATATTGACTCTACTATTCTAATGACTCGACTAATAATTAATGACTCTACGTTGCTCTAAATTATACTAAAATATCAAATAAAGAAAATATCAAAATCACAAAAGAAAAATAAACCTCTCTTTCTCTCTCTCTCAGAAGACTATTATTAAATTATTGTTTCTACACTCGCAGGTGCTCTAGATTTAGTTAGACGGTAGGGAGGACTAAGTCTACTCAATCTACGGTCTAACTCGCTCTCTCTCTGGGGAAAAGGCGACAGACTCTGACTCGCAGCAGCTGAGTGCGACGCGTGACGTCAGGAGTCTGTGGCGATATGGCGTCGGCTAGCTTTCTGCTGCGATCGACGCAGCGGTGATCAAGATTGACACGGCTACGCGCAACGAAAACAACTAACCGGTGCCGGCTTTGAATCCAACGGTTCGCGGGGAACGATTGAGATTCAGGCACGGGGTTTCTCGAGGCTCAGGGTTGATACGGGGGCGGGTTGGTACTAGGGAGGGTGGCAATTAATGGGAATCAGTTGGATCCTACCTGGTCTGGAGACTCTTACGTTCCCGGGTGCGACGGTATTAGCTTATTAAACGGTCGGAGAGCCGGGGTCGTGCGTAGGTCGTCGTAGTCCAAATCGGTAGTCCAGTAATCCAATATCACACTCAATATCCAAGGGGAAGCACGGGTCGTTATATAAAAGGTACAAGGCACACAAAACTCTCACAATATAAACTCCTCACACGGTAAACTCTCTCTCTCTCTCTCTTTGAACGAAAGAAACAAATTTGGAATCGCACGAGGTTTACTCAAAAGCTCCCAAAAATGGAATGAGCTCCTCTTCCGCTATCTCTAGTACCAACCGGCGTCGCCCGGTCTGCGAGCGCTGGCGGCGACCTGCTCACCACGTGCGAGTTGCAGCGGCCATTAGGACTCGGCAGAACGAGGGCGGCACGATTTGAATCGTGCGGCCGGGCTTAGGTACGTCCGTAGGCCGGTTTAGGTAGAGGTCTGAACGTCTACCACGTTACAGAATATAGTTCGTTTCTCATGTTCATCGGTTATGTAGTTGAAAATTACCATTTGTTCAGCATTGAACGTTTTTATCGATGTCTCATACAATTCTTTATTGATTGATAGTATAATCTTGTTACAAAGCACACATGGAATCTCCATTTCCAATTTCCCGCCGGTCGGCCATACGCGTTAGTGCCATAACCAAGCCCGGCGTTCCCAAACACACCGGATATTTCTTGATTTTCACCACGCGAATTGGTGGCGACACTATCGTTTTCAGTTAGATACGAACGAGTCGTAGAGACAAGAGTACAGAGAGTAACGCAGAAAAACACGTGCTCAAGAGTATTACAGTACAGATTTATCGTTTCAAAAGGGCCACGAATTTACATTATAAATTTAGTCCAAGCTCGCGGAAAATCAAGAATCATAGTTGAGAGAGTGAAGGAAAATTAACCATAATAGAATATTGAGAAGTGATAAGTGTAAAAGGTTCTAGTGAATAAACATTATTTGTTCGTTAACCGTTCGTCTTGCTACTGGATTCACCCATCTCCCCTAGAACTTCATCAACTGGTGCTGTAATCTCCGCTATATTATAATTGTCTTTAGAAAATTGTTCATTCTTACTTCTTACATAATAAGGAGAAGAAAATCTCTTAATCTAATCCAACAGGTACGAGGGCCTAAATCGTAGCCCGGATCCACGACGCCTAACGTCGATAAAAATTAGGTGGCGCTCAACGGCCTAGCTAGCCCTATTCTAAACGCCTTGGTGCACGCGGTTAAGTAATTAGCTTCCCTCGTGAAAATTTATAAGTGAAAACTTAGCACGTGTCGCATTCTTGGCGCCCAACGTGGGGCCAGGCTCGAAAACACGGAAAGAAAATTAGAATTAAGAACAAATTTTAACATTAAAGTTAGTCATATTACATACCCGGTTTAACGGAAATTTTCAAATCGAAGCATAGCTCTCAGAGACAAAGAAATTCGAGAACCATCGAAGGTCCCGAACGTAAACAAACGCTCGAAGCTTAAAGTCAAAACATAAACAAGGCACGACTTGTCGCGTCGAACCGTTCAAACGCTCGACAGAGTGACGCAACGACGACACTCACAACACAAAGGCTAACAAGGACAATTATTAAGAGGCTTTCTTCTTCTAGTTTTGAAAATTTAACTCGTATATAACCGACAATAGAAATTAAGAATTACTATTAACATTAAATATATATATCTCTGTTTATAACTAACAACCGAAATTTCAATATAGTTGCCGACTCGAACTTGAGAAACCCGAAAATAATCAAACAATTTTACATAAGATAACCTACTTACCGACAGTAACCCAAAATAGAGCAATACCGACTAAGTACATCGATATCGACCAGGAAGATAATCAACCTAATAGACATTTTCGACCGGCCTAAATTCATTACTATCGATTATCGACCTAATTGTAGATAATCAGATCAAGTCGATAACGGTATCTTGACAAATTATCATACATACAAATAACATTACTCACAGAGTACGAGTCGACAACGATATTCTTCACGCACTACCACCACCTGTCAGATTTGAAGTACAATCGTAATTCGGAAATCATTATTGGTTGATTGATCAAGATTTCTTAATTAATAGAAACAATTAATACAGTAACCCAAAAAGAAAAAAAAAAAAAAAAAAAAAAAAAAATTTATTCAACAAATCAATAATATTGCGACTCTTCAAAACTGAAAAGGTCTATTAGCTATTCATGCACCTAATTATTAAGTGAATTAGTAATAACAAGCTATCAGGAATTCAGGCTTATCCTATGAATTCAGTATCTGGAAACATACGTTGGTTCATCAATTTAAATCCAAAACTATATAATGGAAAACGCAGATGGCAATCAGAATCCTAATCCGCCACCAGATCATAATCCTCAATCCGGCGCGATAGATCCGACAGGATCCTTCTCTTTCCAACCACCCTTATTACCTGGTCAAACTCATAATAGCACATTGGAAGACGACCTTGTCGAGGATATGCGAACGCAGCTAGCTGAAGCAGCAGCGTTAAAAGCAGATCGCCTCCGATTATTGAACTATCTAGGTTTACCCTCGGAGACACCCTTATTTACCGGTGACTCAAGACAAGACCTAAATAGCGTGTCACAGGCGATTAGAAATTCTTTACAGACATCCCCGAACGGAATGTCAGGAACCCGGCCAATCCCTGGTCAATCGGGAAATGTACCACCCGAACCACGTGATGCGTTTACAGAATCAATCAACCCAACCAACCAGATAAATCCTTTAGATAAAATCCCAGAATTACAACCGATAAATTCACTCGCAAACGCAATTAGTTCCTCAGAATATATAACTACTCTAAATACATACATGAGTCGTATGATCCTAGAAGCGAGAGATAAAGGTTACAGTTTTGACACCGTACCAGTACCTGCAATCATGCAATCCCTACCGTCCACTCCAGAGCGACCGAGACCACTCTCGAGTGCCAGTACCACAATCCCTCCAGGATTTAGTCAGATATCCGGACAAAACAATATCGATACAACTCACACCGCGATATTACGAACGGGATCAATTCCTAATTCAATGAACCGTGTGACATTTAATCCTCATCCTACCTGGTATAGTACCTCACGAACGAGTGAAAATACTAGAAACCTAGGGAACACACCGATATCCCAAAATTCCACACAAATCCCTATACAGATACAAGTATCTCTACCTCAAAGTACACACACACACACAACCTTCTCAACGCCATACGTACAAACCTATAATATAACTCACCAACCATCACAAAACCAACTACCCTTTAGGCAAAATATCAACCAATCTCATAACTACCCAAATCATCCCTACGGAGCACATCAGACTACGTCGAACGAAAGAGAACAGTACGCTGCGTCGCGCGGACGCCCGATCTTATACGGATTAGCCAAACGCGCACAGCAATGGAAACTCCAATATTCAGGTGGTAAAGGTCCACGTGCATTCCTGAAGAAATTAGAACGTAAATGCCATCAAGAAAGTATCCATGGAGATGATAGACTCTTAATATTAAGCGAATGTTTCACTGGCTCCGCACTCACTTGGTTAGAATCACGTTGCGAAAGCTGGCAAACATGGGAACATTTCGTTGATGAATTTTCCGTTGCATTCGGCATGGAAGAATCAGACGCGGAAATCTTAAGATCTATTAACTCATGCCAACAAGGTCCCAACGAAACAGGTTTTGAATACATTACTAAAATGATGGAGTTTTATTTCACAATGAATCAACCCCCTCGCGAAGAAGATCAAATAGCCGTGATACGAAATCAATTAAATCCACGTTATAGAGAATTCTATTCTCACCGAGGCAAATTTACCACGTACCATGAACTCTTACAAATCACTCGCGAATACGACGACATAGTAGCCAGTCGACGGTTGCATAAAAATCCTAATCAAAATGACAAGCGCAACACGCCGCAACGCCGCTCGCGTCTTGCCACAATCGCTCCTGTCACTGCTACAGATGGCCACGATAGTGATCAATCAGAAATATCAGTAGATGGTGATATTGAACTTTCCACTTGTAACACCGTTAATCAAGCTCAAGTCAACCTAACACTAATGAATGCTATGAAACAATTAACAGAACAATTAAAACAGATTAAGATAGAATTAAAACCTGATCATAGGTCAAACACTAACAATGATTCTACAAAGAAAAATTTAAATAGTAAGTTGGTCAAAACTAACACTAAAGTCAGTAACACTTCAACAGTTAACTCAAACAAAGACTGGAGTACTGGCTTCTGTATGAACTGCGGTGAATACGGACATATTCCGCGAATCTGCAAAAACAAACGCCGTATCGTCTGTTGCATCTGCCGCGCAACCGAACACGCGAACACCGATTGCCCGCGTGCAAATACTATGAACACCACGAATAACTCCGCTCTAGTTTCTAAAACGTCGAGTAACTCCTTACAAGAAAAGCCACAGAATAGTAAGCACGATTCTGGGAAATCTCGCACGGTAACTACGACTACCGTAAACGAAATAACAGATATGTCATCTAGAGAAGAGGCTGACAGTGACTCAACCCTTTCAGAAGAAATGTTTACGTACGAAGATTTTGACGAGGAATTCGATAACGACCTCCCGACAGTAACTACCTTAACAGATATAGGAACAGCTGTCGAGACCGCGATTGAAGGTTCACCCGAGAGCCACGAGGTTCCTGAAATATATACGCTACAAGACGAACCATGCACAACCGCTTCCGTCACAGCCAATCAGGAATTATCGCGAGCTGAAATACAAAAATATTACATTCCCCCGAAATTACGAAACCGTTTGGAAAACCCCGATATCCAAGACCGTATGGAACAACGACGTGTATACACCGCCGGCACTGGAATCAATCCACCAACGAGAACCGCGAAATTACCAGTTACTATCTGGATATATGGAGAAACCCTGACCGGAATAATAGATAGTGGCAGTGAACGTTCATACGTTAGTCCAACAGCGTTCGAACGTATCCGCGAATTAAGCTTAGCGACACCGCGTCCCGATAGCACCGCTACCACAGGAATCAGGTTAGCCAACGGAACCACCTTAAAAACCAAATTAGGAGCACCTTTCTTAATAGATGTAGGAGACAAATACGGAGAGCAATGGCTCACAGTATTAGAAGGATTATCTACCGACATTTTGTTGGGAATGGACTTCTGGATTAACTTCTTAGTCAGTGTAGATATTAGGAACCAAGTCTGGCACATGGTGGGCAGTGAACTATCTTTTCCTGTAAAAATCAAACGCTGCGAACCATTCGACTCAGCTTGTAGACTATTCTCACTACACGACGTGACAGAACCCGAACAAATTCAATTAACACAGTTCCTAGAACTAGAAAAACAAAAGGAATCTGAACAACCACGAGGTTGTACCCAATTAATAACTCATAAAATCGAATTAGCCGATACCACTCCAGTTAGACTCAAACCATACCGACGTAGTCCCACGGTAAACAAGCTCATGAAAGAGGAAGTAGATAGACTAATAGGAAAGGGTTACGTTACTATTAGTAAAGGTAGCTCATGGGCCAGCCCGCCTGTTTTAGTTATGAAACCTAACGGAAAGTATAGGTTTTGTATCGATTATCGTCGATTAAATAAGCAAACGATCAAACCAGCTTATCCGCTACCGAATATGAACCGTATCTTAGCCGCTCTACATGAAGCATGTCTTATATCAACTATTGATCTTAGCGAAGCCTTTCATCAGATACCGATGGAAGAAAGACATAAAGAATACACTACATTCGTGTTAGAAGACGGAGGACTATATCAATGGGAGAGAATGCCTTTCGGTCTAACCGGCGCGCCTAGCACATTTCAAATGTTGATGGATGCTTTAAAACGCGAATTGATAAAGAAATTAAATGAGAAAAAACTACCAAGTCACTGGGAAAGTCACGCATTCGCTTACCTAGATGACTGGGTTGTCGTCTCACAAACATTCGAAGACCATCTTAAATTACTAGCAGTAGTATTTGAGGTAATCCGAGAAGCAGGTCTCGTCATTAACTACGAAAAAAGTAAATTCGCTAGAACCGAAGTCAAATTTCTAGGTCATATCATTGACAAAGACGGGTTACGTCCAGACCCAGAAAAACTTCAAGCTATCCGCGATTTTCCGCGACCTACCACTCGAAAACAGTTGCGAAGCTTTACAGGCTTAGTGAACTGGTATCATCGACATATGAAGGACATAGCCAGAGTGCAAGGACCCCTAAATAAGCTCACCAGCCCGAAAGTACCCTGGCAATGGACCGAAATAGAAGAACAAGCGTTCTTAGAAACAAAACAACGAGTTCTAGACGCACCTCGCCTACACACCCCAAATCCTAGCTTACCATACGTACTTTATACCGACGCATGTGACACAGGATTAGGTGCAGTGCTAACTCAAATCGATCCCACCGATAATAACAAAGAATACTTTATTCAATGCCTCAGCCGTCCGTTACACAAAGCCGAATTAAATTATACAACCTCCGAAAAGGAATGTCTTGCCATCGTCTGGGCCATTGATAAATTGCGTTGTTATTTAGAAGGTGCACCCTTTACAGTGGTCACTGACCATAACGCTTTAACTTGGCTATATACTCATAAAGATCCCACTAGCAGACTCGCTCGCTGGTCTATGAAACTGTTAGCGCACGATATCACAGTAGTCTACCGGAAAGGCTCAGAAAATGAAGCTCCCGACGCGTTATCCCGCTTATACGAAAATCTCAGAGAACCAAGTGACACCCGAGCAGCTATAAATCCCGACCAAAACCTAAAGACTAACGATCTCGACCCTTACGAAGTATGGTACCAAAAGAAAATAATTACCGTAACCCAACAGGCTCATTTAGTGACAGATTGGAAAATAATAGATAATAAACTACACCACTATCGAGCAGATCTTGGAAAAAAAGAGATAGGAGACCAAGACGCTTGGAAACTTGTCCCGACTTATTCCGAAATTCCTGACATCCTACACGCTAATCACGATATACCGCAAGCAGGACACTTAGGTACTGACAAAACGTGCGACCGTATACGTCTACAATATTATTGGCCCGGTATGCACTGTGACATACAACAATACGTATCCAAGTGCGAAACTTGCAGACTAGTAAAATTTAACCAACATAAAGTTAAGCATAGAATAAGTATCAGATCACCGATCGCCCCTTGGGCTATAATATCAGCCGATACTGTAGGACCACTGACACGCTCTACAGAAGGAATCCAATATATACTCGTAGTACAGGATCTATATACCAAATACATAGAACTTATACCACTACGCGCACAAACCGGATCCTCTGTCGCTCGTGAAATAAGAAAAATCTATAATCGTTGGGGAACCCCTAGCATTCTGATTACTGATAACGGTACCGAGTTTATCAATAAATATGTCGAAAATCTAAACAACGAATTTCAGATAAAACATCGTACCACAGCACTCGCACACCCCTGTGCCAACCCCGTAGAACGATTAAACCGTACGATCAAGCCGATGCTAGCTGCGTTCGCCTCTCCGAGACAAACAGACTGGCCTCGCTACTTATCCGACCTTCAATACGCTTGCAACTCATCCCCTAGTACCGCTACCAAATACACAGCTAATTTTCTGAATTTTGGTCGCGAAACCAGAGCCAGCAATTCTCTTTCTGAAGGCCTAGACATAACCAAATTAGACCAAACCGAACCTTGGGCTCAAAGAATTAAACTTTTAGACTCAGTTCGACACATTGCGGAGAAACATTTAATAAAAAATCAGATCCGACAATCCAAAACACATAACGCTGGAATCCCACCACAAGTTCCTCAAATATCCATAGGTGAAGCTGTGTACTATCCACGCAAACGCCTTAGTAAAAAACAAGACAACTACAGTGCAAAATTAGCACCAAAGTTCGACGGACCAGCGTATGTTTCCAAATATTATCCGCCCACTACGGTAGAAATAGTCGATAAGGACCAAAAATATATAGGAAAATATGATATATACGATCTAAAATTCCCTCGTCGAAGTAGCCGACAGGTGACTAACAGATTTCCTTGTTAAAACCTAGATTTGTTCCTGATCCCACGGGGAGAATTGATACGGGATTACCCATTATCAACATCAGGAACAGACGAATAGCAAAGAAGAAAACTGGACCCGGTCACCATGCCAGTGCCACTTCCTCCCATGAACCCCCACAAATGCTTACCGGTCCGGAATCAAAAACAACCGCGATCGATTTAACCAAAACTACCGGGACCCAAACACGCGAAAACGTCCACGACGCGACACCACGATTCATAAACCCGTCGCGAGATCCCGAATCACTATCAGCACATCTGGGTCTGAGCCCGAACCTAGTGGAAGAACCTTTAAACCTCTCCATCTTACGACCGATCACTCCACCTGGACCACCTCCAGTGTTTAATATACACGGTGAAAAGCGCAAACGCTCCGATTCCTCCTCAGACCACGAAACCGTGCTGGTCGACTCGAACGAACAATCCACCGACACCGACTCAGACACCAAGGAAGAGGTAAAGAAAGAGATCAAAGAGGAAGAAGAAGATACTCCAGATGTTTCTGCAGGAAACACTACCGAAGTAAAAGGCGCTCCTCCAGACCCCTCCACCATCAACATCGTCCGAAGTCGTTGCCTACAGGAATGGGACGCAAAAGACAAAGAAATCCTTAACCAAGCTCCAAGGGTTATATCCCAACCTTGTGATTTCCAGAACTACGCCACGGTGGCCCTACAACGACAACCACCGCTTCACCAACTACGACGACCTCTATTAAGCCGACTGCTAGAAGCACCATCGACACCGTCAACCGGCCAAGACACAATTACTCTGAAAATGAAGAATGCCGCACCAAAGATTATCACGCTGAACACTTGGCAACACACTGTTAACACTTACGTAAGCGACCAACTGTTACCAGGAGTGCGTAAAGAACTCCACAACGCCGGAACTAACACCTTCCTAACACATCAACCCAGAATTCTTATCAAAGGGTGTATAAACTGTAGGGCCAAGGGTCACTTCTTTAAAGACTGCCCCTTGCCTCGCCGCAATGGATTCTGTCACCGCTGCGGAGCAGACAGGTATTCCACCTTTAATTGCCCTTTTCCACATGGATGGGAAGAAGAAATTATAAAAGGGAGATGCCAGAAATGCGGGACCGACTTACGTCTTCTCAACGTTAATTGTCTGGAATGCCAACAGCGGTTCCCGGATAATCTATCATGGACGAACAATTATAAAGGTCCGTTAGCCACTGCAACCTCGACTAGCACCAGAGCCACACGGGAACTACCACGGCAAACCACGGGTTTAGGAGAAATACCCCAACAAACTCCACTACAGGACCTGTACCCAGAAGAGCCTCAGCCTAGTACCTCCGGTTTGAGGTCAGCTTATGACAGACCCGATCACGACTTACGAAATCGTTTGAATCATACGATCCAAAGCCGTCAACCGCGCCGCGCCGCCGGTAAGCAACTTTCCCCCTTTTCCCAGAAGAAAGAAGACCAACTGTAAGAAAACTCTTCACACCAGTTTTCTATTATACCTAGTTATAAGCTCCTTATATGTTCTCCCGGCCATTACTAGATGAGCCAATTTAAAAGAAAAATTTATGTTATTATCTATCTACACTACTATATTCTAATTAATCATAAGCAAAAAGCGGAATACTCTACTAGACTATATCATGAAACTACTACCATTATAAACGTTCTCTTGAATTAGTCTTTAGTCTTAGGTAATTCTACTATAAGTATGACTGATATAAGATAAGCAAAACCCCAAAACTTCACTATAAACTCGATCCAAACTCACGTGAATCCTTGACAAATCGTCATATTCATAATAGGTCATTTAGCAGAGCCCAATAACGATTCGTCAAAGCTTCATGAGATAACTTTAGAACTTAGGGTTTGGCTATGGCAAATGAAATATGACCTCCGTCTAGTGGGGGAGGATGTTACAAAGCACACATGGAATCTCCATTTCCAATTTCCCGCCGGTCGGCCATACGCGTTAGTGCCATAACCAAGCCCGGCGTTCCCAAACACACCGGATATTTCTTGATTTTCACCACGCGAATTGGTGGCGACACTATCGTTTTCAGTTAGATACGAACGAGTCGTAGAGACAAGAGTACAGAGAGTAACGCAGAAAAACACGTGCTCAAGAGTATTACAGTACAGATTTATCGTTTCAAAAGGGCCACGAATTTACATTATAAATTTAGTCCAAGCTCGCGGAAAATCAAGAATCATAGTTGAGAGAGTGAAGGAAAATTAACCATAACAGAATATTGAGAAGTGATAAGTGTAAAAGGTTCTAGTGAATAAACATTATTTGTTCGTTAACCGTTCGTCTTGCTACTGGATTCACCCATCTCCCCTAGAACTTCATCAACTGGTGCTGTAATCTCCGCTATATTATAATTGTCTTTAGAAAATTGTTCATTCTTACTTCTTACATAATAAGGAGAAGAAAATCTCTTAATCTAATCCAACAGGTACGAGGGCCTAAATCGTAGCCCGGATCCACGACGCCTAACGTCGATAAAAATTAGGTGGCGCTCAACGGCATAGCTAGCCCTATTCTAAACGCCTTGGTGCACGCGGTTAAGTAATTAGCTTCCCTCGTGAAAATTTATAAGTGAAAACTTAGCACGTGTCGCAATCTTTTCATCTTTTAAATTTTGATTTATTATTATTTTGTCTGGTTCAGGAAGTCCAAATTCAGAGCAATTTAATCCTTGCAAATTTAAAATATCATTAATTTCTATTCAAGCTTTGTATTCCGCGTTATGTTTGAAACCTTCGCAGAAATATGGTTTAAACTTTTCCCAAATTTGATTGGAAAAACATGTTTTATCCGAAATGATAAACCACGCGAAAAATTTTTGTAATTGCTTTGGCATCATAACGTCACGTGCTTCTTCGAAAATATCGAAAATATTCTTGTCTGTCTTAATTAACCCCATTGCTATTGCAGTTTCTTTATAAGTTGAATAGTTGATTCCTTCATAACTCGTTTAGATCATTAAACTTCAATGCTTTTGTCACACGATGTAGTAATAATTTCAAATGAAAACGTGCTGTATCTTTTGAACTTACGTTATTCATGCGTCCGATAATTTTCGAAGAAGTTTTTCGCTTTACCCAAGTTTTCCTAACCGGATCGAAGAGGTAATTTTTAGGTATGTTTACATAAAAACTTTTTTTGCATTTTCGTCTTCATCATTCAATTTAAACCAAGCGGTCAAGGTTGTCTCCTGGTTCTGTAGTGCTTTCTCTTCTTTGTGTTCTTAATAAATAATTTTTCGTTGATTTTCTGTGTGAACTGCCAATTGAACTATACTGTGTGATCTTCCTGGAAGCGGTAGTTCTTCAATGCGCAAGGCAGCTTCCATAGGGCTTAAATAACGACTATCCATGTATTCCGTAATTTCATCATAAATTTCGTTTTCGTTAGTTTGTTCATCTTTTTCTGTGAATTTTTTCAATTTCACGTATGCCCGATCATGTCCTTTATGTAAATATTTATAAATATATTTAATGCTCAAGTAAAACCGGATTGTAAGGCACGACCATAGAATGATCAACCTTGACTGTCTCACCTCCAATTTTTCGATTATATATATGTCCTGCATTACAGTTATCGATACGTTTATATTTCGGAAAACCATTTTTGTCAAATGTAGTTTGATTACAAAAAGCTTTAGGAAAATTTTCGGAACGGACATTTTTTTCACGTCATAACACAGCGAATATTCTGTGTGTGGACCATGTAACATGTGTTTGATCACCAACTCTTGTAAATGTGTGTTATCCGTAGGAATCTCGGCTCTAATACATTTATCTATCATATTTGGGTTGAACAATTTATTTTTATGGTTTAAAGTGAATAATGAATGAGCATGAGGAAGCCCGCGTTTTTGAAATTCTATAGTGTAAACATATGCCAATACGTTCCTAAAAATTTTGCCACTCATTATATCAGATATTATACAACGTAATTTGGAATGAAAAAGGCGTACAGTTATATTCGGAACATCGTTACATGTGGTTCCAACAGGAAATTCTTTAAATATTCGTTTCATTTCTGGCCAATTTGGATTAGTCGTTATGGTTAGAAATAAATCTGGTCTAGCAACTGCCCTTGAAATAGCCATTGCATCCTGATATAGTTGATGCATATGGCGAGGACTTCCAATATATGTTGTTGGTAAAACGAACATATTGCCTAACCTTTCCTTGTTTTCAAAATTATTTGAGTCGTTCATTGCACTTCGAGCTACGTGGTCAATCAAACCCTGATAACATTCAATTCTTAATTGTTTTTGATTATATCTAATATAATTCAATCTATTACTTTCTATGATAATATAAGCTTGTATTACGTATTGTTGAGTTAATCTCCCAGAATACAATATAGGATTGAATTTACCTTTTGGTCTATATGCTAAACGGTGTGAGTAATATTGAAGAGCTGACAGTCTTTTTTCACTATTAGGATTTTGTGCAAATGAACAACTCCATCCTGAATCACCCGAAGAAGACATAATAGAAAAAATCATGGGGTCAACGTGAAACGATAATTTATTTAGAAATGTATGACTATCAACCCCTGGGGGGAGATTCTTCGAATATACACATAAGTCGTTAGCCGATGGTATTTGACCATCTTTCGATACGATTAAAGCTGCACATTCAGCAGTGAAAGGAATGTTGTATGTATTTTTATCCAAACTAATGTTTCGAACAGAATATAAATAATATTCTGATAATGAGTGTGTTTTAGTGAGTTCGTATGAATGTTTGTATTTTTTAGCATATGGGTTAGTGTCATTCAATATGTTTTGTATCATTTCAATGTGTGATTCAACTGAATTCTTGTTTTCTTTAATCCTTTTTTGTATTGCGTCACAATCATCGTAAATGTAAATCTGTCCATGATCGGGAATTTCATTTGTTTTAGCAATAAAACTATGAGGAATACTGTGACAAACTTGACCTTGAATTTTCAAATTGTATATTCCTTCTTTAAATTCATTCATGACGTTTGCATTCAAACTTGCAAAAGAAAAGCGGTTATTATAATATCGTATTAATTCCCGAAATTTTTTGTCGTTTAATAACATATCTCTCAAGATTTCATCATAATCACTTAATGGTGGTAGCTTTATTTTTCCGTAGTGGCAGCAACTTTTTTCTGAGAATTCTATTGACCAAAAAACAGCTAAGCAGTATGGGCATATGTAGTTCATATCTCCAAAATCTGTATAGTTATTGGTGATCACTGAGTTTTTATGTATATGATATAATTTAGCGGCTTGAATAGGTCTTCTTTTATTTATACGACATTCGTTCATATTAGAGACTTTATTTTCTCCTCTTTTGTTATGTAATCGTTTTTCATTCATACCCTCAATTTTATTTTTTATTCGTTCTTTACCTAATCGTTCCTTATCCATAGCTTCAACTTCATCTTTCGTTCGCTTATTTCGTAGGCGGTATTTATCCATCACTTTGACGTTATCCTTATTTCTCTTTTTCTCCAAGCGGTCTTCATCCATAGTTGCAATTGTATCTTTCGTTCGCTTTTTTTGTAAACGGTCTTCATCCATAGTTTGTACTGTATCCTTCGTTCTTTTTTTCTTTAATCGGTCTTCATCCATGGTTGCAATTATATCTTTCGTTCGCTTTTTTTGTAAACGGTCCTCATCCATAGTTTGTACCGTATCCTTCGTCCTCTTTTTATTTAATCGGTCTTCATCCATAGTTGCAATTGTATCTTCCGTTCGCTTCTTCTGCAAACGGTCTTCATCCATAGCTTGTACTTTATACTTCGTCCTTTTGTTAATCAATCGATTTTGATTCATGTTCATTATTCTATCTGTATTTCTCTTCTTTGTTAATGCGGATTCTGTTGGATTTTTGACTTGTCTTTTCTCATTAATTCTTGTTTTATTGTTTTCGTGATATAACCTATTACGGTTATTTTTCGAAAATTTGTAATTCACACATTCTATAATATCATAATGACTTTTGTCGATTTGTCCAGAAAGGCGAAGAACTATCTCGTTTGTATCACTGATTTGTCCATAAATTGCGGGAACGTCATAACCATCTCTATATATCGGAACATAAATATTATGAATACTAACAAAAGATTGTATTTCGACTTCTCCACCGTATACACTATTAGTAGACATATATATTTTATACGAATCTTTATTTGAAATTTTCAAACCGTATGATTCATCGCCGATTATAAAATCCTCATACAACGACCATTTGTTCACTATATCCGAAACTATTTCTGATCTGACTTCTCTATGTTTTTCTTGATCGTTATGTATAAAATACGAAAAACACCCAAATAAGCAATGACCATCACCTACTATTGGTATTGTAACCGGACGGATTGAAATCATTTTCTTTTTACTTGTATTTCTTTGGTTATTATAAAGAATCACAAAATTGATACCGATTCCGTATTTCAATATGATGTTATTGAACGATATCCTTTTTGTTAGCTCCAAATGCTATATCCTGCCCCGGTTCCGATCTTATGCAATTCTTCAAACCTCGCTTACTGTTATTAGCAGTTTTGAAAGGGAAACCTTGAAACTTCGTAAAAAATGTATTGGTCTATCACTTTTATACCTGTATACCTATATATACGTATACATTAGACCAAATCATTTCGGTGTCATATTTTTCAATTCGCCCTCGCACCCCTCAAAATGTGAGTGTATGAGGTCAGTATTAGTACCTATAAATATGACCACGGTGCGATTTTTTTTGGCGTGACCCATTGCAAAAGTATTTTTCCCATTTGATTAACATGGGAACATCGCTCTTTTTCAATTCAACCTGATATAGAAGCTTGAAAAATTGCTGGATTCTTGCAAAGTTTCGTGGAATATATCAAGTAGATGTCAATGAACGAGTAGCAAAAAAAAAATTATTTTTTTATCGAATGCCGGTGAACGAGAATAGTGAGGAAGGTTCGAAGTGGTTTTATTTTCAACAATGAATGCTTCAAATGATTGTGAAAAATCTGAGGAAATCCGTGAATGGTTGAGAGAGAAAAAAAAAAAATTCTCATGAATTTCAAAATTTTGATAATTTTCAAAATTTCCAAAAATGTCAAAATTTTGAAAATAATGAAATTTTTTTTTTTTTCTTCTTTAACCATTCACGGATTTTCTCAGATTTTTCCTAATCATTTGAAGCATTCATTGTTGAAAATAAAACTACTTTGAACCTTTGTCGCTATTCCCGCTCACCGGCATTCGATAAAAAAAAAATTTTTTTTTTGCTACTCGTTCATTGACATCTACTTGATATATTTCACAAAACCTCGCAAGAATCCAGCAATTTTTCAAGCTTCTATATCAGGTTGAATTGAAAAAGAGCGATGTTCCCATGTTAATCAAATGGGAAAAATACTTTTGCAATGGGTCACGCCAAAAAAAATCGCACCGTGGTCATATTTATAGGTACTAATACTGACCTCATACACTCACATTTTGAGGGGTGGCAGGGCAAATTAAAAAATATGACCCCAAAATGATTTGGTCTAGTATACATGCGTTTAGCATTCATATCATAGCGCAAAGCAGCCGTATATCATAGCGCAAGGCAGCCGTATATCATAGCGCAATACAGCCGTATACTATTGCGCAATACAGTATTCGTTCCTATAGTTTCTTTGATTCTTTTCGAATCGTATTCACTATTTTGTGTGGTTTATTTGATTACTTAACTTTTGATCCTGTTGTTCAGAGTTATAATGAGTTTTTCTTTTAACAACCCACAGCGGCAACTTAGACCAAATTCCATCAAATTGTGCGACCGAATTCCACCAAATTTGTTCACGGTTCGGCAAGATTCTATTCTGTGTCGTCTGTATTAAATATGAATCTTTTGCACCGTAAATTTCAATTCCATTCAATTTAAATTCAAGCTATTTGGTTACAAATGACGTTTCATCGCATTGACGTCAGTAATTTGTAACTACATTTCGTTTGTTTCCAATGAATAAATGTACAATAAAATTGAACTTTTCGAATATCTCATTTCTCCAATTCAAACAGGTGATTCTGCACACAGGGACGCTTGAAATTCTGAATCGTTGTTCTTGAAAAGGAACAGTGACCTTCAAGAATTGTCTCGCTTGTAATCACAATGTAAAGTTCTCCGCGGTGTAATAAGTATATTAAATCTGAGGGGAATCTGTGAGCATAGTGCGGACCCAGAAGATGTATGAGAAATACCCAGGAATTGTGGGAAATTTATGGGGCTCTCCGGGGATACCCAAGGATAACTGAAGAGAGACGAGGACTTTATACTTTATACTATAAAGAGACGTCGCCGCCGTGTCAATATCACAGGGAATCATGAGCAATGATGGGTGAGAACTGTGACTCTATGGGGGTAACTCGAACGGCCGTGGATACCGAGCATACTCGGGGTTGTTCGAAGATGCCCGAGGAGAAGGAGTTAGCCGAGGATACCCGGGGGGGGGGGCTAAGGGCCGAAGGGGGCCCAAAAAGCCGAGCGGAACTGAGGAGGCCCACAAGGCCGAGCGGAACAGAGGAGGCCATGGAATCCGACACGGCGGCGACCTTTGACCTTTGACCTTTGACCTTGAAAATCTATACGGAAAACAAAAGAATTCTGGGAAAAACCCATGGGAATTACCCATAATTCCCTAGAATACTGACACGGTAGCGGGGGCGACAGCGGGGGGGGGGGGGGGGGGGGGACCGAGCGGAGTCGAGGAGGCCATGGAATGTCCGACACGGTGGCGGCGGCGGCGACTGAATTATATAATATAGAAGGATATATACATTAGACTGTGTCAAAAAAAAACGACATCTTCTTTTTGTTCGGGCCCTTTCGAAAATGGTTACTGCTTAATATAAAGAAAATTGTCCCTAAAGCTCAGCTATGTAGCTTGAACACAGCATTAGCGCATTTGAAAATAAGATTTCCCATGTATTTTAAATGGCAAAATTTGTTTATTTCAGTTTTATTTCTATAACTCTCTCTATTCAACTGATAAGAATAAAATAAATATACGGTTTTGTAGAGAAAAAAATTTCTTAGAAAATGCATGAAAAAAATAATTTATATTAATTTGTCGAAAAGTAAGTAGTAATCAACTATACATGTGACTTTTAAACCACTGTAACTCGTTAGCGGTTCAATTGAGCAGCTTGAGCCAAAGGACCATTTTTGTAGATCCTAAAATTCTCTGCAAAACCGTATATCTACTTTATTCTCATCAGTTGAATGAAGAGAGTTATAAAAATAAAACTAAGATGAACAAATTTTGCCATATGAAATACATGAGAAATCTTATTTTCAAATGCGCTAATTCTGTGTTCAAGCTACATAGCTGAGCTTTGGGGACAATTTTCTTTATATTTAGCACTAACTATTTTCGAAAGGGCCCGAACAAAAAGAAGATGTTGTTTTTTTTTGACACAGTCTAATATACATATATATATTGTAACGTTTTTAAGATAAACGTTGAGTTAATAAGTTATTATGTAGGTTCTCCAAGAGAAATAAAGTGAATCGTAGAGGAATTATACATGTTTTGCAATGAGATTATGTATTCAGAAAATACAGGTCTGCTTCAGTAGTGAGCTAAAGACAGACTGATTTGTTTTACAATAATCGTTGTTGATGCAGCAACCGAGTTTCTTATATTTTAAAGGATGTCATTTATCATATAGGCTACTAGATGGTGTGTATGAAATTAATAGGATAAGGGTGATTTTACCCAATGTAACACTACCCCCCCCCCTTAGTAAAAGAGTCGTCCCGACTCTCGAGGTGAGTACAATAAAATTCGTATGTGTGTAAAATCATCATAAGGATCAACAAGTTGTAAAATCAATGTGTTCTATTTGGGAGAATTGGAGCTGTGGCTCAAGAAGTTAAAAGTTTCCCCAAATACTATCCGGCATTCGCCCTCTGCCTCAAGGTAAACCACAGAAAACCTTGAGGAGATAGTGAATCTAATCAAACCAAAGTGTATAATGTGATAAGTATAAAATGTTCTTCGAATCTTGGATCGGAGAATCAAGAATCAGGAACCAGGAACCAGGGACCAGGAAGGATGATCCGGAACAAGAAGAAGAATTCCTTAGTCATCGCGTAGAGAGTCCTGCGTTTTGGAAGTGGTTAGAGGGGTAAAGGACCAGGATACAAGAACTCAAGGATTCCTGAGAAGTCCAAAAGGGGTCCAACTCCATACCTCTTCGAAATAAATCAAAAACGACCTAGACAGGAGGACAAATATTATTCTCTTGAAATAATAGATCGTGAATTAGAGTTTTCCAAAACTCTTTTAAAATTCTAGATTTCTTTTGAAATCTCTTTTTGAATTGTCATAATAAATTAAATTTTTTGATAAAGTAATGAATAACTTGTCAAATATAATAAATAGATAACTTAAATCGTTCTATTGAATAGGCGAAATAAATATAAATTGGAGCAGTCTTATCTGGGAGGAAGTTGGGAAACCGGATTAACAGGTCAGGATGGGATGGGTCAGGCTTCCTTCGTGTCGCCTCAGAATTATTTTCATCATTTTAATAGAGAATCCTACTATCAGAATAGCGGGAGCTGAAAAACTTGGGTTATTATTTGTTAACTAAAACATAACCTATATTTAAAGTTTTCCGCTCGGATCCCTTTTATCTATACTCCATTATAAATTGATTATACTTAAACGACGCCTATCGTGATTTTTGTGTATTATATTTCGACGCGATTCGACATTGAATAAAAGCGGGTCAATCAAACGACTTTTATCGAATATTTTAATAAAATTATCTCTAGACCAATGAGAAAATTGTTTAAACGGATGAAGAAAACAATCGCTATGAAGGGGAAGCATAAAGATAGCGTCATTCGTAAACATGTCTTCCTCAGAAGTAGTCGAACTTTGGGAAATGAAACTAATAACTCAGCTTGATTGGAACGATATAGAAAACTTAGAAACCGACCCGTGGTTCGCCAGAGAATGGGGGAAGGTTAAGTGTTTTCGTGAGGAAGGCTTTCTCCTAGTTAATCATGAGCGACTTATTTGTTTGAACTGTCGCCTTTACCCGTGAGTATATTTAATTATCAATAAGAAGGAAAATATTAATGACGTAAAGGAAACATTGAAACTAGAAAATTGAATAATAAATATCATTCATTTTTTTTTTTTTTTTTTTTTTTTATTCCAGTTCAAATACGGTTGTGCCGACGTTCGGGCGTACGGACATTTACCCGAAATTACTAGACTCGATCCACCATGCTCGCATAAATCCTCCCTACTTCTTCGATGAAATGATGGAGTGTTTCGAGTGTCACGTCTCTCTCATCAATGAGAGACCAAAAGAGGAATGCAGCAAATGTTTGAGACTTAACGGCCTTATCCGCCGCGTCGTGGCGGAGCGAGTATCAAACCTCGCCCAAATTTGGTAGCTTGTATACCATGATACCTTGGATACCATTATTTATTACCGTTTTTAATAATAAAATTTCTATATAACCCTATTCGTTCCCCCCCTTTTTTTTTTTTATATATGTGTATTTTTATTTTATTGTCTTTTCATAATCGGATCCATCGTTTCTCGATCAGTCACGAATCTATCTAAATTTTTCCGCATCGTTCCGAATCCATCCGAATCTACCCGAGTCATTCCGAGTTATATCGTATCCGTTCCGAGCTCCCTCTGAGTCTATACTAGAAATCATATGGCTTCATAACCTCACAGAAACTCATATACACGTCGTCTGCGGAAGCTTCGGCGTCTAAGATCAAGACTGGTGCTGGAAGAGTCGCAAATTTCTTTTTAACTAACCAATCTTCGTGGACTTCATGAAGAACTTTCAAATAATCTAAGGGAATACCGTCTTCCTCGGAACGAGCACGTGAATTTGCTCGCGAAAACGACTCTTCTGGAGATAACCTCAAATAAACAATGAGATCTACTTCATATGCCGGAGACTCGTTAGTTAAAACCCTCACATTTTCCATTAATAGATGAGCTTCGAGATTCTCGAAATCTCCCATCCTCCGTCGTGTCTCTACGAAGCAATTACAGCTATAAATGGACCTCTCCATTATTTTATTAGGTAACGCGGTTTTAATCAAATGTCTATTCCTCATTGTCATCGCGGCATGATGTTGAAAATGATATGCATATTTACTAGGATCCTTATACATCATCTCTAAGAGATTCTCTCCAGCAACGTTACGATATTCGTCTATAGGTTCGAGTAAAGTGAGAATATTTTTATCATTTAAGAATCTTTTAGTAAAAGTCGTTTTACCGCATCCAATATTTCCTTCTATAATTATAGTTAGGGGTCTGTAATTTCTTCGTTTTATTCCGTAAGGCAGTTCCCTGGACCACCTGGAAGAATTCAACGAAAAAGTTTGATCATCTCTTTGAAGGGAGAAGTCATTATCTATGGGTTGGCTTTTATCTAAATTCAAGGAACGAAGGTTTTTGATTTTATTATCATGGGTAAGTCCATCTGATTCATAAGGAGCCAGGCGATCCAAGTGAACCACCCTAGGGCTTGTACGTGTAGAGCGTTGGATGCGATAAACTACGCTATTTATTTTATCAATTATCGTGTAAGGACCCTCCCAATTAGATTGTAATTTTGGACATCGTCCTTTTTCTCTTCTAGGTTGAAAGAGCCAAACTAAATCCCCTGTATCAAATGCTGGGTCTCTAGCTCTTATGTCATAATGAGCCTTTGTTCTATCTGAAATGACTTGAATCCTTCCCCTTGCAAAATTATGAATCTGTTCTAATCTGTCCCTTAAAGTAGAGACGAAATCAGTATGAAGAGGATCTGGCGATGGAATGGGTCCCTTGTCTAAATCTGAAGGTAAACGAAGATCTCTTCCCATAAGCATTGAAGCTGGAGACTGTTTTGTCGTCTCATGAACAGCTGATCTATAAGAGAGAAGGAAAAGAGGAATCCACTCGTCCCAATCTCGTTGACTTTTGTCCACGAAGGAAGCTAAATAACTCAAAAGGGTTCTGTTCAATCGTTCTACCATTCCATCGGACTGAGGATGAAGGGGGGTTGTATGAGTCTTTCTTATTCCTAGAACCTTAGATATTTCTGCCATTAAAATCGACTCAAAGTTTCGACCCTGATCCGTATGTAATTCAACGGGAGTCCCATATCTACAAACAAAGTCTCTCACAAATGTTTCGGCAACAGTCTTTGCCTCCTGATTAGGTATGGGAATGACCTCGGGCCATTTAGTAAAATAATCAGCAATAACTAGGGCATATTTATTTCCAGATCTAGAAAGAGGCAACGGCCCAAGGACATCCATAGCCACTCTCTCGAAGGGTGCTCCGACGTTATATATTTGTAGGGGACTTCGACCCTTGCTGCGTGGACCCTTTTTCGCTATGCAGACCTTACATAACCTACACCAATCGTCCACATCCATCCTACTACGAGCCCAGAAGAATCGTTCCCTAATCCGATTTAAGGTTTTATTGGAAGCGAAATGACCACCTGAAGGAGTATCATGATATTGCTTGAGGATCTCTTCCGTCCTGCTCTTCGGTACTAATAATTGCCATCTAATTTCTTTCATATCTCGGGATTCCCATTTCCGATATAGTATCCCATTCATCAAAAAGAGGGAATCCCATTGAGTCCAATAAATTTTCAAATCTTGACTCTTAGCAGAAACATCTTGCCACTCAGGGCGTAATCCTGACTCTTTCCAAGTCTTTATTTGTAATAGAATCTCATCCTCTTGTTGAGCCTTTCTCCATGGCTCCAAATTTCCTTCAAAAGTAATCGAACGGATCCTAAAGGGTTCGTCTAGTTGTTTATCCAACCTGGTGCATTGCCTACATTCTATAGGTCCTTCGCAGGGTCTTCTGGATAAAGCGTCTGCGTTTCCATGAAGTAATCCTGCGCGATGTTGGATGTCAAAGTCATATTGGCCCAGTCTCTCTATCCACCTAGCTACCTGTCCTTCTGGAGATTTGAAAGAAAGCAACCATTTGAGAGAAGCATGATCTGTCCTAATCAAAAACTTTCTCCCGTATAAATAATGATGGAAATGTGTTACTGTTTTTACCACAGCCAGTAGTTCTCTACGAGTAACGCAGTAGTTTCTTTCTGTTTTACTAAGAACACGACTGAAATAGCTAACTACCCTTTCGTTCACATCCTGGATCTGAGATAATACTTCACCTATTCCTGAGAGAGAAGCGTCTGAATCCAGAATGAAAGGATGTTCTACTTGGGGATAAGCGAGAATAGGAGAAGATGTTAAGTAAATTTTTAATTGGATAAAAGCATCCTCGCATTCCTGAGACCATTCGAATTGAACCTTACTGCCTGTCAAATGATGGAGAGGCCTAGCTATAGTGGCGAACCCTTTAACGAAACGACGATAATAAGTGCAGAGCCCTATAAAACTTTGAATTCCTTCTTTATCTACAGGACGGGGCCAATCTGACACTTTCTCTATTTTCGCAGGATCCGTCTTCACCCCTTCTGCGGAAACTATATGTCCAAGGAAGTGAACCTCACGCTGCAACAGATGGCATTTCTTTGGGCTCATTTTGAGTCCAGCTTGCTTCAGGCGTGAGAAGACCTCTTTCAAATTCTCTAGTTGTTCATCGAATGTCTTTCCAAAGACGATTATATCGTCCAAATACACCAGGCACTTCTTTTCTGTAATTCCTCGTAGAATGGTTTCCATTGTTCTTTCAAAAGTCGCAGGGGCGTTACATAACCCAAAAGGCATTACCTTAAAATGCCATAATCCTCCTAAACCAGTCACAAAAGCGGTCTTCTCTTTATCTCTTTCGTCCATTTCTACTTGCCAATATCCACTCTGTAGGTCAATAGTGCTGAACCATTCTGCTCCAGCTATCAAATCGAGTGTTTCTTCAATTCTTGGCAAGGGGTACGAATCTTTCTTGGTTATGTCGTTTAGCCTCCTGTAGTCGACGCAAAATCTTTTGGTACCATCCTTCTTGGAAACTAGTACGATAGGTGAAGCCCAAGGACTTGAAGATGGTTCTATTACGTTGATGGCGAGCATCTCGTCTACCATCTTCTCTACCTCTTCTCGACCGTTTAATGGCAGTCTTCTAGCTGCTTGTTTAATCGGAGCATTATCCCCTACATCTATGGTGTGAGTTGTTAAGGTACTTCTCCCTTTATCGTTACTATTTTTAGCAAAAGTATCCTGATACTCCCTGATCAAAGTTTTAAATTTTTCCTTTTGGAAGGAATCTCAACACGAAGAAGATCTTTCTAAAAGATTCTGCAAGTGTATAGGAAACCACCTAATAATTGTGCTCGCTCGCTACGCTCGCTCGGTTGTTTTGTGCTATTTCATACCGCCCGAAGTCCCTCGATAAGCAGGAACGTCAACAGCAACGAGCACGCGTGTGCTCATAATTTTCCCCAAGTCTCAAATCTGTAGAGTGACGCGTAAGGGCTATTCCGCGTCAACCGGATCAGTCATCTCTCAGATATTTTTTTAATTTTGCATGTCGATTGTCCTTGGGGAGTTAGATTTTTGTGCCAAAGGATTTTTCAATTAGTGCAAAATTCGTTGAGTTATTTGCATAAACAAATTCGAGCAAGGTTTTTTTCAAAAATTCATAACTCCGCCAAAAATGATGCTAGACTCAATTTTTTTTTTCAGCTTACGCGGAAAGATTTATAGAATGTAAAAAAAATATGTACTTCGTAAAAAGTTTGTTGATCCATTGTTTATTTAACAATTAAGTTTTCAAAGATTTTTAAAACAGTGAGCAACATGACCAAAAAATGTTTTTTTAATCCTGACATGTTCCGTGAACTATACTTCAACCTCTGAATCAATTCCAGAGATGTGTTTTTTTTCGTTTTCGAGTAAAAAATCATTGAAGGTGTCGATGCGCATGAAATTGCGGCGCGCCGAGTCTCTACGTAATGGCGGGCGGCCAGTTGCCGTCCACCGCTACTCCGCGGTGACGTCGCAGCGTTGGTTTAGAGTCATTTTCACGATGTAGGACATGATTGAAAAATCTGAAAAAAATACTGTACCTTCACAAGGCCTGCTCGAAGCGATAAGTGAAGTTTCAAGAATGTGTTTTTCACCGTTTTTCTATTACAGAGATTCAAAATAACGGTTACATACCATGAGAGTGCACATAAATAATAATAATAATTACAAAACTTGTTACTTATTTGGGTACTCATAATCACCCCCGAAGATATGTCGAAGCTGCGAAATGAACGCACTTACAATTATATATTTTATACAAATAAATCGCTTATTCTATGGATACAATCTATTAATCTTTGATCAAACTGGGCATTAAACTTAGAAATGTGAGCAATCTCTGTAACAGAAAAACGGTGAAAAACACATTCTTCAAACTTCACTGATCGCTTCGAGCAGGCCTTGTGAAGGTACAGTATTTTTTTCAGATTTTTCAATCATGTCCTACATCGTGAATGACATCGAAAATGACTCTAAACCAACGCTGCGACGTCACCGCGGAGTAGCGGTGGACGGCAACTGGCCGCCCGCCATTACGTAGAGACTCGACGCGCCGCAATTTCATGCGCATCGACACCTTCAATGATTTTTTACTCGAAAACGAAAAAAAACACATCTCTGGAATTAATTCAGAGGTTGTAGTATAGTTCAAGGAACATGTCAGAATTAAAAAAACATTTTTTGGTCATGTTGCTCACTGTTTTAAAAATCTTTGAAAACTTAATTGTTAAATAAACAATGGATAAACAAACTTTTTACGAAGTACATATTTTTTTTACATTCTATGAATCTTTCCGCGTAAGCTGAAAAAAAAAATTGAGTCTAGCATCATTTTTGGCGGAGTTATGAATTTTTGAAAAAAACCTTGCTCGAATTTGTTTATGCAAATAACTCAACGAATTTTGCACTAATTGAAAAATCCTTTGGCACAAAAATCTAACTCCCCAAGGACAATCGACATGCAAAATTAAAAAAATATCTGAGAGATGACTGATCCGGTTGACGCGGAATAGCCCGTAATGTACTTTCATAGCGTTTACAAATTGTTCCACTACAATAATTTTTTATACCTACAACATCTAACCCTGCGTGCAGCCCTCCTCCTGTCTCATCTGGGCCTGGGACCACAATGACGGAGTTACTTGCACGCAGGGTTATAGTTGCTGCTCATGACTAAATATGTATGGATATCAGATATATGTATTGCAATTCGTAGGTAGTTTTTTTTTTAATGCAACTAGGTCCTCTGCAAAAAGAACATGTACGCGTCCCGTACTCATAACGTCAACTTCCAATTCGGGTCTGAACAGAAGGTATCAAAATATTTAGAATTGAGCCTATTCATGCAAGACTAGCGTAGAGCATAAAATGGAAATTTATGAAGTCAAACACCCGCATTCTGCTCTCTTCGTCTGACTTTTGCCGTTTCTCGTATTGAATAACACTATCCTGATACTTTGCAACCCAAGCGTTTTCTCTCATCATCCTCTCGTCTTATATAGCGACCCGCTACAAAATTAAATAATCCATAAATAAGTAATTTCATTCCATTTGTCGTGATAGCACTAATCTTAATTTGGAGAAAGCTTAATAGAGTCGAACATATAGACACAGGTTGCATACCAAAATGTAACAAATTTATTGAAATTTGACATTAAATTATTAATATACATTATGGATTAAAAAATTATCTCCACCGAAGGTCAAGGCACTACGTTGACGTGGAGTGTAGAATAAAGCCTATCGGAGTCCAACAAACAACATTGACTGAAAATCTCATTTTGACTAGATGATACGGAGTTAGATTATAGGACTCGTCGGAATCCTACGTATAACGTTGACTCACAATTTGAGTCTCAGCAGACGAGCCTTCGGAGATGAGCTTAACATGGAGCTTGAAGTAAAATTCGTTGCAATCCAACGCTTGAACTCGGCTTTATTGGTCTGGCTCCTTGCCGTTCCCTATATCGAATAATGCTATCCTCATATTTTTCTACTTCAACATTTTCTCTTGATTTTCTCTTGTCAGACTTCCTCAGGCGATAACTTGCTAAACAATTGAACCGAAAAAACCGTTCCTTCTGATAATTGTATTCATAAATCAGTTAATATTCATCTGACAGTCTTGTCCGTTTATAATTGTTATTTTATTTATCACCATGAATTTTACACGTCAGCCGATTTGCATAACCTCAAAAGCTCGAGATCGTAGGATTTAAGATTAACCCATCGAAACATTTTTAAGGCGTAAGGTTTTGGCACCCGAGGGGCTTGCGGTGGGTATTCACTAGTTTTTGTACGTTCAAATTTTGTATTAAGCATTGCTCGTATTTCTCTTATTTCCTTTATTATTGGGATTTAAAAACATGAAATGACAATACGCGTCTGCTAGTGTAGGAGACCATAGACATAGAGCATGGACTGCGCATTCGGGCCGAAAATCGTTCGGTCGGTAGAAAGAGACAGCATATACACGCGGCCAAATCTGTTTCTTTCTAACCAACAACGTCAAATGCATAGAAAGAGACAGATTTGGCCGCGTGTATTACCCTTCTCTCTCACTTTCGGCGTTACCATAGGCTGTATAGGGAATGCGCAGTCCATGCTCTATGTCTATGTAGGAGACGGTTTCTGTCTGCGATACTGGCGCTATCTACGTCGGAACTATCTCGTACTGACGTCACTCTACAACTTTTGTGTGGATTTTCCCGTCTAGTGATTGCATGGGAATGGTTTGAACGTGAATCTTGGTCTGACGACGACGAAAACGAAAACGAAAAATTTTACAATGAAACGGGGTATCAGAATTTGTAGTTAATCATATCTCAGCACTCCGGACACCGATTTAATCGATCTAAGGCTCAAATGAAAGCTTTTCATGCCCACATCCTAGATTAAATTAGTTTCAATCTGTGTATATTGTGAGGTGAAAGAAAACGACGATACTAGTTCGCGGTATAGGTTAGGGTAGCTGCCTCTCGGGTATATAGACTCGTTGAGTCTCGCGCTTGAAAAAAATTTTTTTTTAATGCACTTGGCGCGAGACTCTACCGAGTCTCTTGAGATCTACTTCGTCACTAGAAAGGTCAATTATCTGAACCTGAGGAAATTGAGAAGCCTTTTTTCTGTTAGTTAGAAGAGTTATCTCGTGTCGACCCGATGTTAATAAATTCCCTTCAGTTGAAATTACACAATTATGCGCGGAAAGAAAGTCAATCCCTAAGATCCCTTCATCCTCGATATCTGCTACATAGACTTTATGTGAAGAATCGATACACCCTATCACATTGATTTGTACTAATACTTCTTTTAAAACTGGAGTTATTTCACCTGTAGCAGTACGTAAAGAGGCAAATGGTTGAATAGGGTCAATAGATTTTAAGAGATCCGAACGGACCACTGTAACTTCTGCCCCAGTGTCTGGGACCCAGAGGCAGTTAATTCCGTTGACAGTCCCTCGCGCATATAAGCCTGTTTGTCTTAGACTTCTTAAAAGGAAATGAGTTAAAATAGGGCTTTCGTTGGGTCGAGCACTTGATGACTTTCGCCCTTCTAAATCATCAAAAACTAGTTTTTTTGGTTAGGGGAACCTTGTTGAGTTTCTGAAGGTTTTGAAGAATTATCAGTTTTACTTTCGCTATTTTTCCTCTAGGAGGTTTGAGTGTTTTGAGAATTATCGTCGTTAGATCGAAATACTTTATCTAGAGAGAAGCAGCGATTCGCGTCATGCCCGATTTTCTTACAATATTTGCAAATTAGCGGGGGTCTGTCTCCGTAATTTTGTCCCCTATTATTATTATTTCGATTAGAATTATTATTATTATTCTTATTACCATTATTATTTCTATTATTATTATTATTATTGTTGCTGCTTTGTCTGCTGCCTGGGAGTAGTTTTTTGAGTATCGGCAGTCTTAGTTGAGTCAGTAGTAGGCGTTTCTGTCTCTATTCGTCGTAGTTTTCCTACCCCCAAATGATGCTTTGTTAAGGCCTCGATTTCCATCCCTTTAGTTACGGCTTCTTGGACCGAAAAAGGTCCTGTTAAGCTCAGAGTATGTCTTAGGTCTGGATCCGTTATGGCGTTAATAAATTTGTCGCAGGCTAACATGTCCCTAGTGGACTCATCACAATTTGGCAAAGCTATTCTCGCTAGTCTTTCAATTTCTACGCCGAGCGAAGGAAGACCTTCTTCTTTGCCCTGTTTCCTAAGTCCCAATTGAGTTAAAGACAATTTAGAAATCAGTTGATTACCGAATCTTAGACGTAAGGCTCCGCTGAGTTTATCGTAATTTTCAATATCGGAATCAGCAAGAGTCGATAGGACGGCTAAGGCAGGGCCTCTCAAACTTCCGGCTAGTTGCCCGGCTTTAGTAATTGAAGTCCACGAATTAACTTTAGCTATTATTTGGAATTGTCTTTCGTAATCTGCCCACGGTATTGTCCCGTCAAAGAAGTTCACTTTTAGGTTAGACGATTTGGATACAGTCTCGTTATTTATGACAGTCGTGTTGTTTAATTGTTTGTCGCGACTACTCCCGGCGCAAGACAAATTAAGAGGTACAGTGTTATTAATTCTATTTTCAAAAGTGTTATCGCCAGCCATGTGGTCAGCATGGTGTATATTATTTGCGTCCCGAATTGAGTGCTCAATTCGGTCGCTTTGAGGGGTGGTACGGGTGTGCGGCGTGAAAGTTGCCGCTCCACCCGTACGTGGTCTACGAATAGTTGGGGGGGGTTCTTCCTCCCCATAATTATGTACAGACCGAATGACTGCTGGCTCAACGACTTCCTCGATCCTCATCGGGGAACGTCTGGGAGTCGAAGTCTGCGAGATCGTTTGCTCCTGCGGTTCCAGGCGTCTCACGAGAAGGGAGAGGGTCGCCTGTTGGGCTGCCAAATTTGCCTCACGATCCGCTCGTTGAGCTGCCAAATTTGCCTCTCTTTCCTCCCTCAGACGAAGAGTCTCGCGTTCCTCTCGTTCCCGTTGAGCCATCAGATTTGCCTCACGTTCTTCACGAAGACGAGTCGTCTCCCGCTCTTCGCGTTCGCGCTGAGCTGTCAAATTTGCCTCGCGTTCTGTTCGGCGCTCTTCCCTTTCTTCGCGTCGAAGTTGGGCTTCTCGCTCTTCTCTTTCTTTTTGAGCCGCGATATTGGCCTCTCGCTCTTCTCTTTTAGCGATCAAATTGGCTTCTTGTTGTGCTGCCTGAGCAGCTAGACTTGCCTGTTGTTGGGCGGTTTGAGCCGCTAGGCTTGCCTGTTGTTGGGCGGCCAGAGCTTGAAATAGTCGCTCCATCATGTCGACTTGAGGTGGTATTTGCTGGTTTCCAGCGGGTTCGTCAGTAGAAGCAGTAGCTCGTCGACGAGACATTTCGTTTTTCGTTTATAGTAGATTCCACAAAATATTCACTCTATCGGTCTCGGAAAATCCCACTTCTGACACCAATGTAACGTTTTTAAGATAAACGTTGAGTTAATAAGTTATTATGTAGGTTCTCCAAGAGAAATAAAGTGAATCGTAGAGGAATTATATATGTTTTGCAATGAGATTATGTATTCAGAAAATACAGGTCTGCTTCAGTAGTGAGCTAAAGACAGACTGATTTGTTTTACAATAATCCTTGTTGATGCAGCAACCGAGTTTCTTATATTTTGAAGGATGTCATTTATCATATAGGCTACTAGATGTGTGTATGAAATTAATAGGATAAGGGTGATTTTACCCAATGTAACAATATATATATCAAGCGGTACAAAAAGAATCCTTTTTGTACCGGCGGTACAAAAAGGATTCTTTTTGTACCGCTCTTTTCAAATGGTCAATAAACGGCTACTTTAGGCCCTATTTTTAGGTCGGAAAAACGCAGAAATCGTGCATGTGTTACAAAAAAATAATTCTAGTTGAACTAGGCAGTTCGAATGCTAGAGAAAACGTTATTTTTAGAGTTTCGAATATGTTTTCGAAGTTAAAAAATCCATTCCATAATTTACAGAGTGAATGGGTTAGATTTAAAGCATTTGCTAATAAAGGAAATTTTATACGGCCAGAACCTATACTGTTAGGTAGTGCTCCAAGTGTTAGTCGAGGTAATAGGCCCATCGTGGAACGGGAAAATGTACATTGCCAATTTATCCCGATGCGGTCGGTTTTGAAAGATTTTTTTGAAATCCCCAATATCTTGAATCGTACCTTGATGTATATGAACTATCTTTACGAATAAAAAAGAGTCATTTCAAATATCATCCAATGCGAGTTATGGCAGAAAGTGCGTGAAGAGTATGAACCCAAAATAGTGCTGCCAGTTTTTATTTATTTTGACGATTATGAAAGCAACAATTCACTTGGCAGTAGAGCTGGCGGTGGCGGAAAAATTGGAGCCGTTAACCTAAATATGCCGTCATTGCCACCAGAGTTTCAAAGCAAAGTTGAAAATATTTTTCTTTTCGCATTATTCAATACGAAAGATAGAACACAATTTGGAAACAAAGCTGTGTTTCGTAAAATCATAGAGGAATTAAAGTTCTTAGCTACAAGTGAAATAATAATTGAAAATAGCGGTTGCCAACAGGTAATATATTTTCCTTTAGCATTAATATTAGGTGATAATTTGGGATTGCACTCGAAACTTGGATGTGTAGAATCATTTTCGGCGACGTACAACTGTAGGATTTGTCAGATTGACAGCAAACTTAGTCATAAAACCTTCTGCGAAATTCCTCATTTGTTGCGAACGCAGGAATCATATCACGAAAATGTAGCGTCATTATCTACCACAAAAACAAACAGTTGGGGCATTAAAGAGGAATGCGTCTGGCATGAAGTTCCAAATTTCCATGTGGCTTCTAATCGCAGTGTCGATATGATGCACGACGGACCAGAGGGGGTGTGCAAATATGAACTTGGTGACGTTATCCACTATTTTGTTTACGAAACTAAATTCATTAGCGAAGATACATTAAATAACCGTATCGCGGCATTCAATTTTGGGCGCAACGAAGTGAGGAACAAACCTCCTTATTTAGCTCCTGAGCATCTGAAAAAAAAACATCTCAAAATGTCAGCGGGAGAAATGTTATGTTTGATGCGGCATTTTGGTATGTTATTAGGCGATTTGATTCCAAAAAAAAATCCCATGTGGTTGGTTTATACAGGTTTGAACGAAATTCTAAATATTCTATTGGCAAAAGTTCATCATCCATTATGTACTGAATTGAAACTCTTATCACAGATCATCTAAAATTATATCATGATGCTACTGGCAATAATTTGAAGCCAAAACATCACCATTTAACCCATTATCCAGGTATTATGAGATCGATTGGACTAGTTGTGCACATATGGTCCATGAGAAACGAAAGCAAGCACAAAGATGGTAAAGTTGCAGCTCGCGCTGCTATTTCAAGGGTCAATTTACCATATACTCTGGCAATTAATCATCAATTACAGTTACATCATAGATTTCGTTCAAACCAAATACCAAGCAATGCACCTACACTTGGTCCCAAACATGCAGTTCAATTAGACAAAATTTCTGATTACGAAGTGGTTGCATCTCAACTACCTCCTAGTTTACCACTAATCATCAATTTAATTGTATGTATTGAACATATGGGACTTTTATACTCTCGCAAAGACATCCTCGTAATTAGAATTAGTAAAGGGCCACGATTTTTTGAAATACAAGAAATTTTACAAGACAGCAGAGGAAAAATTTTTTTCATAACAAAAAAAATGCATTCTGATTTCAGTCACGATATGCAAGCCTACGAAGTGAATGTCATCGATGATAAATATTCAGTAATATTTTTACATGATGTTGATGATATCAGTTTTATGTCAAGACTTCCAGACGGAAAAAGTTATGTGGCTAATAAGTGGTAATGTTTAGTACTATAATATATATTCTTCATCATTATTTTATTCATAGCATTAAGGGAGGATGAGGCAAAATGAACCGCGGGTCAAAATGGACTCCTTGGGGAAAAAAAGTCATATTCATACTCCAGTTTTTGCATCGTCAATCGGTTTTTTTTTCCAGTGGTCCATTGTTCCCCGCGGTTCTTTTTGCCCCGCCGGTCCATTTTGCCCCACCCTCCCCTATATAGCTGATACCTATTGTTTTTGATACTAAATAATCTTATAAAAAACTTTCCGTCAAGACTTCCAGACGGAAAAAGTTATGTGGCTAATACCTAAGTGGTAATGTTTAGTGTAATTATATATTTTTCACCATTATTTTATTCATACTATTATATACCTGATACCTACCCAGATAGCAACGCGACGTCGAAAAGACGTTATTCTGACGTCTTATTTTCAATCTGACATTTTCCAAGTATGTCGTATTATCGTCTAAAAGACGTCTTATAGTCGTCTTAGGGACGTCTTATGTCCCGATTTGCGACGTCATAAAAACGTCGCATTTCTGACAATATATTATAGACGCCCCGAAGACGAATATAAGACGTCTTTTAGACGATAATACGACATACTTGAGATTGTCAGATCGAAAATAAGACGTCAGAATAACGTCTTTTCGACGTCTCGTCTGGGCGACTTCTACAGGATCTCCGAATAAGGATGTTTTTATGTTATTCGAAAGTAAATATGGGGCACGCGCAGTCAATAAATAAAATGTATAGATTCTGATTTTTTTTCGGCAGAAATATCTTGCCACTCAGGGCGTAATCCTGACTCTTTCCAAGTCTTTATTTGTAATAGAATCTCATCCTCTTGTTGAGCCTTTCTCCATGGCTCCAAATTTCCGTCAAAAGTAATCGAACGGATCCTAAAGGGTTCGTCTAGTTGTTTATCCAACCTGGTGCATTGCCTACATTCTATAGGTCCTTCGCAGGGTCTTCTGGATAAAGCGTCTGCGTTTCCATGAAGTAATCCTGCGCGATGTTGGATGTCAAAGTCATATTGGCCCAGCCTCTCTATCCACCTAGCTACCTTTCCTTCTGGAGATTTGAAAGAAAGCAACCATTTGAGAGAAGCATGATCTGTCCTAATCAAAAAACTTTCTTCCGTATAAATAATGATGGAAATGTGTTACTGTTTTTACCACAGCAAGAAGTTCCCTACGAGTAACACAGTAGTTCCTTTCTGTTTTACTAAGAACACGACTGAAATAGCTAACTACCCTTTCGTTCCCATCCTGAATCTGAGACAATACTCCACCTATTCCCGAGAGAGAAGCGTCTGAATCCAGAATGAAAGGATGTTCTACTTGGGGATAAGCGAGAATAGGAGAAGATGTTAAGTAATTTTTTAATTGGATAAAAGCATCCTCGCATTCCTGAGACCATTCGAATTGAACCTTACTACCTGTTAGATGATGAAGAGGTCTAGCTATGGTGGCGAACCCTTTAACAAAACGACGATAATAAGTGCAGAGCCCTATAAAACTTTGAATTCCTTCTTTATCTACAGGACGGGGCCAATCTGACACTTTTTCTATTTTTGCAGGGTCCGTCTTCACCCCTTCTGCGGAGACTATATGTCCAAGGAAGTGAACCTCGCGCTGTAAAAGATGACACTTCTTTGGACTCATTTTGAGTCCAGCTTGTTGTAAGCGAGAGAAGACTTCTTTAAGGTTTTCAAGTTGTTCATTGAACGTCTTTCCATAAACGATTATATCGTCCAAATACACCAGGCATTTCTTTTCTGTTATTCCTCGTAGAATGGTTTCCATTGTTCTTTCGAAAGTAGCAGGGGCGTTACATAACCCAAAAGGCATAACCTTAAAATGCCATAATCCTCCTAAACCGGTTACAAAAGCGGTCTTTTCTTTATCTCTTTCGTCCATTTCTACTTGCCAATACCCACTCTGTAGGTCAATTGTGCTGAACCATTCTGCTCCAGCTATCAAATCGAGAGTCTCTTCAATTCTCGGCAAAGGGTACGAATCTTTCTTGGTTATGTCGTTTAGCCTCCTGTAGTCGATGTAAAATCTTTTGGTACCATCCTTCTTAGAAACCAGTACGATAGGTGAAGCCCAAGGACTTGAAGATGGTTCTATTACGTTGATGGCGAGCATCTCATCTACCATCTTCTCTACTTCTTTTCGACCGTTTAATGGCAGTCTTCTAGCTGCTTGTTTAATCGGAGCATTATCTCCTACATCTATGGTATGAGTTGTTAAGGTACTTCTCCCTTTATCGCTACTATTTTTAGCAAAAGTATCCTGATACCCCTCAATCAAAGTTTTAAATTTTTCCTTTTGAATGGAATCTAAGCACGAAGAAGATCTTTCTAAAAGATTCTGTAAGTGTATAGGAAATGATTCCAATTCGTCGCTAGAAAGATCAATTATCTGAACCTGAGGAAATTGAGAAATCTTTTTTCTGTTAGTAAGAAGAGTTATCTCGTGTCGACCCGATGTTAATAAATTCCCTTCAGTTGAAATTACACAATTATGCGCGGAAAGAAAGTCAATCCCTAAGATCCCTTCATCCTCAATATCTGCTACATAGACTTTATGTGAAGAATCGATACACCCTATCACATTAATTTGTACTAATACTTCTTTCAAAACTGGAGTTATTTCTCCTGTAGCAGTGCGTAGAGAGGTAAATGGTTGAATAGGGTCAATAGATTTTAAGAGATCCGAACGGACCACTGTAACTTCTGCCCCAGTGTCTATGACCCAGAGGCAGTTAATTCCGTTGACAGTCCCACGCGCATATAAGCCTGTTTGTCTTAGACTTCTTAAAAGAAAATGAGTTAAAATAGGGCTTTCGTTGGGTCGAACACTTGATGACTTTCGCCCTTCTAAATCATCAAAAACTAGTTTTTTTGGTTAGAAGTACCTTGTTGAGTTTCTGAGGATTTTGGAGAATTAATAGTTTCATTTTCGCTATCTTTCCTCCAAGAGGTTTGACTATTTTGAGAATTACCGTCTTTAGATTGAATTAATTTTTCTAGAGAAAAGCAACGATTGGCGTCGTGCCCGATTTTTTTACAATATTTGCATATTAGCGGGGGTCTGTCTCCGTAATTCTTATTATAACTATTATTCCTGTTATAATTATTATTGTTACTCCTATTATTATTATTATTTCTACTATTATTATTATTATTATTATTTGTCTGCTGCCTGGGAGTAGTTTTCTGGGTAACGAAAGTTTTAGTTGGGTCAGTGAAAGGTGTTTCTGTCTCGATTTGACGAACTTTCCCTACCCCCAAATGATGCTTTGTTAAGGCCTCGATTTCCATCCCTTTAGTTACGGCTTCATGGACTGAAGAAGGTCCTGTTAAGCTCAGAGTATGTCTTAGGTCTGGATCCGTTAAGGCGTTAATAAATTTGTCGCAAGCTAACATGTCCCTAGCGGACTCATCACAATTTGGCAAAGCTATTCTCGCTAGTCTTTCTATTTCTACACCGAGCGAAGGAAGACCTTCTTCTTTGCCTTGTTTCCTAAGTCCCAATTGAGTTAAAGATAATTTAGAAATCAGTTGATTACCGAATCTTAGACGTAAGGCTCCGCTGAGCTTATCGTAATTTTCAATATCGGAATCAGCAAGAGTCGATAGGACGGCTAAGGCAGGGCCTCTCAAACTTCCGGCTAGTTGCCCGGCTTTAGTAATGGAAGACCACGAATTAACTTTGGCTATTATTTGGAATTGTCTTTCGTAATCTGCCCAGGGTATTGTCCCGTCAAAGAAGTTCACTTTTAGGTTAGACGATTTGGATACAGTCTCGGTATTTATGACAGTCGTGTTGTTTAATTGTTTGTCGCGACTACTCCCGGCGCAAGACAAATTAAGAGGCACAGTGTTATTAATAATTCTATTTTCTATTGTATTATCGCCAGCCATGTGGTCAGCATGGTGTACATTACTTGCGTCCCGAATTGATCGCTCAATTCGGTCGCTTTGAGGGATGGTACGAGTGTGCGGCGTGAAAGTCGCCGCTCCACCCGTACGTGGTCTACGAATAGTTGGGGAGGGTTCTTCCTCCCCATAATTATGTACAGACCGAATGACTGCAGGCTCAACGACTTCCTCGATCCTCATCGGGGAACGTCTGGGAGTCGAAGTCTGCGAGATCGTTTGTTCCTGCGGCTCAAGGCGTCTCATGAGAAGGGAAAGGGTAGCCTGTTGGGCTGTTTGGTTTGCTTCGCGTTCCTCACGAAGGCGAATAGTCTCCCGTTCTTCACGCTCGCGTTGAGCCACCAAGTTTGCCTCACGTTCTTCACGACGTTCTTCCCGCTCTTCACGATGGCGTTTATCCTCTCGTTCTTCGCGTTCTCTCTGTGCTAATAGGTTGGCCTCTCGTTCTTCTCGTCGAAGTTGGGCTTCTCGCTCTTGTTGAGCGGTTTGAGCAGCAAGGCTTGCTTGTTGTTGAGCGGTTTGAGCAGCAAGGCTTGCTTGTTGTTGAGCGGCCAAAGCTTGAAAGAGTCGCTCCATCATGTCGACTTGAGGTGGTATTTGCTGGTTTTCAGCGGGTTCGTCAATAGAAGCAGTAGCTCGTCGACGAGACATTTCGTTTTTCGTTTATAGTAGATTCCACAAAATATTCACTCTATCGGTCTCGGAAATTCCCGATTCTGACACCAATGTAACGTTTTATGATAAACGTTGAGTTAATAATTTATTATGTAGGTTTTCCAAGAGAAATAAAGTGAATCGTAGAGGAATTATATATGTTTTGCAATGAGATTATGTATTCAGAAAATACAGGTCTGCTTCAGTGGCAAGCTAAAGACAGACTGATTTGTTTTACAATAATCGTTGTTGACGCAGCAACCGAGTTTCTTATATTTTAAAGGATGTCATTTATCATATAGGCTACTAGATGGTGTTTTATAAATTGAATAGAATATGGGTGATTTTACCCAATGTAACAATATATATATATATACTATATATATATATATACTAGGGGGGCTCCGCCCCCCTGCGCGCTTCGCGCGCCAACCCCCCATATTTTATCAGTTGTTTTAAGACCCGAATAATCCGCGGATTGTATGTTCTTCGGAAAATGACCGAATTTTTGATGAAATCCAGTGTTTGTTTTGTGACTCCCGATTACATATTCTCCTCACATTGGCTATTAGGTACTAAGAATTTAGAATTAATATTTTAAACTTTAGACTTTATACTTTATACTTTATACTACAAAGAGCCGTCGCCGCCGTGTCAGTATCGCAGGGAATCATGGGCAATAATAGGTGCAAACTGTGACCCAATAACAATGAGTAACTATGTTCGGTTTGGTCGAAACAAAAAATAAAAATACGAACAGTAGAAGTCAAGTTTTATAATATTTCAGTTCTTCCACGTGAATCGGATTCACATAATCTGTGTGACTACTATTTTTGATTTTTTCACTTTCGATACCCGAGGAAACCAAGGATACCCGAGGATAGCCGAGGATACCTGAGGAAACCCGAGGAAAACCGAGGATACCCGAGGATATGCGAGGAAAACCGAGGATACCCGAGGATACCCGAAGATACCCGAAGATACCCGAAAATACCCGAGGATACCCGAGGATACCCGAGGATATCCGAGGATACCCGAGGATACCCGAGATACCCTTAGATGGGTTGGGTTAGGTTAGGTTGGGTTAGGTTGAGTTAGGTTGGGTTAGGTTGGGTTAGGTTGGGTTAGGTTGGGTCAGGTTGGGTGAGGTTGGGTTAGGTTGGGTTGGGTTGAGTTGGGTGAGATATTGAGGATACCCGAGGTTAGCCAAGGTGAGCCGAGGTGAGCCGAGGATAGCCGAGTACAGCCGGGGATAGCCTAGGACAGGGGTCAGGTTAGGTTGGGTAAGGTTAGGTTGGGTTAGGTTGGGTTGGGTTAGGTTGGTTAGGTTAGGTGGGATATTACCCAGAATTCCCTGGAAAACTGACACGGCAGCGGCGGCGGCGGCGAGATATCTTTATAATATAGAGAGATATACATTTTTCATGAAATCCAGTGTTTGTTTTATGACTCCCGAACATATAAAAAGGTCAAAGGGCAAAGGTTGAAGGTCCTAGGTCCAGGAAAACAAAAGAATCTGTAATACTGGGGGAAAACAAATGAATTCTGGGAAAAACCCAGAAATTCTGGGGAAAAAACAAAAGAATTCTGGGAAAACCCAGTAATTCTGCGAAAAACAAAAGAATTCTGGGGAAAACAAAAGAATTCTGGGAAAACCCAGGAATTCTGGGAAAAACAAAAGAATTCCGGGGAAAACAAAAGAATCTGAAATACTGACACGGCGGCGGCGGCGAGATATCTTTATAATATAGAGAGATATACCGTGACTATTCGTGGATGAGCGACATGCCTAGAACCGAAGATACCCGACAGGTACGCCTTATTATATGCAACTGAAGATACATGTGTAGATATAGATATACTTCATGACGCATTAGCGTCGAGCTGTCAAGCTGTCATCTGCTGTACAGCCTCTATGTGCATTTGTCGCGATGTTTGTAGGTTATTATTACTGTAGGTTGACGCGGATCAGTGATGAATCGTAATAATTAGGTGTGATTAAATTAATTTGATCTGCCAGCCTGCCGAAGCAATGATATCTAATAGGTTAGAGTGTCTCCTCCTACACCGTAGATGTGTTTCGCCTAACCGTAAATAATGTTTTGCCTAACCGTAAATAATGTTTCGCCGTATCAGTGATCTACGTGGCAGCAAATCAATGGAAACAGGTAAACTTTATTATAATAACTCATTGCAGCCGTAATTTTCGATAATCAACGTGATTAATTGACAATAGTAATTATACTCTGTTTGTGAGCACCCTCAGGTAGTCAATTTCTGCTGTCCACAAGTACAGCACCTGCATGAACACTGGCATCAACTTCCTACTTCCTTGCCCTCATCTTTCCTGCTCGCTATACCAGAGATCACCATCACAGGAATCCCAAGACGCGCATCGCAACGACTCTGCAGCCTAGACGAGCAGGATTACACTGTGAAATTTTTTTTAACAAAGGCAGATAACATACTTCAACACTCATGTAACGTAATTTCTTAAGACAGACTTGTTGCATATCCAACTACGAACTCACAAGTTCTTTCAGGCCAGTGTTACAAATTAAATTAGTTTCACAACACAGGATGCAGAATATTTTATATGCAAGTTGTTTATTTAGTATTATTATTTTCCTATGATAGTACACATTAATTCAATTCATCACAAATTAACAAATGGACCGAATAAAAGATTAAGATCAGTCAGCCAAGAGTTATCCAATAAATGTTCTAAAGACGACCTTAGATAATTACAGAAATATGAATGGAAAGAATTGAATAATAAGAATAAAGATGAAAATATAAAATTGAAGCAAATTAAATAAATCAAATTAACAATAAGAATTAAATACAGTATAATTATTACACATATATTTTTGTATATCTTAAGGTTAATCCCAATAGAACATGCTCATGTTATAATCTTTTTGAATCAGTGAAGTATGCTTTAACTGTGTTTTTACAATAGGCTCATAGTGAGGCCGTAGGCAGTTACACATGAGTATAAATTTATGTCAACTGTAATATAATTTATAAAAAAATCAACACTATCGGCTAAATTAGTGCTGTTCTACAATTATACCTGTTGTTTTTATTGAATCTATCCATGTCTTCAAGTAGAAAGGGTCAGCTCAGTTAATACATGCTCAGTGCTTCGTTTTAACTATTCTGTGATGTGCCTATCATTTTGTTTTTGTAATACAAGTCTGCTTCGGCGCAGATATCCAGCTTCATATCTATTGGCAACTCGTCAAAGACCTTTGCTGCCACGGCGTGATAGCTTCTTCTGCCAGTTTGCAGGACAACATGTTAATTTGCATCCCTGCACTATTGTCCCTCTCATGGTTGGTTGGTTTCCAGCTGTCTTGTTGTCGTGCTTCATACAGCTCCCCACGCCAGTATTCCGTACTTCCCATTCTTCCACCTCAAAGAGGGCGCAAGTATTATCTACATACGCCAGAATATCGCAATTTGTCTCGATTTCTGAAATATTATCCAGTATGATAGTAAGATGATCCGTAACCGATGACCTCACTCTTGAGGACAGTAACTCCTATTCTGACTCGTTGTTGCTTGTAGAAGCTGGTTATCCTCGACTATAGGCATTTCACCACCACTTTGGCTCGTTGACGAGGTGGGTAGGTTTTCAGGACGCTCACTGATCGATGACCTCACTCTTGTAGACAGTAACTCCTATTCTCACGCATTGTCGCTTATAAAAGCTGGTTATCCTCAACTATAGGCATTTTATATCGTATAGGACTTTTGCCCCGTAGTTTACCTTGTCCAGGTGGTCAAACTGATGATTCACATTCCTCAGGTCTTTTGCTTCGTAGACCTTGACCACCTGGACAACGTAAACTACGGGGCAAAAGTCCTCGAGCACGGAGATCAACAACTCGATGACAACGATAGTAAAAACTACGAAGCGGACGACCTGGGGAATGTAAGTCATCAGTTTGACCACCTGGACAACGTAAACTACGTGGCGAAAGTGCTGGAGGACGGAAATCAACAACCCGATGCCAACAAACAGTGCAAACTACGAAGCGAAAGACCTGGGGAATGTAAATCATCAGTTTGACCACCTGGATAACGTCAACTAGGGGGCAAAAGTGCTGGAGTACGGAAATCACGAGCCTAGCGACCTGGATACCGAACGCTACGAAGCAAAAGACCTGGGGAATGTCAATCACCAGTTTGACTACCTGGACAACGTCAACTATGGGGCGAACGACGTAGGGCACGAGAATGACCGACCGGGCGACATAAATACTAAAACTCACGAAATGTAAAACCGAAATTTCGGGCAAAGTTCATACGACGCGGGCACTATCAGTTTGACAGAATTGATACGAGACTGAGCACGTCACTTTACTGCCGTATTATTGGTTAGACTAAACCTTCTATAACTCAGCAACGACCGGGCCCTGGAAGTTTTTGATAAGGAACCTTATTCTTAGATTTCGACAAGGAATCTGCATGTGAAATATTTTCCGCGACTTGGGAATCACGCTGTATATTAGGGTGATTAAAAAAAAAAAAAATTTCTTCATTTTTCTTACTAACAGGCTCAAAATTTTCATTTGGCCATAAAATGATGCCTGTTAAAATATGAGCTCTTAATATTAATATTAAGATGGAGCGCATCGCACTTTTAGATTTTCCATAAGAATAACATGTGATAAATTATTTTTGCTTCTTCTGATTTTCATAACTAGCAAATGATACGTCACACAAAGAATCTACAGATATGTTTGTGTAGAGAATTGAATGAAAAAAAAAATTAAAAAATAATTGATTGATTAATTAAATTAATTAATTGAATAATTGATTAATTACATCAAACTTTGACCTTGAATAACTTTTGAACGAGTGGACTTATCAGAAAATCACTTCGAACTTTTTTGTACAGCATTTAATTCTCTACAAAACTGTGTCTGTGGAATTCCTGTGTGACGTATCAATCGCTAGTTATAGAAATCAGAAGAAGCAAAAATAATTTATCACATGTTATTCTTATGGAGAATCGAAAAGTGCGATGCGCTCCATCTTAATAATAATATTAAGAGCTCATATTTTAACAGGCATCATTTTATGGCGAAATGAAACTTTTGAGCCTGTTAGTAAGAAAAATGAGAATTTTTTTTTTTTTTTTGAATCACCCTAATATATATATTAGGGTGGTTCTTATTTTTGTCATTTTAGAATTTCAATAGGGCCACCCCTACAACCCTTTCGAACAACTCGACAAAATTCCCTGTCAATTTTGAGTTTTTAATAATCATTCGATCCGCAAGACGACGAAAGTTTACAATGGGGAATTGCATGTATTTTTCAAAAAGAAACTTTGAATTTCTATGACTCCGATAGTTATTGATGAAAAAATCTGAAATTTGGTATAGTTGTTTGTACTTGTATGATGTACATAATGGTATGTATTGGAAATTTTTTAGATAATTATATTTTCACCTTTTAATGCTCAACTTTCAGAAACAACTTTTTTTTTCATCACATTGAAAGGTGAGACTAAAATTATCTAAAAATTGTTCTAACGCACCATTTCGTACATCATACAAGTACAAATAACTATGCCAAAATTAAGATTTTTTCATTGATAATTATCGGAGTTATATGAAAATTCAAATTTGTTTTAAAAAATACATGCGATTTCTCATTCAGAACTTTCGTTGTCTTGGGGGTCAGGTTAATGTTATTATTCAGGGCTCAAACTTGGCAGGAATCTTTTCATTGATTTGCTAGGGTTTTAGGGGGGCAGGTCCATTCAAATTCTTAGACAAGGACCACCCTAGTGTATATGGATACTTGATTACAGAGTTCCTAAGAGACTAAATGATGAATGAATCGTATATTAAAGGAATAGAAATACTTGAAAGTTTCTTCTTACTTCTTTATCATAAGATTATATATATATTATATCATAGGAACTGGTAATACTTTGGCACATATTTTATAATGTCATTTGACGCAAATCCTATAAATAACAACCTGATAATTCATACATCTAATGAAGCATATCGAATATAATACAGATCTGAGGTTCGTAGAAAATGATCTGATTTATAAATGTATCAATAATGTCGTATTTAATCATTGAATACTTGACCTCAACTGAAAAAAATTTTTTTACCCGTCAAGCATATCATTTCACAATCAACTACGTTTAATAATTATATTCAGAACTGTAATATATTCAATATTTTGTAATGCATAGTAGAAATAATAGTGGGACTAAAATTGAAAAATTAAAATAGAAGTTGTAACAATTCAACAATTGTATACGGTACTTGTAGCCTTCTATGTATATTAGTTTTCATAACTATTATAGGTAATATCACATGCAAAAATATGCAAATCAAAGAAAACTCATGGCATTTTCGACTGGGCTACAGCGAGCTACATTGGTGTAGTGTAGCTATCTTCATCCTCTTTCTTTTTATGAGGAAGAGAGAGAGAAAGATGGCCACACTACACCAGTGAAGCTCGGTATAGCCAGAGTCAAAAATGCTATTACTCTACTCGTTAGAGCGAGGGGTTGAACGAAATCACAAGCAATAATTGCTTACAAGAGAAAAACCGAACAAAAAACGAATCAATAAAGCGAAATAATATACTTCAGTACGATAAAATATAAAAGTATTGAAAAATGCGATAAACTTATATGTTCTATAAACATATATACTGTTGGTGAAATTATTGCAGCTTTAGAATAGGGTTCAGAAATCACGATTATAATCTATAACCTGCAGGAAACTGACTGTGATACTTATAAAGTATTATTTTTTTTTGAATGTTTAAAGACTTCTCTGACGTAGCGTTGTTTTGCTTGGCGAAACCACTCACTTCCCACTTCTTCAAATTCTTTGTCAGTGTGATTATATTTGGCCGATATTACATCTGAAAATACAGGTGAAAATATCTTGCTGAGTATGTGAGCTATAAATCGAACTACAATTTTAGATACAGCTGCATCAGAGTACGGTTCCTTGTAGAACAATTATATCAATACACCTATATGTTATTATAGGTGCATGAATACTAACGAACCTTTGATACACTTCATTATCGCGAGATCGTTGACCTTAAAGTTTCCACGATGCCCTAACCATGATGATTTCGTAGCAAGTTGATTCGAAAATACTTTTCTGAGAATTCGGGTGGAAGATTCTTTCATTCCAGTTCCTCCGACTCTTTTAAGACAAAGAATCTATAATCAATTCGAACAAATTCCTTCAAAATTGAAATTCCTATTACTAAAGCGCAATTTTGTGATCGAATTTCAGATTGAAACTTTTTCCATTTAGGAAATAATTATGTCCACAGCTACCTCTACGCACGGTTGATAAGTTTTTGGAAATACACTCACCACATTCGACTGTGAAATTGTATTTCCTAAATCAGCTTCAAATTTGGCCACTTCTAGTCGGTTCTTGAAGGGAAACATAGCTTCGATGATATCATATGTAATATCTGTGCCGCTACAAGATTTTTGTACCGATCGATTTTGTAGAGTCTTTACGATTTCTTTCACTGCTGTTATAGCTACCGATATTTCTGATATCCTCCGAAATACACAGTCAAATTTCGCTGTAATCATAAATAGGAATCATAATACAACAATTTGAATATGGGCATGAGGTTTGAGCAATGCACTTTAGAGCCACCAATTAAACCAACCTTCTATAAGTCCGCGTAATGTGATAGTTGATGTCGGAATATCTGCAAATAGAAAACGGTTATTACCATAATTTCCAGATAATTGAATGATTTTGAACATATAATTACGTGTACACAAACATACCAAAGATTTCTGGATTTTTGATAGGAATTTGTGATGATTTTGGAGTAGACGAAATAGGATAATGGTTCACTGTTGAATCATGATGTGCTCCAAGAGTGTCAAGCAAATCTAAAGTATGCAAATATTCCATATTAAATTTAGGAAGAACATATTGCAGTGTCCTTGTTTGCTACGTCAAGTTGACTGTATATAATTATACATTGTTCAAATTTAATTATTAGGATATCCAATCGAATTGTTTTGGGATGGCTAGTATCGAGAATAGATGAATCATTTGCAAATATAACTACCATTTTGAGTTAGAGTAATGGAATCGGACTCAAATGTGTTTGTCTCGAATGATGAGGACGATGTTGCTGGAGGCACTGTCACTTGACTCTTGTGTTCTGTGGCAGGTAATACTATTTCTGTGGTAAATATTTTTTACATTAATATGAAAAATTTTGTGAAATGAATATACGATTGTATACAAGAGAGTAATAACAACTATTTAAACAATGCCGTGCCCTCACGGAAAATACACTCAATTTTTGAGTGTTAACACTGAATTTTGGGTGTAAAACTCTTAAATTGAGAGTTAACTCCCAAATTTTAAGTGTCGAACTCTCAAATTGAGAGTTGACCCCCAAATTTTAAGTGTTGAACTCTCAAATTGAGAGTTGACCCCCAAATTTTAAGTGTCGAACTCTCAAATTAAGAGTCGACCCCCAAATTTTAAGTGTCGAACTCTCAAATTGAGAGTCGACCCCCAAATTTTAAGTGTCGAACTCTCAAATTAAGAGTCGACCCCCAAATTTTAAGTGTCGAACTCTCAAATTGAGAGTCGACCCCCAAATTTTAAGTGTCGAACTCTCAAATTGAGAGTCGACCCCCAAATTTTAAGTGTCGAACTCTCAAATTGAGAGTCGACCCCCAAGATTCGAGTGTTGAACTCACAGGTTTAGAGTTGACTCTCAAATTTCGAGTGTCGAACTCTCAAATTTAGAGTCGACTCCCAAGTTTCGAGTGTTGAACTCACAGGTTTAGAGTTGACTCTCAAATTTCGAGTGTCGAACTCTCAAATTTAGAGTCGACTCCCAAGTTTCGAGTGTTGAACTCACAGGTTTAGAGTTGACTCTCAAATTTCGAGTGTCGAACTCTCAAATTTAGAGTCGACTCCCAAGTTTCGAGTGTTGAACTCACAGGTTCAGAGTCGACCCCCAAATTTTAACTGTCGAACTCTCAAATTGAGAGTCTACCCCCAAATTTTCAGTGTCGGACTCTCAAATTGAGAGTCGACCCTCAAATTCAAAGTGTCGAACTCTTAAATTGAGAGTCGACCCCCGAATTTCGAGTGCCGAACTCTCAAATTGAGGGTCGATCCTCAAATTGTAAGTGTCGGACTCTCAAATTGAGAGTGGACCCCCAAGTTTTGAGTGTTGAATTCACAGGTTCGGAGTTGACTCCCAAGTTTCGAGTGTCGAACTCTCAAATTTAGAGTCGACCCCCAAGTTTCGAGTGTTGAACTCACAGGTTTAGAGTTGACTCTCAAATTTCGAGTGTCGAACTCTCAAATTTAGAGTCGACCCCCAAGTTTCGAGTGTTGAACTCACAGGTTTAGAGTTGACTCTCAAATTTCGAGTGTCGAACTCCCAAATTGAGTGTGGAGCTCCCGAATGATCGATCGGCTGAAATTACTAAGGTGGTTATAATAATAAAATAGGTATATATAATTCGGATTCAATAAATGGTAGCATATAAGGCGATATAATAAGATTGTTTCGAAATAAAAACAGTTCCATTTATTTATACTGTAATAATAACGCCATTCTTAGATGCAATCTTCATCACATAGGTCATAGAATGTATACAATTACAAATCACAGAATCTTACAATCTCACAATTAACATCATATGATTATCTCGAGCTTGTCCTGGTGGGAATTTTACATACTATCTTACAAAATTGACTGAAAAACTATATACTATATAATTGAACTAGAAAGATATGCATATTATTTTATAAATCATTAAGGTATTGAAATTATTTATAAGATTTATCGATGCAGAAAAGTTTACAAAATCATAACTTTTATGAAATTAAGTGCATATGTATATATAACCTCATGTTAACTTGATAGAATGAAATTGGATATATATATATATATATCTATATTAGGGTGGGCCAAAAAAAGAGACTAATTTTTTTTTTCTTAGTTACCATGAAAATATTGTTCAGGATAACGAAAAAAAAATCCTGTGAAAATTTGAGCTCTTAATATTAATATTAAGAGGTCGCTCATTGTGGTTTTGATTTCCCATTTAAATTACACAGGAAATTTTTATTTTTTTTATTTTGAATATTATTCCGTTCCAACGAATCAGTGTGTTGTAAGAATCAATACATATTCTTGTAGGAAATTAAACGATCTCAAAAAAAGGTCGTATATGATTTTTCGCTCAGTCGACTCGTTTGAAAGTTATTCAAGGTTAAAAGTGAATTTTGACCGTTAATAACTTTCAAACGAGTCGACTTAGCGAAAAGTCATATGGCACCTTTTTTGGAGATCGTTAAATTTGCTACCAGACACTCTAAGGATCATACAATATCCTTGTATATTTTTGTTATTTTCAAATGAAAAAAAAATTGAACATATTTTTGAATGTATATACTTTCAGATAATTAAAACCCCAATCCGAAATTTCGAATAGTTTTCCTTGAAAAAAATTCACAAAAATGACCTTTTTTTCCGGCTCCTAGGTGTATATCTCCCCTTAATAATAAAGAAGAATCGAAAGACTATATATATGGCACAATGATGCGGGGCTAAACCTGAGAATAAACGGTACATATAAAATGAATTCTTTTCTTTTTCTGTACCAAATTGAAAAAAAAGGTTAATCAGCTGGGATTTGAACGTCTTTTTTCACTTCACATTTAGGTAGGCAGTTGACGTGAAAAAAAATCGGCATATTTTTCCTAAAGTACAATAGACTGAGGCTTACTACTTCATGACACCACCCATGCTATTATACATGTGCCGATACATAGCATGCAAAAACGGTGAAATTCAAATTTTTAAATTAACCTTTCCAACGAAAAAGATAAAATATGACCTAATTATTTTAAGAGTTACTCAAGATCACGCGTATACATATATGAAAATAAAAATAGAATTTGATGCGAAATTCTAAATGAAAGACACGAGGCTGTCCACATCAATTCATCTAACCTGCAGACAGAAAAATCTCTCATTTGTTCGGTGATTTTTTTATGGTTTTCCTTGGCTCGAAACATTTTCCTGAGTTTTTTCAGATTTTTCGGATTAAGCCCTTTCTGAGTTATAATTTTTTATAAGTGTTAAGTATGCTTAGGCGAGGCGTTAGACGCTCTCGATGTATGTATATGTACGCGTGTACACTGAACCGAAGGGGTATGTACGTGTGCGGGAGAGACGAGCAGTGTCCGCGTAAGTAACCGACCGAATCGGACGTGCGAAGTCCATACAGCGATCGAATAAGACCGTTTCAGCCCGGCGCGCTTCCGCGCAACGAATAATCGCGAGTGATATACAAGTGTAGAATAAAGAAACATTAAGTGAAGATAAAAATACGTTACAATATAAGATAAAATATATAATCTTTGTCGAATTGCCCGATTTACAGTACATTATATTCATTCTGCATTACATTCCACGAGTATTTATCATCTATTACCCTGACTCTACCATCCTGAAATTAATCAAAGAGAGAAAAGCTAAACATAACTAACATAAGTGAAAAAATGACCATTTTTCAAAATCTTAACGAATACACAAAATTGTATGACTGACGTAGAACAGTCTCCTGTTGGCGAAAATTTCAAACAAATTTTTCCTATATTTTTCTCACCTAATCAAAATATTTCTTTTCTAACTGAGCTCTATGCACCCACCACTTTGATCCTTCCATAGATGTACCTTTATTTCTGAGCTGTACGAATGAACAAAAATTAAATTGGTCGGTCCACAGAAAATATTATTTTGATCAAATATTCACTTTGCCCCGTAAACAAAATGTGGACAAAAATTTTGACCAGGTGAAAAAAAATATAGGGAACATTTGTTCCACATTTTCGCAAGCCAGGGATTGTTCTACTGACAATCATAAACTTTGTATGATTGTATACAGATTTAAAAAAATGGTCCTTCTTTTTCAGTGTAAAAATTGTAACTTAGAAAGGGTTGATCCAAAAAATTTGAAAAATTCAGGAAAATGTTTTAACCCATCGAAAACAACATAAGAAATGAGAGAGCAAATTGAAGATGTTGCAGTCTGAAGGCTAGGTGAATTAAGACAGCCCCATACATTACAAGAAAAATCGGAAAAATTCTAGAGGTTGAAATGCAAACGATATTTGAATCGAATTATACACTGCAGGTCATTTTATGTAAATATGAAACACCCGTAATTTGTGAGCAAGCTAATTCGCCTACATACCCACTAGGGTGGTCGTTAATATAGCTATTTCGGAATTAGATTCATTCATTCCCTTCATTCGAAAGTAAAAAAAAAAAAAAAAAATTTTGACCCCAAATTGAACCCTTTATCTCAATCACAAAGGGTGCCTGTAAAGGCTTACTTTTTTGTATTGATTTTACATTACTTTCGGCTACTTTTTTGTTAAATAAATATTTCGGCACCTCTTAAACGGCTTAAAAATCCATCGATCATACAGATCGTTCATATATACATACAAATATGTGGAACACGATACCGCAAGATATTTGCGGATAATTAACTCAAGGCGAAATGCACTTATTCTACTTTACCATTTCACTACAGAAATATAAGCTATACTGAGCTATACTGAGTAGTTCAAGCGTCACCGATATTTTTCCACATATTTGTATCTATATATGAACGATCTGTATGATCGATGGATTTTTAAGCGTTTAAGAGGTGCCGAAATATTTATTTAACAAAAAAGTAGCCGAAAGTAATGTAAAATCAATACAAAAAAGTAAGCCTTTACAGGCACCCTTTGTAATTGAGATAAAGGGTTCAATTTGGGGTCAAAATTTTTTTTTTTTTTTTTACTTTCGAATGAAGGGTATGAATGAATCTAATTCCGAAATAGCTATATTAACGACCACCCTAATACCCACATTCAATCGGTTTCGACTCTATTTACTAATGGCACAATTACGTATTTTGAATTACCATCAAGAGGTGATGCCACACATTTGTTCAAAATATTTTCAGGAAGGCAAGCAATAATGTTGTGAGTTTTTCTCACAACATTTGAATAACTTGCTGATGTGGTGGTATCTGTGGTACATAATACGTCATCTAATATTTCAAAAGCTCTTCCAATCACTACGAATGTTTTAGAATTATTAGCTTGACGAATACAAAGGACTTTCGTTATTGTGATAAAGGCTCCTGACGATATTTTGATGATGCTATTGTCCCTTTTGCACAGTTTTTCATACGCGCAAGAATGATATAATACATTCTTGTAAATGAATCTCTCATATGATACTGCGTCATCTAGTATCATTTGATTCAAAACAGTTTGTATGGACAACTTTTCAATCAGACTCAAGACGATGCTATTGCCATTTCCGAAAAAAATTAATTGACTTTCTGGGAATAATCGATGACCAGTTCTGGCTTTATAATTTCCCACCATACTCAGGTACAAAGCCTTACCCTGTAAGCTACAATTGTTTTTATTGAAAGTATCATTATACTTCAATGATTGAAGCCGTAAATACGCCTTACAAATCTGGTGTAAGATAGCTTGCGAGTTTTTCAGCATATTCCTCAAAACAAAGTTATAACTTTCGAAGTAAAATGCAGACCATGCCCACAGTGCACCAAAGTACTTGACGGATGAGGGGATGTGGAGTAATAAGTGCACATTAAATTTCATGAATCTCTTACCATATAAAGGTTCAGTGCGAAGGACAAATTCTCTTATTGCTCTCTCTGCTTGCTCAAAATCTTGTTCATTAATTTTATCACTGTTGAATTTCTGTATGGCAAAAACAAGTAATGACCAATGTTTATAATAAACCATTGGAATTAAATCTTTCAAACACGGCAGAGAATAGTAAAGTAAGAAGTTCTTAAACTCTGAAGCTTTCCAATGTTTGATATCTGATATAGATCGAGGCGTTCGCGTTATTTCACAAGGGGGCCGAATGCGGCACAACCGTTCATCAAAAAGATGTTTCTTTGTTCCCAGATACCACGGTTCATTATAATTGCAAGAATCAAACCATGACGTCAGAAACAATCTCACTACACCTAGTAAAACGGAATGCATATATTCCGGCGGAAAAGAAGTTATAATACTGAAAATTGGTAGAAGCATGAGCAGGGAAACACCTTTAACCCCATTCAGAACGGTTCTATCCGTAGTGGCTTTGACAGCATCTTTTTTGTGTTGCTTTTCGGTTCTTTTGCGACCTTCGTCTCCACAATAGACACGCGTATGGCCATTTCCTGTATTTATATTTTCACCGGGATGGAGGCAGAGAGAGCAGCCAAATTCGCCATTAAATTGATGTATGTTTTGTAAAGCACACCTCGCAACAGAGTCTACAGGAGCAAGGAGCGTATGAACTTTGACAGTTATTGGTCCTTGAAATCCCGGCGGCGAACATTCAAACCCATTTTCATGTAGATCTCTTAATTCGTCAACGAAGGGCTTTAAATACAAATCCAGATCTGGCTTTTGTGCAGAACACCATAAAGCGGCCAGCATGATGTTGTCTTTCCTGGTGCGATAGGGCAGCTCATTAATTGCCACCTGTACTGGACACATGGACACCTTCGACGATTTAAAGGTCTGCACACCATCTGCATTCCATTGAATCGTGATGTCATAATTAGATATGATGCCATTTTCTCTGAGCTTCTTATGTGCCTTAGCACTTGTTACATCTGAGAGAATACGAGGTTCAGGACAATCTCTTTGTAATTCGTGAAATACTGGTCCAGATAACAATTTCTGTAGCTGATCTTTCAGAGGTATGTAAGCGAAGTAATGGCAACTCCGATCCAATGAATAGCGATGATGTTGTTTGTGACACGATGTACATGCTGCCAGTTTTTCTTCGTCGAAAATCAACGCAGTGAAGCAATCCGGACAGAAGTAATGTCTTGTGAAATTGACAATACTCGGGAATTTCTTTAAGAAAAGATATTTCGATGGATTTATCGATTCTGGTAGGTGGCAATTGATCAGCTGGAGAAGATCTTCCAGAGCAGCATCAGGTATCCCATGGCGAATAGCAAAACTCATGATCAAAAGATCACTTTCCTCTTTTGTGAGGGAAGAACCTGGATAGATATTCTCCCTTGCCTGGAAATAAGATATAAATCATATTTTTGTAATCATACTCCATAATAATTATTATTCATAAATTCATAAAATATCATCATGATTTTGTATTTATCTAAAAACAGTTTTCTCCGGAGAGGAAACAGCATGTTTATGCGATGCATAAAAAATGTCAGAAATAAATACCTGCTGTGGTTGATTTTCGTATACAGCCTCTGCAAGGTCGTCTTCTAATGCCTCCAGCTCTACGTCTTGTGCTGCAGCCTCGTCCTCATTGTCATTCAATAAGATCTCGTGTGCTCTTTCCTCATCTACGAGCTACAAGTGATGAATATTTATTATACATGAATTTGAATTAGATAAATTATATATAAATTTGCCAAGATCGTTGTATGGTACGTAAAATTAAATAATTGTCAATTAGCAAATTGAATAGTTGTATGATAATTATGATTGAGGAATTAATCACTCAACGTCTTGAATAAATGCATGAATGAATCGTGGTAACGATGTCGTCGCATCAGGTGATAACCTGTTTACCAGGCACACCTGACTTGACTATAGACTATTATATTCATCATGTTGTACTTGTTTTAACCACTTGGGCTCTTGGTTCTTATATATCATGTTCGAGTGTCTGACGTTACGCAGTTAATGACCAAGTTTAAGCTCCTGATTGGCAGAGTTGACTCGCTAGGTGGTTAACACCAGACACTACATCATAATAACTGAAATCCTATCCGTGAGCCTGATTAAAAATTTTGTTGTTGTTGTGACACAGCGCCGAGTAATACCAAGTTAGAGAGACCTAACGTTACTCATCAGAGAGCCAAGTGCCATTGCACAGCAAATTATATAATTATTTCCACAATTTTATTCTTTCAAAATTGAACTCTAGTATATCTTACTTCTTCTGCTAATTGTATCTCATCCATTTCGAGATCATCTTCTCTCAGGTTCATGATTTCAGGATCCACGTTATCAGCCAGGATTTCCTCATTACCTTCTTGTGCAATGTGCAGCGCTCTCCCTTCATCTGGCATCTGAAAAATCATAATACAATTGTTTTTGTGACTATATAATAGCCATCAATTTCTATTGGTACACGAATACAAATCAATTCAAATTAAATTTACTTTACATATATGCATGTATGCATACAAGTAGAGTAAAATTGAAAGAATAGTTGAAAAGTTTATTTTCATCTGAGAAAAAATTCGACACTGGCAGACGAAGTATAGAGAAATCAGCCTTAAGAGGCGCTTCCTACTCTTGTGGATCCTGAGGATCTGTGCAACTTTTTCAAAGTCTCAGTGTGTTGAAGACAACCATTTTTTATCCTAAGACCTGGCACAGACCACATTTGGTTCAGCGGTTCAAGAGACATTACTATGAACTAGTAAATTAGCAGAAAAAAAAAATTATTGCATATTTTGTGGCAAAATCGAATAATTAGAAAAAATCCTTATTAACCGAAGTCAGAGATCTTTCATACTGAAGAAATCTCTCTGTTGACACCTGAATAATGTAGAGAAGTCATAAAAAAAAATCTAAAATATTTTCACCTACGAATATATTTACCTCTACCATACCATCAGGATTGAAACCTTGAAGAAGATCGTTGCCATCGTCAATTTCCATATTTTCTTCAATTTCTGCTCGCTGCATACACACATAAAAAATAAACCTGTATCATTTAGTGAAATTATTTTCAAAAATGATTCTAACTCACTCGAAAATACCTACCTCTCTTTGGAGTTCCTCTTCACGCATTCGACGATCACGTAACGTTGTGTACGGTACTGGTACATTCGGGTCTTTCAGATATTGAAAGTATTTGCGTCGTCTCATTTTTATACACGAAAATCCTCGAGCGTTAATAACTATGCACAGAACACTTGATTGTTTATTTTATATAATCTATTATACGATATATACGATGATGTTTTGATCACAACCTCAATTGCTCATCAGTATCATGGACTGAAGATTTTATTAGACAGCTAATTCTTTATGGGCGTGTGCTAACTAACATTATTAATTTTTTTCTTCACCAACTGGTAGCACTATTAATTATTGGTAGAGTTAATATTTTGGGTAAAAACTATTTATCCGAGACACGCACTCGCAAAGTGACTAATTCATTACGGATAACTGACACTATTCAATTTCCGAGGGATGAGCGCGCACTCGTCGTCCTTTAGTGGAACGCGGAGAGAGGAACAGCCAATGAACAAACGTTTTCTGTTGTAACTGTGAAAAAATTCAGCGGAAGAGCGTTAATGATTGGCTACCACTCGTTCCACGTTCTGCTGTTACAATTCCGTTCCGTGAGGCAGTATCGCATGCGGCAGCCTCGCCGCGGCGCGCTTGTCACGCTGGTATACCAGTATACAGCTATAGCGTATAAACACGGTGGGACCATCATGGCTGCGGAAAACCAAGCCGAGTGATCGTATACATGCTGTCTCTTGTGCAGTTTTGTAGTGAACGCTGTAAGAGACAGAAAGAGGACGTACTCAATCTCAGTCTGTCTGACGACCGTTTCTACTCGAGCGACACCAGGTATGATGCTTCATATCTGTATGCTCCAAGTTTCAACTTAAGGCCCATCCCTAGTCGCCCACCTCCTTTCCATACAATGTAACGAAAAACGGGCCGGGGAGACACATTTCGATGATTATCCGAGCCCAGGCGTCGAAAACGCAAAAAAGGCCAACGTATAGCGCGTTTTCTATTTCAATTCCAAACACATACGTCCAAAAAAATGTTCGTTTCATGCGAAAATAGAGCCAGTGTTTGGTTATTTCTTTTTTCCATCATCCAAAGCCAATGACAATGGAAAATCATTTTGACAATGGAAAAAAGAAATAACCAAACGCTGCAGGCTCTATTTTCGCATGAAATGAACATTTTTTTTTGACGTATGTATTTGGAATTGAAATAGAAAACGCGCTACGATGGCCTTTTTTGCGTTTTCGACGCCTGGGCTCGGATAATCACCGAAATGTGACTCCCCGGCCCGTTTTTCGTTACATTGTATGCAGTATGGAACGGAAGTGGGCGACTAGGGATGGGCCTTAAGCAGCGCTACCAACACGCCGCCATCTTGTTTCTCCGCGTGGTAGCTAGAAGTGACTAGAAGCTTGACTCGTTTCCACTCGTTCCGCATATTTAGGTAAAACAATTGCCACGTTTCAATCAAACATCTCAATTTCTCCTAGGTATGGAGAGATTACGCAATATAAACAACGACGATTGTATTTTGGTCGAGTTCGTGAATGAAAGTAATGCGTTGGCAGTCGGTTATCAAAGCTGGCTGGAAAATCAAGTCGGTGAAGATGAGTTGAAAACCATGATCGCAGAGAAAGATGTAGTCCAAATTTCTTGGCCACGTTGCGATATAAAAAGTGCGCAGCAAATGAAGACAGTTATCAACAACTTGGATGATTCTGATTGGGATCACGTTGCTGCAAGAATCCTTTCAAACGGCGGTAAGTACAGTTTGTTTTTTGCTCATTGCACTCGATATTTTTTCCGGGACCTTAATCTACACGGAAAACCAAACGTCGGTGTGAGCGCCATCTCAGATTGGTCTCAGACCAATCTGTAAGAAAAAATATTTTCAGACGAGTGCTAGGCCTATGCAGATAGTATAGAGGACAATCTGCATTGGAGAGAGGGCCATCCGAGATTGGTCTCACACCAATCTTACATTTATTAGTTCAACATAGTTGCAGAGCCGATGGGCATGTGCGTAGAACCCAGTTTACATAGCAGTACGTCCCATTTTGCATTTGAACACAACCGATGTGCAGATAGTACGTATTCCTACATTACCATTTGGTCAGTTCCCATGTAATATTTACGTGACGACTAGCTGAGACTGTACCTGCGACTATCTAAGATTGGTTTGAGACCCATCTGATATTTTTATTCTCGTGCATATTGGTCTCAAACCAATCTATGATGGTCGCAGGTACAGTCTCAGCTAGTCGTCACGTAAATATTACATGGGAACTGACCAAATGGTAATGTAGGAATACGTACTATCTGCACATCGGTTGTGTTCAAATGCAAAATGGGACGTACTGCTATGTAAACTGGGTTCTACGCACATGCCCATCGGCTCTGCAACTATGTTGAACTAATAAATGTAAGATTGGTGTGTGACCAACCTCGGATGGCCCTCTCTCCAATGCAGATTGTCCTCTATACTATCTGCATAGGCCTAGCACTTGTCTGAAAATATTTTTTCTTACAGATTGGTCTCAGACCAATCTGAGATGGCGCTCACACCGACGTTTGGTTTTCCGTGTAGTTTCACCAGTCGTAAAACACTACAAAGACAGGAGACTTAGTGGTTGAAGCGATGGGTGCCCGTTTATGGCGTCACAAGTGCGCTCCTATCCTTATACCTGGGGCTGTCCACGTAGATTCGACACCCCTCCAGACCACTACATTTCTGATTTGACCCGTGATTTTTTGTATGATCGTCCTTACTTTGAAACACTTTTCTGAATTTTTTGAGAATTTTTAGGTCAACCCTTTCTGAGTTATGATTTTTTATAATAATGAAAATTCGAAAAAGAAGGACACCTGCATTCTTTAAAATCTGAAAAAATTCACAAAAATCGAGTGACTGACGTAGAACACTCTCCCACTAGCGAGAATGTGGAACGAATTTTTCTTACATTTTTTTCACCTACTCAAACATCTCTTTTGCAAATTTTGTTTTTGGTGCGAAGTGAATTTTTGATGGAAATAATATTTCCCGTTACCAAATACAGTAGACTCTCGATAATTCGCCAATCGGTAAATCGCCGTAGCGGCCGGTGAATTTGGACACAGACACAGCCCAACACAACTGACTGCTTCCCACCACAACTGACTGCGCCCCACCACCGCTGCTAAACTCGATCCGTGCGGCCTGATGTGCGCGTAGCGAGTAGTGGCGCAGCACCGGAGTGAAGGCTCCCGCTTACTCGCCACTTCCAAGAATTTTCTGCTCCTACCGTCCGTCAGGCTGCGAATTATCGAGAATCTACTGTAGTTTGATTCTTATTTGTTTTCATTCGTACACAGCTCAAAAAATACAAAATTATACCTCAGAAAGGGTTAACCTGAAAAATCTGAACAAATTCAGAAAAGTGTTTCAAAGCAAGGACAATCGTACAAAAAATCACAGGGCAAATCGGAGATGTTGCGGTCTGAAGGGGTGTCGAATCAGCGTGGACAGTCCCATATGCAAGTGCGAGCTGGGCACACTCGCACTCACACTTCGACCGCTCCTAAGAATAAGAACGTTACTCGCGCGCTCTGCTGATAACGACTCAACTCAGGAGCTCTTTAGTCCGACTATAGCGATTCCTTTACTCAGACTATAGAGGACCTGAGTTGAGTCTTTATTAGCAGAGCGCGCAAGTTACGTTCTTATTCTTAGGAGCGGTCGACTTGTCAATTGAAACACAGCCTTCGTATTTGATTAGCTAAATCAGTGTTTGTTTCAAAATAACTCCTCATTCTTTTTCCTTCGGGATTCAACTTTTAGAATGGACGAAAATGCACGATGAAATGACATCTCTGGAGAAATTCAACATGCAGAATCCATCAAAGAGAGAGAGAGAAGATATCTTCTGCGAAGGTCTTCCGAAAACAAGGATGTCACCAAAGAATCCTCTCCGCCAATAAAGGTTTATGTGCCGCCCAACTTTGGTTCAATCTTTGACAATACTATGAGTTTTAAAAAGTTTTCTTTCTGAACTTGGTAACTTGAGGAAATGATTACGTTGCCAGATTTCTCAAATTGTCAAATCGTCGTTTAGAGGAGGACGCAACATAAACGACAATGAGTCTTTAGATCATTGAAACAATATGGGATTTGAAAAACAAATTAGTTACCTATAGGAGTAGCGAGTAATTTTTGAATAGAAGTTGGCACAACTTTTTCATTGATCAGATTGTTGTACAGTAATGTTCATCGATGGTGTCCCCGTGGCTCGCTATTTTTTCCAGAATCGAGTTTTACTTCTATGAATATTTTATTTGCCCGTGACCAGTGGAACCTTCAGGTTGTTAGGAATATGACAGCTGCGTGTTGGAGCAGAGTCACGAAGTAAGCCACTGGTAATTGGCAAATAAAATATGTGTAGAAGGGAAATTTGATTTGAAAAAAAGCTAGGGCAAATAGTGAGTCACAGGGACACCATCGATGAACATTACTGTACACAGGTATACTAATTCTTTATTTGTCTTCCATTCATTAGCAGACTAATAGGCGTTCGTTGAAGAATAAAGAAAATGCAAGTCGAAAGAGAACTGCTGACATTTTAAAAGATTTGACGATGGATAAAAATGTTCAGCAAAAAGATAACGTAAATAAGAACTTGTATTCAACTATTTGCAATGTGATTTGAGTAAATCAAAATGACTTATTGTTCTACTAAAGACGTAAAACTTTAAATTGTAGTGGAACAAGAGTACTGATGATGACAGCATCACTTCCGATTACGAACCTGGGCACAAGAGAAGCAAAGCTGATCTGGAAAATGATGTCAGAGTGCTGAAGTTTGAGAAAAGCAAACTGAAAGAGCAAATGAAAAACTATGAGAGCATGATGGTGACGTCGGCATGTAAGTTACTGTTTATCGTACAGATGTCCTTTAATCTAATTATCAGCTCTTGATTAGAATTTTGATTTTTTATTCTTACAGTGGTACCTAAATTACAACAAGAATCGGAAACTCTCTTATCAAACTTGCGTGATGCCAATGCAGTTTTTTCAAAAATCTCCTTTGTCTGTACCAGTTGCAAGAAAACGTTCAAGGTAAACCGAATTCCGTTTATTTCATCCGTTAATTGACTGATTGATGGTAATCTTGTTGAACCAGTGCAGCTGTTGAATTTACGTACGGTGTATTTCTATAAGAATAACAAAACTGCATTTAATTCGTTCTTGAACATTCATCATTCAAGAAATTAGGAGCCTATAAAAACTAGAATGAAAATTGATATTGATTCTACAGAAACTAAAGTAAAACCATTGTCACCTTTGGTAACAGATTTCCAAGCATCGTTACAACTGTATTGTAACATAGCTCTTTATTACAGAAGCCCAATGCTGCAGTGCCAGTATCTTTCTTGAATATCAAACAGACCTCTCATCAAATTAAGAAAGAGGTAATCGAAGCGATCGATCATGCAGACCATGAGGAATTGCCAGCTTTGTGGAAGACTCCTGACGCTCGAGAAGAAAGTATATCAGAGAGTGAAGATGCAGGTCCATCGAAACAAGAACCAGTAAGTTTATGAGAACTATTGACTTACTACTGTCTATGAGAACTAGTAAGGTTTTGTCCTAATTGACGACGATGAATTAATTATTATCCTGGTTGTATGATTATTTTTCCAATGCAGGACTTGAAGAGTCACTTTTGATGCCTCCAATTGTTCTGTAAAATGGCACGTTATATGTATTCGTGAAGTTGTGAAACATAATCCTTATTTTAAATTTTGTTCTTTTCCAGACTGCGCATTCCATCGTATATCCCGAAGACGTATCAAGTGTGAATGAGAGAGCAGCAGAAATCGTATCTAGTCCTACAATCGATACAAAAATTACTACACCGGCTGAAGTAATTCGGAGTGAGGAAGTGGCTGATGAAGGGGTAGGTTATCATTTCAGTCGACAAAAAAAATTTCAATGACATTGGTTGTTACTCTTTGGTCTTCAAAATATCAATGTCAATTGATTACACTGGTCAGCAATGGTTTTGTTTCCCTGGATATTCGAGTGGTGTTAGGAAGGTTTAATTTTAATGACTGAGCGTAAGTGTACATTTATTAAATTGGTCTAGTTATTTATACAATCGACATTTTCATATCCGACCTGAAAAGCAATATTCACCTGAAAAATACGATTTTGTTTCAATATTCCATTTTTTTTTATCAATTAAGTACTATCAGTGGCTTTAGATATACTTGATCTAATCATATAAAATTGAAAGAAACATTGAAAATATCATAGTATGTATGGTAAGTGCGGATAAAGGCGAAATGTGCCTCGGGTGTTTGTATGCTCGCCGTTCGTGCTGCAAACTTCAAACTCATCTGAAATCGCCTTCTTTTTGCCCTTGCATCCAATCTAATATACATGCGCCATTCCACCAAATCCTGTACGTAAATCTGGGCTCCAAATTTTGTATGTTTTTTCTTATGAGTTCTTTACATTATTCAAGAGTCAGCAAAATAATTTCTCGAGTATGGAAGATCTCTGACGTCAGTTAATAAGGTTTTTTTTTTTATAATTATTAGGTTTTGCTTCGAAATTTTCCAATCTAATACAGTGATTCGAAAAATTGCTTGAAAAAAAAGGACGACTTTCAACCGGAAATTTTCAGAATTTTTGGCAGATTTTAATCGCTTATGGGAAATCTCATTGTTGACACCTGAAGAACTCATAAAAACATGATAAATTTGGAGGTCGGAATCGCATACGTACTTTGGTGGAACGGCCCATATCCTACTATAGCATAAATACGAGAGCCAATCTGATATATTACATTTTTTTGCGTAAATTCTAAGTTTTAATACATCAAAACTCACTGAAAAAAGCAAAGCAGAAATTTTTTTTCATTGTTCAGCTGTGTTAATTATTCTTCAGTGAATTTTGTGTTCAATAATGCTTCGTCATGATTGTTTATTCGTTCAAGAAATTGTTTTCTGCCTATAATATACAGCATGACATGAATGTTCAAAGTCTACTTGTAGATTATGGTCGATCTGGGGCACGGAGTGAAGATCCATAACACTGTACTACAATCCTGCTCGATGACAGATGTCTCGAAATTAACGAACGACCTGCTGAGAGCTCTTTTCGATGTGGCAGATTTTGCAAAATGCTCCTGCAGCGGCAAAAAAGGCAAGAAGAAGAGCGACGAAGACAAAAAACCTCCGTTGGATAAAAATAAAATTGATGCAATCACAGGTACCTAAATATCCCAATTGAAATTTGAATAATTCGAATGGGAAGTGGTAATTTGAAAATTGGTGACAACTATTCACATAAACCTAGCAGTACGTACCAAGTGTTAACGAATCTTTATATTGGATTTCAGATTACGTCAAGAAGCGTTTCTCGCAACAAAGCCAAGCATCTGGTAATATCGAGAAACAGGTTAAGACCATAATTCAAAACAAATGTAAAAATGTTTCGAAAACCTACAAAAAAATTACAACGTAGTCACACTTGTCAGCAAGAGGCTGGTACTATTATGTCAAGTCTGAAATCTTTCATTATTTCTAAGCTCAACTTTAACTGAACATAATTTAAGTGTTATTATGTATGTACAGGGTTAATTCTTACCGATGATACAGTGTGACGAAGATGGCTAGAATCGATCATGAAAAAAGCTTTCAGACCCTTTCGAAACAATCCAAGAGTCGACTGCAAGCTTTTTTTTCGATTCTAGCCATCTTCAGACAGTATAATATTGCTAGAACGCCCTGTGTATTAAGGTGCTTCCCCAGGCGATTCCAAAAGAACTGAAAACATTGGGAAAAAAGGTGTTATTAAACGGAATATCTCTGCCTGGGCACCGAAATCAATGAAACAAGCTCTGTAGCGCAATTTTGTGCGTGATTGCGAACACGTATGCCCGAAAATAGAGAAGATATCCATGTAAAACGTTTTAAAAGCCGTTTTACATGGATTTTTTCTCTATTTTCGCGGAAAAAAAAACATTTTTTTGGCCGTACGTATTCGCAATCACGCATAAAATTGCGCTACAGAGCTTGTTTCATTGATTTCGGTGCCCAGGCAGAGATATTCCGTTTAATAACACCTTTTTTCCCAATATTTTCCGTTCTTTTGGAATCGCCTGGGGAAGCACCTTAAGTTTAGAATCATTTTCTTTTTATATTGTTGTTTTACTCATAAACTATAGTTTATAAGGTGGTTTTCTTATTATCAGCAAGAGGCTGGTATTATGTCAACTCTGAAATCGTTAACTATTTCTTACAAATAAATTCGATAATATATGAGTATAATAATCATGTAAAGGGTTAATTCTTGAGGACATTACCCCTAAATGAGTGTTAAGCTCCACAGCGATACCCTCAAATGGGTGTCGATCCACCTAACGGACATTACCCTCAACTGAGTGTTACACTCGACAGTGATACCCTCAAATGGGTGTCGACCACCCAATGAACGTTACCTCCGAGTGAGTGTAACACCCCATAGTGATACCCTCAAATGGGTGTCAACACCCAATGGACGTTACCCCCAAGTGAGTGTAACACCCAATGGACGTTACCCCCAAGTGAGTGTAACACCCAATGGACGTTACCCCCAAGTGAGTGTAACACCCAATGGACGTTACCCCCAAGTGAGTGTAACACCCAATGGACGTTACCCCCGAGTGAGTGTAACACCCAATGGACGTTACCCCCGAGTGAGTGTAACACCCAATGGACGTTACCCCCAAGTGAGTGTAACACCCAATGGACGTTACCCCCAAGTGAGTGTAACACCCAATGGACGTTACCCCCGAGTGAGTGTAACACCCAATGGACGTTACCCCCGAGTGAGTGTAACACCCAATGGACGTTACCCCCAAGTGAGTGTAACACCCAATGGACGTTACCCCCAAGTGAGTGTAACACCCAATGGACGATACCCCCAAGTGAGTGTAACACCCAATGGACGTTACCCCCAAGTGAGTGTTACACTCGACAGTGATACCCTCAATTGGGTGTTGACATCCAACAGAAAACCCTTCAGGTGAGTGTTAACACCCAAAAAATTCCAACCTCAAATGATTGACACCCAACAAAGGATCAACACTCAATTGAGAGTCAACACCCAAGTTAGGTGTACGAAAGTACACCTTAGTTGAGAGTTATTATTGAGGGTTATTTTGAGTGTTTTTTGGGTGTTTTTTTTGAGTGTATTTTCCGTGAGGGTGGTGAGCAATCATTTGATTATATCTGTGAATAAATTGATTCAGTACCCAGCGAAGGCTCATGTAGTATTTGAGAAGATACTATCTGTGGTTTTCTGATTGGTTCCTTACTTGGTCCTGCTTCATTGAGTTGCGAAGCTGAAAATCATCATGCGTTCAGTATAGATGGAACACGTGATTTGAGAGTTTATACAAGATAGAATGAAATTACTAATTGTTTTAATTAATTATAATAATGACCTGATTTATATTCGGCTATAACACGCGTGCCTAGAACAAAGTGTTTGAAAATTATTTTCATACGATAATGAAAAGTGATTATAGCCAAATACATGAAATGAATAAAAAAATTGATTGGATGAATCGTATCTTGCATCTATAGAATCACCTTGTAATTTTTCTTCGGCATAGTCAAATAGAATTGGTATGTCATCTATAAATATTGTTTTATCTATGTTTAAATTGGCTGGGGAAGAAGGAAGTTTAATTTGTTTAATTTTCGATGGTACATCTTCCTCATCAGAAGTCTCTTGTACAGTTTTCAAGGAAGTTTGCTTCCTTTTTCTGTTACTACGGTCCTTATTGGTATCAAAATCTCGTTCATCACCCGATGAAACAAATTCAGCTTTTTTCCGAGCATCTTCGATTGTATCTGCACTGAAAAAAGATACAGAGTCTGGCGCTGGCATAACCTTTTTGAAGCAGTACGATCACACGCCTACTCATGCGCGCTACGGAGCATCCCACTTTTCGAGCGCGGTCATTTGAGAATACCTATCATGCTGCGATTGCAGCTACTGCGCGCGTGGTCATCGCAGAGAGCGAGACTATCAAGCGCTCGGCTTGTATTTATGAAAACTGAGTGGCTGATCATCGCAGAGTGCGAGGGTTGAAGACGGCGGCACTGATGGGGCGCACTCATTATAATCTTTTTTGTTCATTTCCTATTTATTTATGCACAATGTGAGTTTGAAAATTTTAATATTTTCATAATAAAACGATATAGGGGAACGTGGGGCAGAACGGGCAGTGGGCAGCGCCACATTTTATAAAAAATCATTTCCGACCACATTATTTTTTTTTCGTTTTGGTGCCCGTTCTGCCCCGCTGCCCGTTCTACCCCACGTTCCCCTGTATATATATACTGAATGTAAATACGAAGGCGTTACTTGCCGATTTTTGATTCAGATTGAAAATGATTGAAATGATTCAGTAATTGATTTATTATGAATGATTAACATAATTATAATAAACACCAAGGTAAAGTAAAAAATTGATTCATGGACATAATTCACATAATGTTATACCTACAGTAAATTAGGCAGTTTTATAAAATATATCGTGGAATAATACAGTGCCAGTATTCATTTTTTATGGAAGTTTCTATTGAATTAACCTGCATAATTAAAGGCAGATATTCGTGATTGATATCCCTATCTTTTTCTGGTTTGTGCGATACACGATACACGTGATAGTGACTATCAAATTGAATTTCCTCATAAGACTCGATCGTAAAAATAACTTCATCATTAAGTACTTTTATTTTAATGATTTTACCAAACTCTTTTTGGAGACCATTCATATTGGTGACAACAAAATGCCCCGGCCTATACTCTATACCATTGATTTTTACAAATTGATAGCACACTTCCGAATCTTTTGACAATATTGGCCCAAATATAGTTGAATTTTCAGTTCGAAATGTATGAATCATTTGACACATTCTAAGTACCTGTTTTATTGCAATGGTCTGTAGTAAGTTTTTGTTACTCGTAGTACTTTGAGCGTTACATTTTAGATTTCTGTGCCGAGATTCAAAATTCATACACCAAAATTTTTTGCAAGGGCCCATCCAAGCCATCAATCTGGCATAATGAAGCAAAAGATGAAATTTAGGTTGTAATGTACCATAAAAATATGAATATGAAGTAAGAAGCTGTTCAATAAGATCTCTTAAATCTCTGAGGAGTCCTGCGTCAACACGCGGCGACATAAGAATATCAATGATTTGCCTTAATACTTTGTACAATTCCCAATGTATATCGTCGTGAGGAATTTTTTCACCTACTAGTATGCCTAAATACTTAACAAGAACTAACATTTCCGCTGCTGACATTTCTACATTCATTCTTAACTTAAGACGATTACTCTTAATCTCAGGCGGAGTATTACTCTCATCACCAAAATCTAGTTCTCTTAATTTGCTATTGAGCCAGGCTTCAGTGAAATAGTGTTTTTCGTAAATGAATGTATACAACAGCTTGCCAATTACATACATGCAAACTCCCTCTAAACCATCATGCATTAGGTCTACGCATTTATTTTCTGTGATGAAAAACCCATCGACATCATTGAAAACGTATTGTTCTTTGATTCCTGTTAGACATACATTTTGCGTTTGAACATCCAAAATATAATTATGTCTATCTCGAAACCGGGCTTTGATTTCAGCAGTCATTGAAGCAGCTTCCTTAGCAGTAACTTTACAAAAACGGCACCAATAATCAGATTTAAAACTATCAATAAACCCACAAATTTGATTGCTTCCTAAATTATCGCCTAAAATAAGAATTAATTGAAGCTTCACGACTTTTTCGACTCCATCTACAAGAATCGTTAAACCAGTTCTAGAAAGAAAATTTAATTCTTCAATAATTTTTCTGAATATTTCCTTATTTGTACATTTTTTGATGTCCTCAGCGTAAATCAATGTTGAGAACAAGATACTACTGAGGCGTGAAGCAATATCAGGTGGAAGACATGCAATACAAAAATAAACAGCTCCAAATTTATTTACGCCGGAATGGCTTCCTAGAGGATTTCTCACTTCTATTTCATCAAAATACATGAAAATTGGAAAAGCAATCTCATTTTTAAACTTTGTCGCATATTTATCTAGCCACAGTTTTCCTTGCATAATATTGGTAATTATTTTGCTATTTTTTTGTAATTCTTGAACATAATTATAAATTTTATTGAACATTTCCGGTATTTCTAGAAACATTTTAAAAGAATGTTTCAAAGGTACGTAAACGCCAAAACTATCAATTTGCACGAACATGGGGTCATTATTAACTATTGAATGTTCCCAAGGTCTTCTAAGTTTAAATTGAATAGGTTCTAAAAACCCTTTTGGTCTTAACAAATTAAATCGTTTAGGTTCACTTGAAACATCCTTGAAAATGTCACAGTGTTCTCGGAAGCATTCGTGAATTCGAATTTTTATTTCTTTAATAATTTCGGTATTATCTGTACTTATGGGTTTTGGAAAACTTTTTTCGACAGCAATTAATACATCTCTTTCAAGTGACGGAAAGTATGTACGTTGAATGAACTCGTGAAATGAATTGATAACTGAATCAACTATATTTCTGGCTAAAGATGGATCGCCATATAGCGATAAAATTATTGTCAAAAGAGCATTTAATATTACAGAGTATTCCATGTTGTATATTAAAAGAAAGCTCAGAAAAATATTTAATTTTGAATGATACTTTAGAGTACCAATACAAAATTAATTATGTTATATAAGAAAATTAATACGACACCTATATCAGAAAGTTATCTATCTGCTATTCTACACTCATATTCCTAACTTTGTTTGCAAATGTTGAGATCGGTAAATACGTCGTAGGTACGAAAGCTGCAGTAAACTTAGAACATAACTTGAAATCAAAAATACACTCTGTAACAAATTGCCATACGTGATTTACAAGCTCAGGCCAACTATGCAGAGCTGTGCACAATTGAAAACATATTTCGACGGCTTCAAATGGATTTTCATACATGTAGGTGTGATCATTGAATATAACGTATCCAGCTGAAATTCGTGAGAGTGGACCGACGAAAATCAAGTAGGGGTGCTTTTTTATTTTGTGCCTTACTTTCCAATCATCAAAGTCTTTCTTTTCGTTAGTAAAATTGTTTGGATCCTAATGAATGTGGTTTAATTTATGACCAAAATTAGTTAGGATCATATAAAAGCATCAATTCGTATACATTATAAAGGGTTAAAATTACCTGTATATGCAAAATAAAATGCTTAGAAATATCTGCCTTCGTCAAAGTCAGGGTATTTTTTGATTCGTAATCCGTAACCTTTTTACTATAACCAGTTAAGGCTAAAGGCAAAGTGAGTAGGGCCAATATAGACTTATCCGCTAATATAAAATAGTACATTATGCAACTAGGGAATAATCGGTTTTATTCCCGTGTTCCATATAGGACTTTATTTCCGACTGACCCGTAGCCGTATTCGAAAAGTGGGACCTATTTTCATTTGACTGTATTGTCTGTGAGTAAAGTGATCGAATACGAGTATTTTGTTGGGATCGAAATGTTAATAATTAATCCTCCTGTGTCCACACGATATTTTGCCCTACACATGAGTGGAACGTTTGTTTCGAGAAAGTCAGGAAAGAGTCCGAAGATCTTGGAAAAGACGACCTTTGACAGACCACTGTGCGTGGCGGCGGGGTCCAGGGGCGAAGCCCCTGGTGGGGCCGAGGGGCGAAGCCCCCGTGGGGGGGTTCGGGGGGGCGAAGCCCCCCCGACTAAGAACAAGACCAAAAATCTCAATAGAAAAAAAAAAATGGAATTCATTTGCGTTCTATTTATCAACTTGAAACGTGAACATATGTTATAACAATACTGCTTTTAGAACTTACACATATCACTTATATATGTATCATTTTTTTTGTCATATTTTTCTGTAGTTATTCTTTTCATTATGAAAGAGTAGTATTATTAATCTTTAAATAAATGAAAGCATTTGTTGTTAAAAGAAAAATCATTATTATTTCTTCCTTAATGTTTCAGTGTGATTATTTTATAAGTCTGAAAGCTAAAATTTATTGAAAATTTAAAGTAATATATAAAGAAACAGTTCAATATTAAAAAGAAAAGATAGAAAATAAGTTACACTGACAACTGCGTTTGCGGGAGAAAAAGTGAATTTGCGGGAGAAAAAGTACTTTTTCTCCCGCAAATTTACTTTTTCTCCCGCAAATTTACTTTTTCTCCCGCAAATTTACTTTTTCTCCCGCAGAAGTGAATTTGCGGGAGAAAAAGTATACTAGGGAATCAGATACCACTTTAGTCCCGCTTTTCAGGTAAATAAAGTGGTCTTTACGATCGAGTCGGGAATAAAGAAATAATTCATAGTTTATAATAATTTTATGAAATAATCTCGAACTTGTGTAATCTAATTGGTAACGCATGACACTATGGAATTTTCGACTTTGGCTGCGCGGAACATGGTGAAAAAGAGGGTCATTTGTTCCATGTGTTGAAAAAAAAAATTTACCTTGCTTTATAAGATCGCTATTTGTGTTTAGAAACTCTGTAACGTCCTTAGTTTTGCTCATTTGCTGAAGAATGACGGGTGCTTTCTGAGGCCAAACAGTTTGAAAGCGTGTACTAGCGTTTTGAATTTCATATGGGGGTGACGTATTTTGGGCAAGAGTAGTGATTATTCGTTTGAAATCAGAAGTGAGCTGAATTGATTGAATTTGAAAAAATCACACACACAAAGTGCTCTTTTACTTACAAAAACAATTTCATCTGTTTGCTTCAAGCACTTGAACGTGTTTGTGTACGCTAAAACTTTATCTTTATCTTTGTCTTTATTGTCTTTCTTTGATGATTTTTTTGCTTTAGGTTTAGGGTCTATAGGGTCTTTAGGGTCTTTTGCCTCAGCTGAAGAGTTGGTCAAAAATGTATGAGTTCTATAAGCGAAAGTTTCATCCCACTTCTTCTTTACTTCATCGAATTCATACGGAGCACGGTTCACGTCAAGCAATATTTGTAAATCTTGATTCGGTGATACTAATGTGGGGAAAAATTGCAAAAAAAGAATTTGAAACATTTCTAAATTAGTTAAAATGGTATTAAACGGTATTTCATTAATTTTACTTTCATTAATATCAGAATGCGGTCGTTTTCTAGTTCTGTCGGGAATTGCAGATATGAGTCCAGCTAATCTACCCTCTCCGAGATAGTATCTGTACCGATTATAAAACGGTCCTTGGATTCCAATAGACTCGTCTAAACCACCACCACCTGATCGGTAGGGTCTATACAATAAATCTGTGTCTATTCCTGGAAACAATTCTTTTATATCTCCTATGTCCTTTAGAAATTCTTCAGTAGTTATCCTAAAATTCATTGAAAAAATGAGTGCCATAAAAAGACGCACATTTTCGTTTTTCACAAATGTAAATACGTCAAATCCTGCCAAAGATACAGCCATTTGAATGGAAAGATGTTAAAAAAATGGTAATCAACGAAAAAAAAACGTCAGAATTTTTTTTAGAAATGTTAACACTCCGTGAATGTTTCTCAATAAAGTAACTCGATTTTTCAAAATTATTTGGGGATTTTTTTTTTCACTTACTGAAGTGACATGGATCACCTCATATATTATTTTATTTCAATTTTCGAGATACGCCATAATTAACTTTTCTAAGAAACTTACTTATAATCTTTTTCCCTTTTCAGTCTTCGTAAAATGCAAAAGTTTTTTAACTTGTCAACGTCTAATAATTTACTGTGTTTGAATTTTCCTAGAATTATTTGACCCAGCGTATCATCATTTAATGCATAAAAGAGACGATTTTTGGTGAAATCAAATGAATCTAGAAAAATATCCGAGAAAATATTCCTTAAAATTTCACAAAACATTTACAAATGATTAAAAAAATGTATTTCGATTACTTATTTTAGTGGCAATATAAGATAAAAATAGCAGGTAAAAAAGTAATACTCTAAAAACAAGAACAATAAGTGAATTTTTTTCATGAAAATAGAGCAGCCAGATAACTTCAAATATAAGGCAACATTTGCCGAATTTTGTAAAACGTTGAAATCAAGTGTCATCATATTGGGGCCGGTTCGAAGTTTCGAATCATCAAAGCTTCGAACGGTCAAATTTCCGAATTTTAGTGCAGCGAACTCACATTTTTCAGAAAGGGTATTTCACCGAAAGTCTATGTAACCGATTTAAAAAGTTCCGAATTGCAGCACACCGAAGGTTCAAAATTCCGAAAGGTCAAAACTCCGAAAGCTCAATATCCGAAAGGCCGAAACTTCGAAACTATTGAACATCAAGCCGTCGCGCGTCGTTTAATCGACACGATAAGAACACGTTCGATCTTTTGGAATTTGGAACTTCGGAATCTTGGACTTTCGGAACATCGGACTGTCGGAGCCTTGAGCTATCTGCATTTAGACTATTCGAAATTTTAATTTTCTGAACCCTAGTCTTTCTGGAAATTTCGAAATCATTTAGAAGATTCGAAATTTTTACCGTTTGGAGCTTTGAAGATTCGGAACTCTGAACCGGCTCCATCATATTTGATATTGTAGGTTTACACTATTGTTCAGAATCAAAATAATTGAATTTTTTTTCATTTCTACGACTATATTGCTATTTCACTTGACTTTGTTTCTCCATAAATGTTTAAAAAAAATTAAATCATTTGTAAATAATGTTCTGAATTGGGTTCCATGAAGTGATGCAATACCTGGAAGCTTTGGATAATAAAGTTCCGTGCTTTTTACTTTTATTTTCTTTACATTATCATTTTCATCTCCAAAAACGTCTTCAGAATAATCAATTTCCATGGTATTCAATGTGCCATTCATACTATGATCACCACTAACTTCTGTTAGGGTTTTAGGAGGAGTTATAGGTACAGGCAAGGATACAAGTACCAAAGGTGTTGAATCATGCGATTCTTCTTCAGCCATTGCAACCCTATCATGTTTTAGGTTATTACCATCATTGACGTTATTTTGTACCAAAGCAACGTAAGACGAGTTAAGGTAGTAGTCTCGCGAAACCATCAGCCAAGAGTTTTGAGGGCGCGTAATGGTATTTGCTCGGCCATTTTCCGGGTTCTACTCAAAAACTTTTGATAGTTATTATTATTTTATTGTGAGCATTTTTACTATCATTATTATTATTATTATTATTATTATTATTATTATTATTATTATTATTATTATTATTATTATTATTATTATTATTATTATTATTTTATTAATTATATTCATAATTTTGAAGCTTCTATTTCTTGTTTGGAACGGTGAGAACAGATAATTTTTTTTTTTAATATGTAGAAAGGAGTATTCTACCATTGGGCGAAGTTTTTTCAAAATCTATTTCGTCGTTTTTTTTTATAGCTAAAGTTCGATTTCGGCCATAAGACCGCGTGTGAAAAAACGATTTTTCGATAATTAATATCTTGACTTCTGAACGGTACAGTTCCTCCAAACTAAGTCAATGTTTTTATAGCACTAAAAAGATCATCTATAAAAATTCGCATGGAAATCTATCTCAAAAAGTTTCACGAGACTACTACCTTAAAACTACCAGCAAATAATTCATATTTAGCTATAGCATAATCATCGGGATAAATTTCACGAGATTGGCGTCATCTCCTTCGAATAGTTGGGATAAAAACTGTTTACTCAAGAATAAAAAAGTATCTTCTATAACGCCACCACCTATACTGGAGACATTTCATCTTTATAAGCTAGTGGAACCATACCAATTTATACATTTACATTCTGTAGACCTTTGAAAAAAAAACGGTCTATATTTGCTAAAAATTCACTAACCCGGTGGAAAAAAGTCGGAGAAAAAAAATTTCTAGAACAGTTTAGAAGAGCAGACCTGAGGCGTGTCAACCATTATCATGAAAATTTTGAGCGATTTTGTTTCACCCCCGCAGCTAAGTTTGAAAATGTTATGGTTATGGTTATGTTTTTTTTATATTAATATATCACAGTATTTATGAATCAAAACTGACTGTGAAACTTTTGAAATATTACCTCCGAGAATTACAGGTGTTTGTCAAAGCACTTGTTCATTGCCAAACAACACTTTTATATCTAAAACAACTATTTGGTAGAAATTGTTTGAATTAGCAGATGTCACGATCGGCAGCCCCAGTATCCACATGAACGTAGCGGTACGCCGTACGCACGCCTATCTCACTTTCTGCAATTCGCGCGTTCTCAGACATATAGAGCCCTACATTACCATACATGTGAGATCACCTGTAACTCACTATGAGACGCTCGCTTTCTCGTTCTGCGAGCGTGGGCGGCGCACAACTCTCCGAATCCAGTCGTCGTACGTCTACGACTGCCAAACTCTTTCGTGCGAGCGCCAGACTCTCAATTTTTTTTCAGTGTGGGATATGGGATTGATCAATTTAGTTTCTATTATTTTTATTATTTCATATTCGTGGAATAGTAATCTTTTGTTGACTTCGACAAAATGATCGACACGACTTTATTCTAAATTTCATACGACGATAGGTGTTCAGAACTGATATAGTTTGATGAGGAAACTAGATCAAATTTTTGCCATATATTCTTCGAAACAAATTTTTGAATATACCCAATTTGTCACTTGAGAATTCGGCTTACCATAATAATTTTCAAAGATAACGTCATGTAATAACATGTGATAACGTAATGATAATGTCCATTTGGAAGGATTGTCAGGATCAGGTAAGACTTTTTTCGAAATGAGATAACTTGTATTTTTAACTTTGGGCCACCAGCATTTCTGTTTATTAGCAGTTAACCAACAACTAGGTATTTCTGACGTTACTTGATCTTCGTCGTCATTATCCGTCAGAAATGATACAACGGCATATGGGGGAACCATTTCACTTATTGTCGGTTACTGAAATCCCAAACATATTATATACAAAATACAGTATATGACCAATGTCTAGATGTCAAAAAAATGTGATATTAGGTATCTATATACTGCATATTATCATTATCATCATCATCGTCATCATTATTATCAGGTAAAGTTAGTTAAAACTTTCTCGCACTGGTGATTAAAAGTGCACCAGTGTTTAAAAGACTTTTTCAGTGCCCATAGACGGCATAACACAGAACTCTCGATCTAGGTGTTGCCAAAAAATAGTGTTCGATACACGTGCGAAGCGTGGCAATGCCACTTGTGTGGTGGCGTAGTATGAGCCCGAAGTCTAGTCTTCGGGCTCATACTACGCCTTCAGATTCGCTGTGAGGCATTGCCGCCTTTGCGCACTTGTATTGAAAAATACTAACAACTACATAATTGTTATATTTTAATAAGTATTAAACATTGTGTAATGAAAGGTCTTTATTAAAGAGAATAAAAACTGGTTAATCTTTACAGTAATGCACGTACGGCTAACGGTTTTGACTGCCTCGTGGGTACCATCTTTTCTGAATGCGTTCTATCGTGATCTAGACGGGGAATATATATAACTAGTTAGTCCTAGGGACTTTTCTGGCCCTCTACTGGGAACCAGGTACATTACAATTCCTCCGCACTTATTGTTCCGTTTTATATCAAATGATTTTGGCGGGCGCCTGGTTCTGTTTGAACGGCGCGGTTCAACCTGACTTGCAGGTATCTTAACTGTTTCAGGTACATTTTCTTTTTTCGTGTACGGAACAGCCTTGTCTCTTATATCACTAGATGGAATATCACAATATATATTTTTATTTTCGGTTACGTTATTCCTTAAAACTATGCTTTGGTTTGTTTTTGTAGGAGTATCACAAATGTTTTTCTTATTCATTTCTAAATTACAAGGTTTCAATTGATCTGTATGTCTCTTCCACAAGCGACCATCCTCAGTGCGAACGGTGTAAGTTACTGGCCCTAATTGTTCTACTACTTCGGTTTTTTTCCAATTATTATTTGAGTAGTCCTTAGCCATTGCAACTTCTTTGTTTTCAAAATCAATTGTTCTATTTCCCTTGAAAAATCTTTTTTGCTCCTCTTGTGTTTGTAATACTCTTTCCTTCACCTGTACTTTCCACAAATCCCATCTGGTTCTAAATTTCCGATTCATTTGTAATTTAGCTGGGCTTACACCCGTCGTGCAATGAGGCATGGATCTCCGGTAGAAGAGATATTTGCACAGTGCTTCATGAGTCAACAATCCTTCCTTAAGTATTAACTAAAATTTAGCCTTAAACATTTTAACTGCATTCTCCGCAGCCCCATTCGAGGCTGGGTGGTAGGGAGCCGTTCTAACATGGTGGACCCCGTTATGTTCTATGAAACTTTCGAACTCTTTTGAGCAGAAACTGGTTCCATTATCTGTTACTAACATGTGTGGTAAACCCCATGTGCAGAAGTACTCCCTGAACGCTTGAACAGTTTTCTCAGTTGTAATATTAATCATCAACTTAACGTCTACCCACTTTGAGAACGCGTCTACTATAATTAGATACATTTTTCCATCGATTGGTCCCAAAAAGTCTGCGTAGACTCTCATGTTTGGTTCTTCTGGGTACTCCCAGACGTGCAACACAGCTTTTTTTGGGTTAGCGGCATTCTCAAGGCAGAGTTTACATGATTTGCAAATTCTTTCAATGTCACTATCGATCTTAGGCCACCATATATATGATCGTGCTAGTGCCTTCATTCTAATAACGCTTGTGTGTAAACTATGTAATTCGTTTTTTAATTCATTACGCAAGCTTTTTGGAATGACAATCCTATGACCCCACATAACACAGTTCTCTTCTATAGTTAATTCCAGCTCACGTCTTTTAAAAGGTAGCAAATCAGCTCTGGTTTCTTTCGGCCAACCATTTAGGATATAGTCGCGAACTTCGCTTAAGATAGAGTCTTTGTCAGTCTCGTCACTAATTGTTTTAGCACTTATAGGTACGTTTTCGTTTACAAAGTTCAAGTACGAGTACCCTTCTAGACTTTCTTTGGCGTCGTCGTTTTTTACTTTTAATGGAAATCGCGATAAGTAGTCGGAACTATCGTTATCCACTCTGCTTATGTGTTTTATTTCGAAGATATATCCTGATAAGAACACAGCCCACCTTTGAACATGGTTAGCCGCCATTTGTGGTAATCCTTTTTTATCCCCGAAAATAAAGGTAAGAGGCTTATGATCTGTCTCAAGTATGAACTTCCTACCGTACACAAATTGGTGGAAAGTTTTGACTCCCTCATACAAGGCGAGCGCTTCTTTATCTAATTGAGAGTAGCCCTTTTCGGCTTTAGATAGGGTGCGTGACATGAATGCTATCGGCTTTACTACATCGTTTTCAAAGATATGTGATAGGACTGCGCTAATCCCCACTGGTGATGCATCGCAAGTAATTTTTATTGGGGCTCGAGTATCGTAGTGTGTTAAGACTTCGTGTGATACTAAACTCTGTTTAGCATTTTGAAAAGCTTTTTTACATTCTTGTGACCAAACCCATTCAGTGTCATTGTTTAGCAGCCTATACAATGGATTGACTATGTCAGCAAAGTTTTTCAATGAATCTGGAGTAGTAATTCATTTTCCCCAAAAATTTCTGTAAGTCTTTGACATTCTCAGGAGTCTCGATTTTGAGGATCGCTTCAATTTCTTCTCTTGAGATGTGAATACCCCTTTCGTCTAGTACGTAGCCCAGAAAGTTTACTTCTGCTTGCGCGAATTCACACTTTTCCCTTTTTAGTTTGAGACCGGCCTCTTGCAAACGTTTCAGTACTTCTGTGAGGTGCTTATCGTGTTCCTCTACCGTCTTACCGCTAATTAAAATATCGTCAAAATAGACCACTACTCCTTCAACGTTTTGAAGTAATCTTTCCATTTCCCTTTGAAACAGACCCGGGGCTGAAGCTATTCCGTAACTTAATCTATTGTAGCTAAATAGTCCTTTATGTGTCGAGATTGTCGTCAGTGGTCTTGAGTCTACGTCGAGTTCCACTTGTTGGTAAGCGTGGGACAAATCTAACTTTGAATATGTTTTACCCCTTTCAAGATTTGCTAGCAAGTCTCTAACCCTTGGTATTGGATGTCTGTCGATTTTTATATTTGGATTGAGTGTTATCTTGTAATCCCCGCAGAGTCTTACTTGTCCTGTGCTTTTCAATACCGGAACAATGGGTGTTCCCCATTCGCTGCTTTCTACAGGGGTCAAGATTTTTTCTCTGACTAGCCTGTCTAGTTCTGACTCAATTTTTCCTTTCAGTGCATACGGCACTGGTCTTGGCTTAAAGTATACTGGTGTAGCATTTTCTTTCAGGTAAATCTTGAATTGACCTTTAGTATATTTCCCTGTGCCTGGTAAGAAAATCGACTTAAATCCTTTAATAATTTCCTCAAAATTACTCTTAGGTTCTATGGTCTTAATCTCCATTTTGTCTTTTGGACACTTCTGAATAATATCAAGTAATGCTATTCCATCCCTACCTAGTATTGGTGAGCTGCTACCCGGCAAAACAAAGATTTCTAGCTTATCGTCTCGACCATCATCGTTTATTATTACATTTGCGATGCCAATTGGAATGATCGGGTCCCCAGAATAGCTTTTGAAAGATCTGTTCGTAGCTCTAACTTTCCCGAACGTTTCCTTCTTCTTTTGATAATATTCTTGGGAAATAGCCGATATAGGCGAGCCTGTATCTATTTCAAAAATCGTTTCTGTACCTTGAATCAATAATTTAGCTTCCATTGGCTTGATATTATTCAGTGTGTTATTATATATTTCCTCTATTTGATACAGTCTCTCGAAATCATCATTTATCTCTTGTTCTTCTTCAACAAAATGCTGTTTCTCTGACTTACTACTTTTCTTATTCTTAGTATCACTATTATTTTGAGCAGGTGCTTTACAAACTGAACTTAAGTGACCTTCTTTTTTGCAATTATTGCACCGATAGCTTCTAAAACGACAATCTGAGGACTTGTGGTTTCTTCTGCCACAGCAGTAGCAGGTATACGAACCTGAACCTTTACCTTTACCTTTACTATGCTCTGCTGCCTTTGCATACTTATTCTTATTCGACGCTACGTAGTTTACAGAAGGCTGGTCGCCGCCTCTGGACGACGATGCCATCTCCGCTACGTTCTTCTTCGCTGTTTCGAACAACACTGCCAACTCGTACGCTTGCTCATACGTCAGCTTCTTTTCTCCCAGAAGGCGTTTCTGGATCTCCTCGCTCCTCAATCCCCATACGAATTGGTCGCGAAGACTATTTTTCAGATTCTCCCCTAATTCACAGTACGTCGACAGCCTCTTCAGGTTTGCCAGGAAGGTTTTAACATCTTCGCCCTCGCGTTGACGGCATTCTTTGAACTTATACCGCTCTGTAATTTCGCTTGGCGCTGGCTGTAGGCGGTTTTTAATCACGGTTGTTAGCTCTTCGAAGGTTTTTGTTGAGGGTTTTTCTGGTGTGCATAAATTTCGTAATAATGCGTAGCCCTCACTTCCGATCAGTGTTATTAGGTGTGCCACTGTTTTCTTATTGTCTTTCACATCGTCAGCTTCGAAGAATTGTTCCAACCGTTCCTGCCACATTTCCCAGTCATCCGATACAGAGAATTCTTTTATTGTACCACTTGTGCTACCAACCGCCATTTTCTTTGCTTTGTTTAATTCTTCGCTAAGTAATTTCTGGTGGTGTAACAATTGTTCCCGTTGAGCAATAAGTTGTCTTTTGCTTTCTTCTACGCTAGCCTTTTCGATTTTCAGTTCAGCCCTTTGCCTTTGTTCTTCTGGATTCATGGCACCCGATTTTAACAACGCACGAGGGGACGCTTTATCTGCACGTGTTTCTTATTTTAGAGAAGTTCCCTTCCGAGCTCTCTGTGGCTTCTTTCCTTTTAACTCGTCGCCAATTGTTATATTTTAATAAGTATTAAACATTGTGTAATGAAAGGTCTTTATTAAAGAGAATAAAAACTGGTTAATCTTTACAGTAATGCACGTACGGCTAACGGTTTTGACTGCCTCGTGGGTACCATCTTTTCTGAATGCGTTCTATCGTGATCTAGACGGGGAATATATATAACTAGTTAGTCCTAGGGACTTTTCTGGCCCTCTACTGGGAACCAGGTACATTACAATAATTAAGCTTGTTGTGCCGACACTTATTACGGTTTGAATAAGATAATGATCAAAAAATTGAATTAAAACTATTTAATCATAGACACTCATGTTACTCTCATAGAAAATTATAATTATTAAAGTCGATTCACGAGAATATTGCGAATACCGATTCTGTATTAGCGTGAATTCATAATTTTGAGGTTATGTTGATGATCTATCACGTGGCTGAGAATGATTCCAAAAAAGTCTTCAAAATTACCTGGCTTTATCGAAGATTGGAGATGAATCACGCGGGTTAGTCAATGCTGCCAAGTTTGATCAACAACTGAGTATCATCCGAAATAATGTAAGGGAATTTGTGTAATATAACGAGATAAGTAAAATAGATATATAGAGTATTAATAGAACTAGAAATACCAAAAAATGTCTTTTATAACCTTCGAAGCTGGACAGTTATAGTTTATTTTCAATCGGGAAAAATTTGGATCCAACAATTATTTGTGTGTAGACAGAACTCGAAATCGTTGCCTATCTTTAGATGGTTGCACGTGGGATATTGCTTAGGCCCACGCTCAGGCCGCTATTCCATGACGCGCGGATCGACGGAACAGAATCGATGACGGAATAGAATCGATGACGGAGCGTCATGGGATAGCGGAGTTAAGGTGCTATTTTATGCACGCGACTGCGACAACTGTCGCGCGACAAACCACGCTGATTGGTTAAAAAATGGCTGAGAATGGGTGTACACCCTCTCTCCGTCAATTTTTAACCACACCGCGTGCTTTCGTCGTGCGACAATTGTCGCAGTCGCGTGCATAAAATAGCACCTTTACGCGTGAAACGTACTCATATACCTATGCAACGCTTGCGTTTTGAATCGCGATTTCAGCGTCAAACGTAATACATTATACACTCAAATGTGTAAACGTTAAATATTATACCCTGGAAAAATATGAAAATAAAAAAAAAATGCCTCTTTCGGAAAGTATGACAAGAAGGAGAATTCATCACTGTGTTTAAAATCGTAGCATTGTAGAATTATGCCTTGATATTACTACTTGGTAACGACTAAATATAGTTGACAAACTGAATTCTTGACTATTATTTACACTCCGTAGTCTGCTAAATTTTCGCGTTAATTTTTCTTGTACTCTGACTGACTACCCGTGAAAAAATATTCTGATCAGACCATATCAGGCCTGATGTAAACTGTCCATATCAGACCTGATATGGCCTGATATAAAAATTGGCCATATCAGACTATATATGCTTTGATATAAGTATATCAGACTACATATGACCTGATATGGGCATATCAGATTATATATAGTTAGATTTACATATCGGCCCAGAGAAGGAAAAAAAAAAAATTCCCCGCCAGGGATCGATCCGTGAACCGTGCGCTCGCCAACACTGCCCGCTACCGACTGACCCAAGATCTGTTATTGAAATTAGGTGCTTAAACGAATATCAAATATACAAATGTCATATATTCCAATTCTTATTGAACAAAATTCTACATCTGACGTATTAATTATCAATTTTATGGTAATTAAATGCAACAAACACGCAGTTATCATTAAATGATATTCTGTGTGAAATATAAATTGAGTTAGCGAAATTAAATTTATTAAATGAGCATTCAAGTAATTTGATGAATTCAGAGTTAATTTACATGAATGCTGATTATCAATTATGTTAATAAAAAAAAAAAAAACACGACAAAAATGCACTAGTAATTTTTTTAATCTCCTGGAAGTGCATTTTTTCGAAGAAAAATTTTCTGTAACAATTATCAATTAAAACGATGTCAAAATTATTCAATATTTGGTAACTTTCATTTCCTTCATTAGAACCTGAAAATTAATCAAGTCATAAAAACAATCATGGAGAAACGTTCTTCTGTGATTTAATTTTTAAATTATATATTTACTTTTTCTATGATAATAAATATAAAGTATACCTTCAATGATCAACGCGTGACTTTTCATTTTTTTACAAATTTTGTATAACTATATAAAAGTTAAGTTTTAAAATCGATCAAGTTTACTTAATATTTTCGAATTGTAATATTTATTGAATGCATTTATTTACAAAGTGCACATTTTTGCGTCAAAATTAGAGAAAGAATATACGCCTCAGTAAAAGATGACTTGACAATCATCGATTATCTGTCACCATTCACGTTCATATACTGTAAGTATTTATATGTAATGACAAAAAAACTATATGATTATATGGCAATAATCATTATATATTTTAATGTATAACAACGTATGGTTTTTTATACCGTAATATAAAGCCATGCGATACGCTGTTATATAAAGTTTAATATAGTTTTATATAATTATTAGAGTGGTCCTTATTTTGGTCATTTTCGAATTGAGATTTCTTCGCCCCCTAGAAAGGTTCCAAATAATTTAAAAAAAACACCCTCAAAATTTGAACTTCTTATCTCAATTTTAACACGTGCCGCAAAACATCTGAAGTTTTACGCTTGATTAACATGGCGTTTTCACTGACCATTATTCAGAATTTTTGGCGCACCGTCAATAAGTGCGAAAAAAATCTAATTCTTGTAGAAATATTTTCAGAAGACCCGATATTATTTTATCAGATTGACAGAAATTCAAAATTCAAAATGACGAATCCAAAATAGCGGCTGTAAAACATAAAAAATGTTTAAATCCAGCCGCTATTTTGGATCCGCCATTTTGAATTTTGAATTTCTCTAAATCTGATAAAATAATATCGGGTTTTCTGAAAATATTCCTACAAGAATTAGATTTTTCTCGCACTTATTGACGGTGCGCCAAAAATTCTGAATAATGGTCAGTGAAAACGCCATGTTAATCAAACGTTAAACTTCAGAGGCTTTGCGGCACGTGTTAAAATTGAGATGAAAAGTTCGAATTTTGAGGATATTTTTTTTTAATTATTTGGAACCCTTCTAGGGGGCGAAGAAATCTTAATTCAAAAATGACCAAAATAAGGACCACTCTAATAATTATATAAACTTATATATATTTATACATATTTATATATAAATATATATAATTTTATATAAACATTATACATAACTATATGAAACTATATTTAATTATATAAACTTATACATAATTATTAATTATATATGATTATATATGATCATATAAAATTTATTGTTCCTATTTTTTTCTCGTAAAATCCGCTAAACCATTATATTAAAGTATTATTGCTCATATCAGAACTGATCAAGCCGTACCAAAGAACTATATGTGAACATATTAGACTAGATATGGCCGTATCTGTCTAGATCAGGCTAGAGACGAAAATTTTTATACAAAGGAAACACAAAAATAACTGTTACATATGCCCATATCAAGGCTTATCAAATTATATCAAGCCTGATCAGAAATATTTTTCCACAAGTACATCAAAATATACATATCCTATCAGGCTATATCAGGTCTTATCAAGTTATATCAGGGTTGATCAGAAATATTTTTCCACAAGTACATCAAAATATACATATCCTATCAGACTATATCAGGCCATATCAGGACATATAAAAAAATTATATATGAACTTATCAAGTTATATCAAGCTTGATATGGGCATATCAAGTTGATAAGGCTTGATCTGGCCTGCTCTGGCCAATTTTCATATCAGGCCATATCAGGCCATATCAGGACCTATCAAAATTTATATATGGGCATATCAGATCATATCAGACCAGATATGGATATATAAAAAATTTTGATATAGCCTTATCAGGTCATATCAGGTCTGATCAGAATATTTTTTCACGGGTATTCGAATGTATGCCAAATGAAGAAATGACCGTATAGTACAACTCGACTAGTTTTTAATAGCAGCTTTCTTTTCACTTCAATTTGCAGACAGCGTGCGACACTATGTTATTGGTGCGATCCAAAGAAAAGTGACTAATAACACAGCTGTGTGTCACACTGTGTCTGGGAATTGAAGTAAATGGAAAGCTCCCAATATTATGTTCGAAAAGATTGTTATCAGTTGACCAGGTTGTGAAAAAACTGAACCCAAAATTGCAACAGACTATAGTTGTTAGAGATTCATATGGGTATTAAAATATTAACTGATAGATATAGAATAAACTATATTATATGGTATGTGTGTAAAAAATTAAGGCATCGAGATTGACATACTGAACGGTACTCGGTGTATTTTCAATATAAATTACATCTGATGTGTCAAGGGCAATATTGTAAATTCGCTATTTGTTGATGTGAATTTAAGGCATTTGCATTTTATGTTAGAAGCTTCAAACTGCACGACTTGACTTCGTTCGTTGGATACAATGACTATACCTATGTCCGAAGATTCACAAGGAATAGTGAACAAAGATTGAGAATTCGAAAATGTTTCACCACGAAAATATATTTTTCCATCACAAAGATGAATCTGATCCAAAATGACGACTGTCCCGTTTGTAATGCAGCAACAATTATCGGGTGTTTTTGTACTAAAGAAAAAGGCTTCATATTGAATGAATTTAATTGTCTGAATTTTCATAGAATGTTGAAATCTATGGTATTTAATAATTGGATAATCAGGTCTTTTCCTAGTCGTTTGCATGGAACTTATACTACGATTTTCCTCATGGCGTTTAACAAACTGTTGCAGAGGTTTATTGGATGATTTCACCATTTTTTTTATTTTCTGCATGTGGTTTTCAAATTTAAAAGTGCTGAATTTATCTAGCGGCCCTAGAAGCTTAACATCGTCAGATAAATGTACTCAGTTATGTACATTATACGAGAGGTACTGATACCCATAGAGAAGTGGGAAAGTTTTCACAAAATATATCAATAGATTATTAGCGTAACTGTTGTACTTCAAATGTAAATCTTGACTCGACAAAATGCGAATGGCTATACTTAAACTGAGAAAATTATCATACTGATCTTTTGTTAGAGTGTTTTTGAATACAAGTAATCCGGTGTATAATAATAGTTGTCTAAGTTCCGTAGCTTTGAATCTATCTATCTCCTGTAGAGACCTTGCTTTCCTAGCAAACTCTTTTGATATTGAACTATTAAGCGTTACAAGATGATTTGAAGCCTGCATCAAGTTTTCATTTGTCATTCTGACATTCTTTTTTCCTTTCACCCAGAACTGTACTAATTTTTTCATAATGCCCAGACATACCAGATGCAAATAGTCGAGCGGAAAACTGGAAATCATGCAAATCGACAAGGTTTCTAGAATAGATATTTTTTTATGATGCTCTTCTTGAGTTTTTCCTCTGAATGATTCATCTGTCCGTAATGGTGCGTCGACTTCAGGATAAGTAACACGGTTATCGATGAATTCCCCTTCTTGGATACATTTCCCACAACCAAAGTACGCGTTATGCCCTTTTGTCACACATATATATGCTTTTGCCGGTGCGTCACACACAATTGCATTGAGTTTGATTTTAATTGATTGATTTTCAATTGTTATACCTGTAGCCAAAACGTCCTTGAGATCTGTGATGAAATATTGTAGAAATTCGTTACTATCATGAGGCTTTTGGTAACCGTGATATATTCCAATGACAAACGGCACAGTTTGAAAGTCTGCCTCAATAGCTGCCAAAATTGACTGCCACTACTCTTAGTAAGTGGGAGTCCATCTACATTAACATTGATTTTCAATTGAGAAGGGCATTTGCCTGGTAAATAATATTCGTAAATTGATTGTAATAAGCCTGGACGCAGTCCAAAATGATAATAATGCCCATGGCTTCATTTCGGTTATTGCTAAATTTGTGGCAGTTTTTACTGAAGTTCTAGTATCGCGGGGTACAGTAAATTTATGTGTACGTAAGATAACTAATAATGCATCAACATCTGCGTGAGTTACGTTGCGCGTAACCGCCCAGTCTCGAAGGTCATCTTAAAAACTTCTTTCGGTAATATTTGGAATATTTGACTCATTGTCAGTAATATTTTCACGACTCTCATCATTGTTATTATGAAATGTCTCGACATCTGAAATTGATTGTGCAGTACTGATACTGCCACTATTTGATCCAAAACTACAATTTAAATTAATATCCTGCTGATAGTTGGGATCTAAATTATAATCTAAATTTTTTGAGTCTAATGATAAAACCGAGGCAGCATTGACAACATTGTGAGTTGAAGGTCCACAAATAGTAGGTTGATTGCCTTGAACTATAATTGATGAGCTCTTATATTCAGTTTCAACCAACCGACGATGTTGTCTCTTCGACAAACTGATTCTATCTTTGATCTTCGGCATGCTGCGTTCTTATAATCATGTGTAGCAAATGTGAGCTGATGCGTGTTGTAATGTATACGCCGTTTATCTCATCACTTATTTCAGGAACCCTATGCAGTTAGAAAACATTCTATTTATTAAATTCTTCACTAATTGAGGTGGTCGTCTTACTAGTGAAGATATAAAATTGACCAACGACAAGTAAAGGCGTAACCAGGGGGGGGGGGGGGGGGGGGGGCTGCCCTATTATATAGAAATAACAAGAAAAAGTCTTATAATGAATAAATAAAGAAATGAAAAAATGTTCAGTTTTCTGCCATGCTGATACCCCTATCTTGTGTACTATTCTCGACTGCACTGGTCATGGGCAAAAGAAATATTTGTAGAAGGGAAATTTGAAAAATAAAAAGGCTACGAAAAATAGTAAGCCACGGGGACACCATCGAAGAAACATCACTGTACGCAGTTTTGAGAAAAAATATTGACCACAGTGAGGAATAGCGGTGGAATATGATTAGAAATATTATGAAAAAAAAAATGATGAATTTCAATATCTTGGACAATAAGACCCCTCAAATGTAACTTTTCTCATTATTTGATTTATATAAGTAGTGACGCAGGGCGTCACAAGAAGTAGCGTGTTTCTCACTTACGTAAGTAATACGCTCTCACTCATGCAAGAGCGTTTGCCGTTTCCACAGGGCCGAACAATGAATATCAAAAATAAAAAAGGGGTAATGGTTTTGAAAATGTTTTTTAAAGGTTTACCTAGCTCTGGGCGGTCTGATCAGTACATCTACGCGTTGTAACCCTGGCGTGTCTGTATTGGTAACTGCTGCTAATGCAGTTTATGTTTCAGCACTTGTTTTATGCATACTGGAAACCAACTACATAACAGAAAAAAAAATCAATTTTTTTTTTAAATCGTAAATTAAATACTGGCATAATCACACACAAATTCTGAAGATGAACAACAAAAATAACGCAGTGTCAGAAGAAGAATGGAAAATGAAAATAGGTGTAGAAGTATATATATGATTCATGACATTGAAGTACATCGTTGAAACGCAACGAAATCCGAAAAAAAATAGTTCGAATATATTCTACCAAAAATGATCCTGCTATATTCAAAAAGTGAAAACGACTAGAAATAACTTGGAAATGTTATAAGAACCTAGTAGGATAATTTTTATGCTATGTGTATTTTTTTTTATTCTACGTTGATTGTCGGTGCGTTCAAACGATGCAAACTTCGATGTCATGATTCACGTGGGTAAAAAATTGAAATTCCTTAGTCTGTCGAAAATTTTAGGATACTTCAGATAGTCATTCCAGCACAAGTGAAAAAAGGGCAATCTATAATTATATCGATCAACATAATTATCATGCAATATAACTTACCTCACACGTGGTACATAGGTAACGTGTAGTCGCCCGCGTTGCTGCACAGTTCACTATTATAATAATTATTCACCAACAGTTTATACATTTATAACTGATAAAAACAAAAGTTTAATCGTCCATAATATGATATATTCTGGATTTATGTCGAATTGATTGGCGATGCGACAGATATCGGCGGATTGAATAATGAATAAGGTGTACGGGCACACAGCATGCGCCCGTACACCGTGTGCCCGTACACCGTGCGAATCCGCTTCTCAATGATCTCAATCCCTGAATCGACAATGGGAATGGCGATCATAGCAATGAAAACGGAAGTCATGGGGGAAATAGATATAGATAGATAGATGGATAGATAGATAGGTATAGTTTCATTTGTCCATGGCAATATTGGACAAGTATTAAGGTGCCACAGTAGTTGAATGGCCTATATATATTTTGTGACGTCAAAATCGTGAAATACAAGGGATTTCGTCAACAAATTGAGCCCGAACAAAGAAACGAATTCCACGGGTATTATTTTTTTTATAAAAGCTCGAATTGATCTGTAGGGCGCTTGCTTAGTGATTTTAAGCGTAGCTTACCCAGTAATGTGTATTGCGAATAAATAATAGTGACAGGTCGTTTATACATATCCAACATGGCGGCATCAGCATCCGGCCATTACCGACTTGTCGTATTTTCGCTGCATCCAGGAGATTAATACCTCTATCACTAAATACAGGGAGCAAGCGCCCTGCAGAAATACACACTTGTTTCAGGAAAACTTATTTCACCCATCTGTGTCCCGTAAATAAGGCTCAATTTGTCAACGAAATTCCTCGTATTTCACGATTCTGACGTCACAAAATATATATATAGGACATTCAACCACTGTGGCACCTATGAAGAAAAAACAATAAGCGATAAATATTACAAAGAAGATCATAATATTCATATCTGAGACAGGTTATACACATAGAGCATGGACTGCGCATTCGGACCGAAAATCGCTCGGTTCGTAGAAAGAGAAGGAAGTACACGCGGCAGAAAGAGACAGACTTGGCCGCGTGTGCTTCCTTCTCCCTCACTTTTGGCGTTACCACAGGCACTAGGCAGTATAAATGGAAATGCGCAGTCTATGGCTCCATGTCTATGGGTACACACGTGTTTTTATATAGGGTGTTTTTCAATTAGTCATACAAACCAATATATGGGGCGATTCCTCTTTGAAATAGAAAAAAGTTTTTCGTAAACAGGATAACAAAAGACTCGAAAAAAAAATAACTTACAACTTGGTACCTATCTTTATTTTATTTTATTTTCTTGAGTTTTTTTTTAATTCTTTTCGAAGAATCGTTTTCCATTTCAAAGAGGAATCGCCCTATGTAGATTTGTATGACTAATTGAAAGACACCCTGTATAAGTATATGTGAATCCAGAAAAATAGTATTCGCACTTTATTCCATGTATATATTATAGGCCGAAACAGTGAAGCGTTGAGCCCGTTCTTTGAACTCTACTCGAAGAGGAGATCACCAGGGTCGAAACCGGATTTGGACGAGCCTTATAATAATAATAATAATAATAATAATAACAATAATAATAATAATAATAATAATAATATTATAATAATTACTAATAGAATTTTGCATAAAAATCATAATCGTCATTATTTGATATTTATCACTATGAGTATGATTATTATAACTATTATTATTATTATTGGGTATAGAAATTATCGAATCACGTACAGTGTCGTTTTTAAGAGTAATTTAATGTGTACATTCAAACATATAAAAAAACCGTCACAATGTTGCTATTAGGAATTAATCAGTCGCATTCATTGTCAGTATCGTTTCGTTTAATTTTTACGTAGACGGCTGAGAGGTGTATCGAATGACATCGCTATATTACACTTCTATAGTGACGTACTAAAATAAGGAAAAGTTAATCCAGTTCTTGGCCCTGGCGATGTCCCCTGTCAGATAATCTAAAATCAGTGGCTCAAAATAATAATGCAACTCACACTCCAAAAAAATTTCGAGACAGTCACACTGAGTCGATTCTACCCCGTCAGTTTTCAAAAAACGATTGTGACCGAACTATCCGTCCGAATTGGTTCAAAAAATTACTGTACATATGCTTTGAACAGTCTAGAACCTAGATGATGTAAGTTCAACCCGGTATTTCTACAATTCAGAGTTAAACCGATGTAAAGCGTGCTACAGTGCTACAGTCTGACCCAAAACGTAAAACCCATACCTATATATATTCGTACTAGTCAGCGACAATATATGGCTCTGTGAGAGTCAGAGCCACGAGATATCCACTCGAGAGCAAGAGAGATACGCGCCGCTTTATGTTTTAGTTTTAACTATAAAACCCAAACGAGACGGTCGAGAACGCTGTATGATGGATCAAACGATTCAGAAAATTACAATTTACCATATGATATTTTTGTTGTCGAAATGCTAAGATTTGTTTTCGTCGAGGGGTAATTTTTAAACATATTTTTTCACACTTTCCATATCAGCCTGTGTACATAAGAACGAGCTTCAAAAGCTTTTTTTCTCAAAAATGGAACGGTCATAGGCCGAAACATTTTAACAGGATACGTATAATAATGCGTCAACATATGGCTCATATAAGTTTCATCAATTTCTTGAGAAAAGTCGATACGCACGACAGTTACTTTAACCTGGAGGAGAGAGACAAAGCTACGTGTCTGCACCGCTTGCACTCACTGATTCACTTCCCTAATGTTCTGCACATGTGTCAATCCCGAATCCTTACAACGGTTTATAATGCCCTTATTTCTGAAAATACGGGGTTGAACTTAATATAACTTGTTGTGTATTTTTTTTATTCTGTTTGTGTATTTTTTAATCCTGTTTTCACGTGGAAACAGGGCTTGCGCGGTATGAAAAAAGAAAAAACAAAAAATATCGCCATTAGATAATCGAAAGAGGAAGAAAAAAGTCCGATAGAATTTTTCGCTCAAAGTAAACCTTGACAAGTTACAGATTGCTAAAGTTCATTTTTGCACATGCAGAAATCTTGGGGGTCATTCCTGGTGATAAAACACTGGAACGTCCTTGTTTCAGTAGAGCTACATCAAACTTGAGCCATGCTTGACGATAGAACTAAGTGATATCAACGTTACATATCAGTCGAGCTTTCTAGGTGATATAACACTGCAACATCCCAATTATATCACGGCTACATCACACTTGAGCAGTGTTCAAAGATAGTACTTCGTGATGTCAACGTTACATGTCGGTTGTGCTTTCTGGGTAATATAACACGGTGACATCATTGTTATATTACAGCTACATCAAACTTGGGCACTGCTCAAAGAGAGAACTGTGTGATGTCAACGCTACATAACAATGGTCTGTCTTTGCCATACTGCAGTGTTACATATCAAGCGCATCTCTGATATATTAAAAGCTCACTGATACATGAATGTTATATAAAACTTACATAAACTTTGTTATGTACCAGCAATTTTACAGTGTGATATCGCGGTAACGTAAATATGCTAAGTTTGCTGCCTGGGTATATATAAAAAATTATTTACCGTGATAGCCTTCTAATTTAACTTTACACAGGATCCACTTTCTGCTACCTTCTACAGGGGATATTCATTTCACAATGTACGGCTTGACATTTGCTGTTTTTGGCCACCAACACTCAGTTTTGTCCAATGTGAGCCACGTAGTAGGGACTTCTGATGTTATGTCATCATCCTCGTCACTGAAATCGCCTTCGTCCAAAAAACTCACAACCGCGTACGGCAGGCCCATACTGTAATCACTTAGTCAAGACAAGTCAGGGCATTAATAAATTAACCAAGCTTCGCAACCAAAGTCGTGGAAACTTAGTTTCTTCAACTGCCCCAGAAATTAAAGATTTGATATTCGTAATTTGATAAAACAGGATAGTACAGTAATGTTCATTAATGGGATCTCAGTGGCTAACTTTTTTTCTGACTTTTTCGTAAACGAGACTTTGTTCTAGTTGTATTTCATGTGCCCATAGCCGAGATTTGAATAATAATAATTATGACCCCTTATAAAAGTAATATAATATTATTTCATTTGATAGTATCCGAAATAGTCATAAAAAAAAGTTAGCCACTGCGAACCCATTAATAAACATTACTGTACCTGTTTAGCATCGCCAGTTTTTTCTGACGGTGTACTAATAATTTTCATTATTTTCCTTCAAAAATTGGTATATGGAGTCATTGTCGGTAAATCATGGTAAGAATCAAAATAATATAGGTATAAAATTTCTTCAATTTTCTGAGAAACTGAAAAATCGCAATCACAGTTTTTTCACCTCTTCGATCGCACTGTCCTATTAGTCTATATGCTATAATTTCGTTCAGAATGTTTAACATTCATCTGGAATTTTTTAAACTTTGGATTCTAAGTCCCTTCGGCTATGCAGGGAATTTATATTCCACGAGGCAATATTATAAACAGTTGAACAAGCGTTGTAAAATCGTGTAGGTTATAGGTTATGAGATCGTGTCTATACGTCTGTATGAAATGAACCGATCAAACGAGCTCGCCGAAGGCGAGCGAAGTTCGATCGGTATTATGCGAAGACGTCTCGTTTGAAGATGATTACAAGTGTAGTAGCGTCAGCTATGTCCCAATCCACAACATTCAGAGTTTCAAATTTTAATACCTACCGCGCCCACTGTATCCTGTGGCGCTCATCGTTACTCACTTCATATTTCAGAGCATGATTATGAATGAAATGAGAATTTTGACAATTAAAATTGGTATTATCAGATGTTTGGAGATGATTACGGGTAGAAGCGGGTTATAAATTTTCAAGGGGTGGGATGTAATCATCTTCGAACGAGACGTCTTCGCATAATACCTATCGAACTTCGCTCGCCTTCGGCGAGCTCGTTTGATCGGTTCATTATGCTGCGACGTCTCGTTCTCGATGATTACAAGTGTAGATGTTCAGAGATATTAGATACATTTGAGTTTTAATTGAACAAAATTTTTATTTTATTTTCTTTGCAGTTAAGGGCCTTCTTAAGGCTTTTTAGACAGAACATTACGTGCAAATGTCTCGCTTGAGTCTTGTATTGGTCTATTATAGAACCTTGCGAACATCGTTGAATTTTTTGACCAACCAGCTGTACGCCTTATTGTGTCGATGTCAACACCCCGCGCGTTCGCCTTGGAGATCGCCGCGTGCTTCACACTATATGCGCTAAAGCTATTTGTGCCTATTCCGGCCTTTCTTAAGAAGGCCTTCACCCAGTGGTCCAAGGTTTGGGCTCCGACTGCTTTATGCGGTTTGATGGTGGAGATGAAAAGGTTGTCGACAACGCCTCTTAATTCCTTGGTACATTCGAGGTATTGAACCAGGGACCTGGCCACACATACATCTTGTCTTTCTTCGAAAAAGGGTAGGATTAAACTGGGTTGGAAGGCACCCGATTTTGAGGTTTTAATCAGTTCAGGGATTCTAATCTCAATCGCTGTCTCAGAGATTTTAATATTGTCAACCTTGATCAAAGCCATCGTCTGCAGTCGGTGAGCAGTCGCCAGGATCATTAGAGTAACCGTTTTTTCCGACAATTCCTTAATATTAAGCTTCACCGTATTCGGTAATTTTTCTATGTATTGGAGGACAAGATTGGCATCCCACATGGTAGCGTATTTTGCTCGTGTTGGTCGTTTTTTGTAGATACCCCTCATGAAACGTGTAATTATTTTTTCGGAGGAATAGTTTCCGTAAGTGATAAGAGCAATAGCTGATCTATCTGCGTTTAACGTGCCGTATTCGCAACCATTACTAAACCTTATAGTTAGAAATTCTATTATTTTAAGTTCGTTGGTGGCGTGAACATCGTAGCCTTTTTCTTTTGTAAATAACCACCACTCTTTGAGAGAACTCTCGTATCGGCGCAGCGTAGACTCCGTAATGGAGTTCAACATGATATCGGCAGCTTCTGGAGATAGACCTTTTCTCAGATACGTTTCCCTGACAAGCGTACGGCCACCAGGGATAGTGTTTTCGCCAATGGGTGCACCTTGGACCTGCAGGGAGACATAAGTAAGTTTTCATCAGGCTGGAAAACTAGGGGTGGTTCCTTGAGCAACGACTTGAGTAGCGGGTACCACGGTTGGGTAGGCCAATTTGGTACGACGAAAACTCCTTCGGCTTTGTCAGTAATGAGTTTTTTAAGGGTTGATGTAATCAGCGCGAACGGTGGAAAGGCATAGATTTTTTCATTTTTCCAAGACGTCGTAAACGCGTCTACTTTAAACGATTCAGGATTTGGGAACCTAGAACAGAACCTCTTGACTTTTCTATTTTCAAAGGTTGCAAACAGGTCTATAGAGAAAGGACCAAATTTTTTAAGGATTAACCTAAAGGCCTTGTCCGACAACTCCCATTCCGTATCTATATTCGTAATACGAGAAGCTGCGTCTGCAAGATAGTTGTCTTTTGATGAGATGTAACTCGCGAAAATCCAAATTTTCTTAGATTCACACCAATCCCATATTTGTCGTGACAGGTTGCTTAATTTTGGGAATTGGACACTCCCCGCCCTATTAATATAGGCTATCGCGGTTGTGTTGTCTAACCTCAGGAGAATCTCGCAGTTACTTGAATTTGGGGCAAACGACTTAAGAGCATAAAAAGCTGCCAATAATTCTAAATAATTTATAAAATATTTCTTTTGTTTATCGTTCCACCAGCCGTGTGCTGATTCTCCGTTACAAAAGGCACCCCACCCTGATAACGAAGCATCTAAAGAAATTTCAATTGAGTATTTTGACGTTCGAATGGGGTTTTTACCGATTTTGCTATTTTCCTTCCACCAAGCTAGGTCTACATCAACTTTGCCCGACAATGTCATATAACTGTCGTAACTCCCGTCATTTAATATAAGAGCTAAGAACTTTTCTCTCTCTAGGATTTTGCAGTGAGATAGTCCATAGGCCACCGCTGGGCAGGCAGCATTTAGAACTCCCAATAGGGTTGCAATTTGCCTGATTTTGTACCTATTACCTACTCTGAGTTTAGCCAATAAATTTTTAATTTGTTCTTTTTTATGACTGGTTAGTTCAATTGTATAGTCTACTGTGTTAATTATTAGGCCTAAAAATTTACACCTCTGTGCAGGATCTAAACAGCTTTTCGTGTCGTTAATTACGGACCCGAGCTGTTCTAAGAATTCTTTAGCCCACATAATATTATCGCGGCCCCTTTTGTAATTTTTTCCGATGAAGAGTATGTCATCTAGATAGATCACTAATAAGAACCCTTTCGCTCTCAATACGTTAATAACGGGTTTCATAATTTTGGTAAAAATGAATGGACTCGAGCATAGACCAAATGGTAGACAGCTAAATTGGTAAACCTGGCCCTTAAAGATAAACCTTAGGTATCTCCTAGAGTTCTTGTTTATCGGTATAAGAAGATAGGCATCTTTTAGGTCAAGTGATGCCATAAAGTCGTTTGGCATTACTAAGTTTTTTATCGCTCTCAAATCCTCCATTTTAAAGTGAGGTGCGTCAATAAACTCGTTCAAGGTTTTTAAGTACAGAATAAATCTATACCCTCCATCCTGTTTTCGTACCAGGAAGTATGATGAAATGAATTCATCTTTGCAGTGTTTACATTTTTCTATAGCGTTTTTACCTAGAAGTTTTTGAATTTCGGACTGTATTAGCATTTCCTCGCTACTGGACCAAGTCCGTTGCTCAGGGATGACTTTTTGGAATGGGGGTTCTTTAAATTGGATTGAATACCCGTCCAAGTAAGATAGTATAAGAGTATCTGAAGTTATCTTCGTCCACTCAATTTTAAATGAGTGAAGTCTTCCACCTATTGGTGGATTTCTTACGGGGGCTACTTCTTTACTGGATCCTTGCTTTGGTTCCTGTCTCGACTTGATGTCTGGCTCGTTCGCGAGTTTCTGGGCTTGGAGCGCTGGAACTTGTTCTGAGTGCTTGTGCCCGTCTGTCTGTGGTAGGCAGACGGGCTCTTCGAGTTTCCCTGATAGGGCTGGGAACGTTGAAATGGCTTCTTGACGGTCTTTTCTGCGGCTTTTAGATTCTGACAAGCGCTCTCAATCGTTTTTGCTTCCTTGATTTGTTCTGCCAACTTATTGCCATAGAGCCATTCGACTGGCGCTATGGCGTCCACTAAGGTTTTTACCCCTTTTTTCATTAGTGGTGTAATATAAGATCTTCTGGCTAGCGAATGCTGATGAAAAGTTTCTGATAATAACTTACCAGCATCGCTCAAATATTCCACGAGTTTTAACTCGTCGACCTCTTTATCTGAGGTGTCCAAGAGCAGTGACATGGCAGCTCCCAGTGCAATGATTGCAGATCCTACGCACTCTTGCGTCTCAGCAAAATGAGCGTCTCTCTTTTTTGTGAGCTCAGAGAGTGCTGGAATTATTTCCAGGTTTATCTTCGGAGGCTCAGCGTAAAAATCTCCCTTTCTAGTGTACTTTTTTAACACAGTCTTCCTTTCCTCTTCGGGCAATCCTTCCTTCATCCACCCCTTCCAACGAGGCTTAACTTCAGGGTGGAATTTGAAAGAATCATCTGGCTTTTCGTTAGGATCTTTTCCTAGAATATTGAGGATTTCTGCATTTAATGACGGTTCTTGTTGGGCCAGATCAGTCTCTTTTTGAGTTTGATCTATGGACTCGGTCGGGCTGTCATTTTTGTCGTCGCTGGTTTCCGTCACCTTGCCATCCTCCGTACTTGTCAAAGTACCATCGTACTCTGGGGAGTAATAGAGCATTGCTATATCTATAAGTCCGTATTGAACATGTAGTGTTTTTTTTTTTTTTTTTTTTTTTTTTGGTCGGGTGGAATTTATATGAACTATTTGTTCAAACTCCTTTCTAAGTTCATATGGAACTTAAATGAACTATTTGTTCAAGTACTGTGTGCATATTTATACACAGTCAAGCTGCCTTTATTAGGCGTGCGACGTTCGTGTGGAACGCGCACCAAGATCTTTTCGTGTGGAAAAAATTTTTACTGTTGAAATAAATTACCTGGCGATTCTGGCAGCTGTTCCGAATTATTCTCATTTACTTTTTGTTGCACTAGTTGTGAGACTATGCTTGTTAGGTTATGTAGTTGCTGCTCTATGTTGCTTTGCCATTCTCTATTTTCATCGCTTTTTTCTCGCTTTCGATCTCTTGAGCGAGAGCGGGAATGTCTCCTCTTCTTATCTTTTGACATGATGAAGTTGTTTTTTGAGTTGAATCAATTATTTGAAATAAATTTACTCTTCACGTGTGGATTCGTGAACACAACGAAACAATATGAAGTGAGTAACGATGAGCGCCACAGGATACAGTGGGCGCGGTAGGTATTAAAATTTGAAACTCTGAATGTTGTGGATTGGGACATAGCTGACGCTACTACACTTGTAATCATCGAGAACGAGACGTCGCAGCATAATAGATAATCATAGAAGCGAAGCAAGTCAATTAGAGAGCTGAAAATCCGTGAAATATGAAGATTCGAAAAAAGTAGCGTCCTCAGTTGCGTATATATATACCTTATAGACCGCGTGGTGAGATCCGTACACACGCGTTCGACCGGTGGCACGTTTAACGTGGTCTGACGAGGTGACAAGTTCTTCAGGAGGATGCGCGCGCAAAGTGTTTACAAGCTGGAAATTCAAATCTCGTGAACTAATGGGAATATTGCACTTTCCCGGTCGCGCATGGGCAACTTCAAGCACTTTTGTTTAATGTCTTTGGTCTCAAGCACAACGAATTCGTAGCGATGTTCGTCCACTATATTTATACCGACTTCTGAAGAGTCGCAAGGTTTTTCGAACAATAATTTACAATCAAGGTACTTTTTCCCATACAGGAATATTTTTTCTTTTTTCAGATAAATGCGCTTGACAGCTATTATATTTTCATCAAGTGAGAGGAAACAGTTATCCCTTTTTTTGTATCCAAGAAGAAGCTTCTATACTCTAAAGATTTGATCGATCGTCTACTCTCACTATCTTCTCCAGAGCTAGCAAATTTTATGATCGGATAGTCTATTTTCTCAGGACCTATTTTCAGATTATTTTCTTCATGGACCCTGTTAATAAATTGTTGTGAAGGTTTGTTCGATGTTTTAACTTTTTTCTTAATTTTTTGCATGAAATTTTCATATCTAAAAGCACTGTACTTGTCAAGAGGACCCAAGGATTGCACATCATCACAAATATGAACTAAATTGTGTACATTATGTGACATATGTTCTGCACCGTGCAGCTGTGAATAATTGGATACAAAATATATCAACAAACTCCGGGCATAATCTATTAGTGTCACAGAATATTCGTCACTGGCTAAAATTCGCACTGCTACACTGAGGCTGAGAAAGTGATAATATTTGTCTTTATCTAACTGTTCTTTGAATATTATTGGTCCGGTATAGAGTAAAATTTGTCTCAGCTCCGTCGCCTTGAACCGATCGACTTGTTCTAGCGGTCTTGGTTTTCTTGCAAACTCTTTAGATATTGTTGCAGCTAATGACATCAAATGAGCAGAGGCTAACTTTAATTGTGAACTAGTAATCCTAACATTTTTTTTCCCTTTTACCCAAAATTGAAGTAACATTTTCATAATACCAAGACATAAGAGATGCAGATAATCCAGCGGGAACTGGCTAACCATTCCTACTTTCAAGTCTTCGAGAATTGATCGCTTCTTATGGTATTCTTTGTTAACTTTCAATCCGAATGACTCGTCTGTCCTTAAAGTAGCATTAATTTCTGGATACGTCACACGATTTGCCTTGAATTTCCCTTCTTGCATACATTTGCTACACCCGAAATAAGCATTATGTCCTTTTGTTCCAGTGATATAAGCTTTCGCAGGTGCATTGCATATGAACACATTGAGTTCACATGATATTTCGTGGCCTTCTATACGTATACCTGACTCACAAACCCCTAAAGCATCCCTGACAAAATATTGTAGAAAATCATTGCAATCCAAAGGTTTTTCATTGCCATGATATATGCCAACGACACAAGGCTCAGTATAAAAAGGTGCTTCGATAGCTGTTAAAATTGGCCAAAATTGGCTTCCGGAGCTCTTAGTTAGCGGTAGACCATCCACATTAATATTGAACCTGATTTTGGATGGAAAGTCCTTAGGCGAATAATATCTCAGAACAGATTTAATTAAGGCGTGGGCTAAACCAAAATGGTAATAGTTTCCTGGTGGCAGGCTTGTAATTTCTATATTCTTCGGTGTTTTCATGAGGGTCCATGCATCAGATGGCAAATCATGTACATATTTTTGTAAAATTTTCAACAAATCGCTTAGGTGGTTGTGACTTATACATGATTTAATGGCCCAATTCTGAATTTCAGTGTGTATCCCAGGATTATTTCTATTTGTATCTTGTTGACAATCTTCAGTACTGTGTTCAGAACCAATACTACTATTGTCGAGCTCAGTATTGAAATTTTCAGTTCTATCCACACTGCTATATAATTCTGTCTCATGGAAATTATTGTAATCTGAACATTCTGCCTCAGTCAGTCCAAGATTAGAATTTGTATTTTCTGAAGTATTATTTTCCAAATCACCCTCAGATTTTTCACGATTAATTTTTGGTACATTTTTATTCAGCATATTTTTGAATTTGTTAGCTTCTTTTCTGAACAATCGTCTCCGTTGCCGACCCGTCAAACAAGTAATTTGCCTTCCAATCTTGGGCATTTTGTGATTTTATCTCGTCGAAATATACTATAGAATTAATTAAAAAGATCGTGAACTGTTGGAATAATATTAATTATTAAGAGGTTATGTCGAAGGTATTATTCTAATTCAGCCATCCCAAGATAAAGAAACTTGTACAAGAGTATATGAATATATATAGGGGAAGGTAGGGCAAAACGGACCGGAAGGGCAAAACGGACCGTAGGGCAAAACGGACCGAGAGGGCAAAACGGACCGCCTGAAAAATTTCTTCGGAATTATTATAAAAAATTCAATGATGCATCGTGAAGGTAACCCTCGAACTTAGTAACATTTTGAGGTAGGTCTAAGTCAATCTAGTTGAGTCAATTATCCTTTCTAGTCGTTTGCGATGACTTGACTGAGTCTGACTCGACGTGATTGACTAAGACCTACCTCAAAATATTTCTAAGTTCGAGGGTTAACTTTACGATGCATCATTGAATTTTTTACAATAATTCAAAATGAATTTTTCAGGCGGTCCGTTTTGCCCTCTCGGTCCGTTTTGCCCTACGGTCCGTTTTGCCCTCCCGGTCCGTTTTGCCCTACCTTCCCCTATATATACCTAGCATATTATAGAAGTCTCAAATAAATACTTGGCAGATTAATTAATATGAGCAAGAGGTCAAAATTTTGTAATATGCAGTAAGAATTCCTCGTGAGATGCTTTCGTTCTTATCCAATTGAAAATTTTTCATAATTTTTAGAAGCATTCACTTAGTTTGCTGTCACCTACCGCATTAAAAGGAGAAGAAATTATAATTTATACTTACCTATAATTGCACTGGAACAATAATTATAATCACTAATAACACATATACGACACATGGATATATACGATGCCGCCAAATTTTATTACAGCTGTGGCGATATGGATACACTGGAACATGGATGCCGTGGCCCGTGAGTCTCGGCATTCGTTTCAGTTATGCGAACTGGTTATGTTTCCGTCTTGTCATTTTTACGGATCACAGTGCAATAACACAATGATAGATGCAATGCAATATGGATGCGGTATATTTGGGTGACGTTTCGCGTATGTCATACTAGTTGCGTCACGCTTGATCCTCCAATCCACGGACGTATATGGGAGGACTGGCAACTTGTGGAAATATAGCGCCCCTTTAGTGTCCGCTAGTAAGCGCCCCTACCGTTGTGGCGCTGATAGTATTAGTGGGATAACCAATGTGAAGTGGGCAATGAATAACACAAAATGAGTATCTTGAAAACTGTTTTAATCAGAACTAAAGAACATGACAAAGAATAACTGCTCAGAACGTAATACTCGTCCTTGACAACCATGAGCAAAAAAAAAAATTCCGAAATTACACTCAACTTTGACGGATGCCCTAGTACAAGACATTTAATACTTTGTGAATTTTGCTAATTTTTTTTTATCGCGGTTTTCTTTTTTCGCGTCAACTATATGTTTCCTGCTGTATTGCCGCATTCGCATATTAATGTAATATCTGATTACGTACGCCATAATGTCCTCAGCATGCTTGAAACACGGAAAAGAGAGAATGTCTTGTGCTAGGACATCCGTCAAAGTTAATTCGAGGACATTCGGCGAATTGCAGTGTTTGGTAAATATATTTTCAATCGATCTGATTAGATGATAGAAATTCATGTTCGGGTGCAAGAGTTTGCCATGTGTCTTGGCATTCACAAGTCTAGCTACTGGCTAGAAAAATAAGTGATACTTCTTTTTATCAGATTCACAGCCTGATGTACAATTTGGAGCGATGCACCGGCGGCCACCCATTTTTACCTTATATGACAGCTGTCTGTTTACATTCATGTTGAATTTGTTTTTGAAAATTTGTTACCCGCGCGAAACGACTGCCAGCGCACCACAGTTAAAACGACGGTATAACGGGGAACTAGCGGACACTAAGGGGGAACGAATTTAACGGCTGGTATGGGGCAGTTGCCAGTCCTCCCATATACGTCCGTGCTCCAATCTGTGTAATATATATGGGGCATTCCACGCCAAATCGGACACCATTTAGCTTTTGCATCTCCGATTTTCTCCATAACTTTTTGTCTTTTAGTATCTATTGAGAGAGGCCTCCATGCCAATTTTTAGCTTTTTTTGTCCCGTCACTTCTGCGATGTGAATTTAAAAAAAAAACGGTACTTTTTTTTTGAATGCCCATAACTTAGCGAAAAATGATCCGATTGTGATGTTTTTTTTTTCAACTTTTCGTTGTTAGACGTACTTTTAGAAAAAAAATGTTACAAAATTATAAAAACCGTATTTTCATAAGATTTTTGAGTTCTAAATGTTAAATGTTGATTTCTGAAAAACACGTAGCCATCGATTTTCTTCAAATTTTTCCTGAAAATACTGTCACTTATTACGCAACTTTGAAGCCCAGTCCGGTAATGGGATAATGTTGGAATCTATTTTTTTTCGAATTTTCAAATTTTTAGTTTTCACTTATATATGTTAGAAAATATCTGAAATTAAAATACTTTGCATCAAAGCTACTCTCGAGGATTATTTGATACGTCATGATTCTTAATTAGTTTACAGATTGATTACAAGCAAAAGAGATAGGTCGAGTGATATGTCTTAACAATTTAATGGACAATGACCCCTTCATTTTAATTATTTTAAACGAATTTAGTTAATATATGTGTTAACAAGTTGGCGCTTTTATAAATGATTTTTAACTTTTAACTACGGTCGGTAATAAAAACTCCGTTAACGTAGCCTATCGGCTGAGTATATTTCTTTGCTACGACTTCATTTCAAAATCAGAATTCATTGTTATTTTCATTCACGTGTTTGCAGTGTGTCCTGTGAATAACCTCTGCTAATTTGTTCTGAAGAAAAATGTGTGTAATATCACGGTATATTTTTTAAAGTGCATAACTTATTGTCAACTTTTCCGCCATGCCAAAATTTGGGATATATAATTTGTGCTGTAATCCTTTGGAAATAGATAATCATAGAATTAATAAAAGTCTTCGACGAGCTTCTGTTACTCAACAAAATTTATATAATTTGAGTAAGGATGATTATCTCTGCACATCGTGTAGAAAAGCATTAGACTCCAGAAATACCGCTCCTGTTGCCTGTGATCATGAAGTCGAAGACAAATTCGAAGATAAAGTCGAAGATGTTGTAACTGAGAAATCTATCTCATCAATTTCAATCACATCGTCTGGTAAGATTAATCAAAAATTGTTGGGGATTGTCCAATTTTTTTATTTAATTTTTTTGATAAAATAATAGTTTATGGCAAAATAATTGATCGATCTTACTATTTTTCAGAATTAGAAAACGTGAGTGAAGAACTCACCTGACAAACCAGTAGTCTGTCTCAATTGAGCTTACAAACTGTGTTGCCTGTGGTTAATGATGCAATCGCATTATTAAGTCAATCCCCAATCGCTAAAAAGCATGTGAATAATCAAACTCATTTACAAAACAAAGTCCAAAAAGTCTGCTATAAATTAAATACGTCTTTAGGAATATTAAAAGATACTGACGATGAAACTAATTCGAACAACTTTTCGGAGATGATCGAAAAATTTAAAATCAAATTTAACAATGATAATACGACTCGACATGAGAAAATTCAAATCCTTACACTCTTACCTGAAACATGGGGCTTATCCCGAGTTTGTAGTATAATGGGCTGTACAAAATACACGGCATCTTTAGCTAGAAGACTCCGCGAAGAAAACGGGATTCTTTCGACACCAAATGCGAAATTAGGTTGATAAATTTTTTTTTAATGAAAACTTCTTATTCATTTTTTCTTCAGTAAGGATAAGTTACATTTTATAATATCTAGGTCGCCCATTATCAAGTGATGTTAAATCTCGGATTTCGGAATTCTATGTTGACGATGAAATCAGCGTTACTATGCCTGGAATGAAAGATTATCTTTCTATTAGAAATGATGACGGAAAACGTGAACATATCCAGAAACGACTTATTCTCTCTAATTTACGAGAATTATATGAACTTTTCAAAGAACGACATTCTGATCATCGAGTTGGTTTCTCTAAATTTGCGTCATTACGCCGTCAATACTGTGTACTTGCAGGTTCTAGCGGAACTCACACTATCTGTGTGTGTTCTATGCACCAAAACATCAAGCTCATGATGCTGGGTAAGTGTATGTTAACAAAATATTCATCAAACCATAACCATGATTTCTTTTATTGCAGGGTGTAATTTGGCAACTCTTACAGGCCAATCAGAAACACCGTTACAGCTTTATGGTGATTGCTTGAAAATGATTATATGTCAAGAACCAACTTTTGATTGTTATTTGAACAACTGTGATAAGTGTCCAGGAGTACGAACTGTTAAGAATTTTTTACTTGATATACTGGATGAAAATGAAATTGATGAAATAACTTATAAATATTGGATTTCAAAGCCTCGTACAAGTATGGAAACATTCGTGAAAAGCTCAACAGATTTTGTGGATAATTTTTGTGAAAACTTACTAACTCTTTTGCCACACCATTATATTGCGAAAGAACAAGCAAGCTATTTGAGATCGCTGAGAGAATCGTTGGAACAGAATGAGTACATTGTGATTTGCGACTTTTCGGAAAACTATGCTTTCGTTATTCAAAATGCTGCATCCGGATTTCATTGGAATAATGATCAAGCAACGATCTATCCAGTTGTAATTTATTACAAAGAAGATAATGTACTCATCCACAAAAGTTTAGTCATAATATCTGACTGTTTATCTCATGACGCAGTTGCGGTTCACGAATTTACAAGGATTACAACTGAATTCATCAAAGAGTTATCCAATAATGCTGCAAAAGTTATTTACTTTTCTGATGGAGCGCCCCAACAATTTAAAAACTACAAGAATTTCGTGAATATAAATTATCACAGAGAAGACTTTGGCCTGGAAGTTGAATGGCATTATTTTGCAACAGCCCACGGCAAAGGGCCTTGTGATGGGGTAGGGGGAACCGTCAAAAGAATCGCTGCACGAGCAAGCCTTCAACTTCCATATAATCAACAAATATCAACACCTCAACAATTGTATGACTGGGCAATAAAACCGAATAGTTTGCCAAATATTTATATTCGGTTCTTCCCTACTGACCATTATATTCGAGCCAAAGAATTTTTAGAAAAACGTTATCTGAGAGCTAAAACGATAACAGGTACACAAAAATACCATTGTGTCATACCTGACGGAGAAGACACTTTGAAATTCAAAGAATTTTCATTTTCATCAGATTCGCAAATTCATAAGTTATTTAAACGTGCAAGAAAATGTTAGTTAATAAATAAATGTGATCAAATATAATGCGTACTTTATTCGACCTATCTCTTTTACTTGTAATCAATCTGTAAACTAATTAAGAATCATGACGTATCAAATAATCCTCGAGAGTAGCTTTGATGCAAAGTATTTTAATTTCAGATATTTTCTAACAAATATAAGTGAAAACTAAAAATTTGAAAATTCGAAAAAAAATAGATCCCAACATTATCCCATTACCGGACTGGGCTTAAAAGTTGCGTAATAAGTGACAGTATTTTCAGGAAAAATTTGAAGAAAATCGATGGCTACGTGTTTTTCAGAAATCAACATTTAACATTTAGAACTCAAAAATCTTATGAAAATACGGTTTTTATAATTTTGTAACATTTTTTTTCTAAAAGTACGTCTAACAACGAAAAGTTGAAAAAAAAAAACATCACAATCGGATCATTTTTCGCTAAGTTATGGGCATTCAAAAAAAAAGTACCGTTTTTTTTTTTAAATTCACATCGCAGAAGTGACTGGACAAAAAAAGCTAAAAATTGGCATGGAGGCCTCTCTCAATAGATACTAAAAGACAAAAAATTATGGAGAAAATCGGAGATGCAAAAGCTAAATGGTGTCCGATTTGGCGTGGAATGCCCCATATGTTTCATCGCTTCATCCACGTTATGTGAACGCAGTTCCGTATCACTTACATCATTTTTATAGAACGTACTATTACAGATACACCATAGCATAGACTTTACAAAGCATAGTTACGTGACTGTAACAAGTTGTCGTTATATGGAGGATACGTCCCAGATATGTTGGTTCCATTCTTATTACATAAAAATTACGTATACAGTTAAATATATGAGACTCGTCATGATGTGGACGTCGCATTCACGTCAACAGATCAAATTGTTACCTGGGTAGTTATCAAATATCGAGGAACTGCACAACTGAAAACCTAGACGGACACGGAGGTCTACTACACACCGCGTTAAGATCAGTGACTATGATATATCAACCTGCCGATGGTATATTTTTGCCTAAAACCAAAACAGACACGGAGGGTTACTGTACTTCGCGTTACGATTAGTAATTATTATCAACCTGCCGATGATAAATTGCTGCTGAAACAAAGAGCAGAAATCAAATATCATCGACTTACTTCAAAGGCACCCTGCCCCCCAAAGGCTCATCTGAGCCCCACAAAGAGCGAACTCGCTCTAACGAGGTATTCCAGTTATGACTTCACGACAACTATTTACCGATGAAGAACTGCCTGGATCACACTCCTCGAGATGTTACCTTCTCACCATTTCAACGAATTACTATAACAGGAAAGCTATGCAGACCGGAAATACTACTCACCCTACAACTTTCATAACATTCTTCGGTTCGTAAGCCCACTAAATGTAACCAAATCACTTAACTTTATCACATAATTAGTTGTAAGCCTTAACTTGTAAAATGCCTGACTCAAAGGAAGCTAACGTTCCGTACCTACCGTGGGAAGTCATTATTGACATGATTCCAACATTCAATGGATCTAATGTAACGATAAGATCCTTTATTCCGAAAGTAGAAAACGCAAAGAAACTAATAAATCCGCGAGATCTGTTTACTCTGACAGTAATGGTACGTTCGAAAATTAAGGGTCGTGCCGAACGAGCATTATCGCGACGTAACCTTGATTCTATACAAACAATTATCAATGATCTGAAAAGATACTATGAGCCTAAACGACGATTGACAGACGTACAATTAGCAATAAATAACGCGTACCACAAACAAAACGAGAACGCACTAAATTACGGTACTAGAATAGAAGAATTAGTAGACGAAGCCTACGAAATAATAGAATACGAAGAAACCAGCGAACAAGCGAAAATTCTGACCAAATATGTTAACGAAAATGCATTACGATCATTTATAAAAGGCCTATCCGATGATTTAGAACAAAGAGTAGCTAACGAAAAACCCCGTACGTTACGCGAGGCGATAGATACCGCAGTAAGCGCAGAAAGAATAGTGATAGAATGACGGAAGTTAAGAGAACAAACATATAATGACTTACATGACGATGACAGTTACTCGAAACTGACACCGCCTTACGATCCGTCGCCGACCTGCAGCTACTGTAAGCGAACTGGCCACTCGTTAGATTGCTGTGAACGCAACAAACAATCCCAGATTTACCTTGATCAAAACTACCCAAATGAAAAATACGAACCAATTGACAGATTTTAATCATATAACGGTCGAAGTCAGTACACAAACGCTGACCACGCGAATAACGATGATTTTCATATTAACTATGAACAATCCTACGACACACAACTTTCAAACCTTACGGACGATTTATTCGCCCCTCCTACGGATCCTCATGAAAATCCTGTATCAATTCTTATGATTAACGCCATAGGACCAGAACCAAAAACGAAAACTTCACCTAAAGAGACGAATGATAAATACACTATCACTGTCACTACTGTAACGAAATGATACCTCCGACTAGACAGACACGTCAATAAGTTAAGTAGGTATCATCTCGTTACGACTAGAGGCAGCACCGTCCGGTGACCGGTCTTACCGGGTCGAGAGCACCGAGTGCCCGAACACGCCGCGGGGCGGCTACCCGCGCCAACAGACAAACGTGTCACGTGACCATCGCTCTCTCGCAAACCAAAGCCACCGACGGCGTGGATATAAGCCTACCAGCTACGCTGTCTAGTCAGTTCTCTCTAGGCAAACAGCCTGCAGACGGCTCTAGACTGAACTCCGTCTTACAGACGTACGGACCGCGGGAAGAGACCCCGGACCGCTAGGCGCGTTCGCGTATACAATAGAGGCCTCACCTTTATTGCCGTTCCGCACTAGATATGGAATCCATAACTTACTAGAATTACCGATATAATTTAGCTTCCAGATCTTTGATATAGTTTATTTTACCTAGCATTAGAATATAACTAGCTATTAATAAATTAAGCAGATTTACGCCAAGAAGAGCGGCTTACTTTATTCCATTTAATTGTATCGCGGAATACCGCATCGAGTCAAACTATTAGACTCTCGTTCTTTACTTTATTTCATTTAATTGTATCGCGGAATACCGCATCGAGTCAAACTATTAGACTCTCGTTCGTTACTTTATTTCATTTAATTGTATCGCGGAATACCGCATCGAGTCAAACTATTAGACTCTCGTTCTTTACTTCATTCCATTTAATTGTATCGCGGAATACCGCATCGAGTCAAACTATTAGACTCTCGTTCTTTACTTTATTCCATTTAATTGTATCGCGGAATATCGCATCGAGTCAAACTATTAGACTCTCGTTCTTGCATCCAGTTCTTCTGGCTAAACTATCCTTGGCTTAGGTCACCTGTACATTACTAGAACTAGTCCTAGAATACCATAGTTAGTAAATTACTAGATAACGCTACCTTCTTGTGTTTAATTATTTTTTTTGTATTTTTTTTTCATTTCAGTCTGGAACCAAAAAATCCAGCGACCGATAGTATAACAATTAATCAATAAAGAATACATATGGGCATATCTCACAAACAGTTAACTTTTGCAGCTCAAAAAAAAATAATCTAATTTGGAGAACACAGTTCCGCCAATTTTTTTCTCGCATTACAAGACCTTCATAAAGTAATATTTATTCATGTACAATTCATATTATACTGGGTGCGTGCATAAAAAATAATATTGCCATTTTATATTCGCGATTATTCATTTTCTTTAGGTTTGGTGTCACAACTATCTTTATCATTATTCTGCACCGAGAGTACTATTTGCAAACTAAAAAAAAAAAAAAAAAAAAAACCAAGAAAAAATGAAACTTGAAATTAAAAAAATGAATTCATTTTTATTATTTTTATTATTAATCAAATTATTTCACTTCAATCGTATACAGAAAAGTTGTACGGTAACTGCTACAAAGGCTACTGACTTAGAAAATAATTTAGAAATGAATAGTTGCGAATTTATGTTACGAATTTGTGAATCTGACATTTCCGAATCTGACATTTCAATACGTTTTAACCCAGAGAAAAGTCATTTTTGATAAAACAATCGCGCACATCTTTGGAGATATAATTCGTGATATGAGCAATATACTGGTAATGAATATGAGCATTTTACTTGGCCAGATTATCAGGGTAACGACGTGACATTCCTGACATTTATTCTCCACGCGTCAATATGTACCCATTGTCAAGAACATTGCGAGAAAAGAAATTGACTCTCCGACGTAAATTTCAGTGTGTTCGATCCGTGATAGTTCTACTTCCATGTGCATTGAGATAAATACATCCAATCAGCTTGTGCTAATGTACTTTAATGGTGAAACATTGGGTGTTAGGTGCGATATCGAAACCGAGTGACAGTACTTCGTACTGTGTCCCTGGTATCGCAGACGAATTTTGGTGACTACAATTACGTACATTATGTTCATACTACCTTGCTCGTAGCCAAGTATTTTTTTCCGATTTTTCTAAAGTTGCATATCAATGCGAATCCCGTACGAAGTTTTCTTGAAGTCATAGTTACACAATGCAACGTAGCTAATTTCTGCATTTCAATTAGGGACTAGAAGTTTGTAGATACGGAGAATAATTTTTTTACATTGATTATGCTTCGTGTATCTCAAAAATAATTTGCTACATGCATAAATACCCAATTCTTTGCCTGCAAGTGAACTTTCGCAAGCCGTAAGTCAAGTTACATGAAAGTTAAAGGTTTGTGAGATATGCCCATATATAGTTTTGTTAAATAAACCCTGCCTTCTATTTTATTTGATATCAAACCCTACCGACAGGCCAAGCATCCGGCGGAGGGAGACGAGACCCCCAGACCCGTTTGCCGTCTACACCGGGTATTCTTGCACCCCACACTCCACCCGGTCTAGCCGGAGCACTACAACAAACATACTACAAATACTGCCACACCAACACCCTCGAATAGTTTAACTATCGAAACGACCTACAAAAACACACATGACTAACGTCACGACAATTCACTATCACCAGGTTACCGAACACTGCGACGCAGGTCAACGGTAGATAATCTGCACCCGGACTACACAGACGAATCGGACAATCACTTACACAGTTGTCAGAAGTACAGTGCTACGGTCTCATCTAACGTAAACAAAATAATCCGCAAAGAGACACACACCAAAGAATAAAACGCTATATTAACGAATGCAAAATCGGAACATAAACTCCCGAGACTTGACCATAAAACAAATTCCCAATACAAATCAACCGACATCCGAGGTAAAACCTCAATAAATAATAACACAAGACCTACACTATATCGCGTTCAATCGACAATCAGTGAAACTGCAAATCTCACACGACCGAGTCTACCACTTTCATTGTTAAGGAAATCAGAAGTTCTGGCGGCCGAAGATCCACAAAATCGCCGACCACCTTATCCTCCACCTTTTCCTGATTGAACAATCGCAACTGACACTGCCCAACACGACGAAAAATACATAAATATCTTCATTCTTGACCTAATAACATGCACGACATGAACCTGAAAGAAGCAGAATTGAAAGACAAAAACTCACTTATTGGAGGTTGTCACTACGCTCATTAACCCCTTGGCAGTGATGCGAAAATCTAATTTTCGTGCCACTTTTGTGTTGGAAAAAAAAAACAAAAAAACAAAAAATAAAAACAATAACTCGCCAAACAACAGTCAAATCCATGTAGTGAAAACATGTTTTTTTTTCACATGCCCCTATACGTGTCATGACACAAAAGTGGCACGACTTTTTTCTGCCCCTATGTGTGTCACTCACAGTCAAGGGGTTAAGGGGAGGTTCTAGTCCAGAGGCCCGAAAATGTGCGTAATTTCATGATTTTTTTTTGAGAGTACATACGTATTTTTTTTTAAAAACTTTTTTGGCATTTATTTTTCTATATTTTGAAAAGTTTACAAAATTTTTTCGAGCAAAAATAATACAAAATGGCAGCTCCAGCCCTCACTGACGACGGTCGTGTGCGGCGGTGGACAGTGTGCGCGGGGCACTCTACAGCCCTGCCAAGTGATCTAAAACGAAAAAACCAAACAAAATCTTAAAGTAGATGAAATTTGGAGGGCCTTATGAATTTCCGATTTTTAAAAAACATTTTTAAAAAAATGGGGGCCCTTTGAAAAAAAAACACCTTTATTGCCTCTTTTTATTTGTTTTAACGTTAAAAAAAACAATACTAAAAATTTTTTTTTACAAAAAACGCTTCCTGAAGGCCCCCTAAATGGAATAAGCTTCAATTTGAGCCGCCAAACGTCGAAATCGGTGTAGTCGTTGAAGCGGAATTGCGCCCCGCGCGCAAAAAAAAAAGGTGTTTCGAGAAAAAAACGCTTCTACCTGTTTTTCGGCCGACGCGCTCTCTCGTCTATACGCTATAACTCGTAAAATCAATGAGATAGGGAAATATTCTTTTGCCTTGTGACGTGGATTTTATTGAGACCTCGGATCTGGACCGGATAACAAGCCTCCGAGAGTCATCCACTCGACAATTGGCCAAAAAAACTGAGAATACAAAAATGTTGGGCGCCAGGCGGATAACCGCCACGTTCAAAAATATAAACAAAATATAATCTACGGGTACGTAAAGCGTCGGCTAGCTGCAGTACCGCGGAGAGGGGTTAGGAGCAAATGAAGGACTAGCGGGACGTTGAATAATGACTCGAGCGTGTAAATTTTATAACAAAAGAATAGAATTTATTCAATAAAAATATTAGAAAAGAAATAAAAATAATAATTTCAACAATTAGGGATGAATCCCCCTAGGATATATGACGGCCGCGGGTCGTGTATAAGCGACCTGGCCACGTTTGACGAGCTTTACAATATCTAATAAACTACTAGCTTCCACGTAGGATAGTAATAACAAGGAAAAAATCATGCAAAAATTTAATAACTCGACAAACTAGGTCCTCGTGGGACGATATCTCAACTACAACGTTAATAGGCTCCACGAGGAGAACTTACAACTAATTAACAGGCTATTATTTACAATGGGTGAGCCTTCGGCTCTTAATGAAACAGAAAGAAGAATGAAATTGATCGAAGAAGTAATATTTACAAGCGCTTACTAAAACTAACTTAACCTAAATCTGCGAATAACGCGACAAATATTTAATTAGAATTATATCGACTCGAACCCGAAAAACAAAGACTCGAAGTCCAAATAACGAATAGCTATGTCTCTTTCCACAGGAGGAAGAAAGAGCGACAGTGACTGACCGCAACTGTCTCTGTCGCACCCGTGTGCGACAGGTATCAAACCCGGACGTAACAGACTATAAAATACTCGATATTTCTCTACCAAATGATGACTCGAACGATGAACTTTAACATACGGGGACACTGGTGACGGCCTACCCTTCGGAGATCGGTTTAATTCGATTCGAAAAATGTTAATTAGCCTCGTGGCTGCTCAATGGCAATATGGAATTCAAATTAGCATGGGTAAGAATGGCTAACGCTAACCGCCTTCCAGCCGGACAAGGAATAAAATCCGCTCTCGCCCGAGATCCATTCTGGGCTCCCCCGGGGAAAATGCTCCTCGGCGAACACTCACTCACACGAAGTAAGGGAACTAAGCAAGTAAACCCACGGGGCTCGAACGCAAAAATTTTAGATTTTCTAACGAAACAATAATACCGACCCACTATAGGCACGAGTGCTCAGAACGCTAGTCTAACGCAGAGTGTCTAGACCGCATGGCGCCGGTAATCAGCGCCCTCGTGTTACGGCCAAATATCGATTTTTGTATTGTAACGTATCAGGCGACCTAGGCCTGACCGTTAGCATTTCAAACGTCAACCGTTGCGAACTAGAGTATCATCTAGAACGTTCGAGAACAAACGCCTGCGGCGTGACGTCACGAACGGTATTTAAGTCGCGACGACGCAAGGCAGAGCAGCAATACACGGCTGATCGCCTGATTGACTCACTGTAATATCAATTCTCATACTTTGTCTTCTGACACTCGTAGCAGAGAGCTCGAGTGATCACTCAATTCAAATCTTTATTTTGTTTGGATATTGGCTATAGCAGCAATATACCAGTAGCTTCATTTCGATTTCAATAGAGTATTAGATAAATCAAAACAATTAATATTTAAATATTTTCTATACCATTTAAAAGTCACATAATTAAAAGATTATTGTGCAGACACTTAGTCTAAACTAGATTCACTTAAAAATAAAAGCAGCATTGTAAATATAGGATATTGGTTGCAACCTTAGCATAAGTTATTGAATAAATGATATTTTTGTTTCATTAAGAAAAAGCATAATTTGTCGCAGCCTCCTTTCTTCGCCAATTTCCAGGTCTTGTAAATTCAACTTACTAACTATAGCATAGGGACAGCTTCGGCAAGGTATAACCTTGTCCAAGTCTGAGACAGACTTTGTCTGCACTTGCAGGCACAGTTCTGAGCGTAGGTTTGTTTACTAACTGGGAAGAAGACGGTAGCTGCACGTCTGCGTGTACCTATTCGTCAGGGAGACGGCTGATAACGCGGTGCGTTTGAGGTCCGTAAAATTAGCGTCAATAGTCTAATTATTAAGAGTGGCCCCGAAAAACATTAACCGAGCAATAGAACTCACACTAACGGCACGGTTTGTGATATCTTCAATATCCCAATTCTGTGAAAAGTTACATTTGGCGCCCAACGTGGGGCCACTCTAATTAAAATTCTATTAAATTTTTGCTTAAAAACTTAGAGTCATTCGTTTCATTAACTTAACTTCTTTTGCGTCAACTCATTTCAAATTCATTGCTATAAAATTTAGAATCTTTGGGGGAATGTCAAAATCCGGCGTCGTGACCAGGAAAATGGCGGACAAGGGAGCCTGCGGCAATCCAGCTTTAGAATTAGGGTTAGAGGATAGGTCGTCAGGTAGACATCACAAAGAAAAAGATCCACAAAGTTTAGATAAAACGTTTATTGATAAAGAAAAAGATATCTCGAGTCAGAAACAGCAGAGGGTCGATCCATCATCCTGGGTGGCGGCACTAGAAAAATTAAACAAAAAATTAGATGACAGTTTAGCTTCTCTGTCTAGAGATTTGATTCAATCAAAATCAGAGAATGTAGAAATTGTAGTCAATAGCCAGGAAAGTTTTCTTGAAAGACTCGAAGAACAATCAATAAAGTATAAAAAAAACAGTTGGAATTACTTGATAAAAAGCTCGAGAACTCTAATGAGCAGCTCGAAGATAGGTTAGATCGATGCGTAGACGAATATAATGAAACACATAAAAATTTGAGAGAAGAATTTAGAGATAGTCTGATATGTTTGGAAAGTAAAATAGATAGAAACAATAAAGCTAGTCTCGATAAAATCCTTGAGGTTGAGAAAAAACAGGATAGTCTCAAAGTCAGCGTACACGCTGAAATTAGAAAAATAAAATCTACAAATCCTAACCTCAACTGCGATTATAATCACTTATTATCCAAGCATGTCAAACTACTGACATATTCCGGCAAGAGTTGGGAAAGACCAGCCAATTATATCGAAGAAATAGAGGAATATTTTACCTTCATAGATGAACGTACGGACGATCTTTGTTTGAAATTAATCGGGCAAAGTCTCATGTACGATGCTAAAGATTGGTGGATCGCGCGCCGCAATGCTATAAAGTCCTGGGGAGAATTTGAAACTCGATTTTTAAATAGGTATTGGGGTGTCGAGGTTAGTAGATATAATGAGGGGGTTCTGGATCAAACTTCCTTACCGGCCGAGTTGTGCTGGTGAGTTACCGACCGTGCGGGGTAACTTACCGACAGTCGGATGGTAACGATTTGGGTACCGATCGTCGATCTTTGTTACCGACAATCGGATGGCTGCCATTTTGCGTCGTGCGATGGCGCTACTGCCGATTGTTACCGATATTCTGATGGTAACGATCGAAAATCCTGCATTGCCGATCTGCACTTACCGACAATCTGATGGTTGCGATTTTCGCAATGCGATGGCGCCACTATGGATCGTCGATCTTTAGTTATCGATAGTCTGATGGTAACGATTCTGAATCATGCGTGCCGATTTCCCGATACCGGCAATCGGACGACTGCAATTCACCTGCGGATCGTTGATCTTCAGTTATCGATGGTCTGATGGTAACGATTCTGAATCATGGTTGCCGATTTTCTGTTACCGACAATCGGACGGCTGCAATTTCGAATTCTTAGCTTATATACGAATTATACTAGCTGAAATGAGTGGCGGGGTGTTTAATTATGCAATCAATGACTCGAATCATCTCATAATGACATATCTGTTTATTTGTTATATCTTTAGACTAACCTATTATAAAAGTGATAATTTTCTTAAAACTAGCTTAAAACTATGCTTATTTTACAATTTTCTTACAAGAATAACTTGAACTATACATGTACATTATTCTTAACCTAAACTCAAACTATATTTACAACTAGGTGGTGGTAAACGCACCGGGGTTTACACACGCGGATCTGAAACATACAGGTATTTCAATAAGCGAACGATATATAATGAAAATTATGTGTACTTACCATGCATTATTTTCCTCCCCCTCCTCATTGTTTTGCACAACCGCCGGCACCTCCGGCACCTCCTCCTCATCCCAATTTTCTTCCACCATGGGCTCCTCCACCACCTCCGGCTCCTCCTCCCCATCCTGCCTTGGTGGTGAAATTTTAACCCACACAGGCTCACCGTCAATGTAATGCCTCGTCTGATAAACAACTCCATTGACCTTCATCTCCTCCCAATGACTCCCATAACCGTCATCGTCGGACATCCATCCATCGTCCACCAACTTGATTATATTAATCGGACGATGCTCCATTTTCTGTTTTAATAGGAAATATCAATTACAAACTATATCCATCATGAAAAAAAGCTATGATATCGAAGAATAACGATACTTACTTTTTTCTTTCTTTAAAATTTGAGCTTGCTCTTGAATTTTCACTCCGTTCAGTTGCTCTTTAATTTTGCTGTTATGGGTTTACCAGTTCAGACTGTGTAAAATCCCGAAGCAAACTCGCACTTTTATACCCAACTAGAAACTCTAAATACGCCTACAAGAATGGAGGGGCTAACCATTGACACACTTGGGTAATATTTTTTCTGCATAAAGGTGCAAAGATGTAAGCCTCCCAGGTACAAAATCTCTGACCGATCATTGGAAACGTTTGAATCTTCATGGTATTTGAACGTCGGTGTGGTGGGAGGGCGTGTGCATCTAAAACCCCAAAACCCACGGTGGGTGTACACATTCGTACAGTGTCAGTTTGACTACCCAGTTGTAAAATTCACCCAAGAAAAAAAAAAAAAAATGGACAGCGCCGTGTATATGAATCTTGTTGAGATGATGGAAGATGCATACAAGTTACTGTGTACACTACCCCGAGAACAAACGAATAAAGATATTTTTATTCATTGGCGCGATATCGCCCTCGAAAATATTCAATTCTTGAACAATATTTTAACGCAATCTAAACAGAGTGTGAGTGAAAAACAACGACTGCAACATATAATTTCACTCCTCCAATCGTGGGTGGTGAAATTTGAACAACATCGTGCGACTATCGTTGGAGGTAATATCGGCGATGATATTCATAAACGTGTTCGATGGGATGATATGGAGAGTGCCTTCAAGTGTCGTATACGCACCGGAGCCGTGACAAATCTCCAACATAAAGATTTGGCAAGATTTTTGACTGACGCTGGGATGGTAACGATGGAACGTTTAAAAAATGTGCTTCGCGAAGAAGGAAGTATTAAGGTGAATGTGGGGGTTTCGTGCAAATTTGAAAACGTCAAGAACGATGAGATCAGTGTGGAAGTGAAGAACTTCAATACACGCAACGCCACGATTCTTCTATCAACGGATCTGGAAACCTGGTTCACCGATAATGTAACGAATCCTCTGCTAACCATGGTGGAGGATTTCGAGCAGCGTGATTCTGGTTGGAGCATGATTGAGATCATAAATGCTGTGATCTGCATAAACCAATACGAGCCTCTTCGCGGCGGACTCTCGACATTTGCACAGCTGCCTGAGGATATTCAACGAAAGAAGGCGGTGGTCAACGTGAAAAACAATGATGATCGATGTTTGCTGTGGTCTGTTACCTCAGCCCTCCACCCCGTAGACGTCAACGCAACCAGAACATGCAGCTACCGACAGTACATATCGGAGCTAGATTGTACAGGTATCAAATTCCCCGCAACCCTTCATACTGTAGAAAAATTCGAGAAGTTGAATAATTTGAGTATTAACGTATATGGAATCGAGTCGGAAACTTTTGAAAGCAAGAAAAAGTCGAATAATAGTATCATTACCCCACTATATTTGAGTAAAAATGTAACAGAGAACAATACAATCCACCTGCTCATGATTGAAAGTGGAAGCGAACTAGATAATGGTAATTTAGATAATTTCAAACCACGATTTCACTTTGCTTGGATCAAGAATCTTTCACGTTTGGTTAGCATGCAATTGTCAAATCATAAATGTGCACAATTTTTGTGCGATAGATGTTTGTGTCACTTTAACATACAAAATGCCTATGAAAATCATAGACAAGATTGTCTGCGGTTGAATAAAGTGCGAATGGAATTTCCCAAGGAGAACACTTTGGGATTTTCCAATTTTAAAAATCAGAGCACTGTACCCTTCGTCGTATATGCCGATCTTGAATACATGATGAAACCCGGGGTAAAAGAATCTCAAGAGCATATTCCGCATAGTGCCGCGTATTATACACACTGTGTGTACGATGATACATTATCGGAATACAAGGGTCACCGTGGATCTGATTGTATTAAATGGTTGATCGAGGAGCTTCGTGAATTAGCCGTAAAAGTAGAGTCGCGTATAAAAAATGTGATTCCAATGGAGGTGTTGAATCAGGCACAACGCGATCGTCACATGCGCGCGAAAAATTGCTACATCTGTGAGAAGCCATTTTTACCTGAGAAGAAAAAATGTCGCGATCATTGTCATTTCACGGGTAAATATCGCGGGGCCGCACACAATCGATGCAATCTGAATTTTCAAGAGTCGCACACGATTCCGGTGGTATTTCACAATTTATCAGGCTACGATTCTCACTTCATCATTAAATCTCTGGCTACAACTTTTCCCGGTGATATTACACTGCTACCCATCAATAAGGAAAAATACATATCATTCACAAAGAAAGTCGACGGTACTGTGATTAGTTTGAGGTTCATAGATTCACTCCGATTCATGGCTAGCAGTATAGAGAAATTAGCATCGTACGTCGACGATGCCGATAAACAAATAACACGAAAATTTTATAGCGATCGAGATGAATTCAGTTTGATGATTCGTAAAGGTGTCTTTCCGTACGAGTATATTGATTCTTGGGAGAAACTTGACGAAATAAAATTACCCGATAAAAAAAATTTCTATTCGAAACTCAGTGCCGCGGGTATTACCGATGCGGATTACGAACACGCGAAAGATGTTTGGGCCAAGTTTGATTTGAAAACGTTAGGCGAGTATTCCGATTTGTATCTGAGAACCGATGTACTTTTATTAGCCGATATATTTCAAAATTTTCGCGATAGTTGCTTCAAAACGTACAACTTGGATCCCCTGCATTATTATACCGCGCCGGGGCTTGCTTTTGATGCAATGTTAAAACAGACGAAAATTAATCTCCAACTTTTAGACGATCCAGAAATGATATTATTTATTGAGAAAAGTATAAGGGGTGGTGTGGCACAGTGCTCAAATCGCTATGCTAGAGCAAATAATCGATTCATGGGTGAAGATTTTGATCCAAGCAAAGCGGAGTCATATTTAATGTATTTCGATGTAAATAATCTTTATGGTGCAGCTATGAGTGAGCATTTGCCGAGTGGGTTGTTCGAGTGGGAAAATGATGCCATTGATGTGATGTCCCATCCGGATGACGCACCAATCGGTTATATTCTAGAGGTGGATTTAGATTATCCCACAGAGCTCCATAAACAACATGCCGACTTACCTCTCTGTCCCGAGCATTTCACACCGCCGGGTAGTAAAATTAGAAAACTTGCGACAACGCTTCTACCCAAGAAAAAATATGTTCTGCCATAGATATAAGGTTAGTAGATTGGACAAGTTGGGAAAATTCGGAGTCATATAGCAGTATGTCACAAAATAATAGTGACAACGAATGCTGCCCTCTATATTTGGTGGTAAAATAGAACATCTATCGATATAGTCAAAAATTTTACCCGTGTGCTCGAATCATCTAAATATTCTGTTGGTAAAATGCCAAATTTCTTACCAACAAAAAACACCACGTGGTCTAATTCTGAATTCCGATTTTCAGACTTACGACGCGCTGACATTATACTACAGCTATATACAATGTATAGGAACAACAAATGCAATGTGCTCCGTTAGGCTAGCGGCTTATATCATTTTTATTCATGCTAACAGGGTGATTATCATGTCTTTTTCGAAGAATTAATTTTTTGTTTTCACTCAAAAAACATGTCGGATAATTTTTTTTCCATGATACGGGCACGATAAGAATTCGAATGTAAAAGTGAACCATATTCATGGTGAACGGCTTTGGGGTCTGAAACTTGGGGGATTTTTACATCCAAGTATACAGGGTGATACAGTTTGACCAGACCATATTAAATGGGCATATTCCTTGTTGAATTATAAGACTAAAGTTCCTGAGTGAAAATTTGAAAAATTGAAAAATTGAGAGAAAAAAAACTATGCAACGGTGGACCTAGGCAACCGAAAACTGAGGAGCCGTACGACCTGATTGCCAAAGATTAGAAGCGGAATTGTCGAAGTCAAAATTAACACCCGTTTTCCGTTTTTATTGATGAAAAAGATACTTTATAGCCGAATTAAGATATTTAATAACTCGGACACCGTTGATCTCCGGAATTTTTCGCTAAGGAACTTTAGTCTTAGAATTCGACAAGGAATATGCCCGTTTAATATAGTCCGGTCAAACTGAATCACCCTGTATACTATTATATAAAATATCAAAATTGCAGACAAATCGAGATTTTCGCCACGAATCGTTCATAGGTAATTGGTGGACTCATATATTATGTGGGGCATTCCATGCCAAATCGACCTGGTCCTAACCCTCGATCTATCAGATCTGGTCCGCGATTTTTTATATCATTCTTCTGACTCTAAATAGCGATCACAATTTTTTCGGATTTTTCAAAATAAATTTGAGTGCGTTATGAATTTTCAAAGTTTTTCTTTTCAACACCCCGATCGCCGTGATCGAAAAATCTGAAAAAATTCTCAAAAATGTTGTGTCAGAAATGAAGATTTTTCAATCAACATAAAACAGATTGAAGCGAAAGTCCAGACATGATGAATTTTGGTTGAAAAATTGTTATTTCTGACACAGAATTTTTGAGAATTTTTTCAGGTTTTCCAGGCCATAGAGGTGTTGAAAAAAAAACTTTGAAAATTCATAACGCACTCAAATTTATTTTGGGAAATCCGAAGAATGATATAAAAAATCGCGGACTAGATCTGAGAGGTCGAGGGTCAGGACCAGGTCGATTTGGCATGGAATGCCTCATATGTATTATTCTGAGGGTAACCGCATATGCCGCAGCTCAATTCTTAGCTATTATTTAGCTCATACTATGCTACAAATAATAACATTTTACGTTGTGAGGTAGCACCGGATAATGCGCAGATATTAAAAATCTATGGATAAAATGAAAATCTATATTATCGATCAATGTGTGCAGACCGTTTACAATGCAATTCTGTTGATAAAATAGCGTGCTGAAGCGAAATACACGAAAAAGATGTTTTCGACTGCCGCTCCGCCTACATTCGTATCGCGACACTGTTTTTAAAGGCCAACTTGTCCAATCTACTAACCTTATATCTATGGTTCTGCACTATCGTAATTTGAAGCAATGTATTAAATTTGGTTTGAAGCTGACGAAAGTGCATAGAGTTCTAAGGTTCGCACAATCGTCATGGTTAAAGTCATACATCGATCTCAACACAAATATGCGAAAGCAGTCGAAAAACGAGTTTGAGAAAAATTTCTACAAGCTCATGAATAACGCTGTATTCGGCAAGACCATGGAGAATGTGCGTAACCATAAAACCGTGAAACTTATCACGAAATGGGAGGGTAGGGGTGGTGCACGAGCTCTCATTGCAAGGCCAACATTTCATAGCTGCACCATATTTGATGAAGATATGGTAATTATTGAGCTAAGTCGAACTAAAGTATATTTCAATAAACCCATCTACATTGGTGCTGCTATTCTCGATCTTTCCAAAATATTTCTATACAACTTCCACTATGATTATGTGAAAAATAGTTTTTCAAGTACCGAATCGAAATTAATGTATACCGATACAGATAGCCTGATATATCAATTTACCGGTCCAAATATCTACGAAATCATCAAACGTGATGTTGCGGCCATGTTTGATACATCAGACTATCCGCCTGATAATACCTACAGCATTCCCTTGTTGAATAAAAAACGCCTTGGTCTGATGAAGGATGAAAATAATGGAAAAATCATGACTGAATTTATCGGCTTGCGGGCAAAACTCTGTACATTCAGAACACGTGGCGATACTGATGAGAAACGTGCAAAGGGTGTAAACGGTTCGACATTAAAATCCATCACGTTTGATGATTACAAACGATACCTTTTCGGTTATCAAAATTTAGTTGAACAACAGTGTATGATAAAAAGTAGTCGACACACGGTTAGCACTATTATACAGAATAAGTTAGCTCTAAGCTGGTGTGACGATAAGCGAAAGTTGATACCTGGTAAAACTGATACTTTACTTTGGGGTTACCAAGATTCTGCAAACTTGTAAATTTCTCACATTTTTCTCACATTTTCTCACATTTTCTCACATTTTCTCACATGTTCTCACATTTTCCTAAAATAGAATAAAATATTTTCCCATTTACTTTACATGTAAATGTGAGAAAATGTGAGAAAATGTGAGAAAATGTGAGAAAATGTGAGAAAATGTGAGAAAATGTGAGAAAACATTTCTTTTCCTCGATGATCATGTAAGCTAGCATTAAGATTGAGGAGAGTGAAAAAACAAATGTAAATATGTTGATAATAAATTTTATTCATGAAAATTATATTACACATCCGATTTATTTATCCAACTATTATGTGAACCATCGAATCCCAACCATTTTACATAGAGTTGATCACCACGCCTTCGCAAGACCTTTTCTACAAGATAGCCATCGGGATATTGCACCCTGCTGAGCTCCTCCTCATAAAAACCGCCTTCAATGGGCTGATTCAGGTAGTCGGTGAGTTTGTAAGTTGGAGGGTTGGTATTCTTCCCCTCATCAATTCTAAATATTTCTGTTGTCCAATTTGGCGTATAACCCTTTTCGAATACATTCTTATATTTACTAATTCGAACTTTATCGCCGACCTTAAATTTACGTTTTCGTTTGCTTCTTTTGATTTGACGCGGTTTATACACACTACGATACAGTTGATTTTCATCAGTTGTAGTTACATCTTTCGGTTTCATTTTAATCGTGCTATGTTTGGTATTATTATACGATGCAATTAAATTTGGTAGAATGTTGGTCCACTTATGAGAACCTTGAAGTGTGAATTGCTTCCACATTTTATTTTTCAGTGTACGATTAAAGCGTTCGCATATCGACGCCTTCAAGTTGCTAAATGTCGAGTACATGTTGATCCCGTGATGTCTCATAAGAGATTTGAATTCTTTGTTGTAAAATTCCTTGCCCTGATCAACGTGTAGATGTTTCGGTACGCGACCCAGAGTTAGCACAGATTCCATCGCAGCAGTCACATCTTTGGCATTTTTACTCTTGATCGGTACGGCCCACGCAAATTTTGAAAATATATCAATCACTGTGAGCAAAAATTTTGAGCCCTTGTTGACTGATGAGTATGCGGACATATCGATGAGATCGGCTTGCCAGGTCTCATCCAAGCTGCGTATATCGACATAACGTCGAGGATAATTACGCCGGGCGGGTCTATGAAGTTCACCCGCTATTGTTCTCTGCATGCTGTTGCTGCTGCTTACCATTCGAATGTTTAAGGTTTGATGTACACTTTATTTGTTTTTACTTCAGCAACCCTTGGATCAGCGTACACCAATCTTGTGTTGCTGAAAGTCTTTTCCAACGAATCCACTGTGCTTTTCAATTGCGCAATATCCCTCGAAATGATTGTTATAAGTTCACGAATTTGCTTATCATTATTATCGATTTTGATGTTGATGGGATAAATCATATTCACGAAAACGCTATGAAGATCGTCAAGCCTCTCCTGTATGCATCTATTGAGGACACCCAGAGAAACAGCGTCGTTTGGCTCCTGCGGATCCGCGATATTACATAATCGTTTGTCGTCCAGATCGTACTGTTTATAAGGGGTGAATTTGAATCCAACACCCTGAAGGCCTCGAATAACACTTTTTCCGCGGCTGTTGCTCGTCAGCGGTCGTCCAAATATGTCTATGCTCATTGTTCAACGATCTGTGGCCGAATGATTATTTTATGATCAATCTAATGCTAATAAATGATTTCCGCCTCGCGCAGCTCCTCAATGATGGAGGATATTTCATTGTTGTGGCTATAGTATTACCAGCCGCTTGAGATGCCATGAGTAGTCGAAGACGGTCAACGAGCTCATTAGGATCATCCCAATATACATAATCCGTGCTGTGTCCTTGCGCGATTTTATGGGTGGGCAATAAACCTTTACCATATCTTTGCTTAGGGTTTTTCACCGGCAGGTCGATGTATGGGGCAATAAAATCTCTGTATTTTGAACTTTTTTCTCTGTCACAATGGAAGCTTTGTCAGCTTTGTAATATCGTCGATGTGCATTCGTTTTTTTCACGATTTTAACATAATTTGATCTATCGTTTTTATTCACAATCGTAGGATTGGGTAACTTTTTGAATAACAATTCAAGCAATCCCGGTGTATTCTCATAGCTCTTATCGCCTACATATATGCGATCATCGTCAAATACGATATCCGAATCACCAATCTTCATTCCGCCAGCCAACTTTCGAACACCATATTTCCTATCCAAGTTCTTCTGCTCATCGGACGAGGTAAACATGTTTAAATAGCGCGCCGTCTTAACTTCTTTTTTCGACATCGGCGTGCTTGTAGAGGTGATTGCAGCCGCGTCATCCTGGTTATCATCATCATCATCATCATCATCATTATGGGTATCATTCGCATCATCCATAGCGGCAACGGTTGTGGTATTGTTACCAAAAGCAATGTTAGTTAACAAGCTTCCCTCAATCGAGCTTTTGTATGCGTCATTATCGTCGTCATCATCATTATCATCATCAGCAACATTCTTATAATCTTCTGTTTTCACAAAATCTGCCGTCTTCTCTGTTTCAATCGAACTCGGCTCTGTTTTTACTTCTCGCTTCATTAGTAGCCGCTGCTGCTGTTTCGATGAATCTACCAACTGATGCAGCGGTGTAACCAGAGGTTTGAAGATTTCACTGATAGCCTGCTCGCTAGTGTCTTTCCCCATTTTTATCATTTCGTGTTTACGTCGAATGATATCGCTAGCTCTGGCTATTTCTTGCAACACATCGTTCTGCTTACGTATCTTGGAGCTCGCCATGCTGCTAGTTTGATCGATGTGTTGTAACTGTACGTGGTTTATTCGTGATTTAGCCTTATAAAGCATTCAAAACCTCTCCTATATCGTCCGGCGTTAATCTCACTGTCTTTGTCGATGGTTACGAAACTATATCCACCGTCATTCCAGCACGCCAAGCACAAATCTTTGAATTGCTGATAGGTCATATCAGTGTTCACATGATCAGCATAGATGTGTTTCAAATTCATTTCATCTTGACGAAAAAGAACCAATAAGTTTGCATTATCACGCACCAAATGTTTCGGAATTCGGGCATACGTTTGACAAAGATAAAAACTATCGACATCTTTGTGTCGTCCCATACAGAAATATGCTCAGATATTATCTTGCTTCTCACAGGCCACGTCATCGAAGATCATAATCGAGTTGGGATGCGCATCTTTCGGTTCTACAACCTCCTTGTGCTCATCAAACGGAAAATAACCCAGCCCCTCAACCGGCTCCAACAATCTATTCAAGAACTCATACTTTGGCTGATTGAGGGATTTTGAATAGACGTACACATTCTCAAATCGTAGACCATTCGCATGGGTCAGTAGCGTGAGAGGGGCATTAGTTTTACCACAATTCGAAGGTCCGCAAAAGACAGCCCTCACACTATTCGGTAGTAGAGCCCCGTGTCGTTTCCCCTTCTTCTTTTTTTGCTCGACCAAATTATCGAAATTGGCGATGGGTAGTTTAATCGTTTGATCTTGAAATTTCATGATGCTTGGCAAACGTCGCAATGAGAACTAATATATTTACGTATAAAATACAGGCTTTTATAGAATTTGTGTCAGTTCATAATTAGTCATGGTTGGATACACACGTAGACAAAGAAGCGGTTGTGGATTGATAAAGAAAATGATCAACAATCTCCCAGTCGAATTGCATGTCCCCGGCTATCAATACTGCGGACCTGGCACAAAATTGGTGAAGAGGTTAGCTCGCGGTGATCGTGGTATCAACGCTCTAGACGCTGCATGCAAGCAGCACGATATCGCATACTCCAAAAATCACGATAATATTGCGGAGCCTCATAAGGCTGATAAAGTGCTTGCTGAGAGGGCTTGGAATCGGGTTTTGGCTAAAGACGCAAGTGTAGCTGAAAAAGCTGTCGCCTGGGCGGTCACCAACACCATGAAAGCAAAATCCAAACTGGGTATGGGTATGAGGGAAATCAAGACGAAGACGTCACCCAAGAACAAGAAAAGAACATTGAAATTTATTATACAAGCGGCAAAGAAATCCATGAAGTCTGGCCCTAAAGCTATTGAGTCGGCTTTGGCAGGTGCCCGTTCAGCCGTGTCTAAAGGAAAAGTGCGCGTGCCTCGCATCTTACCTGTCCCCCAGAAAATTGGTGGTTTATTACCGTTTCTCATCCCAATCTTTGCGGCTCTTAGTGCCACAGGTGCTTTAGCGGGTGGTGCTGCAGGTATAGCAAAGGTTGTCAATGAGGCTAAAGCGAACAAACATCAATTACAAGAATCCAAGCGCCATAATGCGACAATGGAGGCAATTGCCCTGGGGAAGGGCTTATACCTGAAACCGTATAAAAAGGGTATGGGACTGTATTTGAAGCCGGCAAAAAACTAACAAAGCTACCACACCGAGCCCTCACGGATGTCGATTTACTTAACTATGCAAAAGCTATGAAAATTCCACATTTCCGAGGTGTTTTTATGCGGAATGATTTACCCAGTTCAGGACCTAGAAAGCGTGAATCTGCAATCATAAATCTTGATGATAAAAACGGTCCGGGAACACATTGGGTTGCATACACGAAAAATGGTAACGATGCGGTGTATTTCGACAGTTTTGGTGATTTACAACCGCCTAGAGATCTAATGAAATATCTCGGTGTTGGTAGCGTAAAATATAATCATAAGAGATATCAAGAATATAACACGATAATTTGCGGTCACCTGTGTCTCAAGTTTCTCAGCGGACAACTATAAAATTTGTGCGAATCGCTGATGTGATATTAGTCATGGCTGATTCGTTCACGTTGACACTATCCGGGGAATCGTCGGTGTTGGGGACTCAATATTTTCCCCCAATCGAGCTATCACCAACAAAGACGTATGTTCTCGGACTCATAGAGCTGCTGACATTCAATGCAATTCCCAATATAGATGTGGGGTGTCATAAGTTCCATATAAAACCAAACACAACGATTACAATACCCACTGGGAGCTATGAAATCGAAGATATCGCAAATTATTTGAAAAGAGCAGTGCCCAAGGATATAAATATTAGTCTTAAAGCTAATAACAATGAGTTACTCAGTGAAATGAGATGCAATCATTCTGTAGACTTCGAACCAGAAGATTCCATTGGCCGATTGCTCGGGTTTACTCCCAAAATTCTCGAAGGTGGTATTACCCATAAATCCGAGTTACCTGTTCGCATACTCAAAGTTAACGCCTCGCGAGTTGAGTGTAATATTACCACGGGTGCGTATATAAACGAGTATCGAGTACATACGATTCATCAATTTTTCCCAACCGTACCACCCGGATATAAGATCGTGGAAGTGCCGACAAATGTCATTTATCATCCAATCACCGTACGGTCAATACACGATATACAACTGAGAATAGTCGATCAGGATGGGAAATTGATCAATTTTCGTGGTGAAACTGTAACTATACGATTACACGTGAAATCTTTGAGATAATATGGGGATTGTGTTTGAGAGGACAAGAAAATCTGGTGGTAGTTATAAAAGCTCGATAACATGTCCAAGCATCATCAGTTGTCGAGCAGCTCCGATTCGAGTGACACATCAGAACGCTCAGTTTCTCCAGAGCCTAGGACTTCGACTTCGTTGTGGTGGAAAATAAGAATTCGTTGCTATTTCTGTATATGCCCATCGCGAAAATGATAAAAATCCAAACACCCGTGACCTTCGACGAGTCGATTGCCCACTGTGAAATACATGCGCATCAACCGTACGCAGCGTCCACCTTCAAAAATAACGATGAGATCCGCATAGCTGTACAGAATCAAGATGCGTGTGTATTACCCAGCAAAAGTTTGCTCCACATCTACGGTCGGCTCACAAAATCGGATGGCACCGCTGTTAGTGCAGGCACGGAATTGGTCAATATGGCCGTGTGTCACATGTTTGGCGATATGCGTTACGAGTTGAATGGTCACGAGATTGATCAGAATAAGAATGTCGGCATCACGAGTATTATGAAGGGATACTTATCATTCACCCCTGGACAACAACATCTCCTGGGGAACACTGGTTGGTTGGTGGATAATAATAATAAACTAGCCAACACCGATGGATACTTTGATGTTGTTATACCGCTGAATTTTCTACTCGGATTTGCCGAGGATTATAATCGAATCATCGTCAATGCGAAACATGAGCTAATATTCACAAGGTCAAACAATGATTTGAATGCCATATATCAAACCGCCGTGGAGGGAATCAAAATTTCACTCGAGAAAATTGAATGGTTATTGCCATACATCAGACTGTCAGATTCCGCAAAAATCAAGATGCTCAATTATATCGCCCAAGATCCAGCTGTATCTATGAGTTTTCGCTCGTGGGAAATGTACGAGTACCCGATGCTGCCTACAACAACGAGACATGTATGGGTTGTGAAGACATCTACACAGCTAGAGAAACCAAGACACATCATACTAGGATTCCAAACCGCACGACGAAACGATCCGAAGAAAAATGCCAGTCAATTCGATCATTGTATGATTAGAGATGTGAAACTTTTCCTAAACTCGCAGTGCTATCCCTATGGAAATTTGAATCTTGATATTGCTCGCAATCAATACGCCATTCTCTACAATATGTATACAAACTTTCAAATTTCATACTATGATAAGGAGTCCGAACCTCTTTTGTCAAAGAGCGATTTTATGGATAGAGCTCCACTCATTACTATGGACTGTTCCAAGCAGAATGAATCGTTCAAGAGTGGACCGGTGGATATTCGTTTGGAATTCGAAACTAGCGTTGCATTTCCAGCAAATACTACAGCCTATTGTATGATTATACACGATCGCATTGTTGAATACAAACCCATTAGTGGTACCGTCAAAAAATTAGCAACATTTTAAGGATTCTGCATGCTTGAGAGCTATAGATTAAGCTTATTCTAAAGGAACAATAAATAAATAAATAAATGTGATTGCAATTTCATCGTTATTTATTCAACCCTAACCCATTCCCATTACATATATACATCTGTGTGTGTGTGTGTGTGTGTGTTTATATTTCGCCGCAGAATTCAAATTTATTGTATGGTCCTCCAAGATAAAGTATCTGCAGACGTTTCTGATCCGCCTCGTTGTTCAACTGATCCAGTTGGTTGCAGTCGTTCTCCAGAGCCTTTCCGACTCTCGCAGGTAGGAATACGATGAATTCATCGGCAATCGTAGCGATGATTCTAGGACCGAATTTCGTTTTCACTAGCCTCAGTTTTGAGATGTCGTACTTTTGTCCAATCTCCAGCTCGGACAACTTTTTCATCTGCATATCATTATCCATACGGCTGGTGTTGTTTAGGCTGCTGAAGTCCATCTGCACAAAAATGAATAATTCGTAATTAGTTTATATATATATAATTGAATATGATTATCGTGTAAAAGAGTTCTTACCTTGATCGAAAGAGTTTGCGGATTCGAATATACTGGAAAGACGTATTGGTGGTGGGATGTCGAAAGAGTTTGCTGGTTCAAATATACTAGGAGGATGTATCGACGGTGGGATATCGAAATGCACGAATGCAGCTCCCTGCGAGCCCTTGGCTTTTAAGCCATCATCCCCCGCCCTCGAGACATGTGGGGAGGATTTTTTACGGCCCTCCTCCAAATACCAGTTTTTCAACCGCTGAACGTTCTCGAAGGCACAATGGTAGCCTCCAGGTACAACGCTATGACAGTCTTCATACGAAAGACAACGAAATACACTTGATTCCAATCGCAGTATTCGAAGATTCGGACACCCCAGCTTATCCAAATCAATCACCGATTTCGAGTCGTCATTGAGGATTTTTTCGATCCATTGTTTCTTCTCCAATCCCTTCACATAAATGCGACTCGCATCTTGTGCAAATTTCCTCACAATTTTCACTGCATCTATATACGGCATTCCTCCATCACTCCAGGGTATTCCATGATGATGCCATGTTTGCAGCGAATAAAGATTTTTTAACTCGCTTGAGAGAGTCACCCAGGAGCATGGTGCCTTGAAGAGGATGCGTGTGAGACCCTGCTGATATTCCTCATGTGTGCGAATGTTTATTACGGCCAGCTCTTTTATCACAAATTTATCACTGAATCGCCCAAAACCTTGTAGATCCAATATTAGCTCCATATTCACAGTTGTATGTGCGGTCTCAAGCAAAGCCGGAAATTGACTGATCTGGGCATTTATTGCATGGGATCGGTACACATTGTGACATGGCAAGTCACAAATCGCCCCAAACCACGCGGGGAAACCGAAAGATTTGAATTAACACGAAATAAAGCGAAGATAGCCGAGGACGATCGGACATGAGGTCCGATCGTCACTCAAGTATTAACCGTCGTAACGACAAGTGTACTCAAGTAATTTGTGAATATTCCAAGCCATCTTATCTAAGGTCAGTACCTTTGTTAGAACCTCAGTTCAGTTAATTAATAACTCAACCCTCTCGATAACCCCACACCCACACACTCACCCCCACACACCCCACAATTGTATTAGGATAAGCTATTTTGAATAAACGCATTTATACTTTTTCATTTACGTCACTCGAGTCACACCACGCTTACTTTCCCTCACACCCTGTCCTAAAACTCCATTTATTTCTAGCGGGCTATCAACCCGTTACAAATTGGCGCCCAACGTAAAAATCCGCACTTCCCCACACACTAATAGGACGTTAAACAAATTAAAACAGTAAAAGATATCACGTAGAATAGATAAATTCGAAGACAAACGGTTATACACACATACACACATACATAGAAATGGCGGAAAGACGACAGAGCGAACCTCTGTTACCATGCGGCACACAACCGCAAGGTCCTGTACGTGCGCACTTTATAAACAACACGATAGACATAGAAGGACAAAATAGACAACGCACACTTAGATACATGCAAATAGAGCACTCGCAACCACGCTTACAAGCACACGAACCATTGAGAGACGATAGACAAGTAATTATAAGTAATAGACAGAACGAAGACAACATGAACGCAACCAGAGATATGAGACAGATACAAATAGAACATGCACAAAATGAGCAGTTACATTCAAACAGAACAACGCAGCACACGCTGCACAGTACACACGTACATGACGCGACACCCATACAATTCGAACTAGACGAGAACATATACAACATATCGCCAAACCCCACACACGCGAACATAAGTAGAAACGAAACAGGCGCAGACACATTTATAGGCACAAACATGCGAAACATACAAACAATGCGCAACCTGATAGACTTAGACCCACCACAGACATACCCGACACACTACGACACAGAGACGGTACTACCACAAAGCACGCAACGCTTCAACAACAGTCAAACACCAAGACAGATAATACCAATCAAAGTGATACAATCATGGAACATAAAATACACCGGAGAACCTAGCGAAGATTTATACGAATTTTTACAAAATTTAAGAGACTTACAAATAGGATACGACATACAAGACAAACAACTAATGGACAATCTCACACCAATACTGGAAGGAAAAGCGAAACAATGGTATAGAATACACAGAGGAAGATGGAACACACTAGAAGACTTCGCAGAACACATACGCCACACATTCACAGACACACGGCGTAGAGATAGAATTGAAGAAGAAATAAGAAATAGCGTACAGGAAGAAAACGAGCTGATTTCAGAATTCGTGATTAGAATTAGAACACTATTTACGCAATTAGAACCGCCGTACACACTTACACAAGAACTAGAAATGACATATAGGAAACTAAAGTTAGAATACAAACAATACATCGGAAGATACGAAATAAGAACATTCGAACAGTTAGAAAACGCAGGTAAACAATGGGAAACAGATAGATCATGGGAAGAAACGAGACAGAACATGATTAAGAAACAGAATACACCGCAAATAGAGTACACACAGACAGACACAACGCCACAGATCCAAACACAGCAACGTAGAGCCTTATTACCGACGCCAAACATACAGCCGACATACACATACACAACACAGACGAGACCGCAGATACAAACACCAAGACGTCCAGCGATTACATACCCAGCACCGCTATACACACGACAGACAAACACACAGACAGACACAACAGACAGACGCTGCTACAACTGCAACGCACCAGGCCACATGAAATGGCAATGCACAAGACCGCAGCAGTCGGGAAACGAATAAGGGAACAACCAACACGGGTGGAGGCAGTTCCCCAAACACAAAACACATACACACCCGAACATGCGACATACACGATCACACACAATCCACGAGATCCGAGATTCCACATAAAAGTAGACATGGACGGACTAGAATTTAATGCATTAGTAGACACGGGAGCGACACACTCATACTTAGGACAAAAGATCGGAGAAATACTAAAAGAAAGATACACAGACATACAAGATACACCTAACACTACAGTATTAGTAGCAAACGGCACGAGCGCAGGGATAACAGGATTAACAACAAGACTAGTTAGAATAGGACACACAAGTAGATGGATAGAATTAGGAATAATCCCAACATTGGCGTGGACATGCATCCTCGGAATAGATGCATTAAGACATTTCGGGATGAAATTAGATTTCGTAGAAAACACATGGTCCATGAAAGAAAAGCCAACAGTAACATACGTAATGGAACGGTGGCCACAAACAACTCCAGTCCCACTACAATACCCAATCAAACGAAAAGATAACGCAGAACAAGAAAAAGAAAAACACGAAAAAGGAAAACCGGAAATAGAAACGGAAAAACCTAAAGAAACTAGAGAACAAGAAACACAGACACACACAAAACAAGCAAAAGCAGCAGCATTACAAGAGAAATTAGAAAAGAAAGTGTTAGAACAGTCGCAAATCACAGACACACAGGAACAAACACACACAACCACACCTGCACCAAAAAGAAAAGTCCTATTACCTACTCCAAATTTCCCACCGAATCCAAACCTGTATAAAAATACACAAGAGCAAAACATAGATAGAACAGAAAACACACACACAGACACACCCCCAAAACGGAAAGTCCTACTACCAACTCCAAATTTTCCACCAAATCCAAACCTATATCCCAGAGATCAGACACCGCGAATCTGCAGCGGAATACAACAACTCACAGACACACAACACACAGAACTACAGATACTACTAAGAAATAAAATCACATCACTACCAGGCCAACTAGGCTTAACACACTTAACATCACACAGAATAGACACACAAGGTCACGCCCCAATAAAACAAAGATACTACATGGTATCACCCAAAATAAAAGACGCGATCTACGCGGAAGTAGATAAAATGATAGCAGAAGATGTAATCGAGCCATCAGAAAGCGAATGGTCAAGCCCGATTGTTATGATTAAAAAACCGAATAACACCTACAGATTTTGTCTCGATTTTAGAAAAGTAAATTCAGTATCACGCAAAGACGCATATCCACTACCATACATGACAGCAATACTAGACAAATTACGCGCCGCACAATACATATCAAAACTCGATCTCAGTCAAGCATACTTCCAAATACCACTACACACAGACAGCAGACACATAACAGCATTTACAGTACCGGGAAAAGGATTATACCAATTTAAAAGGATGCCATATGGTCTCACGGGAGCACCAGCTACTTTCCAAAGATTATTGGATAAAATAATTGGACCTAAATCAGAACCGTACGCATTTGCATATCTAGACGACATTATAATAGTTACACAGACATTCGAGGAACACATACACTGGTTAGGAAAAATACTAGATAAAATATCACACGCAGGACTCACGATTAACCCAGATAAATGTGAATTCGGTTGCTCACAAGTTAAATACCTAGGTTACATAGTAGACAAACACGGATTACACGTAGACGCAGACAAAGTACAACCACTGACAGATTACCCAGAACCGAAGACGATTAAACAATTGAGAAGATTAATAGGAATGGCCTCGTGGTACAGAAGATTCATCCCAAATTTCGCACATATAACAGAACCACTCACACGACTATTAAAAAAGGAACAGAAATGGACTTGGGGAGAAGAACAACAACACGCGACGAATACAATCAAACGAATACTCACAATACCACCTACACTCACATGTCCCGATCACACACTACCATTCCAAGTACAAACAGACGCAAGCGGCACAGGTATAGGCGCAGTACTCACACAAACAAAACAAGATACAGAACAAGTAATAGCATACGCCAGCCGTGCATTGAGCGATGCAGAAAGGAAATACACAACGACGGAAAGAGAGTGCCTAGCAGTAATCTGGTCAATACAGAAGTTTAGACCGTACCTAGAGGGATACCATTTTACAGTCATCACAGATCATAGTGCACTAAAATGGCTGCATAATCTAAAAAATCCAACAGGCAGACTAGCGAGATGGGCACTCGAACTACTCGAATACGACTTCGAAATAATACACAGAAAAGGCTCAACACACCATGTACCTGACGCACTATCACGATTACACGAAGACGAAGAACAACCACACGTAGGCGCGATAGAAAACACAACAGATAAATGGTACATATACAAAAAGACACAAGTACAGACACGACCAGAGAAAAACGACTCATGGAGAATACGCGACACACACCTATACTTCCATAGACCCGATCCTCTACACTCAAACCTATTACCCGACACAAACCCATGGAAATTAGTAATCCCCAAAGAGAAAATCACACAAGTACTACACGAAAATCACGACACAACACAATCAGGACACTCAGGTATAGAAAAAACATACCAAAGAATAGCAAAAGAATATTACTGGCCAGGAATGTACAGGGACACAGTAAATTATGTCAGAAAATGCGAAATTTGCCAAAAAACGAAGGTAGACCACATAGCAGCTAAATTAGCACATAAATATTCTGGACCATACATAATAACAAATAAAATCTCACCGACCATATACGAATTAACAACAGAAAGCGGAAAAAACATAGGAAAATGGCACATTGACCATTTGAAATTATACATTTAAAAATACAGGTGACTAATTCTACATTCGATATATTACAGAAACAAGGACCATGGACAGACAAACAAAGAGCAACTTATCACCGGCGCTCCGCGCCAGACTGGGAGCAATTCCGAAAACACGTACACCAGGACAACACACGTACATACACAGATACGCAACGCAAGAGACAATACAAGCAAGCAGAACACTACGACATCAATACAACATACACTCACCGACAGAATCACGACGCACACTACTACCAATACCCAGACAATACATACGAGACGCAACACCAACACAGAAAATACCACTATTACAAACACCAGGACAACCACCACACGAACATAGATACCCAAACCCACCCTCCACACTACTCACAATGAAAAACGCAACACCCAGCACACTTAAACAACAAACTCCGTACGAACGAACAACAAAACGCAAAACAGAGACACGAGACGAAATAACGGAACTAGCAAACAGAATTGACACAGGTTTTACATTAATGGAAGCGACAGACAGATACATAAAATACAAGAACAGACACGAGAAGAAACAAGACGCTACACCCACACAAACCCCACTCATAACATTAGACGATTTACCCCCTTACACACCACCATCACCACCAAAACACGACGCACCAACGATCACACTACCAATACACAGCACGACGATAAGACACCAGAGACGCACACGAACACGATCACACCCACCATTCCCAAGAACATACCAAATAACGCCAAAAGACCACACAGAAAACACGACACACGAACAAGCCACACAAGACACAGACCAAAAAACAGAATCCGATGAATACGAGACTGCAGACGAAATGGAGACAGACACAGACACACTAATAATCGAGATAGACGACACAGACACCACATTTGACACCACACAATAAGAAGAAGAAGATGAACAAAACAAGGATAGAGACGACACGGACAAAACAGCGGGATAGACAAGAAAAGGAAAAGAACTAGAAATTCAACAGGACACCATAACGACACAACGACGAAATTACACGACAAGGAAACGAGACACTACCAGGAAGAAACAACGAAAACGACACACATTAGTAAATAAGGTAGAAAAAGAACAATCAAAGCAATCATAAAAGGAAAAATCAGTATTACAATAGAGTCTTTGAGTACAAATTAGCAAATAAGTTAGGATTAATAAGAAGTATGAAATAGTAGGAAATAAGTACACTCAGCACATAACACACGACATATAAAACGGTTCACCCTATAGGCTTCACCCCGCGTGGGGAGGGGGGAGTTGTGACATGGCAAGTCACAAATCGCCCCAAACCACGCGGGGAAACCGAAAGATTTGAATTAACACGAAATAAAGCGAAGATAGCCGAGGACGATCGGACATGAGGTCCGATCGTCACTCAAGTATTAACCGTCGTAACGACAAGTGTACTCAAGTAATTTGTGAATATTCCAAGCCATCTTATCTAAGGTCAGTACCTTTGTTAGAACCTCAGTTCAGTTAATTAATAACTCAACCCTCTCGATAACCCCACACACACACACTCACCCCCACACACCCCACAATTGTATTAGGATAAGCTATTTTGAATAAACGCATCTATACTTTTTCATTTACGTCACTCGAGTCACACCACGCTTACTTTCCCTCACACCCCGTCCTAAAACTCCATTTATTTCTAGCGGGCTATCAACCCGTTACAACATGCAGGTGTGCAGATGGCACCATATGAAAAAAAAAAAAAAAAAAATGCCGGAAAAATGTGGGAAAAATGCAGGTGTTCTAAACAATATATATGTTTAAGAAATTCTAACATTTTCGAGGTGAAAAAAAAAAAAAAAAACTTCTGAATGATATTTATTGCTCTATCCTTTGAGACTTGCCGATTTTCATAGGCTGAGGTGTGATCTTGTGATTATTGCAATCTTTGCGTTTCCAAAATTCTCGCGTTTTCGAGCCGCGAATAACGTGTGAAAAAAATTCTGAAATGATATTTATTGCCCGACCCTTGAGAATTCCCGATTTCCGTGAGCTCAGGTGGGATCTTTTGATTATTACAATCTTTGTGTTTACAAGAATTCTATAGCATTTTCAGGTGGTGGAAGGATATGAAAAACTTTTGAATGATATTTATTGCTTAATTCTTTGAGGCTTACCGATTTTTATGGGCCCAGGTGGAATCTTTTAACCATCGCAGTCTTTGTGTTTGCAAAATTCATGCGTTTTCGAGTGACGATAGTATGATGAAAAACTTCTGAATGATTTTTATTGCTGAAACCTTAAGACCTGCCTATTTTTATGAGTCGAGGCGGAGTCTTTTGAGAGCCGTTCTCAGGTTGGTTAGGCTTGATTTTATTTCGGGTTGGGGGTAGCGTGCAACCCATAGAATTGCAGCTCGATCCCCATCAGATCGGTTTGAGAAGAGAAAACAGTTTTCAGATTGAAAAGATCGGTGAATAGTGGAAGTTCATAGAATCGAGGGAAAAGCATTGAGAAAAAGAAGACTGATTCCAAAACTAAACCTGAAAATAAGGTATGTTATCTGCATCGGATATTCGAATTTAACAGATTCTAAAACATAAGGATGTGTGATTAATTCAGATGAATCCTGCTCATGCACGAATTGCACAGCGAGCGGCTCAGCTGCGACGAAGAACCGAGTCGAGGGCACGATTTCTGCGAAACGCTCGGATGGTGTTGCGTATTTTGCGCGAGGAGCATGTGGATGAGCGCTTCGTAACCGAAACCGAAAATACCTATTATGAACTGATAGAAAACCTTACACGGCAGCATCAGATAAACGATTACTGGGCGATGCGTAGGACCGATGCCGAAGATTCTACACAATCGGCCATCCAATGCACGGATGTAACATCTTCCGTGCAAGAAGATGCGGATGATTCGGATGCGACGACGGTGCGTGTGAGTATAGAAAGAGGCCGATCGCCATCGATCAGATCAGCCTCATCGATGCGATCGGGTCCGAGCTCGCCATCGTCGTCGTCGTCGAGATCATCTTCTCCGGGGATACCTCCGCCGCCAAGAGTGATTCCACTCGAACCACACGTTCACATATTACCCGGTAAGTATCCGTAATTTTCATTATATATCGTTCGCTTATTGAAATACCTGTATGTTTCAGATCCGCTTGTGTAAGCCCCGGTGCGTTTACCACCACCTAGTTGTAAATATAGTTTGAGTTTAGGTTAAGAATAATGTACATGTATAGTTTAAGTTATTCTTGTAAGAAAATTGTAAAATAAGCATAGTTTCAAGCTAGTTTTAAGAAAATTATCACTTTTATAATAGGTTAGTCTTAAGATATAACAAATAAACAGATATGTCATTATGAGATGTTTCGAGTCATTGATTGCATAATTAAACACCCCGCCACTCATTTCAGCTAGTATAATTCGTATATAAGCTAAGAATTCGAAATTGCAGCCGTCCGATTGTCGGTAACAGAAAATCGGCAACCATGATTCAGAATCGTTACCGTCAGACCATCGATAACTGAAGATCAACGATCCGCAGGTGAATTGCAGCCGTCCGATTGCCGGTATCGGGAAATCGGCACGCATGATTCAGAATCGTTACCATCAGACTATCGATAACTAAAGATCGACGATCCATAGTGGCGCCATCGCATTGCGAAAATCGCAACCATCAGATTGTCGGTAAGCGCAGATCGGCAATGCGGGATTTTCGATCGTTACCATCAGAATATCGGTAACAATCGGCAGTGGCGCCATCGCACGACGCAAAATGGCAGCCATCCGATTGTCGGTAACAAAGATCGACGATCGGTACCCAAATCGTTACCATCCGACTGTCGGTAAGTTACCCCGCACGGTCGGTAACTTACCAGCACAACCCGGCCGGTAAGGAAGTTTGATCCAGAACCCCCTGATTATATCTACTGAGGTTCAAAGAGAACTACGTAAAGATATCGAATTCGGATATTATTTGCCTGACTCGAAGGTAACATGGTCCGAATATGCAAATCGGAAATACGCGTCAGCTGCAGGTTTAGATCCGTGCATGACTGAGTCGGAAATCGTTCGAAACCTAGTACGTCATTTCGACGAACCTATTGTTGAGGCAGCAAAGTGCCGAGATATCCGCTACACCGACGCACTATTAAGTTTTCTTGACGAGATGCAATTCGGGGGTAGGTCGAATGCACCGAGGCAACGGGTAACGTACGCGAACAAACAGAATCCAACTGTCGGTCGTGTGACATAAAAACAGGTGTCATGGCGGAACGACAACTCTAATCAAAGTTTCAAACCGGTAACGAATGAGCATGATCAAAGAAATAAACATGGTCAAGCTGACAACACACACAATAGGTCGAATTGGACAAACTCGAAAATAAGCGCGACCATTGTAAATACGGATGATACGCCGGTAACAGATCAATTACCTACGGAAAACTAATAGACGCTGTACTGGACAAAGCTATGCCGACGCCAGTACAGCACAAGGTAGTTATATCAGCGGCAAAATACAAAATTCAAAACATAGAGAATAACGATTCATTTGAAAGTCCAGAAAATTATTTATTCAACGAAAATACAGAAACTGAAAAACCTTTGATGCAGTGTCCGGAGGTTCTCCTGCGCATTGAGGGAGTCGAAGCTAAAGCTTTAATAGATACAGGTAGCCAGATTACGTGCGTGTCGGATGATTGGTATGGTCGTCATAAATCATCATTAATCAGTTGCGCGAAATTACCAGTTACGAATTTACAGGTATTAGGAGTACTAGGGGGCAAAGCCACTCGTGTTAAGGAACAATTCCTAGCTAGGATTGAAATAGGGTTGTTGTCCGATGAGGTGGGTTTTCTCATCGTGCATGGCCTAAAACATAATGTAAATCTCGGTATCGACACATTACGTAAATGGGAAGCTGATCTAGACTTCAAGATAAATAAACTGACTATTCAAACGAAACTAACAAAAGATCAAGTAGAAGTTCATAATTCAGATGATGTCGATAAAAGCGAAACTCATGAAATTATCTCTAATATAAACTCGATTAATAATTATCAGATTAAAGATAATCCAATCAATCCATTAATCGGATTAACCCAAAATTCTGAATTAACTGATGATGAGATTGGTAGCAAGTTATTGGAATGTCAGGTACTTGAAGTTTATGAAAGAGATGCATTTTCTAGTCTACTAAAGAAGTATCGCGACATATTTTCAAAAATACCTGGTAGAGTCACTATTTACGAACACAAAATTAAAATATACGAGGATAAACCGTTCGTACGACGTTCATATCCTGTGCCAATAATGCACCGGGAAAAAGTAAGACAAGAAATCAAAAAAATGCTAAGCTTTGGAATAATCGAGCGCTCATATAGCGAATATATAAACCCGTTAGTAGTGGTAGCTAAAAAATCCGGAGACGTTAGACTGGTATTAGACGCGAGATACATAAATAAGCTGATAGTACCTGATCGCGATTGCGCGCAATCTACTGAAGTTTTATTTCAAAAGTGCGGGAATGCATCATTCATGTCTAGTCTTGATTTAACGGCCAGCTTTTGGCGGGTGCCATTACATAAAGATTCGAGAAAGTACACAGCGTTCATGTACGAGGGGAGGACCTACCAATTCGCGGTAACACCCTACGGTCTCAATACAAGCTTAGCTAGTCTTATTCGTACACTGGATCTAGTCTTAAGAGAAACAGATGAGTTCACGATATACTTTGTGGACGACATTTTGTGTCTATCGGACTCGTTCCAATCCCATTTAGTACATTTTGAGAAATTATTTGAGGTATTTAAAAAACATAATATGACAATAAACCTTAACAAATCGAAATTTTTCCGAGAGGGAATAGATTTTCTAGGTCATAGGATTACGAAGGACGGCATTTTGCCTCAACCTGAAAAAATAGATGCAATCCGATATTTTCCTGAACCTAAAAACGTTAAACAGCTTAATGGATTTTTAGGTTTAATAAACTATTATAGCAAATTTACTAGAAATTACTCTGGTGCAACCTCACCGTTACTCAAGTTAATAAAAAAAGACGCCAAATGGGATTGGAACGACGACATGATAGCACATTTCAATCAAGTAAAAAATTTTACTTTGTAAAGAGATGATTATACATCATCCAAACCCAAAAAAGCGTTACTATTTACAATGCGACGCAAGCAACTTTGCGATAGGTGCCGTATTATACCAATTATCCGACACAAACGATGAATTAATCATAGGATTCGCGAGTCGCACATTAAAAGGTGCTGAACTAAATTACTTCACGTCGGAGAAAGAGCTTTGGCTATCGTCTTTGCGTTGGAGAGGTTCCGGACATTCGTAATCGGAGCTCAGTTGACGATAAGAACTGATGATCGTGCATTATCGTACATGTCGACCTGTAAATTAGTTAGCTCGCGGCTGGCACGTTGGATTTTGTTCGTTCAAACATATAACTTCGACATCGAGTATATAAAAGGCAAGGATAACATAGTCGCAGATACGCTAAGCAGATATCCACTTGAAAACAAAAAGAAAATATCACAGATAAATAACATGCAAATAATTGCACCATTAGCTAAAGAAATTCCAGACGAATTAAAAAATGATTTAAGAGATTTCGGAATGCACCAGGCGCGTGACCAGAACATTATAGATTTGGTGAGTCAGGATTTAAATAGGGTTAAAAAGAGATTAAAAAGAATTAACGACATTTGGTACCACGTGGAACCAGGGGGCTGTCAGAGAGCCTACCTCCCAGAAAACTTGATTAACAGCCTTGTTAAAGAAACGCACGAAATTTACGGTCACATCGGGGCTGGAAAATGCTACAAAATGCTAAAAAAAAACTTTTACTACCCGAAATTCGCGCGTCTCGTCAGGAAAATATTAGCTAGTTGTGATCGGTGTCAGAGATGCAAAGTACCTAATCAATACAGTTATGCACGGATGCAAAACATAACACCAAGCAGAGTAGGTGAACAAGTATCAATCGATTTTTTAGGACCGTTACCTTCGAGTAAGGGAAATTACCGATGGATTTTGGTAACGATCGATGCATTCAGCAAGTTCGTACGGTTATACCCGCTAAAAACTGCGGACGCGCGATCCACCATCCACAGCATCTTCGACAAATATATTTCCGAGTTGGGGAAGCCGGAGAAAATCCATTTCGACCATGGTACACAATTCACATAAGCAAAATGGTTAGATAAACTAGAAGAGGAAAACATAATTCCAATATTTTCCTCGATCAGACATCCACAAGGAAACATAGTCGAAAGAGTCAATCGAGAGCTAGGAAGATTTTTTAGGACGTTCCTAACAGACAAACATACCAGTTAGATAAAATGGTTAAAAGTCATAGAATGCTGTGTGAACGAAGTGCACCATGACTCGACTGGATTTTGTCCGTGCGAGATCCAACTCGGCGAATCTCTGACCAGATTCTGGAAAAAATGGTTCTCAGTTAATCAACTAGACATGACACAAGAATATAAACTAACGTTAGTTAGAAATAATATTAAAAACCATGGGCGTAGCAGAGCCGACAGATTCAATTCTAGTCATAAGATGACAGAGTTTAAAGTAAACGATTTAATTCTAGTAAGGGCATTAAACGTGTCCGACTCAAAAAACAAAGTAATGTCCAAATTTCTGGAACTATACGAGGGCCCGTATAGAATCTGTCATCGTGTCGGTGAAGCAACGTTTGTGTTAGAAGATATAAACACGAGGAAGGAACGAGGGCGTTTTCACACGCACATGCTGAAGCATTACATATTACCAGGAATTTGAAAATATAGAAAAACAGTAAACTAAGACAGTGACAATCACTATTCGCGGCGGTTGATTTTTGAAATTGCTAACATACCACGGGTAGACAGGTCGTAGCCGAAGTTATAAAAGCCCCCTGTCAAGCACAATCATCATAGTCGAGCATCATGTTTCATTACGGTTACATCAGCGTGCAAGACAAGGGCACACAAACCCTTGACGGCGATAATCAACCTAAAGAAGGCGAAAAGGTGATAAGGCCACTGAGAAAGTTCAAATCAGCGAAAGGGAGATATGCGAACGGGAGAGGATACCAGACGGCAGCATACCTCATGGACCCATCAAAGGCCATCAGAAAAAAAAAGATTGAAAAATCCACCGTCGAAACGGAGATTTCAAATTACCAACCACCTGCAACTGCCGAGTCTATCACCAGCATCCAGAAGATGGAGGATGACGCTGATGACTGCACAGCCCGGCAAGCCAGTGCAGATGTCAATAACAACATCCGTCCAATGGTGAAGGTCAGCATTCCGTTCGAAAAGCTGTCGATGGTACCTGAAAGGAAAGAAAACATTAAAACAGGAAAAGACAATACAAAGGTACAACAAGGTACAACAAGGTAAAAAGAAACTTACCATAGTATCTGTCGAAATGATCGAATTAGACAATTCCAGCCTCAGACGATTCAGGGAGCTTTCCATCTACAGACAAAAATCGACACAGTCAGACACACAGTATTATGATTGGCCGGATCTAACAGAAGGGACCAATCGTCATGCTGTGTGTCTGAGTGTGTCGATTTTTGTCTGTAGATGGAAAGCTCCCTCAGAATCCCGAAACTAGACTTGACATCGTTGAAAAACACTGCACCCGATGCCAACGCCACAACAACCGGCATCAAACGGCCACGCATTGCAGACTTCGACAAAAGAAAAAATCGGAAGCCAGAAGAACTAATAACAATGTTAAGGATCTTTGGTACTCTGGATCTGTCGGATGAAGACGAGCCGGTAGTCGCCATTAAGCGAGCAAAAACACCTGTTCCAGCGACAAGGCCGAAGGTAGGGATAATTCCACCAACCACACAAAAGGATAGAGAGGTAATCGAGATACCAAGATTCATCGATCCAACCGATCCACTAGGATTAAAGACGGGATAGGAAGTACCTAGATCCAGATAAAAAAAGGAACATCGATCATCAGCCGGCCGAAGATCAGCCAGATCATCCGAACATCAGATGATCGAAGGGGGCTAATGTAACGTATCAGGCGACCTAGGCCTGACCGTTAGCATTTCAAACGTCAACCGTTGCGAACTAGAGTTTCATCTAGAACGTTCGAGAACCAACGCCTGCGGCGTGACGTCACGAACAGTATTTAAGTCGCGACGACGCAAGGCAGAGCAGCAATACACGGCTGATCGCCTGATTGACTCACTGTAATATCAATTCTCATACTTTGTCTTCTGACACTCGTAGCAGAGAGCTCGAGTGATCACTCAATTCAAATCTTTATTTTGTTTGGATATTGGCTATAGCAGCAATATACCAGTAGCTTCATTTCGATTTCAAAAGAGTATTAGATAAATCAAAACAATTAATATTTAAATATTTTCTATACCATTTAAAAGTCACATAATTAAAAGATTATTGTGCAGACACTTAGTCTAAACTAGATTCACTTAAAAATAAAAGCAGCATTGTAAATATAGGATATTGGTTGCAACCTTAGCATAAGTTATTGAATAAATGATATTTTTGTTTCATTAAGAAAAAGCATAATTTGTCGCAGCCTCCTTTCTTCGCCAATTTCCAGGTCTTGTAAATTCAACTTACTAACTATAGCATAGGGACAGCTTCGGCAAGGTATAACCTTGTCCAAGTCTGAGACAGACTTTGTCTGCACTTGCAGGCACAGTTCTGAGCGTAGGTTTGTTTACTAACTGGGAAGAAGACGGTAGCTGCACGTCTGCGTGTACCTATTCGTCAGGGAGACGGCTGATAACGCGGTGCGTTTGAGGTCCGTAAAATTAGCGTCAATAGTCTAATTATTAAGAGTGGCCCCGAAAAACATTAACCGAGCAATAGAACTCACACTAACGGCACGGTTTATGATATCTTCAATATCCCAATTCTGTGAATAGTTACAGTATCGACCGTAGGATCCTTAAATATGGCGACCTGTTATCGCTACGCGCGCAATTCGAAGTTCGCCACGGTGATTCTAGCTCGCTACGTCGGAGGCTCACGGGTCGCAGGCTCTTCGTGGTGGCGGGAATCTCCTCCACCACCGATATTCCACGTTGTAGAATGTCCTTGGCACTCCCCCGTGTCCTATAGTTTAATAGCGGGAGGTAGCGTGGCCACTACTATCCGCCGGAGCTTTTATGTGGCGTTCGTCGTGTAGCATCCAAACAGTCGATACTTGGACGTCGTGCGTTGGTCGTGGCGGATCTCTGTCACAGTCTTTCAGCCGTCGGCTGGGCCTCGTCTCCCACATGTTAGAGGAAAGTCGTAAAAACAAAACAAAAGATAAATAATATGCTCGATAGTCTTTAGTGAGTCACGGTCGCCTCTCGGAATTTCTGTCAACCTCGGGGTTCTCCAAACATTCATATTCTTTCAGTCACTCCGCTGAGGTCGGTTAAGGGGTGAGGAGCCTGTCGTAACATGCAATGTTACAGCCTACACATTGTTAAGACCTTAAGGATGAAAATGAAGCAATACAAAAAAATAAGTTTTTTTGGTCGATTTTGACTAGAACCTTCCCTTAATTTTACCGATAGATTTCAAGTCAAACCATTACCAATATTTTTCAACACTTACTTAGACTTAAGCCTTTATAATATAATCCAAACTCTAGATAACATTTGGATAGCACATCTTTGTACACGTATGTACACATACTATATATCTCACCATTCCTATACTGTCATACGCATTACTGTACGCTGAGGTATAATATTGTTTTTTTTCTAGATCTCATACCTACACGATATCTCATCGACAAATAACCGAAAATTCACGGATGACTTAACCACATACCTACTGGTACTATAAAACTGTAATTTCGCATACTAGCAATATTACCGGAATGCAACCCTAAATTTAGGTATAATACATAACACTCATAGGCGCCAACTTCCACAAATGCCTGGGGTCGCTCGCGCTGAGGGTTGGGGGGGGGGGGGGGGGCAAAACAATGACTAATTTTGATTTTTCTCAGAATATCATAATTGCTATCGATATAATCAAGAATAAGAATGTTCTACAGGACACCTACTATACAATAATGGCCATATATAAGATACATATCACAACATTGTTATTGGTATATAAACAACGGTCTTTGACTGAGGAAATTTACTTTTTTGGTTACTCGAGCTATTATATGGGAAATTCCAGCTCGCTTCGACCTGACTCTGACCCTTGACCTCTCGGATTCGGCCAGCGGTTCTTTACATGATTGTTCTCAATCTAAAAAGCACTCTTTATTTATTTTGGATTTTTTCACCACGGTTGAGGGTAAGGTTGCCAATATCGTACCACCGCCCAAATCATACCGTTTCAGTTTGGTAATTTTTTGCCAGAGTATTTCCTCGATTTTTAAAATTGTATTGTTGAGAATGTTTGGAGAATTTTGAATACTGATGGTACCCATTTATACAATTCTCAGCATCGAGGAGATACTCTCGCAAAAAATTACCAAACTGAAACGGTACGATTTAGGTGGTGGTACGATATTGGCGACCTTGCCTTAAATTTGCTACAATTTTTGAAAACGAGTATATTGACCGACACAATTTCAGAATCTGAAAAAGTTCTGAAAAGTCCTGTATCAGATATCAACGTTTTTAAGCTCAGAGCCGGAGTGAGGAGATCCTTCATTCTCACTGTTTTCAACGTTTTTCCGAAAGCAAACGTTGAAAAAAACTAGAAGCGGGATTTATGTTACTATGGATGGTTGCTGAAACATTTTCATCTGTCACACCAGATTATAGAAATTTTCTTGAGATTTTCCGCCAGAGATTTTTTAGAAATTTTTCATTTCACCGAATTTAAAAAAAAAAATTATTCTTCAAAGAATCTCAACATATTTGATTGAATGCCCCAGGATAGTGTCGGGAGAATCATACCATCCTTATGAGGAAGATAACAGCCGGATTCATCGCCCGGTAGATCACGGAGATCGCTGCTTGGGTACTATCTTGTCTCGCGATCCGAAATACGAGTCACATTCATGCAAGACCTGATCTGGTTCCATATTAAGACTAGTTTTCACAGTCATCCCTTATATCGAACAGTCTAAACTAAAGAGCGCGCTGACCCTGGGCTCGCATCACCCGCCATTCGCAATCACGTGACTGGAGCACATTCTCACATCGGTTATCCAAAACGTATCGAGACGATGAACCAGCCAGCCTTCCTCCGCGTTAACCCAGTACAAGTGTCCTGACGCCATCTTGACCTATTCATGAATGAATACCCCAGGATGGTGTCGGGACGCCTGTGCTGAGCTCGCGCGGAGGAGAGCCGGACGTTTCATCGTCTCGGCACACCGTGAATGACCGATGTTTGGACTTGCTCAAGTCTCGTGATTCGAATCGCGCGGGGATGAAACCCCAGGGCCAACGTGGGCTGACAGTTTATTTCACACACACACACCCACTCAACAATGAAATCGCGCCAACATATGCCGACAATAATACACACACTTCACTTATCGAATATAACACTCTGGCGTATGTCGGCTATGATGTAAGGTAAAAACAAACGGGTCAACTCCTGGAACACAATACCCAAATGGGTCCTGCGGAATTCCACGTCCGGCAAGTCGCTGCGGAGTGCAGCATTCGCTGCATAGGCCTCCTCGCACACCACGACACCGATCTGCAGCAAAGTGGGAGCCGTCATCTTGCTGGATCGCACGACGGAGGCAAGGTGACGAACCAACAACTCCTTGCATTTGTCGACATCCTCCACCAGCAGCTCCAATTAAATGATGTACTTGTCTATACAGTAGGCGATATGCCGCAGACCGTCAAATGTAACCTTCTGCATCACAATTACGGAGGAATAGGTCTTTCGTTCCTTCTATTCAGGATCACCAGCGTTATCCTCTTCCTCCTCGTACCCCTGCTGACTTTCGACATCGTCAAGATTGCTCGCATATAATGCATACACTTTCGAACCGTGAGTCGATGTTAAGCGCAAGGTACACCCTCCGACTAGCGAGATGGCATCGCTCAGCAATGAACTCAGACTACCGGTGGGGCGCTCGCTTTTCTCAAAATACTTTTCGATATCCTTGAGCCTTCCAGCCGGATCTTCCCATGTTTCGGCGCTGAGGAATACCCCGCTCGAGTAATTATTTACGAATTCCACCACCGGTTCGAAAGTCCCATCTAAGCGGAGACGAAGCCCGATGTTCACCTTTTTCGACCACGAACCATTGAGCCCGTACGTCCTCGACAGTAGCAGGTTACGCTCGGATTTCTTCAGCGCTATGTCAAAAGTTTTAGACAATCGACTACACCCCTTTTTCAACGATCCTGTTTTCGGTGTGGCCATAGTTCTTGACGGTTCGGTTGCAACTGAAAGCTACGCACTCGATCTAGTCTTGTGTGATTTGCGACTCAGGCTCGCTTCAGACAGGTCCAGGGTCCTGAAAATTGAAAGTTCCAGAAATATCGACGGTCAGACGCACGAAATGATAGAATTTTCTTTCATCGAAAAAATCGGTTTTTCGGTGTCATTTCTGATGCAGAATCGTTTCTGACAGGTCCCGGGTCCACAAAATCGATATTTGTAAAAATATCCAAGGTGAAATGCAGAAAATGACAAAAAGGTTTCCTTTCAAAAATGCGGGTTTTCTTGTGTGATTTTCGACTCAGACTCGATCCAGACAGGTCCAGCGTCCTGAAAATTGGAAGTTGCAGAGATATCGACGGTCAGACGCGAGAAGGAATAGAATTTTCTTTCATCGAAAAAATCGGTTTTGCGGTGTGATTTCAATTCCAGAATCGATTCTGACAGGTCCCGGGTCCATAAAACCCAAATCCCTACGAATATCGACGGTCAGACGCGACAAATGATAGAATTGTCTTTCAACGAATAAATCGGTTTTTCCGTGTCATTTCTGATGCAGAATCGTTACTGACAGGTCCCGAGTCCTTAAAATCGATATTTGTCGAAATATTCAAGGTGAAATGCAGAAAATGACAAAAAGATTTGAGATCGAAGATGGAGGGTTTCTTGTGTGATTTCCGACTCAGACTCGAGCCAGACAGTGCTGGGGTCCTGAAAATTGAAATTCTCAGAAATATCGACGGTCAGACGCGCAAAATGATAGAATCTCTTGCGGTCGAAGAAATCGGTTTTTTGTTTTCATTTTTGATGCAGAACCGATTCTGACAGGTCGCGTGTCCTCAAAACTGAAATTTCCAGAAATATCGACGATGAAACGCAGTAAAACAAAAATATTTTTCATTGAAAAATGAGGGCTTTTGGCCTATTTTCCGTTGCAGAATCGATGCCGACGGGTCCCGGTTCCTCGAAGTCGATATTTGTTCAAATATCCAAAGTAAAATGCAGAAAATGACGAACGGATTTCCGATCAAAAATGCGGATTTCCTTTTGTGATTTCGGACTCAGACTTGATCCAGACAGGTCCAGCGTGCTCGAAATCAAAATTCCCAAAAATATCGATGGTCAGACGCGAGATATGATAGAATTTTCTTTCATCGAAAAAGTCGGTTTTTCGGTGTAATTTTTGATGCCGAATCGATTCTTACAGGTCCCGGGGCCTCAAAACTGAAATTTCCGTGAATATCGACGATGAAACGCGGGAAAAAAAATATATTATCCATCGAAAAATTAGGGCTTTCGGTCTATTTTGCGTTGCAGAATCGATGCAGACGGGTCACGGGTCCTCGAAATCGATATTTGTTCAATTATCTAAGGTGAGATGCAGAAAATGACAAAAAGATTTCCTATCAAAAATGCGGGTTTTCTTGTGTGATTTGCGACTTAGACTCGTTTCAGACAGGTCCAGGGTCCTGAAAATTGAAAGTTCCAGAAATATCGACGGTCAGACGCACGAAATGATAGAATTTTCTTTCATCGAAAAAATCGGTTTTTCGGTGTCATTTCTGATGCAGAATCGTTTCTGAAAGGTCCCGGGTCCACAAAATCGATATTTGTAGAAATATCCAAGGTGAAATGCAGAAAATGACAAAAAGGTTTCCTATCAAGAATGCGGGTTTTCTTGTGTGATTTTCGACTCAGACTCGATCCAGACAGGTCCAGAGTCCTGAAAATTGGAAGTTGCAGAGATATCGACGGTCAGACGCGAGAAGGAATAGAATTTTTTTTCATCAAAAAAATCGGTTTCCCGGTGTGATTTCAATTCCAGAATCGATTCTGACAGGTCCCGGGTCCATAAAACCCAAATCCCTACGAATATCGACGGTCAGACGCGACAAATAATGGAATTTTCTTTCAACAAAAAAATCGGTTTTTCGGTGTCATTTCTGATGCAGAATCGTTACTGACAGGTCCCGAGTCCTTGAAATCGATATTCGTCGAAATATTCAAGGTGAAATGCAGAAAATGACAGAAAGATTGGAGATCGAAGATGGAGGGTTTCTTGTGTGATTTCCGACTCGGACTCGAGCCAGACAGTGCTGGGGTCCTGAAAATTGAAATTCTCAGAAATATCGACGGTCAGACACGAAAAATGATAGAATTTCTTGGCGTCGAAGAAATCGGTTTTTTGGTTTCATTTTTGATGCAGAACCGATTCTGACAGGTCGCGGGTCCTCAAAACTGAAATTTCCAGAAATATCAAAGATGAAACGCAGTAAAACAAAAAATATTTTTCATCAAAAAATGAGGGCTTCCGGCCTATTTTCCGTTGCAGAATCGATGCCGACGGGTCCCGGTTCCTCGAAATCGATATTTGTTCAAATATCCAAAGTGAAATGGAGAAAACGACGGACGGATTTCCGATCAAAAATGCGGATTTCCTTTTGTGATTTCCGACTTAGACTTGATCCAGACAGGTCCAGATTGCTTGAAATTGAAATTCCCGAAAATATCGATGGTCAGACGCGAGATATGATAGAATTTTCTTTCATCGAAAAAGTCGGTTTTTCGGTGTAATTTTTGATGCCGAATCGATTCTGACAGGTCCCGGGTCCTCAAAACTGAAATTTCCGTGAATATCGACGATGAAACGCGGGAAAAAAAATATATTATCCATCGAAAAATTAGGGCTTTCGGTCTATTTTCCGTTGCAGAATCGATGCTGACGGGTCACGGGTCCTCGAAATCGATATTTGTTCAAATATCTAAGGTGAAATGCAGAAAATGACAAAAAGATTTCCTATCAAAAATGCGGGTTCTCTTGTGTGATTTGCGACTCAGGCTCGTTTCAGACAGGTCCAGGGTCCTGAAAATTGAAAGTTTCAGAAATACCGACGGTCAGACGCAAGAAATAATAGAATTTTCTTTCATCGAAAAAATCGGTTTTTCGGTGTCATTTCTGATGCAGAATCGTTTCTGACAGGTCCCGGGTCCACAAAATCGATATTTGTAGAAATATCCAAGGTGAAATGCAGAAAATGACAAAAAGGTTTCCTATCATGAATGCGGGTTTTCTTGTGTGATTTTCGACTCAGACTCGATCCAGACAGGTCCAGAGTCCTGAAAATTGGAAGTTGCAGAGATATCGACGGTCAGACGCGAGAAGGAATAAAATTTTGTTTCATCAAAAAAATCGGTTTCCCGGTGTGATTTCAATTCCAGAATCGATTCTGACAGGTCCCGGGTCCATAAAACCCAAATCCCTACGAATATCGACGGTCAGACGCGACAAATAATAGAATTTTCTTTCAACAAAAAAATCGGTTTTTCGGTGTCATTTCTGATGCAGAATCGTTACTGACAGGTCCCGAGTCCTTGAAATCGATATTCGTCGAAATATTCAAGGTGAAATGCAGAAAATGACAAAAAGATTGGAGATCGAAGATGGAGGGTTTCTTGTGTGATTTCCGACTCAGACTCGAGCCAGACAGTGCTAGGGTCCTGAAAATTGGAATTCTCAGAAATATCGACGGTCAGACACGAAAAATGATAGAATTTCTTGGCGTCGAAGAAATCGGTTTTTTGGTTTCATTTTTGATGCAGAACCGATTCTGACAGGTCGCGGGTCCTCAAAACTGAAATTTCCAGAAATATCAAAGATGAAACGCAGTAAAACAAAAACTATTTTTCATTGAAAAATGAGGGCTTCCGGCCTATTTTCCGTTGCAGAATCGATGCCGACGGGTCCCGGTTCCTCGAAATCGATATTTGTTCAAATATCCAAAGTGAAATGGAGAAAATGACGGACGGATTTCCGATCAAAAATGCGGATTTCCTTTTGTGATTTCCGACTTAGACTTGATCCAGACAGGTCCAGATTGCTTGAAATTGAAATTCCCGAAAATATCGATGGTCAGACGCGAGATATGATAGAATTTTCTTTTATCGAAAAAGTCGGTTTTTCGGTGTAATTTTTGATGCCGAATCGATTCTGACAGATCCCGGGTCCTCAAAACTGAAATTTCCGTGAATATCGACGATGAAACGCGGGAAAAAAAATATATTATCCATCGAAAAATTAGGGCTTTCGGTCTATTTTCCGTTGCAGAATCGATGCTGACGGGTCACGGGTCCTCGAAATCGATATTTGTTCAAATATCTAAGGTGAAATGCAGAAAATGACAAAAAGATTTCCTATCAAAAATGCGGGTTCTCCTGTGTGATTTGCGACTCAGGCTCGTTTCAGACAGGTCCAGGGTCCTGAAAATTGAAAGTTTCAGAAATACCGACGGTCAGACGCAAGAAATAATAGAATTTTCTTTCATTGAAAAAATCGGTTTTTCAGTGTCATTTCTGATGCAGAATCGTTTCTGACAGGTCCCGGGTCCACAAAATCGATATTTGCAGAAAAATCCAAGGTGAAATGCAGAAAATGACCAAAAGGTTTCCTTTCAAAAATGCGGGTTTTCTTGTGTAATTTTCGACTCGGGCTCGATCCAGACAGGTCCAGCGTCCTGAAAATTGGAAGTTGCAGAGATATCGACGGTCAGACGCGAGAAGGAATAGAATTTTCTTTCATCGAAAAAATCGGTTTTGCGGTGTGATTTCAATTCCAGAATCGATTCTGACAGGTCCCGGGTCCATAAAACCCAAATCCCTACGAATATCGACGGTCAGACGCGACAAATAATGGAATTTTCTTTCAACAAAAAAATCGGTTTTTCGGTGTCATTTCTGATGCAGAATCGTTACTGACAGGTCCCGAATCCTTGAAATCGATATTCGTCGAAATATTCAAGGTGAAATGCAGAAAATGACAAAAAGATTGGAGATCGAAGATGGAGGGTTTCTTGTGTGATTTCCGACTCAGACTCGAGCCAGACAGTGCTAGGGTCCTGAAAATTGGAATTCTCAGAAATATCGACGGTCAGACACGAAAAATGATAGAATTTCTTGGCGTCGAAGAAATCGGTTTTTTGGTTTCATTTTTGATGCAGAACCGATTCTGACAGGTCGCGGGTCCTCAAAACTGAAATTTCCAGAAATATCAAAGATGAAACGCAGTAAAACAAAAACTATTTTTCATTGAAAAATGAGGGCTTCCGGCCTATTTTCCGTTGCAGAATCGATGCCGACGGGTCCCGGTTCCTCGAAATCGATATTTGTTCAAATATCCAAAGTGAAATGGAGAAAATGACGGACGGATTTCCGATCAAAAATGCGGATTTCCTTTTGTGATTTCCGACTTAGACTTGATCCAGACAGGTCCAGATTGCTTGAAATTGAAATTCCCGAAAATATCGATGGTCAGACGCGAGATATGATAGAATTTTCTTTTATCGAAAAAGTCGGTTTTTCGGTGTAATTTTTGATGCCGAATCGATTCTGACAGGTCCCGGGTCCTCAAAACTGAAATTTCCGTGAATATCGACGATGAAACGCGGGAAAAAAAATATATTATCCATCGAAAAATTAGGGCTTTCGGTCTATTTTCCGTTGCAGAATCGATGCTGACGGGTCACGGGTCCTCGAAATCGATATTTGTTCAAATATCTAAGGTGAAATGCAGAAAATGACAAAAAGATTTCCTATCAAAAATGCGGGTTCTCCTGTGTGATTTGCGACTCAGGCTCGTTTCAGACAGGTCCAGGGTCCTGAAAATTGAAAGTTTCAGAAATACCGACGGTCAGACGCAAGAAATAATAGAATTTTCTTTCATCGAAAAAATCGGTTTTTCAGTGTCATTTCTGATGCAGAATCGTTTCTGACAGGTCCCGGGTCCACAAAATCGATATTTGCAGAAAAATCCAAGGTGAAATGCAGAAAATGACCAAAAGGTTTCCTTTCAAAAATGCGGGTTTTCTTGTGTAATTTTCGACTCGGGCTCGATCCAGACAGGTCCAGCGTCCTGAAAATTGGAAGTTGCAGAGATATCGACGGTCAGACGCGAGAAGGAATAGAATTTTCTTTCATCGAAAAAATCGGTTTTGCGGTGTGATTTCAATTCCAGAATCGATTCTGACAGGTCCCGGGTCCATAAAACCCAAATCCCTACGAATATCGACGGTCAGACGCGACAAATAATGGAATTTTCTTTCAACAAAAAAATCGGTTTTTCGGTGTCATTTCTGATGCAGAATCGTTACTGACAGGTCCCGAATCCTTGAAATCGATATTCGTCGAAATATTCAAGGTGAAATGCAGAAAATGACAAAAAGATTGGAGATCGAAGATGGAGGGTTTCTTGTGTGATTTCCGACTCAGACTCGAGCCAGACAGTGCTGGGGTCCTGAAAATTGAAATCCTCAGAAATATCGACGGTCAGACACGAAAAATGATAGAATTTCTTGGCGTCGAAGAAATCGGTTTTTTGGTTTCATTTTTGATGCAGAACCGATTCTGACAGGTCGCGGGTCCTCAAAACTGAAATTTCCAGAAATATCAAAGATGAAACGCAGTAAAACAAAAACTATTTTTCATTGAAAAATGAGGGCTTCCGGCCTATTTTCCGTTGCAGAATCGATGCCGACGGGTCCCGGTTCCTCGAAATCGATATTTGTTCAAATATCCAAAGTGAAATGGAGAAAATGACGGACGGATTTCCGATCAAAAAGCGGATTTCCTATTGTGATTTCCGACTCAGACTTGATCCAGACAGGTCCAGATTGCTTGAAATTGAAATTCCCGAAAATGTCGATGGTCAGACGCGAGATATGATAGAATTTTCTTTTATCGAAAAAGTCGGTTTTTCGGTGTAATTTTTGATGTCGAATCGATTCTGACAGGTCCCGGGTCCTCAAAACTGAAATTTCCGTGAATATCGACGATGAAACGCGGGAAAAAAAATATATTATCCATCGAAAAATTAGGGCTTTCGGTCTATTTTCCGTTGCAGAATCGATGCTGACGGGTCACGGGTCCTCGAAATCGATATTTGTTCAAATATCTAAGGTGAAATGCAGAAAATGACAAAAAGATTTCCTATCAAAAATGCGGGTTCTCCTGTGTGATTTGCGACTCAGGCTCGTTTCAGACAGGTCCAGGGTCCTGAAAACTGAAAGTTTCAGAAATACCGACGGTCAGACGCAAGAAATAATAGAATTTTCTTTCATCGAAAAAATCGGTTTTTCGGTGTCATTTCTGATGCAGAATCGTTTCTGACAGGTCCCGGGTCCACAAAATCGATATTTGCAGAAAAATCCAAGGTGAAATGCAGAAAATGACCAAAAGGTTTCCTTTCAAAAATGCGGGTTTTCTTGTGTAATTTTCGACTCGGGCTCGATCCAGACAAGTCCAGCGTCCTGAAAATTGGAAGTTGCAGAGATATCGACGGTCAGACGCGAGAAGGAATAGAATTTTCTTTCATCGAAAAAATCGGTTTTGCGGTGTGATTTCAATTCCAGAATCGATTCTGACAGGTCCCGGGTCCATAAAACCCAAATCCCTACGAATATCGACGGTCAGACGCGACAAATAATGGAATTTTCTTTCAACAAAAAAATCGGTTTTTCGGTGTCATTTCTGATGCAGAATCGTTACTGACAGGTCCCGAATCCTTGAAATCGATATTCGTCGAAATATTCAAGGTGAAATGCAGAAAATGACAAAAAGATTGGAGATCGAAGATGGAGGGTTTCTTGTGTGATTTCCGACTCAGACTCGAGTCAGACAGTGCTGGGGTCCTGAAAATTGAAATCCTCAGAAATATCGACGGTCAGACACGAAAAATGATAGAATTTCTTGGCGTCGAAGAAATCGGTTTTTTGGTTTCATTTTTGATGCAGAACCGATTCTGACAGGTCGCGGGTCCTCAAAACTGAAATTTCCAGAAATATCAAAGATGAAACGCAGTAAAACAAAAAATATTTTTCATTGAAAAATGAGGGCTTCCGGCCTATTTTCCGTTGCAGAATCGATGCCGACGGGTCCCGGTTCCTCGAAATCGATATTTGTTCAAATATCCAAAGTGAAATGGAGAAAATGACGGACGGATTTCCGATCAAAAAGCGGATTTCCTATTGTGATTTCCGACTCAGACTTGATCCAGACAGGTCCAGATTGCTTGAAATTGAAATTCCCGAAAATGTCGATGGTCAGACGCGAGATATGATAGAATTTTCTTTTATCGAAAAAGTCGGTTTTTCGGTGTAATTTTTGATGCCGAATCGATTCTGACAGGTCCCGGGTCCTCAAAACTGAAATTTCCGTGAATATCGACGATGAAACGCGGGAAAAAAAATATATTATCCATCGAAAAATTAGGGCTTTCGGTCTATTTTCCGTTGCAGAATCGATGCTGACGGGTCACGGGTCCTCGAAATCGATATTTGTTCAAATATCTAAGGTGAAATGCAGAAAATGACAAAAAGATTTCCTATCAAAAATGCGGGTTCTCCTGTGTGATTTGCGACTCAGGCTCGTTTCAGACAGGTCCAGGGTCCTGAAAACTGAAAGTTTCAGAAATACCGACGGTCAGACGCAAGAAATAATAGAATTTTCTTTCATCGAAAAAATCGGTTTTTCGGTGTCATTTCTGATGCAGAATCGTTTCTGACAGGTCCCGGGTCCACAAAATCGATATTTGCAGAAAAATCCAAGGTGAAATGCAGAAAATGACCAAAAGGTTTCCTTTCAAAAATGCGGGTTTTCTTGTGTAATTTTCGACTCGGGCTCGATCCAGACAGGTCCAGCGTCCTGAAAATTGGAAGTTGCAGAGATATCGACGGTCAGACGCGAGAAGGAATAGAATTTTCTTTCATCGAAAAAATCGGTTTTGCGGTGTGATTTCAATTCCAGAATCGATTCTGACAGGTCCCGGGTCCATAAAACCCAAATCCCTACGAATATCGACGGTCAGACGCGACAAATGATAGAATTTTCTTTCAACGAATAAATTGGTTTTTCCGTGTCATTTCTGATGCAGAATCGTTACTGACAGGTCCCGAGTCCTTAAAATCGATATTTGTCGAAATATTCAAGGTGAAATGCAGAAAATGACAAAAAAATTTGACATCGAAGATGGAGGGTTTCTTGTGTGATTTCCGACTCAGACTCGAGCCAGACAGTGCTCGGGTCCTGAAAATTGGAATTCTCAGAAATATCGACGGTCAGACACGAAAAATGATAGGATTTCTTGGCGTCGAAGAAATCGGTTTTTTGGTTTCATTTTTGATGCAGAACCGATTCTGACAGGTCGCGGGTCCTCAAAACTGAAATTTCCAGAAATATCGACGATGAAACGCAGTAAAACAAAAATATTTTTCATTGAAAAATGAGGGCTTTTGGCCTATTTTCCGTTGCAGAATCGATGCCGACGGGTCCCGGTTCCTCGAAGTCGATATTTGTTCAAATATCCAAAGTAAAATGCAGAAAATGACGAACGGATTTCCGATCAAAAATGCGGATTTCCTTTTGTGATTTCCGACTCAGACTTGATCCAGACAGGTCCAGGGTGCTCGAAATCAAAATTCCCAAAAATATCGATGGTCAGACGCGAGATATGATAGAATTTTCTTTCATCGAAAAAGTCGGTTTTTCGGTGTAATTTTTGATGCCGAATCGATTCTGACAGGTCCCGGGGCCTCAAAACTGAAATTTCCGTGAATATCGACGATGAAACGCGGGAAAAAAAATATATTATCCATCGAAAAATTAGGGCTTTCGGTCTATTTTGCGTTGCAGAATCGATGCAGACGGGTCACGGGTCCTCGAAATCGATATTTGTTCAATTATCTAAGGTGAGATGCAGAAAATGACAAAAAGATTTCCTATCAAAAATGCGGGTTTTCTTGTGTGATTTGCGACTTAGACTCGTTTCAGACAGGTCCAGGGTCCTGAAAATTGAAAGTTCCAGAAATATCGACGGTCAGACGCACGAAATGATAGAATTTTCTTTCATCGAAAAAATCGGTTCTTCGGTGTCCTTTCTGATGCAGAATCGTTTCTGACAGGTCCCGGGTCCACAAAATCGATATTTGCAGAAATATCCAAGGTGAAATGCAGAAAATGACAAAAAGGTTTCCTATCAAGAATGCGGGTTTTCTTGTGTGATTTTTGACTCAGACTCGATCCAGACAGGTCCAGAGTCCTGAAAATTGGAAGTTGCAGAGATATCGACGGTCAGACGCGAGAAGGAATAGAATTTTTTTTCATCAAAAAAATCGGTTTCCCGGTGTGATTTCAATTCCAGAATCGATTCTGACAGGTCCCGGGTCCATAAAACCCAAATCCCTACGAATATCGACGGTCAGACGCGACAAATAATAGAATTTTCTTTCAACAAAAAAATCGGTTTTTCGGTGTCATTTCTGATGCAGAATCGTTACTGACAGGTCCCGAGTCCTTGAAATCGATATTCGTCGAAATATTCAAGGTGAAATGCAGAAAATGACAAAAAGATTGGAGATCGAAGATGGAGGGTTGCTTGTGTGATTTCCGACTCAGACTCGAGCCAGACAGTGCTGGGGTCCTGAAAATTGGAATTCTCAGAAATATCGACGGTCAGACACGAAAAATGATAGAATTTCTTGGCGTCGAAAAAATCGGTTTTTTGGTTTCATTTTTTCTGGATCTTTTTGGATTCTGACAGGTCGCGGGTCCTCAAAACTGAAATTTCCAGAAATATCGACGATGAAACGCAGTAAAACAAAAAATATTTTTCATTGAAAAATGAGGGCTTCCGGCCTATTTTCCGTTGCAGAATCGATGCCGACGGGTCCCGGTTCCTCGAAATCGATATTTGTTCAAATATCCAAAGTGAAATGGAGAAAATGACGGACGGATTTCCGATCAAAAATGCGGATTTCCTTTTGTGATTTCCGACTTAGACTTGATCCAGACAGGTCCAGATTGCTTGAAATTGAAATTCCCGAAAATATCGATGGTCAGACGCGAGATATGATAGAATTTTCTTTCATCGAAAAAGTCGGTTTTTCGGTGTAATTTTTGATGCCGAATCGATTCTGACAGGTCCCGGGTCCTCAAAACTGAAATTTCCGTGAATATCGACGATGAAACGCGGGAAAAAAAATATATTATTCATCGAAAAATTAGGGCTTTCGGTCTATTTTCCGTTGCAGAATCGATGCTGACGGGTCACGCGTCCTCGAAATCGATATTTGTTCAAATATCTGAGGTGAAACGCAGAAAATGACAAAAAGGTTTCCTATCAAAAATGCGGGTTTTCTTGTGTGATTTGCGACTTAGACTCGTTCCAGACAGGTCCAGGGTCCTGAAAATTGAAAGTTCCAGAAATATCGACGGTCAGACGCACGAAATGATAGAATTTTCTTTCATCGAGAAAATCGGTTTTTCGGTGTCATTTCTGATGCAGAATCGTTTCTGACAGGTCCCGGGTCCACAAAATCGATATTTGTAAAAATATCCAAGGTGAAATGCAGAAAATGACAAAAAGGTTTCCTTTCAAAAATGCGGGTTTTCTTGTGTGATTTTCGACTCAGACTCGATCCAGACAGGTCCAGCGTCCTGAAAATTGGAAGTTGCAGAGATATCGACGGTCAGACGCGAGAAGGAATAAAATTTTCTTTCATCGAAAAAATCGGTTTTGCGGTGTGATTTCAATTCCAGAATCGATTCTGACAGGTCCCGGGTCCATAAAACCCAAATCCCTACGAATATCGACGGTCAGACGCGACAAATGATAGAATTGTCTTTCAACGAATAAATCGGTTTTTCCGTGTCATTTCTGATGCAGAATCGTTACTGACAGGTCCCGAGTCCTTAAAATCGATATTTGTCGAAATATTCAAGGTGAAATGCAGTAAATGACAAAAAGATTTGATATCGGAGATGGAGGGTTTCTTGTGTGATTTCCGACTCAGACTCGAGCCAGACAGTGCTGGGGTCCTGAAAATTGAAATTCTCAGAAATATCGACGGTCAGACGCGCAAAATGATAGAATCTCTTGCGGTCGAAGAAATCGGTTTTTTGTTTTCATTTTTGATGCAGAACCGATTCTGACAGGTCGCGGGTCCTCAAAACTGAAATTTCCAGAAATATCGACGATGAAACGCAGTAAAACAAAAATATTTTTCATTGAAAAGTGAGGGCTTTTGGCCTATTTTCCGTTGCAGAATCGATGCCGACGGGTCCCGGTTCCTCGAAGTCGATATTTGTTCAAATATCCAAAGTGAAATGGAGAAAATGACGGACGGATTTCCGATCAAAAATGCGGATTTCCTTTTGTGATTTCCGACTTAGACTTGATCCAGACAGGTCCAGATTGCTTGAAATTGAAATTCTCGAAAATATCGATGGTCAGACGCGAGATATGATAGAATTTTCTTTCATCGAAAAAGTCGGTTTTTCGGTGTAATTTTTGATGCCGAATCGATTCTGACAGGTCCCGGGTCCTCAAAACTGAAATTTCCGTGAATATCGACGATGAAACGCGGGAAAAAAAATATATTATCCATCGAAAAATTAGGGCTTTCGGTCTATTTTCCGTTGCAGAATCGATGCTGACGGGTCACGGGTCCTCGAAATCGATATTTGTTCAAATATCTGAGGTGAAACGCAGAAAATGACAAAAAGGTTTCCTATCAAAAATGCGGGTTTTCTTGTGTGATTTGCGACTGAGACTCGTTTCAGACAGGTCCAGGGTCCTGAAAATTGAAAGTTCCAGAAATATCGACGGTCAGACGCACGAAATGATAGAATTTTCTTTCATCGAAAGAATCGGTTTTTCGGTGTCATTTCTGATGCAGAATCGTTTCTGACAGGTCCCGGGTCCACAAAATCGATATTTGTAAAAATATCCAAGGTGAAATGCAGAAAATGACAAAAAGGTTTCCTTTCAAAAATGCGGGTTTTCTTGTGTGATTTTCGACTCAGACTCGATCCAGACAGGTCCAGCGTCCTGAAAATTGGAAGTTGCAGAGATATCGACGGTCAGACGCGAGAAGGAATAGAATTTTCTTTCATCGAAAAAATCGGTTTTGCGGTGTGATTTCAATTCCAGAATCGATTCTGACAGGTCCCGGGTACATGAAACCCAAATCCCTACGAATATCGACGGTCAGACGCGACAAATGATAGAATTGTCTTTTAACGAATAAATCGGTTTTTCCGTGTCATTTCTGATGCAGAATCGTTACTGACAGGTCCCGAGTCCTTGAAATCGATATTCGTCGAAATATTCAAGGTGAAATGCAGAAAATGACAAAAAGATCTGAGATCGGAGATGGAGGGTTTCTTGTGTGATTTCCGACTCAGACTCGAGCCAGACAGTGCTGGGGTCCTGAAAATTGAAATTCTCAGAAATATCGACGGTCAGACGCGCAAAATGATAGAATCTCTTGCGGTCGAAGAAATCGGTTTTTTGTTTTCATTTTTGATGCAGAACCGATTCTGACAGGTCGCGGGTCCTCAAAACTGAAATTTCCAGAAATATCGACGATGAAACGCAGTAAAACAAAAATATTTTTCATTGAAAAATGAGGGCTTTTGGCCTATTTTCCGTTGCAGAATCGATGCCGACGGGTCCCGGTTCCTCGAAGTCGATATTTGTTCAAATATCCAAAGTGAAATGCAGAAAATGACGAACGGATTTCCGATCAAAAATGCGGATTTCCTTTTGTGATTTCCGACTCAGACTTGATCCAGACAGGTCCAGGGTGCTCGAAATCAAAATTCCCAAAAATATCGATGGTCAGACGCGAGATATGATAGAATTTTCTTTCATCGAAAAAGTCGGTTTTTCAGTGTAATTTTTGATGCCGAATCGATTCTGACAGGTCCCGGGGCCTCAAAACTGAAATTTCCGTGAATATCGACGATGAAACGCGGGAAAAAAAATATATTATCCATCGAAAAATTAGGGCTTTCGGTCTATTTTGCGTTGCAGAATCGATGCAGACGGGTCACGGGTCCTCGAAATCGATATTTGTTCAATTATCTAAGGTGAGATGCAGAAAATGACAAAAAGATTTCCTATCAAAAATGCGGGTTTTCTTGTGTGATTTGCGACTTAGACTCGTTTCAGACAGGTCCAGGGTCCTGAAAATTGAAAGTTCCAGAAATATCGACGGTCAGACGCACGAAATGATAGAATTTTCTTTCATCGAAAAAATCGGTTCTTCGGTGTCATTTCTGATGCAGAATCGTTTCTGACAGGTCCCGGGTCCACAAAATCGATATTTGCAGAAATATCCAAGGTGAAATGCAGAAAATGACAAAAAGGTTTCCTATCAAGAATGCGGGTTTTCTTGTGTGATTTTTGACTCAGACTCGATCCAGACAGGTCCAGAGTCCTGAAAATTGGAAGTTGCAGAGATATCGACGGTCAGACGCGAGAAGGAATAGAATTTTTTTTCATCAAAAAAATCGGTTTCCCGGTGTGATTTCAATTCCAGAATCGATTCTGACAGGTCCCGGGTCCATAAAACCCAAATCCCTACGAATATCGACGGTCAGACGCGACAAATAATAGAATTTTCTTTCAACAAAAAAATCGGTCTTTCGGTGTCATTTCTGATGCAGAATCGTTACTGACAGGTCCCGAGTCCTTGGAATCGATCTTCGTCGAAATATTCAAGGTGAAATGCAGAAAATGACAAAAAGATTGGAGATCGAAGATGGAGGGTTTCTCGTGTGATTTCCGACTCAGACTCGAGCCAGACAGTGCTGGGGTCCTGGAAATCAGAATTCTCAGAAATATCGACGGTCAGACACGAAAAATGATAGAATTTCTTGGCGTCGAAGAAATCGGTTTTTTTGTTTCATTTTCGATGCAGAATCGATTCTGACAGGTCGCGGGTCCTCAAAACTGAAATTTCCAGAAATATCGACGATGAAACGCAGTAATACAAAAAATATTTTTCATTGAAAAATGAGGGCTTCCGGCCTATTTTCCGTTGCAGAATCGATGCCGACGGGTCCCGGTTCCTCGAAATCGATATTTGTTCAAATATCCAAAGTGAAATGGAGAAAATGACGGACGGATTTCCGATCAAAAATGCGGATTTCCTTTTGTGATTTCCGACTTAGACTTGATCCAGACAGGTCCAGATTGCTTGAAATTGAAATTCCCGAAAATATCGATGGTCAGACGCGAGATATGATAGAATTTTCTTTCATCGAAAAAGTCGGTTTTTCGGTGTAATTTTTGATGCCGAATCGATTCTGACAGGTCCCGGGTCCTCAAAACTGAAATTTCCGTGAATATCGACGATGAAACGCGGGAAAAAAAATATATTATCCATCGAAAAATTAGGGCTTTCGGTCTATTTTCCGTTGCAGAATCGATGCTGACGGGTCACGGGTCCTCGAAATCGATATTTGTTCAAATATCTAAGGTGAAATGCAGAAAATGACAAAAAGATTTCCTATCAAAAATGCGGGTTCTCTTGTGTGATTTGCGACTCAGGCTCGTTTCAGACAGGTCCAGGGTCCTGAAAATTGAAAGTTTCAGAAATACCGACGGTCAGACGCAAGAAATAATAGAATTTTCTTTCATCGAAAAAATCGGTTTTTCGGTGTCATTTCTGATGCAGAATCGTTTCTGAAAGGTCCCGGGTCCACAAAATCGATATTTGTAAAAATATCCAAGGTGAAATGCAGAAAATGACAAAAAGGTTTCCTTTCAAAAATGCGGGTTTTCTTGTGTGATTTTCGACTCAGACTCGATCCAGACAGGTTCAGCGTCCTGAAAATTGGAAGTTGCAGAGATATCGACGGTCAGACGCGAGAAGGAATAAAATTTTCTTTCATCGAAAAAATCGGTTTTGCGGTGTGATTTCAATTCCAGAATCGATTCTGACAGGTCCCGGGTCCATAAAACCCAAATCCCTACGAATATCGACGGTCAGACGCGACAAATGATAGAATTGTCTTTCAACGAATAAATCGGTTTTTCCGTGTCATTTCTGATGCAGAATCGTTACTGACAGGTCCCGAGTCCTTAAAATCGATATTTGTCGAAATATTCAAGGTGAAATGCAGTAAATGACAAAAAGATTTGAGATCGGAGATGGAGGGTTTCTTGTGTGATTTCCGACTCAGACTCGAGCCAGACAGTGCTGGGGTCCTGAAAATTGAAATTCTCAGAAATATCGACGGTCAGACGCGCAAAATGATAGAATCTCTTGCGGTCGAAGAAATCGGTTTTTTGTTTTCATTTTTGATGCAGAACCGATTCTGACAGGTCGCGGGTCCTCAAAACTGAAATTTCCAGAAATATCGACGATGAAACGCAGTAAAACAAAAATATTTTTCATTGAAAAGTGAGGGCTTTTGGCCTATTTTCCGTTGCAGAATCGATGCCGACGGGTCCCGGTTCCTCGAAGTCGATATTTGTTCAAATATCCAAAGTGAAATGGAGAAAATGACGGACGGATTTCCGATCAAAAATGCGGATTTCCTTTTGTGATTTCCGACTTAGACTTGATCCAGACAGGTCCAGATTGCTTGAAATTGAAATTCTCGAAAATATCGATGGTCAGACGCGAGATATGATAGAATTTTCTTTCATCGAAAAAGTCGGTTTTTCGGTGTAATTTTTGATGCCGAATCGATTCTGACAGGTCCCGGGTCCTCAAAACTGAAATTTCCGTGAATATCGACGATGAAACGCGGGAAAAAAAATATATTATCCATCGAAAAATTAGGGCTTTCGGTCTATTTTCCGTTGCAGAATCGATGCTGACGGGTCACGGGTCCTCGAAATCGATATTTGTTCAAATATCTGAGGTGAAACGCAGAAAATGACAAAAAGGTTTCCTATCAAAAATGCGGGTTTTCTTGTGTGATTTGCGACTGAGACTCGTTTCAGACAGGTCCAGGGTCCTGAAAATTGAAAGTTCCAGAAATATCGACGGTCAGACGCACGAAATGATAGAATTTTCTTTCATCGAAAGAATCGGTTTTTCGGTGTCATTTCTGATGCAGAATCGTTTCTGACAGGTCCCGGGTCCACAAAATCGATATTTGTAAAAATATCCAAGGTGAAATGCAGAAAATGACAAAAAGGTTTCCTTTCAAAAATGCGGGTTTTCTTGTGTGATTTTCGACTCAGACTCGATCCAGACAGGTCCAGCGTCCTGAAAATTGGAAGTTGCAGAGATATCGACGGTCAGACGCGAGAAGGAATAGAATTTTCTTTCATCGAAAAAATCGGTTTTGCGGTGTGATTTCAATTCCAGAATCGATTCTGACAGGTCCCGGGTACATGAAACCCAAATCCCTACGAATATCGACGGTCAGACGCGACAAATGATAGAATTGTCTTTTAACGAATAAATCGGTTTTTCCGTGTCATTTCTGATGCAGAATCGTTACTGACAGGTCCCGAGTCCTTGAAATCGATATTCGTCGAAATATTCAAGGTGAAATGCAGAAAATGACAAAAAGATCTGAGATCGGAGATGGAGGGTTTCTTGTGTGATTTCCGACTCAGACTCGAGCCAGACAGTGCTGGGGTCCTGAAAATTGAAATTCTCAGAAATATCGACGGTCAGACGCGCAAAATGATAGAATCTCTTGCGGTCGAAGAAATCGGTTTTTTGTTTTCATTTTTGATGCAGAACCGATTCTGACAGGTCGCGGGTCCTCAAAACTGAAATTTCCAGAAATATCGACGATGAAACGCAGTAAAACAAAAATATTTTTCATTGAAAAATGAGGGCTTTTGGCCTATTTTCCGTTGCAGAATCGATGCCGACGGGTCCCGGTTCCTCGAAGTCGATATTTGTTCAAATATCCAAAGTGAAATGCAGAAAATGACGAACGGATTTCCGATCAAAAATGCGGATTTCCTTTTGTGATTTCCGACTCAGACTTGATCCAGACAGGTCCAGGGTGCTCGAAATCAAAATTCCCAAAAATATCGATGGTCAGACGCGAGATATGATAGAATTTTCTTTCATCGAAAAAGTCGGTTTTTCAGTGTAATTTTTGATGCCGAATCGATTCTGACAGGTCCCGGGGCCTCAAAACTGAAATTTCCGTGAATATCGACGATGAAACGCGGGAAAAAAAATATATTATCCATCGAAAAATTAGGGCTTTCGGTCTATTTTGCGTTGCAGAATCGATGCAGACGGGTCACGGGTCCTCGAAATCGATATTTGTTCAATTATCTAAGGTGAGATGCAGAAAATGACAAAAAGATTTCCTATCAAAAATGCGGGTTTTCTTGTGTGATTTGCGACTTAGACTCGTTTCAGACAGGTCCAGGGTCCTGAAAATTGAAAGTTCCAGAAATATCGACGGTCAGACGCACGAAATGATAGAATTTTCTTTCATCGAAAAAATCGGTTCTTCGGTGTCATTTCTGATGCAGAATCGTTTCTGACAGGTCCCGGGTCCACAAAATCGATATTTGCAGAAATATCCAAGGTGAAATGCAGAAAATGACAAAAAGGTTTCCTATCAAGAATGCGGGTTTTCTTGTGTGATTTTTGACTCAGACTCGATCCAGACAGGTCCAGAGTCCTGAAAATTGGAAGTTGCAGAGATATCGACGGTCAGACGCGAGAAGGAATAGAATTTTTTTTCATCAAAAAAATCGGTTTCCCGGTGTGATTTCAATTCCAGAATCGATTCTGACAGGTCCCGGGTCCATAAAACCCAAATCCCTACGAATATCGACGGTCAGACGCGACAAATAATAGAATTTTCTTTCAACAAAAAAATCGGTCTTTCGGTGTCATTTCTGATGCAGAATCGTTACTGACAGGTCCCGAGTCCTTGGAATCGATCTTCGTCGAAATATTCAAGGTGAAATGCAGAAAATGACAAAAAGATTGGAGATCGAAGATGGAGGGTTTCTCGTGTGATTTCCGACTCAGACTCGAGCCAGACAGTGCTGGGGTCCTGGAAATCAGAATTCTCAGAAATATCGACGGTCAGACACGAAAAATGATAGAATTTCTTGGCGTCGAAGAAATCGGTTTTTTGTTTCATTTTCGATGCAGAATCGATTCTGACAGGTCGCGGGTCCTCAAAACTGAAATTTCCAGAAATATCGACGATGAAACGCAGTAAAACAAAAAATATTTTTCATTGAAAAATGAGGGCTTCCGGCCTATTTTCCGTTGCAGAATCGATGCCGACGGGTCCCGGTTCCTCGAAATCGATATTTGTTCAAATATCCAAAGTGAAATGGAGAAAATGACGGACGGATTTCCGATCAAAAATGCGGATTTCCTTTTGTGATTTCCGACTTAGACTTGATCCAGACAGGTCCAGATTGCTTGAAATTGAAATTCCCGAAAATATCGATGGTCAGACGCGAGATATGATAGAATTTTCTTTCATCGAAAAAGTCGGTTTTTCGGTGTAATTTTTGATGCCGAATCGATTCTGACAGGTCCCGGGTCCTCAAAACTGAAATTTCCGTGAATATCGACGATGAAACGCGGGAAAAAAAATATATTATCCATCGAAAAATTAGGGCTTTCGGTCTATTTTCCGTTGCAGAATCGATGCTGACGGGTCACGGGTCCTCGAAATCGATATTTGTTCAAATATCTAAGGTGAAATGCAGAAAATGACAAAAAGATTTCCTATCAAAAATGCGGGTTCTCTTGTGTGATTTGCGACTCAGGCTCGTTTCAGACAGGTCCAGGGTCCTGAAAATTGAAAGTTTCAGAAATACCGACGGTCAGACGCAAGAAATAATAGAATTTTCTTTCATCGAAAAAATCGGTTTTTCGGTGTCATTTCTGATGCAGAATCGTTTCTGAAAGGTCCCGGGTCCACAAAATCGATATTTGTAGAAATATCCAAGGTGAAATGCAGAAAATGACAAAAAGGTTTCCTATCAAGAATGCGGGTTTTCTTGTGTGATTTTCGACTCAGACTCCATCCAGACAGGTCCAGAGTCCTGAAAATTGGAAGTTGCAGAGATATCGACGGTCAGACGCGAGAAGGAATAGAATTTTTTTTCATCAAAAAAATCGGTTTCCCGGTGTGATTTCAATTCCAGAATCGATTCTGACAGGTCCCGGGTCCATAAAACCCAAATCCCTACGAATATCGACGGTCAGACGCGACAAATAATAGAATTTTCTTTCAACAAAAAAATCGGTCTTTCGGTGTCATTTCTGATGCAGAATCGTTACTGACAGGTCCCGAGTCCTTGGAATCGATATTCGTCGAAATATTCAAGGTGAAATGCAGAAAATGACAAAAAGATTGGAGATCGAAGATGGAGGGTTTCTCGTGTGATTTCCGACTCAGACTCGAGCCAGACAGTGCTGGGGTCCTGAAAATCAGAATTCTCAGAAATATCGACGGTCAGACACGAAAAATGATAGAATTTCTTGGCGTCGAAGAAATCGGTTTTTTTGTTTCATTTTCGATGCAGAATCGATTCTGACAGGTCGCGGGTCCTCAAAACTGAAATTTCCAGAAATATCGACGATGAAACGCAGTAAAACAAAAAATATTTTTCATTGAAAAATGAGGGCTTCCGGCCTATTTTCCGTTGCAGAATCGATGCCGACGGGTCCCGGTTCCTCGAAATCGATATTTGTTCAAATATCCAAAGTGAAATGGAGAAAATGACGGACGGATTTCCGATCAAAAATGCGGATTTCCTTTTGTGATTTCCGACTTAGACTTGATCCAGACAGGTCCAGATTGCTTGAAATTGAAATTCCCGAAAATATCGATGGTCAGACGCGAGATATGATAGAATTTTCTTTCATCGAAAAAGTCGGTTTTTCGGTGTAATTTTTGATGCCGAATCGATTCTGACAGGTCCCGGGTCCTCAAAACTGAAATTTCCGTGAATATCGACGATGAAACGCGGGAAAAAAAATATATTATCCATCGAAAAATTAGGGCTTTCGGTCTATTTTCCGTTGCAGAATCGATGCTGACGGGTCACGGGTCCTCGAAATCGATATTTGTTCAAATATCTGAGGTGAAACGCAGAAAATGACAAAAAGGTTTCCTATCAAAAATGCGGGTTTTCTTGTGTGATTTGCGACTTAGACTCGTTCCAGACAGGTCCAGGGTCCTGAAAATTGAAAGTTCCAGAAATATCGACGGTCAGACGCACGAAATGATAGAATTTTCTTTCATCGAGAAAATCGGTTTTTCGGTGTCATTTCTGATGCAGAATCGTTTCTGACAGGTCCCGGGTCCACAAAATCGATATTTGTAAAAATATCCAACGTGAAATGCAGAAAATGACAAAAAGGTTTCCTTTCAAAAATGCGGGTTTTCTTGTGTGATTTTCGACTCAGACTCGATCCAGACAGGTCCAGCGTCCTGAAAATTGGAAGTTGCAGAGATATCGACGGTCAGACGCGAGAAGGAATAAAATTTTCTTTCATCGAAAAAATCGGTTTTGCGGTGTGATTTCAATTCCAGAATCGATTCTGACAGGTCCCGGGTCCATAAAACCCAAATCCCTACGAATATCGACGGTCAGACGCGACAAATGATAGAATTGTCTTTCAACGAATAAATCGGTTTTTCCGTGTCATTTCTGATGCAGAATCGTTACTGACAGGTCCCGAGTCCTTAAAATCGATATTTGTCGAAATATTCAAGGTGAAATGCAGAAAATGACAAAAAGATTTGAGATCGGAGATGGAGGGTTTCTTGTGTGATTTCCGACTCAGACTCGAGCCAGACAGTGCTGGGGTCCTGAAAATTGAAATTCTCAGAAATATCGACGGTCAGACGCGCAAAATGATAGAATCTCTTGCGGTCGAAGAAATCGGTTTTTTGTTTTCATTTTTGATGCAGAACCGATTCTGACAGGTCGCGGGTACTCAAAACTGAAATTTCCAGAAATATCGACGATGAAACGCAGTAAAACAAAAATATTTTTCATTGAAAAATGAGGGCTTTTGGCCTATTTTCCGTTGCAGAATCGATGCCGACGGGTCCCGGTTCCTCGAAGTCGATATTTGTTCAAATATGCAAAGTGAAATGCAGAAAATGACGAACGGATTTCCGATCAAAAATGCGGATTTCCTTTTGTGATTTCCGACTCAGACTTGATCCAGACAGGTCCAGGGTGCTCGAAATCAAAATTCCCAAAAATATCGATGGTCAGACGCGAGATATGATAGAATTTTCTTTCATCGAAAAAGTCGGTTTTTCGGTGTAATTTTTGATGCCGAATCGATTCTGACAGGTCCCGGGGCCTCAAAACTGAAATTTCCGTGAATATCGACGATGAAACGCGGGAAAAAAAAATATATTATCCATCGAAAAATTAGGGCTTTCGGTCTATTTTGCGTTGCAGAATCGATGCAGACGGGTCACGGGTCCTCGAAATCGATATTTGTTCAATTATCTAAGGTGAGATGCAGAAAATGACAAAAAGATTTCCTATCAAAAATGCGGGTTTTCTTGTGTGATTTGCGACTTAGACTCGTTTCAGACAGGTCCAGGGTCCTGAAAATTGAAAGTTCCAGAAATATCGACGGTCAGACGCACGAAATGATAGAATTTTCTTTCATCGAAAAAATCGGTTCTTCGGTGTCATTTCTGATGCAGAATCGTTTCTGACAGGTCCCGGGTCCACAAAATCGATATTTGCAGAAATATCCAAGGTGAAATGCAGAAAATGACAAAAAGGTTTCATATCAAGAATGCGGGTTTTCTTGTGTGATTTTTGACTCAGACTCGATCCAGACAGGTCCAGAGTCCTGAAAATTGGAAGTTGCAGAGATATCGACGGTCAGACGCGAGAAGGAATAGAATTTTTTTTCATCAAAAAAATCGGTTTCCCGGTGTGATTTCAATTCCAGAATCGATTCTGACAGGTCCCGGGTCCATAAAACCCAAATCCCTACGAATATCGACGGTCAGACGCGACAAATAATAGAATTTTCGTTCAACAAAAAAATCGGTTTTTCGGTGTCATTTCTGATGCAGAATCGTTACTGACAGGTCCCGAGTCCTTGAAATCGATATTCGTCGAAATATTCAAGGTGAAATGCAGAAAATGACAAAAAGATTGGAGATCGAAGATGGAGGGTTGCTTGTGTGATTTCCGACTCAGACTCGAGCCAGACAGTGCTGGGGTCCTGAAAATTGGAATTCTCAGAAATATCGACGGTCAGACACGAAAAATGATAGAATTTCTTGGCGTCGAAAAAATCGGTTTTTTGGTTTCATTTTTGATGCAGAACCGATTCTGACAGGTCGCGGGTCCTCAAAACTGAAATTTCCAGAAATATCAAAGATGAAACGCAGTAAAACAAAAAATATTTTTCATTGAAAAATGAGGGCTTCCGGCCTATTTTCCGTTGCAGAATCGATGCCGACGGGTCCCGGTTCCTCGAAATCGATATTTGTTCAAATATCCAAAGTGAAATGGAGAAAATGACGGACGGATTTCCGATCAAAAATGCGGATTTCCTTTTGTGATTTCCGACTTAGACTTGATCCAGACAGGTCCAGATTGCTTGAAATTGAAATTCCCGAAAATATCGATGGTCAGACGCGAGATATGATAGAATTTTCTTTCATCGAAAAAGTCGGTTTTTCGGTGTAATTTTTGATGCCGAATCGATTCTGACAGGTCCCGGGTCCTCAAAACTGAAATTTCCGTGAATATCGACGATGAAACGCGGGAAAAAAAATATATTATTCATCGAAAAATTAGGGCTTTCGGTCTATTTTCCGTTGCAGAATCGATGCTGACGGGTCACGCGTCCTCGAAATCGATATTTGTTCAAATATCTGAGGTGAAACGCAGAAAATGACAAAAAGGTTTCCTATCAAAAATGCGGGTTTTCTTGTGTGATTTGCGACTGAGACTCGTTCCAGACAGGTCCAGGGTCCTGAAAATTGAAAGTTCCAGAAATATCGACGGTCAGACGCACGAAATGATAGAATTTTCTTTCATCGAGAAAATCGGTTTTTCGGTGTCATTTCTGATGCAGAATCGTTTCTGACAGGTCCCGGGTCCACAAAATCGATATTTGTAAAAATATCCAAGGTGAAATGCAGAAAATGACAAAAAGGTTTCCTTTCAAAAATGCGGGTTTTCTTGTGTGATTTTCGACTCAGACTCGATCCAGACAGGTCCAGCGTCCTGAAAATTGGAAGTTGCAGAGATATCGACGGTCAGACGCGAGAAGGAATAAAATTTTCTTTCATCGAAAAAATCGGTTTTGCGGTGTGATTTCAATTCCAGAATCGATTCTGACAGGTCCCGGGTCCATAAAACCCAAATCCCTACGAATATCGACGGTCAGACGCGACAAATGATAGAATTGTCTTTCAACGAATAAATCGGTTTTTCCGTGTCATTTCTGATGCAGAATCGTTACTGACAGGTCCCGAGTCCTTAAAATCGATATTTGTCGAAATATTCAAGGTGAAATGCAGAAAATTACAAAAAGATTTGAGATCGGAGATGGAGGGTTTCTTGTGTGATTTCCGACTCAGACTCGAGCCAGACAGTGCTGGGGTCCTCAAAATTGAAATTCTCAGAAATATCGACGGTCAGACGCGCAAAATGATAGAATCTCTTGCGGTCGAAGAAATCGGTTTTTTGTTTTCATTTTTGATGCAGAACCGATTCTGACAGGTCGCGGGTCCTCAAAACTGAAATTTCCAGAAATATCGACGATGAAACGCAGTAAAACAAAAATATTTTTCATTGAAAAATGAGGGCTTTTGGCCTATTTTCCGTCTCAGAATCGATGCCGACGGGTCCCGATTCCTCGAAGTCGATATTTGTTCAAATATCCAAAGTGAAATGCAGAAAATGACGAACGGATTTCCGATCAAAAATGCGGATTTCCTTTTGTGATTTCCGACTCAGACTTGATCCAGACAGGTCCAGGGTGCTCGAAATCAAAATTCCCAAAAATATCGATGGTCAGACGCGAGATATGATAGAATTTTCTTTCATCGAAAAAGTCGGTTTTTCGGTGTAATTTTTGATGCCGAATCGATTCTGACAGGTCCCGGGGCCTCAAAACTGAAATTTCCGTGAATATCGACGATGAAACGCGGGAAAAAAAATATATTATCCATCGAAAAATTAGGGCTTTCGGTCTATTTTGCGTTGCAGAATCGATGCAGACGGGTCACGGGTCCTCGAAATCGATATTTGTTCAATTATCTAAGGTGAGATGCAGAAAATGACAAAAAGATTTCCTATCAAAAATGCGGGTTTTCTTGTGTGATTTGCGACTTAGACTCGTTTCAGACAGGTCCAGGGTCCTGAAAATTGGAAGTTCCAGAAATATCGACGGTCAGACGCACGAAATGATAGAATTTTCTTTCATCGAAAAAATCGGTTCTTCGGTGTCATTTCTGATGCAGAATCGTTTCTGACAGGTCCCGGGTCCACAAAATCGATATTTGTAGAAATATCCAAGGTGAAATGCAGAAAATGACAAAAAGGTTTCCTATCAAGAATGCGGGTTTTCTTGTGTGATTTTCGACTCAGACTCCATCCAGACAGGTCCAGAGTCCTGAAAATTGGAAGTTGCAGAGATATCGACGGTCAGACGCGAGAAGGAATAGAATTTTTTTTCATCAAAAAAATCGGTTTCCCGGTGTGATTTCAATTCCAGAATCGATTCTGACAGGTCCCGGGTCCATAAAACCCAAATCCCTACGAATATCGACGGTCAGACGCGACAAATAATAGAATTTTCTTTCAACAAAAAAATCGGTCTTTCGGTGTCATTTCTGATGCAGAATCGTTACTGACAGGTCCCGAGTCCTTGGAATCGATATTCGTCGAAATATTCAAGGTGAAATGCAGAAAATGACAAAAAGATTGGAGATCGAAGATGGAGGGTTTCTCGTGTGATTTCCGACTCAGACTCGAGCCAGACAGTGCTGGGGTCCTGAAAATCAGAATTCTCAGAAATATCGACGGTCAGACACGAAAAATGATAGAATTTCTTGGCGTCGAAGAAATCGGTTTTTTTGTTTCATTTTCGATGCAGAATCGATTCTGACAGGTCGCGGGTCCTCAAAACTGAAATTTCCAGAAATATCGACGATGAAACGCAGTAAAACAAAAAATATTTTTCATTGAAAAATGAGGGCTTCCGGCCTATTATCCGTTGCAGAATCGATGCCGACGGGTCCCGGTTCCTCGAAATCGATATTTGTTCAAATATCCAAAGTGAAATGGAGAAAATGACGGACGGATTTCCGATCAAAAATGCGGATTTCCTTTTGTGATTTCCGACTTAGACTTGATCCAGACAGGTCCAGATTGCTTGAAATTGAAATTCCCGAAAATATCGATGGTCAGACGCGAGATATGATAGAATTTTCTTTCATCGAAAAAGTCGGTTTTTCGGTGTAATTTTTGATGCCGAATCGATTCTGACAGGTCCCGGGGCCTCAAAACTGAAATTTCCGTGAATATCGACGATGAAACGCGGGAAAAAAAATATATTATCCATCGAAAAATTAGGGCTTTCGGTCTATTTTGCGTTGCAGAATCGATGCAGACGGGTCACGGGTCCTCGAAATCGATATTTGTTCAATTATCTAAGGTGAGATGCAGAAAATGACAAAAAGATTTCCTATCAAAAATGCGGGTTTTCTTGTGTGATTTGCGACTTAGACTCGTTTCAGACAGGTCCAGGGTCCTGAAAATTGAAAGTTCCAGAAATATCGACGGTCAGACGCACGAAATGATAGAATTTTCATTCATCGAAAAAATCGGTTCTTCGGTGTCATTTCTGATGCAGAATCGTTTCTGACAGGTCCCGGGTCCACAAAATCGATATTTGCAGAAATATCCAAGGTGAAATGCAGAAAATGACAAAAAGGTTTCCTATCAAGAATGCGGGTTTTCTTGTGTGATTTTTGACTCAGACTCGATCCAGACAGGTCCAGAGTCCTGAAAATTGGAAGTTGCAGAAATATCGACGGTCAGACGCGAGAAGGAATAGAATTTTTTTTCATCAAAAAAATCGGTTTCCCGGTGTGATTTCAATTCCAGAATCGATTCTGACAGGTCCCGGGTCCATAAAACCCAAATCCCTACGAATATCGACGGTCAGACGCGACAAATAATAGAATTTTCTTTCAACAAAAAAATCGGTTTTTCGGTGTCATTTCTGATGCAGAATCGTTACTGACAGGTCCCGAGTCCTTGAAATCGATATTCGTCGAAATATTCAAGGTGAAATGCAGAAAATGACAAGAAGATTGGAGATCGAAGATGGAGGGTTGCTTGTGTGATTTCCGACTCAGACTCGAGCCAGACAGTGCTGGGGTCCTGAAAATTGGAATTCTCAGAAATATCGACGGTCAGACACGAAAAATGATAGAATTTCTTGGCGTCGAAGAAATCGGTTTTTTGGTTTCATTTTTGATGCAGAACCGATTCTGACAGGTCGCGGGTCCTCAAAACTGAAATTTCCAGAAATATCAAAGATGAAACGCAGTAAAACAAAAAATATTTTTCATTGAAAAATGAGGGCTTCCGGCCTATTTTCCGTTGCAGAATCGATGCTTACGGGTCCCGGTTACTCGAAATCGATATTTGTTCAAATATCCAAAGTGAAATGGAGAAAATGACGGACGGATTTCCGATCAAAAATGCGGATTTCCTTTTGTGATTTCCGACTTAGACTTGATCCAGACAGGTCCAGATTGCTTGAAATTGAAATTCCCGAAAATATCGATGGTCAGACGCGAGATATGATAGAATTTTCTTTCATCGAAAAAGTCGGTTTTTCGGTGTAATTTTTGATGCCGAATCGATTCTGACAGGTCCCGGGTCCTCAAAACTGAAATTTCCGTGAATATCGACGATGAAACGCGGGAAAAAAAATATATTATCCATCGAAAAATTAGGGCTTTTGGTCTATTTTCCGTTGCAGAATCGATGCTGACGGGTCACGGGTCCTCGAAATCGATATTTGTTCAAATATCTAAGGTGAAATGCAGAAAATGACAAAAAGATTTCCTATCAAAAATGCGGGTTCTCTTGTGTGATTTGCGACTCAGGCTCGTTTCAGACAGGTCCAGGGTCCTGAAAATTGAAAGTTTCAGAAATACCGACGGTCAGACGCAAGAAATAATAGAATTTTCTTTCATCGAAAAAATCGGTTTTTCGGTGTCATTTCTGATGCAGAATCGTTTCTGAAAGGTCCCGGGTCCACAAAATCGATATTTGTAGAAATATCCAAGGTGAAATGCAGAAAATGACAAAAAGGTTTCCTATCAAGAATGCGGGTTTTCTTGTGTGATTTTCGACTCAGACTCCATCCAGACAGGTCCAGAGTCCTGAAAATTGGAAGTTGCAGAGATATCGACGGTCAGACGCGAGAAGGAATAGAATTTTTTTTCATCAAAAAAATCGGTTTCCCGGTGTGATTTCAATTCCAGAATCGATTCTGACAGGTCCCGGTCCATAAAACCCAAATCCCTACGAATATCGACGGTCAGACGCGACAAATAATAGAATTTTCTTTCAACAAAAAAATCGATTTTTCGGTGTCATTTCTGATGCAGAATCGTTACTGACAGGTCCCGAGTCCTTGGAATCGATATTCGTCGAAATATTCAAGGTGAAATGCAGAAAATGACAAAAAGATTGGAGATCGAAGATGGAGGGTTTCTTGTGTGATTTCCGACTCAGACTCGAGCCAGACAGTGCTGGGGTCCTGAAAATTAGAATTCTCAGAAATATCGACGGTCAGACACGAAAAATGATAGAATTTCTTGGCGTCGAAGAAATCGGTTTTTTTGTTTCATTTTCGATGCAGAATCGATTCTGACAGGTCGCGGGTCCTCAAAACTGAAATTTCCAGAAATATCGACGATGAAACGCAGTAAAACAAAAAATATTTTTCATTGAAAAATGAGGGCTTCCGGCCTATTTTCCGTTGCAGAATCGATGCCGACGGGTCCCGGTTCCTCGAAATCGATATTTGTTCAAATATCCAAAGTGAAATGGAGAAAATGACGGACGGATTTCCGATCAAAAATGCGGATTTCCTTTTGTGATTTCCGACTTAGACTTGATCCAGACAGGTCCAGATTGCTTGAAATTGAAATTCCCGAAAATATCGATGGTCAGACGCGAGATATGATAGAATTTTCTTTCATCGAAAAAGTCGGTTTTTCGGTGTAATTTTTGATGCCGAATCGATTCTGACAGGTCCCGGGGCCTCAAAACTGAAATTTCCGTGAATATCGACGATGAAACGCGGGAAAAAAAATATATTATCCATCGAAAAATTAGGGCTTTCGGTCTATTTTGCGTTGCAGAATCGATGCAGACGGGTCACGGGTCCTCGAAATCGATATTTGTTCAATTATCTAAGGTGAGATGCAGAAAATGACAAAAAGATTTCCTATCAAAAATGCGGGTTTTCTTGTGTGATTTGCGACTTAGACTCGTTTCAGACAGGTCCAGGGTCCTGAAAATTGAAAGTTCCAGAAATATCGACGGTCAGACGCACGAAATGATAGAATTTTCTTTCATCGAAAAAATCGGTTCTTCGGTGTCATTTCTGATGCAGAATCGTTTCTGACAGGTCCCGGGTCCACAAAATCGATATTTGCAGAAATATCCAAGGTGAAATGCAGAAAATGACAAAAAGGTTTCCTATCAAGAATGCGGGTTTTCTTGTGTGATTTTTGACTCAGACTCGATCCAGACAGGTCCAGAGTCCTGAAAATTGGAAGTTGCAGAGATATCGACGGTCAGACGCGAGAAGGAATAGAATTTTTTTTCATCAAAAAAATCGGTTTCCCGGTGTGATTTCAATTCCAGAATCGATTCTGACAGGTCCCGGGTCCATAAAACCCAAATCCCTACGAATATCGACGGTCAGACGCGACAAATAATAGAATTTTCTTTCAACAAAAAAATCGGTTTTTCGGTGTCATTTCTGATGCAGAATCGTTACTGACAGGTCCCGAGTCCTTGAAATCGATATTCTTCGAAATATTCAAGGTGAAATGCAGAAAATGACAAAAAGATTGGAGATCGAAGATGGAGGGTTGCTTGTGTGATTTCCGACTCAGACTCGAGCCAGACAGTGCTGGGGTCCTGAAAATTGGAATTCTCAGAAATATCGACGGTCAGACACGAAAAATGATAGAATTTCTTGGCGTCGAAGAAATCGGTTTTTTGGTTTCATTTTTGATGCAGAACCGATTCTGACAGGTCGCGGGTCCTCAAAACTGAAATTTCCAGAAATATCAAAGATGAAACGCAGTAAAACAAAAAATATTTTTCATTGAAAAATGAGGGCTTCCGGCCTATTTTCCGTTGCAGAATCGATGCTTACGGGTCCCGGTTCCTCGAAATCGATATTTGTTCAAATATCCAAAGTGAAATGGAGAAAATGACGGACGGATTTCCGATCAAAAATGCGGATTTCCTTTTGTGATTTCCGACTTAGACTTGATCCAGACAGGTCCAGATTGCTTGAAATTGAAATTCCCGAAAATATCGATGGTCAGACGCGAGATATGATAGAATTTTCTTTCATCGAAAAAGTCGGTTTTTCGGTGTAATTTTTGATGCCGAATCGATTCTGACAGGTCCCGGGGCCTCAAAACTGAAATTTCCGTGAATATCGACGATGAAACGCGGGAAAAAAAATATATTATCCATCGAAAAATTAGGGCTTTCGGTCTATTTTGCGTTGCAGAATCGATGCAGACGGGTCACGGGTCCTCGAAATCGATATTTGTTCAATTATCTAAGGTGAGATGCAGAAAATGACAAAAAGATTTCCTATCAAAAATGCGGGTTTTCTTGTGTGATTTGCGACTTAGACTCGTTTCAGACAGGTCCAGGGTCCTGAAAATTGAAAGTTCCAGAAATATCGACGGTCAGACGCACGAAATGATAGAATTTTCATTCATCGAAAAAATCGGTTCTTCGGTGTCATTTCTGATGCAGAATCGTTTCTGACAGGTCCCGGGTCCACAAAATCGATATTTGCAGAAATATCCAAGGTGAAATGCAGAAAATGACAAAAAGGTTTCCTATCAAGAATGCGGGTTTTCTTGTGTGATTTTTGACTCAGACTCGATCCAGACAGGTCCAGAGTCCTGAAAATTGGAAGTTGCAGAGATATCGACGGTCAGACGCGAGAAGGAATAGAATTTTTTTTCATCAAAAAAATCGGTTTCCCGGTGTGATTTCAATTCCAGAATCGATTCTGACAGGTCCCGGGTCCATAAAACCCAAATCCCTACGAATATCGACGGTCAGACGCGACAAATAATAGAATTTTCTTTCAACAAAAAAATCGGTTTTTCGGTGTCATTTCTGATGCAGAATCGTTACTGACAGGTCCCGAGTCCTTGAAATCGATATTCGTCGAAATATTCAAGGTGAAATGCAGAAAATGACAAGAAGATTGGAGATCGAAGATGGAGGGTTGCTTGTGTGATTTCTGACTCAGACTCGAGCCAGACAGTGCTGGGGTCCTGAAAATTGGAATTCTCAGAAATATCGACGGTCAGACACGAAAAATGATAGAATTTCTTGGCGTCGAAGAAATCGGTTTTTTGGTTTCATTTTTGATGCAGAACCGATTCTGACAGGTCGCGGGTCCTCAAAACTGAAATTTCCAGAAATATCAAAGATGAAACGCAGTAAAACAAAAAATATTTTTCATTGAAAAATGAGGGCTTCCGGCCTATTTTCCGTTGCAGAATCGATGCTTACGGGTCCCGGTTACTCGAAATCGATATTTGTTCAAATATCCAAAGTGAAATGGAGAAAATGACGGACGGATTTCCGATCAAAAATGCGGATTTCCTTTTGTGATTTCCGACTTAGACTTGATCCAGACAGGTCCAGATTGCTTGAAATTGAAATTCCCGAAAATATCGATGGTCAGACGCGAGATATGATAGAATTTTCTTTCATCGAAAAAGTCGGTTTTTCGGTGTAATTTTTGATGCCGAATCGATTCTGACAGGTCCCGGGTCCTCAAAACTGAAATTTCCGTGAATATCGACGATGAAACGCGGGAAAAAAAAATATATTATCCATCGAAAAATTAGGGCTTTTGGTCTATTTTCCGTTGCAGAATCGATGCTGACGGGTCACGGGTCCTCGAAATCGATATTTGTTCAAATATCTAAGGTGAAATGCAGAAAATGACAAAAAGATTTCCTATCAAAAATGCGGGTTCTCTTGTGTGATTTGCGACTCAGGCTCGTTTCAGACAGGTCCAGGGTCCTGAAAATTGAAAGTTTCAGAAATACCGACGGTCAGACGCAAGAAATAATAGAATTTTCTTTCATCGAAAAAATCGGTTTTTCGGTGTCATTTCTGATGCAGAATCGTTTCTGAAAGGTCCCGGGTCCACAAAATCGATATTTGTAGAAATATCCAAGGTGAAATGCAGAAAATGACAAAAAGGTTTCCTATCAAGAATGCGGGTTTTCTTGTGTGATTTTCGACTCAGACTCCATCCAGACAGGTCCAGAGTCCTGAAAATTGGAAGTTGCAGAGATATCGACGGTCAGACGCGAGAAGGAATAGAATTTTTTTTCATCAAAAAAATCGGTTTCCCGGTGTGATTTCAATTCCAGAATCGATTCTGACAGGTCCCGGTCCATAAAACCCAAATCCCTACGAATATCGACGGTCAGACGCGACAAATAATAGAATTTTCTTTCAACAAAAAAATCGATTTTTCGGTGTCATTTCTGATGCAGAATCGTTACTGACAGGTCCCGAGTCCTTGGAATCGATATTCGTCGAAATATTCAAGGTGAAATGCAGAAAATGACAAAAAGATTGGAGATCGAAGATGGAGGGTTTCTTGTGTGATTTCCGACTCAGACTCGAGCCAGACAGTGCTGGGGTCCTGAAAATTAGAATTCTCAGAAATATCGACGGTCAGACACGAAAAATGATAGAATTTCTTGGCGTCGAAGAAATCGGTTTTTTTGTTTCATTTTCGATGCAGAATCGATTCTGACAGGTCGCGGGTCCTCAAAACTGAAATTTCCAGAAATATCGACGATGAAACGCAGTAAAACAAAAAATATTTTTCATTGAAAAATGAGGGCTTCCGGCCTATTTTCCGTTGCAGAATCGATGCCGACGGGTCCCTGTTCCTCGAAATCGATATTTGTTCAAATATCCAAAGTGAAATGGAGAAAATGACGGACGGATTTCCGATCAAAAATGCGGATTTCCTTTTGTGATTTCCGACTTAGACTTGATCCAGACAGGTCCAGATTGCTTGAAATTGAAATTCCCGAAAATATCGATGGTCAGACGCGAGATATGATAGAATTTTCTTTCATCGAAAAAGTCGGTTTTTCGGTGTAATTTTTGATGCCGAATCGATTCTGACAGGTCCCGGGTCCTCAAAACTGAAATTTCCGTGAATATCGACGATGAAACGCGGGAAAAAAAATATATTATCCATCGAAAAATTAGGGCTTTTGGTCTATTTTCCGTTGCAGAATCGATGCTGACGGGTCACGGGTCCTCGAAATCGATATTTGTTCAAATATCTAAGGTGAAATGCAGAAAATGACAAAAAGATTTCCTATCAAAAATGCGGGTTCTCTTGTGTGATTTGCGACTCAGGCTCGTTTCAGACAGGTCCAGGGTCCTGAAAATTGAAAGTTTCAGAAATACCGACGGTCAGACGCAAGAAATAATAGAATTTTCTTTCATCGAAAAAATCGGTTTTTCGGTGTCATTTCTGATGCAGAATCGTTTCTGAAAGGTCCCGGGTCCACAAAATCGATATTTGTAGAAATATCCAAGGTGAAATGCAGAAAATGACAAAAAGGTTTCCTATCAAGAATGCGGGTTTTCTTGTGTGATTTTCGACTCAGACTCCATCCAGACAGGTCCAGAGTCCTGAAAATTGGAAGTTGCAGAGATATCGACGGTCAGACGCGAGAAGGAATAGAATTTTGTTTCATCGAAAAAATCGGTTTGCCGGTGTGATTTCAATTCCAGAATCGATTCTGACAAGTCCCGGGTCCTTAAAACCCAAATCCCTACGAATATCGACGGTCAGACGCGACAAATGATAGAATTTTCTTCCAACGAAAAAATCGGTTTTCCGGTGTCATTTCTGATGCAGAATCGTTTCTGACAGGTCCCGGGTCCTCAAAACTGAAATTTCCATGAATATCGACGATGAAATGCCGAGAAAAAAACATATTATCCATCGAAAAATTGGGGCTTTCGGCCTATTTTCCGTTGCAGAATTGATGCTGACGGGTGCCGGGTCCTCGAAATCGATGTTTGTTCAAATATCTAAGGTGAAATGCAGAAAATGACAAAAAAATTTCCTTTCAAAAATGCGGGTTTTCTTGTGTGATTTGCGACTCAGGCTTGTTTCAGACAGGTCCAGGGTCCTGAAAATTGAAAGTTTCAGAAATATCGACGGTCAGACGCAAGAAATAATAGAATTTTCTTTCATCGAAGAAATCGGTTATCCGGTGTCATTTCTGATGCAGAATCGTTTCTGACAGGTCCCGGGTCCACAAAATCGATATTCGCAGAAATATCCAAGGTGAAATGCAGAAAATGACAAAAAGGTTTCCTTTCAAAAATGCGAGTTTTCTTGTGTGATTTTCGACTCAGACTCGATCCAGACAGGTCCAGCGTCCTGAAAATTGGTAGTTGCAGAGATATCGACGGTCAGACGCGAGAAGGAATAGAATTTTCTTTCATCGAAAAAATCGGTTTTGCGGTGTGATTTGAATTCCAGAATCGATTCTGACAGGTCCCGGGTCCATAAAACCCAAATCCCTACGAATATCGACGGTCAGACGCGACAAATGATGGAATTTTCTTTCAACGAAAACATCGGTTTTTCGGTGTCATTTCTGATGCAGAATCGTTACTGACGGGTCCCGAGTCCTTAAAATCGATATTTGTCGAAATATTCACGGTGAAATGCAGAAAATGACAAAAAGATTCGAGATCGAAGATGGAGGGTTTCTTGTGTGATTTCCGACTCAGACTCGAGCCAGACAGTGCTGGGGTCCTGAAAATTGAAATTCTCAGAAATATCGACGGTCAGACGCGCAGAATGATAGAATTTCTTGCGGTCGAAGAAATCGGTTTTTTGTTTTCATTTTTGATGCAGAACCGATTCTGACAGGTCGCGGGTCCTCAAAACTGAAATTTCCAGAAATATCGACCATGAAACGCAGTAAAACAGAAATATTTTTCATTGAAAAATGAGGGCTTTTGGCCTATTTTCCGTTGCAAAATCGATGCCGACGGGTCCCGGTTCCTCGAAATCGATATTTGTTCAAATATCCAAAGTAAAATGCAAAAAACGACGAACGGATTTCCGATCAAAAATGCGGATTTGCTTTTGTGATTTCCGACTCAGACTTGATCCAGACAGGTCCAGGGTGCTCGAAATTAAAATTCCCAAAAATATCGATAGTCAGACGCGAGATATGATAGAATTTCCTTTCATCGAAAAAGTCGGTTCTTCGGCTTAATTTTTGATGTCGAATCGATTCTGACAGGTCCCGGGTCCTCAAAACTGAAATTTCCATAAATATCGACGATGAAATGCCGAGAAAAAAATATATTATCCATCGAAAAATTAGGGCTTTCGGCCTATTTTCCGTTGCAGAATCGATGCTGACGGGTGCCGGGTCCTCGAAATCGATGTTTGTTCAAATATCTAAGGTGAAATGCAGAAAATGACAAGAAAATTTCCTATCAAAAATGCGGGTTTTCTTGTGTGATTTGCGACTTAGGCTCGTTTCAGACAGGTCCAGGGTCCTGAAAATTGAAAGTTTCAGAAATATCGACGGTCAGACGCAAGAAATAATAGAATTTTCTTTCATCGAAAAAATCGGTTTTTCGGTGTCATTTCTGATGCAGAATCCTTTCTGACAGGTCCCGGGTCCACAGAATCGATATTTGCAGAATTATCCAAGGGGAATTGCAGAAAATGACGAAAAGGTTTCCTATCAAAAATGCGGGTTTTCTTGGTTGATTTTCGACTCAGACTCGATCCAGACAAGTCCAGCGTCCTGAAAATTGGAAGTTGCAGAGACATCGACGGTCAGACGCGAGAAGGAATAGAATTTTCTTTCATCGAAAAAATCGGTTTTCCGGTGTGATTTCAATTCCAGAATCGATTCTGACAAGTCCCGGGTCCTTAAAACCCAAATCCCTACGAATATCGACGGTCAGACGCGACAAATGATAGAATTTTCTTCCAACGAAAAAATCGGTTTTCCGGTGTCATTTCTGATGCAGAATCGTTTCTGACAGGTCCCGGGTCCACAAAATCTATATTCGCAGAAATATCCAAGGTGAAATGCAGAAAATGACAAAAAGGTTTCCTTTCAAAAATGCGAGTTTTCTTGTGTGATTTTCGACTCAGACTCGATCCAGACAGGTCCAGCGTCCTGAAAATTGGAAGTTGCAGAGATATCGACGGTCAGACGCGAGAAGAAATAGAATTTTCTTTCATCGAAAAAATCGGTTTTGCGGTGTGATTTGAATTCCAGAATCGATTCTGACAAGTCCCGGGTCCATAAAACCCAAATCCCTACTAATATCGACGGTCAGACGCGACAAATGATAGAATTTTCTTCCAACGAAAAAATCGGTTTTTCGGTGTCATTTCTGATGCAGAATCGTTACTGACAGGTCCCGAGTCCTTAAAATCGATATTTGTCGAAATATTCAAGGTGAAATGCAGAAAATAACAAAAAGATTTGAGATCGAAGATGGAGGGTTTCTTGTGTGATTTCCGACTCAGACTCGAGCCAGACAGTGCTGGGGTCCTGAAAATTGAAATTCTCAGAAATATCGACGGTCAGACGCGCAAAATGATAGAATTTCTTGCGGTCGAAGAAATCGGTTTTTTGTTTTCATTTTTGATGTCGAATCGATTCTGACAGGTCCCGGGTGCTCAAAACTGAAATTTCCATGAATATCGACGATGAAATGCCGAGAAAAAAACATATTATCCATCGAAAAATTAGGGCTTTCGGCCTATTTTCCGTTGCAGAATCGATGCTGACGGGTGCCGGGTCCTCGAAATCGATGTTTGTTCAAATATCTAAGGTGAAATGCAGAAAATGACAAAAAAACTTCCTATCAAAAATGCGGGTTTTCTTGTGTGATTTGCGACTCAGGCTTGTTTCAGACAGGTCCAGGGTCCTGAAAATTGAAAGTTTCAGAAATATCGACGGTCAGACGCAAGAAATAATAGAATTTTATTTCATCGAAAAAATCGGTTTTCCGGTGTCATTTCTGATGCAGAATCGTTTCTGACAGGTCCCGGGTCCACAAAATCGATATTCGCAGAAATATCCAAGGTGAAATGCAGAAAATGACAAAAAGGTTTCCTTTCAAAAATGCGAGTTTTCTTGTGTGATTTTCGACTCAGACTCGATCCAGACAGGTCCAGCGTCCTGAAAATTGGAAGTTGCAGAGATATCGACGGTCAGACGCGAGAAGGAATAGAATTTTCTTTCATCGAAAAAATCGGTTTTGCGGTGTGATTTGAATTCCAGAATCGATTCTGACAGGTCCCGGGTCCATAAAACCCAAATCCCTACGAATATCGACGGTCAGACGCGACAAATGATGGAATTTTCTTTCAACGAAAACATCGGTTTTTCGGTGTCATTTCTGATGCAGAATCGTTACTGACGGGTCCCGAGTCCTTAAAATCGATATTTGTCGAAATATTCAAGGTGAAATGCAGAAAATGACAAAAAGATTCGAGATCGAAGATGGAGGGTTTCTTGTGTGATTTCCGACTCAGACTCGAGCCAGACAGTGCTGGGGTCCTGAAAATTGAAATTCTCAGAAATATCGACGGTCAGACGCGCAGAATGATAGAATTTCTTGCGGTCGAAGAAATCGGTTTTTTGTTTTCATTTTTGATGCAGAACCGATTCTGACAGGTCGCGGGTCCTCAAAACTGAAATTTCCAGAAATATCGACGATGAAACGCAGTAAAACAGAAATATTTTTCATTGAAAAATGAGGGCTTTTGGCCTATTTTCCGTTGCAAAATCGATGCCGACGGGTCCCGGTTCCTCGAAATCGATATTTGTTCAAATATCCAAAGTAAAATGCAAAAAACGACGAACGGATTTCCGATCAAGAATGCGGATTTGCTTTTGTGATTTCCGACTCAGACTTGATCCAGACAGGTCCAGGGTGCTCGAAATTAAAATTCCCAAAAATATCGATGGTCAGACGCGAGATATGATAGAATTTCCTTTCATCGAAAAAGTCGGTTCTTCGGCTTAATTTTTGATGTCGAATCGATTCTGACAGGTCCCGGGTCCTCAAAACTGAAATTTCCATGAATATCGACGATGAAATGCCGAGAAAAAAATATATTATCCATCGAAAAATTAGGGCTTTCGGCCTATTTTCCGTTGCAGAATCGATGCTGACGGGTGCCGGGTCCTCGAAATCGATGTTTGTTCAAATATCTAAGGTGAAATGCAGAAAATGACAAAAAAATTTCCTATCAAGAATGCGGGTTTTCTTGTGTGATTTGCGACTTAGGCTCGTTTCAGACAGGTCCAGGGTCCTGAAAATCGAAAGTTTCAGAAATATCGACGGTCAGACGCAAGAAATAATAGAATTTTCTTTCATCGAAAAATCGGTTTTTCGGTGTCATTTCTGATGCAGAATCCTTTCTGACAGGTCCCGGGTCCACAGAATCGATATTTGCAGAATTATCCAAGGTGAAATGCAGAAAATGACGAAAAGGTTTCCTATCAAAAATGCGGGTTTTCTTGGTTGATTTTCGACTCAGACTCGATCCAGACAAGTCCAGCGTCCTGAAAATTGGAAGTTGCAGAGACATCGACGGTCAGACGCGAGAAGGAATAGAATTTTCTTTCATCGAAAAAATCGGTTTTCCGGTGTGATTTCAATTCCAGAATCGATTCTGACAAGTCCCGGGTCCTTAAAACCCAAATCCCTACGAATATCGACGGTCAGACGCGACAAATGATAGAATTTTCTTCCAACGAAAAAATCGGTTTTCCGGTGTCATTTCTGATGCAGAATCGTTTCTGACAGGTCCCGGGTCCTCAAAACTGAAATTTCCATGAATATCGACGATGAAATGCCGAGAAAAAAACATATTATCCATCGAAAAATTAGGGCTTTCGGCCTATTTTCCGTTGCAGAATTGATGCTGACGGGTGCCGGGTCCTCGAAATCGATGTTTGTTCAAATATCTAAGGTGAAATGCAGAAAATGACAAAAAAATTTCCTTTCAAAAATGCGGGTTTTCTTGTGTGATTTGCGACTCAGGCTTGTTTCAGACAGGTCCAGGGTCCTGAAAATTGAAAGTTTCAGAAATATCGACGGTCAGACGCAAGAAATAATAGAATTTTCTTTCATCGAAGAAATCGGTTATCCGGTGTCATTTCTGATGCAGAATCGTTTCTGACAGGTCCCGGGTCCACAAAATCGATATTCGCAGAAATATCCAAGGTGAAATGCAGAAAATGACAAAAAGGTTTCCTTTCAAAAATGCGAGTTTTCTTGTGTGATTTTCGACTCAGACTCGATCCAGACAGGTCCAGCGTCCTGAAAATTGGAAGTTGCAGAGATATCGACGGTCAGACGCGAGAAGGAATAGAATTTTCTTTCATCGAAAAAATCGGTTTTGCGGTGTGATTTGAATTCCAGAATCGATTCTGACAGGTCCCGGGTCCATAAAACCCAAATCCCTACGAATATCGACGGTCAGACGCGACAAATGATGGAATTTTCTTTCAACGAAAACATCGGTTTTTCGGTGTCATTTCTGATGCAGAATCGTTACTGACGGGTCCCGAGTCCTTAAAATCGATATTTGTCGAAATATTCACGGTGAAATGCAGAAAATGACAAAAAGATTCGAGATCGAAGATGGAGGGTTTCTTGTGTGATTTCCGACTCAGACTCGAGCCAGAAAGTGCTGGGGTCCTGAAAATTGAAATTCTCAGAAATATCGACGGTCAGACGCGCAGAATGATAGAATTTCTTGCGGTCGAAGAAATCGGTTTTTTGTTTTCATTTTTGATGCAGAACCGATTCTGACAGGTCGCGGGTCCTCAAAACTGAAATTTCCAGAAATATCGACCATGAAACGCAGTAAAACAGAAATATTTTTCATTGAAAAATGAGGGCTTTTGGCCTATTTTCCGTTGCAAAATCGATGCCGACGGGTCCCGGTTCCTCGAAATCGATATTTGTTCAAATATCCAAAGTAAAATGCAAAAAACGACGAACGGATTTCCGATCAAAAATGCGGATTTGCTTTTGTGATTTCCGACTCAGACTTGATCCAGACAGGTCCAGGGTGCTCGAAATTAAAATTCCCAAAAATATCGATAGTCAGACGCGAGATATGATAGAATTTCCTTTCATCGAAAAAGTCGGTTCTTCGGCTTAATTTTTGATGTCGAATCGATTCTGACAGGTCCCGGGTCCTCAAAACTGAAATTTCCATAAATATCGACGATGAAATGCCGAGAAAAAAATATATTATCCATCGAAAAATTAGGGCTTTCGGCCTATTTTCCGTTGCAGAATCGATGCTGACGGGTGCCGGGTCCTCGAAATCGATGTTTGTTCAAATATCTAAGGTGAAATGCAGAAAATGACAAGAAAATTTCCTATCAAAAATGCGGGTTTTCTTGTGTGATTTGCGACTTAGGCTCGTTTCAGACAGGTCCAGGGTCCTGAAAATTGAAAGTTTCAGAAATATCGACGGTCAGACGCAAGAAATAATAGAATTTTCTTTCATCGAAAAAATCGGTTTTTCGGTGTCATTTCTGATGCAGAATCCTTTCTGACAGGTCCCGGGTCCACAGAATCGATATTTGCAGAATTATCCAAGGTGAATTGCAGAAAATGACGAAAAGGTTTCCTATCAAAAATGCGGGTTTTCTTGGTTGATTTTCGACTCAGACTCGATCCAGACAAGTCCAGCGTCCTGAAAATTGGAAGTTGCAGAGACATCGACGGTCAGACGCGAGAAGGAATAGAATTTTCTTTCCTCGAAAAAATCGGTTTTCCGGTGTGATTTCAATTCCAGAATCGATTCTGACAAGTCCCGGGTCCTTAAAACCCAAATCCCTACGAATATCGACGGTCAGACGCGACAAATGATAGAATTTTCTTCCAACGAAAAAATCGGTTTTCCGGTGTCATTTCTGATGCAGAATCGTTTCTGACAGGTCCCGGGTCCACAAAATCTATATTCGCAGAAATATCCAAGGTGAAATGCAGAAAATGACAAAAAGGTTTCCTTTCAAAAATGCGAGTTTTCTTGTGTGATTTTCGACTCAGACTCGATCCAGACAGGTCCAGCGTCCTGAAAATTGGAAGTTGCAGAGATATCGACGGTCAGACGCGAGAAGAAATAGAATTTTCTTTCATCGAAAAAATCGGTTTTGCGGTGTGATTTGAATTCCAGAATCGATTCTGACAAGTCCCGGGTCCATAAAACCCAAATCCCTACTAATATCGACGGTCAGACGCGACAAATGATAGAATTTTCTTCCAACGAAAAAATCGGTTTTTCGGTGTCATTTCTGATGCAGAATCGTTACTGACAGGTCCCGAGTCCTTAAAATCGATATTTGTCGAAATATTCAAGGTGAAATGCAGAAAATAACAAAAAGATTTGAGATCGAAGATGGAGGGTTTCTTGTGTGATTTCCGACTCAGACTCGAGCCAGACAGTGCTGGGGTCCTGAGAATTGAAATTCTCAGAAATATCGACGGTCAGACGCGCAAAATGATAGAATTTCTTGCGGTCGAAGAAATCGGTTTTTTGTTTTCATTTTTGATGTCGAATCGATTCTGACAGGTCCCGGGTGCTCAAAACTGAAATTTCCATGAATATCGACGATGAAATGCCGAGAAAAAAACATATTATCCATCGAAAAATTAGGGCTTTCGGCCTATTTTCCGTTGCAGAATCGATGCTGACGGGTGCCGGGTCCTCGAAATCGATGTTTGTTCAAATATCTAAGGTGAAATGCAGAAAATGACAAAAAAATTTCCTATCAAAAATGCGGGTTTTCTTGTGTGATTTGCGACTCAGGCTTGTTTCAGACAGGTCCAGGGTCCTGAAAATTGAAAGTTTCAGAAATATCGACGGTCAGACGCAAGAAATAATAGAATTTTCTTTCATCGAAAAAATCGGTTTTCCGGTGTCATTTCTGATGCAGAATCGTTTCTGACAGGTCCCGGGTCCACAAAATCGATATTCGCAGAAATATCCAAGGTGAAATGCAGAAAATGACAAAAAGGTTTCCTTTCAAAAATGCGAGTTTTCTTGTGTGATTTTCGACTCAGACTCGATCCAGACAGGTCCAGCGTCCTGAAAATTGGAAGTTGCAGAGATATCGACGGTCAGACGCGAGAAGGAATAGAATTTTCTTTCATCGAAAAAATCGGTTTTGCGGTGTGATTTGAATTCCAGAATCGATTCTGACAGGTCCCGGGTCCATAAAACCCAAATCCCTACGAATATCGACGGTCAGACGCGACAAATGATGGAATTTTCTTTCAACGAAAACATCGGTTTTTCGGTGTCATTTCTGATGCAGAATCGTTACTGACGGGTCCCGAGTCCTTAAAATCGATATTTGTCGAAATATTCAAGGTGAAATGCAGAAAATGACAAAAAGATTCGAGATCGAAGATGGAGGGTTTCTTGTGTGATTTCCGACTCAGACTCGAGCCAGACAGTGCTGGGGTCCTGAAAATTGAAATTCTCAGAAATATCGACGGTCAGACGCGCAGAATGATAGAATTTCTTGCGGTCGAAGAAATCGGTTTTTTGTTTTCATTTTTGATGCAGAACCGATTCTGACAGGTCGCGGGTCCTCAAAACTGAAATTTCCAGAAATATCGACGATGAAACGCAGTAAAACAGAAATATTTTTCATTGAAAAATGAGGGCTTTTGGCCTATTTTCCGTTGCAAAATCGATGCCGACGGGTCCCGGTTCCTCGAAATCGATATTTGTTCAAATATCAAAAGTAAAATGCAAAAAACGACGAACGGATTTCCGATCAAGAATGCGGATTTGCTTTTGTGATTTCCGACTCAGACTTGATCCAGACAGGTCCAGGGTGCTCGAAATTAAAATTCCCAAAAATATCGATGGTCAGACGCGAGATATGATAGAATTTCCTTTCATCGAAAAAGTCGGTTCTTCGGCTTAATTTTTGATGTCGAATCGATTCTGACAGGTCCCGGGTCCTCAAAACTGAAATTTCCATGAATATCGACGATGAAATGCCGAGAAAAAAATATATTATCCATCGAAAAATTAGGGCTTTCGGCCTATTTTCCGTTGCAGAATCGATGCTGACGGGTGCCGGGTCCTCGAAATCGATGTTTGTTCAAATATCTAAGGTGAAATGCAGAAAATGACAAAAAAATTTCCTATCAAGAATGCGGGTTTTCTTGTGTGATTTGCGACTTAGGCTCGTTTCAGACAGGTCCAGGGTCCTGAAAATTGAAAGTTTCAGAAATATCGACGGTCAGACGCAAGAAATAATAGAATTTTCTTTCATCGAAAAAATCGGTTTTTCGATGTCATTTCTGATGCAGAATCCTTTCTGACAGGTCCCGGGTCCACAGAATCGATATTTGCAGAATTATCCAAGGTGAAATGCAGAAAATGACGAAAAGGTTTCCTATCAAAAATGCGGGTTTTCTTGGTTGATTTTCGACTCAGACTCGATCCAGACAAGTCCAGCGTCCTGAAAATTGGAAGTTGCAGAGACATCGACGGTCAGACGCGAGAAGGAATAGAATTTTCTTTCATCGAAAAAATCGGTTTTCCGGTGTGATTTCAATTCCAGAATCGATTCTGACAAGTCCCGGGTCCTTAAAACCCAAATCCCTACGAATATCGACGGTCAGACGCGACAAATGATAGAATTTTCTTCCAACGAAAAAATCGGTTTTCCGGTGTCATTTCTGATGCAGAATCGTTTCTGACAGGTCCCGGGTCCACAAAATCGATATTCGCAGAAATATCTAAGGTGAAATGCAGAAAATGACAAAAAGGTTTCCTTTCAAAAATGCGAGTTTTCTTGTGTGATTTTCGACTCAGACTCGATCCAGACAGGTCCAGCGTCCTGAAAATTGGAAATTGCAGAGATATCGACGGTCAGACGCGAGAAGAAATAGAATTTTCTTTCATCGAAAAAATCGGTTTTGCGGTGTGATTTGAATTCCAGAATCGATTCTGACAAGTCCCGGGTCCATAAAACCCAAATCCCTACTAATATCGACGGTCAGACGCGACAAATGATAGAATTTTCTTCCAACGAAAAAATCGGTTTTTCGGTGTCATTTCTGATGCAGAATCGTTACTGACAGGTCCCGAGTCCTTAAAATCGATATTTGTCAAAATATTCAAGGTGAAATGCAGAAAATAACAAAAAGATTTGAGATCGAAGATGGAGGGTTTCTTGTGTGATTTCCGACTCAGACTCGAGCCAGACAGTGCTGGGGTCCTGAAAATTGAAATTCTCAGAAATATCGACGGTCAGACGCGCAAAATGATAGAATTTCTTGCGGTCGAAGAAATCGGTTTTTTGTTTTCATTTTTGATGTCGAATCGATTCTGACAGGTCCCGGGTGCTCAAAACTGAAATTTCCATGAATATCGACGATGAAATGCCGAGAAAAAAACATATTATCCATCGAAAAATTAGGGCTTTCGGCCTATTTTCCGTTGCAGAATCGATGCTGACGGGTGCCGGGTCCTCGAAATCGATGTTTGTTCAAATATCTAAGGTGAAATGCAGAAAATGACAAAAAAAATTTCCTATCAAAAATGCGGGTTTTCTTGGTTGATTTTCGACTCAGACTCGATCCAGACAAGTCCAGCGTCCTGAAAATTGGAAGTTGCAGAGACATCGACGGTCAGACGCGAGAAGGAATAGAATTTTCTTTCATCGAAAAAATCGGTTTTCCGGTGTGATTTCAATTCCAGAATCGATTCTGACAAGTCCCGGGTCCTTAAAACCCAAATCCCTACGAATATCGACGGTCAGACGCGACAAATGATAGAATTTTCTTCCAACGAAAAAATCGGTTTTCCGGTGTCATTTCTGATGCAGAATCGTTTCTGACAGGTCCCGGGTCCACAAAATCGATATTCGCAGAAATATCCAAGGTGAAATGCAGAAAATGACAAAAAGGTTTTCTTTCAAAAATGCGAGTTTTCTTGTGTGATTTTCGACTCAGACTCGATCCAGACAGGTCCAGCGTCCTGAAAATTGGAAGTTGCAGAGATATCGACGGTCAGACGCGAGAAGAAATAGAATTTTCTTTCATCGAAAAAATCGGTTTTGCGGTGTGATTTGAATTCCAGAATCGATTCTGACAAGTCCCGGGTCCATAAAACCCAAATCCCTACTAATATCGACGGTCAGACGCGACAAATGATAGAATTTTCTTCCAACGAAAAAATCGGTTTTTCGGTGTCATTTCTGATGCAGAATCGTTACTGACAGGTCCCGAGTCCTTAAAATCGATATTTGTCGAAATATTCAAGGTGAAATGCAGAAAATAACAAAAAGATTTGAGATCGAAGATGGAGGGTTTCTTGTGTGATTTCCGACTCAGACTCGAGCCAGACAGTGCTGGGGTCCTGAAAATTGAAATTCTCAGAAATATCGACGGTCAGACGCGCAAAATGATAGAATTTCTTGCGGTCGAAGAAATCGGTTTTTTGTTTTCATTTTTGATGTCGAATCGATTCTGACAGGTCCCGGGTCCTCAGAACTGAAATTTCCATGAATATCGACGATGGAATGCCGAGAAAAAAACATATTATCCATCGAAAAATTAAAGCTTTCGGCCTATTCTCCGTTGCAGAATCGATGCTGACGGGTGCCGGGTCCTCGAAATCGATGTTTGTTCAAATATCTAAGGTGAAATGCAGAAAATGACAAAAAAATTTCCTATCAAAAATGCGGGTTTTCTTGTGTGATTTGCGACTCAGGCTTGTTTCAGACAGGTCCAGGGTCCTGAAAATTGAAAGTTTCAGAAATATCGACGGTCAGACGCAAGAAATAATAGAATTTTCTTTCATCGAAAAAATCGGTTTTCCGGTGTCATTTCTGATGCAGAATCGTTTCTGACAGGTCCCGGGTCCACAAAATCGATATTCGCAGAAATATCCAAGGTGAAATGCAGAAAATGACAAAAAGGTTTCCTTTCAAAAATGCGAGTTTTCTTGTGTGATTTTCGACTCAGACTCGATCCAGACAGGTCCAGCGTCCTGAAAATTGGAAGTTGCAGAGATATCGACGGTCAGACGCGAGAAGGAATAGAATTTTCTTTCATCGAAAAAATCGGTTTTGCGGTGTGATTTGAATTCCAGAATCGATTCTGACAGGTCCCGGGTCCATAAAACCCAAATCCCTACGAATATCGACGGTCAGACGCGACAAATGATGGAATTTTCTTTCAACGAAAACATCGGTTTTTCGGTGTCATTTCTGATGCAGAATCGTTACTGACGGGTCCCGAGTCCTTAAAATCGATATTTGTCGAAATATTCAAGGTGAAATGCAGAAAATGACAAAAAGATTCGAGATCGAAGATGGAGGGTTTCTTGTGTGATTTCCGACTCAGACTCGAGCCAGACAGTGCTGGGGTCCTGAAAATTGAAATTCTCAGAAATATCGACGGTCAGACGCGCAGAATGATAGAATTTCTTGCGGTCGAAGAAATCGGTTTTTTGTTTTCATTTTTGATGCAGAACCGATTCTGACAGGTCGCGGGTCCTCAAAACTGAAATTTCCAGAAATATCGACGATGAAACGCAGTAAAACAGAAATATTTTTCATTGAAAAATGAGGGCTTTTGGCCTATTTTCCGTTGCAAAATCGATGCCGACGGGTCCCGGTTCCTCGAAATCGATATTTGTTCAAATATCCAAAGTAAAATGCAAAAAACGACGAACGGATTTCCGATCAAGAATGCGGATTTGCTTTTGTGATTTCCGACTCAGACTTGATCCAGACAGGTCCAGGGTGCTCGAAATTAAAATTCCCAAAAATATCGATGGTCAGACGCGAGATATGATAGAATTTCCTTTCATCGAAAAAGTCGGTTCTTCGGCTTAATTTTTGATGTCGAATCGATTCTGACAGGTCCCGGGTCCTCAAAACTGAAATTTCCATGAATATCGACGATGAAATGCCGAGAAAAAAATATATTATCCATCGAAAAATTAGGGCTTTCGGCCTATTTTCCGTTGCAGAATCGATGCTGACGGGTGCCGGGTCCTCGAAATCGATGTTTGTTCAAATATCTAAGGTGAAATGCAGAAAATGACAAAAAAATTTCCTATCAAGAATGCGGGTTTTCTTGTGTGATTTGCGACTTAGGCTCGTTTCAGACAGGTCCAGGGTCCTGAAAATTGAAAGTTTCAGAAATATCGACGGTCAGACGCAAGAAATAATAGAATTTTCTTTCATCGAAAAAATCGGTTTTTCGGTGTCATTTCTGATGCAGAATCCTTTCTGACAGGTCCCGGGTCCACAGAATCGATATTTGCAGAATTATCCAAGGTGAAATGCAGAAAATGACGAAAAGGTTTCCTATCAAAAATGCGGGTTTTCTTGGTTGATTTTCGACTCAGACTCGATCCAGACAAGTCCAGCGTCCTGAAAATTGGAAGTTGCAGAGACATCGACGGTCAGACGCGAGAAGGAATAGAATTTTCTTTCATCGAAAAAATCGGTTTTCCGGTGTGATTTCAATTCCAGAATCGATTCTGACAAGTCCCGGGTCCTTAAAACCCAAATCCCTACGAATATCGACGGTCAGACGCGACAAATGATAGAATTTTCTTCCAACGAAAAAATCGGTTTTCCGGTGTCATTTCTGATGCAGCATCGTTTCTGACAGGTCCCGGGTCCACAAAATCGATATTCGCAGAAATATCCAAGGTGAAATGCAGAAAATGACAAAAAGGTTTCCTTCCAAAAATGCGAGTTTTCTTGTGTGATTTTCGACTCAGACTCGATCCAGACAGGTCCAGCGTCCTGAAAATTGGAAGTTGCAGAGATATCGACGGTCAGACGCGAGAAGAAATAGAATTTTCTTTCATCGAAAAAATCGGTTTTGCGGTGTGATTTGAATTCCAGAATCGATTCTGACAAGTCCCGGGTCCATAAAACCCAAATCCCCACTAATATCGACGGTCAGACGCGACAAATGATAGAATTTTCTTTCAACGAAAAAATCGGTTTTCCGGTGTCATTTCTGATGCAGAATCGTTTCTGACAGGTCCCGAGTCCTTAAAATCGATATTTGTTCAAAGATTCAAGGTGAAATGCAGGAAATGACAAAAAGATTTGAGATCGAAGATGGAGGGTTTCTTGTGTGATTTCCGACTCAGACTCGAGCCAGACAGTGCTGGGGTCCTGAAAATTGAAATTCTCAGAAATAACGACGGTCAGACGCGCAAAATGATAGAATTTCTTGCGATCGAAGAAATCGGTTTTTTGTTTTCATTTTTGATGTCGAATCGATTCTGACAGGTCCCGGGTCCTCAAAACTGAAATTTCCGTGAATATCGACGATGAAACGCGGAAAAAAAAATATATTATTCATCGAAAAATTAGGGCTTTCGATTCATTTTCCGTTGCAGAATCGATGCTGACGGGTCACGGGTCCTCGAAATCGATATTTGTTCAAATATCTAAGGTGAAATGCAGAAAATGACAAAAAGATTTCCTATCAAAAATGCGGGTTTTCTTGTGTGATTTGCGACTCAGACTCGTTTCAGACAGGTCCAGGGTCCTGAAAATTGGAAGATTCAGAAATATCGACGGTCAGACGCAAGAAATGATAGAATTTCCTTGCATCGAAAAAATCGGTTTTTCGGTGTCATTTCCGATGCAGAATCGTTTCTGACAGGTCCCGGGTCCACAAAATCGATATTTGCAGAAATATCCAAGGTGAAATGCAGAAAATGACGAACGGATTTCCGATCAAAAATGCGGATTTCCTTCTGTGATTATCGACTCAGACTTGATCCAGACAGGTCCAGGGTGCTCGAAATGAAAATTCCCGAAAATATCGATGGTCAGACGCGAGATATGATAGAATTTTCTTCCATCAAAAAAGTCGGTTCTTCGGTGTAATTTTTGATGCAGAATCGATTCTGACAGGTCCCGGGTCCACAAAATCGATATTCGTAGAAATATCCAAGGTGAAATGCAGAAAATGACAAAAAGGTATCCTATCAAAAATGCGGGTTTTCTTGTGTGATTTTCGACTCAGACTTGATCCAGACAGGTCCAGCGTCCTCAAAATTGGAAGTTGCAGAGATATCGACGGTCAGACGCGAGAAAAAATAGAATTTTCTTCCATCGAAAAAATCGGTTCTCCGGTGTGATTCCAATTTCAGAATCGATTCTGTTAGGTCCCGGGTCTATAAAACCCAAATCCCTATGAATATCGACGGTCAGACGCGACAAATGACAGAATTTTCTCTCAACGAAGAAATCGGTTTTTCGGTGTCATTTCTGATGCAGAATCGTTACTGATAGGTCCCGAGTCCTTAAAATCGATATTTGTTTAAATATTCAAGGTGAAATGCAGGAAATGACAAAAATATTTGAGATCGAAGATGGAGGGTTTCTTGTGTGATTTCCGACTCAGACTCGAGCCAGACAGTGCTGGGGTCCTGAAAATTGAAATTCTCAGAAATATCGACGGTCAGACGCGAAAAATGATAGAATTTCTTGCGGTCGAAGAAATCGGTTTTTTGTTTTCATTTTTGATGCAGAACCGATTCTGACAGGTCGCGGGTCCTCAAAACTGGAATTTCCAGAAATATCGACGATGGAACGCAGTGAAACAAAAAATATTTTTCATTGAAAAATGAGGGCTTCTGGCCTATTTTCCGTTGCAGAATCGATGCCGACGGGTCCCGGTTCCTCGAAATCGATATCTGTTCAAATATCTAATGTGAAATGCAGAAAATGACGAACGGATTTCCGATCAAAAATGCGGATTTCCTTTTGTGATTTCCGACTCAGACTTGATCCAGACAGGTCCAGGGTGCTCGAAATTGAAATTCCCAAAAATATCGATGGTGAGACGCAAGATATGATAGAATTTTCTTCGATCGAAAAAGTCGGTTTTTCGGTGTAATTTTTGATGCCGAATCGATTCTGACAGGTCCCGGGTCCTCAAAACTGAAAATTCCATGAATATCGACGATGAAATGCCGAGAAAAAAATATATTATCTATCGAAAAATTAGGGCTTTCGGCCTATTTTCCGTTGCAGAATCGATGCTGACGGGTGCCGGGTCCTCGAAATCGATATTTGTTCAAATATCTAAGGTGAAATGCAGAAAATGACAAAAAGATTTCCTATCAAAAATGCGGGTTTTCTTGTGTGATTTGCGACTCGGACTCGTTCCAGACAGGTCCAGGGTCCTGAAAATTGAAAGTTTCAGAAATATCGACGGTCAGACGCAAGAAATAATAGAATTTTCTTTCATCGAAAAAATCGGTTTTCCGGTGTCATGTCTGATGCAGAATCGTTTCTGACAGGTCCCTGGTCCACAAAATCGATATTTGCAGAAATATCCAACGTGAAATGCACAAAATGACAGAAAGGTTTCCTATCAAAAATGCGGGTTTTCTTGTGCGATTTTCGACTCAGACTCGATCCAGACAGGTCCAGCGTCCTGAAAATTGGAAGTTGCACAGATATCAACGGTCAGACGCGAGAAAGAATAGAATTTTCGTTCATCGAAAAAATCGGTTTTCGGTGTGATTCCAATTCCAGAATCGATTTTGTTATGTCCCGGGTTCATGATACCCAAATCCCTACGAATATCGACGGTCAGACGCGACAAATGATAGAATCTTCTTTCATCGATAAAATCGGTTTTTCGGTGTCATTTCCGATGCAGAATCGTTACTGACGGGTCTTGGGTCCTCAAAATCGATATTTGTCGAAATATCCAAGGTGAAATGCGGAAAATGACAAAAAGATTTGAGATCGAAGATGGAGGGTTTCTTGTGTGATTTCCGACTCAGACTCGAGCCAGACAGTGCTGGGGTCCTGAAAATTGAAATTCTCACAAATATCGACGGTCAGACGCGAAAAATGATAGAATTTCTCGCGGTCGAAGAAATCGGTGTTTTGGTGTTATTTTTGATGCAGAACCGATTCTGACAGGTCGCGGGTCCTCAAAACTGAAATTTCCAGAAATATCGACGATGAAACGCAGAAAATCAAAAATCTTTTTCATACAAAAATGAGGGCTTTCGGCCTATTTTGCGTTGCAGAATCGATACCGACGGGTCCAGGGTCCTCGAAATCGATATTTGTCAAAATATCCAAGGTGAAATGCAGAAAATGACGAACGGATTTCCGATCAAAAATGCGGATTTCCTTTTGTGATTTCCGACTCAGACTTGATCCAGACAGGTCCAGGGTGCTCGAAATTAAAATTCTCAAAAATATCGATGGTCAGACGCGAGATATGATAGAATTTTCTTTCAACGGAAAAATCGGTTTTTCGGTGTCATTTCCGATGCAGAATCGTTACTGACGGGTCCCGGGTCCTCAAAATCGATTTTTTTCGAAATATCCAAGGTGAAATGCAGAAAATGACAAAAAGATTTGAGATCGAAGATGGAGGGTTTGTTGTGTGATTTCCGACTCAGACTCGAGCCAGACAGTGCTGAGGTCCTGAAAATTGAAATTCTCAGAAATATCGACGGTCAGACGCGAAAAATGATAGAATTTCTTGCGGTCAAAGAAATCGGTTTTTTGTTTTCATTTTTGATGCAGAACCGATTCTGACAGGTCGCGAGTCCTCAAATCTGAAATTTCCAGAAATATCGACGATGAAACGCAGTGAAACAAAAAATATTTTTCATTGGAAAATGAGGGCTTCTGGCCTATTTTCCGTTGCAGAATCGATGCCGACGGGTCCCGGTTCCTCGAAATCGATATTTGTTCAAATTCCCAAAGTGAAATGCAGAAAATGACGAACGGATTTCCGATCAAAAATGCGGATTTCCTTTTGTGATTTCCGACTCAGACTTGATCCAGACAGGTCCAGATTGCTTGAAATTGAAATTCCCGAAAATATCGATGGTCAGACGCGAGATATGATAGGATTTTCTTTCATCGAAAAAGTCGGTTTTTCGGTGTAATTTTTGATGCCGAATCGATTCTGACAGGTCCCGGGTCCTCAAGACTGAAATTTCCATGAATATCGACGATGAAATGCCGAGAAAAAAATATATTATCCATCGAAAAATTAGGGCTTTCGGCCTATTTTCCGTTGCAGAATCGATGCTGACGGGTCCCGGGTCCTCGAAATCGATATTCGTCGAAATATCCAAGGTGAAATGCGGAAAATGACTAAAAGATTTGAGATCGAAGATGGAGGGTTTCTTGTGTGATTTCCGACTGAGACTCGAGCCAGACAGTGCTGGGGTCCTGAAAACTGAAATTCTCAGAAATATCGACGGTCAGACGCGAAAAATGATGGAATTTCTCGCGGTCAAAGAAATCGGTGTTTTGGTGTTATTTTCGATGTAGAACCGATTTTGACAGGTCGCGGGTCCTCAAAACTGAAATTTCCAGAAATATCGACGATGAAACGCAGAAAATCAAAAAATCTTTTTCATACAAAAATGAGGGCTTTCGGCCTATTTTGCGTTGCAGAATCGATACCGACGGGTCCCGGGTCCTCGAAATCGATATTTGTCAAAATATCCAAGGTGAAATGCAGAAAATGACGAACGGATTTCCGATCAAAAATGCGGATTTCCTTCTGTGATTTCCGACTCAGACTTGATCCAGACAGGTCCAGGGTGCTCGAAATGAAAATTCCCGAAAATATCGATGGTCAGACGCGAGATATGATAGAATTTTCTTACATCAAAAAAGTCGGTTCTTCGGTGTAATTTTTGATGCAGAATCGTTTCTGACAGGTCCCGGGTCCACAAAATCGATATTTGTAGAAATATCCAAGGTGAAATGCAGAAAATGACGAACGGATTTCCGATCAAAAATGCGGATTTCCTTTCGTGATTTCCGACTCAGACTTGATCCAAAAAGGTCCAAGGTGCTCGAAATTAAAATGCTCAAAAATATCGATGGTCAGACGCAAGATATGATAGAATTTTCTTTCAACGGAAAAATCGGTTTTTCGGTGTCATTTCCGATGCAGAATCGTTACTGACGGGTCCCGGGTCCTCAAAATCGATTTTTTTCGAAATATCCAAGGTGAAATGCCGAAAATGACAAAAAGATTTAAGATCGAAGATGGAGGGTTTGTTGTGTGATTTCCGACTCAGACTCGAGCCAGACAGTGCTGAGGTCCTGAAAATTGAAATTCTCAGAAATATCGACGGTCAGACGCGAAAAATGATAGAATTTCTTGCGGTCGAAGAAATCGGTTTTTTGTTTTCATTTTTGATGCAGAACCGATTCTGACAGGTCGCGAGTCCTCAAATCTGAAATTTCCAGAAATAACGACGATGAAACGAAGTGAAACAAAAAATATTTTTCATTGGAAAATGAGGGCTTCTGGCCTATTTTTCTTTGCAGAATCGATGCCGACGGGTCCCGGTTCCTCGAAATCGATATTTGTTTAAATATCCAAAGTGAAATGCAGAAAATGACGAACGGCTTTCCGATCAAAAATGCGGATTTCCTTCTGTGATTTCCGACTCAGATTTGATTCAGACAGGTCCTGGGTGCTCGAAATTAAAATTCCCAAAAATATCGATGGTCAGACGCGAGATATGATAGAATTTTCTTTCATCGGAAAAGTCGGTTCTTCGGTGTAATTTTTGATGCTGAATCGATTCTGACAGGTCCCGGGTCCTCAAAACTGAAATTTTCATGAATATCGACGATGAAATGCCGAGAAAAAAATATATTATCGTTCGAAAAATTAGGGCTTTCGGCCTATTTTCCGTTGCAGAATCGATGCTGACGGGTCCCGGGTCCTCGAAATCGATATTCGTTCAAATATCTAAGGTGAAATGCAGGAAATCACAAAAAGATTTCCTATCAAAAATGCGGGTTTTCTTGTGTGATTTTCGACTCAGACTTGATCCAGACAGGTCCAGCGTCCTCAAAATTGGAAGTTGCAGAGATATCGACGGTCAGACGCGAGAAAAAATAGAATTTTCTTTCATCGAAAAAATCGGTTCTTCGGTGTGATTCCAATTTCAGAATCGATTCTGTTAGGTCCCGGGTCTATAAAATCCAAATCCCTATGAATATCGACGGTCAGACGCGACAAATGACAGAATTTTCTCTCAACGAAGAAATCGGTTTTTCGGTGTCATTTCTGATGCAGAATCGTTACTGACAGGTCCCGAGTCCTTAAAATCGACATTTGTTCAAATATTCAAGGTGAAATGCAGAAAATGACGAACGGATTTCCGATCAAACATGCGGATTTCCTTTTGTGATTTCCGACTCAGACTTGATCCAGACAGGTCCAGGGTGCTCGAAATTGAAATTCCCAAAAATATCGATGGTGAGACGCGAGATATGATAGAATTTTCTTCGATCGAAAAAGTCGGTTTTTCGGTGTAATTTTTGATGCCGAATCGATTTTGACAGGTCCCGGGTCCTCAAAACTGAAATTTCCATGAATATCGACGATGAAATGCCGAGAAAAAAATATATTATCCATCGAAAAATTAGGGCTTTCGGCCTATTTTCCGTTGCAGAATCGATGCTGACGGGTGCCGGGTCCTCGAAATCGATATTTGTTCAAATATCTAAGGTGAAATGCAGAAAATGACAAAAAGATTTCCTTTCAAAAATGCGGGTTTTCTTGTGTGATTTGCGACTCGGACTCGTTTCAGACAGGTCCAGGGTCCTGAAAATTGAAAGATTCAGAAATATCGACGGTCAGACGCAAGAAATAATAGAATTTTCTTTCATCGAAAAAATCGGTTTTCCGGTGTCATGTCTGATGCAGAATCGTTTCTGACAGGTCCCGGGTCCACAAAATCGATATTTGCAGAAATATCCAAGGTGAAATGCACAAAATGACAGAAAGGTTTCCTATCAAAAATGCGGGTTTTCTTGTGTGATTTTTGACTCAGACTCGATCCAGACAGGTCCAGCGTCCTGAAAATTGGAAGTTGCAGAGATATCGTCGGTCAGACGCAAGAAATAATAGAATTTTCTGTCATCGAAAAAATCGGTTTTTCGGTGTCATTTCCGATGCAGAATCGTTTCTGACAGGTCCCGGGTCCACAAAATCGATATTTGTAGAAATATCCAAGGTGAAATGCAGAAAATGACGAACGGATTTCCGATCAAAAATGCGGATTTCCTTTTGTGACTTCCGACTCAGACTTGATCCAGACAGGTCCAGGGTGCTCGAAATTAAAATGCTCAAAAATATCGATGGTCAGACGCGAGATATGATAGAATTTTCTTTCAACGGAAAAATCGGTTTTTCGGTGTCATTTCCGATGCAGAATCGTTACTGACGGGTCTTGGGTCCTCAAAATCGATATTTGTCGAAATATCCAAGGTGAAATGCGGAAAATGACAGAAAGATTCGAGATCGAAGATGGAGGGTTTCTTGTGTGATTTCCGACTCAGACTCGAGCCAGACAGTGCTGGGGTCCTGAAAACTGAAATTTTCAGAAATATCGACGGTCAGACGCGAAAAATGATAGCATTTCTCGCGGTCGAAGAAATCGGTGTTTTGGTGTTATTTTTGATGCAGAACCGATTCTGACAGGTCGCGGGTCCTCAAAACTGAAATTTCCAGAAATATCGACGATGAAACGCAGAAAATCAAAAAATCTTTTTCATACAAAAATGAGGGCTTTCGGCCTATTTTGCGTTGCAGAATCGATACCGACGGGTCCCGGGTCCTCGAAATCGATATTTGTCAAAATATCCAAGGTGAAATGCAGAAAATGACGAACGGATTTCCGATCAAAAAATGCGGATTTCCTTTTGTGATTTCCGACTCAGACTTGATCCAGACAGGTCCAGGGTGCTCGAAATTCAAATTCTCAAAAATATCGATGGTCAGACGCGAGATATGATAGGATTTTCTTCCATCGAAAAAGTCGGTTTTTCGGTGTAATTTTTGATGCCGAATCGATTCTGACAGGTCCCGGGTCCTCAAGACTGAAATTTCCATGAATATCGACGATGAAATGCCGAGAAAAAAATATATTATCCATCGAAAAATTAGGGCTTTCGGCCTATTTTCCGTTGCAGAATCGATGCTGACGGGTCCTGGGTCCTCGAAATCGATATTTGTTTAAATATCCAAAGTGAAATGCAGAAAATGACGAACGGATGTCCGATCAAAAATATACATTTCCTTCTGTGATTTCCGACTCAGATTTGATTCAGACAGGTCCTGGGTGCTCGAAATTAAAATTCCCAAAAATATCGATGGTCAGACGCGAGATATGATAGAATTTTCTTTCATCGGAAAAGTCGGTTCTTCGGTGTAATTTTTGATGCTGAATCGATTCTGACAGGTCCCGGGTCCTCAAAACTGAAATTTTCATGAATATCGACGATGAAATGCCGAGAAAAAAATATATTATCGTTCGAAAAATTAGGGCTTTCGGCCTATTTACCGTTGCAGAATCGATGCTGACGGGTCCCGGGTCCTCGAAATCGATATTCGTTCAAATATCTAAGGTGAAATGCAGGAAATCACAAAAAGATTTCCTACCAAAAATGCGGGTTTTCTTGTGTGATTTCCGACTCAGACTCGATCCAGACAGGTCCAGGGTCCTGAAAATTGGAAGATTCAGAAATATCGACGGTCAGACGCAAGAAATAATGGAATTTCCTTCCATCGAAAAAATCGGTTTTTCGGTGTCATTTCCGATGCAGAATCGTTTCTGACAGGTCCCGGGTCCACAAAATCGATATTTGCAGAAATATCCGAGGTGAAATGCAGAAAATGACGAACGGATTTCCGATCAAAAATGCGGATTTCCTTTTGTGATTTCCGAATCAGACTTGATCCAGACAGGTCCAGGGTGCTCGAAATTGAAATTCCCCAAAATATCGATGGTGAGACGCGAGATATGATAGAATTTTCTTCGATCGAAAAAGTCGGTTTTTCGGTGTAATTTTTGATGCCGAATCGATTTTGACAGGTCCCGGGTCCTCAAAACTGAAATTTCCATGAATATCGACGATGAAATGCCGAGAAAAAAATATATTATCCATCGAAAAATTAGGGCTTTCGGCCTATTTTCCGTTGCAGAATCGATGCTGACGGGTGCCGGGTCCTCGAAATCGATATTTGTTCAAATATCTAAGGTGAAATGCAGAAAATGACAAAAAGATTTCCTATCAAAAATGCGGGTTTTCTTGTGTGATTTGCGACTCGGACTCGTTTCAGACAGGTCCAGGGTCCTGAAAATTGGAAGTTTCAGAAATATCGACGGTCAGACGCAAGAAATAATAGAATTTTCTTTCATCGAAAAAATCGATTTTCCGGTGTCATGTCTGATGCAGAATCGTTTCTGACAGGTCCCGGGTCCACAAAATCGATATTTGCAGAAATATCCAAGGTGAAATGCACAAAATGACAGAAAGGTTTCCTATCAAAAATGCGGGTTTTCTTGTGTGATTTTCGACTCAGACTCGATCCAGACAGGTCCAGCGTCCTGAAAATTGGAAGTTGCAGAGATATCGTCGGTCAGACGCAAGAAATAATAGAATTTTCTGTCATCGAAAAAATCGGTTTTCCGGTGTCATTTCTGATGCAGAATCGTTTCTGACAGGTCCCGGGTCCACAAAATCGATATTTGCAGAAATATCCAAGGTGAAATGCACAAAATGACAGAAAGGTTTCCTATCAAAAATGCGGGTTTTCTTGTGTGATTTTCGACTCAGACTCGATCCAGACAGGTCCAGCGTCCTGAAAATTGGAAGTTGCAGAGATATCGTCGGTCAGACGCAAGAAATAATAGAATTTTCTGTCATCGAAAAAATCGGTTTTCCGGTGTCATTTCTGATGCAGAATCGTTTCTGACAGGTCCCGGGTCCACAAAATCGATATTCGCAAAAATATCCAAGGTGAAATGCAGAAAATGACAAAAAGGTTTTTCATCAAAAATGCGGGTTTTCTTGTGTGATTTTCGAGTCAGACTCGATCCAGACAGGTCCAGCGTCCTGAAAATTGAAAGTTGCAGAGATATTGACGGTCAGACGCGAGAAAAGATAGAATTTTCTTCCATCGAAAAAATCGGATTCTCGGTGTGATTCCAATTCCAGAATCGATTCTGTTAGGTCCCGGGTCCATAAAACCCAAATCCCTACGAATATCGACGGTCAGACGCGACAAATGACAGAATTTTCTATCAACGAAAAAATCGGTTTTTCGGTGTCATTTCTGATGCAGAATCGTTACTGACAGGTCCCGGGTCCTTAAAATCGATATTTGTTGAAATATTCAAGGTGAAATGCAGAAAATGACAAAAAGATTTGAGATCGAAGATGGAGGGTTTGTTGAGTGATTTCCGACTCAGACTCGAGCCAGACAGTGCTGGGGTCCTGAAAATTGAAATTCTCACAAATATCGACGGTCAGACGCGAAAAATGATAGAATTTCTCGCGGTCGAAGGAATCGGTGTTTTGGTGTTATTTTTGATGCAGAACCGATTCTGACAGGTCGCGGGTCCTCAAAACTGAAATTTCCAGAAATATCGACGATGAAACGCAGAAAATCAAAAAATCTTTTTCATACAAAAATGAGGGCTTTCGGCCTATTTTGCGTTGCAGAATCGATACCGACGGGTCCCGGGTCCTCAAAATCGATATTTGTCAAAATATCCAAGGTGAAATGCAGAAAATGACGAACGGATTTCCGATCAAAAATGCGGATTTCCTTTTGTGATTTCCGACTCAGACTTGATCCAGACAGGTCCAGGGTGCTCGAAATCAAAATTCTCAAAAATATCGATGATCAGACGCGAGATATGATAGAATTTTCTTTCAACGGAAAAGTCGGTTTTTCGGTGTCATTTCCGATGCAGAATCGTTACTGACGGGTCCCGGGTCCTCAAAATCGATTTTTGTCGAAATATCCAAGGTGAAATGCAGAAAATGACAAAAAGATTCGAGATCGAAGATGGAGGGTTTGTGGTGTGATTTCCGACTCAGACTCGAGCCAGACAGTGCTGAGGTCCTGAAAATTGAAATTCTCAGAAATATAGACGGTCAGACGCGAAAAATGATAGAATTTCTTGCGGTCGAAGAAATCGGTTTTTTGGTTTCATTTTTGATGCAGAACCGATTCTGACAGGTCGCGGGTCCTCAAAACTGAAATTTCCAGAAATATCGACGATGAAACGCAGTGAAACAAAAAATATTTCTCATTGAAAAATGAGGGCATCTGGCCTATTTTCCGTTGCAGAATCGATGCCGACGGGTCCCGGTTCCTCGAAATCGATATTTGTTCAAATTCCCAAAGTGAAATGCAGAAAATGACGAACGGATTTCCGATCAAAAATGCGGATTTCCTTTTGTGATTTCCGACTCAGACTTGATCCAGACAGGTCCAGATTGCTTGAAATTGAAATTCCCGAAAATATCGATGGTCAGACGCGAGATATGATAGGATTTTCTTTCATCGAAAAAGTCGGTTTTTCGGTGTAATTTTTGATGCCGAATCGATTCTGACAGGTCCCGGGTCCTCAAGACTGAAATTTCCATGAATATCGACGATGAAATGCCGAGAAAAAAATATATTATCCATCGAAAAATTAGGGCTTTCGGCCTATTTTCCGTTGCAGAATCGATGCTGACGGGTCCCGGGTCCTCGAAATCGATATTTGTTTAAATATCCAAAGTGAAATGCAGAAAATGACGAACGGATTTCCGATCAAAAATGCGGATTTCCTTCTGTGATTTCCGACTCAGATTTGATTCAGACAGGTCCTGGGTGCTCGAAATTAAAATTCCCAAAAATATCGATGGTCAGACGCGAGATATGATAGGATTTTCTTTCATCGGAAAAGTCGGTTCTTCGGTGTAATTTTTGATGCTGAATCGATTCTGACAGGTCCCGGGTCCTCAAAACTGAAATTTTCATGAATATCGACGATGAAATGCCGAGAAAAAAATATATTATCGTTCGAAAAATTAGGGCTTTCGGCCTATTTTCCGTTGCAGAATCGATGCTGACGGGTCCCGGGTCCTCGAAATCGATATTCGTTCAAATATCTAAGGTGAAATGCAGGAAATCACAAAAAGATTTCCTACCAAAACCGCGGGTTTTCTTGTGTGATTTCCGACTCAGACTCGATCCAGACAGGTCCAGGGTCCTGAAAATTGGAAGATTCAGAAATATCGACGGTCAGACGCAAGAAATAATAGAATTTCCTTCCATCGGAAAAATCGGTTTTTCCGTGTCATTTCCGATGCAGAATCGTTTCTGACAGGTCCCGGGTCCACAAAATCGATATTTGCAGAAATATCCAAGGTGAAATGCAGAAAATGACGAACGGATTTCCGATCAAAAATGCGGATTTCCTTCTGTGATTTCCGACTCAGACTTGATCCAGACAGGTCCAGGGTGCTCGAAATTGAAATTTCCGAAAATATCGATGGTGAGACGCGAGATATGATAGAATTTTCTTCGATCGAAAAAGTCGGTTTTTCGGTGTAATTTTTGATGCCGAATCGATTTTGACAGGTCCCGGGTCCTCAAAACTGAAATTTCCATGAATATCGACGATGAAATGCCGAGAAAAAAATATATTATCCATCGAAAAATTAGGGCCTTCGGCCTATTTTCCGTTGCAGAATCGATGCTGACGGGTGCCGGGTCCTCGACATCGATATTTGTTCAAATATCTAAGGTGAAATGCAGAAAATGACGAACGGATTTCCGATCAAAAATATAGATTTCCTTCTGTGATTTCCGACTCAGATTTGATTCAGACAGGTCCTGGGTGCTCGAAATTAAAATTCCCAAAAATATCGATGGTCAGACGCGAGATATGATAGAATTTTCTTTCATCGGAAAAGTCGGTTCTTCGGTGTAATTTTTGATGCTGAATCGATTCTGACAGGTCCCGGGTCCTCAAAACTGAAATTTTCATGAATATCGACGATGAAATGCCGAGAAAAAAATATATTATCGTTCGAAAAATTAGGGCTTTCGGCCTATTTTCCGTTGCAGAATCGATGCTGACGGGTCCCGGGTCCTCGAAATCGATATTCGTTCAAATATCTAAGGTGAAATGCAGGAAATCACAAGAAGATTTCCTACCAAAAATGCGGGTTTCCTTGTGTGATTTCCGACTCAGACTCGATCCAGACAGGTCCAGGGTCCTGAAAATTGGAAGATTCAGAAATATCGACGGTCAGACGCAAGAAATAATGGAATTTCCTTCCATCGAAAAAATCGGTTTTTCGGTGTCATTTCCGATGCAGAATCGTTTCTGACAGGTCCCGGGTCCACAAAATCGATATTTGCAGAAATATCCGAGGTGAAATGCAGAAAATGACGAACGGATTTCCGATCAAACATGCGGATTTCCTTTTGTGATTTCCGACTCAGACTTGATCCAGACAGGTCCAGGGTGCTCGAAATTGAAATTCCCAAAAATATCGATGGTGAGACGCGAGATATGATAGAATTTTCTTCGATCGAAAAAGTCGGTTTTTCGGTGTAATTTTTGATGCCGAATCGATTTTGACAGGTCCCGGGTCCTCAAAACTGAAATTTCCATGAATATCGACGATGAAATGCCGAGAAAAAAATATATTATCCATCGAAAAATTAGGGCTTTCGGCCTATTTTCCGTTGCAGAATCGATGCTGACGGGTGCCGGGTCCTCGAAATCGATATTTGTTCAAATATCTAAGGTGAAATGCAGAAAATGACAAAAAGATTTCCTTTCAAAAATGCGGGTTTTCTTGTGTGATTTGCGACTCGGACTCGTTTCAGACAGGTCCAGGGTCCTGAAAATTGAAAGATTCAGAAATATCGACGGTCAGACGCAAGAAATAATAGAATTTTCTTTCATCGAAAAAATCGGTTTTCCGGTGTCATGTCTGATGCAGAATCGTTTCTGACAGGTCCCGGGTCCACAAAATCGATATTTGTAGAAATATCCAAGGTGAAATGCAGAAAATGACGAACGGATTTCCGATCAAAAATGCGGATTTCCTTTTGTGACTTCCGACTCAGACTTGATCCAGACAGGTCCAGGGTGCTCGAAATTAAAATGCTCAAAAATATCGATGGTCAGACGCGAGATATGATAGAATTTTCTTTCAACGGAAAAATCGGTTTTTCGGTGTCATTTCCGATGCAGAATCGTTACTGACGGGTCTTGGGTCCTCAAAATCGATATTTGTCGGAATATCCAAGGTGAAATGCGGAAAATGACAGAAAGATTCGAGATCGAAGATGGAGGGTTTCTTGTGTGATTTCCGACTCAGACTCGAGCCAGACAGTGCTGGGGTCCTGAAAACTGAAATTTTCAGAAATATCGACGGTCAGACGCGAAAAATGATAGCATTTCTCGCGGTCGAAGAAATCGGTGTTTTGGTGTTATTTTTGATGCAGAACCGATTCTGACAGGTCGCGGGTCCTCAAAACTGAAATTTCCAGAAATATCGACGATGAAACGCAGAAAATCAAAAAATCTTTTTCATACAAAAATGAGGGCTTTCGGCCTATTTTGCGTTGCAGAATCGATACCGACGGGTCCCGGGTCCACAAAATCGATATTCGCAAAAATATCCAAGGTGAAATGCAGAAAATGACAAAAAGGTTTCCTATCAAAAATGCGGGTTTTCTTGTGTGATTTTCGAGTCAGACTCGATCCAGACAGGTCCAGCGTGCTGATAATTGAAAGTTGCAGAGATATCGACGGTCAGACGCGAGAAACGATAGAATTTTCTTCGATCGAAAAAATCGGATTCTCGGTGTGATTCCAATTCCAGAATCGATTCTGTTAGGTCCCGGGTCCATAAAACCCAAATCCCTACGAATATCGACGGTCAGACGCGACAAATGACAGAATTTTCTCTGAACGAAAAAATCGGTTTTTCGGTGTCATTTCTGATGCAGAATCGTTACTGACAGGTCCCGGGTCCTTAAAATCGATATTTGTTGAAATATTCAAGGTGAAATGCAGAAAATGACAAAAAGATTTGAGATCGAAGATGGAGGGTTTGTTGAGTGATTTCCGACTCAGACTCGAGCCAGACAGTGCTGGGGTCCTGAAAATTGAAATTCTCACAAATATCGACGGTCAGACGCGAAAAATGATAGAATTTCTCGCGGTCGAAGAAATCGGTGTTTTGGTGTTATTTTTGATGCAGAACCGATTCTGACAGGTCGCGGGTCCTCAAAACTGAAATTTCCAGAAATATCGACGATGAAACGCAGTGAAACAAAAAATATTTTTCATTGAAAAATGAGGGCTTCTGGCCTATTTTCCGTTGCAGAATCGATGCCGACGGGTCCCAGTTCCTGGAAATCGATATTTGTTCAAATTCCCAAAGTGAAATGCAGGAAATGACGAACGGATTTCCGATCAAAAATGCGGATTTCCTTTTGTGATTTCCGACTCAGACTTGATCCAGACAGGTCCAGATTGCTTGAAATTGAAATTCCCGAAAATATCGATGGTCAGACGCGAGATATGATAGGATTTTCTTTCATCGAAAAAGTCGGTTTTTCGGTGTAATTTTTGATGCCGAATCGATTCTGACAGGTCCCGTGTCCTCAAGACTGAAATTTCCATGAATATCGACGATGAAATGCCGAGAAAAAAATATATTATCCATCGAAAAATAAGGGCTTTCGGCCTATTTTCCGTTGCAGAATCGATGCTGACGGGTCCCGGGTCCTCGAAATCGATATTTGTTTAAATATCCAAAGTGAAATGCAGAAAATGACGAACGGATTTCCGATCAAAAATGCGGATTTCCTTTTGTGATTTCCGACTCAGATTTGATTCAGACAGGTCCTGGGTGCTCGAAATTAAAATTCCCAAAAATATCGATGGTCAGACGCGAGATATGATAGAATTTTCTTTCATCGGAAAAGTCGGTTCTTCGGTGTAATTTTTGATGCTGAATCGATTCTGACAGGTCCCGGGTCCTCAAAACTGAAATTTTCATGAATATTGACGATGAAATGCCGAGAAAAAAATATATTATCGTTCGAAAAATTAGGGCTTTCGGCCTATTTTCCGTTGCAGAATCGATGCTGACGGGTCCCGGGTCCTCGAAATCGATATTCGTTCAAATATCTAAGGTGAAATGCAGGAAATCACAAAAAGATTTCCTACCAAAAATGCGGGTTTTCTTGTGTGATTTCCGACTCAGACTCGATCCAGACAGGTCCAGGGTCCTGAAAATTGGAAGATTCAGAAATATCGATGGTCAGACGCAAGAAATAATAGAATTTTCTTCCATCGAAAAAATCGGTTTTTCGGTGTCATTTCCGATGCAGAATCGTTTCTGACAGGTCCCGGGTCCACAAAATCGATATTTGTAGAAATATCCAAGGTGAAATGCAGAAAATGACGAACGGATTTCCGATCAAAAATGCGGATTTCCTTTTGTGATTTCCGACTCAGACTTTATCCAGACAGGTCCAGAGTGCTCGAAATTAAAATGCTCAAAAATATCGATGATCAGACGCGAGATATGATAGAATTTTCTTGCAACGGAAAAGTCGGTTTTTCGGTGTCATTTCCGATGCAGAATCGTTACTGACGGGTCCCGGGTCCTCAAAATCGATTTTTGTCGAAATATCCAAGGTGAAATGCAGAAAATGACAAAAAGACTTGAGATCGAAGATGGAGGGTTTGTGGTGTGATTTCCGACTCAGACTCGAGCCAGACAGTGCTGAGGTCCTGAAAATTGAAATTCTCAGAAATATAGACGGTCAGACGCGAAAAATGATAGAATTTCTTGCGGTCGAAGAAATCGGTTTTTTGGTTTCATTTTTGATGCAGAACCGATTCTGACAGGTCGCGGGTCCTCAAAACTGAAATTTCCAGAAATATCGACGATGAAACGCAGTGAAACAAAAAATATTTTTCATTGAAAAATGAGGGCTTCTGGCCTATTTTCCGTTGCAGAATCGATGCCGACGGGTCCCAGTTCCTGGAAATCGATATTTGTTCAAATTCCCAAAGTGAAATGCAGGAAATGACGAACGGATTTCCGATCAAAAATGCGGATTTCCTTTTGTGATTTCCGACTCAGACTTGATCCAGACAGGTCCAGATTGCTTGAAATTGAAATTCCCGAAAATATCGATGGTCAGACGCGAGATATGATAGGATTTTCTTTCATCGAAAAAGTCGGTTTTTCGGTGTAATTTTTGATGCCGAATCGATTCTGACAGGTCCCGTGTCCTCAAGACTGAAATTTCCATGAATATCGACGATGAAATGCCGAGAAAAAAATATATTATCCATCGAAAAATAAGGGCTTTCGGTCTATTTTCCGTTGCAGAATCGATGCTGACGGGTCCCGGGTCCTCGAAATCGATATTTGTTTAAATATCCAAAGTGAAATGCAGAAAATGACGAACGGATTTCCGATCAAAAATGCGGATTTCCTTTTGTGATTTCCGACTCAGATTTGATTCAGACAGGTCCTGGGTGCTCGAAATTAAAATTCCCAAAAATATCGATGGTCAGACGCGAGATATGATAGAATTTTCTTTCATCGGAAAAGTCGGTTCTTCGGTGTGATTTTTGATGCTGAATCGATTCTGACAGGTCCCGGGTCCTCAAAACTGAAATTTTCATGAATATTGACGATGAAATGCCGAGAAAAGAATATATTATCGTTCGAAAAATTAGGGCTTTCGGCCTATTTTCCGTTGCAGAATCGATGCTGACGGGTCCCGGGTCCTCGAAATCGATATTCGTTCAAATATCTAAGGTGAAATGCAGGAAATCACAAAAAGATTTCCTACCAAAAATGCGGGTTTTCTTGTGTGATTTCCGACTCAGACTCGATCCAGACAGGTCCAGGGTCCTGAAAATTGGAAGATTCAGAAATATCGATGGTCAGACGCAAGAAATAATAGAATTTTCTTCCATCGAAAAAATCGGTTTTTCGGTGTCATTTCCGATGCAGAATCGTTTCTGACAGGTCCCGGGTCCACAAAATCGATATTTGTAGAAATATCCAAGGTGAAATGCAGAAAATGACGAACGGATTTCCGATCAAAAATGCGGATTTCCTTTTGTGATTTCCGACTCAGACTTTATCCAGACAGGTCCAGAGTGCTCGAAATTAAAATGCTCAAAAATATCGATGGTCAGACGCGAGATATGATAGAATTTTCTTTCAACGGAAAAATCGGTTTTTCGGTGTCATTTCCGATGCAGAATCGTTACTGACGGGTCCCGGGTCCTCAAAATCGATTTTTCTCGAAATATCCAAGGTGAAATGCCGAAAATGACAAAAAGATTTGACATCGAAGATGGAGGGTTTGTTGTGTGATTTCCGACTCAGACTCGAGCCAGACAGTGCTGAGGTCCTGAAAATTGAAATTCTCAGAAATATCGACGGTCAGACGCGAAAAATGATAGAATTTCTTGCGGTCGAAGAAATCGGTTTTTTGTTTTTATTTTTGATGCAGAACCGATTCTGACAGGTCGCGAGTCCTCAAATCTGAAATTTCCAGAAATATCGACGATGAAACGAAGTGAAACAAAAAATATTTTTCATTGGAAAATGAGGGCTTATGGCCTATTTTTCGTTGCAGAATCGATGCCGACGGGTCCCGGTTCCTCGAAATCGATATTTGTTTCAATATCCAAAGTGAAATGCAGAAAATGACGAACGGCTTTCCGATCAAAAATGCGGATTTCCTTCTGTGATTTCCGACTCGGATTTGATTCAGACAGGTCCTGGGTGCTCGAAATTAAAATTCCCAAAAATATCGATGGTCAGACGCGAGATATGATAGAATTTTCTTTCATCGGAAAAGTCGGTTCTTCGGTGTAATTTTTGATGCTGAATCGATTCTGACAGGTCCCGGGTCCTCAAAACTGAAATTTTCATGAATATCGACGATGAAATGCCGAGAAAAAAAATATATTATCGTTCGAAAAATTAGGGCTTTCGGCCTATTTTCCGTTGCAGAATCGATGCTGACGGGTCCCGGGTCCTCGAAATCGATATTCGTTCAAATATCTAGGGTGAAATGCAGGAAATCACAAAAAGATTTCCTATCAAAAATGCGGGTTTTCTTGTGTGATTTCCGACTCAGACTCGATCCAGACAGGTCCAGGGTCATGAAAATTGGAAGATTCAGAAATATCGACGGTCAGACGCAAGAAATAATAGAATTTCCTTGCATCGAAAAAATCGGTTTTTCGGTGTCATTTCTGATGCAGAATCGTTTCTGACAGGTCCCGGGTCCACAAAATCGATATTCGCAAAAATATCCAAGGTGAAATGCAGAAAATGACAAAAAGGTTTCCTATCAAAAATGCGGGTTTTCTTGTGTGATTTTCGACTCAGACTCGATCCAGACAGGTCCAGTGTCCTGAAAATTGGAAGTTGCAGAGATATCGTCGGTCAGACGCAAGAAATAATAGAATTTTCTGTCATCGAAAAAATCGGTTTTTCGGTGTCATTTCTGATGCAGAATCGTTTCTGACAGGTCCCGGGTCCACAAAATCGATATTCGCAAAAATATCCAAGGTGAAATGCAGAAAATGACAAAAAGGTTTCCTATCAAAAATGCGGGTTTTCTTGTGTGATTTTCGAGTCAGACTCGATCCAGACAGGTCCAGCGTCCTGAAAATTGAAAGTTGCAGAGATATCGACGGTCAGACGCGAGAAAAGATAGAATTTTCTTCCATCGAAAAAATCGGATTCTCGGTGTGATTCCAATTCCAGAATCGATTCTGTTAGGTCCCGGGTCCATAAAACCCAAATCCCTACGAATATCGACGGTCAGACGCGACACATGACAGAATTTTCTCTCAACGAAAAAATCGGTTTTTCGGTGTCATTTCTGATGCAGAATCGTTACTGACAGGTCCCGGGTCCTTAAAATCGATATTTGTTGAAATATTCAAGGTGAAATGCAGAAAATGACAAAAAGATTTGAGATCGAAGATGGAGGGTTTGTTGAGTGATTTCCGACTCAGACTCGAGCCAGACAGTGCTGGGGTCCTGAAAATTGAAATTCTCACAAATATCGACGGTCAGACGCGAAAAATGATAGAATTTCTCGCGGTCGAAGAAATCGGTGTTTTGGTGTTATTTTTGATGCAGAACCGATTCTGACAGGTCGCGGGTCCTCAAAACTGAAATTTCCAGAAATGTCGACGATGAAACGCAGAAAATCAAAAAATCTTTTCCATACAAAAATGAGGGCTTTCGGCCTATTTTGCGTTGCAGAATCGATACCGACGGGTCCCGGGTCCTCAAAATCGATATTTGTCAAAATATCCAAGGTGAAATGCAGAAAATGACAAAAAGATTTGAGATCGAAGATGGAGGGTTTGTGGTGTGATTTCCGACTCAGACTCGAGCCAGACAGTGCTGAGGTCCTCAAAATTGAAATTCTCAGAAATATAGACGGTCAGACGCGAAAAATGATAGAATTTCTTGCGGTCGAAGAAATCGGTTTTTTGGTTTCATTTTTGATGCAGAACCGATTCTGACAGGTCGCGGGTCCTCAAAACTGAAATTTCCAGAAATATCGACGATGAAACGCAGTGAAACAAAAAATATTTTTCATTGAAAAATGAGGGCTTCTGGCCTATTTTCCGTTGCAGAATCGATGCCGACGGGTCCCAGTTCCTCGAAATCGATATTTGTTCAAATTCCCAAAGTGAAATGCAGAAAATGACGAACGGATTTCCGATCAAAAATGCGGATTTCCTTTTGTGATTTTCGACTCAGACTTGATCCAGACAGGTCCAGATTGCTTGAAATTGAAATTCCCGAAAATATCGATGGTCAGACGCGAGATATGATAGGATTTTCTTTCATCGAAAAAGTCGGTTTTTCGGTGTAATTTTTGATGCCGAATCGATTCTGACAGGTCCCGTGTCCTCAAGACTGAAATTTCCATGAATATCGACGATGAAATGCCGAGAAAAAAATTAATTATCCATCGAAAAATTAGGGCTTTCGGCCTATTTTCCGTTGCAGAATCGATGCTGACGGGTCCCGGGTCCTCGAAATCGATATTTGTTTAAATATCCAAAGTGAAATGCAGAAAATGACGAACGGATTTCCGATCAAAAATGCGGATTTCCTTTTGTGATTTCCGACTCAGACTTGATCCAGACAGGTCCAGGGTGCTCGAAATTGAAATTCCCAAAAATATCGATGGTGAGACGCGAGATATGATAGAATTTTCTTCGATCGAAAAAGTCGGTTTTTCGGTGTAATTTTTGATGCCGAATCGATTTTGACAGGTCCCGGGTCCTCAAAACTGAAATTTCCATGAATATCGACGATGAAATGCCGAGAAAAAAATATATTATCCATCGAAAAATTAGGGCCTTCGGCCTATTTTCCGTTGCAGAATCGATTCTGACGGGTGCCGGGTCCTCGAAATCGATATTTGTTCAAATATCTAAGGTGAAATGCAGAAAATGACAAAAAGATTTCCCATCAAAAATGCGGGTTTTCTTGTGTGATTTGCGACTCAGACTCGTTTCAGACAGGTCCAGGGTCCAGAAAATTGAAAGTTTCAGAACTATCGACGGTCAGACGCAAGAAATAATAGAATTTTCTTTCATCGAAAAAATCGGTTTTCCGGTGTCATGTCTGATGCAGAATCGTTTCTGACAGGTCCCGGGTCCACAAAATCGATATTTGCAGAAATATCCAAGGTGAAATGCACAAAATGACAGAAAGGTTTCCTATCAAAAATGCGGCTTTTCTTATGTGATTTTCGACTCAGACTCGATCCAGACAGGTCCAGCGTCCTGAAAATTGGAAGTTGCAGAGATATCGTCGGTCAGACGCAAGAAATAATAGAATTTTCTGTCATCGAGAAAATCGGTTTTCCGGTGTCATTTCTGATGCAGAATCGTTTCTGACAGGTCCCGGGTCCACAAAATCGATATTCGCAAAAATATCCAAGGTGAAATGCAGAAAATGACAAAAAGGTTTCCTATCAAAAATGCGGGTTTTCTTGAGTGATTTTCGAGTCAGACTCGATCCAGACAGGTCCAGCGTCCTGAAAATTGTAAGTTGCAGAGATATCGACGGTCAGACGCGAGAAAAGATAGAATTTTCTTCCATCGAAAAAATCGGATTCTCGGTGTGATTCCAATTCCAGAATCGATTCTGTTAGGTCCCGGGTCCATAAAACCCAAATCCCTACGAATATCGACGGTCAGACGCGACAAATGACAGAATTTTCTATCAACGAAAAAATCGGTTTTTCGGTGTCATTTCTGATGCAGAATCGTTACTGACAGGTCCCGGGTCCTTAAAATCGATATTTGTTGAAATATTCAAGGTGAAATGCAGAAAATGACAAAAAGATTTGAGATCGAAGATGGAGGGTTTGTTGAGTGATTTCCGACTCAGACTCGAGCCAGACAGTGCTGGGGTCCTGAAAATTGAAATTCTCACAAATATCGACGGTCAGACGCGAAAAATGATAGAATTTCTCGCGGTCGAAGGAATCGGTGTTTTGGTGTTATTTTTGATGCAGAACCGATTCTGACAGGTCGCGGGTCCTCAAAACTGAAATTTCCAGAAATATCGACGATGAAACGCAGAAAATCAAAAAATCTTTTTCATACAAAAATGAGGGCTTTCGGCCTATTTTGCGTTGCAGAATCGATACCGACGGGTCCCGGGTCCTCAAAATCGATATTTGTCAAAATATCCAAGGTGAAATGCAGAAAATGACGAACGGATTTCCGATCAAAAATGCGGATTTCCTTTTGTGATTTCCGACTCAGACTTGATCCAGACAGGTCCAGATTGCTTGAAATTGAAATTCCCGAAAATATCGATGGTCAGACGCGAGATATGATAGGATTTTCTTTCATCGAAAAAGTCGGTTTTTCGGTGTAATTTTTGATGCCGAATCGATTCTGACAGGTCCCGTGTCCTCAAGACTGAAATTTCCATGAATATCGACGATGAAATGCCGAGAAAAAAATATATTATCCATCGAAAAATAAGGGCTTTCGGCCTATTTTCCGTTGCAGAATCGATGCTGACGGGTCCCGGGTCCTCGAAATCGATATTTGTTTAAATATCCAAAGTGAAATGCAGAAAATGACGAACGGATTTCCGATCAAAAATGCGGATTTCCTTTTGTGATTTCCGACTCAGATTTGATTCAGACAGGTCCTGGGTGCTCGAAATTAAAATTCCCAAAAATATCGATGGTCAGACGCGAGATATGATAGAATTTTCTTTCATCGGAAAAGTCGGTTCTTCGGTGTAATTTTTGATGCTGAATCGATTCTGACAGGTCCCGGGTCCTCAAAACTGAAATTTTCATGAATATTGACGATGAAATGCCGAGAAAAAAATATATTATCGTTCGAAAAATTAGGGCTTTCGGCCTATTTTCCGTTGCAGAATCGATGCTGACGGGTCCCGGGTCCTCGAAATCGATATTCGTTCAAATATCTAAGGTGAAATGCAGGAAATCACAAAAAGATTTCCTACCAAAAATGCGGGTTTTCTTGTGTAATTTCCGACTCAGACTCGATCCAGACAGGTCCAGGGTCCTGAAAATTGGAAGATTCAGAAATATCGATGGTCAGACGCAAGAAATAATAGAATTTTCTTCCATCGAAAAAATCGGTTTTTCGGTGTCATTTCCGATGCAGAATCGTTTCTGACAGGTCCCGGGTCCACAAAATCGATATTTGTAGAAATATCCAAGGTGAAATGCAGAAAATGACGAACGGATTTCCGATCAAAAATGCGGATTTCCTTTTGTGATTTCCGACTCAGACTTTATCCAGACAGGTCCAGGGTGCTCGAAATTAAAATGCTCAAAAATATCGATGGTCAGACGCGAGATATGATAGAATTTTCTTTCAACGGAAAAATCGGTTTTTCGGTGTCATTTCCGATGCAGAATCGTTACTGACGGGTCCCGGGTCCTCAAAATCGATTTTTTTTCGAAATATCCAAGGTGAAATGCCGAAAATGACAAAAAGATTTGAGATCGAAGATGGAGGGTTTGTTGTGTGATTTCCGACTCAGACTCGAGCCAGACAGTGCTGAGGTCCTGAAAATTGAAATTCTCAGAAATATCGACGGTCAGACGCGAAAAATGATAGAATTTCTTGCGGTCGAAGAAATCGGTTTTTTGTTTTTATTTTTGATGCAGAACCGATTCTGACAGGTCGCGAGTCCTCAAATCTGAAATTTCCAGAAATATCGACGATGAAACGAAGTGAAACAAAAAATATTTTTCATTGGAAAATGAGGGCTTCTGGCCTATTTTTCGTTGCAGAATCGATGCCGACGGGTCCCGGTTCCTCGAAATCGATATTTGTTTCAATATCCAAAGTGAAATGCAGAAAATGACGAACGGCTTTCCGATCAAAAATGCGGATTTCCTTCTGTGATTTCCGACTCGGATTTGATTCAGACAGGTCCTGGGTGCTCGAAATTAAAATTCCCAAAAATATCGATGGTCAGACGCGAGATATGATAGAATTTTCTTTCATCGGAAAAGTCGGTTCTTCGGTGTAATTTTTGATGCTGAATCGATTCTGACAGGTCCCGGGTCCTCAAAACTGAAATTTTCATGAATATCGACGATGAAATGCCGAGAAAAAAATATATTATCGTTCGAAAAATTAGGGCTTTCGGCCTATTTTCCGTTGCAGAATCGATGCTGACGGGTCCCGGGTCCTCGAAATCGATATTCGTTCAAATATCTAGGGTGAAATGCAGGAAATCACAAAAAGATTTCCTATCAAAAATGCGGGTTTTCTTGTGTGATTTCCGACTCAGACTCGATCCAGACAGGTCCAGGGTCATGAAAATTGGAAGATTCAGAAATATCGACGGTCAGACGCAAGAAATAATAGAATTTCCTTGCATCGAAAAAATCGGTTTTTCGGTGTCATTTCTGATGCAGAATCGTTTCTGACAGGTCCCGGGTCCACAAAATCGATATTCGCAAAAATATCCAAGGTGAAATGCAGAAAATGACAAAAAGGTTTCCTATCAAAAATGCGGGTTTTCTTGTGTGATTTTCGACTCAGACTCGATCCAGACAGGTCCAGTGTCCTGAAAATTGGAAGTTGCAGAGATATCGTCGGTCAGACGCAAGAAATAATAGAATTTTCTGTCATCGAAAAAATCGGTTTTTCGGTGTCATTTCTGATGCAGAATCGTTTCTGACAGGTCCCGGGTCCACAAAATCGATATTTGTTGAAATATTCAAGGTGAAATGCAGAAAATGACAAAAAGATTTGAGATCGAAGATGGAGGGTTTGTTGAGTGATTTCCGACTCAGACTCGAGCCAGACAGTGCTGGGGTCCTGAAAATTGAAATTCTCACAAATATCGACGGTCAGACGCGAAAAATGATAGAATTTCTCGCGGTCGAAGAAATCGGTGTTTTGGTGTTATTTTTGATGCAGAACCGATTCTGACAGGTCGCGGGTCCTCAAAACTGAAATTTCCAGAAATGTCGACGATGAAACGCAGAAAATCAAAAAATCTTTCCCATACAAAAATGAGGGCTTTCGGCCTATTTTGCGTTGCAGAATCGATACCGACGGGTCCCGGGTCCTCAAAATCGATATTTGTCAAAATATCCAAGGTGAAATGCAGAAAATGACAAAAAGATTTGAGATCGAAGATGGAGGGTTTGTGGTGTGATTTCCGACTCAGACTCGAGCCAGACAGTGCTGAGGTCCTCAAAATTGAAATTCTCAGAAATATAGACGGTCAGACGCGAAAAATGATAGAATTTCTTGCGGTCGAAGAAATCGGTTTTTTGGTTTCATTTTTGATGCAGAACCGATTCTGACAGGTCGCGGGTCCTCAAAACTGAAATTTCCAGAAATATCGACGATGAAACGCAGTGAAACAAAAAATATTTTTCATTGAAAAATGAGGGCTTCTGGCCTATTTTCCGTTGCAGAATCGATGCCGACGGGTCCCAGTTCCTCGAAATCGATATTTGTTCAAATTCCCAAAGTGAAATGCAGAAAATGACGAACGGATTTCCGATCAAAAATGCGGAATTCCTTTTGTGATTTCCGACTCAGACTTGATCCAGACAGGTCCAGATTGCTTGTAATTGAAATTCCCGAAAATATCGATGGTCAGACGCGAGATATGATAGGATTTTCTTTCATCGAAAAAGTCGGTTTTTCGGTGTAATTTTTGATGCCGAATCGATTCTGACAGGTCCCGTGTCCTCAAGACTGAAATTTCCATGAATATCGACGATGAAATGCCGAGAAAAAAATATATTATCCATCGAAAAATTAGGGCTTTCGGCCTATTTTCCGTTGCAGAATCGATGCTGACGGGTCCCGGGTCCTCGAAATCGATATTTGTTTAAATATCCAAAGTGAAATGCAGAAAATGACGAACGGATTTCCGATCAAAAATGCGGATTTCCTTTTGTGATTTCCGACTCAGATTTGATTCAGACAGGTCCTGGGTGCTCGAAATTAAAATTCCCAAAAATATCGATGGTCAGACGCGAGATATGATAGAATTTTCTTTCATCGGAAAAGTCGGTTCTTCGGTGTAATTTTTGATGCTGAATCGATTCTGACAGGTCCCGGGTCCTCAAAACTGAAATTTTCATGAATATTGACGATGAAATGCCGAGAAAAAAATATATTATCGTTCGAAAAATTAGGGCTTTCGGCCTATTTTCCGTTGCAGAATCGATGCTGACGGGTCCCGGGTCCTCGAAATCGATATTCGTTCAAATATCTAAGGTGAAATGCAGGAAATCACAAAAAGATTTCCTACCAAGAATGCGGGTTTTCTTGTGTGATTTCCGACTCAGACTCGATCCAGACAGGTCCAGGGTCCTGAAAATTGGAAGATTCAGAAATATCGACAGTCAGACGCAAGAAATAATAGAATTTCCTTCCATCGAAAGAATCGGTTTTTCGGTGTCATTTCCGATGCGGTATCGTTTCTGACAGGTCCCGGGTCCACAAAATCGATATTTGCAGAAATATCCAAGGTGAAATGCAGAAAATGACGAACGGATTTCCGATCAAAAATGCGGATTTCCTTTTGTGATTTCCGACTCAGACTTGATCCAGACAGGTCCAGGGTGCTCGAAATTGAAATTCCCAAAAATATCGATGGTGAGACGCGAGATATGATAGAATTTTCTTCGATCGAAAAAGTCGGTTTTTCGGTGTAATTTTTGATGCCGAATCGATTTTGACAGGTCCCGGGTCCTCAAAACTGAAATTTCCATGAATATCGACGATGAAATGCCGAGAAAAAAATATATTATCCATCGAAAAATTAGGGCCTTCGGCCTATTTTCCGTTGCAGAATCGATTCTGACGGGTGCCGGGTCCTCGAAATCGATATTTGTTCAAATATCTAAGGTGAAATGCAGAAAATGACAAAGAGATTTCCCATCAAAAATGCGGGTTTTCTTGTGTGATTTGCGACTCAGACTCGTTTCAGACAGGTCCAGGGTCCAGAAAATTGAAAGTTTCAGAACTATCGACGGTCAGACGCAAGAAATAATAGAATTTTCTTTCATCGAAAAAATCGGTTTTCCGGTGTCATGTCTGATGCAGAATCGTTTCTGACAGGTCCCGGGTCCACAAAATCGATATTTGCAGAAATATCCAAGGTGAAATGCACAAAATGACAGAAAGGTTTCCTATCAAAAATGCGGGTTTTCTTGTGTGATTTTCGACTCAGACTCGATCCAGACAGGTCCAGCGTCCTGAAAATTGGAAGTTGCAGAGATATCGTCGGTCAGACGCAAGAAATAATAGAATTTTCTGTCATCGAGAAAATCGGTTTTCCGGTGTCATTTCTGATGTAGAATCGTTTCTGACAGGTCCCGGGTCCACAAAATCGATATTCGCAAAAATATCCAAGGTGAAATGCAGAAAATGACAAAAAGGTTTCCTATCAAAAATGCGGGTTTTCTTGTGTGATTTTCGAGTCAGACTCGATCCAGACAGGTCCAGCGTCCTGAAAATTGAAAGTTGCAGAGATATCGACGGTCAGACGCGAGAAAAGATAGAATTTTCTTCCATCGAAAAAATCGGATTCTCGGTGTGATTCCAATTCCAGAATCGATTCTGTTAGGTCCCGGGTCCATAAAACCCAAATCCCTACGAATATCGACGGTCAGACGCGACGAATGACAGAATTTTCTATCAACGAAAAAATCGGTTCTTCGGTGTCATTTCTGATGCAGAATCGTTACTGACAGGTCCCGGGTCCTTAAAATCGATATGTGTTGAAATATTCAAGGTGAAATGCAGAAAATGACAAAAAGATTTGAGATCGAAGATGGAGGGTTTGTTGAGTGATTTCCGACTCAGACTCGAGCCAGACAGTGCTGGGGTCCTGAAAATTGAAATTCTCACAAATATCGACGGTCAGACGCGAAAAATGATAGAATTTCTCGCGGTCGAAGGAATCGGTGTTTTGGTGTTATTTTTGATGCAGAACCGATTCTGACAGGTCGCGGGTCCTAAAAACTGAAATTTCCAGAAATATCGACGATGAAACGCAGAAAATCAAAAAATCTTTTCCATACAAAAATGAGGGCTTTCGGCCTATTTTGCGTTGCAGAATCGATACCGACGGGTCCCGGGTCCTCAAAATCGATATTTGTCAAAATATCCAAGGTGAAATGCAGAAAATGACGAACGGATTTCCGATCAAAAATGCGGATTTCCTTTTGTGATTTCCGACTCAGACTTGATCCAGACAGGTCCAGATTGCTTGAAATTGAAATTCCCGAAAATATCGATGGTCAGACGCGAGATATGATAGGATTTTCTTTCATCGAAAAAGTCGGTTTTTCGGTGTAATTTTTGATGCCGAATCGATTCTGACAGGTCCCGGGTCCTCAAGACTGAAATTTCCATGAATATCGACGATGAAATGCCGAGAAAAAAATATATTATCCATCGAAAAATTAGGGCTTTTGGCCTATTTTCCGTTGCAGAATCGATGCTGACGGGTCCCGGGTCTTCGAAATCGATATTTGTTTAAATATCCAAAGTGAAATGCAGAAAATGACGAACGGATTTCCGATCAAAAATGCGGATTTCCTTTTGTGATTTCCGACTCAGACTTGATCCAGACAGGTCCAGATTGCTTGAAATTGAAATTCCCGAAAATATCGATGGTCAGACGCGAGATATGATAGGATTTTCTTTCATCGGAAAAGTCGGTTCTTCGGTGTAATTTTTGATGCTGAATCGATTCTGACAGGTCCCGGGTCCTCAAAACTGAAATTTTCATGAATATCGACGATGAAATGCCGAGAAAAAAATATATTATCGTTCGAAAAAATTAGGGCTTTCGGCCTATTTTCCGTTGCAGAATCGATGCTGACGGGTCCCGGGTCCTCGAAATCGATATTCGTTCAAATATCTAAGGTGAAATGCAGGAAATCACAAAAAGATTTCCTACCAAAAATGCGGGTTTTCTTGTGTGATTTCCGACTCAGACTCGATCCAGACCGGTCCAGGGTCCTGAAAATTGGAAGATTCGGAAATATCGACGGTCAGACGCAAGAAATAATAGAATTTCCTTCCGTCGAAAAAATCGGTTTTTCGGTGTCATTTCCGATGCGGTATCGTTTCTGACAGGTCCCGGGTCCACAAAATCGATATTTGCAGAAATATCCAAGGTGAAATGCAGAAAATGACGAACGGATTTCCGATCAAAAATGCGGATTTCCTTTTGTGATTTCCGACTCAGACTTGATCCAGACAGGTCCAGGGTGCTCGAAATTGAAATTCCCAAAAATATCGATGGTGAGACGCGAGATATGATAGAATTTTCTTCGATCGAAAAAGTCGGTTTTTCGGTGTAATTTTTGATGCCGAATCGATTTTGACAGGTCCCGGGTCCTCAAAACTGAAATTTCCATGAATATCGACGATGAAATGCCGAGAAAAAAATATATTATCCATCGAAAAATTAGGGCCTTCGGCCTATTTTCCGTTGCAGAATCGATTCTGACGGGTGCCGGGTCCTCGAAATCGATATTTGTTCAAATAACTAAGGTGAAATGCAGAAAATGACAAAAAGATTTCCCATCAAAAATGCGGGTTTTCTTGTGTGATTTGCGACTCAGACTCGTTTCAGACAGGTCCAGGGTCCAGAAAATTGAAAGTTTCAGAACTATCGACGGTCAGACGCAAGAAATAATAGAATTTTCTTTCATCGAAAAAATCGGTTTTCCGGTGTCATGTCTGATGCAGAATAGTTTCTGACAGGTCCCGGGTCCACAAAATCGATATTTGCAGAAATATCCAAGGTGAAATGCACAAAATGACAGAAAGGTTTCCTATCAAAAATGCGGGTTTTCTTGTGTGATTTTCGACTCAGACTCGATCCAGACAGGTCCAGCGTCCTGAAAATTGGAAGTTGCAGAGATATCGTCGGTCAGACGCAAGAAATAATAGAATTTTCTGTCATCGAGAAAATCGGTTTTCCGGTGTCATTTCTGATGCAGAATCGTTTCTGACAGGTCCCGGGTCCACAAAATCGATATTCGCAAAAATATCCAAGGTGAAATGCAGAAAATGACAAAAAGGTTTCCTATCAAAAATGCGGGTTTTCTTGTGTGATTTTCGAGTCAGACTCGATCCAGACAGGTCCAGCGTCCTGAAAATTGAAAGTTGCAGAGATATCGACGGTCAGACGCGAGAAAAGATAGAATTTTCTTCCATCGAAAAAATCGGATTCTCGGTGTGATTCCAATTCCAGAATCGATTCTGTTAGGTCCCGGGTCCATAAAACCCAAATCCCTACGAATATCGACGGTCAGACGCGACAAATGACAGAATTTTCTATCAACGAAAAAATCGGTTTTTCGGTGTCATTTCTGATGCAGAATCGTTACTGACAGGTCCCGGGTCCTTAAAATCGATATTTGTTGAAATATTCAAGGTGAAATGCAGAAAATGACAAAAAGATTTGAGATCGAAGATGGAGGGTTTGTTGAGTGATTTCCGACTCAGACTCGAGCCAGACAGTGCTGGGGTCCTGAAAATTGAAATTCTCACAAATATCGACGGTCAGACGCGAAAAAATGATAGAATTTCTCGCGGTCGAAGGAATCGGTGTTTTGGTGTTATTTTTGATGCAGAACCGATTCTGACAGGTCGCGGGTCCTCAAAACTGAAATTTCCAGAAATATCGACGATGAAACGCAGAAAATCAAAAAATCTTTTTCATACAAAAATGAGGGCTTTCGGCCTATTTTGCGTTGCAGAATCGATACCGACGGGTCCCGGGTCCTCAAAATCGATATTTGTCAAAATATCCAAGGTGAAATGCAGAAAATGACGAACGGATTTCCGATCAAAAATGCGGATTTCCTTTTGTGATTTCCGACTCAGACTTGATCCAGACAGGTCCAGATTGCTTGAAATTGAAATTCCCGAAAATATCGATGGTCAGACGCGAGATATGATAGGATTTTCTTTCATCGAAAAAGTCGGTTTTTCGGTGTAATTTTTGATGCCGAATTGATTCTGACAGGTTCCGGGTCCTCAAGACTGAAATTTCCATGAATATCGACGATGAAATGCCGAGAAAAAAATATATTATCCATCGAAAAATTAGGGCTTTTGGCCTATTTTCCGTTGCAGAATCGATGCTGACGGGTCCCGGGTCTTCGAAATCGATATTTGTTTAAATATCCAAAGTGAAATGCAGAAAATGACGAACGGATTTCCGATCAAAAATGCGGATTTCCTTCTGTGATTTCCGACTCAGATTTGATTCAGACAGGTCCTGGGTGCTCGAAATTAAAATTCCCAAAAATATCGATGGTCAGACGCGAGATATGATAGAATTTTCTTTCATCGGAAAAGTCGGTTCTTCGGTGTAATTTTTGATGCTGAATCGATTCTGACAGGTCCCGGGTCCTCAAAACTGAAATTTTCATGAATATCGACGATGAAATGCCGAGAAAAAAATATATTATCGTTCGAAAAAATTAGGGCTTTCGGCCTATTTTCCGTTGCAGAATCGATGCTGACGGGTCCCGGGTCCTCGAAATCGATATTCGTTCAAATATCTAAGGTGAAATGCAGGAAATCACAAAAAGATTTCCTACCAAAAATGCGGGTTTTCTTGTGTGATTTCCGACTCAGACTCGATCCAGACCGGTCCAGGGTCCTGAAAATTGGAAGATTCGGAAATATCGACGGTCAGACGCAAGAAATAATAGAATTTCCTTCCGTCGAAAAAATCGGTTTTTCGGTGTCATTTCCGATGCGGTATCGTTTCTGACAGGTCCCGGGTCCACAAAATCGATATTTGCAGAAATATCCAAGGTGAAATGCAGAAAATGACGAACGGATTTCCGATCAAAAATGCGGATTTCCTTTTGTGATTTCCGACTCAGACTTGATCCAGACAGGTCCAGGGTGCTCGAAATTGAAATTCCCAAAAATATCGATGGTGAGACGCGAGATATGATAGAATTTTCTTCGATCGAAAAAGTCGGTTTTTCGGTGTAATTTTTGATGCCGAATCGATTTTGACAGGTCCCGGGTCCTCAAAACTGAAATTTCCATGAATATCGACGATGAAATGCCGAGAAAAAAATATATTATCCATCGAAAAATTAGGGCCTTCGGCCTATTTTCCGTTGCAGAATCGATTCTGACGGGTGCCGGGTCCTCGAAATCGATATTTGTTCAAATAACTAAGGTGAAATGCAGAAAATGACAAAAAGATTTCCCATCAAAAATGCGGGTTTTCTTGTGTGATTTGCGACTCAGACTCGTTTCAGACAGGTCCAGGGTCCAGAAAATTGAAAGTTTCAGAACTATCGACGGTCAGACGCAAGAAATAATAGAATTTTCTTTCATCGAAAAAATCGGTTTTCCGGTGTCATGTCTGATGCAGAATCGTTTCTGACAGGTCCCGGGTCCACAAAATCGATATTTGCAGAAATATCCAAGGTGAAATGCACAAAATGACAGAAAGGTTTCCTATCAAAAATGCGGGTTTTCTTGTGTGATTTTCGACTCAGACTCGATCCAGACAGGTCCAGCGTCCTGAAAATTGGAAGTTGCAGAGATATCGTCGGTCAGACGCAAGAAATAATAGAATTTTCTGTCATCGAGAAAATCGGTTTTCCGGTGTCATTTCTGATGTAGAATCGTTTCTGACAGGTCCCGGGTCCACAAAATCGATATTCGCAAAAATATCCAAGGTGAAATGCAGAAAATGACAAAAAGGTTTCCTATCAAAAATGCGGGTTTTCTTGTGTGATTTTCGAGTCAGACTCGATCCAGACAGGTCCAGCGTCCTGAAAATTGAAAGTTGCAGAGATATCGACGGTCAGACGCGAGAAAAGATAGAATTTTCTTCCATCGAAAAAATCGGATTCTCGGTGTGATTCCAATTCCAGAATCGATTCTGTTAGGTCCCGGGTCCATAAAACCCAAATCCCTACGAATATCGACGGTCAGACGCGACGAATGACAGAATTTTCTATCAACGAAAAAATCGGTTCTTCGGTGTCATTTCTGATGCAGAATCGTTACTGACAGGTCCCGGGTCCTTAAAATCGATATTTGTTGAAATATTCAAGGTGAAATGCAGAAAATGACAAAAAGATTTGAGATCGAAGATGGAGGGTTTGTTGAGTGATTTCCGACTCAGACTCGAGCCAGACAGTGCTGGGGTCCTGAAAATTGAAATTCTCACAAATATCGACGGTCAGACGCGAAAAATGATAGAATTTCTCGCGGTCGAAGGAATCGGTGTTTTGGTGTTATTTTTGATGCAGAACCGATTCTGACAGGTCGCGGGTCCTAAAAACTGAAATTTCCAGAAATATCGACGATGAAACGCAGAAAATCAAAAAATCTTTTTCATACAAAAATGAGGGCCTTCGGCCTATTTTGCGTTGCAGAATCGATACCGACGGGTCCCGGGTCCTCAAAATCGATATTTGTCAAAATATCCAAGGTGAAATGCAGAAAATGACGAACGGATTTCCGATCAAAAATGCGGATTTCCTTTTGTGATTTCCGACTCAGACTTGATCCAGACAGGTCCAGATTGCTTGAAATTGAAATTCCCGAAAATATCGATGGTCAGACGCGAGATATGATAGGATTTTCTTTCATCGAAAAAGTCGGTTTTTCGGTGTAATTTTTGATGCCGAATCGATTCTGACAGGTCCCGGGTCCTCAAGACTGAAATTTCCATGAATATCGACGATGAAATGCCGAGAAAAAAATATATTATCCATCGAAAAATTAGGGCTTTTGGCCTATTTTCCGTTGCAGAATCGATGCTGACGGGTCCCGGGTCTTCGAAATCGATATTTGTTTAAATATCCAAAGTGAAATGCAGAAAATGACGAACGGATTTCCGATCAAAAATGCGGATTTCCTTCTGTGATTTCCGACTCAGATTTGATTCAGACAGGTCCTGGGTGCTCGAAATTAAAATTCCCAAAAATATCGATGGTCAGACGCGAGATATGATAGAATTTTCTTTCATCGGAAAAGTCGGTTCTTCGGTGTAATTTTTGATGCTGAATCGATTCTGACAGGTCCCGGGTCCTCAAAACTGAAATTTTCATGAATATCGACGATGAAATGCCGAGAAAAAAATATATTATCGTTCGAAAAAATTAGGGCTTTCGGCCTATTTTCCGTTGCAGAATCGATGCTGACGGGTCCCGGGTCCTCGAAATCGATATTCGTTCAAATATCTAAGGTGAAATGCAGGAAATCACAAAAAGATTTCCTACCAAAAATGCGGGTTTTCTTGTGTGATTTCCGACTCAGACTCGATCCAGACCGGTCCAGGGTCCTGAAAATTGGAAGATTCGGAAATATCGACGGTCAGACGCAAGAAATAATAGAATTTCCTTCCGTCGAAAAAATCGGTTTTTCGGTGTCATTTCCGATGCGGTATCGTTTCTGACAGGTCCCGGGTCCACAAAATCGATATTTGCAGAAATATCCAAGGTGAAATGCAGAAAATGACGAACGGATTTCCGATCAAAAATGCGGATTTCCTTTTGTGATTTCCGACTCAGACTTGATCCAGACAGGTCCAGGGTGCTCGAAATTGAAATTCCCAAAAATATCGATGGTGAGACGCGAGATATGATAGAATTTTCTTCGATCGAAAAAGTCGGTTTTTCGGTGTAATTTTTGATGCCGAATCGATTTTGACAGGTCCCGGGTCCTCAAAACTGAAATTTCCATGAATATCGACGATGAAATGCCGAGAAAAAAATATATTATCCATCGAAAAATTAGGGCCTTCGGCCTATTTTCCGTTGCAGAATCGATTCTGACGGGTGCCGGGTCCTCGAAATCGATATTTGTTCAAATAACTAAGGTGAAATGCAGAAAATGACAAAAAGATTTCCCATCAAGAATGCGGGTTTTCTTGTGTGATTTGCGACTCAGACTCGTTTCAGACAGGTCCAGGGTCCAGAAAATTGAAAGTTTCAGAACTATCGACGGTCAGACGCAAGAAATAATAGAATTTTCTTTCATCGAAAAAATCGGTTTTCCGGTGTCATGCCTGATGCAGAATAGTTTCTGACAGGTCCCGGGTCCACAAAATCGATATTTGCAGAAATATCCAAGGTGAAATGCACAAAATGACAGAAAGGTTTCCTATCAAAAATGCGGGTTTTCTTGTGTGATTTTCGACTCAGACTCGATCCAGACAGGTCCAGCGTCCTGAAAATTGGAAGTTGCAGAGATATCGTCGGTCAGACGCAAGAAATAATAGAATTTTCTGTCATCGAGAAAATCGGTTTTCCGGTGTCATTTCTGATGCAGAATCGTTTCTGACAGGTCCCGGGTCCACAAAATCGATATTCGCAAAAATATCCAAGGTGAAATGCAGAAAATGACAAAAAGGTTTCCTATCAAAAATGCGGGTTTTCTTGTGTGATTTTCGAGTCAGACTCGATCCAGACAGGTCCAGCGTCCTGAAAATTGAAAGTTGCAGAGATATCGACGGTCAGACGCGAGAAAAGATAGAATTTTCTTCCATCGAAAAAATCGGATTCTCGGTGTGATTCCAATTCCAGAATCGATTCTGTTAGGTCCCGGGTCCATAAAACCCAAATCCCTACGAATATCGACGGTCAGACGCGACAAATGACAGAATTTTCTATCAACGAAAAAATCGGTTTTTCGGTGTCATTTCTGATGCAGAATCGTTACTGACAGGTCCCGGGTCCTTAAAATCGATATTTGTTGAAATATTCAAGGTGAAATGCAGAAAATGACAAAAAGATTTGAGATCGAAGATGGAGGGTTTGTTGAGTGATTTCCGACTCAGACTCGAGCCAGACAGTGCTGGGGTCCTGAAAATTGAAATTCTCACAAATATCGACGGTCAGACGCGAAAAATGATAGAATTTCTCGCGGTCGAAGGAATCGGTGTTTTGGTGTTATTTTTGATGCAGAACCGATTCTGACAGGTCGCGGGTCCTCAAAACTGAAATTTCCAGAAATATCGACGATGAAACGCAGAAAATCAAAAAATCTTTTTCATACAAAAATGAGGGCTTTCGGCCTATTTTGCGTTGCAGAATCGATACCGACGGGTCCCGGGTCCTCAAAATCGATATTTGTCAAAATATCCAAGGTGAAATGCAGAAAATGACGAACGGATTTCCGATCAAAAATGCGGATTTCCTTTTGTGATTTCCGACTCAGACTTGATCCAGACAGGTCCAGATTGCTTGAAATTGAAATTCCCGAAAATATCGATGGTCAGACGCGAGATATGATAGGATTTTCTTTCATCGAAAAAGTCGGTTTTTCGGTGTAATTTTTGATGCCGAATTGATTCTGACAGGTCCCGGGTCCTCAAGACTGAAATTTCCATGAATATCGACGATGAAATGCCGAGAAAAAAATATATTATCCATCGAAAAATTAGGGCTTTTGGCCTATTTTCCGTTGCAGAATCGATGCTGACGGGTCCCGGGTCTTCGAAATCGATATTTGTTTAAATATCCAAAGTGAAATGCAGAAAATGACGAACGGATTTCCGATCAAAAATGCGGATTTCCTTCTGTGATTTCCGACTCAGATTTGATTCAGACAGGTCCTGGGTGCTCGAAATTAAAATTCCCAAAAATATCGATGGTCAGACGCGAGATATGATAGAATTTTCTTTCATCGGAAAAGTCGGTTCTTCGGTGTAATTTTTGATGCTGAATCGATTCTGACAGGTCCCGGGTCCTCAAAACTGAAATTTTCATGAATATCGACGATGAAATGCCGAGAAAAAAATATATTATCGTTCGAAAAAATTAGGGCTTTCGGCCTATTTTCCGTTGCAGAATCGATGCTGACGGGTCCCGGGTCCTCGAAATCGATATTCGTTCAAATATCTAAGGTGAAATGCAGGAAATCACAAAAAGATTTCCTACCAAAAATGCGGGTTTTCTTGTGTGATTTCCGACTCAGACTCGATCCAGACCGGTCCAGGGTCCTGAAAATTGGAAGATTCGGAAATATCGACGGTCAGACGCAAGAAATAATAGAATTTCCTTCCGTCGAAAAAATCGGTTTTTCGGTGTCATTTCCGATGCGGTATCGTTTCTGACAGGTCGCGGGTCCACAAAATCGATATTTGCAGAAATATTCAAGGTGAAATGCAGAAAATGACGAACGGATTTCCGATCAAAAATGCGGATTTCCTTTTGTGATTTCCGACTCAGACTTGATCCAGACAGGTCCAGGGTGCTCGAAATTGAAATTCCCAAAAATATCGATGGTGAGACGCGAGATATGATAGAATTTTCTTCGATCGAAAAAGTCGGTTTTTCGGTGTAATTTTTGATGCCGAATCGATTTTGACAGGTCCCGGGTCCTCAAAACTGAAATTTCCATGAATATCGACGATGAAATGCCGAGAAAAAAATATATTATCCATCGAAAAATTAGGGCCTTCGGCCTATTTTCCGTTGCAGAATCGATTCTGACGGGTGCCGGGTCCTCGAAATCGATATTTGTTCAAATATCTACGGTGAAATGCAGAAAATGACAAAAAGATTTCCCATCAAAAATGCGGGTTTTCTTGTGTGATTTGCGACTCAGACTCGTTTCAGACAGGTCCAGGGTCCAGAAAATTGAAAGTTTCAGAACTATCGACGGTCAGACGCAAGAAATAATAGAATTTTCTTTCATCGAAAAAATCGGTTTTCCGGTGTCATGTCTGATGCAGAATCGTTTCTGACAGGTCCCGGGTCCACAAAATCGATATTTGCAGAAATATCCAAGGTGAAATGCAGAAAATGACAAAAAGGTTTCCTATCAAAAATGCGGGTTTTCTTGTGTGATTTTCGAGTCAGACTCGATCCAGACAGGTCCAGCGTCCTGAAAATTGAAAGTTGCAGAGATATCGACAGTCAGACGCGAGAAAAGATAGAATTTTCTTCCATCGAAAAAATCGGATTCTCGGTGTGATTCCAATTCCAGAATCGATTCTGTTAGGTCCCGGGTCCATAAAACCCAAATCCTCACGAATATCGACGGTCAGACGCGACAAATGACAGAATTTTCTATCAACGAAAAAATCGGTTTTTCGGTGTCATTTCTGATGCAGAATCGTTACTAACAGGTCCCGGGTCCTTAAAATCGATATTTGTTGAAATATTCAAGGTGAAACGCAGAAAATGACAAAAAGATTTGAGATCGAAGATGGAGGGTTTGTTGAGTGATTTCCGACTCAGACTCGAGCCAGACAGTGCTGGGGTCCTGAAAATTGAAATTCTCACAAATATCGACGGTCAGACGCGGAAAATGATAGAATTTCTCGCGGTCGAAGGAATCGGTGTTTTGGTGTTATTTTTGATGCAGAACCGATTCTGACAGGTCGCGGGTCCTCAAAACTGAAATTTCCAGAAATATCGACGATGAAACGCAGAAAATCAAAAAATCTTTTTCATACAAAAATGAGGGCTTTCGGCCTATTTTGCGTTGCAGAATCGATACCGACGGGTCCCGGGTCCTCAAAATCGATATTTGTCAAAATATCGAAGGTGAAATGCAGAAAATGACGAACGGATTTCCGATCAAAAATGCGGATTTCCTTTTGTGATTTCTGACTCAGACTTGATCCAGACAGGTCCAGGGTGCTCGAAATTAAAATTCTCAAAAATATCGATGATCAGACGCGAGATATGATAGAATTTTCTTTCAACGGAAAAGTCGGTTTTTCGGTGTCATTTCCGATGCAGAATCGTCACTGACGGGTCCCGGGTCCTCAAAATCGATTTTTGTCGAAATATCCGAAGTGAAATGCAGAAAATGACACAAAGATTTGAGATCGAAGATGGAGGGTTTGTGGTGTGATTTCCGACTCAGACTCGAGCCAGACAGTGCTGAGGTCCTGAAAATTGAAATTCTCAGAAATATAGACGGTCAGACGCGAAAAATGATAGAATTTCTTGCGGTCGAAGAAATCGGTTTTTTGGTTTCATTTTTGATGCAGAACCGATTCTGACAGGTCGCGGGTCCTCAAAACTGAAATTTCCAGAAATATCGACGATGAAACGCAGTGAAACAAAAAATATTTTTCATTGAAAAATGAGGGCTTCTGGCCTATTTTCCGTTGCAGAATCGATGCCGACGGGTCCCGGTTCCTCGAAATCGATATTTGTTCAAATTCCCAAAGTGAAATGCAGAAAATGACGAACGGATTTCCGATCAAAAATGCGGATTTCCTTTTGTGATTTCCGACTCAGACTTGATCCAGACAGGTCCAGATTGCTTGAAATTGAAATTCCCGAAAATATCGATGGTCAGACGCGAGATATGATAGGATTTTCTTTCATCGAAAAAGTCGGTTTTTCGGTGTAATTTTTGATGCCGAATCGATTCTGACAGGTCCCGGGTCCTCAAGACTGAAATTTCCATGAATATCGACGATGAAATGCCGAGAAAAAAATATATTATCCATCGAAAAATTAGGGCTTTTGGCCTATTTTCCGTTGCAGAATCGATGCTGACGGGTCCCGGGTCTTCGAAATCGATATTTGTTTAAATATTCAAAGTGAAATGCAGAAAATGACGAACGGATTTCCGATCAAAAATGCGGATTTCCTTCTGTGATTTCCGACTCAGATTTGATTCAGACAGGTCCTGGGTGCTCGAAATTAAAATTCCCAAAAATATCGATGGTCAGACGCGAGATATGATAGAATTTTCTTTCATCGGAAAAGTCGGTTCTTCGGTGTAATTTTTGATGCTGAATCGATTCTGACAGGTCCCGGGTCCTCAAAACTGAAATTTTCATGAATATCGACGATGAAATGCCGAGAAAAAAATCTATTATCGTTCGAAAAAATTAGGGCTTTCGGCCTATTTTCCGTTGCAGAATCGATGCTGACGGGTCCCGGGTCCTCGAAATCGATATTCGTTCAAATATCTAAGGTGAAATGCAGGAAATCACAAAAAGATTTTCTACCAAAAATGCGGGTTTTCTTGTGTGATTTCCGACTCAGACTCGATCCAGACAGGTCCAGGGTCCTGAAAATTGGAAGATTCGGAAATATCGACGGTCAGACGCAAGAAATAATAGAATTTCCTTCCGTCGAAAAAATCGGTTTTTCGGTGTCATTTCCGATGCGGTATCGTTTCTGACAGGTCCCGGGTCCACAAAATCGATATTTGCAGAAATATCCAAGGTGAAATGCAGAAAATGACGAACGGATTTCCGATCAAAAATGCGGATTTCCTTTTGTGATTTCCGACTCAGACTTGATCCAGACAGGTCCAGGGTGCTCGAAATTGAAATTCCCAAAAATATCGATGGTGAGACGCGAGATATGATAGAATTTTCTTCGATCGAAAAAGTCGGTTTTTCGGTGTAATTTTTGATGCCGAATCGATTTTGACAGGTCCCGGGTCCTCAAAACTGAAATTTCCATGAATATCGACGATGAAATGCCGAGAAAAAAATATATTATCCATCGAAAAATTAGGGCCTTCGGCCTATTTTCCGTTGCAGAATCGATTCTGACGGGTGCCGGGTCCTCGAAATCGATATTTGTTCAAATATCTAAGGTGAAATGCAGAAAATGACAAAAAGATTTCCCATCAAAAATGCGGGTTTTCTTGTGTGATTTGCGACTCAGACTCGTTTCAGACAGGTCCAGGGTCCAGAAAATTGAAAGTTTCAGAACTATCGACGGTCAGACGCAAGAAATAATAGAATTTTCTTTCATCGAAAAAATCGGTTTTCCGGTGTCATGTCTGATGCAGAATCGTTTCTGACAGGTCCCGGGTCCACAAAATCGATATTTGCAGAAATATCCAAGGTGAAATGCACAAAATGACAGAAAGGTTTCCTATCAAAAATGCGGGTTTTCTTGTGTGATTTTCGACTCAGACTCGATCCAGACAGGTCCAGCGTCCTGAAAATTGGAAGTTGCAGAGATATCGTCGGTCAGACGCAAGAAATAATAGAATTTTCTGTCATCGAGAAAATCGGTTTTCCGGTGTCATTTCTGATGCAGAATCGTTTCTGACAGGTCCCGGGTCCACAAAATCGATATTCGCAAAAATATCCAAGGTGAAATGCAGAAAATGACAAAAAGGTTTCCTATCAAAAATGCGGGTTTTCTTGTGTGATTTTCGAGTCAGACTCGATCCAGACAGGTCCAGCGTCCTGAAAATTGAAAGTTGCAGAGATATCGACGGTCAGACGCGAGAAAAGATAGAATTTTCTTCCATCGAAAAAATCGGATTCTCGGTGTGATTCCAATTCCAGAATCGATTCTGTTAGGTCCCGGGTCCATAAAACCCAAATCCCTACGAATATCGACGGTCAGACGCGACAAATGACAGAATTTTCTATCAACGAAAAAATCGGTTTTTCGGTGTCATTTCTGATGCAGAATCGTTACTGACAGGTCCCGGGTCCTTAAAATCGATATTTGTTGAAATATTCAAGGTGAAATGCAGAAAATGACAAAAAGATTTGAGATCGAAGATGGAGGGTTTGTTGAGTGATTTCCGACTCAGACTCGAGCCAGACAGTGCTGGGGTCCTGAAAATTGAAATTCTCACAAATATCGACGGTCAGACGCGAAAAATGATAGAATTTCTCGCGGTCGAAGGAATCGGTGTTTTGGTGTTATTTTTGATGCAGAACCGATTCTGACAGGTCGCGGGTCCTCAAAACTGAAATTTCCAGAAATATCGACGATGAAACGCAGAAAATCAAAAAATCTTTTTCATACAAAAATGAGGGCTTTCGGCCTATTTTGCGTTGCAGAATCGATACCGACGGGTCCCGGGTCCTCAAAATCGATATTTGTCAAAATATCCAAGGTGAAATGCAGAAAATGACGAACGGATTTCCGATCAAAAATGCGGATTTCCTTTTGTGATTTCCGACTCAGACTTGATCCAGACAGGTCCAGGGTGCTCGAAATTAAAATTCTCAAAAATATCGATGATCAGACGCGAGATATGATAGAATTTTCTTTCAACGGAAAAGTCGGTTTTTCGGTGTCATTTCCGATGCAGAATCGTCAGTGACGGGTCCCGGGTCCTCAAAATCGATTTTTGTCGAAATATCCAAGGTGAAATGCAGAAAATGACAAAAAGATTTGAGATCGAAGATGGAGGGTTTGTGGTGTGATTTCCGACTCAGACTCGAGCCAGACAGTGCTGAGGTCCTGAAAATTGAAATTCTCAGAAATATAGACGGTCAGACGCGAAAAATGATAGAATTTCTTGCGGTCGAAGAAATCGGTTTTTTGGTTTCATTTTTGATGCAGAACCGATTCTGACAGGTCGCGGGTCCTCAAAACTGAAATTTCCAGAAATATCGACGATGAAACGCAGTGAAACAAAAAATATTTTTCATTGAAAAATGAGGGCTTCTGGCCTATTTTCCGTTGCAGAATCGATGCCGACGGGTCCCGGTTCCTCGAAATCGATATTTGTTCAAATTCCCAAAGTAAAATGCAGAAAATGACGAACGGATTTCCGATCAAAAATGCGGATTTCCTTTTGTGATTTCCGACTCAGACTTGATCCAGACAGGTCCAGATTGCTTGAAATTGAAATTCCCGAAAATATCGATGGTCAGACGCGAGATATGATAGGATTTTCTTTCATCGAAAAAGTCGGTTTTTCGGTGTAATTTTTGATGCCGAATCGATTCTGACAGGTCCCGGGTCCTCAAGACTGAAATTTCCATGAATATCGACGATGAAATGCCGAGAAAAAAATATATTATCCATCGAAAAATTAGGGCTTTCGGCCTATTTTCCGTTGCAGAATCGATGCTGACGGGTCCCGGGTCCTCGAAATCGATATTTGTTTAAATATCCAAAGTGAAATGCAGAAAATGACGAACGGATTTCCGATCAAAAATGCGGATTTCCTTCTGTGATTTCCGACTCAGATTTGATTCAGACAGGTCCTGGGTGCTCGAAATTAAAATTCCCAAAAATATCGATGGTCAGACGCGAGATATGATAGGATTTTCTTTCATCGGAAAAGTCGGTTCTTCGGTGTAATTTTTGATGCTGAATCGATTCTGACAGGTCCCGGGTCCTCAAAACTGAAATTTTCATGAATATCGACGATGAAATGCCGAGAAAAAAGTATATTATCGTTCGAAAAATTAGGGCTTTCGGCCTATTTTCCGTTGCAGAATCGATGCTGACGGGTCCCGGGTCCTCGAAATCGATATTCGTTCAAATATCTAAGGTGAAATGCAGGAAATCACAAAAAGATTTCCTACCAAAACCGCGGGTTTTCTTGTGTGATTTCCGACTCAGACTCGATCCAGACAGGTCCAGGGTCCTGAAAATTGGAAGATTCAGAAATATCGACGGTCAGACGCAAGAAATAATAGAATTTCCTTCCATCGGAAAAATCGGTTTTTCGGTGTCATTTCCGATGCAGAATCGTTTCTGACAGGTCCCGGGTCCACAAAATCGATATTTGCAGAAATATCCAAGGTGAAATGCAGAAAATGACGAACGGATTTCCGATCAAAAATGCGGATTTCCTTCTGTGATTTCCGACTCAGACTTGATCCAGACAGGTCCAGGGTGCTCGAAATTGAAATTTCCAAAAATATCGATGGTGAGACGCGAGATATGATAGAATTTTCTTCGATCGAAAAAGTCGGTTTTTCGGTGTAATTTTTGATGCCGAATCGATTTTGACAGGTCCCGGGTCCTCAAAACTGAAATTTCCATGAATATCGACGATGAAATGCCGAGAAAAAAATATATTATCCATCGAAAAATTAGGGCCTTCGGCCTATTTTCCGTTGCAGAATCGATGCTGACGGGTGCCGGGTCCTCGAAATCGATATTTGTTCAAATATCTAAGGTGAAATGCAGAAAATGACAAAAAGATTTCCTATCAAAAATGCGGGTTTTCTTGTGTGATTTGCGACTCAGACTCGTTTCAGACAGGTCCAGGGTCCAGAAAATTGAAAGTTTCAGAACTATCGACGCTCAGACGCAAGAAATAATAGAATTTTCTTTCATCGAAAAAATCGGTTTTCCGGTGTCATGTCTGATGCAGAATCGTTTCTGACAGGTCCCGGGTCCACAAAATCGATATTTGCAGAAATATCCAAGGTGAAATGCACAAAATGACAGAAAGGTTTCCTATCAAAAATGCGGGTTTTCTTGTGTGATTTTCGACTCAGACTCGATCCAGACAGGTCCAGCGTCCTGAAAATTGGAAGTTGCAGAGATATCGTCGGTCAGACGCAAGAAATAATAGAATTTTCTGTCATCGAAAAAATCGGTTTTCCGGTGTCATTTCTGATGCAGAATCGTTTCTGACAGGTCCCGGGTCCACAAAATCGATATTTGCAGAAATATCCAAGGTGAAATGCACAAAATGACAGAAAGGTTTCCTATCAAAAATGCGGGTTTTCTTGTGTGATTTTCGACTCAGACTCGATCCAGACAGGTCCAGCGTCCTGAAAATTGGAAGTTGCAGAGATATCGTCGGTCAGACGCAAGAAATAATAGAATTTTCTGTCATCGAAAAAATCGGTTTTCCGGTGTCATTTCTGATGCAGAATCGTTTCTGACAGGTCCCGGGTCCACAAAATCGATATTCGCAAAAATATCCAAGGTGAAATGCAGAAAATGACAAAAAGGTTTCCTATCAAAAATGCGGGTTTTCTTGTGTGATTTTCGAGTCAGACTCGATCCAGACAGGTCCAGCGTGCTGAAAATTGAAAGTTGCAGAGATATCGACGGTCAGACGCGAGAAAAGATAGAATTTTCTTCGATCGAAAAAATCGGATTCTCGGTGTGATTCCAATTCCAGAATCGATTCTGTTAGGTCCCGGGTCCATAAAACCCAAATCCCTACGAATATCGACGGTCAGACGCGACAAATGACAGAATTTTCTCTCAACGAAAAAATCGGTTTTTCGGTGTCATTTCTGATGCAGAATCGTTACTGACAGGTCCTGGGTCCTTAAAATCGATATTTGTTGAAATATTCAAGGTGGAATGCAGAAAATGACAAAAAGATTTGAGATCGAAGATGGAGGGTTTGTTGAGTGATTTCCGACTCAGACTCGAGCCAGACAGTGCTGGGGTCCTGAAAATTGAAATTCTCACAAATATCGACGGTCAGACGCGAAAAATGATAGAATTTCTCGCGGTCGAAGAAATCGGTGTTTTGGTGTTATTTTTGATGCAGAACCGATTCTGACAGGTCGCGGGTCCTCAAAACTGAAATTTCCAGAAATATCGACGATGAAACGCAGAAAATCAAAAAATCTTTTTCATACAAAAATGAGGGCTTTCGGCCTATTTTGCGTTGCAGAATCGATACCGACGGGTCCCGGGTCCTCAAAATCGATATTTGTCAAAATATCCAAGGTGAAATGCAGAAAATGACGAACGGATTTCCGATCAAAAATGCGGATTTCCTTTTGTGATTTTCGACTCAGACTTGATCCAGACAGGTCCAGATTGCTTGAAATTGAAATTCCCGAAAATATCGATGGTCAGACGCGAGATATGATAGGATTTTCTTTCATCGAAAAAGTCGGTTTTTCGGTGTAATTTTTGATGCCGAATCGATTCTGACAGGTCACGGGTCCTCAAGACTGAAATTTCCATGAATATCGACGATGAAATGCCGAGAAAAAAATATATTATCCATCGAAAAATTAGGGCTTTCGGCCTATTTTCCGTTGCAGAATCGATGCTGACGGGTCCCGGGTCCTCGAAATCGATATTCGTTCAAATATCTAAGGTGAAATGCAGGAAATCACAAAAAGATTTCCTAGCAAAAATGCGGGTTTTTTTGTGTGATTTCCGACTCAGACTCGATCCAGACAGGTCCAGGGTCCTGAAAATTGGAAGATTCAGAAATATCGATGGTCAGACGCAAGAAATAATAGAATTTTCTTCCATCAAAAAAATCGGTTTTTCGGTGTCATTTCCGATGCAGAATCGTTTCTGACAGGTCCCGGGTCCACATAATCGATATTTGTAGAAATATCCAAGGTGAAATGCAGAAAATGACGAACGGATTTCCGATCAAAAATGCGGATTTCCTTTTGTGATTTCCGACTCAGACTTGATCCAGACAGGTCAAGGGTGCTCGAAATTGAAATGCTCGAAAATATCGATGGTCAGACGCGAGATATGATAGAATTTTCTTTTAACGGAAAAATCGGTTTTTCGGTGTCATTTCCGATGCAGAATCGTTACTGACGGGTCCCGGGTCCTCAAAATCGATTTTTTTCGAAATATCCAAGGTGAAATGCCGAAAATGACAAAAAGATTTGAGATCGAAGATGGAGGGTTTGTTGTGTGATTTCCGACTCAGACTCGAGCCAGACAGTGCTGAGGTCCTGAAAATTGAAATTCTCAGAAATATCGACGGTCAGACGCGAAAAATGATAGAATTTCTTGCGGTCGAAGAAATCGGTTTTTTGTTTTCATTTTTGATGCAGAACCGATTCTGACAGGTCGCGAGTCCTCAAATCTGAAATTTCCAGAAATATCGACGATGAAACGAAGTGAAACAAAAAATATTTTTCATTGGAAAATGAGGGCTTCTGGCCTATTTTTCGTTGCAGAATCGATGCCGACGGGTCCCGGTTCCTCGGAATCGATATTTGTTTCAATATCCAAAATGAAATGCAGAAAATGACGAACGGCTTTCCGATCAAAAATGCGGATCTCCTTCTGTGATTTCCGACTCAGATTTGATTCAGACAGGTCCTGGGTGCTCGAAATTAAAATTCTCAAAAATATCGATGGTCAGACGCGAGATATGATAGAATTTTCTTTCATCGGAAAAGTCGGTTCTTCGGTGTAATTTATGATGCTGAATCGATTCTGACAGGTCCCGGGTCCTCAAAACTGAAATTTTCATGAATATCGACGATGAAATGCCGAGAAAAAAAATATATTATCGTTCGAAAAATTAGGGCTTTCGGCCTATTTTCCGTTGCAGAATCGATGCTGACGGGTCCCGGGTCCTCGAAATCGATATTCGTTCAAATATCTAAGGTGAAATGCAGGAAATCACAAAAAGATTTCCTATCAAAAATGCGGGTTTTCTTGTGTGATTTCCGACTCAGACTCGATCCAGACAGGTCCAGGGTCATGAAAATTGGAAGATTCAGAAATATCGACGGTCAGACGCAAGAAATAATAGAATTTCCTTGCATCGAAAAAATCGGTTTTTCGGTGTCATTTCCGATGCAGAATCGTTATTGACGGGTCCTGGGTCCTCAAAATCGATTTTTTTCGAAATATCCAAGGTGAAATGCAGAAAATGACAAAAAGGTATCCTTCCAAAAATGCGGGTTTTCTTGTGTGATTTTCGACTCAGACTCGATCCAGACAGGTCCAGCGTCCTGAAAATTGGAAGTTGCAGAGATATCGACGGTCAGACGCGAGAAGGAATAGAATTTTCTTTCATCGAAAAAATCGGTTTTCCGGTGTGATTTCAATTCCAGAATCGATTCTGATAGGTCCCGGGTCCATAAAACCCACATCCCTACGAATATCGACGGTCAGACGCGACAAATGATAGAATTTTCTTTCAGCGAAAAAATCGGTTTTCCGGTGTCATTTCTGATGCAGAATCGTTTCTGACAGGTCCCGGGTCCACAAAATCGATATTCGCAGAAATATCCAAGGTGAAATGCAGAAAATGACAAGAAGGTATCCTTTCAAAAATGCGAGTTTTCTTGTGTGATTTTCGACTCAGACTCGATCCAGACAGGTCCAGCGTCCTGAAAATTGGAAGTTGCAGAGATATCGACGGTCAGACGCGAGAAAAAATCGAATTTTCTTCCATCGAAAAAATCGGTTCTTCGGTGTGATTTCAATTTCAGAATCGATTCTGTTAGGTCCCGGGTCTATAAAACCCAAATCCCTATGAATATCGACGGTCAGACGCGACAAATGACAGAATTTTCTCTCAACGAAGGAATCGGTTTTTCGGTGTCATTTCTGATGCAGAATCGTTACTGACAGGTCCCGAGTCCTTAAAATCGATATTCGTTCAAATATCCAAGGTGAAATGCCGAAAATGACAAAAAGATTTGAGATCGAAGATGGAGAGTTTCTTGTGTGATTTCCGACTCAGACTCGAGCCAGACAGTGCTGGGGTCCTGAAAATTGAAATTCTCAGAAATATCGACGGTCAGACGCGCAAAATGATAGAATTTCTTGCGGTCGAAGAAATCGGTTTTTTGTTTTCATTTTTGATGCAGAACCGATTTTGACAGGTCGCGGGTCCTCAAAACTGAAATTTCCAGAAATATCGACGATGAAACGCAGTGAAACAAAAAATATTTTTCATTGGAAAATGAGTGCTTCTGGCCTATTTTTCGTTGCAGAATCGATGCCGACGGGTCCCGGTTCCTCGAAATCGATATTTGTTCAAATATCCAAAGTGAAATGCAGAAAATGACGAACGGATTTCCGATCAAAAATGCGGATTTCCTTCTGTGATTTCCGACTCAGATTTGATTCAGACAGGTCCTGGGTGCTCGAAATTAAAATTCCCAAAAATATCGATGGTCAGACGCGAGATATGATAGAATTTTCTTTCATCGGAAAAGTCGGTTCTTCGGTGTCATTTCCGATGCAGAATCGTTTCTGACAGGTCCCGGGTCCACAAAATCGATATTTGTAGAAATATCCAAGGTGAAATGCAGAAAATGACAAAAAGGTATCCTATCAAAAATGCGGGTTTTCTTGTGTGATTTTCGACTCAGACTTGATCCAGACAGGTCCAGCGTCCTCAAAATTGAAAGTTGCAGAGATATCGACGGTCAGACGCGAGAAAAAATAGAATTTTCTTCCATCGAAAAAATCGGTTCTTCGGTGTGATTCCAATTTCAGAATCGATTCTGTTAGGTCCCGGGTCTATAAAACCCAAATCCCTATGAATATCGACGGTCAGACGCGACAAATGACAGAATTTTCTCTCAACGAAGAAATCGGTTTTTCAGTGTCATTTCTGATGCAGAATCGTTACTGACAGGTCCCGAGTCCTTAAAATCGATATTTGTTCAAATATTCAAGGTGAAATGCAGGAAATGACAAAAAGATTTGAGATCGAAGATGGAGGGTTTCTTGTGTGATTTCCGACTCAGACTCGAGCCAGACAGTGCTGAGGTCCTGAAAATTGAAATTCTCAGAAATATCGACGGTCAGACGCGAAAAATGATAGAATTTCTTGCGGTCGAAGAAATCGGTTTTTTGTTTTCATTTTTGATGCAGAACCGATTCTGACAGGTCGCGGGTCCTCAAAACTGAAATTTCCAGAAATATCGACGATGGAACGCAGTGAAACAAAAAATATTTTTTATTGAAAAATGAGGGCTTCTGGCCTATTTTCCGTTGCAGAATCGATGCCGACGGGTCCCGGTTCCTCGAAATCGATATTTGTTTGAATATCCAAAGTGAAATGCAGAAAATGACGAACGGATTTCCGATCAAAAATGCGGATTTGCTTCTGTGATTTCCGACTCAGACTTGATCCAGACAGGTCCAGGGTGCTCGAAATTAAAATTCCCAAAAATATCGATGGTCAGACGCGAGATATGATAGAATTTTCTTTCATCGAAAGAGTCGGTTCTTCGGCTTAATTTCTGATGTCGAATCGATTCTGACAGGTCCCGGGTCCTCAAAACTGAAATTTCCATGAATATCGACGATGAAATGCCGAGAAAAAAACATATTATCCATCGCAAAATTAGGGCTTTCGGCCTATTTTCCGTTGCAGAATCGATGCTGACGGGTGCCGGGTCCTCGAAATCGATGTTTGTTCAAATATCTAAGGTGAAACGCAGAAAATGACAAAAAAATTTTCTATCAAAAATGCGGGTTTTCTTGTGTGATTTGCGACTCAGGCTCGTTTCAGACAGGTCCAGGGTCCTGAAAATTGGAAGTTTCAGAAATATCGACGGTCAGACGCAAGAAATAATAGAATTTTCTTTCATCGAAAAAATCGGTTTTCCGGTGTCATGTCTGATGCAGAATCGTTTCTGACAGGTCCCGGGTCCACAAAATCGATATTTGCAGAAATATCCAAGGTGAAATGCACAAAATGACAGAAAGGTTTGCTATCAAAAATGCGGGTTTTCTTGTGTGATTTTCGACTCAGACTCGATCCAGACAGGTCCAGCGTCCTGAAAATTGGAAGTTGCAGAGATATCGTCGGTCAGACGCAAGAAATAATAGAATTTTCTGTCATCGAAAAAATCGGTTTTCCGGTGTCATTTCTGATGCAGAATCGTTTCTGATAGGTCCCGGGTCCACAAAATCGATATTCGCAAAAATATCCAAGGTGAAATGCAGAAAATGACAAAAAGGTTTCCTATCAAAAATGCGGGTTTTCGTGTGTGATTTTCGAGTCAGACTCGATCCAGACAGGTCCAGCGTCCTGGAAATTGAAAGTTGCAGAGATATCGACGGTCAGACGCGAGAAAAGATAGAATTTTCTTCCATCGAAAAAATCGGATTCTCGGTGTGATTCCAATTCCAGAATCGATTCTGTTAGGTCCCGGGTCCATAAAACCCAAATCCCTACGAATATCGACGGTCAGACGCGACAAATGACAGAATTTTCTCTCAACGAGAAAATCGGTTTTTCGGTGTCATTTCTGATGCAGAATCGTTACTGACAGGTCCCGGGTCCTTAAAATCGATATTTGTTCAAATATTCAAGGTGAAATGCAGGAAATGACAAAAAGATTTGAGATCGAAGATGGAGGGTTTCTTGTGTGATTTCCGACTCAGACTCGAGCCAGACAGTGCTGGGGTCCTGAAAATTGAAATTCTCAGAAATATCGACGGTCAGACGCGAAAAATGATAGAATTTCTTGCGGTCGAAGAAATCGGTTTTTTGTTTTCATTTTTGATGCAGAACCGATTCTGACAGGTCGCGGGTCCTCAAAACTGAAATTTCCAGAAATATCGACGATGGAACGCAGTGAAACAAAAAATATTTTTTATTGAAAAATGAGGGCTTCTGGCCTATTTTCCGTTGCAGAATCGATGCCGACGGGTCCCGGTTCCTCGAAATCGATATTTGTTTAAATATCCAAAGTGAAATGCAGAAAATGACGAACGGATTTCCGATCAAAAATGCGGATTTCCTTCTGTGATTTCCGACTCAGATTTGATTCAGACAGGTCCTGGGTGCTCGAAATTAAAATTCCCAAAAATATCGATGGTCAGACGCGAGATATGATAGAATTTTTTTTTATCGGAAAAGTCGGTTCTTCGGTGTAATTTTTGATGCTGAATCGATTCTGACAGGTCCCGGGTCCTCAAAACTGAAATTTTCATGAATATCGACGATGAAATGCCGAGAAAAAAATATATTATCGATCGAAAAATTACGGCTTTCGGCCTATTTTCCGTTGCAGAATCGATGCTGACGGGTCCCGGGTCCTCGAAATCGATATTCGTTCAAATATCTAAGGTGAAATGCAGGAAATCACAAAAAGATTTCCTATCAAAGATGCGGGTTTTCTTGTGTGATTTCCGACTCAGACTCGATCCAGACAGGTCCAGGGTCCTGAAAATTGGAAGATTTAGAAATATCGACGGTCAGACGCAAGAAATAATAGAATTTCCTTCCATCGAAAAAATCGGTTTTTCGGTGTCATTTCCGATGCAGAATCGTTTCTGACAGGTCCCGGGTCCACAAAATCGATATTTGTAGAAATATCCAAGGTGAAATGCAGAAAATGACACAAAGGTATCCTATCAAAAATGCGGGTTTTCTTGTGTGGATTTTCAACTCAGACTCGATCCAGACAGGTCCAGCGTCCTGAAAATTGGAAGTTGCAGAGACATCGACGGTCAGACGCGAGAAGGAATAGAATTTTCTTTCATCGAGAAAATCGGTTTTGCCGTGTGATTTCAATTCCAGAATCGATTCTGACAAGTCCCGGGTCCTTAAAACCCAAATCCCTACGAATATCGACGGTCAGACGCGACAAATGATAGAATTTTCTTTCCACGAAAACATCGGTTTTTCGGTGTCATTTCTGATGCAGAATCGTTACTGACGGGTCCCGAGTCCTTAAAATCGATATTTGTCGAAATATTCAAGGTGAAATGCAGAGAATGACAAAAAGATTTGAGATCGAAGATGGAGGGGTTCTTGTGTGATTTCCGACTCAGACTCGAGCCAGACAGTGCTGGGGTCCTGAAAATTGAAATTCTCAGAAATATCGACGGTCAGACGCGAAAAATGATAGAATTTCTTGCGGTCGAAGAAATCGGTTTTTTGGTTTCATTTTTGATGCAGAACCGATTTTGACAGGTCGCGGGTCCTCAAAACTGAAATTTCCAGAAATATCGACGATGAAACGCAGTGAAACAAAAAATATTTTTCATTGAAAAATGAGGGCTTCTGGCCTATTTTCCGTTGCAGAATCGATGCCGACGGGTCCCGGTTCCTCGAAATCGATATTTGTTCAAATTTCCAAAGTGAAATGCAGAAAATGACGAACGGATTTCCGATCAAAAATGCGGATTTCCTTTTGTGATTTCCGACTCAGACTTGATCCAGACGGGTCCAGATTGCTTGAAATTGAAATTCCCGAAAATATCGATGGTCAGACGCGAGATATGATAGGATTTTCTTTCATCGAAAAAGTCGGTTTTTCGGTGTAATTTTTGATGCCGAATCGATTCTGACAGGTCCCGGGTCCTCAAGACTGAAATTTCCATGAATATCGACGATGAAATGCCGAGAAAAAAATATATTATCCATCGAAAAATTAGGGCTTTCGGCCTATTTTCCGTTGCATAATCGATGCTGACGGGTCCCGGGTCCTCGAAATCGATATTCGTTCAAATATCTAAGGTGAAATGCAGGAAATCACAAAAAGATTTCCTATCAAAAATGCGGGTTTTCTTGTGTGATTTCCGACTCAGACTCGATCCAGACAGGTCCAGGGTCCTGAAAATTGGAAGATTCAGAAATATCGACGGTCAGACGCAAGAAATAATAGAATTTTCTTCCATCGAAAAAATCGGTTTTTCGGTGTCATTTCCGATGCAGAATCGTTTCTGACAGGTCCCGGGTCCACAAAATCGATATTTGTAGAAATATCCTAGGTGAAATGCAGAAAATGACGAACGGATTTCCGATCAAAAATGCGGATTTCCTTTTGTGATTTCCGACTCAGACTTGATCCAGACAGGTCAAGGGTGCTCGAAATTAAAATGCTCGAAAATATCGATGGTCAGACGCGAGATATGATAGAATTTTCTTTCAACGGAAAAATCGGTTTTTCGGTGTCATTTCCGATGCAGAATCGTTACTGACGGGTCCCGGGTCCTCAAAATCGATTTTTTTCGAAATATCCAAGGTGAAATGCCGAAACTGACAAAAAGATTTGAGATCGAAGATGGAGGGTTTGTTGTGTGATTTCCGACTCAGACTCGAGCCAGACAGTGCTGAGGTCCTGAAAATTGAAATTCTCAGAAATATCGACGGTCAGACGCGAAAAATGATAGAATTTCTTGCGGTCGAAGAAATCGGTTTTTTGTTCTCATTTTTGATGCAGAACCGATTCTGACAGGTCGCGAGTCCTCAAATCTGAAATTTCCAGAAATATCGACGATGAAACGAAGTGAAACAAAAAATATTTTTCATAGGAAAATGAGGGCTTCTGGCCTATTTTTCGTTGCAGAATCGATGCCGACGGGTCCCGGTTCCTCGAAATCGATATTTGTTTGAATATCCAAAGTGAAATGCAGAAAATGACGAACGGATTTCCGATCAAAAATGCGGATTTGCTTTTGTGATTTCCGACTCAGACTTGATCCAGACAGGTCCAGGGTGCTCGAAATTAAAATTCCCAAAAATATCGATGGTCAGACGCGAGATATGATAGAATTTTCTTTCATCGAAAAAGTCGGTTCTTCGGCTTAATTTCTGATGTCGAATCGATTCTGACAGGTCCCGGGTCCTCAAAACTGAAATTTCCATGAATATCGACGATGAAATGCCGAGAAAAAAACATATTATCCATCGCAAAATTAGGGCTTTCGGCCTATTTTCCGTTGCAGAATCGATGCTGACGGGTGCCGGGTCCTCGAAATCGATGTTTGTTCAAATATCTAAGGTGAAATGCAGAAAATGACAAAAAAATTTTCTATCAAAAATGCGGGTTTTCTTGTGTGATTTGCGACTCAGGCTCGTTTCAGACAGGTCCAGGGTCCTGAAAATTGGAAGTTTCAGAAATATCGACGGTCAGACGCAAGAAATAATAGAATTTTCTTTCATCGAAAAAATCGGTTTTCCGGTGTCATGTCTGATGCAGAATCGTTTCTGACAGGTCCCGGGTCCACAAAATCGATATTTGCAGAAATATCCAAGGTGAAATGCACAAAATGACAGAAAGGTTTGCTATCAAAAATGCGGGTTTTCTTGTGTGATTTTCGACTCAGACTCGATCCAGACAGGTCCAGCGTCCTGAAAATTGGAAGTTGCAGAGATATCGTCGGTCAGACGCAAGAAATAATAGAATTTTCTGTCATCGAAAAAATCGGTTTTCCGGTGTCATTTCTGATGCAGAATCGTTTCTGATAGGTCCCGGGTCCACAAAATCGATATTCGCAAAAATATCCAAGGTGAAATGCAGAAAATGACAAAAAGGTTTCCTATCAAAAATGCGGGTTTTCTTGTGTGATTTTCGAGTCAGACTCGATCCAGACAGGTCCAGCGTCCTGGAAATTGAAAGTTGCAGAGATATCGACGGTCAGACGCGAGAAAAGATAGAATTTTCTTCCATCGAAAAAATCGGATTCTCGGTGTGATTCCAATTCCAGAATCGATTCTGTTAGGTCCCGGGTCCATGAAACCCAAATCCCTACGAATATCGACGGTCAGACGCGACAAATGACAGAATTTTCTCTCAACGAGAAAATCGGTTTTTCGGTGTCATTTCTGATGCAGAATCGTTACTGACAGGTCCCGGGTCCTTAAAATCGATATTTGTTGAAATATTCCAAGTGAAATGCAGAAAATGACAAAAAGATTTGAGATCGAAGATGGAGGGTTTGTTAAGTGATTTCCGACTCAGACTCGAGCCAGACAGTGCTGGGGTCCTGAAAATTGAAATTCTCACAAATATCGACGGTCAGACGCGAAAAATGATAGAATTTCTCGCGGTCGAAGAAATCGGTGTTTTGGTGTTATTTTTGATGCAGAACCGATTCTGACAGGTCGCGGGTCCTCAAAACTGAAATTTCCAGGAATATCGACGATGAAACGCAGAAAATCAAAAAATCTTTTTCATACAAAAATGAGGGCTTTCGGCCTATTTTGCGTTGCAGATTCGATACCGACGGGTCCCGGGTCCTCAAAATCGATATTTGTCAAAATATCCAAGGTGAAATGCAGAAAATGACGAACGGATTTCCGATCAAAAATGCGGATTTCCTTTTGTGATTTCCGACTCAGACTTGATCCAGACAGGTCCAGGGTGCTCGAAATTCAAATTCTCAAAAATATCGATGGTCAGACGCGAGATATGATAGAATTTTCTTTCAACGGAAAAGTCGGTTTTTCGGTGTCATTTCCGAAGCAGAATCGTTACTGACGGGTCCCGGGTCCTCAAAATCGATTTTTGTCGAAATGTCCAAGGTGAAATGCAGAAAATGACAAAAAGATTTGAGATCGAAGATGGAGGGTTTGTGGTGTGATTTCCGACTCAGACTCGAGCCAGACAGTGCTGAGGTCCTGGAAATTGAAATTCTCAGAAATATCGACGGTCAGACGCGAAAAATGATAGAATTTCTTGCGGTCGAAGAAATCGGTTTTTTGTTTTCATTTTTGATGCAGAACCGATTCTGACAGGTCGCGGGTCCTCAAAACTGAAATTTCCAGAAATATCGACGATGAAACGCAGTGAAACAAAAAATATTTTTCATTGAAAAATGAGCGCGTCTGGCCTATTTTCCGTTGCAGAATCGATGCTGACGGGTCCCGGGTCCTCGAAATCGATATTCGTTCAAATATCTAAGGTGAAATGCAGGAAATCACAAAAAGATTTCCTATCAAAAATGCGGGTTTTCTTGTGTGATTTCCGACTCAGACTCGATCCAGACAGGTCCAGGGTCCTGAAAATTGGAAGATTCAGAAATATCGACGGTCAGACGCAAGAAATAATAGAATTTCCTTCCATCAAAAAAATCGGTTTTTCGGTGTCATTTCCGATGCAGAATCGTTTCTGACAGGTCCCGGGTCTACAAAATCGATATTTGTAGAAATATCCAAGGTGAAATGCAGAAAATGACGAACGAATTTCCGATCAAAAATGCGGATTTCCTTTTGTGATTTCCGACTCAGACTTGATCCAGACAGGTCCAGGGTGCTCGAAATTAAAATGCTCAAAAATATCGATGGTCAGACGCGAGATATGATAGAATTTTCTTTCAACGGAAAAATCGGTTTTTCGGTGTCATTTCCGATGCAGAATCGTTACTGACGGGTCCCGGGTCCTCAAAATCGATGTTTGTTCAAATATCTAAGGCCAAATGCAGAAAATGACAAAAAAATTTGAGATCGAAGATGGAGGGTTTGTGGTGTGATTTCCGACTCAGACTCGAGCCAGACAGTGCTGAGGTTCTGAAAATTGAAATTCTCAGAAATATCGACGGTCAGACGCGCAAAATGATAGAATTTCTTGCGGTCGAAGAAATCGGTTTTTTGTTTTCATTTTTGATGCAGAACCGATTTTGACAGGTCGCGGGTCCTCAAAACTGAAATTTCCAGAAATATCGACGATGAAACGCAGTAAAACAGAAATATTTTCCATCGAAAAATGAGGGCTTTTGGCCTATTTTCCGTTGCAAAATCGATGCCGACGGGTCCCGGTTCCTCGAAATCGATATTTGTTCAAATATCCAAAGTAAAATGCAGAAAATGACGAACGGATTTCCGATCAAAAATGCGGATTTGCTTTTGTGATTTCCGACTCAGACTTGATCCAGACAGGTCCAGGGTGCTCGAAATTAAAATTCCCAAAAATATCGATGGTCAGACGCGAGATATGATAGAATTTTCTTTCATCGAAAAAGTCGGTTCTTCGGCTTAATTTTTGATGTCGAATCGATTCTGACAGGTCCCGGGTCCTCAAAACTGGAATTTCCATGAATATCGACGATGAAATGCCGAGAAAAAAACATATTATCCATCGAAAAATTAGGGCTTTCGGCCTATTTTCCGTTGCAGAATCGATGCTGACGGGTGCCGGGTCCTCGAAATCGATGTTTGTTCAAATATCTAAGGCCAAATGCAGAAAATGACAAAAAAATTTCCTATCAAAAATGCGGGTTTTCTTGTGTGATTTGCGACTCAGGCTCGTTTCAGACAGGTCCAGGGTCCTGAAAATTGAAAGTTTCAGAAATATCGACGGTCAGACGCAAGAAATAATAGAATTTTTTTTCATCGAAAAAATCGGTTTTCCGGTGTCATGTCTGATGCAGAATCGTTTCTGACAGGTCCCGGGTCCACAAAATCGATATTTGCAGAAATATCCAAGGTGAAATGCACAAAATGACAGAAAGGTTTGCTATCAAAAATGCGGGTTTTCTTGTGTGATTTTCGACTCAGACTCGATCCAGACAGGTCCAGCGTCCTGAAAATTGGAAGTTGCAGAGATATCGTCGGTCAGACGCAAGAAATAATAGAATTTTCTGTCATCGAAAAAATCGGATTCTCGGTGTGATTCCAATTCCAGAATCGATTCTGTTAGGTCCCGGGTCCATAAAACCCAAATCCCTACGAATATCGACGGTCAGACGCGACAAATGACAGAATTTTCTCTCAACGAGAAAATCGGTTTTTCGGTGTCATTTCTGATGCAGAATCGTTACTGACAGGTCCCGGGTCCTTAAAATCGATATTTGTTGAAATATTCCAAGTGAAATGCAGAAAATGACAAAAAGATTTGAGATCGAAGATGGAGGGTTTGTTAAGTGATTTCCGACTCAGACTCGAGCCAGACAGTGCTGGGGTCCTGAAAATTGAAATTCTCACAAATATCGACGGTCAGACGCGAAAAATGATAGAATTTCTCGCGGTCGAAGAAATCGGTGTTTTGGTGTTATTTTTGATGCAGAACCGATTCTGACAGGTCGCGGGTCCTCAAAACTGAAATTTCCAGGAATATCGACGATGAAACGCAGAAAATCAAAAAATCTTTTTCATACAAAAATGAGGGCTTTCGGCCTATTTTGCGTTGCAGATTCGATACCGACGGGTCCCGGGTCCTCAAAATCGATATTTGTCAAAATATCCAAGGTGAAATGCAGAAAATGACGAACGGATTTCCGATCAAAAATGCGGATTTCCTTTTGTGATTTCCGACTCAGACTTGATCCAGACAGGTCCAGGGTGCTCGAAATTCAAATTCTCAAAAATATCGATGGTCAGACGCGAGATATGATAGAATTTTCTTTCAACGGAAAAGTCGGTTTTTCGGTGTCATTTCCGATGCAGAATCGTTACTGACGGGTCCCGGGTCCTCAAAATCGATTTTTGTCGAAATGTCCAAGGTGAAATGCAGAAAATGACAAAAAGATTTGAGATCGAAGATGGAGGGTTTGTGGTGTGATTTCCGACTCAGACTCGAGCCAGACAGTGCTGAGGTTCTGAAAATTGAAATTCTCAGAAATATCGACGGTCAGACGCGCAAAATGATAGAATTTCTTGCGGTCGAAGAAATCGGTTTTTTGTTTTCATTTTTGATGCAGAACCGATTTTGACAGGTCGCGGGTCCTCAAAACTGAAATTTCCAGAAATATCGACGATGAAACGCAGTAAAACAGAAATATTTTCCATCGAAAAATGAGGGCTTTTGGCCTATTTTCCGTTGCAAAATCGATGCCGACGGGTCCCGGTTCCTCGAAATCGATATTTGTTCAAATATCCAAAGTAAAATGCAGAAAATGACGAACGGATTTCCGATCAAAAATGCGGATTTGCTTTTGTGATTTCCGACTCAGACTTGATCCAGACAGGTCCAGGGTGCTCGAAATTAAAATTCCCAAAAATATCGATGGTCAGACGCGAGATATGATAGAATTTTCTTTCATCGAAAAAGTCGGTTCTTCGGCTTAATTTTTGATGTCGAATCGATTCTGACAGGTCCCGGGTCCTCAAAACTGGAATTTCCATGAATATCGACGATGAAATGCCGAGAAAAAAACATATTATCCATCGAAAAATTAGGGCTTTCGGCCTATTTTCCGTTGCAGAATCGATGCTGACGGGTGCCGGGTCCTCGAAATCGATGTTTGTTCAAATATCTAAGGCCAAATGCAGAAAATGACAAAAAAATTTCCTATCAAAAATGCGGGTTTTCTTGTGTGATTTGCGACTCAGGCTCGTTTCAGACAGGTCCAGGGTCCTGAAAATTGAAAGTTTCAGAAATATCGACGGTCAGACGCAAGAAATAATAGAATTTTTTTTCATCGAAAAAATCGGTTTTCCGGTGTCATGTCTGATGCAGAATCGTTTCTGACAGGTCCCGGGTCCACAAAATCGATATTTGCAGAAATATCCAAGGTGAAATGCACAAAATGACAGAAAGGTTTCCTATCAAAAATGCGGGTTTTCTTGTGTGATTTTCGACTCAGACTCGATCCAGACAGGTCCAGCGTCCTGAAAATTGGAAGTTGCAGAGATATCGTCGGTCAGACGCAAGAAATAATAAAATTTTCTTTCATCGAAAAAATCGGTTTTCCGGTGTCATGTCTGATGCAGAATCGTTTCTGACAGGTCCCGGGTCCACAAAATCGATATTTGCAGAAATATCCAAGGTGAAATGCACAAAATGACAGAAAGGTTTCCTATCAAAAATGCGGGTTTTCTTGTGTGATTTTCGACTCAGACTCGATCCAGACAGGTCCAGCGTCCTGAAAATTGGAAGTTGCAGAGATATCGACGGTCAGACGCGAGAAAAAAATAGAATTTTCGTTCATCGAAAAAATCGGTTTTTCGGTGTGATTCCAATTCCAGAATTGATTCTGTTATGTCCCGGGTTCATGAAACCCAAATCCCTACGAATATCGACGGTCAGACGCGACAAATGATAGAATTTTCTTTCATCGAAAAAATCGGTTTTTCGATGTCATTTCTGATGGAGAATCGTTACTGACGGGTCTCGGGTCCTCAAAATCGATATTTGTCGAAATATTCAAGGTGAAATGCGGAAAATGACAAAAAGATTTGAGATCGAAGATGGAGGGTTTCTTGTGTGATTTCCGACTCAGACTCGAGCCAGACAGTGCTGGGGTCCTGAAAACTGAAATTCTCAGAAATATCGACGGTCAGACGCGAAAAATGATGGAATTTCTCGCGGTCAAAGAAATCGGTGTTTTGGTGTTATTTTTGATCCAGAACCGATTCTGACAGGTCGCGGGTCCTCAAAACTGAAATTTCCATAAATATCGACGATGAAACGCAGAAAATCAAAAAATCTTTTTCATACAAAAATGAGGGCTTTCGGCCTATTTTGCGTTGCAGGATCGATACCGACGGGTCCCGGGTCCTCGAAATCGATATTTGTCAAAATATCCAAGGTGAAATGCAGAAAATGACGAACGGATTTCCGATCAAAAATGCGGATTTCCTTCTGTGATTTCCGACTCAGACTTGATCCAGACAGGTCCAGGGTGCTCGAAATGAAAATTCCCGAAAATATCGATGGTCAGACGCGAGATATGATAGAATTTTCTTCCATCAAAAAAGTCGGTTCTTCAGTGTAATTTTTGATGCAGAATCGATTCTGACAGGTCCCGGGTCCACAAAATCGATATTTGTAGAAATATCCAAGGTGAAATGCAGAAAATGACGCACGGATTTCCGATCAAAAATGCGGATTTCCTTTTGTGATTTCCGACTCAGACTTGATCCAGACAGGTCCAGGGTGCTCGAAATTAAAATGCTCAAAAATATCGATGGTCAGACGCGAGATATGATAGAATTTTCTTTCAACGGAAAAATCGGTTTTTCGGTGTCATTTCCGATGCAGAATCGTTACTGACGGGTCCCGGGTCCTCAAAATCGATTTTTTTCGAAATATCCGAGGTGAAATGCCGAAAATGACAAAAAGATTTGAGATCGAAGATGGAGGGTTTGTTGTGTGATTTCCGACTCAGACTCGAGCCAGACAGTGCTGAGGTCCTGAAAATTGAAATTCTCAGAAATATCGACGGTCAGACGCGAAAAATGATAGAATTTCTTGCGATCGAAGAAATCGGTTTTTTGTTTTCATTTTTGATGCAGAACCGATTCTGACAGGTCGCGGGTCCTCAAAACTGAAATTTCCAGAAATATCGACGATGAAACGCAGAAAATCAAAAAATCTTTTTCATACAAAAATGAGGGCTTTCGGCCTATTTTGCGTTGCAGAATCGATACCGACGGGTCCCGGGTCCTCAAAATCGATATTTGTCAAAATATCCAAGGTGAACTGCAGAAAATGACGAACGGATTTCCGATCAAAAATGCGGATTTCCTTTTGTGATTTCCGACTCAGACTTGATCCAGACAGGTCCAGGGTGCTCGAAATTAAAATTCTCAAAAATATCGATGGTCAGACGCGAGATATGATAGAATTTTCTTTCAACGGAAAAGTCGGTTTTTCGGTGTCATTTCCGATGCAGAATCGTTACTGACGGGTCCCGGGTCCTCAAAACCGATATTTGTAGAAATATCCAAGGTGAAATGCAGAAAATGACAAAAAGGTATCCTATCAAAAATGCGGGTTTTCTTGTGTGATTTTCGACTCAGACTTGATCCAGACAGGTCCAGCGTCCTCAAAATTGGAAGTTGCAGAGATATCGACGGTCAGACGCGAGAAAAAATAGAATTTTCTTCCATCGAAAAAATCGAATCTTCGGTGTGATTCCAATTTCAGAATCGATTCTGTTAGGTCCCGGGTCTATAAAACCCAAATCCCTATGAATATCGACGGTCAGACGCGACAAATGACAGAATTTTCTCTCAACGAAGAAATCGGTTTTTCGGTGTCACTTCTGATGCAGAATCGTTACTGACAGGTCCCGAGTCCTTAAAATCGATATTTGTTCAAATATTCAAGGTGAAATGCAGGAAATGACAAAAAGATTTGAGATCGAAGATGGAGGGTTTCTTGTGTAATTTCCGACTCAGACTCGAGCCAGACAGTGCTGGGGTCCTGAAAATTGAAATTCTCAGAAATATCGACGGTCAGACGCGAAAAATGATAGAATTTCTTGCGGTTGAAGAAATCGGTTTTTTGTTTTCATTTTTGATGCAGAACCGGTTCTGACAGGTCGCGGGTCCTCAAAACTGAAATTTCCAGAAATATCGACGATGAAACGCAGTGAAACAAAAAATATTTTTTATTGAAAAATGAGGGCTTCTGGCCTATTTTCGTTGCAGAATCGATGCCGACGGGTCCCGGTTCCTCGAAATCGATATTTGTTCGAATATCTAAAGTGAAATGCAGAAAATGACGAACGGATTTCCGATCAAAAATGCGGATTTGCTTTTGTGATTTCCGACTCAGACTTGATCCAGACAGGTCCAGGGTGCTCGAAATTAAAATTCCCAAAAATATCGATGGTCAGACGCGAGATATGATAGAATTTTCTTTCATCGAAAAAGTCGGTTCTTCGGCTTAATTTTTGATGTCGAATCGATTCTGACAGGTCCCGGGTCCTCAAAACTGGAATTACCATGAATATCGACGATGAAATGCCGAGAAAAAAACATATTATCCATCGAAAAATTAGGGCTTTCGGCCTATTTTCCGTTGCAGAATCGATGCTGACGGGTGCCGGGTCCTCGAAATCGATGTTTGTTCAAATATCTAAGGCCAAATGCAGAAAATGACAAAAAAATTTCCTATCAAAAATGCGGGTTTTCTTGTGTGATTTGCGACTCAGGCTCGTTTCAGACAGGTCCAGGGTCCTGAAAATTGAAAGTTTCAGAAATATCGACGGTCAGACGCAAGAAATAATAGAATTTTCTTTCATCGAAAAAATCGGTTTTCCGGTGTCATGTCTGATGCAGAATCGTTTCTGACAGGTCCCGGGTCCACAAAATCGATATTTGCAGAAATATCCAAGGTGAAATGCACAAAATGACAGAAAGGTTTCCTATCAAAAATGCGGGTTTTCTTGTGTGATTTTCGACTCAGACTCGATCCAGACAGGTCCAGCGTCCTGAAAATTGGAAGTTGCAGAGATATCGTCGGTCAGACGCAAGAAATAATAAAATTTTCTTTCATCGAAAAAATCGGTTTTCCGGTGTCATGTCTGATGCAGAATCGTTTCTGACAGGTCCCGGGTCCACAAAATCGATATTTGCAGAAATATCCAAGGTGAAATGCACAAAATGACAGAAAGGTTTCCTATCAAAAATGCGGGTTTTCTTGTGTGATTTTCGACTCAGACTCGATCCAGACAGGTCCAGCGTCCTGAAAATTGGAAGTTGCAGAGATATCGACGGTCAGACGCGAGAAAAAATAGAATTTTCGTTCATCGAAAAAATCGGTTTTTCGGTGTGATTCCAATTCCAGAATTGATTCTGTTATGTCCCGGGTTCATGAAACCCAAATCCCTACGAATATCGACGGTCAGACGCGACAAATGATAGAATTTTCTTTCATCGAAAAAATCGGTTTTTCGATGTCATTTCTGATGGAGAATCGTTACTGACGGGTCTCGGGTCCTCAAAATCGATATTTGTCGAAATATCCAAGGTGAAATGCGGAAAATGACAAAAAGATTTGAGATCGAAGATGGAGGGTTTCTTGTGTGATTTCCGACTCAGACTCGAGCCAGACAGTGCTGGGGTCCTGAAAACTGAAATTCTCAGAAATATCGACGGTCAGACGCGAAAAATGATGGAATTTCTCGCGGTCAAAGAAATCGGTGTTTTGGTGTTATTTTTGATCCAGAACCGATTCTGACAGGTCGCGGGTCCTCAAAACTGAAATTTCCATAAATATCGACGATGAAACGCAGAAAATCAAAAAATCTTTTTCATACAAAAATGAGGGCTTTCGGCCTATTTTGCGTTGCAGAATCGATACCGACGGGTCCCGGGTCCTCGAAATCGATATTTGTCAAAATATCCAAGGTGAAATGCAGAAAATGACGAACGGATTTCCGATCAAAAATGCGGATTTCCTTCTCTGATTTCCGACTCAGACTTGATCCAGACAGGTCCAGGGTGCTCGAAATGAAAATTCCCGAAAATATCGATGGTCAGACGCGAGATATGATAGAATTTTCTTCCATCAAAAAAGTCGGTTCTTCGGTGTAATTTTTGATGCAGAATCGATTCTGACAGGTCCCGGGTCCACAAAATCGATATTTGTAGAAATATCCAAGGTGAAATGCAGAAAATGACGAACGGATTTCCGATCAAAAATGCGGATTTCCTTTTGTGATTTCCGACTCAGACTTGATCCAGACAGGTCCAGGGTGCTCGAAATTAAAATGCTCAAAAATATCGATGGTCAGACGCGAGATATGATAGAATTTTCTTTCAACGGAAAAATCGGTTTTTCGGTGTCATTTCCGATGCAGAATCGTTACTGACGGGTCCCGGGTCCTCAAAATCGATTTTTTTCGAAATATCCGAGGTGAAATGCCGAAAATGACAAAAAGATTTGAGATCGAAGATGGAGGGTTTGTTGTGTGATTTCCGACTCAGACTCGAGCCAGACAGTGCTGAGGTCCTGAAAATTGAAATTCTCAGAAATATCGACGGTCAGACGCGAAAAATGATAGAATTTCTTGCGATCGAAGAAATCGGTTTTTTGTTTTCATTTTTGATGCAGAACCGATTCTGACAGGTCGCGGGTCCTCAAAACTGAAATTTCCAGAAATATCGACGATGAAACGCAGAAAATCAAAAAATCTTTTTCATACAAAAATGAGGGCTTTCGGCCTATTTTGCGTTGCAGAATCGATACCGACGGGTCCCGGGTCCTCAAAATCGATATTTGTCAAAATATCCAAGGTGAACTGCAGAAAATGACGAACGGATTTCCGATCAAAAATGCGGATTTCCTTTTGTGATTTCCGACTCAGACTTGATCCAGACAGGTCCAGGGTGCTCGAAATTAAAATTCTCAAAAATATCGATGGTCAGACGCGAGATATGATAGAATTTTCTTTCAACGGAAAAGTCGGTTTTTCGGTGTCATTTCCGATGCAGAATCGTTACTGACGGGTCCCGGGTCCTCAAAACCGATATTTGTAGAAATATCCAAGGTGAAATGCAGAAAATGACAAAAAGGTATCCTATCAAAAATGCGGGTTTTCTTGTGTGATTTTCGACTCAGACTTGATCCAGACAGGTCCAGCGTCCTCAAAATTGGAAGTTGCAGAGATATCGACGGTCAGACGCGAGAAAAAATAGAATTTTCTTCCATCGAAAAAATCGAATCTTCGGTGTGATTCCAATTTCAGAATCGATTCTGTTAGGTCCCGGGTCTATAAAACCCAAATCCCTATGAATATCGACGGTCAGACGCGACAAATGACAGAATTTTCTCTCAACGAAGAAATCGGTTTTTCGGTGTCACTTCTGATGCAGAATCGTTACTGACAGGTCCCGAGTCCTTAAAATCGATATTTGTTCAAATATTCAAGGTGAAATGCAGGAAATGACAAAAAGATTTGAGATCGAAGATGGAGGGTTTCTTGTGTAATTTCCGACTCAGACTCGAGCCAGACAGTGCTGGGGTCCTGAAAATTGAAATTCTCAGAAATATCGACGGTCAGACGCGAAAAATGATAGAATTTCTTGCGGTTGAAGAAATCGGTTTTTTGTTTTCATTTTTGATGCAGAACCGGTTCTGACAGGTCGCGGGTCCTCAAAACTGAAATTTCCAGAAATATCGACGATGAAACGCAGTGAAACAAAAAATATTTTTTATTGAAAAATGAGGGCTTCTGGCCTATTTTCGTTGCAGAATCGATGCCGACGGGTCCCGGTTCCTCGAAATCGATATTTGTTCGAATATCTAAAGTGAAATGCAGAAAATGACGAACGGATTTCCGATCAAAAATGCGGATTTGCTTTTGTGATTTCCGACTCAGACTTGATCCAGACAGGTCCAGGGTGCTCGAAATTAAAATTCCCAAAAATATCGATGGTCAGACGCGAGATATGATAGAATTTTCTTTCATCGAAAAAGTCGGTTCTTCGGCTTAATTTTTGATGTCGAATCGATTCTGACAGGTCCCGGGTCCTCAAAACTGGAATTACCATGAATATCGACGATGAAATGCCGAGAAAAAAACATATTATCCATCGAAAAATTAGGGCTTTCGGCCTATTTTCCGTTGCAGAATCGATGCTGACGGGTGCCGGGTCCTCGAAATCGATGTTTGTTCAAATATCTAAGGCCAAATGCAGAAAATGACAAAAAAATTTCCTATCAAAAATGCGGGTTTTCTTGTGTGATTTGCGACTCAGGCTCGTTTCAGACAGGTCCAGGGTCCTGAAAATTGAAAGTTTCAGAAATATCGACGGTCAGACGCAAGAAATAATAGAATTTTCTTTCATCGAAAAAATCGGTTTTCCGGTGTCATGTCTGATGCAGAATCGTTTCTGACAGGTCCCGGGTCCACAAAATCGATATTTGCAGAAATATCCAAGGTGAAATGCACAAAATGACAGAAAGGTTTCCTATCAAAAATGCGGGTTTTCTTGTGTGATTTTCGACTCAGACTCGATCCAGACAGGTCCAGCGTCCTGAAAATTGGAAGTTGCAGAGATATCGTCGGTCAGACGCAAGAAATAATAAAATTTTCTTTCATCGAAAAAATCGGTTTTCCGGTGTCATGTCTGATGCAGAATCGTTTCTGACAGGTCCCGGGTCCACAAAATCGATATTTGCAGAAATATCCAAGGTGAAATGCACAAAATGACAGAAAGGTTTCCTATCAAAAATGCGGGTTTTCTTGTGTGATTTTCGACTCAGACTCGATCCAGACAGGTCCAGCGTCCTGAAAATTGGAAGTTGCAGAGATATCGACGGTCAGACGCGAGAAAAAATAGAATTTTCGTTCATCGAAAAAATCGGTTTTTCGGTGTGATTCCAATTCCAGAATTGATTCTGTTATGTCCCGGGTTCATAAAACCCAAATCCCTACTAATATCGACGGTCAGACGCGACAAATGATAGAATTTTCTTTCATCGAAAAAATCGGTTTTTCGATGTCATTTCTGATGCAGAATCGTTACTGACGGGTCTCGGGTCCTCAAAATCGATATTTGTCGAAATATCCAAGGTGAAATGCGGAAAATGACAAAAAGATTTGAGATCGAAGATGGAGGGTTTCTTGTGTGATTTCCGACTCAGACTCGAGCCAGACAGTGCTAGGGTCCTGAAAACTGAAATTCTCAGAAATATCGACGGTCAGACGCGAAAAATGATGGAATTTCTCGCGGTCAAAGAAATCGGTGTTTTGGTGTTATTTTTGATGCAGAACCGATTCTGACAGGTCGCGGGTCCTCAAAACTGAAATTTCCAGAAATATCGACGATGAAACGCAGTTAAACAAAAAATATTTTTCATTGAAAAATGAGCGCGTCTGGCCTATTTTCCGTTGCAGAATCGATGCCGACGGGTCCCGGTTCCTCGAAATCGATATTCGTTCAAATATCTAAGGTGAAATGCAGGAAATCACAAAAAGATTTCCTATCAAAAATGCGGGTTTTCTTGTGTGATTTCCGACTCAGACTCGATCCAGACAGGTCCAGGGTCCTGAAAATTGGAAGATTCAGAAATATCGACGGTCAGACGCAAGAAATAATAGAATTTTCTTCCATCGAAAAAATCGGTTTTTCGGTGTCATTTCCGATGCAGAATCGTTTCTGACAGGTCCCGGGTCCACAAAATCTATATTTGTAGAAATATCCAAGGTAAAATGCAGAAAATGACGAACGGATTTCCGATCAAAAATGCGGATTTCCTTTTGTGATTTCCGACTCAGACTTGATCCAGACAGGTCCAGGGTGCTCGAAATTAAAAGGCTCAAAAATATCGATGGTCAGACGCGAGATATGATAGAATTTTCTTTCAACGGAAAAATCGGTTTTTCGGTGTCATTTCCGATGCAGAATCGTTACTGACGGGTCCCGGTTCCTCAAAATCGATTTTTTTCGAAATATCCAAGGTGAAATGCCGAAAATGACAAAAAGATTTGAGATCGAAGATGGAGGGTTTGTTGTGTGATTTCCGACTCAGACTCGAGCCAGACAGTGCTGAGGTCCTGAAAATTGAAATTCTCAGAAATATCGACGGTCAGACGCGAAAAATGATAGAATTTCTTGCGGTCGAAGAAATCGGTTTTTTGTTTTCATTTTTGATGCAGAACCGATTCTGACAGGTCGCGGGTCCTCAAAACTGAAATTTCCAGAAATATCGACGATGGAACGCAGTGAAACAAAAAATATTTTTTATTGAAAAATGAGGGCTTCTGGCCTATTTTCCGTTGCAGAATCGATGCCGACGGGTCCCGGTTCCTCGAAATCGATATTTGTTTAAATATCCAAAGTGAAATGCAGAAAATGACGAACGGATTTCCGATCAAAAATGCGGATTTCCTTCTGTGATTTCCGACTCAGATTTGATTCAGACAGGTCCTGGGTGCTCGAAATTAAAATTCCCAAAAATATCGATGGTCAGACGCGAGATATGATAGAATTTTCTTTCATCGGAAAAGTCGGTTCTTCGGTGTAATTTTTGATGCTGAATCGATTCTGACAGGTCCCGGGTCCTCAAAACTGAAATTTTCATGAATATCGACGATGAAATGCCGAGAAAAAAATATATTATCGATCGAAAAATTACGGCTTTCGGCCTATTTTCCGTTGCAGAATCGAAGCTGACGGGTCCCGGGTCCTCGAAATCGATATTCGTTCAAATATCTAAGGTGAAATGCAGGAAATCACAAAAAGATTTCCTATCAAAGATGCGGGTTTTCTTGTGTGATTTCCGACTCAGACTCGATCCAGACAGGTCCAGGGTCCTGAAAATTGGAAGATTTAGGAATATCGACGGTCAGACGCAAGAAATAATAGAATTTTCTTTCATCGAAAAAATCGGTTTTCCGGTGTCATTTCTGATGCAGAATCGTTTCTGATAGGTCCCGGGTCCACAAAATCGATATTCGCAAAAATATCCAAGGTGAAATGCAGAAAATGACAAAAAGGTTTCCTATCAAAAATGCGGGTTTTCTTGTGTGATTTTCGAGTCAGACTCGATCCAGACAGGTCCAGCGTCCTGGAAATTGAAAGTTGCAGAGATATCGACGGTCAGACGCGAGAAAAGATAGAATTTTCTTCCATCGAAAAAATCGGATTTTCGGTGTGATTCCAATTCCAGAATCGATTCTGTTAGGTCCCGGGTCCATAAAACCCAAATCCCTACGAATATCGACGGTCAGACGCGACAAATGACAGAATTTTCTCTCAACGAGAAAATCGGTTTTTCGGTGTCATTTCTGATGCAGAATCGTTACTGACAGGTCCCGGGTCCTTAAAATCGATATTTGTTGAAATATTTCAGGTGAAATGCAGAAAATGACAAAAAGATTTGAGATCGAAGATGGAGGGTTTCTTGAGTGATTTCCGACTCAGACTCGAGCCAGACAGTGCTGGGGTCCTGAAAATTGAAATTCTCACAAATATCGACGGTCAGACGCGAAAAATGATAGAATTTCTCGCGGTCGAAGAAATCGGTGTTTTGGTGTTATTTTTGATGCAGAACCGATTCTGACAGGTCGCGGGTCCTCAAAACTGAAATTTCCAGAAATATCGACGATGAAACGCAGAAAATCAAAAAATCTTTTTCATACATAAATGAGGGCTTTCGGCCTATTTTGCGTTGCAGATTCGATACCGACGGGTCCCGGGTCCTCAAAATCGATATTTGTCAAAATATCCAAGGTGAAATGCAGAAAATGACGAACGGATTTCCGATCAAAAATGCGGATTTCCTTTTGTGATTTCCGACTCAGACTTGATCCAGACAGGTCCAGGGTGCTCGAAATTCAAATTCTCAAAAATATCGACGGTCAGACGCGACAAATGACAGAATTTTCTCTCAACGAGAAAATCGGTTTTTCGGTGTCATTTCCGATGCAGAATCGTTACTGACGGGTCCCGGGTCCTCAAAACCGATATTTGTAGAAATATCCAAGGTGAAATGCAGAAAATGACAAAAAGGTATCCTATCAAAAATGCGGGTTTTCTTGTGTGATTTTCGACTCAGACTTGATCCAGACAGGTCCAGCGTCCTCAAAATTGGAAGTTGCAGAGATATCGACGGTCAGACGCGAGAAAAAATAGAATTTTCTTCCATCGAAAAAATCGAATCTTCGGTGTGATTCCAATTTCAGAATCGATTCTGTTAGGTCCCGGGTCTATAAAACCCAAATCCCTATGAATATCGACGGTCAGACGCGACAAATGACAGAATTTTCTCTCAACGAAGAAATCGGTTTTTCGGTGTCACTTCTGATGCAGAATCGTTACTGACAGGTCCCGAGTCCTTAAAATCGATATTTGTTCAAATATTCAAGGTGAAATGCAGGAAATGACAAAAAGATTTGAGATCGAAGATGGAGGGTTTCTTGTGTAATTTCCGACTCAGACTCGAGCCAGACAGTGCTGGGGTCCTGAAAATTGAAATTCTCAGAAATATCGACGGTCAGACGCGAAAAATGATAGAATTTCTTGCGGTTGAAGAAATCGGTTTTTTGTTTTCATTTTTGATGCAGAACCGGTTCTGACAGGTCCCGGGTCCTCAAAACTGAAATTTCCAGAAATATCGACGATGAAACGCAGTGAAACAAAGAATATTTTTTATTGAAAAATGAGGGCTTCTGGCCTATTTTCGTTGCAGAATCGATGCCGACGGGTCCCGGTTCCTCGAAATCGATATTTGTTCGAATATCTAAAGTGAAATGCAGAAAATGACGAACGGATTTCCGATCAAAAATGCGGATTTGCTTTTGTGATTTCCGACTCAGACTTGATCCAGACAGGTCCAGGGTGCTCGAAATTAAAATTCCCAAAAATATCGATGGTCAGACGCGAGATATGATAGAATTTTCTTTCATCGAAAAAGTCGGTTCTTCGGCTTACTTTTTGATGTCGAATCGATTCTGACAGGTCCCGGGTCCTCAAAACTGGAATTACCATGAATATCGACGATGAAATGCCGAGAAAAAAACATATTATCCATCGAAAAATTAGGGCTTTCGGCCTATTTTCCGTTGCAGAATCGATGCTGACGGGTGCCGGGTCCTCGAAATCGATGTTTGTTCAAATATCTAAGGCCAAATGCAGAAAATGACAAAAAAATTTCCTATCAAAAATGCGGGTTTTCTTGTGTGATTTGCGACTCAGGCTCGTTTCAGACAGGTCCAGGGTCCTGAAAATTGAAAGTTTCAGAAATATCGACGGTCAGACGCAAGAAATAATAGAATTTTCTTTCATCGAAAAAATCGGTTTTCCGGTGTCATGTCTGATGCAGAATCGTTTCTGACAGGTCCCGGGTCCACAAAATCGATATTTGCAGAAATATCCAAGGTGAAATGCACAAAATGACAGAAAGGTTTCCTATCAAAAATGCGGGTTTTCTTGTGTGATTTTCGACTCAGACTCGATCCAGACAGGTCCAGCGTCCTGAAAATTGGAAGTTGCAGAGATATCGTCGGTCAGACGCAAGAAATAATAAAATTTTCTTTCATCGAAAAAATCGGTTTTCCGGTGTCATGTCTGATGCAGAATCGTTTCTGACAGGTCCCGGGTCCACAAAATCGATATTTGCAGAAATATCCAAGGTGAAATGCACAAAATGACAGAAAGGTTTCCTATCAAAAATGCGGGTTTTCTTGTGTGATTTTCGACTCAGACTCGATCCAGACAGGTCCAGCGTCCTGAAAATTGGAAGTTGCAGAGATATCGACGGTCAGACGCGAGAAAAAATAGAATTTTCGTTCATCGAAAAAATCGGTTTTTCGGTGTGATTCCAATTCCAGAATTGATTCTGTTATGTCCCGGGTTCATGAAACCCAAATCCCTACTAATATCGACGGTCAGACGCGACAAATGATAGAATTTTCTTTCATCGAAAAAATCGGTTTTTCGATGTCATTTCTGATGCAGAATCGTTACTGACGGGTCTCGGGTCCTCAAAATCGATATTTGTCGAAATATCCAAGGTGAAATGCGGAAAATGACAAAAAGATTTGAGATCGAAGATGGAGGGTTTCTTGTGTGATTTCCGACTCAGACTCGAGCCAGACAGTGCTAGGGTCCTGAAAACTGAAATTCTCAGAAATATCGACGGTCAGACGCGAAAAATGATGGAATTTCTCGCGGTCAAAGAAATCGGTGTTTTGGTGTTATTTTTGATGCAGAACCGATTCTGACAGGTCGCGGGTCCTCAAAACTGAAATTTCCAGAAATATCGACGATGAAACGCAGTGAAACAAAAAATATTTTTCATTGAAAAATGAGCGCGTCTGGCCTATTTTCCGTTGCAGAATCGATGCCGACGGGTCCCGGTTCCTCGAAATCGATATTCGTTCAAATATCTAAGGTGAAATGCAGGAAATCACAAAAAGATTTCCTATCAAAAATGCGGGTTTTCTTGTGTGATTTCCGACTCAGACTCGATCCAGACAGGTCCAGGGTCCTGAAAATTGGAAGATTCAGAAATATCGACGGTCAGACGCAAGAAATAATAGAATTTTCTTCCATCGAAAAAATCGGTTTTTCGGTGTCATTTCCGATGCAGAATCGTTCCTGACAGGTCCCGGGTCCACAAAATCTATATTTGTAGAAATATCCAAGGTAAAATGCAGAAAATGACGAACGGATTTCCGATCAAAAATGCGGATTTCCTTTTGTGATTTCCGACTCAGACTTGATCCAGACAGGTCCAGGGTGCTCGAAATTAAAAGGCTCAAAAATATCGATGCTCAGACGCGAGATATGATAGAATTTTCTTTCAACGGAAAAATCGGTTTTTCGGTGTCATTTCCGATGCAGAATCGTTACTGACGGGTCCCGGGTCCTCAAAATCGATTTTTTTCGAAATATCCAAGGTGAAATGCCGAAAATGACAAAAAGATTTGAGATCGAAGATGGAGGGTTTGTTGTGTGATTTCCGACTCAGACTCGAGCCAGACAGTGCTGAGGTCCTGAAAATTGAAATTCTCAGAAATATCGACGGTCAGACGCGAAAAATGATAGAATTTCTTGCGGTCGAAGAAATCGGTTTTTTGTTTTCATTTTTGATGCAGAACCGATTCTGACAGGTCGCGGGTCCTCAAAACTGAAATTTCCAGAAATATCGACGATGGAACGCAGTGAAACAAAAAATATTTTTTATTGAAAAATGAGGGCTTCTGGCCTATTTTCCGTTGCAGAATCGATGCCGACGGGTCCCGGTTCCTCGAAATCGATATTTGTTTAAATATCCAAAGTGAAATGCAGAAAATGACGAACGGATTTCCGATCAAAAATGCGGATTTCCTTCTGTGATTTCCGACTCAGATTTGATTCAGACAGGTCCTGGGTGCTCGAAATTAAAATTCCCAAAAATATCGATGGTCAGACGCGAGATATGATAGAATTTTCTTTCATCGGAAAAGTCGGTTCTTCGGTGTAATTTTTGATGCTGAATCGATTCTGACAGGTCCCGGGTCCTCAAAACTGAAATTTTCATGAATATCGACGATGAAATGCCGAGAAAAAAATATATTATCGATCGAAAAATTACGGCTTTCGGCCTATTTTCCGTTGCAGAATCGATGCTGACGGGTCCCGGGTCCTCGAAATCGATATTCGTTCAAATATCTAAGGTGAAATGCAGGAAATCACAAAAAGATTTCCTATCAAAGATGCGGGTTTTCTTGTGTGATTTCCGACTCAGACTCGATCCAGACAGGTCCAGGGTCCTGAAAATTGGAAGATTTAGGAATATCGACGGTCAGACGCAAGAAATAATAGAATTTTCTTTCATCGAAAAAATCGGTTTTCCGGTGTCATTTCTGATGCAGAATCGTTTCTGATAGGTCCCGGGTCCACAAAATCGATATTCGCAAAAATATCCAAGGTGAAATGCAGAAAATGACAAAAAGGTTTCCTATCAAAAATGCGGGTTTTCTTGTGTGATTTTCGAGTCAGACTCGATCCAGACAGGTCCAGCGTCCTGGAAATTGAAAGTTGCAGAGATATCGACGGTCAGACGCGAAAAATGATAGAATTTCTTGCGGTCGAAGAAATCGGTTTTTTGTTTTCATTTTTGATGCAGAACCGATTCTGACAGGTCGCGGGTCCTCAAAACTGAAATTTCCAGAAATATCGACGATGAAACGCAGTGAAACAAAAAATATTTTTCATTGAAAAATGAGCGCGTCTGGCCTATTTTCCGTTGCAGAATCGATGCCGACGGGTCCCGGTTCCTCGAAATCGATATTCGTTCAAATATCTAAGGTGAAATGCAGGAAATCACAAAAAGATTTCCTATCAAAAATGCGGGTTTTCTTGTGTGATTTCCGACTCAGACTCGATCCAGACAGGTCCAGGGTCCTGAAAATTGGAAGATTCAGAAATATCGACGGTCAGACGCAAGAAATAATAGAATTTTCTTCCATCGAAAAAATCGGTTTTTCGGTGTCATTTCCGATGCAGAATCGTTTCTGACAGGTCCCGGGTCCACAAAATCGATATTTGTAGAAATATCCAAGGTGAAATGCAGAAAATGACGAACGGATTTCCGATCAAAAATGCGGATTTCCTTTTGTGATTTCCGACTCAGACTTGATCCAGACAGGTCCAGGGTGCTCGAAATCAAAATGCTCAAAAATATCGATGGTCAGACGCGAGATATGATAGAATTTTCTTTCAACGGAAAAATCGGTTTTTCGGTGTCATTTCCGATGCAGAATCGTTACTGACGGGTCCCGGGTCCTCAAAATCGATTTTTTTCGAAATATCCAAGGTGAAATGCCGAAAATGACAAAAAGATTTGAGATCGAAGATGGAGGGTTTGTTGTGTGATTTCCGACTCAGACTCGAGCCAGACAGTGCTGAGGTCCTGAAAATTGAAATTCTCAGAAATATCGACGGTCAGAAGCGAAAAATGATGGAATTTCTCGCGGTCAAAGAAATCGGTGTTTTGGTGTTATTTTTGATGCAGAACCGATTCTGACAGGTCGCGGGTCCTCAAAACTGAAATTTCCAGAAATATCGACGATGAAACGAAGTGAAACAAAAAATATTTTTCATTGGAAAATGAGGGCTTCTGGCCTATTTTTCGTTGCAGAATCGATGCCGACGGGTCCCGGTTCCTCGAAATCGATATTTGTTTGAATATCCAAAGTGAAATGCAGAAAATGACGAACGGATTTCCGATCAAAAATGCGGATTTGCTCTTGTGATTTCCGACTCAGACTTGATCCAGACGGATCCAGGGTGCTCGAAATTAAAATTCCCAAAAATATCGATGATCAGACGCGAGATATGATAGAATTTTCTTTCATCGAAAAAGTCGGTTCTTCGGCTTAATTTTTGATGTCGAATCGATTCTGACAGGTCCCGGGTCCTCAAAACTGAAATTTCCATGAATATCGACGATGAAATGCCGAGAAAAAAACATATTATCCATCGAAAAATTAGGGCTTTCGGCCTATTTTCCGTTGCAGAATCGATGCTGACGGGTGCCGGGTCCTCGAAATCGATGTTTGTTCAAATATCTAAGGTGAAATGCAGAAAATGACAAAAAAATTTTCTATTAAAAATGCGGGTTTTCTTGTGTGATTTGCGACTCAGGCTCGTTTCAGACAGGTCCAGGGTCCTGAAAATTGAAAGTTTCAGAAATATCGACGGTCAGACGCAAGAAATAATAGAATTTTCTTTCATCGAAAAAATCGGTTTTCCGGTGTCATGTCTGATGCAGAATCGTTTCTGACAGGTCCCGGGTCCACGGAATCGATATTTGCAGAAATATCCAAGGTGAAATGCACAAAATGACGGAAAGGTTTCCTATCAAAAATGCGGGTTTTCTTGTGTGATTTTCGACTCAGACTCGATCCAGACAGGTCCAGCGTCCTGAAAATTGGAAGTTGCAGAGATATCGTCGGTCAGACGCAAGAAATAATAGAATTTTCTGTCATCGAAAAAATCGGTTTTCCGGTGTCATTTCTGATGCAGAATCGTTTCTGATAGGTCCCGGGTCCACAAAATCGATATTCGCAAAAATATCCAAGGTGAAATGCAGAAAATGACAAAAAGGTTTCCTATCAAAAATGCGGGTTTTCTTGTGTGATTTTCGAGTCAGACTCGATCCAGACAGGTCCAGCGTCCTGGAAATTGAAAGTTGCAGAGATATCGACGGTCAGACGCGAGAAAAGATAGAATTTTCTTCCATCGAAAAAATCGGAATTTCGGTGTGATTCCAATTCCAGAATCGATTCTGTTAGGTCCCGGATCCATAAAACCCAAATCCCTACGAATATCGACGGTCAGACGCGACAAATGACAGAATTTTCTCTCAACGAGAAAATCGGTTTTTCGGTGTCATTTCTGATGCAGAATCGTTACTGACAGGTCCCGGGTCCTTAAAATCGATATTTGTTGAAATATTTCAGGTGAAATGCAGAAAATGACAAAAAGATTTGAGATCGAAGATGGAGGGTTTCTTGAGTGATTTCCGACTCAGACTCGAGCCAGACAGTGCTGGGGTCCTGAAAATTGAAATTCTCACAAATATCGACGGTCAGACGCGAAAAATGATAGAATTTCTCGCGGTCGAAGAAATCGGTGTTTTGGTGTTATTTTTGATGCAGAACCGATTCTGACAGGTCGCGGGTCTTCAAAACTGAAATTTCCAGAAATATCGACGATGAAACGCAGAAAATCAAAAAATCTTTTTCATACATAAATGAGGGCTTTCGGCCTATTTTGCGTTGCAGATTCGATACCGACGGGTCCCGGGTCCTCAAAATCGATATTTGTCAGAATATCCAAGGTGAAATGCAGAAAATGACGAACGGATTTCCGATCAAAAATGCGGATTTCCTTTTGTGATTTCCGACTCAGACTTGATCCAGACAGGTCCAGGGTGATCGAAATTCAAATTCTCAAAAATATCGATGGTCAGACGCGAGATATGATAGAATTTTCTTTCAACGGGAAAGTCGGTTTTTCGGTGTCATTTCCGATGCAGAATCGTTACTGACGGGTCCCGGGTCCTCAAAATCGATTTTTGTCGAAATATCCAAGGTGAAATGCAGAAAATGACAAAAAGATTTGAGATCGAAGATGGAGGGTTTGTGGTGTGATTTCCGACTCAGACTCGAGCCAGACAGTGCTGAGGTCCTGAAAATTGAAATTCTCAGAAATATCGACGGTCAGACGCGAAAAATGATAGAATTTCTTGCGGTCGAAGAAATCGGTTTTTTGTTTTCATTTTTGATGCAGAACCGATTCTGACAGGTCGCGGGTCCTCAAAACTGAAATTTCCAGAAATATCGACGATGGAACGCAGTGAAACAAAAAATATTTTTCATTGAAAAATGAGGGCTTCTGGCCTATTTTCCGTTGCAGAATCGATGCCGACGGGTCCCGGTTCCTCGAAATCGATATTTGTTTAAATATCCAAAGTGAAATGCAGAAAATGACGAACGGATTTCCGATCAAGAATGCGGATTTGCCACTGTGATTTCCGACTCAGATTTGATTCAGACAGGTCCTGGGTGCTCGAAATTAAAATTCCCAAAAATATCGATGGTCAGACGCGAGATATGATAGAATTTTCTTTCATCGGAAAAGTCGGTTCTTCGGTGTAATTTTTGATGCTGAATCGATTCTGACAGGTCCCGGGTCCTCAAAACTGAAATTTTCATGAATATCGACGATGAAATGCCGAGAAAAAAATATATTATCGATCGAAAAATTACGGCTTTCGGCCTATTTTCCGTTGCAGAATCGATGCTGACGGGTCCCGGGTCCTCGAAATCGATATTCGTTCAAATATCTAAGGTGAAATGCAGGAAATCACAAAAAGATTTCCTATCAAAGATGCGGGTTTTCTTGTGTGATTTCCGACTCAGACTCGATCCAGACAGGTCCAGGGTCCTGAAAATTGGAAGATTTAGGAATATCGACGGTCAGACGCAAGAAATAATAGAATTTCCTTCCATCGAAAAAATCGGTTTTTCGGTGTCATTTCCGATGCAGAATCGTTTCTGACAGGTCCCGGGTCCACAAAATCGATATTTGTAAAAATATCCAAGGTGAAATGCAGAAAATGACAAAAAGGTATCCTATCAACAATGCGGGTTTTCTTGTGTGATTTTCGACTCAGACTCGATCCAGACAGGTCCAGCGTCCTGAAAATTGGAAGTTGCAGAGACATCGACGGTCAGACGCGAGAAGGAATAGAATTTTCTTCCATCGAGAAAATCGGTTTTGCCGTGTGATTTCAATTCCAGAATCGATTCTGACAAGTCCCGGGTCCTTAAAACCCAAATCCCTACGAATATCGACGGTCAGACGCAAGAAATAATAGAATTTTCTTTCATCGAAAAAATCGGTTTTCCGGTGTCATGTCTGATGCAGAATCGTTTCTGACAGGTCCCGGGTCCACGAAATCGATATTTGCAGAAATATCCAAGGTGAAATGCACAAAATGACGGAAAGGTTTCCTATCAAAAATGCGGGTTTTCTTGTGTGATTTTCGACTCAGACTCGATCCAGACAGGTCCAGCGTCCTGAAAATTGGAAGTTGCAGAGATATCGTCGGTCAGACGCAAGAAATAATAGAATTTTCTGTCATCGAAAAAATCGGTTTTCCGGTGTCATTTCTGATGCAGAATCGTTTCTGATAGGTCCCGGGTCCACAAAATCGAGATTCGCAAAAATATCCAAGGTGAAATGCAGAAAATGACAAAAAGGTTTCCTATCAAAAATGCGGGTTTTCTTGTGTGATTTTCGAGTCAGACTCGATCCAGACAGGTCCAGCGTCCTGGAAATTGAAAGTTGCAGAGATATCGACGGTCAGACGCGAGAAAAGATAGAATTTTCTTCCATCGAAAAAATCGGATTTTCGGTGTGATTCCAATTCCAGAATCGATTCTGTTAGGTCCCGGGTCCATAAAACCCAAATCCCTACGAATATCGACGGTCAGACGCGACAAATGACAGAATTTTCTCTCAACGAGAAAATCGGTTTTTCGGTGTCATTTCTGATGCAGAATCGTTACTGACAGGTCCCGGGTCCTTGAAATCGATATTTGTTGAAATATTTCAGGTGAAATGCAGAAAATGACAAAAAGATTTGAGATCGAAGATGGAGGGTTTCTTGAGTGATTTCCGACTCAGACTCGAGCCAGACAGTGCTGGGGTCCTGAAAATTGAAATTCTCACAAATATCGACGGTCAGACGCGAAAAATGATAGAATTTCTCGCGGTCGAAGAAATCGGTGTTTTGGTGTTATTTTTGATGCAGAACCGATTCTGACAGGTCGCGGGTCCTCAAAACTGAAATTTCCAGAAATATCGACGATGAAACGCAGTGAAACAAAAAATATTTTTCATTGAAAAATGAGCGCGTCTGGCCTATTTTCCGTTGCAGGATCGATGCCGACGGGTCCCGGTTCCTCGAAATCGATATTCGTTCAAATATCTAAGGTGAAATGCAGGAAATCACAAAAAGATTTCCTATCAAAAATGCGGGTTTTCTTGTGTGATTTCCGACTCAGACTCGATCCAGACAGGTCCAGGGTCCTGAAAATTGGAAGATTCAGAAATATCGACGGTCAGACGCAAGAAATAATAGAATTTTCTTCCATCGAAAAAATCGGTTTTTCGGTTTCATTTCCGATGCAGAATCGTTTCTGACAGGTCCCGGGTCCACAAAATCGATATTTGTAGAAATATCCAAGGTGAAATGCAGAAAATGACGAACGGATTTCCGATCAAAAATGCGGATTTCCTTTTGTGATTTCCGACTCAGACTTGATCCAGACAGGTCCAGGGTGCTCGAAATTAAAAGGCTCAAAAATATCGATGGTCAGACGCGAGATATGATAGAATTTTCTTTCAACGGAAAAATCGGTTTTTCGGTGTCATTTCCGATGCAGAATCGTTACTGACGGGTCCCGGGTCCTCAAAATCGATTTTTTTCGAAATATCCAAGGTGAAATGCCGAAAATGACAAAAAGATTTGAGATCGAAGATGGAGGGTTTGTTGTGTGATTTCCGACTCAGACTCGAGCCAGACAGTGCTGAGGTCCTGAAAATTGAAATTCTCAGAAATATCGACGGTCAGACGCGAAAAATGATAGAATTTCTTGCGGTCGAAGAAATCGGTTTTTTGTTTTCATTTTTGATGCAGAACCGATTCTGACAGGTCGCGGGTCCTCAAAACTGAAATTTCCAGAAATATCGACGATGAAACGCAGAAAATCAAAAAATCTTTTTCATACATAAATGAGGGCTTTCGGCCTATTTTGCGTTGCAGAATCGATGCCGACGGGTCCCGGTTCCTCGAAATCGATATTTGTTTAAATATCCAAAGTGAAATGCAGAAAATGACGAACGGATTTCCGATCAAGAATGCGGATTTGCTTCTGTGATTTCCGACTCAGATTTGATTCAGACAGGTCCTGGGTGCTCGAAATTAAAATTCCCAAAAATATCGATGGTCAGACGCGAGATATGATAGAATTTTCTTTCATCGGAAAAGTCGGTTCTTCGGTGTAATTTTTGATGCTGAATCGATTCTGACAGGTCCCGGGTCCTCAAAACTGAAATTTTCATGAATATCGACGATGAAATGCCGAGAAAAAAATATATTATCGATCGAAAAATTACGGCTTTCGGCCTATTTTCCGTTGCAGAATCGATGCTGACGGGTCCCGGGTCCTCGAAATCGATATTCGTTCAAATATCTAAGGTGAAATGCAGGAAATCACAAAAAGATTTCCTATCAAAGATGCGGGTTTTCTTGTGTGATTTCCGACTCAGACTCGATCCAGACAGGTCCAGGGTCCTGAAAATTGGAAGATTTAGGAATATCGACGGTCAGACGCAAGAAATAATAGAATTTCCTTCCATCGAAAAAATCGGTTTTTCGGTGTCATTTCCGATGCAGAATCGTTTCTGACAGGTCCCGGGTCCACAAAATCGATATTTGTAGAAATATCCAAGGTGAAATGCAGAAAATGACAAAAAGGTATCCTATCAACAATGCGGGTTTTCTTGTGTGATTTTCGACTCAGACTCGATCCAGACAGGTCCAGCGTCCTGAAGATTGGAAGTTGCAGAGACATCGACGGTCAGACGCGAGAAGGAATAGAATTTTCTTTCATCGAGAAAATCGGTTTTGCCGTGTGATTTCAATTCCAGAATCGATTCTGACAAGTCCCGGGTCCTTAAAACCCAAATCCCTACGAATATCGACGGTCAGACGCGACAAATGATAGAATTTTCTTTCAACGAAAACATCGGTTTTTCGGTGTCATTTCTGATGCAGAATCGTTACTGACGGGTCCCGGGTCCTCAAAATCGATTTTTTTCGAAATATCCAAGGTGAAATGCCGAAAATGACAAAAAGATTTGAGATCGAAGATGGAGGGTTTGTTGTGTGATTTCCGACTCAGACTCGAGCCAGACAGTGCTGAGGTCCTGAAAATTGAAATTCTCAGAAATATCGACGGTCAGACGCGAAAAATGATAGAATTTCTTGCGGTCGAAGAAATCGGTTTTTTGTTTTCATTTTTGATGCAGAACCGATTCTGACAGGTCGCGAGTCCTCAAATCTGAAATTTCCAGAAATATCGACGATGAAACGAAGTGAAACAAAAAATATTTTTCATTGGAAAATGAGGGCTTCTGGCCTATTTTTCGTTGCAGAATCGATGCCGACGGGTCCCGGTTCCTCGAAATCGATATTTGTTTGAATATCCAAAGTGAAATGCAGAAAATCACGAACGGATTTCCGATCAAAAATGCGGATTTGCTTTTGTGATTTCCGACTCAGACTTGATCCAGACGGATCCAGGGTGCTCGAAATTAAAATTCCCAAAAATATCGATGGTCAGACGCGAGATATGATAGAATTTTCTTTCATCGAAAAAGTCGGTTCTTCGGCTTAATTTTTGATGTCGAATCGATTCTGACAGGTCCCGCGTCCTCAAAACTGAAATTTCCAGAAATATCGACGATGAAACGCAGTGAAACAAAAAATATTTTTCATTGAAAAATGAGCGCGTCTGGCCTATTTTCCGTTGCAGGATCGATGCCGACGGGTCCCGGTTCCTCGAAATCGATATTCGTTCAAATATCTAAGGTGAAATGCAGGAAATCACAAAAAGATTTCCTATCAAAAATGCGGGTTTTCTTGTGTGATTTCCGACTCAGACTCGATCCAGACAGGTCCAGGGTCCTGAAAATTGGAAGATTCAGAAATATCGACGGTCAGACGCAAGAAATAATAGAATTTTCTTCCATCGAAAAAATCGGTTTTTCGGTGTCATTTCCGATGCAGAATCGTTTCTGACAGGTCCCGGGTCCACAAAATCGATATTTGTAGAAATATCCAAGGTGAAATGCAGAAAATGACGAACGGATTTCCGATCAAAAATGCGGATTTCCTTTTGTGATTTCCGACTCAGACTTGATCCAGACAGGTCCAGGGTGCTCGTAATTAAAAGGCTCAAAAATATCGATGGTCAGACGCGAGATATGATAGAATTTTCTTTCAACGGAAAAATCGGTTTTTCGGTGTCATTTCCGATGCAGAATCGTTACTGACGGGTCCCGGGTCCTCAAAATCGATTTTTTTCGAAATATCCAAGGTGAAATGCCGAAAATGACAAAAAGATTTGAGATCGAAGATGGAGGGTTTGTTGTGTGATTTCCGACTCAGACTCGAGCCAGACAGTGCTGAGGTCCTGAAAATTGAAATTCTCAGAAATATCGACGGTCAGACGCGAAAAATGATAGAATTTCTTGCGGTCGAAGAAATCGGTTTTTTGTTTTCATTTTTGATGCAGAACCGATTCTGACAGGTCGCGGGTCCTCAAAACTGAAATTTCCAGAAATATCGACGATGGAACGCAGTGAAACAAAAAATATTTTTTATTGAAAAATGAGGGCTTCTGGCCTATTTTCCGTTGCAGAATCGATGCCGACGGGTCCCGGTTCCTCGAAATCGATATTTGTTTAAATATCCAAAGTGAAATGCAGAAAATGACGAACGGATTTCCGATCAAGAATGCGGATTTGCTTCTGTGATTTCCGACTCAGATTTGATTCAGACAGGTCCTGGGTGCTCGAAATTAAAATTCCCAAAAATATCGATGGTCAGACGCGAGATATGATAGAATTTTCTTTCATCGGAAAAGTCGGTTCTTCGGTGTAATTTTTTGATGCTGAATCGATTCTGACAGGTCCCGGGTCCTCAAAACTGAAATTTTCATGAATATCGACGATGAAATGCCGAGAAAAAAATATATTATCGATCGAAAAATTACGGCTTTCGGCCTATTTTCCGTTGCAGAATCGATGCTGACGGGTCCCGGGTCCTCGAAATCGATATTCGTTCAAATATCTAAGGTGAAATGCAGGAAATCACAAAAAGATTTCCTATCAAAGATGCGGGTTTTCTTGTGTGATTTCCGACTCAGACTCGATCCAGACAGGTCCAGGGTCCTGAAAATTGGAAGATTTAGGAATATCGACGGTCAGACGCAAGAAATAATAGAATTTCCTTCCATCGAAAAAATCGGTTTTTCGGTGTCATTTCCGATGCAGAATCGTTTCTGACAGGTCCCGGGTCCACAAAATCGATATTTGTAGAAATATCCAAGGTGAAATGCAGAAAATGACAAAAAGGTATCCTATCAACAATGCGGGTTTTCTTGTGTGATTTTCGACTCAGACTCGATCCAGACAGGTCCAGCGTCCTGAAAATTGGAAGTTGCAGAGACATCGACGGTCAGACGCGAGAAGGAATAGAATTTTCTTTCAACGAAAACATCGGTTTTTCGGTGTCATTTCTGATGCAGAATCGTTACTGACGGGTCCCGGGTCCTCAAAATCGATTTTTTTCGAAATATCCAAGGTGAAATGCCGAAAATGACAAAAAGATTTGAGATCGAAGATGGAGGGTTTGTTGTGTGATTTCCGACTCAGACTCGAGCCAGACAGTGCTGAGGTCCTGAAAATTGAAATTCTCAGAAATATCGACGGTCAGACGCGAAAAATGATAGAATTTCTTGCGGTCGAAGAAATCGGTTTTTTGTTTTCATTTTTGATGCAGAACCGATTCTGACAGGTCGCGAGTCCTCAAATCTGAAATTTCCAGAAATATCGACGATGAAACGAAGTGAAACAAAAAATATTTTTCATTGGAAAATGAGGGCTTCTGGCCTATTTTTCGTTGCAGAATCGATGCCGACGGGTCCCGGTTCCTCGAAATCGATATTTGTTTGAATATCCAAAGTGAAATGCAGAAAATCACGAACGGATTTCCGATCAAAAATGCGGATTTGCTTTTGTGATTTCCGACTCAGACTTGATCCAGACGGATCCAGGGTGCTCGAAATTAAAATTCCCAAAAATATCGATGGTCAGACGCGAGATATGATAGAATTTTCTTTCATCGAAAAAGTCGGTTCTTCGGCTTAATTTTTGATGTCGAATCGATTCTGACAGGTCCCGGGTCCTCAAAACTGAAATTTCCATGAATATCGACGATGAAATGCCGAGAAAAAAACATATTATCCATCGAAAAATTAGGGCTTTCGGCCTATTTTCCGTTGCAGAATCGATGCTGACGGGTGCCGGGTCCTCGAAATCGATGTTTGTTCAAATATCTAAGGTGAAATGCAGAAAATGACAAAAAAATTTTCTATCAAAAATGCGGGTTTTCTTGTGTGATTTGCGACTCAGGCTCGTTTCAGACAGGTCCAGGGTCCTGAAAATTGAAAGTTTCAGAAATATCGACGGTCAGACGCAAGAAATAATAGAATTTTCTTTCATCGAAAAAATCGGTTTTCCGGTGTCATGTCTGATGCAGAATCGTTTCTGACAGGTCCTGGGTCCACGAAATCGATATTTGCAGAAATATCCAAGGTGAAATGCACAAAATGACGGAAAGGTTTCCTATCAAAAATGCGGGTTTTCTTGTGTGATTTTCGACTCAGACTCGATCCAGACAGGTCCAGCGTCCTGAAAATTGGAAGTTGCAGAGATATCGTCGGTCAGACGCAAGAAATAATAGAATTTTCTGTCATCGAAGAAATCGGTTTTCCGGTGTCATTTCTGATGCAGAATCGTTTCTGATAGGTCCCGGGTCCACAAAATCGATATTCGCAAAAACATCCAAGGTGAAATGCAGAAAATGACAAAAAGGTTTCCTATCAAAAATGCGGGTTTTCTTGTGTGATTTTCGAGTCAGACTCGATCCAGACAGGTCCAGCGTCTTGGAAATTGAAAGTTGCAGAGATATCGACGGTCAGACGCGAGAAAAGATAGAATTTTCTTCCATCGAAAAAATCGGATTTTCGGTGTGATTCCAATTCCAGAATCGATTCTGTTAGGTCCCGGGTCCATAAAACCCAAATCCCTACGAATATCGACGGTCAGACGCGACAAATGACAGAATTTTCTCTCAACGAGAAAATCGGTTTTTCGGTGTCATTTCTGATGCAGAATCGTTACTGACAGGTCCCGGGTCCTTAAAATCGATATTTGTTGAAATATTTCAGGTGAAATGCAGAAAATGACAAAAAGATTTGAGATCGAAGATGGAGGGTTTCTTGAGTGATTTCCGACTCAGACTCGAGCCAGACAGTGCTGGGGTCCTGAAAATTGAAATTCTCACAAATATCGACGGTCAGACGCGAAAAATGATAGAATTTCTCGCGGTCGAAGAAATCGGTGTTTTGGTGTTATTTTTGATGCAGAACCGATTCTGACAGGTCGCGGGTCCTCAAAACTGAAATTTCCAGAAATATCGACGATGAAACGCAGAAAATCAAAAAATCTTTTTCATACATAAATGAGGGCTTTCGGCCTATTTTGCGTTGCAGATTCGATACCGACGGGTCCCGGGTCCTCAAAATCGATATTTGTCAAAATATCCAAGGTGAAATGCAGAAAATGACGAACGGATTTCCGATCAAAAATGCGGATTTCCTTTTGTGATTTCCGACTCAGACTTGATCCAGACAGGTCCAGGGTGCTCGAAATTCAAATTCTCAAAAATATCGATGGTCAGACGCGAGATATGATGGAATTTTCTTTCAACGGGAAAGTCGGTTTTTCGGTGTCATTTCCGATGCAGAATCGTTACTGACGGGTCCCGGGTCCTCAAAATCGATTTTTGTCGAAATATCCAAGGTGAAATGCAGAAAATGACAAAAAGATTTGAGATCGAAGATGGAGGGTTTGTGGTGTGATTTCCGACTCAGACTCGAGCCAGACAGTGCTGAGGTCCTGAAAATTGAAATTCTCAGAAATATCGACGGTCAGACGCGAAAAATGATAGAATTTCTTGCGGTCGAAGAAATCGGTTTTTTGTTTTCATTTTTGATGAAGAACCGATTCTGACAGGTCGCGAGTCCTCAAATCTGAAATTTCCAGAAATATCGACGATGAAACGAAGTGAAACAAAAAATATTTTTCATTGGAAAATGAGGGCTTCTGGCCTATTTTTCGTTGCAGAATCGATGCCGACGGGTCCCGGTTCCTCGAAATCGATATTTGTTTGAATATCCAAAGTGAAATGCAGAAAATCACGAACGGATTTCCGATCAAAAATGCGGATTTGCTTTTGTGATTTCCGACTCAGACTTGATCCAGACGGATCCAGGGTGCTCGAAATTAAAATTCCCAAAAATATCGATGGTCAGACGCGAGATATGATAGAATTTTCTTTCATCGAAAAAGTCGGTTCTTCGGCTTAATTTTTGATGTCGAATCGATTCTGACAGGTCCCGGGTCCTCAAAACTGAAATTTCCATGAATATCGACGATGAAATGCCGAGAAAAAAACATATTATCCATCGAAAAATTAGGGCTTTCGGCCTATTTTCCGTTGCAGAATCGATGCTGACGGGTGCCGGGTCCTCGAAATCGATGTTTGTTCAAATATCTAAGGTGAAATGCAGAAAATGACAAAAAAATTTTCTATCAAAAATGCGGGTTTTCTTGTGTGATTTGCGACTCAGGCTCGTTTCAGACAGGTCCAGGGTCCTGAAAATTGAAAGTTTCAGAAATATCGACGGTCAGACGCAAGAAATAATAGAATTTTCTTTCATCGAAAAAATCGGTTTTCCGGTGTCATGTCTGATGCAGAATCGTTTCTGACAGGTCCTGGGTCCACGAAATCGATATTTGCAGAAATATCCAAGGTGAAATGCACAAAATGACGGAAAGGTTTCCTATCAAAAATGCGGGTTTTCTTGTGTGATTTTCGACTCAGACTCGATCCAGACAGGTCCAGCGTCCTGAAAATTGGAAGTTGCAGAGATATCGTCGGTCAGACGCAAGAAATAATAGAATTTTCTGTCATCGAAAAAATCGGTTTTCCGGTGTCATTTCTGATGCAGAATCGTTTCTGATAGGTCCCGGGTCCACAAAATCGATATTCGCAAAAACATCCAAGGTGAAATGCAGAAAATGACAAAAAGGTTTCCTATCAAAAATGCGGGTTTTCTTGTGTGATTTTCGAGTCAGACTCGATCCAGACAGGTCCAGCGTCCTGGAAATTGAAAGTTGCAGAGATATCGACGGTCAGACGCGAGAAAAGATAGAATTTTCTTCCATCGAAAAAATCGGATTTTCGGTGTGATTGCAATTCCAGAATCGATTCTGTTAGGTCCCGGGTCCATAAAACCCAAATCCCTACGAATATCGACGGTCAGACGCGACAAATGACAGAATTTTCTCTCAACGAGAAAATCGGTTTTTCGGTGTCATTTCTGATGCAGAATCGTTACTGACAGGTCCCGGGTCCTTAAAATCGATATTTGTTGAAATATTTCAGGTGAAATGCAGAAAATGACAAAAAGATTTGAGATCGAAGATGGAGGGTTTCTTGAGTGATTTCCGACTCAGACTCGAGCCAGACAGTGCTGGGGTCCTGAAAATTGAAATTCTCACAAATATCGACGGTCAGACGCGAAAAATGATAGAATTTCTCGCGGTCGAAGAAATCGGTGTTTTGGTGTTATTTTTGATGCAGAACCGATTCTGACAGGTCGCGGGTCCTCAAAACTGAAATTTCCAGAAATATCGACGATGAAACGCAGAAAATCAAAAAATCTTTTTCATACATAAATGAGGGCTTTCGGCCTATTTTGCGTTGCAGATTCGATACCGACGGGTCCCGGGTCCTCAAAATCGATATTTGTCAAAATATCCAAGGTGAAATGCAGAAAATGACGAACGGATTTCCGATCAAAAATGCGGATTTCCTTTTGTGATTTCCGACTCAGACTTGATCCAGACAGGTCCAGGGTGCTCGAAATTCAAATTCTCAAAAATATCGATGGTCAGACGCGAGATATGATAGAATTTTCTTTCAACGGGAAAGTCGGTTTTTCGGTGTCATTTCCGATGCAGAATCGTTACTGACGGGTCCCGGGTCCTCAAAATCGATTTTTGTCGAAATATCCAAGGTGAAATGCAGAAAATGACAAAAAGATTTGAGATCGAAGATGGAGGGTTTGTGGTGTGATTTCCGACTCAGACTCGAGCCAGACAGTGCTGAGGTCCTGAAAATTGAAATTCTCAGAAATATCGACGGTCAGACGCGAAAAATGATAGAATTTCTTGCGGTCGAAGAAATCGGTTTTTTGTTTTCATTTTTGATGCAGAACCGATTCTGACAGGTCGCGGGTCCTCAAAACTGAAATTTCCAGAAATATCGACGATGAAACGCAGTGAAACAAAAAATATTTTTCATTGAAAAATGAGCGCGTCTGGCCTATTTTCCGTTGCAGAATCGATGCCGACGGGTCCCGGTTCCTCGAAATCGATATTCGTTCAAATATCTAAGGTGAAATGCAGGAAATCACAAAAAGATTTCCTATCAAAAATGCGGGTTTTCTTGTGTGATTTCCGACTCAGACTCGATCCAGACAGGTCCAGAGTCCTGAAAATTGGAAGATTCAGAAATATCGACGGTCAGACGCAAGAAATAATAGAATTTTCTTCCATCGAAAAAATCGGTTTTTCGGTGTCATTTCCGATGCAGAATCGTTTCTGACAGGTCTCGGGTCCACAAAATCGATATTTGTAGAAATATCCAAGGTGAAATGCAGAAAATGACGAACGGATTTCCGATCAAAAATGCGGATTTCCTTTTGTGATTTCCGACTCAGACTTGATCCAGACAGGTAAAGGGTGCTCGAAATTAAAATGCTCAAAAATATCGATGGTCAGACGCGAGATATGATAGAATTTTCTTTCAACGGAAAAATCGGTTTTTCGGTGTCATTTCCGATGCAGAATCGTTACTGACGGGTCCCGGGTCCTCAAAATCGATTTTTTTCGAAATATCCAAGGTGAAATGCCGAAAATGACAAAAAGATTTGAGATCGAAGATAGATAGATAGATAGATATGATTTATTATCCATTGCGATGTTGGACAAGAATACAGCGCATTCACAATTAGCCATACGCTGTAAACGGATGAGAGAGACATAGAGAGCTTATAGGTAGGAAAACTTAGATGGTAGTGATAAACATAGTGATAAACAGAGAGAGAAAGAGAGTAAGATAGGAAGAGTAAAAAATAAAGTAAGGTACAGTAAAGTATATAAAAAATAAAAATAAAAATACAGAGAGTGAGACGCAGATATACAGGTAAGCAAGCTAGACTAAGCATAGATATGAAGAAGGCCGAGAGTGTAGGATAGGGTGAGGCAAGATCAGGTAAGGGTGAGTGTGGATGCAGAGCGGTACAAGGTGAATCAGCTTCTGGAGAACTCGGTGTCAAAGAGATGTTGACGCAGGCGAAACTTAAAGGTGGAGTGAGAGCGAACAGCACGGAGACCCGGCGGAAGGGACTCCCAGAAGTAGATCGCCGACACCGAGAAAGAGCGCCGAAAGGCCTCAGTGCAAAACCGAGGGGTCAGAAAAGCGCTCCTCTCACGCCTAGGCGGGCTCGAGACGGGGTCAGCAGTGTTGGGACGGACAACAAAGAGATCCCTAAGGTAGCTGGGACGACCAGAGCGGAGAACCAGGAAGAACAACGAGCCGAGGAAGAATAAGCGACGATCCCGGGCGCAAAGCCAACCCAGCTCGCGCCGATAAGGGGTGACATGCTCATCCCTGGCGACACCAAAAATGAAGCGGACGCAGCAGTTGAATAAACGTTGGAGCCGTGTATCAAGCTCCGCAGACAGACCATTGAAGACTACACAACAATAATCGAGGAGCGGAAAAACAAGAGTGGTAACCAGATGTATACGGAGGCGGGGCGAGAGGAGTCCGCGAGAAGCGGATAGCTGGCGAAGAGTGCCGTGTACGCGGTTCGAGACGGCATCAACCTGGAGCACCCAAGAGAGTTTGCTGTCAAGAATGAGCCCCAGGTCGCGGACAGACTCAGAAAAGGAGACAGGTACGCCATCGAGGACGACGAGAGGAAGAGCAGCGAGATCAAGTCGTTTGATAAACGGCGAGCTGCCCAGTATAATAGACTGGGTCTTGGAAGGGTTCAACCGAAGACAGTTCCGGCAGGACCAGTCATGGACCGCCGCAATATCTTGGTTGAGACGGAGGATGGCAGCAGGAACCTCATCAACGGAGCACTTGAGGTAGATTTGGAGATCGTCCGCATAGAGTAGGTGCTCCGTGTGCTGCAGGACCTGAGAAAGGTCGTTAATGAAGGCCAGAAAAAGCAGAGGGCCAAGAACTGAGCCTTGGGGGACCCCAAGATCAAGGGAGGTCCAGGGTGAGAGCACACCGGAGGGGCCAATAACAGCCTGAGAGCGATCGGAGAGGTAGCTCGAGATCCACGCAAGTGCGTGATGCGAAAATCCGAGGGCAAGGAGCTTCGACAGGAGGATAGAATGAGAAATGGTATCAAAAGCCTTGGAGAAGTCAAATAAGACTAAGATAGTGACCTGGCGAAGATCGATGCCGCGACGGACATCATCAGAGAGCCTAAGAAGCGCCGTCTGGGTATTGAGGCCCCGGCGGAAACCAGACTGGCGTGGATCGAGAGAGGAGCGATCCTCGAGGAAGGTCATGATCTGAACGAGCACGATCCGCTCGAGGACTTTGGAAAGGAGGCAGAGGTTCGCTATAGGGCGCATTTGTTGGAGTGAGGACGGCGACTTGACTTTTGCTAGTGGTATGACGCGGGCCCTTTTCCAGGCTGCGGGAAAAATCGAGGTAGAGAGAGACTGGTTGAACAGGAGAAGTAAGAACGGAAAGATCGCCGGGAGGGCGTCCTTGATATTACGCAGCGAGAGTTCATCGACACCACGAGATTGTGACGAAAAATGTGAGAGCGCGTTGGAAAGCGCGCGGGGAGAAATGTCGCGAAAGTAAAAGAGGGAGTCGTCATAGACGGGCGGCGGCAAACTAGCGAAGAAGTCGACTACAGCTTGAGCGGCAGTAGGGGAACGCGAGACAGAGGCAAAGTGCTCATTGAGGTCACTGATGGAGAAGCCGGCGCAGTCAGACCTGTGAGAGCGGGCCAGGCCGAGGGAGCGCAGCTCCAAGATGGAGGGTTTGTTGTGTGATTTCCGACTCAGACTCGAGCCAGACAGTGCTGAGGTCCTGAAAATTGAAATTCTCAGAAATATCGACGGTCAGACGCGAAAAATGATGGAATTTCTCGCGGTCAAAGAAATCGGTGTTTTGGTGTTATTTTTGATGCAGAACCGATTCTGACAGGTCGCGGGTCTTCAAAACTGAAATTTCCAGAAATATCGACGATGAAACGAAGTGAAACAAAAAATATTTTTCATTGGAAAATGAGGGCTTCTGGCCTATTTTTCGTTGCAGAATCGATGCCGACGGGTCCCGGTTCCTCGAAATCGATATTTGTTTGAATATCCAAAGTGAAATGCAGAAAATGACGAACGGATTTCCGATCAAAAATGCGGATTTGCTTTTGTGATTTCCGACTCAGACTTGATCCAGACGGATCCAGGGTGCTCGAAATTAAAATTCCCAAAAATATCGATGGTCAGACGCGAGATATGATAGAATTTTCTTTCATCGAAAAAGTCGGTTCTTCGGCTTAATTTTTGATGTCGAATCGATTCTGACAGGTCCCGGGTCCTCAAAACTGAAATTTCCATGAATATCGACGATGAAATGCCGAGAAAAAAACATATTATCCATCGAAAAATTAGGGCTTTCGGCCTATTTTCCGTTGCAGAATCGATGCTGACGGGTGCCGGGTCCTCGAAATCGATGTTTGTTCAAATATCTAAGGTGAAATGCAGAAAATGACAAAAAAATTTTCTATCAAAAATGCGGGTTTTCTTGTGTGATTTGCGACTCAGGCTCGTTTCAGACAGGTCCAGGGTCCTGAAAATTGAAAGTTTCAGAAATATCGACGGTCAGACGCAAGAAATAATAGAATTTTCTTTCATCGAAAAAATCGGTTTTCCGGTGTCATTTATTTAAGCCCAGCCCAACAGGCGAACCCAAAAGGGCAGTAGAAGAAATACATGAGTCAGCACACGGCACATTACAAAAGAAATAACAGGGAAGACCAAGTGGACCAAAAAGGTCCGTAAATACAAATATGAATACTAAGATAAATAATAAAAATAGAAATATAAAAATGAAATAAAAATATTAAAAATAAAATAAAAATAAAAAGAAACATATAACGAGAAAACTTAAACTTAACTGAGAAAGGGGCGAAACGCTATCAGGTAAAATGACTTCGAGCAACATTAATAAAAGTAGGGAGCCCCATAAGCCCAGGGTCGCACAGCACCGCAATTTCGTTAAAATTACTGCACATGGTATAGACCGGCGAACGAAGCGCAACATTGCTACGTGCACGTTCGAGGTAAAAAAACATGCTCGATCGAGCGGCAATACGGGGTATATGAAACGGCAAGAGACATAGAATATCCGGGCAGTCAATCACACCCAATAGGATTTTGTAGACAAACGTGACCGCAGCAATGTCGCGCCTCGCTGCCAGATTAGCAACGCCAAACCGGCAACATAAGTCTAGACCATTGGACCCACGCGGAGGGTAGACGGAGTCAATTCTGAACGCAAGATATTTAAGAAATTTACGCTGCACACCCTCGATTAGCTTGACATCCTTAGCGTGGATAGGGTACCAGACCAGGGACCCGTACTCAAGCCTAGAACGCACGTAGGCATAATAGAGCGTCGTAAAAGCTCGGATAGTGTTAAAGGATCTACAGGTCCTGAAAAGGAAGCCAAGCATGCGAGTGGCGGATGCGACAGTACGCGCAATATGCTGGGAGAACCTGAGTCCGGAGTCAAAGGTTACGCCCAGGTCCACGGTGGAGAGGACCCTGACAAGTGCATCATGGTTAACAGCATAATCGTAGATGATGGGATCGGAGGTGCGGTGAAACGATAAGATTTTGCATTTATTTATATTAAGATGTAGCCGATTGGCAGCGCACCAGACGGAAACACGATCGATGTCGAGCTGCAGCGCTAGGCAGTCAGAAGGACTCCGAACGGTGCGAAAGAGCTTGAGGTCGTCAGCATATAATAAAACGCTACTGCACAGAGAGGACACGATGTCATTTATAAAGATGTTGAAAAGTAGAGGACCAAGGTTGGACCCTTGAGGAACACCAGAGGTAGGTACGAAAGATTTAGACCGGCACCCATCCACTTCAACGACATGTCTACGGTCATGTAGGTACGATGAGAGTAGTAAGACCAGGCAGCCTTGTAGACCACAAGAGGCAAGTTTACTTAACAATATATCATGATCTATCTTATCAAATGCCTTAGAGAAGTCGGTATAGATGACATCCACTTGCTCACGGCGATCGAGTGCTAAGCATAGTGAGTGAGAGAATAGAGCCAAGTTCGTGAGCGTAGAGCGGCCTGGCATAAACCCATGTTGAAGGGGGGTAATGAGCCCAGACACTTGCCGAAATACGTGACCATAAAGGCACGACTCGAAAGCCTTGGCAAACGCCGATATTATAGCGATGGGACGGTAGTTCACCACCTGAGAAACGTCGCCGCTTTTAAACACGGGGCAGATCCTGGCCGATTTCCAGATGTCAGGAAACACACCAAGTTTAAGGGAGAGGTTAAACAAAATACATAACGGCTTAGCAAAGGCGTACGCACAGTCACGGGCAACGAGGTTAGGAATCTGATCCGTCCCAGCAGAGAGCTTGGGCTTCAACGACTTAAGAGCTAGTTGGACATCGGTAACAGCGATTACAAGCGATGAGGCACAGCGGGAAGGACAGACAGGGGATGGAGTGAATGGACAGGACGCATTTGACACATTAAACACACTACGGAAGTGATCCGCAAAGGCTTCGGCGATATCAGCAGCATCTTCGAGATTAACGCCACGATGCGACATTACACTGGGCATACGCGAGCCACCGTATGTCATGTCTGATGCAGAATCGTTTCTGACAGGTCCCGGGTCCACGGAATCGATATTTGCAGAAATATCCAAGGTGAAATGCACAAAATGACGGAAAGGTTTCCTATCAAAAATGCGGGTTTTCTTGTGTGATTTTCGACTCAGACTCGATCCAGACAGGTCCAGCGTCCTGAAAATTGGAAGTTGCAGAGATATCGTCGGTCAGACGCAAGAAATAATAGAATTTTCTGTCATCGAAAAAATCGGTTTTCCGGTGTCATTTCTGATGCAGAATCGTTTCTGATAGGTCCCGGGTCCACAAAATCGATATTCGCAAAAATATCCAAGGTGAAATGCAGAAAATGACAAAAAGGTTTCCTATCAAAAATGCGGGTTTTCTTGTGTGATTTTCGAGTCAGACTCGATCCAGACAGGTCCAGCGTCCTGGAAATTGAAAGTTGCAGAGATATCGACGGTCAGACGCGAGAAAAGATAGAATTTTCTTCCATCGAAAAAATCGGATTTTCGGTGTGATTCCAATTCCAGAATCGATTCTGTTAGGTCCCGGGTCCATAAAACCCAAATCCCTACGAATATCGACGGTCAGACGCGACAAATGACAGAATTTTCTCTCAACGAGAAAATCGGTTTTTCGGTGTCATTTCTGATGCAGAATCGTTACTGACAGGTCCCGGGTCCTTAAAATCGATATTTGTTGAAATATTTCAGGTGAAATGCAGAAAATGACAAAAAGATTTGAGATCGAAGATGGAGGGTTTCTTGAGTGATTTCCGACTCAGACTCGAGCCAGACAGTGCTGGGGTCCTGAAAATTGAAATTCTCACAAATATCGACGGTCAGACGCGAAAAATGATAGAATTTCTCGCGGTCGAAGAAATCGGTGTTTTGGTGTTATTTTTGATGCAGAACCGATTTTGACAGGTCGCGGGTCCTCAAAACTGAAATTTCCAGAAATATCGACGATGAAACGCAGAAAATCAAAAAATCTTTTTCATACATAAATGAGGGCTTTCGGCCTATTTTGCGTTGCAGATTCGATACCGACGGGTCCCGGGTCCTCAAAATCGATATTTCTCAAAATATCCAAGGTGAAATGCAGAAAATGACGAACGGATTTCCGATCAAAAATGCGGATTTCCTTTTGTGATTTCCGACTCAGACTTGATCCAGACAGGTCCAGGGTGCTCGAAATTCAAATTCTCAAAAATATCGATGGTCAGACGCGAGATATGATAGAATTTTCTTTCAACGGGAAAGTCGGTTTTTCGGTGTCATTTCCGATGCAGAATCGTTACTGACGGGTCCCGGGTCCTCAAAATCGATTTTTGTCGAAATATCCAAGGTGAAATGCAGAAAATGACAAAAAGATTTGAGATCGAAGATGGAGGGTTTGTGGTGTGATTTCCGACTCAGACTCGAGCCAGACAGTGCTGAGGTCCTGAAAATTGAAATTCTCAGAAATATCGACGGTCAGACGCGAAAAATGATAGAATTTCTTGCGGTCGAAGAAATCGGTTTTTTGTTTTCATTTTTGATGCAGAACCGATTCTGACAGGTCGCGGGTCCTCAAAACTGAAATTTCCAGAAATATCGACGATGAAACGCAGTGAAACAAAAAATATTTTTCATTGAAAAATGAGCGCGTCTGGCCTATTTTCCGTTGCAGAATCGATGCCGACGGGTCCCGGTTCCTCGAAATCGATATTCGTTCAAATATCTAAGGTGAAATGCAGGAAATCACAAAAAGATTTCCTATCAAAAATGCGGGTTTTCTTGTGTGATTTCCGACTCAGACTCGATCCAGACAGGTCCAGGGTCCTGAAAATTGGAAGATTCAGAAATATCGACGGTCAGACGCAAGAAATAATAGAATTTTCTTCCATCGAAAAAATCGGTTTTTCGGTGTCATTTCCGATGCAGAATCGTTTCTGACAGGTCCCGGGTCCACAAAATCGATATTTGTAGAAATATCCAAGGTGAAATGCAGAAAATGACGAACGGATTTCCGATCAAAAATGCGGATTTCCTTTTGTGATTTCCGACTCAGACTTGATCCAGACAGGTCCAGGGTGCTCGAAATTAAAATGCTCAAAAATATCGATGGTCAGACGCGAGATATGATAGAATTTTCTTTCAACGGAAAAATCGGTTTTTCGGTGTCATTTCCGATGCAGAATCGTTACTGACGGGTCCCGGGTCCTCAAAATCGATTTTTTTCGAAATATCCAAGGTGAAATGCCGAAAATGACAAAAAGATTTGAGATCGAAGATGGAGGGTTTGTTGTGTGATTTCCGACTCAGACTCGAGCCAGACAGTGCTGAGGTCCTGAAAATTGAAATTCTCAGAAATATCGACGGTCAGACGCGAAAAATGATGGAATTTCTCGCGGTCAAAGAAATCGGTGTTTTGGTGTTATTTTTGATGCAGAACCGATTCTGACAGGTCGCGGGTCCTCAAAACTGAAATTTCCAGAAATATCGACGATGAAACGAAGTGAAACAAAAAATATTTTTCATTGGAAAATGAGGGCTTCTGGCCTATTTTTCGTTGCAGAATCGATGCCGACGGGTCCCGGTTCCTCGAAATCGATATTTGTTTGAATATCCAAAGTGAAATGCAGAAAATCACGAACGGATTTCCGATCAAAAATGCGGATTTGCTTTTGTGATTTCCGACTCAGACTTGATCCAGACGGATCCAGGGTGCTCGAAATTAAAATTCCCAAAAATATCGATGGTCAGACGCGAGATATGATAGAATTTTCTTTCATCGAAAAAGTCGGTTCTTCGGCTTAATTTTTGATGTCGAATCGATTCTGACAGGTCCCGGGTCCTCAAAATTGGAATTTCCATGAATATCGACGATGAAATGCCGAGAAAAAAACATATTATCCATCGAAAAATTAGGGCTTTCGGCCTATTTTCCGTTGCAGAATCGATGCTGACGGGTGCCGGGTCCTCGAAATCGATGTTTGTTCAAATATCTAAGGTGAAATGCAGAAAATGACAAAAAAATTTTCTATTAAAAATGCGGGTTTTCTTGTGTGAGTTGCGACTCAGGCTCGTTTCAGACAGGTCCAGGGTCCTGAAAATTGAAAGTTTCAGAAATATCGACGGTCAGACGCAAGAAATAATAGAATTTTCTTTCATCGAAAAAATCGGTTTTCCGGTGTCATGTCTGATGCAGAATCGTTTCTGACAGGTCCCGGGTCCACGGAATCGATATTTGCAGAAATATCCAAGGTGAAATGCACAAAATGACGGAAAGGTTTCCTATCAAAAATGCGGGTTTTCTTGTGTGATTTTCGACTCAGACTCGATCCAGACAGGTCCAGCGTCCTGAAAATTGGAAGTTGCAGAGATATCGTCGGTCAGACGCAAGAAATAATAGAATTTTCTGTCATCGAAAAAATCGGTTTTCCGGTGTCATTTCTGATGCAGAATCGTTTCTGATAGGTCCCGGGTCCACAAAATCGATATTCGCAAAAATATCCAAGGTGAAATGCAGAAAATGACAAAAAGGTTTCCTATCAAAAATGCGGGTTTTCTTGTGTGATTTTCGAGTCAGACTCGATCCAGACAGGTCCAGCGTCCTGGAAATTGAAAGTTGCAGAGATATCGACGGTCAGACGCGAGAAAAGATAGAATTTTCTACCATCGAAAAAATCGGATTTTCGGTGTGATTCCAATTCCAGAATCGATTCTGTTAGGTCCCGGATCCATAAAACCCAAATCCCTACGAATATCGACGGTCAGACGCGACAAATGACAGAATTTTCTCTCAACGAGAAAATCGGTTTTTCGGTGTCATTTCTGATGCAGAATCGTTACTGACAGGTCCCGGGTCCTTAAAATCGATATTTGTTGAAATATTTCAGGTGAAATGCAGAAAATGACAAAAAGATTTGAGATCGAAGATGGAGGGTTTCTTGAGTGATTTCCGACTCAGACTCGAGCCAGACAGTGCTGGGGTCCTGAAAATTGAAATTCTCACAAATATCGACGGTCAGACGCGAAAAATGATAGAATTTCTCGCGGTCGAAGAAATCGGTGTTTTGGTGTTATTTTTGATGCAGAACCGATTCTGACAGGTCGCGGGTCTTCAAAACTGAAATTTCCAGAAATATCGACGATGAAACGCAGAAAATCAAAAAATCTTTTTCATACATAAATGAGGGCTTTCGGCCTATTTTGCGTTGCAGATTCGATACCGACGGGTCCCGGGTCCTCAAAATCGATATTTGTCAAAATATCCAAGGTGAAATGCAGAAAATGACGAACGGATTTCCGATCAAAAATGCGGATTTCCTTTTGTGATTTCCGACTCAGACTTGATCCAGACAGGTCCAGGGTGCTCGAAATTCAAATTCTCAAAAATATCGATGGTCAGACGCGAGATATGATGGAATTTTCTTTCAACGGGAAAGTCGGTTTTTCGGTGTCATTTCCGATGCAGAATCGTTACTGACGGGTCCCGGGTCCTCAAAATCGATTTTTGTCGAAATATCCAAGGTGAAATGCAGAAAATGACAAAAAGATTTGAGATCGAAGATGGAGGGTTTGTGGTGTGATTTCCGACTCAGACTCGAGCCAGACAGTGCTGAGGTCCTGAAAATTGAAATTCTCAGAAATATCGACGGTCAGACGCGAAAAATGATAGAATTTCTTGCGGTCGAAGAAATCGGTTTTTTGTTTTCATTTTTGATGAAGAACCGATTCTGACAGGTCGCGAGTCCTCAAATCTGAAATTTCCAGAAATATCGACGATGAAACGAAGTGAAACAAAAAATATTTTTCATTGGAAAATGAGGGCTTCTGGCCTATTTTTCGTTGCAGAATCGATGCCGACGGGTCCCGGTTCCTCGAAATCGATATTTGTTTGAATATCCAAAGTGAAATGCAGAAAATCACGAACGGATTTCCGATCAAAAATGCGGATTTGCTTTTGTGATTTCCGACTCAGACTTGATCCAGACGGATCCAGGGTGCTCGAAATTAAAATTCCCAAAAATATCGATGGTCAGACGCGAGATATGATAGAATTTTCTTTCATCGAAAAAGTCGGTTCTTCGGCTTAATTTTTGATGTCGAATCGATTCTGACAGGTCCCGGGTCCTCAAAACTGAAATTTCCATGAATATCAACGATGAAATGCCGAGAAAAAAACATATTATCCATCGAAAAATTAGGGCTTTCGGCCTATTTTCCGTTGCAGAATCGATGTTGACGGGTGCCGGGTCCTCGAAATCGATGTTTGTTCAAATATCTAAGGTGAAATGCAGAAAATGACAAAAAAATTTTCTATCAAAAATGCGGGTTTTCTTGTGTGATTTGCGACTCAGGCTCGTTTCAGACAGGTCCAGGGTCCTGAAAATTGAAAGTTTCAGAAATATCGACGGTCAGACGCAAGAAATAATAGAATTTTCTTTCATCGAAAAAATCGGTTTTCCGGTGTCATGTCTGATGCAGAATCGTTTCTGACAGGTCCTGGGTCCACGAAATCGATATTTGCAGAAATATCCAAGGTGAAATGCACAAAATGACGGAAAGGTTTCCTATCAAAAATGCGGGTTTTCTTGTGTGATTTTCGACTCAGACTCGATCCAGACAGGTCCAGCGTCCTGAAAATTGGAAGTTGCAGAGATATCGTCGGTCAGACGCAAGAAATAATAGAATTTTCTGTCATCGAAAAAATCGGTTTTCCGGTGTCATTTCTGATGCAGAATCGTTTCTGATAGGTCCCGGGTCCACAAAATCGATATTCGCAAAAACATCCAAGGTGAAATGCAGAAAATGACAAAAAGGTTTCCTATCAAAAATGCGGGTTTTCTTGTGTGATTTTCGAGTCAGACTCGATCCAGACAGGTCCAGCGTCCTGGAAATTGAAAGTTGCAGAGATATCGACGGTCAGACGCGAGAAAAGATAGAATTTTCTTCCATCGAAAAAATCGGATTTTCGGTGTGATTCCAATTCCAGAATCGATTCTGTTAGGTCCCGGGTCCATAAAACCCAAATCCCTACGAATATCGACGGTCAGACGCGACAAATGACAGAATTTTCTCTCAACGAGAAAATCGGTTTTTCGGTGTCATTTCTGATGCAGAATCGTTACTGACAGGTCCCGGGTCCTTAAAATCGATATTTGTTGAAATATTTCAGGTGAAATGCAGAAAATGACAAAAAGATTTGAGATCGAAGATGGAGGGTTTCTTGAGTGATTTCCGACTCAGACTCGAGCCAGACAGTGCTGGGGTCCTGAAAATTGAAATTCTCACAAATATCGACGGTCAGACGCGAAAAATGATAGAATTTCTCGCGGTCGAAGAAATCGGTGTTTTGGTGTTATTTTTGATGCAGAACCGATTCTGACAGGTCGCGGGTCCTCAAAACTGAAATTTCCAGAAATATCGACGATGAAACGCAGAAAATCAAAAAATCTTTTTCATACATAAATGAGGGCTTTCGGCCTATTTTGCGTTGCAGATTCGATACCGACGGGTCCCGGGTCCTCAAAATCGATATTTGTCAAAATATCCAAGGTGAAATGCAGAAAATGACGAACGGATTTCCGATCAAAAATGCGGATTTCCTTTTGTGATTTCCGACTCAGACTTGATCCAGACAGGTCCAGGGTGCTCGAAATTCAAATTCTCAAAAATATCGATGGTCAGACGCGAGATATGATAGAATTTTCTTTCAACGGGAAAGTCGGTTTTTCGGTGTCATTTCCGATGCAGAATCGTTACTGACGGGTCCCGGGTCCTCAAAATCGATTTTTGTCGAAATATCCAAGGTTAAATGCAGAAAATGACAAAAAGATTTGAGATCGAAGATGGAGGGTTTGTGGTGTGATTTCCGACTCAGACTCGAGCCAGACAGTGCTGAGGTCCTGAAAATTGAAATTCTCAGAAATATCGACGGTCAGACGCGAAAAATGATAGAATTTCTTGCGGTCGAAGAAATCGGTTTTTTGTTTTCATTTTTGATGCAGAACCGATTCTGACAGGTCGCGGGTCCTCAAAACTGAAATTTCCAGAAATATCGACGATGAAACGCAGTGAAACAAAAAATATTTTTCATTGAAAAATGAGCGCGTCTGGCCTATTTTCCGTTGCAGAATCGATGCCGACGGGTCCCGGTTCCTCGAAATCGATATTCGTTCAAATATCTAAGGTGAAATGCAGGAAATCACAAAAAGATTTCCTATCAAAAATGCGGGTTTTCTTGTGTGATTTCCGACTCAGACTCGATCCAGACAGGTCCAGAGTCCTGAAAATTGGAAGATTCAGAAATATCGACGGTCAGACGCAAGAAATAATAGAATTTTCTTCCATCGAAAAAATCGGTTTTTCGGTGTCATTTCCGATGCAGAATCGTTTCTGACAGGTCTCGGGTCCACAAAATCGATATTTGTAGAAATATCCAAGGTGAAATGCAGAAAATGACGAACGGATTTCCGATCAAAAATGCGGATTTCCTTTTGTGATTTCCGACTCAGACTTGATCCAGACAGGTAAAGGGTGCTCGAAATTAAAATGCTCAAAAATATCGATGGTCAGACGCGAGATATGATAGAATTTTCTTTCAACGGAAAAATCGGTTTTTCGGTGTCATTTCCGATGCAGAATCGTTACTGACGGGTCCCGGGTCCTCAAAATCGATTTTTGTCGAAATATCCAAGGTGAAATGCCGAAAATGACAAAAAGATTTGAGATCGAAGATGGAGGGTTTGTTGTGTGATTTCCGACTCAGACTCGAGCCAGACAGTGCTGAGGTCCTGAAAATTGAAATTCTCAGAAATATCGACGGTCAGACGCGAAAAATGATGGAATTTCTCGCGGTCAAAGAAATCGGTGTTTTGGTGTTATTTTTGATGCAGAACCGATTCTGACAGGTCGCGGGTCTTCAAAACTGAAATTTCCAGAAATATCGACGATGAAACGAAGTGAAACAAAAAATATTTTTCATTGGAAAATGAGGGCTTCTGGCCTATTTTTCGTTGCAGAATCGATGCCGACGGGTCCCGGTTCCTCGAAATCGATATTTGTTTGAATATCCAAAGTGAAATGCAGAAAATGACGAACGGATTTCCGATCAAAAATGCGGATTTGCTTTTGTGATTTCCGACTCAGACTTGATCCAGACGGATCCAGGGTGCTCGAAATTAAAATTCCCAAAAATATCGATGGTCAGACGCGAGATATGATAGAATTTTCTTTCATCGAAAAAGTCGGTTCTTCGGCTTAATTTTTGATGTCGAATCGATTCTGACAGGTCCCGGGTCCTCAAAACTGAAATTTCCATGAATATCGACGATGAAATGCCGAGAAAAAACCATATTATCCATCGAAAAATTAGGGCTTTCGGCCTATTTTCCGTTGCAGAATCGATGCTGACGGGTGCCGGGTCCTCGAAATCGATGTTTGTTCAAATATCTAAGGTGAAATGCAGAAAATGACAAAAAAATTTTCTATCAAAAATGCGGGTTTTCTTGTGTGATTTGCGACTCAGGCTCGTTTCAGACAGGTCCAGGGTCCTGAAAATTGAAAGTTTCAGAAATATCGACGGTCAGACGCAAGAAATAATAGAATTTTCTTTCATCGAAAAAATCGGTTTTCCGGTGTCATTTATTTAAGCCCAGCCCAACAGGCGAACCCAAAAGGGCAGTAGAAGAAATACATGAGTCAGCACACGGCACATTACAAAAGAAATAACAGGGAAGACCAAGTGGACCAAAAAGGTCCGTAAATACAAATATGAATACTAAGATAAATAATAAAAATAGAAATATAAAAATGAAATAAAAATATTAAAAATAAAATAAAAATAAAAAGAAACATATAACGAGAAAACTTAAACTTAACTGAGAAAGGGGCGAAACGCTATCAGGTAAAATGACTTCGAGCAACATTAATAAAAGTAGGGAGCCCCATAAGCCCAGGGTCGCACAGCACCGCAATTTCGTTAAAATTACTGCACATGGTATAGACCGGCGAACGAAGCGCAACATTGCTACGTGCACGTTCGAGGTAAAAAAACATGCTCGATCGAGCGGCAATACGGGGTATATGAAACGGCAAGAGACATAGAATATCCGGGCAGTCAATCACACCCAATAGGATTTTGTAGACAAACGTGACCGCAGCAATGTCGCGCCTCGCTGCCAGATTAGCAACGCCAAACCGGCAACATAAGTCTAGACCATTGGACCCACGCGGAGGGTAGACGGAGTCAATTCTGAACGCAAGATATTTAAGAAATTTACGCTGCACACCCTCGATTAGCTTGACATCCTTAGCGTGGATAGGGTACCAGACCAGGGACCCGTACTCAAGCCTAGAACGCACGTAGGCATAATAGAGCGTCGTAAAAGCTCGGATAGTGTTAAAGGATCTACAGGTCCTGAAAAGGAAGCCAAGCATGCGAGTGGCGGATGCGACAGTACGCGCAATATGCTGGGAGAACCTGAGTCCGGAGTCAAAGGTTACGCCCAGGTCCACGGTGGAGAGGACCCTGACAAGTGCATCATGGTTAACAGCATAATCGTAGATGATGGGATCGGAGGTGCGGTGAAACGATAAGATTTTGCATTTATTTATATTAAGATGTAGCCGATTGGCAGCGCACCAGACGGAAACACGATCGATGTCGAGCTGCAGCGCTAGGCAGTCAGAAGGACTCCGAACGGTGCGAAAGAGCTTGAGGTCGTCAGCATATAATAAAACGCTACTGCACAGAGAGGACACGATGTCATTTATAAAGATGTTGAAAAGTAGAGGACCAAGGTTGGACCCTTGAGGAACACCAGAGGTAGGTACGAAAGATTTAGACCGGCACCCATCCACTTCAACGACATGTCTACGGTCATGTAGGTACGATGAGAGTAGTAAGACCAGGCAGCCTTGTAGACCACAAGAGGCAAGTTTACTTAACAATATATCATGATCTATCTTATCAAATGCCTTAGAGAAGTCGGTATAGATGACATCCACTTGCTCACGGCGATCGAGTGCTAAGCATAGTGAGTGAGAGAATAGAGCCAAGTTCGTGAGCGTAGAGCGGCCTGGCATAAACCCATGTTGAAGGGGGGTAATGAGCCCAGACACTTGCCGAAATACGTGACCATAAAGGCACGACTCGAAAGCCTTGGCAAACGCCGATATTATAGCGATGGGACGGTAGTTCACCACCTGAGAAACGTCGCCGCTTTTAAACACGGGGCAGATCCTGGCCGATTTCCAGATGTCAGGAAACACACCAAGTTTAAGGGAGAGGTTAAACAAAATACATAACGGCTTAGCAAAGGCGTACGCACAGTCACGGGCAACGAGGTTAGGAATCTGATCCGTCCCAGCAGAGAGCTTGGGCTTCAACGACTTAAGAGCTAGTTGGACATCGGTAACAGCGATTACAAGCGATGAGGCACAGCGGGAAGGACAGACAGGGGATGGAGTGAATGGACAGGACGCATTTGACACATTAAACACACTACGGAAGTGATCCGCAAAGGCTTCGGCGATATCAGCAGCATCTTCGAGATTAACGCCACGATGCGACATTACACTGGGCATACGCGAGCCACCGTATGTCATGTCTGATGCAGAATCGTTTCTGACAGGTCCCGGGTCCACAAAATCGATATTCGCAAAAATATCCAAGGTGAAATGCAGAAAATGACAAAAAGGTTTCCTATCAAAAATGCGGGTTTTCTTGTGTGATTTTCGAGTCAGACTCGATCCAGACAGGTCCAGCGTCCTGGAAATTGAAAGTTGCAGAGATATCGACGGTCAGACGCGAGAAAAGATAGAATTTTCTTCCATCGAAAAAATCGGATTTTCGGTGTGATTCCAATTCCAGAATCGATTCTGTTAGGTCCCGGATCCATAAAACCCAAATCCCTACGAATATCGACGGTCAGACGCGACAAATGACAGAATTTTCTCTCAACGAGAAAATCGGTTTTTCGGTGTCATTTCTGATGCAGAATCGTTACTGACAGGTCCCGGGTCCTTAAAATCGATATTTGTTGAAATATTTCAGGTGAAATGCAGAAAATGACAAAAAGATTTGAGATCGAAGATGGAGGGTTTCTTGAGTGATTTCCGACTCAGACTCGAGCCAGACAGTGCTGGGGTCCTGAAAATTGAAATTCTCACAAATATCGACGGTCAGACGCGAAAAATGATAGAATTTCTCGCGGTCGAAGAAATCGGTGTTTTGGTGTTATTTTTGATGCAGAACCGATTCTGACAGGTCGCGGGTCTTCAAAACTGAAATTTCCAGAAATATCGACGATGAAACGCAGAAAATCAAAAAATCTTTTTCATACATAAATGAGGGCTTTCGGCCTATTTTGCGTTGCAGATTCGATACCGACGGGTCCCGGGTCCTCAAAATCGATATTTGTCAAAATATCCAAGGTGAAATGCAGAAAATGACGAACGGATTTCCGATCAAAAATGCGGATTTCCTTTTGTGATTTCCGACTCAGACTTGATCCAGACAGGTCCAGGGTGCTCGAAATTCAAATTCTCAAAAATATCGATGGTCAGACGCGAGATATGATAGAATTTTCTTTCAACGGGAAAGTCGGTTTTTCGGTGTCATTTCCGATGCAGAATCGTTACTGACGGGTCCCGGGTCCTCAAAATCGATTTTTGTCGAAATATCCAAGGTGAAATGCAGAAAATGACAAAAAGATTTGAGATCGAAGATGGAGGGTTTGTGGTGTGATTTCCGACTCAGACTCGAGCCAGACAGTGCTGAGGTCCTGAAAATTGAAATTCTCAGAAATATCGACGGTCAGACGCGAAAAATGATAGAATTTCTTGCGGTCGAAGAAATCGGTTTTTTGTTTTCATTTTTGATGCAGAACCGATTCTGACAGGTCGCGGGTCCTCAAAACTGAAATTTCCAGAAATATCGACGATGAAACGCAGTGAAACAAAAAATATTTTTCATTGAAAAATGAGCGCGTCTGGCCTATTTTCCGTTGCAGGATCGATGCCGACGGGTCCCGGTTCCTCGAAATCGATATTCGTTCAAATATGTAAGGTGAAATGCAGGAAATCACAAAAAGATTTCCTATCAAAAATGCGGGTTTTCTTGTGTGATTTCCGACTCAGACTCGATCCAGACAGGTCCAGGGTCCTGAAAATTGGAAGATTCAGAAATATCGACGGTCAGACGCAAGAAATAATAGAATTTTCTTCCTTCGAAAAAATCGGTTTTTCGGTGTCATTTCCGATGCAGAATCGTTTCTGACAGGTCCCGGGTCCACAAAATCGATATTTGTAGAAATATCCAAGGTGAAATGCAGAAAATGACGAACGGATTTCCGATCAAAAATGCGGATTTCCTTTTGTGATTTCCGACTCAGACTTGATACAGACAGGTCCAGGGTGCTCGAAATTAAAAGGCTCAAAAATATCGATGGTCAGACGCGAGATATGATAGAATTTTCTTTCAACGGAAAAATCGGTTTTTCGGTGTCATTTCCGATGCAGAATCGTTACTGACGGGTCCCGGGTCCTCAAAATCGATTTTTTTCGAAATATTCAAGGTGAAATGCCGAAAATGACAAAAAGATTTGAGATCGAAGATGGAGGGTTTGTTGTGTGATTTCCGACTCAGACTCGAGCCAGACAGTGCTGAGGTCCTGAAAATTGAAATTCTCAGAAATATCGACGGTCAGACGCGAAAAATGATAGAATTTCTTGCGGTCGAAGAAATCGGTTTTTTGTTTTCATTTTTGATGCAGAACCGATTCTGACAGGTCGCGGGTCCTCAAAACTGAAATTTCCAGAAATATCGACGATGGAACGCAGTGAAACACAAAATATTTTTCATTGAAAAATGAGGGCTTCTGGCCTATTTTCCGTTGCAGAATCAATGCCGACGGGTCCCGGTTCCTCGAAATCGATATTTGTTTAAATATCCAAAGTGAAATGCAGAAAATGACGAACGGATTTCCGATCAAGAATGCGGATTTGCCACTGTGATTTCCGACTCAGATTTGATTCAGACAGGTCCTGGGTGCTCGAAATTAAAATTCCCAAAAATATCGATGGTCAGACGCGAGATATGATAGAATTTTCTTTCATCGGAAAAGTCGGTTCTTCGGTGTAATTTTTGATGCTGAATCGATTCTGACAGGTCCCGGGTCCTCAAAACTGAAATTTTCATGAATATCGACGATGAAATGCCGAGAAAAAAATATATTATCGATCGAAAAATTACGGCTTTCGGCCTATTTTCCGTTGCAGAATCGATGCTGACGGGTCCCGGGTCCTCGAAATCGATATTCGTTCAAATATCTAAGGTGAAATGCAGGCAATCACAAAAAGATTTCCTATCAAAGATGCGGGTTTTCTTGTGTGATTTCCGACTCAGACTCGATCCAGACAGGTCCAGGGTCCTGAAAATTGGAAGATTTAGGAATATCGACGGTCAGACGCAAGAAATAATAGAATTTCCTTCCATCGAAAAAATCGGTTTTTCGGTGTCATTTCCGATGCAGAATCGTTTCTGACAGGTCCCGGGTCCACAAAATCGATATTTGTAAAAATATCCAAGGTGAAATGCAGAAAATGACAAAAAGGTATCCTATCAACAATGCGGGTTTTCTTGTGTGATTTTCGACTCAGACTCGATCCAGACAGGTCCAGCGTCCTGAAAATTGGAAGTTGCAGAGACATCGACGGTCAGACGCGAGAAGGAATAGAATTTTCTTCCATCGAGAAAATCGGTTTTGCCGTGTGATTTCAATTCCAGAATCGATTCTGACAAGTCCCGGGTCCTTAAAACCCAAATCCCTACGAATATCGACGGTCAGACGCAAGAAATAATAGAATTTTCTTTCATCGAAAAAATCGGTTTTCCGGTGTCATGTCTGATGCAGAATCGTTTCTGACAGGTCCCGGGTCCACGAAATCGATATTTGCAGAAATATCCAAGGTGAAATGCACAAAATGACGGAAAGGTTTCCTATCAAAAATGCGGGTTTTCTTGTGTGATTTTCGACTCAGACTCGATCCAGACAGGTCCAGCGTCCTGAAAATTGGAAGTTGCAGAGATATCGTCGGTCAGACGCAAGAAATAATAGAATTTTCTGTCATCGAAAAAATCGGTTTTCCGGTGTCATTTCTGATGCAGAATCGTTTCTGATAGGTCCCGGGTCCACAAAATCGAGATTCGCAAAAATATCCAAGGTGAAATGCAGAAAATGACAAAAAGGTTTCCTATCAAAAATGCGGGTTTTCTTGTGTGATTTTCGAGTCAGACTCGATCCAGACAGGTCCAGCGTCCTGGAAATTGAAAGTTGCAGAGATATCGACGGTCAGACGCGAGAAAAGATAGAATTTTCTTCCATCGAAAAAATCGGATTTTCGGTGTGATTCCAATTCCAGAATCGATTCTGTTAGGTCCCGGGTCCATAAAACCCAAATCCCTACGAATATCGACGGTCAGACGCGACAAATGACAGAATTTTCTCTCAACGAGAAAATCGGTTTTTCGGTGTCATTTCTGATGCAGAATCGTTACTGACAGGTCCCGGGTCCTTGAAATCGATATTTGTTGAAATATTTCAGGTGAAATGCAGAAAATGACAAAAAGATTTGAGATCGAAGATGGAGGGTTTCTTGAGTGATTTCCGACTCAGACTCGAGCCAGACAGTGCTGGGGTCCTGAAAATTGAAATTCTCACAAATATCGACGGTCAGACGCGAAAAATGATAGAATTTCTCGCGGTCGAAGAAATCGGTGTTTTGGTGTTATTTTTGATGCAGAACCGATTCTGACAGGTCGCGGGTCCTCAAAACTGAAATTTCCAGAAATATCGACGATGAAACGCAGTGAAACAAAAAATATTTTTCATTGAAAAATGAGCGCGTCTGGCCTATTTTCCGTTGCAGGATCGATGCCGACGGGTCCCGGTTCCTCGAAATCGATATTCGTTCAAATATCTAAGGTGAAATGCAGGAAATCACAAAAAGATTTCCTATCAAAAATGCGGGTTTTCTTGTGTGATTTCCGACTCAGACTCGATCCAGACAGGTCCAGGGTCCTGAAAATTGGAAGATTCAGAAATATCGACGGTCAGACGCAAGAAATAATAGAATTTTCTTCCATCGAAAAAATCGGTTTTTCGGTTTCATTTCCGATGCAGAATCGTTTCTGACAGGTCCCGGGTCCACAAAATCGATATTTGTAGAAATATCCAAGGTGAAATGCAGAAAATGACGAACGGATTTCCGATCAAAAATGCGGATTTCCTTTTGTGATTTCCGACTCAGACTTGATCCAGACAGGTCCAGGGTGCTCGAAATTAAAAGGCTCAAAAATATCGATGGTCAGACGCGAGATATGATAGAATTTTCTTTCAACGGAAAAATCGGTTTTTCGGTGTCATTTCCGATGCAGAATCGTTACTGACGGGTCCCGGGTCCTCAAAATCGATTTTTTTCGAAATATCCAAGGTGAAATGCCGAAAATGACAAAAAGATTTGAGATCGAAGATGGAGGGTTTGTTGTGTGATTTCCGACTCAGACTCGAGCCAGACAGTGCTGAGGTCCTGAAAATTGAAATTCTCAGAAATATCGACGGTCAGACGCGAAAAATGATAGAATTTCTTGCGGTCGAAGAAATCGGTTTTTTGTTTTCATTTTTGATGCAGAACCGATTCTGACAGGTCGCGGGTCCTCAAAACTGAAATTTCCAGAAATATCGACGATGAAACGCAGAAAATCAAAAAATCTTTTTCATACATAAATGAGGGCTTTCGGCCTATTTTGCGTTGCAGAATCGATGCCGACGGGTCCCGGTTCCTCGAAATCGATATTTGTTTAAATATCCAAAGTGAAATGCAGAAAATGACGAACGGATTTCCGATCAAGAATGCGGATTTGCTTCTGTGATTTCCGACTCAGATTTGATTCAGACAGGTCCTGGGTGCTCGAAATTAAAATTCCCAAAAATATCGATGGTCAGACGCGAGATATGATAGAATTTTCTTTCATCGGAAAAGTCGGTTCTTCGGTGTAATTTTTGATGCTGAATCGATTCTGACAGGTCCCGGGTCCTCAAAACTGAAATTTTCATGAATATCGACGATGAAATGCCGAGAAAAAAATATATTATCGATCGAAAAATTACGGCTTTCGGCCTATTTTCCGTTGCAGAATCGATGCTGACGGGTCCCGGGTCCTCGAAATCGATATTCGTTCAAATATCTAAGGTGAAATGCAGGAAATCACAAAAAGATTTCCTATCAAAGATGCGGGTTTTCTTGTGTGATTTCCGACTCAGACTCGATCCAGACAGGTCCAGGGTCCTGAAAATTGGAAGATTTAGGAATATCGACGGTCAGACGCAAGAAATAATAGAATTTCCTTCCATCGAAAAAATCGGTTTTTCGGTGTCATTTCCGATGCAGAATCGTTTCTGACAGGTCCCGGGTCCACAAAATCGATATTTGTAGAAATATCCAAGGTGAAATGCAGAAAATGACAAAAAGGTATCCTATCAACAATGCGGGTTTTCTTGTGTGATTTTCGACTCAGACTCGATCCAGACAGGTCCAGCGTCCTGAAGATTGGAAGTTGCAGAGACATCGACGGTCAGACGCGAGAAGGAATAGAATTTTCTTTCATCGAGAAAATCGGTTTTGCCGTGTGATTTCAATTCCAGAATCGATTCTGACAAGTCCCGGGTCCTTAAAACCCAAATCCCTACGAATATCGACGGTCAGACGCGACAAATGATAGAATTTTCTTTCAACGAAAACATCGGTTTTTCGGTGTCATTTCTGATGCAGAATCGTTACTGACGGGTCCCGGGTCCTCAAAATCGATTTTTTTCGAAATATCCAAGGTGAAATGCCGAAAATGACAAAAAGATTTGAGATCGAAGATGGAGGGTTTGTTGTGTGATTTCCGACTCAGACTCGAGCCAGACAGTGCTGAGGTCCTGAAAATTGAAATTCTCAGAAATATCGACGGTCAGACGCGAAAAATGATAGAATTTCTTGCGGTCGAAGAAATCGGTTTTTTGTTTTCATTTTTGATGCAGAACCGATTCTGACAGGTCGCGAGTCCTCAAATCTGAAATTTCCAGAAATATCGACGATGAAACGAAGTGAAACAAAAAATATTTTTCATTGGAAAATGAGGGCTTCTGGCCTATTTTTCGTTGCAGAATCGATGCCGACGGGTCCCGGTTCCTCGAAATCGATATTTGTTTGAATATCCAAAGTGAAATGCAGAAAATCACGAACGGATTTCCGATCAAAAATGCGGATTTGCTTTTGTGATTTCCGACTCAGACTTGATCCAGACGGATCCAGGGTGCTCGAAATTAAAATTCCCAAAAATATCGATGGTCAGACGCGAGATATGATAGAATTTTCTTTCATCGAAAAAGTCGGTTCTTCGGCTTAATTTTTGATGTCGAATCGATTCTGACAGGTCCCGCGTCCTCAAAACTGAAATTTCCAGAAATATCGACGATGAAACGCAGTGAAACAAAAAATATTTTTCATTGAAAAATGAGCGCGTCTGGCCTATTTTCCGTTGCAGGATCGATGCCGACGGGTCCCGGTTCCTCGAAATCGATATTCGTTCAAATATCTAAGGTGAAATGCAGGAAATCACAAAAAGATTTCCTATCAAAAATGCGGGTTTTCTTGTGTGATTTCCGACTCAGACTCGATCCAGACAGGTCCAGGGTCCTGAAAATTGGAAGATTCAGAAATATCGACGGTCAGACGCAAGAAATAATAGAATTTTCTTCCATCGAAAAAATCGGTTTTTCGGTGTCATTTCCGATGCAGAATCGTTTCTGACAGGTCCCGGGTCCACAAAATCGATATTTGTAGAAATATCCAAGGTGAAATGCAGAAAATGACGAACGGATTTCCGATCAAAAATGCGGATTTCCTTTTGTGATTTCCGACTCAGACTTGATCCAGACAGGTCCAGGGTGCTCGAAATTAAAAGGCTCAAAAATATCGATGGTCAGACGCGAGATATGATAGAATTTTCTTTCAACGGAAAAATCGGTTTTTCGGTGTCATTTCCGATGCAGAATCGTTACTGACGGGTCCCGGGTCCTCAAAATCGATTTTTTTCGAAATATCCAAGGTGAAATGCCGAAAATGACAAAAAGATTTGAGATCGAAGATGGAGGGTTTGTTGTGTGATTTCCGACTCAGACTCGAGCCAGACAGTGCTGAGGTCCTGAAAATTGAAATTCTCAGAAATATCGACGGTCAGACGCGAAAAATGATAGAATTTCTTGCGGTCGAAGAAATCGGTTTTTTGTTTTCATTTTTGATGCAGAACCGATTCTGACAGGTCGCGGGTCCTCAAAACTGAAATTTCCAGAAATATCGACGATGGAACGCAGTGAAACAAAAAATATTTTTTATTGAAAAATGAGGGCTTCTGGCCTATTTTCCGTTGCAGAATCGATGCCGACGGGTCCCGGTTCCTCGAAATCGATATTTGTTTAAATATCCAAAGTGAAATGCAGAAAATGACGAACGGATTTCCGATCAAGAATGCGGATTTGCTTCTGTGATTTCCGACTCAGATTTGATTCAGACAGGTCCTGGGTGCTCGAAATTAAAATTCCCAAAAATATCGATGGTCAGACGCGAGATATGATAGAATTTTCTTTCATCGGAAAAGTCGGTTCTTCGGTGTAATTTTTGATGCTGAATCGATTCTGACAGGTCCCGGGTCCTCAAAACTGAAATTTTCATGAATATCGACGATGAAATGCCGAGAAAAAAATATATTATCGATCGAAAAATTACGGCTTTCGGCCTATTTTCCGTTGCAGAATCGATGCTGACGGGTCCCGGGTCCTCGAAATCGATATTCGTTCAAATATCTAAGGTGAAATGCAGGAAATCACAAAAAGATTTCCTATCAAAGATGCGGGTTTTCTTGTGTGATTTCCGACTCAGACTCGATCCAGACAGGTCCAGGGTCCTGAAAATTGGAAGATTTAGGAATATCGACGGTCAGACGCAAGAAATAATAGAATTTCCTTCCATCGAAAAAATCGGTTTTTCGGTGTCATTTCCGATGCAGAATCGTTTCTGACAGGTCCCGGGTCCACAAAATCGATATTTGTAGAAATATCCAAGGTGAAATGCAGAAAATGACAAAAAGGTATCCTATCAACAATGCGGGTTTTCTTGTGTGATTTTCGACTCAGACTCGATCCAGACAGGTCCAGCGTCCTGAAAATTGGAAGTTGCAGAGACATCGACGGTCAGACGCGAGAAGGAATAGAATTTTCTTTCATCGAGAAAATCGGTTTTGCCGTGTGATTTCAATTCCAGAATCGATTCTGACAAGTCCCGGGTCCTTAAAACCCAAATCCCTACGAATATCGACGGTCAGACGCGACAAATGATAGAATTTTCTTTCAACGAAAACATCGGTTTTTCGGTGTCATTTCCGATGCAGAATCGTTTCTGACAGGTCCCGGGTCCACAAAATCGATTTTTTTCGAAATATCCAAGGTGAAATGCCGAAAATGACAAAAAGATTTGAGATCGAAGATGGAGGGTTTGTTGTGTGATTTCCGACTCAGACTCGAGCCAGACAGTGCTGAGGTCCTGAAAATTGAAATTCTCAGAAATATCGACGGTCAGACGCGAAAAATGATAGAATTTCTTGCGGTCGAAGAAATCGGTTTTTTGTTTTCATTTTTGATGCAGAACCGATTCTGACAGGTCGCGGGTCCTCAAAACTGAAATTTCCAGAAATATCGACGATGGAACGCAGTGAAACAAAAAATATTTTTTATTGAAAAATGAGGGCTTCTGGCCTATTTTCCGTTGCAGAATCGATGCCGACGGGTCCCGGTTCCTCGAAATCGATATTTGTTTAAATATCCAAAGTGAAATGCAGAAAATGACGAACGGATTTCCGATCAAGAATGCGGATTTGCTTCTGTGATTTCCGACTCAGATTTGATTCAGACAGGTCCTGGGTGCTCGAAATTAAAATTCCCAAAAATATCGATGGTCAGACGCGAGATATGATAGAATTTTCTTTCATCGGAAAAGTCGGTTCTTCGGTGTAATTTTTGATGCTGAATCGATTCTGACAGGTCCCGGGTCCTCAAAACTGAAATTTTCATGAATATCGACGATGAAATGCCGAGAAAAAAATATATTATCGATCGAAAAATTACGGCTTTCGGCCTATTTTCCGTTGCAGAATCGATGCTGACGGGTCCCGGGTCCTCGAAATCGATATTCGTTCAAATATCTAAGGTGAAATGCAGGCAATCACAAAAAGATTTCCTATCAAAGATGCGGGTTTTCTTGTGTGATTTCCGACTCAGACTCGATCCAGACAGGTCCAGGGTCCTGAAAATTGGAAGATTTAGGAATATCGACGGTCAGACGCAAGAAATAATAGAATTTCCTTCCATCGAAAAAATCGGTTTTTCGGTGTCATTTCCGATGCAGAATCGTTTCTGACAGGTCCCGGGTCCACAAAATCGATATTTGTAAAAATATCCAAGGTGAAATGCAGAAAATGACAAAAAGGTATCCTATCAACAATGCGGGTTTTCTTGTGTGATTTTCGACTCAGACTCGATCCAGACAGGTCCAGCGTCCTGAAAATTGGAAGTTGCAGAGACATCGACGGTCAGACGCGAGAAGGAATAGAATTTTCTTCCATCGAGAAAATCGGTTTTGCCGTGTGATTTCAATTCCAGAATCGATTCTGACAAGTCCCGGGTCCTTAAAACCCAAATCCCTACGAATATCGACGGTCAGACGCAAGAAATAATAGAATTTTCTTTCATCGAAAAAATCGGTTTTCCGGTGTCATGTCTGATGCAGAATCGTTTCTGACAGGTCCCGGGTCCACGAAATCGATATTTGCAGAAATATCCAAGGTGAAATGCACAAAATGACGGAAAGGTTTCCTATCAAAAATGCGGGTTTTCTTGTGTGATTTTCGACTCAGACTCGATCCAGACAGGTCCAGCGTCCTGAAAATTGGAAGTTGCAGAGATATCGTCGGTCAGACGCAAGAAATAATAGAATTTTCTGTCATCGAAAAAATCGGTTTTCCGGTGTCATTTCTGATGCAGAATCGTTTCTGATAGGTCCCGGGTCCACAAAATCGAGATTCGCAAAAATATCCAAGGTGAAATGCAGAAAATGACAAAAAGGTTTCCTATCAAAAATGCGGGTTTTCTTGTGTGATTTTCGAGTCAGACTCGATCCAGACAGGTCCAGCGTCCTGGAAATTGAAAGTTGCAGAGATATCGACGGTCAGACGCGAGAAAAGATAGAATTTTCTTCCATCGAAAAAATCGGATTTTCGGTGTGATTCCAATTCCAGAATCGATTCTGTTAGGTCCCGGGTCCATAAAACCCAAATCCCTACGAATATCGACGGTCAGACGCGACAAATGACAGAATTTTCTCTCAACGAGAAAATCGGTTTTTCGGTGTCATTTCTGATGCAGAATCGTTACTGACAGGTCCCGGGTCCTTGAAATCGATATTTGTTGAAATATTTCAGGTGAAATGCAGAAAATGACAAAAAGATTTGAGATCGAAGATGGAGGGTTTCTTGAGTGATTTCCGACTCAGACTCGAGCCAGACAGTGCTGGGGTCCTGAAAATTGAAATTCTCACAAATATCGACGGTCAGACGCGAAAAATGATAGAATTTCTCGCGGTCGAAGAAATCGGTGTTTTGGTGTTATTTTTGATGCAGAACCGATTCTGACAGGTCGCGGGTCCTCAAAACTGAAATTTCCAGAAATATCGACGATGAAACGCAGTGAAACAAAAAATATTTTTCATTGAAAAATGAGCGCGTCTGGCCTATTTTCCGTTGCAGGATCGATGCCGACGGGTCCCGGTTCCTCGAAATCGATATTCGTTCAAATATCTAAGGTGAAATGCAGGAAATCACAAAAAGATTTCCTATCAAAAATGCGGGTTTTCTTGTGTGATTTCCGACTCAGACTCGATCCAGACAGGTCCAGGGTCCTGAAAATTGGAAGATTCAGAAATATCGACGGTCAGACGCAAGAAATAATAGAATTTTCTTCCATCGAAAAAATCGGTTTTTCGGTTTCATTTCCGATGCAGAATCGTTTCTGACAGGTCCCGGGTCCACAAAATCGATATTTGTAGAAATATCCAAGGTGAAATGCAGAAAATGACGAACGGATTTCCGATCAAAAATGCGGATTTCCTTTTGTGATTTCCGACTCAGACTTGATCCAGACAGGTCCAGGGTGCTCGAAATTAAAAGGCTCAAAAATATCGATGGTCAGACGCGAGATATGATAGAATTTTCTTTCAACGGAAAAATCGGTTTTTCGGTGTCATTTCCGATGCAGAATCGTTACTGACGGGTCCCGGGTCCTCAAAATCGATTTTTTTCGAAATATCCAAGGTGAAATGCCGAAAATGACAAAAAGATTTGAGATCGAAGATGGAGGGTTTGTTGTGTGATTTCCGACTCAGACTCGAGCCAGACAGTGCTGAGGTCCTGAAAATTGAAATTCTCAGAAATATCGACGGTCAGACGCGAAAAATGATAGAATTTCTTGCGGTCGAAGAAATCGGTTTTTTGTTTTCATTTTTGATGCAGAACCGATTCTGACAGGTCGCGGGTCCTCAAAACTGAAATTTCCAGAAATATCGACGATGAAACGCAGAAAATCAAAAAATCTTTTTCATACATAAATGAGGGCTTTCGGCCTATTTTGCGTTGCAGAATCGATGCCGACGGGTCCCGGTTCCTCGAAATCGATATTTGTTTAAATATCCAAAGTGAAATGCAGAAAATGACGAACGGATTTCCGATCAAGAATGCGGATTTGCTTCTGTGATTTCCGACTCAGATTTGATTCAGACAGGTCCTGGGTGCTCGAAATTAAAATTCCCAAAAATATCGATGGTCAGACGCGAGATATGATAGAATTTTCTTTCATCGGAAAAGTCGGTTCTTCGGTGTAATTTTTGATGCTGAATCGATTCTGACAGGTCCCGGGTCCTCAAAACTGAAATTTTCATGAATATCGACGATGAAATGCCGAGAAAAAAATATATTATCGATCGAAAAATTACGGCTTTCGGCCTATTTTCCGTTGCAGAATCGATGCTGACGGGTCCCGGGTCCTCGAAATCGATATTCGTTCAAATATCTAAGGTGAAATGCAGGAAATCACAAAAAGATTTCCTATCAAAGATGCGGGTTTTCTTGTGTGATTTCCGACTCAGACTCGATCCAGACAGGTCCAGGGTCCTGAAAATTGGAAGATTTAGGAATATCGACGGTCAGACGCAAGAAATAATAGAATTTCCTTCCATCGAAAAAATCGGTTTTTCGGTGTCATTTCCGATGCAGAATCGTTTCTGACAGGTCCCGGGTCCACAAAATCGATATTTGTAGAAATATCCAAGGTGAAATGCAGAAAATGACAAAAAGGTATCCTATCAACAATGCGGGTTTTCTTGTGTGATTTTCGACTCAGACTCGATCCAGACAGGTCCAGCGTCCTGAAGATTGGAAGTTGCAGAGACATCGACGGTCAGACGCGAGAAGGAATAGAATTTTCTTTCATCGAGAAAATCGGTTTTGCCGTGTGATTTCAATTCCAGAATCGATTCTGACAAGTCCCGGGTCCTTAAAACCCAAATCCCTACGAATATCGACGGTCAGACGCGACAAATGATAGAATTTTCTTTCAACGAAAACATCGGTTTTTCGGTGTCATTTCTGATGCAGAATCGTTACTGACGGGTCCCGGGTCCTCAAAATCGATTTTTTTCGAAATATCCAAGGTGAAATGCCGAAAATGACAAAAAGATTTGAGATCGAAGATGGAGGGTTTGTTGTGTGATTTCCGACTCAGACTCGAGCCAGACAGTGCTGAGGTCCTGAAAATTGAAATTCTCAGAAATATCGACGGTCAGACGCGAAAAATGATAGAATTTCTTGCGGTCGAAGAAATCGGTTTTTTGTTTTCATTTTTGATGCAGAACCGATTCTGACAGGTCGCGAGTCCTCAAATCTGAAATTTCCAGAAATATCGACGATGAAACGAAGTGAAACAAAAAATATTTTTCATTGGAAAATGAGGGCTTCTGGCCTATTTTTCGTTGCAGAATCGATGCCGACGGGTCCCGGTTCCTCGAAATCGATATTTGTTTGAATATTCAAAGTGAAATGCAGAAAATCACGAACGGATTTCCGATCAAAAATGCGGATTTGCTTTTGTGATTTCCGACTCAGACTTGATCCAGACGGATCCAGGGTGCTCGAAATTAAAATTCCCAAAAATATCGATGGTCAGACGCGAGATATGATAGAATTTTCTTTCATCGAAAAAGTCGGTTCTTCGGCTTAATTTTTGATGTCGAATCGATTCTGACAGGTCCCGCGTCCTCAAAACTGAAATTTCCAGAAATATCGACGATGAAACGCAGTGAAACAAAAAATATTTTTCATTGAAAAATGAGCGCGTCTGGCCTATTTTCCGTTGCAGGATCGATGCCGACGGGTCCCGGTTCCTCGAAATCGATATTCGTTCAAATATCTAAGGTGAAATGCAGGAAATCACAAAAAGATTTCCTATCAAAAATGCGGGTTTTCTTGTGTGATTTCCGACTCAGACTCGATCCAGACAGGTCCAGGGTCCTGAAAATTGGAAGATTCAGAAATATCGACGGTCAGACGCAAGAAATAATAGAATTTTCTTCCATCGAAAAATTCGGTTTTTCGGTGTCATTTCCGATGCAGAATCGTTTCTGACAGGTCCCGGGTCCACAAAATCGATATTTGTAGAAATATCCAAGGTGAAATGCAGAAAATGACGAACGGATTTCCGATCAAAAATGCGGATTTCCTTTTGTGATTTCCGACTCAGACTTGATCCAGACAGGTCCAGGGTGCTCGAAATTAAAAGGCTCAAAAATATCGATGGTCAGACGCGAGATATGATAGAATTTTCTTTCAACGGAAAAATCGGTTTTTCGGTGTCATTTCCGATGCAGAATCGTTACTGACGGGTCCCGGGTCCTCAAAATCGATTTTTTTCGAAATATCCAAGGTGAAATGCCGAAAATGACAAAAAGATTTGAGATCGAAGATGGAGGGTTTGTTGTGTGATTTCCGACTCAGACTCGAGCCAGACAGTGCTGAGGTCCTGAAAATTGAAATTCTCAGAAATATCGACGGTCAGACGCGAAAAATGATAGAATTTCTTGCGGTCGAAGAAATCGGTTTTTTGTTTTCATTTTTGATGCAGAACCGATTCTGACAGGTCGCGGGTCCTCAAAACTGAAATTTCCAGAAATATCGACGATGGAACGCAGTGAAACAAAAAATATTTTTTATTGAAAAATGAGGGCTTCTGGCCTATTTTCCGTTGCAGAATCGATGCCGACGGGTCCCGGTTCCTCGAAATCGATATTTGTTTAAATATCCAAAGTGAAATGCAGAAAATGACGAACGGATTTCCGATCAAGAATGCGGATTTGCTTCTGTGATTTCCGACTCAGATTTGATTCAGACAGGTCCTGGGTGCTCGAAATTAAAATTCCCAAAAATATCGATGGTCAGACGCGAGATATGATAGAATTTTCTTTCATCGGAAAAGTCGGTTCTTCGGTGTAATTTTTGATGCTGAATCGATTCTGACAGGTCCCGGGTCCTCAAAACTGAAATTTTCATGAATATCGACGATGAAATGCCGAGAAAAAAATATATTATCGATCGAAAAATTACGGCTTTCGGCCTATTTTCCGTTGCAGAATCGATGCTGACGGGTCCCGGGTCCTCGAAATCGATATTCGTTCAAATATCTAAGGTGAAATGCAGGAAATCACAAAAAGATTTCCTATCAAAGATGCGGGTTTTCTTGTGTGATTTCCGACTCAGACTCGATCCAGACAGGTCCAGGGTCCTGAAAATTGGAAGATTTAGGAATATCGACGGTCAGACGCAAGAAATAATAGAATTTCCTTCCATCGAAAAAATCGGTTTTTCGGTGTCATTTCCGATGCAGAATCGTTTCTGACAGGTCCCGGGTCCACAAAATCGATATTTGTAGAAATATCCAAGGTGAAATGCAGAAAATGACAAAAAGGTATCCTATCAACAATGCGGGTTTTCTTGTGTGATTTTCGACTCAGACTCGATCCAGACAGGTCCAGCGTCCTGAAAATTGGAAGTTGCAGAGACATCGACGGTCAGACGCGAGAAGGAATAGAATTTTCTTTCATCGAGAAAATCGGTTTTGCCGTGTGATTTCAATTCCAGAATCGATTCTGACAAGTCCCGGGTCCTTAAAACCCAAATCCCTACGAATATCGACGGTCAGACGCGACAAATGATAGAATTTTCTTTCAACGAAAACATCGGTTTTTCGGTGTCATTTCCGATGCAGAATCGTTTCTGACAGGTCCCGGGTCCACAAAATCGATTTTTTTCGAAATATCCAAGGTGAAATGCCGAAAATGACAAAAAGATTTGAGATCGAAGATGGAGGGTTTGTTGTGTGATTTCCGACTCAGACTCGAGCCAGACAGTGCTGAGGTCCTGAAAATTGAAATTCTCAGAAATATCGACGGTCAGACGCGAAAAATGATAGAATTTCTTGCGGTCGAAGAAATCGGTTTTTTGTTTTCATTTTTGATGCAGAACCGATTCTGACAGGTCGCGGGTCCTCAAAACTGAAATTTCCAGAAATATCGACGATGGAACGCAGTGAAACAAAAAATATTTTTTATTGAAAAATGAGGGCTTCTGGCCTATTTTCCGTTGCAGAATCGATGCCGACGGGTCCCGGTTCCTCGAAATCGATATTTGTTTAAATATCCAAAGTGAAATGCAGAAAATGACGAACGGATTTCCGATCAAGAATGCGGATTTGCTTCTGTGATTTCCGACTCAGATTTGATTCAGACAGGTCCTGGGTGCTCGAAATTAAAATTCCCAAAAATATCGATGGTCAGACGCGAGATATGATAGAATTTTCTTTCATCGGAAAAGTCGGTTCTTCGGTGTAATTTTTGATGCTGAATCGATTCTGACAGGTCCCGGGTCCTCAAAACTGAAATTTTCATGAATATCGACGATGAAATGCCGAGAAAAAAATATATTATCGATCGAAAAATTACGGCTTTCGGCCTATTTTCCGTTGCAGAATCGATGCTGACGGGTCCCGGGTCCTCGAAATCGATATTCGTTCAAATATCTAAGGTGAAATGCAGGAAATCACAAAAAGATTTCCTATCAAAGATGCGGGTTTTCTTGTGTGATTTCCGACTCAGACTCGATCCAGACAGGTCCAGGGTCCTGAAAATTGGAAGATTTAGGAATATCGACGGTCAGACGCAAGAAATAATAGAATTTCCTTCCATCGAAAAAATCGGTTTTTCGGTGTCATTTCCGATGCAGAATCGTTTCTGACAGGTCCCGGGTCCACAAAATCGATATTTGTAGAAATATCCAAGGTGAAATGCAGGAAATGACAAAAAGGTATCCTATCAACAATGCGGGTTTTCTTGTGTGATTTTCGACTCAGACTCGATCCAGACAGGTCCAGCGTCCTGAAAATTGGAAGTTGCAGAGACATCGACGGTCAGACGCGAGAAGGAATAGAATTTTCTTTCAACGAAAACATCGGTTTTTCGGTGTCATTTCTGATGCAGAATCGTTACTGACGGGTCCCGGGTCCTCAAAATCGATTTTTTTCGAAATATCCAAGGTGAAATGCCGAAAATGACAAAAAGATTTGAGATCGAAGATGGAGGGTTTGTTGTGTGATTTCCGACTCAGACTCGAGCCAGACAGTGCTGAGGTCCTGAAAATTGAAATTCTCAGAAATATCGACGGTCAGACGCGAAAAATGATAGAATTTCTTGCGGTCGAAGAAATCGGTTTTTTGTTTTCATTTTTGATGCAGAACCGATTCTGACAGGTCGCGAGTCCTCAAATCTGAAATTTCCAGAAATATCGACGATGAAACGAAGTGAAACAAAAAATATTTTTCATTGGAAAATGAGGGCTTCTGGCCTATTTTTCGTTGCAGAATCGATGCCGACGGGTCCCGGTTCCTCGAAATCGATATTTGTTTGAATATCCAAAGTGAAATGCAGAAAATCACGAACGGATTTCCGATCAAAAATGCGGATTTGCTTTTGTGATTTCCGACTCAGACTTGATCCAGACGGATCCAGGGTGCTCGAAATTAAAATTCCCAAAAATATCGATGGTCAGACGCGAGATATGATAGAATTTTCTTTCATCGAAAAAGTCGGTTCTTCGGCTTAATTTTTGATGTCGAATCGATTCTGACAGGTCCCGGGTCCTCAAAACTGAAATTTCCATGAATATCGACGATGAAATGTCGAGAAAAAAACATATTATCCATCGAAAAATTAGGGCTTTCGGCCTATTTTCCGTTGCAGAATCGATGCTGACGGGTGCCGGGTCCTCGAAATCGATGTTTGTTCAAATATCTAAGGTGAAATGCAGAAAATGACAAAAAAATTTTCTATCAAAAATGCGGGTTTTCTTGTGTGATTTGCGACTCAGGCTCGTTTCAGACAGGTCCAGGGTCCTGAAAATTGAAAGTTTCAGAAATATCGACGGTCAGACGCAAGAAATAATAGAATTTTCTTTCATCGAAAAAATCGGTTTTCCGGTGTCATGTCTGATGCAGAATCGTTTCTGACAGGTCCTGGGTCCACGAAATCGATATTTGCAGAAATATCCAAGGTGAAATGCACAAAATGACGGAAAGGTTTCCTATCAAAAATGCGGGTTTTCTTGTGTGATTTTCGACTCAGACTCGATCCAGACAGGTCCAGCGTCCTGAAAATTGGAAGTTGCAGAGATATCGTCGGTCAGACGCAAGAAATAATAGAATTTTCTGTCATCGAAAAAATCGGTTTTCCGGTGTCATTTCTGATGCAGAATCGTTTCTGATAGGTCCCGGGTCCACAAAATCGATATTCGCAAAAACATCCAAGGTGAAATGCAGAAAATGACAAAAAGGTTTCCTATCAAAAATGCGGGTTTTCTTGTGTGATTTTCGAGTCAGACTCGATCCAGACAGGTCCAGCGTCCTGGAAATTGAAAGTTGCAGAGATATCGACGGTCAGACGCGAGAAAAGATAGAATTTTCTTCCATCGAAAAAATCGGATTTTCGGTGTGATTCCAATTCCAGAATCGATTCTGTTAGGTCCCGGGTCCATAAAACCCAAATCCCTACGAATATCGACGGTCAGACGCGACAAATGACAGAATTTTCTCTCAACGAGAAAATCGGTTTTTCGGTGTCATTTCTGATGCAGAATCGTTACTGACAGGTCCCGGGTCCTTAAAATCGATATTTGTTGAAATATTTCAGGTGAAATGCAGAAAATGACAAAAAGATTTGAGATCGAAGATGGAGGGTTTCTTGAGTGATTTCCGACTCAGACTCGAGCCAGACAGTGCTGGGGTCCTGAAAATTGAAATTCTCACAAATATCGACGGTCAGACGCGAAAAATGATAGAATTTCTCGCGGTCGAAGAAATCGGTGTTTTGGTGTTATTTTTGATGCAGAACCGATTCTGACAGGTCGCGGGTCCTCAAAACTGAAATTTCCAGAAATATCGACGATGAAACGCAGAAAATCAAAAAATCTTTTTCATACATAAATGAGGGCTTTCGGCCTATTTTGCGTTGCAGATTCGATACCGACGGGTCCCGGGTCCTCAAAATCGATATTTGTCAAAATATCCAAGGTGAAATGCAGAAAATGACGAACGGATTTCCGATCAAAAATGCGGATTTCCTTTTGTGATTTCCGACTCAGACTTGATCCAGACAGGTCCAGGGTGCTCGAAATTCAAATTCTCAAAAATATCGATGGTCAGACGCGAGATATGATAGAATTTTCTTTCAACGGGAAAGTCGGTTTTTCGGTGTCATTTCCGATGCAGAATCGTTACTGACGGGTCCCGGGTCCTCAAAATCGATTTTTGTCGAAATATCCAAGGTGAAATGCAGAAAATGACAAAAAGATTTGAGATCGAAGATGGAGGGTTTGTGGTGTGATTTCCGACTCAGACTCGAGCCAGACAGTGCTGAGGTCCTGAAAATTGAAATTCTCAGAAATATCGACGGTCAGACGCGAAAAATGATAGAATTTCTTGCGGTCGAAGAAATCGGTTTTTTGTTTTCATTTTTGATGCAGAACCGATTCTGACAGGTCGCGGGTCCTCAAAACTGAAATTTCCAGAAATATCGACGATGAAACGCAGTGAAACAAAAAATATTTTTCATTGGAAAATGAGCGCGTCTGGCCTATTTTCCGTTGCAGAATCGATGCCGACGGGTCCCGGTTCCTCGAAATCGATATTTGTTTGAATATCCAAAGTGAAATGCAGAAAATGACGAACGGATTTCCGATCAAAAATGCGGATTTGCTTTTGTGATTTCCGACTCAGACTTGATCCAGACGGATCCAGGGTGCTCGAAATTAAAATTCCCAAAAATATCGATGGTCAGACGCGAGATATGATAGAATTTTCTTTCATCGAAAAAGTCGGTTCTTCGGCTTAATTTTTGATGTCGAATCGATTCTGACAGGTCCCGGGTCCTCAAAACTGAAATTTCCATGAATATCGACGATGAAATGCCGAGAAAAAACCATATTATCCATCGAAAAATTAGGGCTTTCGGCCTATTTTCCGTTGCAGAATCGATGCTGACGGGTGCCGGGTCCTCGAAATCGATGTTTGTTCAAATATCTAAGGTGAAATGCAGAAAATGACAAAAAAATTTTCTATCAAAAATGCGGGTTTTCTTGTGTGATTTGCGACTCAGGCTCGTTTCAGACAGGTCCAGGGTCCTGAAAATTGAAAGTTTCAGAAATATCGACGGTCAGACGCAAGAAATAATAGAATTTTCTTTCATCGAAAAAATCGGTTTTCCGGTGTCATTTATTTAAGCCCAGCCCAACAGGCGAACCCAAAAGGGCAGTAGAAGAAATACATGAGTCAGCACACGGCACATTACAAAAGAAATAACAGGGAAGACCAAGTGGACCAAAAAGGTCCGTAAATACAAATATGAATACTAAGATAAATAATAAAAATAGAAATATAAAAATGAAATAAAAATATTAAAAATAAAATAAAAATAAAAAGAAACATATAACGAGAAAACTTAAACTTAACTGAGAAAGGGGCGAAACGCTATCAGGTAAAATGACTTCGAGCAACATTAATAAAAGTAGGGAGCCCCATAAGCCCAGGGTCGCACAGCACCGCAATTTCGTTAAAATTACTGCACATGGTATAGACCGGCGAACGAAGCGCAACATTGCTACGTGCACGTTCGAGGTAAAAAAACATGCTCGATCGAGCGGCAATACGGGGTATATGAAACGGCAAGAGACATAGAATATCCGGGCAGTCAATCACACCCAATAGGATTTTGTAGACAAACGTGACCGCAGCAATGTCGCGCCTCGCTGCCAGATTAGCAACGCCAAACCGGCAACATAAGTCTAGACCATTGGACCCACGCGGAGGGTAGACGGAGTCAATTCTGAACGCAAGATATTTAAGAAATTTACGCTGCACACCCTCGATTAGCTTGACATCCTTAGCGTGGATAGGGTACCAGACCAGGGACCCGTACTCAAGCCTAGAACGCACGTAGGCATAATAGAGCGTCGTAAAAGCTCGGATAGTGTTAAAGGATCTACAGGTCCTGAAAAGGAAGCCAAGCATGCGAGTGGCGGATGCGACAGTACGCGCAATATGCTGGGAGAACCTGAGTCCGGAGTCAAAGGTTACGCCCAGGTCCACGGTGGAGAGGACCCTGACAAGTGCATCATGGTTAACAGCATAATCGTAGATGATGGGATCGGAGGTGCGGTGAAACGATAAGATTTTGCATTTATTTATATTAAGATGTAGCCGATTGGCAGCGCACCAGACGGAAACACGATCGATGTCGAGCTGCAGCGCTAGGCAGTCAGAAGGACTCCGAACGGTGCGAAAGAGCTTGAGGTCGTCAGCATATAATAAAACGCTACTGCACAGAGAGGACACGATGTCATTTATAAAGATGTTGAAAAGTAGAGGACCAAGGTTGGACCCTTGAGGAACACCAGAGGTAGGTACGAAAGATTTAGACCGGCACCCATCCACTTCAACGACATGTCTACGGTCATGTAGGTACGATGAGAGTAGTAAGACCAGGCAGCCTTGTAGACCACAAGAGGCAAGTTTACTTAACAATATATCATGATCTATCTTATCAAATGCCTTAGAGAAGTCGGTATAGATGACATCCACTTGCTCACGGCGATCGAGTGCTAAGCATAGTGAGTGAGAGAATAGAGCCAAGTTCGTGAGCGTAGAGCGGCCTGGCATAAACCCATGTTGAAGGGGGGTAATGAGCCCAGACACTTGCCGAAATACGTGACCATAAAGGCACGACTCGAAAGCCTTGGCAAACGCCGATATTATAGCGATGGGACGGTAGTTCACCACCTGAGAAACGTCGCCGCTTTTAAACACGGGGCAGATCCTGGCCGATTTCCAGATGTCAGGAAACACACCAAGTTTAAGGGAGAGGTTAAACAAAATACATAACGGCTTAGCAAAGGCGTACGCACAGTCACGGGCAACGAGGTTAGGAATCTGATCCGTCCCAGCAGAGAGCTTGGGCTTCAACGACTTAAGAGCTAGTTGGACATCGGTAACAGCGATTACAAGCGATGAGGCACAGCGGGAAGGACAGACAGGGGATGGAGTGAATGGACAGGACGCATTTGACACATTAAACACACTACGGAAGTGATCCGCAAAGGCTTCGGCGATATCAGCAGCATCTTCGAGATTAACGCCACGATGCGACATTACACTGGGCATACGCGAGCCACCGTATGTCATGTCTGATGCAGAATCGTTTCTGACAGGTCCCGGGTCCACGGAATCGATATTTGCAGAAATATCCAAGGTGAAATGCACAAAATGACGGAAAGGTTTCCTATCAAAAATGCGGGTTTTCTTGTGTGATTTTCGACTCAGACTCGATCCAGACAGGTCCAGCGTCCTGAAAATTGGAAGTTGCAGAGATATCGTCGGTCAGACGCAAGAAATAATAGAATTTTCTGTCATCGAAAAAATCGGTTTTCCGGTGTCATTTCTGATGCAGAATCGTTTCTGATAGGTCCCGGGTCCACAAAATCGATATTCGCAAAAATATCCAAGGTGAAATGCAGAAAATGACAAAAAGGTTTCCTATCAAAAATGCGGGTTTTCTTGTGTGATTTTCGAGTCAGACTCGATCCAGACAGGTCCAGCGTCCTGGAAATTGAAAGTTGCAGAGATATCGACGGTCAGACGCGAGAAAAGATAGAATTTTCTTCCATCGAAAAAATCGGATTTTCGGTGTGATTCCAATTCCAGAATCGATTCTGTTAGGTCCCGGGTCCATAAAACCCAAATCCCTACGAATATCGACGGTCAGACGCGACAAATGACAGAATTTTCTCTCAACGAGAAAATCGGTTTTTCGGTGTCATTTCTGATGCAGAATCGTTACTGACAGGTCCCGGGTCCTTAAAATCGATATTTGTTGAAATATTTCAGGTGAAATGCAGAAAATGACAAAAAGGTATCCTATCAACAATGCGGGTTTTCTTGTGTGATTTTCGACTCAGACTCGATCCAGACAGGTCCAGCGTCCTGAAGATTGGAAGTTGCAGAGACATCGACGGTCAGACGCGAGAAGGAATAGAATTTTCTTTCATCGAGAAAATCGGTTTTGCCGTGTGATTTCAATTCCAGAATCGATTCTGACAATTCCCGGGTCCTTAAAACCCAAATCCCTACGAATATCGACGGTCAGACGCGACAAATGATAGAATTTTCTTTCAACGAAAACATCGGTTTTTCGGTGTCATTTCTGATGCAGAATCGTTACTGACGGGTCCCGGGTCCTCAAAATCGATTTTTTTCGAAATATCCAAGGTGAAATGCCGAAAATGACAAAAAGATTTGAGATCGAAGATGGAGGGTTTGTTGTGTGATTTCCGACTCAGACTCGAGCCAGACAGTGCTGAGGTCCTGAAAATTGAAATTCTCAGAAATATCGACGGTCAGACGCGAAAAATGATAGAATTTCTTGCGGTCGAAGAAATCGGTTTTTTGTTTTCATTTTTGATGCAGAACCGATTCTGACAGGTCGCGAGTCCTCAAATCTGAAATTTCCAGAAATATCGACGATGAAACGAAGTGAAACAAAAAATATTTTTCATTGGAAAATGAGGGCTTCTGGCCTATTTTTCGTTGCAGAATCGATGCCGACGGGTCCCGGTTCCTCGAAATCGATATTTGTTTGAATATCCAAAGTGAAATGCAGAAAATCACGAACGGATTTCCGATCAAAAATGCGGATTTGCTTTTGTGATTTCCGACTCAGACTTGATCCAGACGGATCCAGGGTGCTCGAAATTAAAATTCCAAAAAATATCGATGGTCAGACGCGAGATATGATAGAATTTTCTTTCATCGAAAAAGTCGGTTCTTCGGCTTAATTTTTGATGTCGAATCGATTCTGACAGGTCCCGCGTCCTCAAAACTGAAATTTCCAGAAATATCGACGATGAAACGCAGTGAAACAAAAAATATTTTTCATTGAAAAATGAGCGCGTCTGGCCTATTTTCCGTTGCAGGATCGATGCCGACGGGTCCCGGTTCCTCGAAATCGATATTCGTTCAAATATCTAAGGTGAAATGCAGGAAATCACAAAAAGATTTCCTATCAAAAATGCGGGTTTTCTTGTGTGATTTCCGACTCAGACTCGATCCAGACAGGTCCAGGGTCCTGAAAATTGGAAGATTCAGAAATATCGACGGTCAGACGCAAGAAATAATAGAATTTTCTTCCATCGAAAAAATCGGTTTTTCGGTGTCATTTCCGATGCAGAATCGTTTCTGACAGGTCCCGGGTCCACAAAATCGATATTTGTAGAAATATCCAAGGTGAAATGCAGAAAATGACGAACGGATTTCCGATCAAAAATGCGGATTTCCTTTTGTGATTTCCGACTCAGACTTGATCCAGACAGGTCCAGGGTGCTCGAAATTAAAAGGCTCAAAAATATCGATGGTCAGACGCGAGATATGATAGAATTTTCTTTCAACGGAAAAATCGGTTTTTCGGTGTCATTTCCGATGCAGAATCGTTACTGACGGGTCCCGGGTCCTCAAAATCGATTTTTTTCGAAATATCCAAGGTGAAATGCCGAAAATGACAAAAAGATTTGAGATCGAAGATGGAGGGTTTGTTGTGTGATTTCCGACTCAGACTCGAGCCAGACAGTGCTGAGGTCCTGAAAATTGAAATTCTCAGAAATATCGACGGTCAGACGCGAAAAATGATAGAATTTCTTGCGGTCGAAGAAATCGGTTTTTTGTTTTCATTTTTGATGCAGAACCGATTCTGACAGGTCGCGGGTCCTCAAAACTGAAATTTCCAGAAATATCGACGATGGAACGCAGTGAAACAAAAAATATTTTTTATTGAAAAATGAGGGCTTCTGGCCTATTTTCCGTTGCAGAATCGATGCCGACGGGTCCCGGTTCCTCGAAATCGATATTTGTTTAAATATCCAAAGTGAAATGCAGAAAATGACGAACGGATTTCCGATCAAGAATGCGGATTTGCTTCTGTGATTTCCGACTCAGATTTGATTCAGACAGGTCCTGGGTGCTCGAAATTAAAATTCCCAAAAATATCGATGGTCAGACGCGAGATATGATAGAATTTTCTTTCATCGGAAAAGTCGGTTCTTCGGTGTAATTTTTGATGCTGAATCGATTCTGACAGGTCCCGGGTCCTCAAAACTGAAATTTTCATGAATATCGACGATGAAATGCCGAGAAAAAAATATATTATCGATCGAAAAATTACGGCTTTCGGCCTATTTTCCGTTGCAGAATCGATGCTGACGGGTCCCGGGTCCTCGAAATCGATATTCGTTCAAATATCTAAGGTGAAATGCAGGAAATCACAAAAAGATTTCCTATCAAAGATGCGGGTTTTCTTGTGTGATTTCCGACTCAGACTCGATCCAGACAGGTCCAGGGTCCTGAAAATTGGAAGATTTAGGAATATCGACGGTCAGACGCAAGAAATAATAGAATTTCCTTCCATCGAAAAAATCGGTTTTTCGGTGTCATTTCCGATGCAGAATCGTTTCTGACAGGTCCCGGGTCCACAAAATCGATATTTGTAGAAATATCCAAGGTGAAATGCAGAAAATGACAAAAAGGTATCCTATCAACAATGCGGGTTTTCTTGTGTGATTTTCGACTCAGACTCGATCCAGACAGGTCCAGCGTCCTGAAAATTGGAAGTTGCAGAGACATCGACGGTCAGACGCGAGAAGGAATAGAATTTTCTTTCATCGAGAAAATCGGTTTTGCCGTGTGATTTCAATTCCAGAATCGATTCTGACAAGTCCCGGGTCCTTAAAACCCAAATCCCTACGAATATCGACGGTCAGACGCGACAAATGATAGAATTTTCTTTCAACGAAAACATCGGTTTTTCGGTGTCATTTCCGATGCAGAATCGTTTCTGACAGGTCCCGGGTCCACAAAATCGATTTTTTTCGAAATATCCAAGGTGAAATGCCGAAAATGACAAAAAGATTTGAGATCGAAGATGGAGGGTTTGTTGTGTGATTTCCGACTCAGACTCGAGCCAGACAGTGCTGAGGTCCTGAAAATTGAAATTCTCAGAAATATCGACGGTCAGACGCGAAAAATGATAGAATTTCTTGCGGTCGAAGAAATCGGTTTTTTGTTTTCATTTTTGATGCAGAACCGATTCTGACAGGTCGCGGGTCCTCAAAACTGAAATTTCCAGAAATATCGACGATGGAACGCAGTGAAACAAAAAATATTTTTTATTGAAAAATGAGGGCTTCTGGCCTATTTTCCGTTGCAGAATCGATGCCGACGGGTCCCGGTTCCTCGAAATCGATATTTGTTTAAATATCCAAAGTGAAATGCAGAAAATGACGAACGGATTTCCGATCAAGAATGCGGATTTGCTTCTGTGATTTCCGACTCAGATTTGATTCAGACAGGTCCTGGGTGCTCGAAATTAAAATTCCCAAAAATATCGATGGTCAGACGCGAGATATGATAGAATTTTCTTTCATCGGAAAAGTCGGTTCTTCGGTGTAATTTTTGATGCTGAATCGATTCTGACAGGTCCCGGGTCCTCAAAACTGAAATTTTCATGAATATCGACGATGAAATGCCGAGAAAAAAATATATTATCGATCGAAAAATTACGGCTTTCGGCCTATTTTCCGTTGCAGAATCGATGCTGACGGGTCCCGGGTCCTCGAAATCGATATTCGTTCAAATATCTAAGGTGAAATGCAGGAAATCACAAAAAGATTTCCTATCAAAGATGCGGGTTTTCTTGTGTGATTTCCGACTCAGACTCGATCCAGACAGGTCCAGGGTCCTGAAAATTGGAAGATTTAGGAATATCGACGGTCAGACGCAAGAAATAATAGAATTTCCTTCCATCGAAAAAATCGGTTTTTCGGTGTCATTTCCGATGCAGAATCGTTTCTGACAGGTCCCGGGTCCACAAAATCGATATTTGTAGAAATATCCAAGGTGAAATGCAGGAAATGACAAAAAGGTATCCTATCAACAATGCGGGTTTTCTTGTGTGATTTTCGACTCAGACTCGATCCAGACAGGTCCAGCGTCCTGAAAATTGGAAGTTGCAGAGACATCGACGTCAGACGCGAGAAGGAATAGAATTTCCTTTCAACGAAACATCGGTTTTTCGGTGTCATTACTGATGCAGAATCGTTACTGACGGGTCCCGGGTCCTCAAAATCGATTTTTTTCGAAATATCCAAGGTGAAATGCCGAAAATGACAAAAAGATTTGAGATCGAAGATGGAGGGTTTGTTGTGTGATTTCCGACTCAGACTCGAGCCAGACAGTGCTGAGGTCCTGAAAATTGAAATTCTCAGAAATATCGACGGTCAGACGCGAAAATGATAGAATTTCTTGCGGTCGAAGAAATCGGTTTTTTGTTTCATTTTTGATGGATGCAGAACCGATTCTGACAGGTCGCGAGTCCTCAAATCTGAAATTTCCAGAAATATCGACGATGAAACGAAGTGAAACAAAAAATATTTTTCATTGAAAAATGAGGGCTTCTGGCCTATTTTCCGTTGCAGAATCGATGCCGACGGGTCCCGGTTCCTCGAAATCGATATTTGTTTAAATATCCAAAGTGAAATGCAGAAAATGACGAACGGATTTCCGATCAAGAATGCGGATTTGCTTCTGTGATTTCCGACTCAGATTTGATTCAGACAGGTCCTGGGTGCTCGAAATTAAAATTCCCAAAAATATCGATGGTCAGACGCGAGATATGATAGAATTTTCTTTCATCGGAAAAGTCGGTTCTTCGGTGTAATTTTTGATGCTGAATCGATTCTGACAGGTCCCGGGTCCTCAAACTGAAATTTTCATGAATATCGACGATGAAATGCCGAGAAAAAAATATATTATCGATCGAAAAATTACGGCTTTCGGCCTATTTTCCGTTGCAGAATCGATGCTGACGGGTCCCGGGTCCTCGAAATCGATATTCGTTCAAATATCTAAGGTGAAATGCAGGAAATCACAAAAGATTTCCTATCAAAGATGCGGGTTTTCTTGTGTGATTTCCGACTCAGACTCGATCCAGACAGGTCCAGGGTCCTGAAAATTGGAAGATTTAGGAATATCGACGGTCAGACGCAAGAAATAATAGAATTTCCTTCCATCGAAAAAATCGGTTTTTCGGTGTCATTTCCGATGCAGAATCGTTTCTGACAGGTCCCGGGTCCACAAAATCGATATTTGTAGAAATATCCAAGGTGAAATGCAGGAAATGACAAAAAGGTATCCTATCAACAATGCGGGTTTTCTTGTGTGATTTTCGACTCAGACTCGATCCAGACAGGTCCAGCGTCCTGAAAATTGGAAGTTGCAGAGACATCGACGGTCAGACGCGAGAAGGAATAGAATTTCCTTTCAACGAAAACATCGGTTTTTCGGTGTCATTTCTGATGCAGAATCGTTACTGACGGGTCCCGGGTCCTCAAAATCGATTTTTTTTCGAAATATCCAAGGTGAAATGCCGAAAATGACAAAAAGATTTGAGATCGAAGATGGAGGGTTTGTTGTGTGATTTCCGACTCAGACTCGAGCCAGACAGTGCTGAGGTCCTGAAAATTGAAATTCTCAGAAATATCGACGGTCAGACGCGAAAAATGATAGAATTTCTTGCGGTCGAAGAAATCGGTTTTTTGTTTTCATTTTTGATGCAGAACCGATTCTGACAGGTCGCGAGTCCTCAAATCTGAAATTTCCAGAAATATCGACGATGAAACGAAGTGAAACAAAAAATATTTTTCATTGGAAAATGAGGGCTTCTGGCCTATTTTTCGTTGCAGAATCGATGCCGACGGGTCCCGGTTCCTCGAAATCGATATTTGTTTGAATATCCAAAGTGAAATGCAGAAAATCACGAACGGATTTCCGATCAAAAATGCGGATTTGCTTTTGTGATTTCCGACTCAGACTTGATCCAGACGGATCCAGGGTGCTCGAAATTAAAATTCCCAAAAATATCGATGGTCAGACGCGAGATATGATAGAATTTTCTTTCATCGAAAAAGTCGGTTCTTCGGCTTAATTTTTGATGTCGAATCGATTCTGACAGGTCCCGGGTCCTCAAAACTGAAATTTCCATGAATATCGACGATGAAATGCCGAGAAAAAAACATATTATCCATCGAAAAATTAGGGCTTTCGGCCTATTTTCCGTTGCAGAATCGATGCTGACGGGTGCCGGGTCCTCGAAATCGATGTTTGTTCAAATATCTAAGGTGAAATGCAGAAAATGACAAAAAAATTTTCTATCAAAAATGCGGATTTTCTTGTGTGATTTGCGACTCAGGCTCGTTTCAGACAGGTCCAGGGTCCTGAAAATTGAAAGTTTCAGAAATATCGACGGTCAGACGCAAGAAATAATAGAATTTTCTTTCATCGAAAAAATCGGTTTTCCGGTGTCATGTCTGATGCAGAATCGTTTCTGACAGGTCCTGGGTCCACGAAATCGATATTTGCAGAAATATCCAAGGTGAAATGCACAAAATGACGGAAAGGTTTCCTATCAAAAATGCGGGTTTTCTTGTGTGATTTTCGACTCAGACTCGATCCAGACAGGTCCAGCGTCCTGAAAATTGGAAGTTGCAGAGATATCGTCGGTCAGACGCAAGAAATAATAGAATTTTCTGTCATCGAAAAAATCGGTTTTCCGGTGTCATTTCTGATGCAGAATCGTTTCTGATAGGTCCCGGGTCCACAAAATCGATATTCGCAAAAACATCCAAGGTGAAATGCAGAAAATGACAAAAAGGTTTCCTATCAAAAATGCGGGTTTTCTTGTGTGATTTTCGAGTCAGACTCGATCCAGACAGGTCCAGCGTCCTGGAAATTGAAAGTTGCAGAGATATCGACGGTCAGATGCGAGAAAAGATAGAATTTTCTTCCATCGAAAAAATCGGATTTTCGGTGTGATTCCAATTCCAGAATCGATTCTGTTAGGTCCCGGGTCCATAAAACCCAAATCCCTACGAATATCGACGGTCAGACGCGACAAATGACAGAATTTTCTCTCAACGAGAAAATCGGTTTTTCGGTGTCATTTCTGATGCAGAATCGTTACTAACAGGTCCCGGGTCCTTAAAATCGATATTTGTTGAAATATTTCAGGTGAAATGCAGAAAATGACAAAAAGATTTGAGATCGAAGATGGAGGGTTTCTTGAGTGATTTCCGACTCAGACTCGAGCCAGACAGTGCTGGGGTCCTGAAAATTGAAATTCTCACAAATATCGACGGTCAGACGCGAAAAATGATAGAATTTCTCGCGGTCGAAGAAATCGGTGTTTTGGTGTTATTTTTGATGCAGAACCGATTCTGACAGGTCGCGGGTCCTCAAAACTGAAATTTCCAGAAATATCGACGATGAAACGCAGAAAATCAAAAAATCTTTTTCATACATAAATGAGGGCTTTCGGCCTATTTTGCGTTGCAGATTCGATACCGACGGGTCCCGGGTCCTCAAAATCGATATTTGTCAAAATATCCAAGGTGAAATGCAGAAAATGACGAACGGATTTCCGATCAAAAATGCGGATTTCCTTTTGTGATTTCCGACTCAGACTTGATCCAGACAGGTCCAGGGTGCTCGAAATTCAAATTCTCAAAAATATCGATGGTCAGACGCGAGATATGATGGAATTTTCTTTCAACGGGAAAGTCGGTTTTTCGGTGTCATTTCCGATGCAGAATCGTTACTGACGGGTCCCGGGTCCTCAAAATCGATTTTTGTCGAAATATCCAAGGTGAAATGCAGAAAATGACAAAAAGATTTGAGATCGAAGATGGAGGGTTTGTGGTGTGATTTCCGACTCAGACTCGAGCCAGACAGTGCTGAGGTCCTGAAAATTGAAATTCTCAGAAATATCGACGGTCAGACGCGAAAAATGATAGAATTTCTTGCGGTCGAAGAAATCGGTTTTTTGTTTTCATTTTTGATGAAGAACCGATTCTGACAGGTCGCGAGTCCTCAAATCTGAAATTTCCAAAAATATCGACGATGAAACGAAGTGAAACAAAAAATATTTTTCATTGGAAAATGAGGGCTTCTGGCCTATTTTTCGTTGCAGAATCGATGCCGACGGGTCCCGGTTCCTCGAAATCGATATTTGTTTGAATATCCAAAGTGAAATGCAGAAAATCACGAACGGATTTCCGATCAAAAATGCGGATTTGCTTTTGTGATTTCCGACTCAGACTTGATCCAGACGGATCCAGGGTGCTCGAAATTAAAATTCCCAAAAATATCGATGGTCAGACGCGAGATATGATAGAATTTTCTTTCATCGAAAAAGTCGGTTCTTCGGCTTAATTTTTGATGTCGAATCGATTCTGACAGGTCCCGGGTCCTCAAAACTGAAATTTCCATGAATATCGACGATGAAATGCCGAGAAAAAAACATATTATCCATCGAAAAATTAGGGCTTTCGGCCTATTTTCCGTTGCAGAATCGATGCTGACGGGTGCCGGGTCCTCGAAATCGATGTTTGTTCAAATATCTAAGGTGAAATGCAGAAAATGACAAAAAAATTTTCTATCAAAAATGCGGGTTTTCTTGTGTGATTTGCGACTCAGGCTCGTTTCAGACAGGTCCAGGGTCCTGAAAATTGAAAGTTTCAGAAATATCGACGGTCAGACGCAAGAAATAATAGAATTTTCTTTCATCGAAAAAATCGGTTTTCCGGTGTCATGTCTGATGCAGAATCGTTTCTGACAGGTCCTGGGTCCACGAAATCGATATTTGCAGAAATATCCAAGGTGAAATGCACAAAATGACGGAAAGGTTTCCTATCAAAAATGCGGGTTTTCTTGTGTGATTTTCGACTCAGACTCGATCCAGACAGGTCCAGCGTCCTGAAAATTGGAAGTTGCAGAGATATCGTCGGTCAGACGCAAGAAATAATAGAATTTTCTGTCATCGAAAAAATCGGTTTTCCGGTGTCATTTCTGATGCAGAATCGTTTCTGATAGGTCCCGGGTCCACAAAATCGATATTCGCAAAAACATCCAAGGTGAAATGCAGAAAATGACAAAAAGGTTTCCTATCAAAAATGCGGGTTTTCTTGTGTGATTTTCGAGTCAGACTCGATCCAGACAGGTCCAGCGTCCTGGAAATTGAAAGTTGCAGAGATATCGACGGTCAGACGCAAGAAATAATAGAATTTTCTGTCATCGAAAAAATCGGTTTTCCGGTGTCATTTCTGATGCAGAATCGTTTCTGATAGGTCCCGGGTCCACAAAATCGATATTCGCAAAAACATCCAAGGTGAAATGCAGAAAATGACAAAAAGGTTTCCTATCAAAAATGCGGGTTTTCTTGTGTGATTTTCGAGTCAGACTCGATCCAGACAGGTCCAGCGTCCTGGAAATTGAAAGTTGCAGAGATATCGACGGTCAGACGCGAGAAAAGATAGAATTTTCTTCCATCGAAAAAATCGGATTTTCGGTGTGATTCCAATTCCAGAATCGATTCTGTTAGGTCCCGGGTCCATAAAACCCAAATCCCTACGAATATCGACGGTCAGACGCGACAAATGACAGAATTTTCTCTCAACGAGAAAATCGGTTTTTCGGTGTCATTTCTGATGCAGAATCGTTACTGACAGGTCCCGGGTCCTTAAAATCGATATTTGTTGAAATATTTCAGGTGAAATGCAGAAAATGACAAAAAGATTTGAGATCGAAGATGGAGGGTTTCTTGAGTGATTTCCGACTCAGACTCGAGCCAGACAGTGCTGGGGTCCTGAAAATTGAAATTCTCACAAATATCGACGGTCAGACGCGAAAAATGATAGAATTTCTCGCGGTCGAAGAAATCGGTGTTTTGGTGTTATTTTTGATGCAGAACCGATTCTGACAGGTCGCGGGTCCTCAAAACTGAAATTTCCAGAAATATCGACGATGAAACGCAGAAAATCAAAAAATCTTTTTCATACATAAATGAGGGCTTTCGGCCTATTTTGCGTTGCAGATTCGATACCGACGGGTCCCGGGTCCTCAAAATCGATATTTGTCAAAATATCCAAGGTGAAATGCAGAAAATGACGAACGGATTTCCGATCAAAAATGCGGATTTCCTTTTGTGATTTCCGACTCAGACTTGATCCAGACAGGTCCAGGGTGCTCGAAATTCAAATTCTCAAAAATATCGATGGTCAGACGCGAGATATGATAGAATTTTCTTTCAACGGGAAAGTCGGTTTTTCGGTGTCATTTCCGATGCAGAATCGTTACTGACGGGTCCCGGGTCCTCAAAATCGATTTTTGTCGAAATATCCAAGGTGAAATGCAGAAAATGACAAAAAGATTTGAGATCGAAGATGGAGGGTTTGTGGTGTGATTTCCGACTCAGACTCGAGCCAGACAGTGCTGAGGTCCTGAAAATTGAAATTCTCAGAAATATCGACGGTCAGACGCGAAAAATGATAGAATTTCTTGCGGTCGAAGAAATCGGTTTTTTGTTTTCATTTTTGATGCAGAACCGATTCTGACAGGTCGCGGGTCCTCAAAACTGAAATTTCCAGAAATATCGACGATGAAACGCAGTGAAACAAAAAATATTTTTCATTGAAAAATGAGCGCGTCTGGCCTATTTTCCGTTGCAGAATCGATGCCGACGGGTCCCGGTTCCTCGAAATCGATATTCGTTCAAATATCTAAGGTGAAATGCAGGAAATCACAAAAAGATTTCCTATCAAAAATGCGGGTTTTCTTGTGTGATTTCCGACTCAGACTCGATCCAGACAGGTCCAGGGTCCTGAAAATTGGAAGATTCAGAAATATCGACGGTCAGACGCAAGAAATAATAGAATTTTCTTCCATCGAAAAAATCGGTTTTTCGGTGTCATTTCCGATGCAGAATCGTTTCTGACAGGTCTCGGGTCCACAAAATCGATATTTGTAGAAATATCCAAGGTGAAATGCAGAAAATGACGAACGGATTTCCGATCAAAAATGCGGATTTCCTTTTGTGATTTCCGACTCAGACTTGATCCAGACAGGTAAAGGGTGCTCGAAATTAAAATGCTCAAAAATATCGATGGTCAGACGCGAGATATGATAGAATTTTCTTTCAACGGAAAAATCGGTTTTTCGGTGTCATTTCCGATGCAGAATCGTTACTGACGGGTCCCGGGTCCTCAAAATCGATTTTTTTCGAAATATCCAAGGTGAAATGCCGAAAATGACAAAAAGATTTGAGATCGAAGATGGAGGGTTTGTTGTGTGATTTCCGACTCAGACTCGAGCCAGACAGTGCTGAGGTCCTGAAAATTGAAATTCTCAGAAATATCGACGGTCAGACGCGAAAAATGATGGAATTTCTCGCGGTCAAAGAAATCGGTGTTTTGGTGTTATTTTTGATGCAGAACCGATTCTGACAGGTCGCGGGTCTTCAAAACTGAAATTTCCAGAAATATCGACGATGAAACGAAGTGAAACAAAAAATATTTTTCATTGGAAAATGAGGGCTTCTGGCCTATTTTTCGTTGCAGAATCGATGCCGACGGGTCCCGGTTCCTCGAAATCGATATTTGTTTGAATATCCAAAGTGAAATGCAGAAAATGACGAACGGATTTCCGATCAAAAATGCGGATTTGCTTTTGTGATTTCCGACTCAGACTTGATCCAGACGGATCCAGGGTGCTCGAAATTAAAATTCCCAAAAATATCGATGGTCAGACGCGAGATATGATAGAATTTTCTTTCATCGAAAAAGTCGGTTCTTCGGCTTAATTTTTGATGTCGAATCGATTCTGACAGGTCCCGGGTCCTCAAAACTGAAATTTCCATGAATATCGACGATGAAATGCCGAGAAAAAACCATATTATCCATCGAAAAATTAGGGCTTTCGGCCTATTTTCCGTTGCAGAATCGATGCTGACGGGTGCCGGGTCCTCGAAATCGATGTTTGTTCAAATATCTAAGGTGAAATGCAGAAAATGACAAAAAAATTTTCTATCAAAAATGCGGGTTTTCTTGTGTGATTTGCGACTCAGGCTCGTTTCAGACAGGTCCAGGGTCCTGAAAATTGAAAGTTTCAGAAATATCGACGGTCAGACGCAAGAAATAATAGAATTTTCTTTCATCGAAAAAATCGGTTTTCCGGTGTCATTTATTTAAGCCCAGCCCAACAGGCGAACCCAAAAGGGCAGTAGAAGAAATACATGAGTCAGCACACGGCACATTACAAAAGAAATAACAGGGAAGACCAAGTGGACCAAAAAGGTCCGTAAATACAAATATGAATACTAAGATAAATAATAAAAATAGAAATATAAAAATGAAATAAAAATATTAAAAATAAAATAAAAATAAAAAGAAACATATAACGAGAAAACTTAAACTTAACTGAGAAAGGGGCGAAACGCTATCAGGTAAAATGACTTCGAGCAACATTAATAAAAGTAGGGAGCCCCATAAGCCCAGGGTCGCACAGCACCGCAATTTCGTTAAAATTACTGCACATGGTATAGACCGGCGAACGAAGCGCAACATTGCTACGTGCACGTTCGAGGTAAAAAAACATGCTCGATCGAGCGGCAATACGGGGTATATGAAACGGCAAGAGACATAGAATATCCGGGCAGTCAATCACACCCAATAGGATTTTGTAGACAAACGTGACCGCAGCAATGTCGCGCCTCGCTGCCAGATTAGCAACGCCAAACCGGCAACATAAGTCTAGACCATTGGACCCACGCGGAGGGTAGACGGAGTCAATTCTGAACGCAAGATATTTAAGAAATTTACGCTGCACACCCTCGATTAGCTTGACATCCTTAGCGTGGATAGGGTACCAGACCAGGGACCCGTACTCAAGCCTAGAACGCACGTAGGCATAATAGAGCGTCGTAAAAGCTCGGATAGTGTTAAAGGATCTACAGGTCCTGAAAAGGAAGCCAAGCATGCGAGTGGCGGATGCGACAGTACGCGCAATATGCTGGGAGAACCTGAGTCCGGAGTCAAAGGTTACGCCCAGGTCCACGGTGGAGAGGACCCTGACAAGTGCATCATGGTTAACAGCATAATCGTAGATGATGGGATCGGAGGTGCGGTGAAACGATAAGATTTTGCATTTATTTATATTAAGATGTAGCCGATTGGCAGCGCACCAGACGGAAACACGATCGATGTCGAGCTGCAGCGCTAGGCAGTCAGAAGGACTCCGAACGGTGCGAAAGAGCTTGAGGTCGTCAGCATATAATAAAACGCTACTGCACAGAGAGGACACGATGTCATTTATAAAGATGTTGAAAAGTAGAGGACCAAGGTTGGACCCTTGAGGAACACCAGAGGTAGGTACGAAAGATTTAGACCGGCACCCATCCACTTCAACGACATGTCTACGGTCATGTAGGTACGATGAGAGTAGTAAGACCAGGCAGCCTTGTAGACCACAAGAGGCAAGTTTACTTAACAATATATCATGATCTATCTTATCAAATGCCTTAGAGAAGTCGGTATAGATGACATCCACTTGCTCACGGCGATCGAGTGCTAAGCATAGTGAGTGAGAGAATAGAGCCAAGTTCGTGAGCGTAGAGCGGCCTGGCATAAACCCATGTTGAAGGGGGGTAATGAGCCCAGACACTTGCCGAAATACGTGACCATAAAGGCACGACTCGAAAGCCTTGGCAAACGCCGATATTATAGCGATGGGACGGTAGTTCACCACCTGAGAAACGTCGCCGCTTTTAAACACGGGGCAGATCCTGGCCGATTTCCAGATGTCAGGAAACACACCAAGTTTAAGGGAGAGGTTAAACAAAATACATAACGGCTTAGCAAAGGCGTACGCACAGTCACGGGCAACGAGGTTAGGAATCTGATCCGTCCCAGCAGAGAGCTTGGGCTTCAACGACTTAAGAGCTAGTTGGACATCGGTAACAGCGATTACAAGCGATGAGGCACAGCGGGAAGGACAGACAGGGGATGGAGTGAATGGACAGGACGCATTTGACACATTAAACACACTACGGAAGTGATCCGCAAAGGCTTCGGCGATATCAGCAGCATCTTCGAGATTAACGCCACGATGCGACATTACACTGGGCATACGCGAGCCACCGTATGTCATGTCTGATGCAGAATCGTTTCTGACAGGTCCCGGGTCCACGGAATCGATATTTGCAGAAATATCCAAGGTGAAATGCACAAAATGACGGAAAGGTTTCCTATCAAAAATGCGGGTTTTCTTGTGTGATTTTCGACTCAGACTCGATCCAGACAGGTCCAGCGTCCTGAAAATTGGAAGTTGCAGAGATATCGTCGGTCAGACGCAAGAAATAATAGAATTTTCTGTCATCGAAAAAATCGGTTTTCCGGTGTCATTTCTGATGCAGAATCGTTTCTGATAGGTCCCGGGTCCACAAAATCGATATTCGCAAAAATATCCAAGGTGAAATGCAGAAAATGACAAAAAGGTTTCCTATCAAAAATGCGGGTTTTCTTGTGTGATTTTCGAGTCAGACTCGATCCAGACAGGTCCAGCGTCCTGGAAATTGAAAGTTGCAGAGATATCGACGGTCAGACGCGAGAAAAGATAGAATTTTCTTCCATCGAAAAAATCGGATTTTCGGTGTGATTCCAATTCCAGAATCGATTCTGTTAGGTCCCGGGTCCATAAAACCCAAATCCCTACGAATATCGACGGTCAGACGCGACAAATGACAGAATTTTCTCTCAACGAGAAAATCGGTTTTTCGGTGTCATTTCTGATGCAGAATCGTTACTGACAGGTCCCGGGTCCTTAAAATCGATATTTGTTGAAATATTTCAGGTGAAATGCAGAAAATGACAAAAAGATTTGAGATCGAAGATGGAGGGTTTCTTGAGTGATTTCCGACTCAGACTCGAGCCAGACAGTGCTGGGGTCCTGAAAATTGAAATTCTCACAAATATCGACGGTCAGACGCGAAAAATGATAGAATTTCTCGCGGTCGAAGAAATCGGTGTTTTGGTGTTATTTTTGATGCAGAACCGATTTTGACAGGTCGCGGGTCCTCAAAACTGAAATTTCCAGAAATATCGACGATGAAACGCAGAAAATCAAAAAATCTTTTTCATACATAAATGAGGGCTTTCGGCCTATTTTGCGTTGCAGATTCGATACCGACGGGTCCCGGGTCCTCAAAATCGATATTTCTCAAAATATCCAAGGTGAAATGCAGAAAATGACGAACGGATTTCCGATCAAAAATGCGGATTTCCTTTTGTGATTTCCGACTCAGACTTGATCCAGACAGGTCCAGGGTGCTCGAAATTCAAATTCTCAAAAATATCGATGGTCAGACGCGAGATATGATAGAATTTTCTTTCAACGGGAAAGTCGGTTTTTCGGTGTCATTTCCGATGCAGAATCGTTACTGACGGGTCCCGGGTCCTCAAAATCGATTTTTGTCGAAATATCCAAGGTGAAATGCAGAAAATGACAAAAAGATTTGAGATCGAAGATGGAGGGTTTGTGGTGTGATTTCCGACTCAGACTCGAGCCAGACAGTGCTGAGGTCCTGAAAATTGAAATTCTCAGAAATATCGACGGTCAGACGCGAAAAATGATAGAATTTCTTGCGGTCGAAGAAATCGGTTTTTTGTTTTCATTTTTGATGCAGAACCGATTCTGACAGGTCGCGGGTCCTCAAAACTGAAATTTCCAGAAATATCGACGATGAAACGCAGTGAAACAAAAAATATTTTTCATTGAAAAATGAGCGCGTCTGGCCTATTTTCCGTTGCAGAATCGATGCCGACGGGTCCCGGTTCCTCGAAATCGATATTCGTTCAAATATCTAAGGTGAAATGCAGGAAATCACAAAAAGATTTCCTATCAAAAATGCGGGTTTTCTTGTGTGATTTCCGACTCAGACTCGATCCAGACAGGTCCAGGGTCCTGAAAATTGGAAGATTCAGAAATATCGACGGTCAGACGCAAGAAATAATAGAATTTTCTTCCATCGAAAAAATCGGTTTTTCGGTGTCATTTCCGATGCAGAATCGTTTCTGACAGGTCCCGGGTCCACAAAATCGATATTTGTAGAAATATCCAAGGTGAAATGCAGAAAATGACGAACGGATTTCCGATCAAAAATGCGGATTTCCTTTTGTGATTTCCGACTCAGACTTGATCCAGACAGGTCCAGGGTGCTCGAAATTAAAATGCTCAAAAATATCGATGGTCAGACGCGAGATATGATAGAATTTTCTTTCAACGGAAAAATCGGTTTTTTCGGTGTCATTTCCGATGCAGAATCGTTACTGACGGGTCCCGGGTCCTCAAAATCGATTTTTTTCGAAATATCCAAGGTGAAATGCCGAAAATGACAAAAAGATTTGAGATCGAAGATGGAGGGTTTGTTGTGTGATTTCCGACTCAGACTCGAGCCAGACAGTGCTGAGGTCCTGAAAATTGAAATTCTCAGAAATATCGACGGTCAGACGCGAAAAATGATGGAATTTCTCGCGGTCAAAGAAATCGGTGTTTTGGTGTTATTTTTGATGCAGAACCGATTCTGACAGGTCGCGGGTCCTCAAAACTGAAATTTCCAGAAATATCGACGATGAAACGAAGTGAAACAAAAAATATTTTTCATTGGAAAATGAGGGCTTCTGGCCTATTTTTCGTTGCAGAATCGATGCCGACGGGTCCCGGTTCCTCGAAATCGATATTTGTTTGAATATCCAAAGTGAAATGCAGAAAATCACGAACGGATTTCCGATCAAAAATGCGGATTTGCTTTTGTGATTTCCGACTCAGACTTGATCCAGACGGATCCAGGGTGCTCGAAATTAAAATTCCCAAAAATATCGATGGTCAGACGCGAGATATGATAGAATTTTCTTTCATCGAAAAAGTCGGTTCTTCGGCTTAATTTTTGATGTCGAATCGATTCTGACAGGTCCCGGGTCCTCAAAACTGAAATTTCCATGAATATCGACGATGAAATGCCGAGAAAAAAACATATTATCCATCGAAAAATTAGGGCTTTCGGCCTATTTTCCGTTGCAGAATCGATGCTGACGGGTGCCGGGTCCTCGAAATCGATGTTTGTTCAAATATCTAAGGTGAAATGCAGAAAATGACAAAAAAATTTTCTATCAAAAATGCGGGTTTTCTTGTGTGATTTGCGACTCAGGCTCGTTTCAGACAGGTCCAGGGTCCTGAAAATTGAAAGTTTCAGAAATATCGACGGTCAGACGCAAGAAATAATAGAATTTTATTTCATCGAAAAAATCGGTTTTCCGGTGTCATGTCTGATGCAGAATCGTTTCTGACAGGTCCCGGGTCCACGGAATCGATATTTGCAGAAATATCCAAGGTGAAATGCACAAAATGACGGAAAGGTTTCCTATCAAAAATGCGGGTTTTCTTGTGTGATTTTCGACTCAGACTCGATCCAGACAGGTCCAGCGTCCTGAAAATTGGAAGTTGCAGAGATATCGTCGGTCAGACGCAAGAAATAATAGAATTTTCTGTTATCGAAAAAATCGGTTTTCCGGTGTCATTTCTGATGCAGAATCGTTTCTGATAGGTCCCGGGTCCACAAAATCGATATTCGCAAAAATATCCAAGGTGAAATGCAGAAAATGACAAAAAGGTTTCCTATCAAAAATGCGGGTTTTCTTGTGTGATTTTCGAGTCAGACTCGATCCAGACAGGTCCAGCGTCCTGGAAATTGAAAGTTGCAGAGATATCGACGGTCAGACGCGAGAAAAGATAGAATTTTCTTCCATCGAAAAAATCGGATTTTCGGTGTGATTCCAATTCCAGAATCGATTCTGTTAGGTCCCGGGTCCATAAAACCCAAATCCCTACGAATATCGACGGTCAGACGCGACAAATGACAGAATTTTCTCTCAACGAGAAAATCGGTTTTTCGGTGTCATTTCTGATGCAGAATCGTTACTGACAGGTCCCGGGTCCTTAAAATCGATATTTGTTGAAATATTTCAGGTGAAATGCAGAAAATGACAAAAAGATTTGAGATCGAAGATGGAGGGTTTCTTGAGTGATTTCCGACTCAGACTCGAGCCAGACAGTGCTGGGGTCCTGAAAATTGAAATTCTCACAAATATCGACGGTCAGACGCGAAAAATGATAGAATTTCTCGCGGTCGAAGAAATCGGTGTTTTGGTGTTATTTTTGATGCAGAACCGATTTTGACAGGTCGCGGGTCCTCAAAACTGAAATTTCCAGAAATATCGACGATGAAACGCAGAAAATCAAAAAATCTTTTTCATACATAAATGAGGGCTTTCGGCCTATTTTGCGTTGCAGATTCGATACCGACGGGTCCCGGGTCCTCAAAATCGATATTTCTCAAAATATCCAAGGTGAAATGCAGAAAATGACGAACGGATTTCCGATCAAAAATGCGGATTTCCTTTTGTGATTTCCGACTCAGACTTGATCCAGACAGGTCCAGGGTGCTCGAAATTCAAATTCTCAAAAATATCGATGGTCAGACGCGAGATATGATAGAATTTTCTTTCAACGGGAAAGTCGGTTTTTCGGTGTCATTTCCGATGCAGAATCGTTACTGACGGGTCCCGGGTCCTCAAAATCGATTTTTGTCGAAATATCCAAGGTGAAATGCAGAAAATGACAAAAAGATTTGAGATCGAAGATGGAGGGTTTGTGGTGTGATTTCCGACTCAGACTCGAGCCAGACAGTGCTGAGGTCCTGAAAATTGAAATTCTCAGAAATATCGACGGTCAGACGCGAAAAATGATAGAATTTCTTGCGGTCGAAGAAATCGGTTTTTTGTTTTCATTTTTGATGCAGAACCGATTCTGACAGGTCGCGGGTCCTCAAAACTGGAATTTCCAGAAATATCGACGATGAAACGCAGTGAAACAAAAAATATTTTTCATTGAAAAATGAGCGCGTCTGGCCTATTTTCCGTTGCAGAATCGATGCCGACGGGTCCCGGTTCCTCGAAATCGATATTCGTTCAAATATCTAAGGTGAAATGCAGGAAATCACAAAAAGATTTCCTATCAAAAATGCGGGTTTTCTTGTGTGATTTCCGACTCAGACTCGATCCAGACAGGTCCAGGGTCCTGAAAATTGGAAGATTCAGAAATATCGACGGTCAGACGCAAGAAATAATAGAATTTTCTTCCATCGAAAAAATCGGTTTTTCGGTGTCATTTCCGATGCAGAATCGTTTCTGACAGGTCCCGGGTCCACAAAATCGATATTTGTAGAAATATCCAAGGTGAAATGCAGAAAATGACGAACGGATTTCCGATCAAAAATGCGGATTTCCTTTTGTGATTTCCGACTCAGACTTGATCCAGACAGGTCCAGGGTGCTCGAAATTAAAATTCTCAAAAATATCGATGGTCAGACGCGAGATATGATAGAATTTTCTTTCAACGGAAAAGTCGGTTTTTTCGGTGTCATTTCCGATGCAGAATCGTTACTGACGGGTCCCGGCTCCTCAAAATCGATATTTGTAGAAATATCCAAGGTGAAATGCAGAAAATGACAAAAAGGTATCCTTTCAAAAATGCGGGTTTTCTTGTGTGATTTTCGACTCAGACTTGATCCAGACAGGTCCAGCGTCCTCAAAATTGGAAGTTGCAGAGATATCGACGGTCAGACGCGAGAAAAAATAGAATTTTCTTCCATCGAAAAAATCGAATCTTCGGTGTGATTCCAATTTCAGAATCGATTCTGTTAGGTCCCGGGTCTATAAAACCCAAATCCCTATGAATATCGACGGTCAGACGCGACAAATGACAGAATTTTCTCTCAACGAAGAAATCGGTTTTTCGGTGTCATTTCTGATGCAGAATCGTTACTGACAGGTCCCGAGTCCTTAAAATCGATATTTGTTCAAATATTCAAGGTGAAATGCAGGAAATGACAAAAAGATTTGAGATCGAAGATGGAGGGTTTCTTGTGTGATTTCCGACTCAGACTCGAGCCAGACAGTGCTGGGGTCCTGAAAATTGAAATTCTCAGAAATATCGACGGTCAGACGCGAAAAATGATAGAATTTCTTGCGGTCGAAGAAATCGGTTTTTTGTTTTCATTTTTGATGCAGAACCGATTCTGACAGGTCGCGGGTCCTCAAAAACTGAAATTTCCAGAAATATCGACGATGAAACGCGGTGAAACAAAAAATATTTTTTATTGAAAAATGAGGGCTTCTGGCCTATTTTCGTTGCAGAATCGATGCCGACGGGTCCCGGTTCCTCGAAATCGATATTTGTTCGAATATCTAAAGTGAAATGCAGAAAATGACGAACGGATTTCCGATCAAAAATGCGGATTTCCTTTTGTGATTTCCGACTCAGACTTGATCCAGACAGGTCCAGGGTGCTCGAAATTGAAATTCCCAAAAATATCGATGGTGAGACGCAAGATATGATAGAATTTTCTTCGATCGAAAAAGTCGGTTTTTCGGTGTAATTTTTGATGCCGAATCGATTCTGACAGGTCCCGGGTCCTCAAAACTGAAATTTCCATGAATATCGACGATGAAATGCCGAGAAAGAAATATATTATCCATCGAAAAATTAGGGCTTTCGGCCTATTTTCCGTTGCAGAATCGATGCTGACGGGTGCCGGGTCCTCGAAATCGATATTTGTTCAAATATCTAAGGTGAAATGCAGAAAATGACAAAAAGATTTCCTATCAAAAATGCGGGTTTTCTTGTGTGATTTGCGACTCAGACTCGTTTCAGACAGGTCCAGGGTCCTGAAAATTGAAAGTTTCAGAAATATCGACGGTCAGACGCAAGAAATAATAGAATTTTCTTTCATTGAAAAAATCGGTTTTCCGGTGTCATGTCTGATGCAGAATCGTATCTGACAGGTCCCGGGTCCACAAAATCGATATTTGCAGAAATATCCAAGGTGAAATGCACAAAATGAAAAAAAGGTTTCCTATCAAAAATGCGGGTTTTCTTGTGTGATTTTCGACTCAGACTCGATCCAGACAGGTCCAGCGTCCTGAAAATTGGAAGTTGCAGAGATATCGACGGTCAGACGCGAGAAAAAATAGAATTTTCGTTCATCGAAAAAATCGGTTTTTCGGTGTGATTCCAATTCCAGAATTGATTCTGTTATGTCCCGGGTTCATGAAACCCAAATCCCTACTAATATCGACGGTCAGACGCGACAAATGATAGAATTTTCTTTCATCGAAAAAATCGGTTTTTCGATGTCATTTCTGATGCAGAATCGTTACTGACGGGTCTCGGGTCCTCAAAATCGATATTTGTCGAAATATCCAAGGTGAAATGCGGAAAATGACAAAAAGATTTGAGATCGAAGATGGAGGGTTTCTTGTGTGATTTCCGACTCAGACTCGAGCCAGACAGTGCTGGGGTCCTGAAAACTGAAATTCTCAGAAATATCGACGGTCAGACGCGAAAAATGATGGAATTTCTCGCGGTCCAAGAAATCGGTGTTTTGGTGTTATTTTTGATGCAGAACCGATTCTGACAGGTCGCGGGTCCTCAAAACTGAAATTTCCAGAAATATCGACGATGAAACGCAGAAAATCAAAAAATCTTTTTCATACAAAAATGAGGGCTTTCGGCCTATTTTGCGTTGCAGAATCGATACCGACGGGTCCCGGGTCCTCGAAATCGATATTTGTCAAAATATCCAAGGTGAAATGCAGAAAATGACGAACGGATTTCCGATCAAAAATGCGGATTTCCTTCTGTGATTTCCGACTCAGACTTGATCCAGACAGGTCCAGGGTGCTCGAAATGAAAATTCCCGAAAATATCGATGGTCAGACGCGAGATATGATAGAATTTTCTTCCATCAAAAAAGTCGGTTCTTCGGTGTAATTTTTGATGCAGAATCGATTCTGACAGGTCCCGGGTCCACAAAATCGATATTTGTAGAAATATCCAAGGTGAAATGCAGAAAATGACGAACGGATTTCCGATCAAAAATGCGGATTTCCTTTTGTGATTTCCGACTCAGACTTGATCCAGACAGGTCCAGGGTGCTCGAAATTAAAATGCTCAAAAATATCGATGGTCAGACGCGAGATATGATAGAATTTTCTTTCAACGGAAAAATCGGTTTTTCGGTGTCATTTCCGATGCAGAATCGTTACTGACGGGTCCCGGGTCCTCAAAATCGATTTTTTTCGAAATATCCAAGGTGAAATGCCGAAAATGACAAAAAGATTTGAGATCGAAGATGGAGGGTTTGTTGTGTGATTTCCGACTCAGACTCGAGCCAGACAGTGCTGAGGTCCTGAAAATTGAAATTCTCAGAAATATCGACGGTCAGACGCGAAAAATGATAGAATTTCTTGCGGTCGAAGAAATCGGTTTTTTGTTTTCATTTTTGATGCAGAACCGATTCTGACAGGTCGCGGGTCCTCAAAACTGAAATTTCCAGAAATATCGACGATGGAACGCAGTGAAACAAAGAATATTTTTTATTGAAAAATGAGGGCTTCTGGCCTATTTTCCGTTGCAGAATCGATGCTGACGGGTCCCGGTTCCTCGAAATCGATATTTGTTTAAATATCCAAAGTGAAATGCAGAAAATGACGAATGGATTTCCGATCAAAAATGCGGATTTCCTTCTGTGATTTCCGACTCAGATTTGATTCAGACAGGTCCTGGGTGCTCGAAATTAAAATTCCCAAAAATATCGATGGTCAGACGCGAGATATGATAGAATTTTCTTTTATCGGAAAAGTCGGTTCTTCGGTGTAATTTTTGATGCTGAATCGATTCTGACAGGTCCCGGGTCCTCAAAACTGAAATTTTCATGAATATCGACGATGAAATGCCGAGAAAAAAATATATTATCGATCGAAAAATTACGGCTTTCGGCCTATTTTCCGTTGCAGAATCGATGCTGACGGGTCCCGGGTCCTCGAAATCGATATTCGTTCAAATATCTAAGGTGAAATGCAGGAAATCACAAAAAGATTTCCTATCAAAGATGCGGGTTTTCTTGTGTGATTTCCGACTCAGACTCGATCCAGACAGGTCCAGGGTCCTGAAAATTGGAAGATTTAGGAATATCGACGGTCAGACGCAAGAAATAATAGAATTTCCTTCCATCGAAAAAATCGGTTTTTCGGTGTCATTTCCGATGCAGAATCGTTTCTGACAGGTCCCGGGTCCACAAAATCGATATTTGTAGAAATATCCAAGGTGAAATGCAGAAAATGACAAAAAGGTATCCTATCAACAATGCGGGTTTTCTTGTGTGATTTTCGACTCAGACTCGATCCAGACAGGTCCAGCGTCCTGAAAATTGGAAGTTGCAGAGACATCGACGGTCAGACGCGAGAAGGAATAGAATTTTCTTTCATCGAGAAAATCGGTTTTGCCGTGTGATTTCAATTCCAGAATCGATTCTGACAAGTCCCGGGTCCTTAAAACCCAAATCCCTACGAATATCGACGGTCAGACGCGACAAATGATAGAATTTTCTTTCAACGAAAACATCGGTTTTTCGGTGTCATTTCTGATGCAGAATCGTTACTGACGGGTCCCGGGTCATCAAAATCGATTTTTTTCGAAATATCCAAGGTGAAATGCCGAAAATGACAAAAAGATTTGAGATCGAAGATGGAGGGTTTGTTGTGTGATTTCCGACTCAGACTCGAGCCAGACAGTGCTGAGGTCCTGAAAATTGAAATTCTCAGAAATATCGACGGTCAGACGCGAAAAATGATAGAATTTCTTGCGGTCGAAGAAATCGGTTTTTTGTTTTCATTTTTGATGCAGAACCGATTCTGACAGGTCGCGAGTCCTCAAATCTGAAATTTCCAGAAATATCGACGATGAAACGAAGTGAAACAAAAAATATTTTTCATTGGAAAATGAGGGCTTCTGGCCTATTTTTCGTTGCAGAATCGATGCCGACGGGTCCCGGTTCCTCGAAATCGATATTTGTTTGAATATCCAAAGTGAAATGCAGAAAATCACGAACGGATTTCCGATCAAAAATGCGGATTTGCTTTTGTGATTTCCGACTCAGACTTGATCCAGACGGATCCAGGGTGCTCGAAATTAAAATTCCCAAAAATATCGATGGTCAGACGCGAGATATGATAGAATTTTCTTTCATCGAAAAAGTCGGTTCTTCGGCTTAATTTTTGATGTCGAATCGATTCTGACAGGTCCCGGGTCCTCAAAACTGAAATTTCCATGAATATCGACGATGAAATGCCGAGAAAAAAACATATTATCCATCGAAAAATTAGGGCTTTCGGCCTATTTTCCGTTGCAGAATCGATGCTGACGGGTGCCGGGTCCTCGAAATCGATGTTTGTTCAAATATCTAAGGTGAAATGCAGAAAATGACAAAAAAATTTTCTATCAAAAATGCGGGTTTTCTTGTGTGATTTGCGACTCAGGCTCGTTTCAGACAGGTCCAGGGTCCTGAAAATTGAAAGTTTCAGAAATATCGACGGTCAGACGCAAGAAATAATAGAATTTTCTTTCATCGAAAAAATCGGTTTTCCGGTGTCATGTCTGATGCAGAATCGTTTCTGACAGGTCCCGGGTCCACGAAATCGATATTTGCAGAAATATCCAAGGTAAAATGCACAAAATGACGGAAAGGTTTCCTATCAAAAATGCGGGTTTTCTTGTGTGATTTTCGACTCAGACTCGATCCAGACAGGTCCAGCGTCCTGAAAATTGGAAGTTGCAGAGATATCGTCGGTCAGACGCAAGAAATAATAGAATTTTCTGTCATCGAAAAAATCGGTTTTCCGGTGTCATTTCTGATGCAGAATCGTTTCTGATAGGTCCCGGGTCCACAAAATCGATATTCGCAAAAATATCCAAGGTGAAATGCAGAAAATGACAAAAAGGTTTCCTATCAAAAATGCGGGTTTTCTTGTGTGATTTTCGAGTCAGACTCGATCCAGACAGGTCCAGCGTCCTGGAAATTAAAAGTTGCAGAGATATCGACGGTCAGACGCGAGAAAAGATAGAATTTTCTTCCATCGAAAAAATCGGATTTTCGGTGTGATTCCAATTCCAGAATCGATTCTGTTAGGTCCCGGGTCCATAAAACCCAAATCCCTACGAATATCGACGGTCAGACGCGACAAATGACAGAATTTTCTCTCAACGAGAAAATCGGTTTTTCGGTGTCATTTCTGATGCAGAATCGTTACTGACAGGTCCCGGGTCCTTGAAATCGATATTTGTTGAAATATTTCAGGTGAAATGCAGAAAATGACAAAAAGATTTGAGATCGAAGATGGAGGGTTTCTTGAGTGATTTCCGACTCAGACTCGAGCCAGACAGTGCTGGGGTCCTGAAAATTGAAATTCTCACAAATATCGACGGTCAGACGCGAAAAATGATAGAATTTCTCGCGGTCGAAGAAATCGGTGTTTTGGTGTTATTTTTGATGCAGAACCCATTCTGACAGGTCGCGGGTCCTCAAAACTGAAATTTCCAGAAATATCGACGATGAAACGCAGAGAATCAAAAAATCTTTTTCATACATAAATGAGGGCTTTCGGCCTATTTTGCGTTGCAGATTCGATACCGACGGGTCCCGGGTCCTCAAAATCGATATTTGTCAAAATATCCAAGGTGAAATGCAGAAAATGACGAACGGATTTCCGATCAAAAATGCGGATTTCCTTTTGTGATTTCCGACTCAGACTTGATCCAGACAGGTCCAGGGTGCTCGAAATTCAAATTCTCAAAAATATCGATGGTCAGACGCGAGATATGATAGAATTTTCTTTCAACGGGAAAGTCGGTTTTTCGGTGTCATTTCCGATGCAGAATCGTTACTGACGGGTCCCGGGTCCTCAAAATCGATTTTTGTCGAAATATCCAAGGTGAAATGCAGAAAATGACAAAAAGATTTGAGATCGAAGATGGAGGGTTTGTGGTGTGATTTCCGACTCAGACTCGAGCCAGACAGTGCTGAGGTCCTGAAAATTGAAATTCTCAGAAATATCGACGGTCAGACGCGAAAAATGATAGAATTTCTTGCGGTCGAAGAAATCGGTTTTTTGTTTTCATTTTTGATGCAGAACCGATTCTGACAGGTCGCGGGTCCTCAAAACTGAAATTTCCAGAAATATCGACGATGAAACGCAGTGAAACAAAAAATATTTTTCATTGAAAAATGAGCGCGTCTGGCCTATTTTCCGTTGCAGAATCGATGCCGACGGGTCCCGGTTCCTCGAAATCGATATTCGTTCAAATATCTAAGGTGAAATGCAGGAAATCACAAAAAGATTTCCTATCAAAAATGCGGGTTTTCTTGTGTGATCTCCGACTCAGACTCGATCCAGACAGGTCCAGGGTCCTGAAAATTGGAAGATTCAGAAATATCGACGGTCAGACGCAAGAAATAATAGAATTTTGTTCCATCGAAAAAATCGGTTTTTCGGTGTCATTTCCGATGCAGAATCGTTTCTGACAGGTCCCGGGTCCTCAAAATCGATTTTTTCGAAATATCCAAGGTGAAATGCCGAAAATGACAAAAAGATTTGAGATCGAAGATGGAGGGTTTGTTGTGTGATTTCCGACTCAGACTCGAGCCGGACAGTGCTGAGGTCCTGAAAATTGAAATTCTCAGAAATATCGACGGTCAGACGCGAAAAATAATAGAATTTCCTTCCATCGAAAAAATCGGTTTTTCGGTGTCATTTCCGATGCAGAATCGTTTCTGACAGGTCCCGGGTCCACAAAATCGATATTTGTAGAAATATCCAAGGTGAAATGCAGAAAATGACGAACGGATTTCCGATCAAAAATGCGGATTTCCTTTTGTGATTTCCGACTCAGACTTGATCCAGACAGGTCCAGGGTGCTCGAAATTAAAATGCTCAAAAATATCGATGGTCAGACGCGAGATATGATAGAATTTTCTTTCAACGGAAAAATCGGTTTTTCGGTGTCATTTCCGATGCAGAATCGTTACTGACGGGTCCCGGGTCCTCAAAATCGATTTTTTTCGAAATATCCAAGGTGAAATGCAGAAAATTACAAAAAGATTTGAGATCGAAGATGGAGGGTTTGTGGTGTGATTTCCGACTCAGACTCGAGCCAGACAGTGCTGAGGTCCTGAAAATTGAAATTCTCAGAAATATCGACGGTCAGACGCGCAAAATGATAGAATTTCTTGCGGTCGAAGAAATCGGTTTTTTGTTTTCATTTTTGATGCAGAACCGATTTTGACAGGTCGCGGGTCCTCAAAACTGAAATTTCCAGAAATATCGACGATGAAACGCAGTAACACAGAAATATTTTCCATCGAAAAATGAGCGCTTATGGCCTATTTTCCGTTGCAAAATCGATGCCGACGGGTCCCGGTTCCTCGAAATCGATATTTGTTCAAATATCCAAAGTAAAATGCAGAAAATGACGAACGGATTTCCGATCAAAAATGCGGATTTGCTTTTGTGATTTCCGACTCAGACTTGATCCAGACAGGTCCAGGGTGCTCGAAATTGAAATTCCCAAAAATATCGATGGTGAGACGCAAGATATGATAGAATTTTCTTCGATCGAAAAAGTCGGTTTTTCGGTGTAATTTTTGATGCCGAATCGATTCTGACAGGTCCCGGGTCCTCAAAACTGAAATTTCCATGAATATCGACGATGAAATGCCGAGAAAAAAATATATTATCCATCGAAAAATTAGGGCTTTCGGCCTATTTTCCGTTGCAGAATCGATGCTGACGGGTGCCGGGTCCTCGAAATCGATATTTGTTCAAATATCTAAGGTGAAATGCAGAAAATGACAAAAAGATTCCCTATCAAAAATGCGGGTTTTCTTGTGTGATTTGCGACTCAGACTCGTTTCAGACAGGTCCAGGGTCCTGAAAATTAAAAGTTTCAGAAATATCGACGGTCAGACGCAAGAAATAATAGAATTTTCTTTCATCGAAAAAATCGGTTTTCCGGTGTCATGTCTGATGCAGAATCGTTTCTGACAGGTCCCGGGTCCACAAAATCGATATTTGCAGAAATATCCAAGGTGAAATGCACAAAATGACAGAAAGGTTTCCTATCAAAAATGCGGGTTTTCTTGTGTGATTTTCGACTCAGACTCGATCCAGACAGGTCCAGCGTCCTGAAAATTGGAAGTTGCACAGATATCGACGGTCAGACGCGAGAAAAAATAGAATTTTCGTTTATCGAAAAAATCGGTTTTTCGGTGTGATTCCAATTCCAGAATTGATTCTGTTATGTCCCGGGTTCATGAAACCCAAATCCCTACGAATATCGACGGTCGGACGCGACAAATGATAGAATTTTCTTTCATCGAAAAAATCGGTTTTTCGGTGTCATTTCTGATGCAGAATCGTTACTGACGGGTCTCGGGTCCTCAAAATCGATATTTGTCGAAATATCCAAGGTGAAATGCGGAAAATGACAAAAAGATTTGAGATCGAAGATGGAGGGTTTCTTGTGTGATTTCCGACTCAGACTCGAGCCAGACAGTGCTGGAGTCCTGAAAACTGAAATTCTCAGAAATATCGACGGTCAGACGCGAAAAATGATGGAATTTCTCGCGGTCAAAGAAATCGGTGTTTTGGTGTTATTTTTGATGCAGAACCGATTCTGACAGGTCGCGGGTCCTCAAAACTGAAATTTCCAGAAATATCGACGATGAAACGCAGAAAATCAAAAAATCTTTTTCATACAAAAATGAGGGCTTTCGGCCTATTTTGCGTTGCAGAATCGTTACCGACGGGTCCCGGGTCCTCGAAATCGATATTTGTCAAAATATGCAAGGTGAAATGCAGAAAATGACGAACGGATTTTCGATCAAAAATGCGGATTTCCTTCTGTGATTTCCGACTCAGACTTGATCCAGACAGGTCCAGGGTGCTCGAAATGAAAATTCCCGAAAATATCGATGGTCAGACGCGAGATATGATAGAATTTTCTTTCAACGGAAGAATCGGTTTTTCGGTGTCATTTCCGATGCAGAATCGTTACTGACGGGTCCCGGGTCCTCAAAATCGATTTTTTTCGAAATATCCAAGGTGAAATGCCGAAAATGACAAAAAGATTTGAAATCGAAAATGAAGGGTTTCTTGTGTGATTTCCGACTCAGACTCGAGCCAGACAGTGCTGGGGTCCTGAAAACTGAAATTCTCAGAAATATCGACGGTCAAACGCGAAAAATGATGGAATTTCTCGCGGTCAAAGAAATCGGTGTTTTGGTGTTATTTTTGATGCAGAACCGATTCTGACAGGTCGCGGGTCCTCAAAACTGAAATTTCCAGAAATATCGACGATGAAACGCAGAAAATCGAAAAATCTTTTTCATACAAAAATGAGGGCTTTCGGCCTATTTTGCGTTGCAGAATCGTTACCGACGGGTCCCGGGTCCACAAAATCGATATTTGTAGAAATATCCAAGGTGAAATGCAGAAAATGACGAACGGATTTCCGATCAAAAATGCGGATTTCCTTTTGTGATTTCCGACTCAGACTTGATCCAGACAGGTCCAGGGTGCTCGAAACTAAAATGCTCAAAAATATCGATGGTCAGACGCGAGATATGATAGAATTTTCTTTCAACGGAAAAATCGGTTTTTCGGTGTCATTTCCGATGCAGAATCGTGACTGACGGGTCCCGGGTCCTCAAAATCGATTTTTGTCGAAATATCCAAGGTGAAATGCAGAAAATGACAAAAAGGTATCCTATCAAAAATGCGGGTTTTCTTGTGTGATTTTCGACTCAGACTTGATCCAGACAGGTCCAGCGTCCTCAAAATTGGAAGTTGCAGAGATATCGACGGTCAGACGCGAGAAAAAATAGAATTTTCTTGCATCGAAAAAATCGGTTCTTCGGTGTGATTCCAATTTCAGAATCGATTCTGTTAGGTCCCGGGTCTATAAAACCCAAATCCCTATGAATATCGACGGTCAGACGCGACAAATGACAGAATTTTCTCTCAACGAAGAAATCGGTTTTCGGTGTCATTTCTGATGCAGAATCGTTACTGACAGGTCCCGAGTCCTTAAAATCGATATTTGTTCAAATATCCAAGGTGAAATGCCGAAAATGACAAAAATATTTGAGATCGAAGATGGAGGGTTTCTTGTGTGATTTCCGACTCAGACTCGAGCCAGACAGTGCTGGGGTCCTGAAAATTGAAATTCTCAGAAATATCGACGGTCAGACGCGCAAAATGATAGAATTTCTTGCGGTCGAAGAAATCGGTTTTTTGTTTTCATTTTTGATGCAGAACCGATTTTGACAGGTCGCGGGTCCTCAAAACTGAAATTTCCAGAAATATCGACGATGAAACGCAGTGAAACAAAAAATATTTTTCATTGGAAAATGAGGGCTTCTGGCCTATTTTTCGTTGCAGAATCGATGCCGACGGGTCCCGGTTCCTCGAAATCGATATTTGTTCAAATTTCCAAAGTGAAATGCAGAAAATGACGAACGGATTTCCGATCAAAAATGCGGATTTCCTTTTGTGATTTCCGACTCAGACTTGATCCAGACAGGTCCAGATTGCTTGAAATTGAAATTCCCGAAAATATCGATGGTCAGACGCGAGATATGATAGGATTTTCTTTCATCGAAAAAGTCGGTTTTTCGGTGTAATTTTTGATGCCGAATCGATTCTGACAGGTCCCGGGTCCTCAAGACTGAAATTTCCATGAATATCGACGATGAAATGCCGAGAAAAAAATATATTATCCATCGAAAAATTAGGGCTTTCGGCCTATTTTCCGTTGCAGAATCGATGCTGACGGGTCCCGGGTCCTCGAAATCGATATTCGTTCAAATATCTAAGGTGAAATGCAGGAAATCACAAAAAGATTTCCTATCAAAAATGCGGGTTTTCTTGTGTGATTTCCGACTCAGACTCGATCCAGACAGGTCCAGGGTCCTGAAAATTGGAAGATTCAGAAATATCGACGGTCAGACGCAAGAAATAATAGAATTTTCTTCCATCGAAAAAATCGGTTTTTCGGTGTCATTTCCGATGCAGAATCGTTTCTGACAGGTCCCGGGTCCACAAAATCGATATTTGTAGAAATATCCAAGGTGAAATGCAGAAATTGACAAAAAGGTATCCTATCAACAATGCGGGTTTTCTTGTGTGATTTTCGACTCAGACTCGATCCAGACAGGTCCAGCGTCCTGAAAATTGGAAGTTGCAGAGACATCGACGGTCAGACGCGAGAAGGAATAGAATTTTCTTTCATCGAGAAAATCGGTTTTGCCGTGTGATTTCAATTCCAGAATCGATTCTGACAAGTCCCGGGTCCTTAAAACCAAAATCCCTACGAATATCGACGGTCAGACGCGACAAATGATAGAATTTTCTTCCAACGAAAACATCGGTTTTTCGGTGTCATTTCTGATGCAGAATCGTTACTGACGGGTCCCGGGTCCTCAAAATCGATTTTTTTCGAAATATCCAAGGTGAAATGCCGAAAATGACAAAAAGATTTGAGATCGAAGATGGAGGGTTTGTTGTGTGATTTCCGACTCAGACTCGAGCCAGACAGTGCTGAGGTCCTGAAAATTGAAATTCTCAGAAATATCGACGGTCAGACGCGAAAAATGATAGAATTTCTTGCGGTCGAAGAAATCGGTTTTTTGTTTTCATTTTTGATGCAGAACCGATTCTGACAGGTCGCGAGTCCTCAAATCTGAAATTTCCAGAAATATCGACGATGAAACGAAGTGAAACAAAAAATATTTTTCATCGGAAAATGAGGGCTTCTGGCCTATTTTTCGTTGCAGAATCGATGCCGACGGGTCCCGGTTCCTCGAAATCGATATTTGTTTGAATATCCAAAGTGAAATGCAGAAAATGACGAACGGCTTTCCGATCAAAAATGCGACTTTCCTTCTGTGATTTCCGACTCAGATTTGATTCAGACAGGTCCTGGGTGCTCGGAATTAAAATTCCCAAAAATATCGATGGTCAGACGCGAGATATGATAGAATTTTCTTTCATCGGAAAAGTCGGTTCTTCGGTGTAATTTTTGATGCCGAATCGATTCTGACAGGTCCCGGGTCCTCAAAACTGAAATTTTCATGAATATCGACGATGAAATGCCGAGAAAAAAATATATTATCGTTCGAAAAATTAGAACTTTCGGCCTATTTTCCGTTGCAGAATCGATGCTGACGGGTCCCGGGTCCTCGAAATCGATATTCGTTCGAATATCTAAGGCGAAATGCAGGAAATCACAAAAAGATTTCCTATCAAAAATGCGGGTTTTCTTGTGTGATTTGCGACTCAGACTCGTTTCAGACAGGTCCAGGGTCCTGAAAATTGGAAGTTTCAGAAATATCGACGGTCAGACGCAAGAAATAATAGAATTTTCTTTCATCGAAAAAATCGGTTTTTCGGTGTCATTTCCGATGCAGAATCGTTTCTGACAGGTCCCGGGTCCACAAAATCGATATTTGTAGAAATATCCAAGGTGAAATGCCGAAAATGACAAAAAGATTTGAGATCGAAGATGGAGGGTTTGTTGTGTGATTTCCGACTCAGACTCGAGCCAGACAGTGCTGAGGTCCTGAAAATTGAAATTCTCAGAAATATCGACGGTCAGACGCGAAAAATGATAGAATTTCTTGCGGTCGAAGAAATCGGTTTTTTGTTTTCATTTTTGATGCAGAACCGATTCTGACAGGTCGCGAGTCCTCAAATCTGAAATTTCCAGAAATATCGACGATGAAACGAAGTGAAACAAAAAATATTTTTCATTGGAAAATGAGGGCTTCTGGCCTATTTTTCGTTGCAGAATCGATGCCGACGGGTCCCGGTTCCTCGAAATCGATATTTGTTTGAATATCCAACGTGAAATGCAGAAAATGACGAACGGCTTTCCGATCAAAAATGCGGATTTCCTTCTGTGATTTCCGACTCAGATTTGATTCAGACAGGTCCAGATTGCTTGAAATTGAAATTCCCGAAAATATCGATGGTCAGACGCGAGATATGATAGAATTTTCTTTCATCGGAAAAGTCGGATTTTCGGTGTAATTTTTGATGCCGAATCGATTCTGACAGGTCCCGGGTCCTAAAAACTGAAATTTCCATGAATGTCGACGATGAAATGCCGAGAAAAAAATATATTATCCATCGAAAAATTAGGGCTTTCGGCCTATTTTCCGTTGCAGAATCGATGCTGACGGGTGCCGGGTCCTCGAAATCGATATTGGTTCAAATATTTAAGGCTAAATGCAGAAAATGACAAAAAGATTTCCTATCAAAAATGCGGGTTTCCTTGTGTGATTTGCGACTCAGACTCGTTTCAGACAGGTCCAGGGTCCTGAAAATTGGAAGTTTCAGAAATATCGACGGTCAGACGCAAGAAATAATAGAATTTTCTTTCATCGAAAAAATCGGTTTTCCGGTGTGATGTCTGATGCAGAATCGTTTCTGACAGGTCCCGGGTCCACAAAATCGATATTTGCAGAAATATCCAAGGTGAAATGCACAAAATGACAGAAAGGTTTCCTATCAAAAATGCGGGTTTTCTTGAGTGATTTTCGACTCAGACTCGATCCAGACAGGTCCAGCGTCCTGAAAATTGGAAGTTGCAGAGATATCGACGGTCAGACGCGAGAAAAAATAGAATTTTCGTTCATCGAAAAAATCGGTTTTTCGGTGTGATTCCAATTCCAGAATTGATTCTGTTATGTCCCGGGTTCATGAAACCCAAATCCCTACGAATATCGACGGTCAGACGCGACAAATGATAGAATTTTCTTTCATCGAAAAAATCGGTTTTTCGGTGTCATTTCTGATGCAGAATCGTTACTGACGGGTCTCGGGTCCTCAAAATCGATATTTGTCGAAATATCCAAGGTGAAATGCGGAAAATGACAAAAAGATTTGAGATCGAAGATGGAGGGTTTCTTGTGTGATTTCCGACTCAGACTCGAGCCAGACAGTGCTGGGGTCCTGAAAACTGAAATTCTCAGAAATATCGACGGTCAGACGCGAAAAATGATGGAATTTCTCGCGGTCAAAGAAATCGGTGTTTTGGTGTTATTTTTGATGCAGAACCGATTCTGACAGGTCGCGGGTCCTCAAAACTGAAATTTCCAGAAATATCGACGATGAAACGCAGTGAAACAAACGATATTTTTCATTGAAAAATGAGGGCTTCTGGCCTATTTTCCGTTGCAGAATCGATGCCGACGGGTCCCGGTTCCTCGAAATCGATATTTGTTCAAATTTCCAAAGTGAAATGCAGAAAATGACGAACGGATTTCCGATCAAAAATGCGGATTTCCTTTTGTGATTTCCGACTCAGACTTGATCCAGACAGGTCCAGATTGCTTGAAATTGAAATTCCCGAAAATATCGATGGTCAGACGCGAGATATGATAGAATTTTCTTTTATCGGAAAAGTCGGATTTTCGGTGTAATTTTTGATGCCGAATCGATTCTGACAGGTCCCGGGTCCTAAAAACTGAAATTTCCATGAATATCGACGATGAAATGCCGAGAAAAAAATATATTATCCATCGAAAAATTAGGGCTTTCGGCCTATTTTCCGTTGCAGAATCGATGCTGACGGGTGCCGGGTCCTCGAAATCGATATTGGTTCAAATATTTAAGGCTAAATGCAGAAAATGACAAAAAGATTTCCTATCAAAAATGCGGGTTTCCTTGTGTGATTTGCGATTCAGACTCGTTTCAGACAGGTCCAGGGTCCTGAAAATTGAAAGTTTCAGAAATATCGACGGTCAGACGCAAGAAATAATAGAATTTTCTTCCATCGAAAAAATCGGTTTTCCGGTGTGATGTCTGATGCAGAATCGTTTCTGACAGGTCCCGGGTCCACAAAATCGATATTTGCAGAAATATCCAAGGTGAAATGCACAAAATGACAGAAAGGTTTCCTATCAAAAATGCGGGTTTTCTTGTGTGATTTTCGACTCAGACTCGATCCAGACAGGTCCAGCGTCCTGAAAATTGGAAGTTGCAGAGATATCGACGGTCAGACGCGAGAAAAAATAGAATTTTCGTTCATCGAAAAAATCGGATTTTCGGTGTGATTCCAATTCCAGAATTGATTCTGTTATGTCCCGGGTTCATGAAACCCAAATCCCTACGAATATCGACGGTCAGACGCGACAAATGATAGAATTTTCTTTCATCGAAAAAATCGGTTTTTCGGTGTCATTTCTGATGCAGAATCGTTACTGACGGGTCTCGGGTCCTCAAAATCGATATTCGTCGATATATCCAAGGTGAAATGCGGAAAATGACAAAAAGATTTGAGATCGAAGATGGAGGGTTTCTTGTGTGATTTCCGACTCAGACTCGAGCCAGACAGTGCTGGGGTCCTGAAAACTGAAATTCTCAGAAATATCGACGGTCAGACGCGAAAAATGATGGAATTTCTCGCGGTCAAAGAAATCGGTGTTTTGGTGTTATTTTTGATGCAGAACCGATTCTGACAGGTCGCGGGTCCTCAAAACTGAAATTTCCAGAAATATCGACGATGAAACGCAGTGAAACAAACGATATTTCTTCAACAGCGGAGGGAAACCAGCGAGTTTCCATCCGCAAATGAGGATGGAAACCAGTTGATTGCCGGTCCTCGTTTGCGGATGGAAACTCGCTGATTCCGCTCCGCTGTTGAAGAAAATAGTATGTTCACCTCGGAGAAAACAGTCATTGGCGCCTCGTATGAAGTTGAGAACACCTCGGCTTCGCCTCGGCGCTCACCTTCATACTCGGCGCGCAATCGACTGTTTTCTCGCTCGGTAAACAATATACTATTTTCATTGAAAAATGAGGGCTTCTGGCCTATTTTCCGTTGCAGAATCGATGCCGACGGGTCCCGGTTCCTCGAAATCGATATTCGTTCAAATTTCCAAAGTGAAATGCAGAAAATGACGAACGGATTTCCGATCAAAAATGCGGATTTCCTTTTGTGATTTCCGACTCAGACTTGATCCAGACAGGTCCAGATTGCTTGAAATTGAAATTCCCGAAAATATCGGTGGTCAGACGCGAGATATGATAGAATTTTCTTTTATCGGAAAAGTCGGATTTTCGGTGTAATTTTTGATGCCGAATTGATTCTGACAGGTCCCGGGTCCTAAAAACTGAAATTTCCATGAATATCGACGATGAAATGCCGAGAAAAAAATATATTATCCATCGAAAAATTAGGGCTTTCGGCCTATTTTCCGTTGCAGAATCGATGCTGACGGGTGCCGGGTCCTCGAAATCGATATTGGTTCAAATATTTAAGGCCAAATGCAGAAAATGACAAGAAGATTTCCTATCAAAAATGCGGGTTTCCTTGTGTGATTTGCGACTCAGACTCGTTTCAGACAGGTCCAGGGTCCTGAAAATTGAAAGTTTCAGAAATATCGACGGTCAGACGCAAGAAATAATAGAATTTTCTTTCATCGAAAAAATCGGTTTTCCGGTGTCATGTCTGATGCAGAATCGTTTCTGACAGGTCCCGGGTCCACAAAATCGATATTTGCAGAAATATCCAAGGTGAAATGCACAAAATGACAGAAAGGTTTCCTATTAAAAATGCGGGTTTTCTTGTGTGATTTGCGACTCAGACTCGTTTCAGACAGGTCCAGGGTCCTGAAAATTGAAAGTTTCAGAAATATCGACGGTCAGACGCAAGAAATAATAGAATTTTCTTTCATCGAAAAAATCGGTTTTCCGGTGTCATGTCTGATGCAGAATCGTTTCTGACAGGTCCCGGGTCCACAAAATCGATATTTGCAGAAATATCCAAGGTGAAATGCACAAAATGACAGAAAGGTTTCCTATCAAAAATGCGGGTTTTCTTGTGTGATTTTCGACTCAGACTCGATCCAGACAGGTCCAGCGTCCTGAAAATTGGAAGTTGCAGAGATATCGACGGTCAGACGCGAGAAAAAATAGAATTTTCGTTCATCGAAAAAATCGGTTTTTCGGTGTGATTCCACTTCCAGAATTGATTCTGTTATGTCCCGGGTTCATGAAACCCAAATCCCTACGAATATCGACGGTCAGACGCGACAAATGATAGAATTTTCTTTCATCGAAAAAATCGGTTTTTTCGGTGTCATTTCTGATGCAGAATCGTTACTGACGGGTCTCGGGTCCTCAAAATCGATATTCGTCGATATATCCAAGGTGAAATGCGGAAAATGACAAAAAGATTTGAGATCGAAGATGGAGGGTTTCTTGTGTGATTTCCGACTCAGACTCGAGCCAGACAGTGCTGGGGTCCTGAAAACTGAAATTCTCAGAAATATCGACGGTCAGACGCGAAAAATGATGGAATTTCTCGCGGTCAAAGAAATCGGTGTTTTGGTGTTATTTTTGATGCAGAACCGATTCTGACAGGTCGCGGGTCCTCAAAACTGAAATTTCCAGAAATATCGACGATGAAACGCAGTGAAACAAACGATATTTCTTCAACAGCGGAGGGAAACCAGCGAGTTTCCATCCGCAAATGAGGATGGAAACCAGTTGATTGCCGGTCCTCGTTTGCGGATGGAAACTCGCTGATTCCGCTCCGCTGTTGAAGAAAATAGTATGTTCACCTCGGAGAAAACAGTCATTGGCGCCTCGTATGAAGTTGAGAACACCTCGGCTTCGCCTCGGCGCTCACCTTCATACTCGGCGCGCAATCGACTGTTTTCTCGCTCGGTAAACAATATACTATTTTCATTGAAAAATGAGGGCTTCTGGCCTATTTTCCGTTGCAGAATCGATGCCGACGGGTCCCGGTTCCTCGAAATCGATATTCGTTCAAATTTCCAAAGTGAAATGCAGAAAATGACGAACGGATTTCCGATCAAAAATGCGGATTTCCTTTTGTGATTTCCGACTCAGACTTGATCCAGACAGGTCCAGATTGCTTGAAATTGAAATTCCCGAAAATATCGGTGGTCAGACGCGAGATATGATAGAATTTTCTTTTATCGGAAAAGTCGGATTTTCGGTGTAATTTTTGATGCCGAATTGATTCTGACAGGTCCCGGGTCCTAAAAACTGAAATTTCCATGAATATCGACGATGAAATGCCGAGAAAAAAATATATTATCCATCGAAAAATTAGGGCTTTCGGCCTATTTTCCGTTGCAGAATCGATGCTGACGGGTGCCGGGTCCTCGAAATCGATATTGGTTCAAATATTTAAGGCCAAATGCAGAAAATGACAAGAAGATTTCCTATCAAAAATGCGGGTTTCCTTGTGTGATTTGCGACTCAGACTCGTTTCAGACAGGTCCAGGGTCCTGAAAATTGAAAGTTTCAGAAATATCGACGGTCAGACGCAAGAAATAATAGAATTTTCTTTCATCGAAAAAATCGGTTTTCCGGTGTCATGTCTGATGCAGAATCGTTTCTGACAGGTCCCGGGTCCACAAAATCGATATTTGCAGAAATATCCAAGGTGAAATGCACAAAATGACAGAAAGGTTTCCTATTAAAAATGCGGGTTTTCTTGTGTGATTTGCGACTCAGACTCGTTTCAGACAGGTCCAGGGTCCTGAAAATTGAAAGTTTCAGAAATATCGACGGTCAGACGCAAGAAATAATAGAATTTTCTTTCATCGAAAAAATCGGTTTTCCGGTGTCATGTCTGATGCAGAATCGTTTCTGACAGGTCCCGGGTCCACAAAATCGATATTTGCAGAAATATCCAAGGTGAAATGCACAAAATGACAGAAAGGTTTCCTATCAAAAATGCGGGTTTTCTTGTGTGATTTTCGACTCAGACTCGATCCAGACAGGTCCAGCGTCCTGAAAATTGGAAGTTGCAGAGATATCGACGGTCAGACGCGAGAAAAAATAGAATTTTCGTTCATCGAAAAAATCGGTTTTTCGGTGTGATTCCACTTCCAGAATTGATTCTGTTATGTCCCGGGTTCATGAAACCCAAATCCCTACGAATATCGACGGTCAGACGCGACAAATGACAGAATTTTCTCTCAACGAACAAATCGGTTTTTCGGTGTCATTTCTGATGCAGAATCAGTACTGACAGGTCCCGGGTCCTTAAAATCGATATTTGTTGAAATATTCAAGGTGAAATGCAGGAAATGACAAAAAGATTTGAGATCGAAGATGGAGGGTTTGTTGTGTGATTTCCGACTCAGACTCGAGCCAGACAGTGCTGGGGTCCTGAAAATTGAAATTCTCAGAAATATCGACGGTCAGACGCGAAAAATGATGGAATTTCTCGCGGTCAAAGAAATCGGTGTTTTGGTGTTATTTTTGATGCAGAACCGATTCTGACAGGTCGCGGGTCCTCAAAACTGAAATTTCCAGAAATATGAACGATGAAACGCAGAAAATCAAAAAATCTTTTTCATACAAAAATGAGGGCTTTCGGCCTATTTTGCGTTGCAGAATCGTTACCGACGGGTCCCGGGTCCACAAAATCGATATTTGTAGAAATATCCAAGGTGAAATGCAGAAAATGACGAACGGATTTCCGATCAAAAATGCGGATTTCCTTTTGTGATTTCCGACTCAGACTTCATCCAGACAGGTCCAGGGTGCTCGAAACTAAAATGCTCAAAAATATCGATGGTCAGACGCGAGATATGATAGAATTTTCTTTCAACGGAAAAATCGGTTTTTCGGTGTCATTTCCGATGCAGAATCGTTACTGACGGGTCCCGGGTCCTCAAAATCGATTTTTTTCGAAATATCCAAGGTGAAATGCAGAAAATGACAAAAAGGTATCCTATCAAAAATGCGGGTTTTCTTGTGTGATTTTCGACTCAGACTTGATCCAGACAGGTCCAGCGTCCTCAAAATTGGAAGTTGCAGAGATATCGACGGTCAGACGCGAGAAAAAATAGAATTTTCTTCCATCGAAAAAATCGGTTCTTCGGTGTGATTCCAATTTCAGAATCGATTCTGTTAGGTCCCGGGTCTATAAAACCCAAATCCCTATGAATATCGACGGTCAGACGCGACAAATGACAGAATTTTCTCTCAACGAAGGAATCGGTTTTTCGGTGTCATTTCTGATGCAGAATCGTTACTGACAGGTCCCGAGTCCTTAAAATCGATATTTGTTCAAATATCCAAGGTGAAATGCCGAAAATGACAAAAAGATTTGAGATCGAAGATGGAGGGTTTCTTGTGTGATTTCCGACTCAGACTCGAGCCAGACAGTGCTGGGGTCCTGAAAATTGAAATTCTCAGAAATATCGACGGTCAGACGCGCAAAATGATAGAATTTCTTGCGGTCGAAGAAATCGGTTTTTTGTTTTCATTTTTGATGCAGAACCGATTTTGACAGGTCGCGGGTCCTCAAAACTGAAATTTCCAGAAATATCGACGATGAAACGCAGTGAAACAAAAAATATTTTTCATTGGAAAATGAGGGCTTCTGGCCTATTTTTCGTTGCAGAATCGATGCCGACGGGTCCCGGTTCCTCGAAATCGATATTTGTTCAAATTTCCAAAGTGAAATGCAGAAAATGACGAACGGATTTCCGATCAAAAATGCGGATTTCCTTTTGTGATTTCCGACTCAGACTTGATCCAGACAGGTCGAGATTGCTTGAAATTGAAATTCCCGAAAATATCGATGGTCAGACGCGAGATATGATAGGAATTTTTTTCATCGAAAAAGTCGGTTTTTCGGTGTAATTTTTGATGCCGAATCGATTCTGACAGGTCCCGGGTCCTCAAGACTGAAATTTCCATGAATATCGACGATGAAATGCCGAGAAAAAAATATATTATCCATCGAAAAATTAGGGCTTTCGGCCTATTTTCCGTTGCAGAATCGATGCTGACGGGTCCCGGGTCCTCGAAATCGATATTCGTTCAAATATCTAAGGTGAAATGCAGGAAATCACAAAAAGATTTCCTATCAAAAATGCGGGTTTTCTTGTGTGATTTCCGACTCAGACTCGATCCAGACAGGTCCAGGGTCCTGAAAATTGGAAGATTCAGAAATATCGACGGTCAGACGCAAGAAATAATAGAATTTTCTTCCATCGAAAAAATCGGTTTTTCGGTGTCATTTCCGATGCAGAATCGTTTCTGACAGGTCCCGGGTCCACAAAATCGATATTTGTAGAAATATCCAAGGTGAAATGCAGAAGATGACAAAAAGGTATCCTATCAACAATGCGGGTTTTCTTGTGTGATTTTCGACTCAGACTCGATCCAGACAGGTCCAGCGTCCTGAAAATTGGAAAATGCAGAGACATCGACGGTCAGACGCGAGAAGGAATAGAATTTTCTTTCATCGAGAAAATCGGTTTTGCCGTGTGATTTCAATTCCAGAATCGATTCTGACAAGTCCCGGGTCCTTAAAACCCAAATCCCTACGAATATCGACGGTCAGACGCGACGAATGATAGAATTTTCTTTCAACGAAAACATCGGTTTTTCGGTGTCATTTCTGATGCAGAATCGTTACTGACGGGTCCCGGGTCCTCAAAATCGATTTTTTTCGAAATATCCAAGATGAAATGCCGAAAATGACAAAAAGATTTGAGATCGAAGATGGAGGGTTTGTTGTGTGATTTCCGACTCAGACTCGAGCCAGACAGTGCTGAGGTCCTGAAAATTGAAATTCTCAGAAATATCGACGGTCAGACGAGAAAAATGATAGAATTTCTTGCGGTCGAAGAAATCGGTTTTTTGTTTTCATTTTTGATGCAGAACCGATTCTGACAGGTCGCGAGTCCTCAAATCTGAAATTTCCAGAAATATCGACGATGAAACGAAGTGAAAGAAAAAATATTTTTCATTGGAAAATGAGGGCTTCTGGCCTATTTTTCGTTGCAGAATCGATGCCGACGGGTCCCGGTTCCTCGAAATCGATATTTGTTTGAATATCCAAAGTGAAATGCAGAAAATGACGAACGGCTTCCCGATCAAAAATGCGGATTTCCTTCTGTCATTTCCGACTCAGATTTGATTCAGACAGGTCCTGGGTGCTCGGAATTAAAATTCCCAAAAATATCGATGGTCAGACGCGAGATATGATAGAATTTTCTTTCATCGGAAAAGTCGGTTCTTCGGTGTAATTTTTGATGCCGAATCGATTCTGACAGGTCCCGGGTCCTCAAAACTGAAATTTTCATGAATATCGACGATGAAATGCCGAGAAAAAAATATATTATCGTTCGAAAAATTAGGGCTTTCGGCCTATTTTCCGTTGCAGAATCGATGCTGACGGGTCCCGGGTCCTCGAAATCGATATTCGTTCAAATATCTAAGGTGAAATGCAGGAAATCACAAAAAGATTTCCTATCAAAAATGCGGGTTTTCTTGTGTGATTTCCGACTCAGACTCGATCCAGACAGTCCCAGGGTCCTGAAAATTGGAAGATTCGGAAATATCGACGGTCAGACGCAAGAAATGATAGAATTTTCTTTCATCGAAAAAATCGGTTTTTCGGTGTCATTTCCGATGCAGAATCGTTTCTGACAGGTCCCGGGTCCACAAAATCGATATTTGTAGAAATATCCAAGGTGAAATGCAGAAAATGACGAACGGATTTCCGATCAAAAATGCGGATTTCCTTTTGTGATTTCCGACTCAGACTTGATCCAGACAGGTCCAGGGTGCTCGAAATTAAAATGCTCAAAAATATCGATGGTCAGACGCGAGATATGATAGAATTTTCTTTCAACGGAAAAATCGGTTTTTCGGTGTCATTTCCGATGCAGAATCGTTACTGACGGGTCCCGGGTCCTCAAAATCGATTTTTTTCGAAATATCCAAGGTGAAATGCCGAAAATGACAAAAAGATTTGAGATCGAAGATGGAGGGTTTGTTGTGTGATTTCCGACTCAGACTCGAGCCAGACAGTGCTGAGGTCCTGAAAATTGAAATTCTCAGAAATATCGACGGTCAGACGCGAAAAATGATAGAATTTCTTGCGGTCGAAGAAATCGGTTTTTTGTTTTCATTTTTGATGCAGAACCGATTCTGACAGGTCGCGGGTCCTCAAAACTTAAATTTCCAGAAATATCGACGATGAAACGAAGTGAAACAAAAAATATTTTTCATTGGAAAATGAGGGCTTCTGGCCTATTTTTCGTTGCAGAATCGATGCCGACGGGTCCCGGTTCCTCGAAATCGATATTTGTTTGAATATCCAAAGTGAAATGCAGAAAATGACGAACGGCTTTACGATCAAAAATGCGGATTTCCTTCTGTGATTTCCGACTCAGATTTGATTCAGACAGGTCCAGATTGCTTGAAATTGAAATTCCCGAAAATATCGATGGTCAGACGCGAGATATGATAGAATTTTCTTTCATCGGAAAAGTCGGATTTTCGGTGTAATTTTTGATGCCGAATCGATTCTGACAGGTCCCGGGTCCTAAAAACTGAAATTTCCATGAATGTCGACGATGAAATGCCGAGAAAAAAATATATTATCCATCGAAAAATTAGGGCTTTCGGCCTATTTTCCGTTGCAGAATCGATGCTGACGGGTGCCGGGTCCTCGAAATCGATATTGGTTCAAATATTTAAGGCCAAATGCAGAAAATGACAAAAAGATTTCCTATCAAAAATGCGGGTTTCCATGTGTGATTTGCGACTCAGACTCGTTTCAGACAGGTCCAGGGTCCTGAAAATTCAAAGTTTCAGAAATATCGACGGTCAGACGCAAGAAATAATAGAATTTTCTTTCATCGAAAAAATCGGTTTTCCGGTGTGATGTCTGATGCAGAATCGTTTCTGACAGGTCCCGGGTCCACAAAATCGATATTTGCAGAAATATCCAAGGTGAAATGCACAAAATGACAGAAAGGTTTCCTATCAAAAATGCGGGTTTTCTTGTGTGATTTTCGACTCAGACTCGATCCAGACAGGTCCAGCGTCCTGAAAATTGGAAGTTGCAGAGATATCGACGGTCAGACGCGAGAAAAAATAGAATTTTCGTTCATCGAGAAAATCGGTTTTTCGGTGTGATTCCACTTCCAGAATTGATTCTTTTATGTCCCGGGTTCATGAAACCCAAATCCCTACGAATATCGACGGTCAGACGCGACAAATGACAGAATTTTCTCTCAACGAACAAATCGGTTTTTCGGTGTCATTTCTGATGCAGAATCGTAACTGACAGGTCCCGGGTCCTTAAAATCGATATTTGTTGAAATATTCAAGGTGAAATGCAGAAAATGACAAAAAGATTTGAGATCGAAGATGGAGGGTTTGTTGTGTGATTTCCGACTCAGACTCGAGCCAGACAGTGCTGGGGTCCTGAAAATTGAAATTCTCAGAAATATCGACGGTCAGACGCGAAAAATGATAGAATTTCTTGCGGTCGAAGAAATCGGTATTTGGTTTTCATTTTTGATGCAGAACCGATTCTGACAGGTCGCGGGTCCTCAAAACTGAAATTTCCAGAAATATCGACGATGAAACGCAGTGAAACAAACGATATTTTCCATTGAAAAATGAGGGCTTCTGGCCTATTTTCCGTTGCAGAATCGATGCCGACGGGTCCCGGTTCCTCGAAATCGATATTTGTTCAAATTTCCAAAGTGAAATGCAGAAAATGACGAACGGATTTCCGATCAAAAATGCGGATTTCCTTTTGTGATTTCCGACTCAGACTTGATCCAGACAGGTCCAGATTGCTTGAAATTGAAATTCCCGAAAATATCGATGGTCAGACGCGAGATATGATAGAATTTTCTTTTATCGGAAAAGTCGGATTTTCGGTGTAATTTTTGATGCCGAATCGATTCTGACAGGTCCCGGGTCCTGAAAACTGAAATTTCCATGAATATCGACGATGAAATGCCGAGAAAAAAATATATTATCCATCGAAAAATTAGGGCTTTCGGCCTATTTTCCGTTGCAGAATCGATGCTGACGGGTGCCGGGTCCTCGAAATCGATATTGGTTCAAATATTTAAGGCCAAATGCAGAAAATGACAAAAAGATTTCCTATCAAAAATGCGGGTTTCCTTGTGTGATTTGCGACTCAGACTCGTTTCAGACAGGTCCAGGGTCCTGAAAATTGAAAGTTTCAGAAATATCGACGGTCAGACGCAAGAAATAATAGAATTTTCTTTCATCGAAAAAATCGGTTTTCCGGTGTCATGTCTGATGCAGAATCGTTTCTAACAGGTACCGGGTCCATAAAACCCAAATCCCTACGAATATCGACGGTCAGACGCGACAAATGATAGAATTTTCTTTCAACGAAAAAATCGGTTTTTCAGTGTCATTTCTGATGCAGAATCGTTACTGACAGGTCCCGAGTCCGTAAAATCGATATTTGTCGAAATATTCAAGGTGAAATGCAGAAAATGACAAAAAGATTTGAGATCGAAGATGGAGGGTTTGTTGTGTGATTTCCGACTCAGACTCGAGCCAGACAGTGCTGGGGTCCTGAAAATTGAAATTCTTAGAAATATCGACGGTCAGACGCGCAAAATGATAGAATTTCTTGCGGTCGGAGAAATCGGTTTTTTGTTTTCATTTTTGATGCAGAACCGATTCTGACAGGTCGCGGGTCCTCAAAACTGAAATTTCCATGAATATCGACGATGAAATGCCGAGAAAAAAATATATTATCCATCGAAAAATTCGGGCTTTCGGCCTATTTTCCGTTGCAGAATCGATGCTGACGGGTGCCGGGTCCTCGAAATCGATATTTGTTCAAATATCTGAGGTGCAATGCAGAAAATGACGTAAAGATTTCCTATCAAAAATGCGGGTTTTCTAGTGTGATTTGCGACTCAGACTCGTTTCAGACAGGTCCAGCGTCCTGAAAATTGGAAGTTGCAGAGATATCGACGGTCAGACGCGAGAAAAAATAGAATTTTCGTTCATCGAAAAAATCGGTTTTCGGTGTGATTCCAATTCCAGAATCGATTCTGTTATGTCCCGGGTTCATGATACCCAAATCCCTACGAATATCGACGGTCAGACGCGACAAATGATAGAATTTTCTTTCATCGAAAAAATCGGTTTTTCGGTGTCATTTCTGATGCAGAATCGTTACTGACGGGTCTCGGGTCCTCAAAATCGATATTTGTCGAAATATCCAAGGTGAAATGCGGAAAATGACAAAAAGATTTGAGATCGAAGATGGAGGGTTTCTTGTGTGATTTCCGACTCAGACTCGAACCAGACAGTGCTGGGGTCCTGAAAACTGAAATTCTCAGAAATATCGACGGTCAGACGCGAAAAATGATGGAATTTCTCGCGGTCGAAGAAATCGGTATTTGGTTTTCATTTTTGATGCAGAACCGATTCTGACAGGTCGCGGGTCCTCAAAACTGAAATTTCCAGAAATATCGACGATGAAACGCAGTGAAACAAACGATATTTTTCATTGAAAAATGAGGGCTTCTGGCCTATTTTTCGTTGCAGAATCGATGCCGACCGGTCCCGGTTCCTCGAAATCGATATTTGTTTAAATATCCAAAGTGAAATGCAGAAAATGACGAACGGATTTCCGATCGAAAATGCGGATTTCCTTTTGTGATTTCCGACTCAGATTTGATTCAGACAGGTCCTGGGTGCTCGAAATTAAAATTCCCAAAAATATCGATGGTCAGACGCGAGATATGATAGAATTTTCTTTCATCGGAAAAGTCGGTTCTTCGGTGTAATTTTTGATGCTGAATCGATTCTGACAGGTCCCGGGTCCTCAAAACTGAAATTTTCATGAATATCGACGATGAAATGCCGAGAAAAAAATATATCATCGTTCGAAAAATTAGGGCTTTCGGCCTATTTTTCGTTGCAGAATCGATGCTGACGGGTCCCGGGTCCTCGAAATCGATATTCGTTCAAATATCTGAGGTGAAATGCAGAAAATCACAAAAAGATTTCCTATCAAAAATGCGGGTTTTCTTGTTTGATTTTCCACTCAGACTCGATCCAGACAGGTCAAGCGTCCTGAAAATTGGAAGTTGCAGAGATATCGACGGTCAGACGCGAGAAGGAATAGAATTTTTTTTCATCGAGAAAATCGGTGTTCCGGTGTGATTTCAATTCCAGAATCGATTCTGACAGGTCCCGGGTCCATAAAACCCAAATCCCTACGAATATCGACGGTCAGACGCGACAAATGATAGAATTTTCTCTCGACGAAAAAATCGGTTTTTCGGTGTCATTTCTGATGCAGAATCGTTACTGACAGGTCCCCAGTCCTTAAAATCGATATTTGTCGAAATATTCAAGGTGAAATGCAGAAAATGACAAAAAGATTTGAGATCGAAGATGGAGGGTTTGTTGTGTGATTTCCGACTCAGACTCGAGCCAGACAGTGCTGGGGTCCTGGAAATTGAAATTCTTAGAAATATCGACGGTCAGACGCGCAAAATGATAGAATTTCTTGCGGTCGGAGAAATCGGTTTTTCGTTTTCATTTTTGATGCAGAACCGATTCTGACAGGTCGCGGGTCCTCAAAACTGAAATTTCCATGAATATCGACGATGAAATGCCGAGAAAAAAATATATTATCCATCGAAAAATTAGGGCTTTCGGCCTATTTTCCGTTGCAGAATCGATGCTGACGGGTGCCGGGTCCTCGAAATCGATATTTGTTCAAATATCTGAGGTGCAATGCAGAAAATGACGTAAAGATTTCCTATCAAAAATGCGGGTTTTCTAGTGTGATTTGCGACTCAGACTCGTTTCAGACAGGTCCAGCGTCCTGAAAATTGGAAGTTGCAGAGATATCGACGGTCAGACGCGAGAAAAAATAGAATTTTCGTTCATCGAAAAAATCGGTTTTCGGTGTGATTCCAATTCCAGAATCGATTCTGTTATGTCCCGGGTTCATGATACCCAAATCCCTACGAATATCGACGGTCAGACGCGACAAATGATAGAATTTTCTTTCATCGAAAAAATCGGTTTTTCGGTGTCATTTCTGATGCAGAATCGTTACTGACGGGTCTCGGGTCCTCAAAATCGATATTTGTCGAAATATCCAAGGTGAAATGCGGAAAATGACAAAAAGATTTGAGATCGAAGATGGAGGGTTTCTTGTGTGATTTCCGACTCAGACTCGAGCCAGACAGTGCTGGGGTCCTGAAAACTGAAATTCTCAGAAATATCGACGGTCAGACGCGAAAAATGATGGAATTTCTCGCGGTCGAAGAAATCGGTATTTGGTTTTCATTTTTGATGCAGAACCGATTCTGACAGGTCGCGGGTCCTCAAAACTGAAATTTCCAGAAATATCGACGATGAAACGCAGTGAAACAAACGATATTTTTCATTGAAAAATGAGGGCTTCTGGCCTATTTTTCGTTGCAGAATCGATGCCGACCGGTCCCGGTTCCTCGAAATCGATATTTGTTTAAATATCCAAAGTGAAATGCAGAAAATGACGAACGGATTTCCGATCGAAAATGCGGATTTCCTTTTGTGATTTCCGACTCAGATTTGATTCAGACAGGTCCTGGGTGCTCGAAATTAAAATTCCCAAAAATATCGATGGTCAGACGCGAGATATGATAGAATTTTCTTTCATCGGAAAAGTCGGTTCTTCGGTGTAATTTTTGATGCTGAATCGATTCTGACAGGTCCCGGGTCCTCAAAACTGAAATTTTCATGAATATCGACGATGAAATGCCGAGAAAAAAATATATCATCGTTCGAAAAATTAGGGCTTTCGGCCTATTTTTCGTTGCAGAATCGATGCTGACGGGTCCCGGGTCCTCGAAATCGATATTCGTTCAAATATCTGAGGTGAAATGCAGAAAATCACAAAAAGATTTCCTATCAAAAATGCGGGTTTTCTTGTTTGATTTTCCACTCAGACTCGATCCAGACAGGTCCAGCGTCCTGAAAATTGGAAGTTGCAGAGATATCGACGGTCAGACGCGAGAAGGAATAGAATTTTTTTTCATCGAGAAAATCGGTGTTCCGGTGTGATTTCAATTCCAGAATCGATTCTGACAGGTCCCGGGTCCATAAAACCCAAATCCCTACGAATATCGACGGTCAGACGCGACAAATGATAGAATTTTCTCTCGACGAAAAAATCGGTTTTTCGGTGTCATTTCTGATGCAGAATCGTTACTGACAGGTCCCCAGTCCTTAAAATCGATATTTGTCGAAATATTCAAGGTGAAATGCAGAAAATGACAAAAAGATTTGAGATCGAAGATGGAGGGTTTGTTGTGTGATTTCCGACTCAGACTCGAGCCAGACAGTGCTGGGGTCCTGAAAATTGAAATTCTTAGAAATATCGACGGTCAGACGCGCAAAATGATAGAATTTCTTGCGGTCGGAGAAATCGGTTTTTCGTTTTCATTTTTGATGCAGAACCGATTCTGACAGGTCGCGGGTCCTCAAAACTGAAATTTCCATGAATATCGACGATGAAATGCCGAGAAAAAAATATATTATCCATCGAAAAATTAGGGCTTTCGGCCTATTTTCCGTTGCAGAATCGATGCTGACGGGTGCCGGGTCCTCGAAATCGATATTTGTTCAAATATCTGAGGTGCAATGCAGAAAATGACGTAAAGATTTCCTATCAAAAATGCGGGTTTTCTAGTGTGATTTGCGACTCAGACTCGTTTCAGACAGGTCCAGCGTCCTGAAAATTGGAAGTTGCAGAGATATCGACGGTCAGACGCGAGAAAAAATAGAATTTTCGTTCATCGAAAAAATCGGTTTTCGGTGTGATTCCAATTCCAGAATCGATTCTGTTATGTCCCGGGTTCATGATACCCAAATCCCTACGAATATCGACGGTCAGACGCGACAAATGATAGAATTTTCTTTCATCGAAAAAATCGGTTTTTCGGTGTCATTTCTGATGCAGAATCGTTACTGACGGGTCTCGGGTCCTCAAAATCGATATTTGTCGAAATATCCAAGGTGAAATGCGGAAAATGACAAAAAGATTTGAGATCGAAGATGGAGGGTTTCTTGTGTGATTTCCGACTCAGACTCGAGCCAGACAGTGCTGGGGTCCTGAAAACTGAAATTCTCAGAAATATCGACGGTCAGACGCGAAAAATGATGGAATTTCTCGCGGTCGAAGAAATCGGGATTTGGTTTTCATTTTTGATGCAGAACCGATTCTGACAGGTCGCGGGTCCTCAAAACTGAAATTTCCAGAAATATCGACGATGAAACGCAGTGAAACAAACGATATTTTTCATTGAAAAATGAGGGCTTCTGGCCTATTTTCCGTTGCAGAATCGATGCCGACGGGTCCCGGTTCCTCGAAATCGATATTTGTTCAAATTTCCGAAGTGAAATGCAGAAAATGACGAACGGATTTCCGATCAAAAATGCGGATTTCCTTTTGTGATTTCCGACTCAGACTTGATCCAGACAGGTCCAGATTGCTTGAAATTGAAATTCCCGAAAATATCGATGGTCAGACGCGAGATATGATAGAATTTTCTTTTATCGGAAAAGTCGGATTTTCGGTGTAATTTTTGATGCCGAATCGATTCTGACAGGTCCCGGGTCCTGAAAACTGAAATTTCCATGAATATCGACGATGAAATGCCGAGAAAAAAATATATTATCCATCGAAAAATTAGGGCTTTCGGCCTATTTTCCGTTGCAGAATCGATGCTGACGGGTGCCGGGTCCTCGAAATCGATATTGGTTCAAATATTTAAGGCCAAATGCAGAAAATGACAAAAAGATTTCCTATCAAAAATGCGGGTTTCCTTGTGTGATTTGCGACTCAGACTCGTTTCAGACAGGTCCAGGGTCCTGAAAATTGAAAGTTTCAGAAATATCGACGGTCAGACGCAAGAAATAATAGAATTTTCTTTCATCGAAAAAATCGGTTTTCCGGTGTCATGTCTGATGCAGAATCGTTTCTGACAGGTCCCGGGTCCACAAAATCGATATTTGCAGAAATATCCAAGGTGAAATGCACAAAATGACAGAAAGGTTTCCTATCAAAAATGCGGGTTTTCTTGTGTGATTTTCGACTCAGACTCGATCCAGACAGGTACAGCGTCCTGAAAATTGGAAGTTGCAGAGATATCGACGGTCAGACGCGAGAAAAAATAGAATTTTCGTTCATCGAAAAAATCGGTTTTTCGGTGTGATTCCAATTCCAGAATTGATTCTGTTATGTCCCGGGTTCATGAAACCCAAATCCCTACGAATATCGACGGTCAGACGCGACAAATGATAGAATTTTCTTTCATCGAAAAAATCGGTTTTTCGGTGTCATTTCTGATGCAGAATCGTTACTGACGGGTCTCGGGTCCTCAAAATCGATATTTGTCGAAATATCCAAGGTGAAATGCGGAAAATGACAAAAAGATTTGAGATCGAAGATGGAGGGTTTCTTGTGTGATTTCCGACTCAGACTCGAGCCAGACAGTGCTGGGGTCCTGAAAACTGAAATTCTCAGAAATATCGACGGTCAGACGCGAAAAATGATGGAATTTCTCGCGGTCAAAGAAATCGGTGTTTTGGTGTTATTTTTGATGCAGAACCGATTCTGACAGGTCGCGGGTCCTCAAAACTTAAATTTCCAGAAATATCGACGATGAAACGCAGAAAATCAAAAAATCTTTTTCATACAAAAATGAGGGCTTTCGGCCTATTTTGCGTTGCAGAATCGATACCGACGGGTCCCGGGTCCTCGAAATCGATATTTGTCAAAATATCCAAGGTGAAATGCAGAAAATGACGAACGGATTTCCGATCAAAAATGCGGATTTCCTTCTGTGATTTCCGACTCAGACTTGATCCAGACAGGTCCAGGGTGCTCGAAATGAAAATTCCCAAAAATATCGATGGTCAGACGCGAGATATGATAGAATTTTCTTTCATCAAAAAAGTCGGTTCTTCGGTGTAATTTTTGATGCCGAATCGATTCTGACAGGTCACGGGTCCTCAAAACTGAAATTTCCATGCATATCGACGATGAAATGCCGAGAAAAAAATATATTATCGTTCGAAAAATTAGGGCTTTCGGCCTATTTTTCGTTGCAGAATCGATGCTGACGGGTCCCGGGTCCTCGAAATCGATATTCGTTCAAATATCTGAGGTGAAATGCAGAAAATCACAAAAAGATTTCCTATCAAAAATGCGGGTTTTCTTGTGTGATTTTCCACTCAGACTCGATCCAGACAGGTCCAGCGTCCTGAAAATTGGAAGTTGCAGAGATATCGACGGTCAGACGCGAGAAGGAATAGAATTTTTTTTCATCGAGAAAATCGGTGTTCCGGTGTGATTTCAATTCCAGAATCGATTCTGACAGGTCCCGGGTCCATAAAACCCAAATCCCTACGAATATCGACGGTCAGACGCGACAAATGATAGAATTTTCTTTCAACGAAAAAATCGGTTTTTCGGTGTCATTTCTGATGCAGAATCGTTACTGACAGGTCCCGAGTCCTTAAAATCGATATTTGTCGAAATATTCAAGGTGAAATGCAGAAAATGACAAAAAGATTTGAGATCGAAGATGGAGGGTTTGTTGTGTGATTTCCGACTCAGACTCGAGCCAGACAGTGCTGGGGTCCTGAAAATTGAAATTCTCAGAAATATCGACGGTCAGACGCGCGAAATGATAGAATTTCTTGCGGTCGGAGAAATCGGTTTTTTGTTTTCATTTTTGATGCAGAACCGATTCTGACAGGTCGCGGGTCCTCAAAACTGAAATTTCCATGAATATCGACGATGAAATGCCGAGAAAAAAATATATTATCCATCGAAAAATTAGGGCTTTCGGCCTATTTTCCGTTGCAGAATCGATGCTGACGGGTGCCGGGTCCTCGAAATCGATATTTGTTCAAATATCTGAGGTGCAATGCAGAAAATGACGTAAAGATTTCCTATCAAAAATGCGGGTTTTCTAGTGTGATTTGCGACTCAGACTCGTTTCAGACAGGTCCAGCGTCCTGAAAATTGGAAGTTGCAGAGATATCGACGGTCAGACGCGAGAAAAAATAGAATTTTCGTTCATCGAAAAAATCGGTTTTCGGTGTGATTCCAATTCCAGAATCGATTCTGTTATGTCCCGGGTTCATGATACCCAAATCCCTACGAATATCGACGGTCAGACGCGACAAATGATAGAATTTTCTTTCATCGAAAAAATCGGTTTTTCGGTGTCATTTCTGATGCAGAATCGTTACTGACGGGTCTCGGGTCCTCAAAATCGATATTTGTCGAAATATCCAAGGTGAAATGCGGAAAATGACAAAAAGATTTGAGATCGAAGATGGAGGGTTTCTTGTGTGATTTCCGACTCAGACTCGAGCCAGACAGTGCTGGGGTCCTGAAAACTGAAATTCTCAGAAATATCGACGGTCAGACGCGAAAAATGATGGAATTTCTCGCGGTCGAAGAAATCGGTATTTGGTTTTCATTTTTGATGCAGAACCGATTCTGACAGGTCGCGGGTCCTCGAAACTGAAATTTCCAGAAATATCGACGATGAAACGCAGAAAATCAAAAAATCTTTTTCATACAAAAACGAGGGCTTTCGGCCTATTTTGCGTTGCAGAATTGATACCGACGGGTCCCGGGTCCTCGAAATCGATATTTGTCAAAATATCCAAGGTGAAATGCAGAAAATGACGAACGGATTTCCGATCAAAAATGCGGATTTCCTTTTGTGATTTCCGACTCAGACTTGATCCAGACAGGTCCAGGGTGCTCGAAATTGAAATTCTCAAAAATATCGATGGTCAGACGCGAGATATGATAGAATTTTCTTTCAACGGAAAAATCGGTTTTTCGGTGTCATTTCCGATGCAGAATCGTTACTGACGGGTCCCGGGTCCTCAAAATCGATTTTTTTCGAAATATCCAAGGTGAAATGCAGAAAATGACAAAAAGATTTGAGATCGAAGATGGAGGGTTTGTTGTGTGATTTCCGACTCAGACTCGAGCCAGACAGTGCTGAGGTCCTGAAAATTGAAATTCTCAGAAATATCGACGGTCAGACGCGAAAAATGATAGAATTTCTTGCGGTCGAAGAAATCGGTTTTTTGTTTTCATTTTTGATGCAGAACCGATTCTGACAGGTCGCGAGTCCTCAAATCTGAAATTTCCAGAAATATCGACGATGAAACGCAGTGAAACAAAAAATATTTTTCATTGGAAAATGAGAGCTTCTGGCCTATTTTTCGTTGCAGAATCGATGCCGACGGGTCCCGGATCCTCGAAATCGATATTTGTTTAAATATCCAAAGTGGAATGCAGAAAATGACGAACGGATCTCCGATCAAAAATGCGGATTTCCTTTTGTGATTTCCGACTCAGACTTGATCCAGACAGGTCCAGATTGCTTGAAATTGAAATTCCCGAAAATATCGATGGTCAGACGCGAGATATGATAGAATTTTCTTTCATCGGAAGAGTCGGATTTTCGGTGTAATTTTTGATGCCGAATCGATTCTGACAGGTCCCGAGTCCTAAAAACTGAAATTTCCATGAATATCGACGATGAAATGCCGAGAAAAAAATATATTATCCATCGAAAAATTAGGGCTTTCGGCCTATTTTCCGTTGCAGAATCGATGCTGACGGGTGCCGGGTCCTCGAAATCGATATTGGTTCAAATGTTTGAGGCAAAATGCAGAAAATGACAAAAAGATTTCCTATCAAAAATGCGGGTTTTCTTGTGTGATTTGCGACTCAGACTCGTTTCAGACAGGTCCAGGGTCCTGAAAATTGAAAGTTTCGGAAATATCGACGGTCAGACGCGAGAAGGAATAGAATTTTTTTTCATCGAGAAAATCGGTGTTCCGGTGTGATTTCAATTCCAGAATCGATTCTGACAGGTCCCGGGTCCATAAAACCCAAATCCCTACGAATATCGACGGTCAGACGCGACAAATGATAGAATTTTCTTTCAACGAAAAAATCGGTTTTTCGGTGTCATTTCTGATGCAGAATCGTTACTGACAGGTCCCGAGTCCTTAAAATCGATATTTGTCGGAATATTCAAGGTGAAATGCAGAAAATGACAAAAAGATTTGAGATCGAAGATGGAGGGTTTGTTGTGTGATTTCCGACTCAGACTCGAGCCAGACAGTGCTGGGGTCCTGAAAACAGAAATTCTCAGAAATATCGACGGTCAGACGCGAAAAATGATGGAATTTCTCGCGGTCAAAGAAATCGGTGTTTTGGTGTTATTTTTGATGCAGAACCGATTCTGACAGGTCGCGGGGTCCTCAAAACTTAAATTTCCAGAAATATCGACGATGAAATGCCGAGAAAAAAATATATTATCGTTCGAAAAATTAGGGCTTTCGGCCTATTTTTCGTTGCAGAATCGATGCTGACGGGTCCCGGGTCCTCGAAATCGATATTCGTTCAAATATCTGAGGTGAAATGCAGAAAATCACAAAAAGATTTCCTATCAAAAATGCGGGGTTTTCTTGTGTGATTTTCGACTCAGACTCGATCCAGACAGGTCCAGCGTCCTGAAAATTGGAAGTTGCAGAGATATCGACGGTTAGACGCGAGAAGGAATAGAATTTTTTTTCATCGAGAAAATCGGTGTTCCGGTGTGATTTCAATTCCAGAATCGATTCTGACAGGTCCCGGATCCATAAAACCCAAATCCCTACGAATATCGACGGTCAGACGCGACAAATGATAGAATTTTCTTTCAACGAAAAAATCGGTTTTTCGGTGTCATTTCTGATGCAGAATCGTTACTGACAGGTCCCGAGTCCTTAAAATCGATATTTGTCGAAATATTCAAGGTGAAATGCAGAAAATGACAAAAAGATTTGAGATCGAAGATGGAGGGTTTGTTGTGTGATTTCCGACTCAGACTCGAGCCAGACAGTGCTGGGGTCCTGAAAATTGAAATTCTCAGAAATATCGACGGTCAGACGCGCAAAATGATAGAATTTCTTGCAGTCGGAGAAATCGGTTTTTTGTTTTCATTTTTGATGCAGAACCGATTCTGACAGGTCGCGGGTCCTAAAAACTGAAATTTCCATGAATATCGACGATGAAACGCAGAAAATCAAAAATCTTTTTCATACAAAAATGAGGGCTTTCGGCCTATTTTGCGTTGCAGAATCGATACCGACGGGTCCCGGGTCCTCGAAATCGATATTTGTCAAAATATCCAAGGTGAAATGCAGAAAATGACGAACGGATTTCCGATCAAAAATGAGGATTTCCTTCTGTGATTTCCGACTCAGACTTGATCCAGACAGGTCCAGGGTGCTCGAAATGAAAATTCCCAAAAATATCGATGGTCAGACGCGAGATATGATAGAATTTTCTTTCATCAAAAAAGTCGGTTCTTCGGTGTAATTTTTGATGCCGAATCGATTCTGACAGGTCAAGGGTCCTCAAAACTGAAATTTCCATGCATATCGACGATGAAATGCCGAGAAAAAAATATATTATCGTTCGAAAAATTAGGGCTTTCGGCCTATTTTTCGTTGCAGAATCGATGCTGACGGGTCCCGGGTCCTCGAAATCGATATTCGTTCAAATATCTGAGGTGAAATGCAGAAAATCACAAAAAGATTTCCTATCAAAAATGCGGGTTTTCTTGTGTGATTTTCGACTCAGACTCGATCCAGACAGGTCCAGCGTCGTGAAAATTGGAAGTTGCAGAGATATCGACGGTCAGGACGCGAGAAAAAATAGAATTTTCGTTCATCGAAAAAATCGGTTTTTCGGTGTCAATTCTGATGCAGAATCGTTACTGACGGGGTCTCGGGTCCTCAAAATCGATATTTGTCGAAATATCCAAGGTGAAATGCGGAAAATGACAAAAAGATTTGAGATCGAAGATGGAGGGTTTCTTGTGTGATTTCCGACTCAGACTCGAGCCAGACAGTGCTGGGGTCCTGAAAACTGAAATTCTCAGAAATATCGACGGTCAGACGCGAAAAATGATAGAATTTCTTGCGGTCGAAGAAATCGGTTTTTTGTTTTCATTTTTGATGCAGAACCGATTCTGACAGGTCGCGAGTCCTCAAATCTGAAATTTCCAGAAATATCGACGATGAAACGCAGTGAAACAAAAAATATTTTTCATTGGAAAATGAGATTTCTGGCCTATTTTTCGTTGCAGAATCGATGCCGACGGGTCCCGGATCCTCGAAATCGATATTTGTTTAAATATCCAAAGTGGAATGCAGAAAATGACGAACGGATCTCCGATCAAAAATGCGGATTTCCTTTTGTGATTTCCGACTCAGACTTGATCCAGACAGGTCCAGATTGCTTGAAATTGAAATTCCCGAAAATATCGATGGTCAGACGCGAGATATGATAGAATTTTCTTTCATCGGAAGAGTCGGATTTTCGGTGTAATTTTTGATGCCGAATCGATTCTGACAGGTCCCGAGTCCTAAAAACTGAAATTTCCATGAATATCGACGATGAAATGCCGAGAAAAAAATATATTATCCATCGAAAAATTAGGGCTTTCGGCCTATTTTCCGTTGCAGAATCGATGCTGACGGGTGCCGGGTCCCTCGAAATCGATATTGGTTCAAATATTTGAGGCGAAATGCAGAAAATGACAAAAAGATTTCCTATCAAAAATGCGGGTTTTCTTGTGTGATTTGCGACTCAGACTCGTTTCAGACAGGTCCAGGGTCCTGAAAATTGAAAGTTTCGGAAATATCGACGGTCAGACGCGAGAAGGAATAGAATTTTTTTTCATCGAGAAAATCGGTGTTCCGGTGTGATTTCAATTCCAGAATCGATTCTGACAGGTCCCGGGTCCATAAAACCCAAATCCCTACGAATATCGACGGTCAGACGCGACAATTGATAGAATTTTCTTTCAACGAAAAAATCGGTTTTTCGGTGTCATTTCTGATGCAGAATCGTTACTGACAGGTCCCGAGTCCTTAAAATCGATATTTGTCGAAATATTCAAGGTGAAATGCAGAAAATGACAAAAAGATTTGAGATCGAAGATGGAGGGTTTGTTGTGTGATTTCCGACTCAGACTCGAGCCAGACAGTGCTGGGGTCCTGAAAACTGAAATTCTCAGAAATATCGACGGTCAGACGCGAAAAATGATGGAATTTCTCGCGGTCAAAGAAATCGGTGTTTTGGTGTTATTTTTGATGCAGAACCGATTCTGACAGGTCGCGGGTCCTCAAAACTTAAATTTCCAGAAATATCGACGATGAAATGCCGAGAAAAAAATATATTATCGTTCGAAAAATTAGGGCTTTCGGCCTATTTTTCGTTGCAGAATCGATGCTGACGGGTCCCGGGTCCTCGAAATCGATATTCGTTCAAATATCTGAGGTGAAATGCAGAAAATCACAAAAAGATTTCCTATCAAAAATGCGGGTTTTCTTGTGTGATTTTCGACTCAGACTCGATCCAGACAGGTCCAGCGTCCTGAAAATTGGAAGTTTGCAGAGATATCGACGGTTAGACGCGAGAAGGAATAGAATTTTTTTTTCATCGAGAAAATCGGTGTTCCGGTGTGATTTCAATTCCAGAATCGATTCTGACAGGTCCCGGATCCATAAAACCCAAATCCCTACGAATATCGACGGTCAGACGCGACAAATGATAGAATTTTCTTTCAACGAAAAAATCGGTTTTTCGGTGTCATTTCTGATGCAGAATCGTTACTGACAGGTCCCGAGTCCTTAAAATCGATATTTGTCGAAATATTCAAGGTGAAATGCAGAAAATGACAAAAAGATTTGAGATCGAAGATGGAGGGTTTGTTGTGTGATTTCCGACTCAGACTCGAGCCAGACAGTGCTGGGGTCCTGAAAATTGAAATTCTCAGAAATATCGACGGTCAGACGCGCAAAATGATAGAATTTCTTGCAGTCGGAGAAATCGGTTTTTTGTTTTTCATTGATGCAGAACCGATTCTGACAGGTCGCGGGTCCTAAAAACTGAAATTTCCATGAATATCGACGATGAAACGCAGAAAATCAAAAAATCTTTTTCATACAAAAATGAGGGCTTTCGGCCTATTTTGCGTTGCAGAATCGATACCGACGGGTCCCGGGTCCTCGAAATCGATATTTGTCAAAATATCCAAGGTGAAATGCAGAAAATGACGAACGGATTTCCGATCAAAAATGAGGATTTCCTTCTGTGATTTCCGACTCAGACTTGATCCAGACAGGTCCAGGGTGCTCGAAATGAAAATTCCCAAAAATATCGATGGTCAGACGCGAGATATGATAGAATTTTCTTTCATCAAAAAAGTCGGTTCTTCGGTGTAATTTTTGATGCCGAATCGATTCTGACAGGTCAAGGGTCCTCAAAACTGAAATTTCCATGCATATCGACGATGAAATGCCGAGAAAAAAATATATTATCGTTCGAAAAATTAGGGCTTTCGGCCTATTTTTCGTTGCAGAATCGATGCTGACGGGTCCCGGGTCCTCGAAATCGATATTCGTTCAAATATCTGAGGTGAAATGCAGAAAATCACAAAAAGATTTCCTATCAAAAATGCGGGTTTTCTTGTGTGATTTTCGACTCAGACTCGATCCAGACAGGTCCAGCGTCGTGAAAATTGGAAGTTGCAGAGATATCGACGGTCAGACGCGAGAAAAAATAGAATTTTCGTTCATCGAAAAAATCGGTTTTTCGGTGTCAATTCTGATGCAGAATCGTTACTGACGGGTCTCGGGTCCTCAAAATCGATATTTGTCGAAATATCCAAGGTGAAATGCGGAAAATGACAAAAAGATTTGAGATCGAAGATGGAGGGTTTCTTGTGTGATTTCCGACTCAGACTCGAGCCAGACAGTGCTGGGGTCCTGAAAACTGAAATTCTCAGAAATATCGACGGTCAGACGCGAAAAATGATAGAATTTCTTGCGGTCGAAGAAATCGGTTTTTTGTTTTCATTTTTGATGCAGAACCGATTCTGACAGGTCGCGAGTCCTCAAATCTGAAATTTCCAGAAATATCGACGATGAAACGCAGTGAAACAAAAAATATTTTTCATTGGAAAATGAGATTTCTGGCCTATTTTTCGTTGCAGAATCGATGCCGACGGGTCCCGGATCCTCGAAATCGATATTTGTTTAAATATCCAAAGTGGAATGCAGAAAATGACGAACGGATCTCCGATCAAAAATGCGGATTTCCTTTTGTGATTTCCGACTCAGACTTGATCCAGACAGGTCCAGATTGCTTGAAATTGAAATTCCCGAAAATATCGATGGTCAGACGCGAGATATGATAGAATTTTCTTTCATCGGAAGAGTCGGATTTTCGGTGTAATTTTTGATGCCGAATCGATTCTGACAGGTCCCGAGTCCTAAAAACTGAAATTTCCATGAATATCGACGATGAAATGCCGAGAAAAAAATATATTATCCATCGAAAAATTAGGGCTTTCGGCCTATTTTCCGTTGCAGAATCGATGCTGACGGGTGCCGGGTCCTCGAAATCGATATTGGTTCAAATATTTGAGGCGAAATGCAGAAAATGACAAAAAGATTTCCTATCAAAAATGCGGGTTTTCTTGTGTGATTTGCGACTCAGACTCGTTTCAGACAGGTCCAGGGTCCTGAAAATTGAAAGTTTCGGAAATATCGACGGTCAGACGCGAGAAGGAATAGAATTTTTTTTCATCGAGAAAATCGGTGTTCCGGTGTGATTTCAATTCCAGAATCGATTCTGACAGGTCCCGGGTCCATAAAACCCAAATCCCTACGAATATCGACGGTCAGACCCGACAAATGATAGAATTTTCTTTCAACGAAAAAATCGGTTTTTCGGTGTCATTTCTGATGCAGAATCGTTACTGACAGGTCCCGAGTCCTTAAAATCGATATTTGTCGAAATATTCAAGGTGAAATGCAGAAAATGACAAAAAGATTTGAGATCGAAGATGGAGGGTTTGTTGTGTGATTTCCGACTCAGACTCGAGCCAGACAGTGCTGGGGTCCTGAAAACTGAAATTCTCAGAAATATCGACGGTCAGACGCGAAAAATGATGGAATTTCTCGCGGTCAAAGAAATCGGTGTTTTGGTGTTATTTTTGATGCAGAACCGATTCTGACAGGTCGCGGGTCCTCAAAACTTAAATTTCCAGAAATATCGACGATGAAATGCCGAGAAAAAAATATATTATCGTTCGAAAAATTAGGGCTTTCGGCCTATTTTTCGTTGCAGAATCGATGCTGACGGGTCCCGGGTCCTCGAAATCGATATTCGTTCAAATATCTGAGGTGAAATGCAGAAAATCACAAAAAGATTTCCTATCAAAAATGCGGGTTTTCTTGTGTGATTTTCGACTCAGACTCGATCCAGACAGGTCCAGCGTCCTGAAAATTGGAAGTTGCAGAGATATCGACGGTTAGACGCGAGAAGGAATAGAATTTTTTTTCATCGAGAAAATCGGTGTTCCGGTGTGATTTCAATTCCAGAATCGATTCTGACAGGTCCCGGGTCCATAAAACCCAAATCCCTACGAATATCGACGGTCAGACGCGACAAATGATAGAATTTTCTTTCAACGAAAAAATCGGTTTTTCGGTGTCATTTCTGATGCAGAATCGTTACTGACAGGTCCCGAGTCCTTAAAATCGATATTTGTCGAAATATTCAAGGTGAAATGCAGAAAATGACAAAAAGATTTGAGATCGAAGATGGAGGGTTTGTTGTGTGATTTCCGACTCAGACTCGAGCCAGACAGTGCTGGGGTCCTGAAAATTGAAATTCTCAGAAATATCGACGGTCAGACGCGCAAAATGATAGAATTTCTTGCAGTCGGAGAAATCGGTTTTTTGTTTTCATTTTTGATGCAGAACCGATTCTGACAGGTCGCGGGTCCTAAAAACTGAAATTTCCATGAATATCGACGATGAAACGCAGAAAATCAAAAAATCTTTTTCATACAAAAATGAGGGCTTTCGGCCTATTTTGCGTTGCAGAATCGATACCGACGGGTCCCGGGTCCTCGAAATCGATATTTGTCAAAATATCCAAGGTGAAATGCAGAAAATGACGAACGGATTTCCGATCAAAAATGAGGATTTCCTTCTGTGATTTCCGACTCAGACTTGATCCAGACAGGTCCAGGGTGCTCGAAATGAAAATTCCCAAAAATATCGATGGTCAGACGCGAGATATGATAGAATTTTCTTTCATCAAAAAAGTCGGTTCTTCGGTGTAATTTTTGATGCCGAATCGATTCTGACAGGTCAAGGGTCCTCAAAACTGAAATTTCCATGCATATCGACGATGAAATGCCGAGAAAAAAATATATTATCGTTCGAAAAATTAGGGCTTTCGGCCTATTTTTCGTTGCAGAATCGATGCTGACGGGTCCCGGGTCCTCGAAATCGATATTCGTTCAAATATCTGAGGTGAAATGCAGAAAATCACAAAAAGATTTCCTATCAAAAATGCGGGTTTTCTTGTGTGATTTTCGACTCAGACTCGATCCAGACAGGTCCAGCGTCGTGAAAATTGGAAGTTGCAGAGATATCGACGGTCAGACGCGAGAAAAAATAGAATTTTCGTTCATCGAAAAAATCGGTTTTTCGGTGTCAATTCTGATGCAGAATCGTTACTGACGGGTCTCGGGTCCTCAAAATCGATATTTGTCGAAATATCCAAGGTGAAATGCGGAAAATGACAAAAAGATTTGAGATCGAAGATGGAGGGTTTCTTGTGTGATTTCCGACTCAGACTCGAGCCAGACAGTGCTGGGGTCCTGAAAACTGAAATTCTCAGAAATATCGACGGTCAGACGCGAAAAATGATAGCATTTCTCGCGGTCGAAGAAATCGGTGTTTTGGTGTTATTTTTGATGCAGAACCGATTCTGACAGGTCGCGGGTCCTCAAAACTGAAATTTCCAGAAATATCGACGATGAAACGCAGAAAATCAAAAAATCTTTTTCATACAAAAACGAGGGCTTTCGGCCTATTTTGCGTTGCAGAATCGATACCGACGGGTCCTGGGTCCTCGAAATCGATATTTGTCAAAATATCCAAGGTGAAATGCAGAAAATGACGAACGGATTTCCGATCAAAAATGCGGATTTCCTTTTGTGATTTCCGACTCAGACTTGATCCAGACAGGTCCAGGGTGCTCGAAATTAAAATTCTCAAAAATATCGATGGTCAGACGCGAGATATGATAGAATTTTCTTTCAACGGAAAAATCGCTTTTTCGGTGTCATTTCCGATGCAGAATCGTTACTGACGGGTCCCGGGTCCTCAAAATCGATTTTTTTCGAAATATCCAAGGTGAAATGCAGAAAATGACAAAAAGATTTGAGATCGAAGATGGAGGGTTTGTTGTGTGATTTCCGACTCAGACTCGAGCCAGACAGTGCTGAGGTCCTGAAAATTGAAATTCTCAGAAATATCGACGGTCAGACGCGAAAAATGATAGAATTTCTTGCGGTCGAAGAAATCGGTTTTTTGTTTTCATTTTTGATGCAGAACCGATTCTGACAGGTCGCGAGTCCTCAAATCTGAAATTTCCAGAAATATCGACGATGAAACGCAGTGAAACAAAAAATATTTTTCAGTGGAAAATGAGGGCTTCTGGCCTATTTTTCGTTGCAGAATCGATGCCGACGGGTCCCGGATCCTCGAAATCGATATTTGTTTAAATATCCAAATTGGAATGCAGAAAATGACGAACGGATTTCCGATTAAAAATGCGGATTTCCTTTTGTGATTTCCGACTCAGATTTGATCCAGACAGGTCCAGATTGCTTGAAATTGAAATTCCCGAAAATATCGATGGTCAGACGCGAGATATGATAGAATTTTCTTTCATCGGAAAAGTCGGATTTTCGGTGTAATTTTTGATGCCGAATCGATTCTGACAGGTCCCGGGTCCTAAAAACTGAAATTTCCATGAATATCGACGATGAAATGCCGAGAAAAAAATATATTATCCATCGAAAAATTAGGGCTTTCGGCCTATTTTCCGTTGCAGAATCGATGCTGACGGGTGCCGGGTCCTCGAAATCGATATTCGTTCAAATATCTAAGGTAAAATGCAGGAAATCACAAAAAGATTTCCTATCAAAAATGCTGGTTTTCTTGTGTGATTTCCGACTCAGACTCGATCCAGACAGGTCCAGGGTCCTGAAAATTGGAAGATTCAGAAATATCGACGGTCAGACGCAAGAAATAATAGAATTTTCTTCCATCGAAAAAATCGGTTCTTCGGTGTGATTCCAATTTCAGAATCGATTCTGTTAGGTCCCGGGTCTATAAAACCCAAATCCCTATGAATATCGACGGTCAGACGCGACAAATGACAGAATTTTCTCTCGACGAAAAAATCGGTTTTTCGGTGTCATTTCTGATGCAGAATCGTTACTGACAGGTCCCGAGTCCTTAAAATCGATATTTGTCGAAATATTCAAGGTGAAATGCAGAAAATGACAAAAAGATTCGAGATCGAAGATGGAGGGTTTGTTGTGTGATTTCCGACTCAGACTCGAGCCAGACAGTGCTGGGGTCCTGAAAATTGAAATTCTCAGAAATATCGACGGTCAGACGCGCGAAATGATAGAATTTCTTGCGGTCGGAGAAATCGGTTTTTTGTTTTCATTTTTGATGCAGAACCGATTCTGACAGGTCGCGGGGTCCTCAAAACTGAAATTTCCATGAATATGACGATGAAATGCCGAGAAAAAAATATATTATCCATCGAAAAATTAGGGCTTTCGGCCTATTTTCCGTTGCAGAATCGATGCTGACGGGTGCCGGGTCCTCGAAATCGATATTTGTTCAAATATCTGAGGTGCAATGCAGAAAATGACGTAAAGATTTCCTATCAAAAATGCGGGTTTTCTAGTGTGATTTGCGACTCAGACTCGTTTCAGACAGGTCCAGCGTCCTGAAAATTGGAAGTTGCAGAGATATCGACGGTCAGACGCGAGAAAAAATAGAATTTTCGTTCATCGAAAAAATCGGTTTTCGGTGTGATTCCAATTCCAGAATCGATTCTGTTATGTCCCGGGTTCATGATACCCAAATCCCTACGAATATCGACGGTCAGACGCGACAAATGATAGAATTTTCTTTCATCGAAAAAATCGGTTTTTCGGTGTCATTTCTGATGCAGAATCGTTACTGAGGGGTCTCGGGTCCTCAAAATCGATATTTGTCGAAATATCCAAGGTGAAATGCGGAAAATGACAAAAAGATTTGAGATCGAAGATGGAGGGTTTCTTGTGTGATTTCCGACTCAGACTCGAGCCAGACAGTGCTGGGGTCCTGAAAACTGAAATTCTCAGAAATATCGACGGTCAGACGCGAAAAATGATGGAATTTCTCGCAGTCGAAGAAATCGGTATTTGGTTTTCATTTTTGATGCAGAACCGATTCTGACAGGTCGCGGGTCCTCAAAACTGAAATTTCCAGAAATATCGACGATGAAACGCAGAAAATCAAAAAATCTTTTTCATACAAAAACGAGGGCTTTCGGCCTATTTTGCGTTGCAGAATCGATACCGACGGGTCCCGGGTCCTCGAAATCGATATTTGTCAAAATATCCAAGGTGAAATGCAGAAAATGACGAACGGATTTCCGATCAAAAATGCGGATTTCCTTTTGTGATTTCCGACTCAGACTTGATCCAGACAGGTCCAGGGTGCTCGAAATTGAAATTCTCAAAAATATCGATGGTCAGACGCGAGATATGATAGAATTTTCTTTCAACGGAAAAATCGGTTTTTCGGTGTCATTTCCGATGCAGAATCGTTACTGACGGGTCCCGGGTCCTCAAAATCGATTTTTTTCGAAATATCCAAGGTGAAATGCAGAAAATGACAAAAAGATTTGAGATCGAAGATGGAGGGTTTGTTGTGTGATTTCCGACTCAGACTCGAGCCAGACAGTGCTGAGGTCCTGAAAATTGAAATTCTCAGAAATATCGACGGTCAGACGCGAAAAATGATAGAATTTCTTGCGGTCGAAGAAATCGGTTTTTTGTTTTCATTTTTGATGCAGAACCGATTCTGACAGGTCGCGAGTCCTCAAATCTGAAATTTCCAGAAATATCGACGATGAAACGCAGTGAAACAAAAAATATTTTTCATTGGAAAATGAGAGCTTCTGGCCTATTTTTCGTTGCAGAATCGATGCCGACGGGTCCCGGATCCTCGAAATCGATATTTGTTTAAATATCCAAAGTGGAATGCAGAAAATGACGAACGGATCTCCGATCAAAAATGCGGATTTCCTTTTGTGATTTCCGACTCAGACTTGATCCAGACAGGTCCAGATTGCTTGAAATTGAAATTCCCGAAAATATCGATGGTCAGACGCGAGATATGATAGAATTTTCTTTCATCGGAAGAGTCGGATTTTCGGTGTAATTTTTGATGCCGAATCGATTCTGACAGGTCCCGAGTCCTAAAAACTGAAATTTCCATGAATATCGACGATGAAATGCCGAGAAAAAAATATATTATCCATCGAAAAATTAGGGCTTTCGGCCTATTTTCCGTTGCAGAATCGATGCTGACGGGTGCCGGGTCCTCGAAATCGATATTCGTTCAAATATCTAAGGTAAAATGCAGGAAATCACAAAAAGATTTCCTATCAAAAATGCTGGTTTTCTTGTGTGATTTCCGACTCAGACTCGATCCAGACAGGTCCAGGGTCCTGAAAATTGGAAGATTCAGAAATATCGACGGTCAGACGCAAGAAATAATAGAATTTTCTTCCATCGAAAAAATCGGTTCTTCGGTGTGATTCCAATTTCAGAATCGATTCTGTTAGGTCCCGGGTCTATAAAACCCAAATCCCTATGAATATCGACGGTCAGACGCGACAAATGACAGAATTTTCTCTCGACGAAAAAATCGGTTTTTCGGTGTCATTTCTGATGCAGAATCGTTACTGACAGGTCCCGAGTCCTTAAAATCGATATTTGTCGAAATATTCAAGGTGAAATGCAGAAAATGACAAAAAGATTCGAGATCGAAGATGGAGGGTTTGTTGTGTGATTTCCGACTCAGACTCGAGCCAGACAGTGCTGGGGTCCTGAAAATTGAAATTCTCAGAAATATCGACGGTCAGACGCGCGAAATGATAGAATTTCTTGCGGTCGGAGAAATCGGTTTTTTGTTTTCATTTTTGATGCAGAACCGATTCTGACAGGTCGCGGGTCCTCAAAACTGAAATTTCCATGAATATCGACGATGAAATGCCGAGAAAAAAATATATTATCCATCGAAAAATTAGGGCTTTCGGCCTATTTTCCGTTGCAGAATCGATGCTGACGGGTGCCGGGTCCTCGAAATCGATATTTGTTCAAATATCTGAGGTGCAATGCAGAAAATGACGTAAAGATTTCCTATCAAAAATGCGGGTTTTCTAGTGTGATTTGCGACTCAGACTCGTTTCAGACAGGTCCAGCGTCCTGAAAATTGGAAGTTGCAGAGATATCGACGGTCAGACGCGAGAAAAAATAGAATTTTCGTTCATCGAAAAAATCGGTTTTCGGTGTGATTCCAATTCCAGAATCGATTCTGTTATGTCCCGGGTTCATGATACCCAAATCCCTACGAATATCGACGGTCAGACGCGACAAATGATAGAATTTTCTTTCATCGAAAAAATCGGTTTTTCGGTGTCATTTCTGATGCAGAATCGTTACTGAGGGGTCTCGGGTCCTCAAAATCGATATTTGTCGAAATATCCAAGGTGAAATGCGGAAAATGACAAAAAGATTTGAGATCGAAGATGGAGGGTTTCTTGTGTGATTTCCGACTCAGACTCGAGCCAGACAGTGCTGGGGTCCTGAAAACTGAAATTCTCAGAAATATCGACGGTCAGACGCGAAAAATGATGGAATTTCTCGCAGTCGAAGAAATCGGTATTTGGTTTTCATTTTTGATGCAGAACCGATTCTGACAGGTCGCGGGTCCTCAAAACTGAAATTTCCAGAAATATCGACGATGAAACGCAGAAAATCAAAAAATCTTTTTCATACAAAAACGAGGGCTTTCGGCCTATTTTGCGTTGCAGAATCGATACCGACGGGTCCCGGGTCCTCGAAATCGATATTTGTCAAAATATCCAAGGTGAAATGCAGAAAATGACGAACGGATTTCCGATCAAAAATGCGGATTTCCTTTTGTGATTTCCGACTCAGACTTGATCCAGACAGGTCCAGGGTGCTCGAAATTGAAATTCTCAAAAATATCGATGGTCAGACGCGAGATATGATAGAATTTTCTTTCAACGGAAAAATCGGTTTTTCGGTGTCATTTCCGATGCAGAATCGTTACTGACGGGTCCCGGGTCCTCAAAATCGATTTTTTTCGAAATATCCAAGGTGAAATGCAGAAAATGACAAAAAGATTTGAGATCGAAGATGGAGGGTTTGTTGTGTGATTTCCGACTCAGACTCGAGCCAGACAGTGCTGAGGTCCTGAAAATTGAAATTCTCAGAAATATCGACGGTCAGACGCGAAAAATGATAGAATTTCTTGCGGTCGAAGAAATCGGTTTTTTGTTTTCATTTTTGATGCAGAACCGATTCTGACAGGTCGCGAGTCCTCAAATCTGAAATTTCCAGAAATATCGACGATGAAACGCAGTGAAACAAAAAATATTTTTCATTGGAAAATGAGAGCTTCTGGCCTATTTTTCGTTGCAGAATCGATGCCGACGGGTCCCGGATCCTCGAAATCGATATTTGTTTAAATATCCAAAGTGGAATGCAGAAAATGACGAACGGATCTCCGATCAAAAATGCGGATTTCCTTTTGTGATTTCCGACTCAGACTTGATCCAGACAGGTCCAGATTGCTTGAAATTGAAATTCCCGAAAATATCGATGGTCAGACGCGAGATATGATAGAATTTTCTTTCATCGGAAGAGTCGGATTTTCGGTGTAATTTTTGATGCCGAATCGATTCTGACAGGTCCCGAGTCCTAAAAACTGAAATTTCCATGAATATCGACGATGAAATGCCGAGAAAAAAATATATTATCCATCGAAAAATTAGGGCTTTCGGCCTATTTTCCGTTGCAGAATCGATGCTGACGGGTGCCGGGTCCTCGAAATCGATATTCGTTCAAATATCTAAGGTAAAATGCAGGAAATCACAAAAAGATTTCCTATCAAAAATGCTGGTTTTCTTGTGTGATTTCCGACTCAGACTCGATCCAGACAGGTCCAGGGTCCTGAAAATTGGAAGATTCAGAAATATCGACGGTCAGACGCAAGAAATAATATAATTTTCTTCCATCGAAAAAATCGGTTCTTCGGTGTGATTCCAATTTCAGAATCGATTCTGTTAGGTCCCGGGTCTATAAAACCCAAATCCCTATGAATATCGACGGTCAGACGCGACAAATGACAGAATTTTCTCTCGACGAAAAAATCGGTTTTTCGGTGTCATTTCTGATGCAGAATCGTTACTGACAGGTCCCGAGTCCTTAAAATCGATATTTGTCGAAATATTCAAGGTGAAATGCAGAAAATGACAAAAAGATTCGAGATCGAAGATGGAGGGTTTGTTGTGTGATTTCCGACTCAGACTCGAGCCAGACAGTGCTGGGGTCCTGAAAATTGAAATTCTCAGAAATATCGACGGTCAGACGCGCGAAATGATAGAATTTCTTGCGGTCGGAGAAATCGGTTTTTTGTTTTCATTTTTGATGCAGAACCGATTCTGACAGGTCGCGGGTCCTCAAAACTGAAATTTCCATGAATATCGACGATGAAATGCCGAGAAAAAAATATATTATCCATCGAAAAATTAGGGCTTTCGGCCTATTTTCCGTTGCAGAATCGATGCTGACGGGTGCCGGGTCCTCGAAATCGATATTTGTTCAAATATCTGAGGTGCAATGCAGAAAATGACGTAAAGATTTCCTATCAAAAATGCGGGTTTTCTAGTGTGATTTGCGACTCAGACTCGTTTCAGACAGGTCCAGCGTCCTGAAAATTGGAAGTTGCAGAGATATCGACGGTCAGACGCGAGAAAAAATAGAATTTTCGTTCATCGAAAAAATCGGTTTTCGGTGTGATTCCAATTCCAGAATCGATTCTGTTATGTCCCGGGTTCATGATACCCAAATCCCTACGAATATCGACGGTCAGACGCGACAAATGATAGAATTTTCTTTCATCGAAAAAATCGGTTTTTCGGTGTCATTTCTGATGCAGAATCGTTACTGAGGGGTCTCGGGTCCTCAAAATCGATATTTGTCGAAATATCCAAGGTGAAATGCGGAAAATGACAAAAAGATTTGAGATCGAAGATGGAGGGTTTCTTGTGTGATTTCCGACTCAGACTCGAGCCAGACAGTGCTGGGGTCCTGAAAACTGAAATTCTCAGAAATATCGACGGTCAGACGCGAAAAATGATGGAATTTCTCGCAGTCGAAGAAATCGGTATTTGGTTTTCATTTTTGATGCAGAACCGATTCTGACAGGTCGCGGGTCCTCAAAACTGAAATTTCCAGAAATATCGACGATGAAACGCAGAAAATCAAAAAATCTTTTTCATACAAAAACGAGGGCTTTCGGCCTATTTTGCGTTGCAGAATCGATACCGACGGGTCCCGGGTCCTCGAAATCGATATTTGTCAAAATATCCAAGGTGAAATGCAGAAAATGACGAACGGATTTCCGATCAAAAATGCGGATTTCCTTTTGTGATTTCCGACTCAGACTTGATCCAGACAGGTCCAGGGTGCTCGAAATTGAAATTCTCAAAAATATCGATGGTCAGACGCGAGATATGATAGAATTTTCTTTCAACGGAAAAATCGGTTTTTCGGTGTCATTTCCGATGCAGAATCGTTACTGACGGGTCCCGGGTCCTCAAAATCGATTTTTTTCGAAATATCCAAGGTGAAATGCAGAAAATGACAAAAAGATTTGAGATCGAAGATGGAGGGTTTGTTGTGTGATTTCCGACTCAGACTCGAGCCAGACAGTGCTGAGGTCCTGAAAATTGAAATTCTCAGAAATATCGACGGTCAGACGCGAAAAATGATAGAATTTCTTGCGGTCGAAGAAATCGGTTTTTTGTTTTCATTTTTGATGCAGAACCGATTCTGACAGGTCGCGAGTCCTCAAATCTGAAATTTCCAGAAATATCGACGATGAAACGCAGTGAAACAAAAAATATTTTTCATTGGAAAATGAGAGCTTCTGGCCTATTTTTCGTTGCAGAATCGATGCCGACGGGTCCCGGATCCTCGAAATCGATATTTGTTTAAATATCCAAAGTGGAATGCAGAAAATGACGAACGGATCTCCGATCAAAAATGCGGATTTCCTTTTGTGATTTCCGACTCAGACTTGATCCAGACAGGTCCAGATTGCTTGAAATTGAAATTCCCGAAAATATCGATGGTCAGACGCGAGATATGATAGAATTTTCTTTCATCGGAAGAGTCGGATTTTCGGTGTAATTTTTGATGCCGAATCGATTCTGACAGGTCCCGAGTCCTAAAAACTGAAATTTCCATGAATATCGACGATGAAATGCCGAGAAAAAAATATATTATCCATCGAAAAATTAGGGCTTTCGGCCTATTTTCCGTTGCAGAATCGATGCTGACGGGTGCCGGGTCCTCGAAATCGATATTGGTTCAAATGTTTGAGGCAAAATGCAGAAAATGACAAAAAGATTTCCTATCAAAAATGCGGGTTTTCTTGTGTGATTTGCGACTCAGACTCGTTTCAGACAGGTCCAGGGTCCTGAAAATTGAAAGTTTCGGAAATATCGACGGTCAGACGCGAGAAGGAATAGAATTTTTTTTCATCGAGAAAATCGGTGTTCCGGTGTGATTTCAATTCCAGAATCGATTCTGACAGGTCCCGGGTCCATAAAACCCAAATCCCTACGAATATCGACGGTCAGACGCGACAAATGATAGAATTTTCTTTCAACGAAAAAATCGGTTTTTCGGTGTCATTTCTGATGCAGAATCGTTACTGACAGGTCCCGAGTCCTTAAAATCGATATTTGTCGGAATATTCAAGGTGAAATGCAGAAAATGACAAAAAGATTTGAGATCGAAGATGGAGGGTTTGTTGTGTGATTTCCGACTCAGACTCGAGCCAGACAGTGCTGGGGTCCTGAAAACAGAAATTCTCAGAAATATCGACGGTCAGACGCGAAAAATGATGGAATTTCTCGCGGTCAAAGAAATCGGTGTTTTGGTGTTATTTTTGATGCAGAACCGATTCTGACAGGTCGCGGGTCCTCAAAACTTAAATTTCCAGAAATATCGACGATGAAATGCCGAGAAAAAAATATATTATCGTTCGAAAAATTAGGGCTTTCGGCCTATTTTTCGTTGCAGAATCGATGCTGACGGGTCCCGGGTCCTCGAAATCGATATTCGTTCAAATATCTGAGGTGAAATGCAGAAAATCACAAAAAGATTTCCTATCAAAAATGCGGGTTTTCTTGTGTGATTTTCGACTCAGACTCGATCCAGACAGGTCCAGCGTCCTGAAAATTGGAAGTTGCAGAGATATCGACGGTTAGACGCGAGAAGGAATAGAATTTTTTTTCATCGAGAAAATCGGTGTTCCGGTGTGATTTCAATTCCAGAATCGATTCTGACAGGTCCCGGGTCCATAAAACCCAAATCCCTACGAATATCGACGGTCAGACGCGACAAATGATAGAATTTTCTTTCAACGAAAAAATCGGTTTTTCGGTGTCATTTCTGATGCAGAATCGTTACTGACAGGTCCCGAGTCCTTAAAATCGATATTTGTCGAAATATTCAAGGTGAAATGCAGAAAATGACAAAAAGATTTGAGATCGAAGATGGAGGGTTTGTTGTGTGATTTCCGACTCAGACTCGAGCCAGACAGTGCTGGGGTCCTGAAAATTGAAATTCTCAGAAATATCGACGGTCAGACGCGCAAAATGATAGAATTTCTTGCAGTCGGAGAAATCGGTTTTTTGTTTTCATTTTTGATGCAGAACCGATTCTGACAGGTCGCGGGTCCTAAAAACTGAAATTTCCATGAATATCGACGATGAAACGCAGAAAATCAAAAAATCTTTTTCATACAAAAATCAGGGCTTTCGGCCTATTTTGCGTTGCAGAATCGATACCGACGGGTCCCGGGTCCTCGAAATCGATATTTGTCAAAATATCCAAGGTGAAATGCAGAAAATGACGAACGGATTTCCGATCAAAAATGAGGATTTCCTTCTGTGATTTCCGACTCAGACTTGATCCAGACAGGTCCAGGGTGCTCGAAATGAAAATTCCCAAAAATATCGATGGTCAGACGCGAGATATGATAGAATTTTCTTTCATCAAAAAAGTCGGTTCTTCGGTGTAATTTTTGATGCCGAATCGATTCTGACAGGTCAAGGGTCCTCAAAACTGAAATTTCCATGCATATCGACGATGAAATGCCGAGAAAAAAATATATTATCGTTCGAAAAATTAGGGCTTTCGGCCTATTTTTCGTTGCAGAATCGATGCTGACGGGTCCCGGGTCCTCGAAATCGATATTCGTTCAAATATCTGAGGTGAAATGCAGAAAATCACAAAAAGATTTCCTATCAAAAATGCGGGTTTTCTTGTGTGATTTTCGACTCAGACTCGATCCAGACAGGTCCAGCGTCGTGAAAATTGGAAGTTGCAGAGATATCGACGGTCAGACGCGAGAAAAAATAGAATTTTCGTTCATCGAAAAAATCGGTTTTACGGTGTCAATTCTGATGCAGAATCGTTACTGACGGGTCTCGGGTCCTCAAAATCGATATTTGTCGAAATATCCAAGGTGAAATGCGGAAAATGACAAAAAGATTTGAGATCGAAGATGGAGGGTTTCTTGTGTGATTTCCGACTCAGACTCGAGCCAGACAGTGCTGGGGTCCTGAAAACTGAAATTCTCAGAAATATCGACGGTCAGACGCGAAAAATGATAGCATTTCTCGCGGTCGAAGAAATCGGTGTTTTGGTGTTATTTTTGATGCAGAACCGATTCTGACAGGTCGCGGGTCCTCAAAACTGAAATTTCCAGAAATATCGACGATGAAACGCAGAAAATCAAAAAATCTTTTTCATACAAAAACGAGGGCTTTCGGCCTATTTTGCGTTGCAGAATCGATACCGACGGGTCCTGGGTCCTCGAAATCGATATTTGTCAAAATATCCAAGGTGAAATGCAGAAAATGACGAACGGATTTCCGATCAAAAATGCGGATTTCCTTTTGTGATTTCCGACTCAGACTTGATCCAGACAGGTCCAGGGTGCTCGAAATTGAAATTCTCAAAAATATCGATGGTCAGACGCGAGATATGATAGAATTTTCTTTCAACGGAAAAATCGCTTTTTCGGTGTCATTTCCGATGCAGAATCGTTACTGACGGGTCCCGGGTCCTCAAAATCGATTTTTTTCGAAATATCCAAGGTGAAATGCAGAAAATGACAAAAAGATTTGAGATCGAAGATGGAGGGTTTGTTGTGTGATTTCCGACTCAGACTCGAGCCAGACAGTGCTGAGGTCCTGAAAATTGAAATTCTCAGAAATATCGACGGTCAGACGCGAAAAATGATAGAATTTCTTGCGGTCGAAGAAATCGGTTTTTTGTTTTCATTTTTGATGCAGAACCGATTCTGACAGGTCGCGAGTCCTCAAATCTGAAATTTCCAGAAATATCGACGATGAAACGCAGTGAAACAAAAAATATTTTTCATTGGAAAATGAGGGCTTCTGGCCTATTTTTCGTTGCAGAATCGATGCCGACGGGTCCCGGATCCTCGAAATCGATATTTGTTTAAATATCCAAATTGGAATGCAGAAAATGACGAACGGATTTCCGATCAAAAATGCGGATTTCCTTTTGTGATTTCCGACTCAGACTTGATCCAGACAGGTCCAGATTGCTTGAAATTGAAATTCCCGAAAATATCGATGGTCAGACGCGAGATATGATAGAATTTTCTTTCATCGGAAAAGTCGGATTTTCGGTGTAATTTTTGATGCCGAATCGATTCTGACAGGTCCCGGGTCCTAAAAACTGAAATTTCCATGAATATCGACGATGAAATGCCGAGAAAAAAATATATTATCCATCGAAAAATTAGGGCTTTCGGCCTATTTTCCGTTGCAGAATCGATGCTGACGGGTGCCGGGTCCTCGAAATCGATATTCGTTCAAATATCTAAGGTAAAATGCAGGAAATCACAAAAAGATTTCCTATCAAAAATGCGGGTTTTCTTGTGTGATTTCCGACTCAGACTCGATCCAGACAGGTCCAGGGTCCTGAAAATTGGAAGATTCAGAAATATCGACGGTCAGACGCAAGAAATAATAGAATTTTCTTCCATCGAAAAAATCGGTTCTTCGGTGTGATTCCAATTTCAGAATCGATTCTGTTAGGTCCCGGGTCTATAAAACCCAAATCCCTATGAATATCGACGGTCAGACGCGACAAATGACAGAATTTTCTCTCGACGAAAAAATCGGTTTTTCGGTGTCATTTCTGATGCAGAATCGTTACTGACAGGTCCCGAGTCCTTAAAATCGATATTTGTTTAAATATTCAAGGTGAAATGCAGAAAATGACAAAAAGATTTGAGATCGAAGATGGAGGGTTTCTTGTGTGATTTCCGACTCAGACTCGAGCCAGACAGTGCTGGGGTCCTGAAAATTGAAATTCTCAGAAATATCGACGGTCAGACGCGAAAAAATGATAGAATTTCTTGCGGTCGAAGAAATCGGTTTTTTGTTTTCATTTTTGATGCAGAACCGATTCTGACAGGTCGCGGGTCCTCAAAACTGAAATTTCCAGAAATATCGACGATGGAACGCAGTGAAACAAAAAATATTTTCTATTGAAAAATGAGGGCTTCTGGCCTATTTTCCGTTGCAGAATCGATGCCGACGGGTCCCGGTTCCTCGAAATCGATATTTGTTCAAATATCTAAAGTGAAATGCAGAAAATGACGAACGGATTTCCGATCAAAAATGCGGATTTCCTTCTGTGATTTCCGACTCAGACTTGATCCAGACAGGTCCAGGGTGCTCGAAATGAAAATTCCCAAAAATATCGATGGTCAGACGCGAGATATGATAGAATTTTCTTTCATCGAAAAAGTCGGTTCTTCGGTGTAATTTTCGATGCCGAATCGATTCTGACAGGTCCCGGGTCCTCAAAACTGAAATTTCCATGAATATCGACGATGAAATGCCGAGAAAAAAATATATTATCCATCGAAAAATTAGGGCTTTTGGCCTATTTTCCGTTGCAGAATCGATGCTGACGGGTGCCGGGTCCTCGAAATCGATATTTGTTCAAATATCTGAGGTGAAACGCAGAAAATGACGTAAAGATTTCCTATCAAAAATGCGGCTTTTCTTGTGTGATTTGCGACTCAGGCTCGTTTCAGACAGGTCCAGGGTCCTGAAAATTGAAAGTTTCAGAAATATCGACGGTCAGACGCAAGAAATAATAGAATTTTCTTTCATCGAAAAAATCGGTTTTTCGGTGTCATTTCTGATGCAGAATCGTTTCTGACAGGTCCCGGGTCCACAAAATCGATATTTGTAGAAATATCCAAGGTGAAATGCAGAAAATGACAAAAAGGTTTTCTATCAAAAATGCGTGTTTTCTTGTGTGATTTTCGACTCAGACTCGATCCAGACAGGTCCAGGGTCCTGAAAATTGGAAGTTTCAGAAATATCGACGGTCAGACGCGAGAAATAATAGAACCCACGAAAAACATCCAAAGATGTAAAAAAAGCCGCCAAGTACTCAGACGAAAATCACAATTGCTTTATAAGTAAAACGGTTCGCCAGTCTCTGTCGTGAAATCACGAAAAAAGCCAAGCACCGAACGTACAACTGCGATCTCTCAGCAATTTGTTAAAAAATAATAAATAAACTCAAAATCAAACTCAAGTCTACGTCGTGAAGTCGGAGTTTTGTGTGAGGATATCGAAGCATCATTCCAAGAGCTACGTACTTGGCGAGCACATTCGTTTTTTCTTCTTTGTGTTTGTTGGTCTCGCGTTGAATTGATATGACCTTATCGTATTTTGCGAACTAGTTTTGAAGTACTATGTTTTCGGTTGCTGGTTATAAACATGTCATGATCTTTGCATCGACTGACGAATGTTAGATTCGCAGATAACATTGGTTCTATAGGTACAAAATTATTTAAAATGCATTTTCCGATCTTGTCGAACGACTATGTCGTGGCAGTTGAAGGATCAGCGCTTACGAGTTCACGGAAGTGCGTAGTGCGGGCGCCTTTGGCGCCCGCACTACCCACTCCCTTGAACTCGCAGGCGCTGATCCTTCGACTGCCACGATTGTGTAGTTGCAAATGATTATTCTACACAAGCGAATGAGCAACAATTTAGTGCATCATGCTACTAGGGAGGAAAGTGCGTGGTTTTTGCTGAGTGCGAGGTTCAGCACAAGCACGAGGTGGAAATTTGCTCCTTCCTAGTGGCATATATCACTTTTTACCCGACTAGATCAAATGTCCATATTGTATCCATTAGTCAAACACAGCAATTTAATCAATCAAACTTAGAATCGGTCAAACTTTGAGTTTTTCTGCCTTCAAAAATTACTTTTTCGACCGCAAAATTCACTCATTCTTCCCTCTGGTTAGAAATTGATTACTTTCCGCCCACATTGCAGGGATGGAGTATAGTAATTTTATCGTAGTCGGGTGAAAAATATTTTTGCACTCAAGTAGGGCCGAACTGTTACGAATATGGGTTTGAGGTATTGAAATTGATCCTCCCCACTACGTGTATACGCTCGTCCACTTGCACCTACGCCTGCAGCGTGAGCAGGATTGTATGATATAGTATAGGTATACCAAAGCAATCATCAACTGAATTTTATATTTATCATTATATCAAACTGTCATACTCTATGCTACTTATAGCATATACGTATATCCGTAGATGCATGTTTTAGGTTTTATGCCGAAATAGCAGAGTAGAGTTTTTTTGATTCGACCATATTGCAAGTGAATAAGTTTATTCTTCCATAATTAATACTACATAGTGAGGTATGTGATTCGAAAGTTGTGAGTCTGATTTGATAATTCAATGACAGTGGAAACGACCACGATTTTCATTGATTATACAAGGTATCTATGTCTGTAAAGTCATACACATAGTTGAAGACACGTAGAAGTATATTCTGAAACGATTATTGGTTTGAATAACTAGTTCTTCAGTGTATTTAATTGCTGTCGCATTGAAAACTCAATTTTTGCGTAAAACGAAGCGGTTTGTCCATACAGCTCTAGGGAACCGAATGTGCCCGCCAAGTACGTAGCTCTTGGAATGATGCTTCGATATCCTCACACGAAACTCCGACTTCACGACGTAGACTTGAGTTTGATTTTGAGTTTTTTTATTTTTTTTCAACAAATTGCTGAGAGATCGCAGTTGTACGTTCGGTGCTTGGCTTTTTTCTTGATTTCACGACAGAGACTGGCGAACCGTTTTACTTATAAAGCAATTGTGATTTTCGTCTGAGTACTTGGCGGCTTTTTTTACATCTTTGGATGTTTTTCGTGGGATTTCACTTCTTTTTGCAAGTACCAGAACTGAGAAGGATTGCTCATTCAATTTCAGCAGGGTTGTACGTTATTATAGTTTGATCACCACAAGAAATACATTCGGAATTTGGACAAGGGAAAAAACATTCAGCGAAAGACAAACACATTTACTTCAATTGTCAACTGTGACAAACATGAATAATTTCTTAGGTAGAACTTAACTTTGTCTTATACAGTATCAGGTTGAAGTTCGTAATGTTCTTTCAATAAAATATTCGCCAAACAATTCTCAAATTCAAGGCTCGAATTTCAAATGGATCAAGAACGGTGTATAATTCCTCAAATTGTGTGAAACACGTTATTCTAGCATATTTTGCAATTCTAACAACATTTGAATCACGAGATATTGCATTTTTTCAACGAATATTCTGTTACGTTAACGTTACGAACTTCAACCTTAATATACAGTTTTAACTTAAATTAAGTACTTATTCAGTAATTTTTCAACCATAGTTTGGAAGACAGTGTTGCCTGACGCAGTAACAGGCTCATATGTGTTCTGCAACGTTGATTGTTCGGAGCTTGCATGCTTGTCTACTGCGATTCAATTCAGGTCACTGTGTGAATCATACAAATCAATAAACGATCAATCATCTAAATGTTACAGTAATTACTAAAATATATCACATGTTGCCGTGGTGAAGGTGAGCTGAGAAATATCGACTCGTATAGCATACCTTCTAATATGTGATATCCAGATTGATTCTTTTGCTCACTCTGTGGCGTAAGATTTTAAATAATTCTGGAGATTGTACAGCCTTGAAGTAATAGTAGGCTGATGTTTGGTTTTGGAACACTAGCCATTCTGAGCTTGTGTCCGTGTTTGTGGCCATGTAATAATTTCAGTGAAGGATGATTGACTAAAGTAGCTGAATGTGCCGAAGAGCGATGTATCGTTCTCTAGATCAATAGAAATTCTGGTCTTTGCAGGCTCATCTGTAATCCTGAAATATTGACTCTCATGATCTCATGACGCGTCACGCCTGCAAATCATAAAAATACACAAAATTAATACTTTGATGCCGCAGTGGTGTTTTTCTGGGTTTGAGTTTTATTGATCAAGGTGACTTGAGAGCACCAATTTCATACCATACCTTTTGATATAAAATCTTTCAATGTATTTACCCAATCATGTTGAATAGCGGCTGTGCAAGTTCGGATGATTCTCACAATAGCTGTGTTCTGATGAAATGTCTGGTCAGGTGGAAAATGAAGTGAGCGACCAGAAATGTTGAGTAAAGATAGTGTGATCTATGGATCTATGGACACTTCAGGTTTTAACGGTTGGAAGCTAATCGTCAGTCTTGAAATGATAGCTCTTCCGAGTTTGTGTGCCTGTACCAGTTTCTTACATTGATTCTGTTTCCTGTAAAAAACAGTCGAAACATTGATTATGTAATAATTACTAGTCAGTTGGTAGGAGCTCACCAGTTATGGGTTCTCAATTTTATGTTTTATCAACAGAGCGATTCAAAGAGTATCGATTTTTGTAGCATACCGTCTAACGTGTGTTAATGAGGTCCATTCTGGTAGCTGCTGTTTTATGACTGAGCTAAGGAGGTTTCCATTCAATCAACGGTGCATTGTGATCTTATAATCTGTTTGTACATACTACGGTAGATCTTGGTTGGACTTAGGTTAGAATCTAGCTAGCTAAGATTTATCTGTCATGATTTTCAACGTGGCTCTATTAAATTTATGTGCGTGAAGTATTTCTTTGTTCTTCAAAAAATTTCTTTGATCACGGAGAAGAGAAGTTAAGAAATACAACAAATCCCTACTGGTATATCTAGCTTTTGATCGCCGTATACATACTGTAACGTGTTCGAACTATACCACCCGGTAGATCGACCGAACAAGCTACATACGACCGCGCAAATAGCCTCGCGCCGATCCGATCAGAAGACCCTGACGTGACGTCACGAGAACTACTATATAAGCTGGCACGCTGAGGCAGTAGCTAGCGATTAGTACTAGAGCAGTCAATCGACTCATAACTAAAGATAAACTCACATAACCTCAAATAGGTAGTCACTCAAAGCGAGGTCTTACCATAGAAAAGAATAAAATTGAAATAGGAAGTTACTCAAAGCGAGATCTTACCTAACGTAGAATCAAAAATCGAGAAAATATAAATTGGCTAAAGCAGCAATTTAGATTAAACTCAAAACAAAAGAAAAAGTATAATTAGCCAAAGCAGTAATTATAACTTCAAAATAGAACAAAACAAACAGAAACAAAAAACAAACAGAATCAGAAACAAAAAGCAAATAGAAATAGAAAAACAATTAGAATAGAGATTATCATTTGATTATATCGAGCCACATTTTTAGTTTATTTCATTTCTGTAAATATTAGATTAAGTAAAATTCGATAGAGAAAATCGAATCAATATAATAATCAATCCGAATCTATTGTCTTTCATTTCGTGTCTTGTTTCATTTCTTTAATTAACATAAATTCCTTTCAGCTAAAATCACTTGGAAATAAAATCGTGTTTAGCTAGCTTAAAAGAAGGCAGCTTCGGTAGTCTAACACTCAGGCAGCGACGGTACAGCTTTAATTGGTACCCGAGTCTGAGAGTGTAAGATTATCCAAGTCTGTATTAGGGAGGCAGCTTCGGTGCGTAACACTCAGACAGCAACGGTATAGCTTTAATCGGTACCCGAGTCTGAGAGTGTGCAATCCCAAGTCTGTATTAGGGTAACAATAGGTTTTTCACATTTTTCCTTGGAGGGGCTCCAAATCATACCCGTGACAAAGAATTCACGCGAGCTAGCGTAATTTCGCGGCCTTCTGCCGTGAGACATACGCAGAGAAAGTTACAATACTTATCCTATGAAATTGGACAAAATTTACAAAATAATGAAATTTCCGGATCATAGTCCTTGAACAATAAATTTCTACAAACGAAAGACACAGAGGTATATAACATTATAGTGTCAATTATATCGGGCATAGCTGTTAATTAAGTATGAATAGATTATATGACTAGATGATATGTGTGTGTCGCATGATTCTTGAAGCAATAGCCGTGATAGTGATGAATGATCATGTATAATAACAATAACAGTTGGAGTTGTATATGGACTGCAATTTGTATGTGATGATAACATTCTCATAGTGAACTTAATATTCTAGACTCTGATAGTGATAAAAAATGCAACATCGATAATTATATACAATAGAAACAAAAGTTGAAGTTGTATATGGACTGCAATGTATACTATCAGTTTTTGTGAAAATGCAACATGGAATAATCAAACGAACTTTTGTTACTTGCGTGGCCAATAGGCTTGCGATATTTGTAATAGAAGCAGTGTTGTTTCAGGGCGTATCCAGAAAAACTCACAGTATGTGACTAGAACATTCTGATAGTAAACTCATTATTTCATATAACGTTATATTTATTGATAATAAACCCCATTGCAATGGAGTGAAAACGCTGATTCTGAGTAATGTACATAGACATACATCAAACGTTTAGTAGACTTCCAATCTCGATGCATGTAATTGTAATGTTGCTATTAACACTGTTGATTCGAATGAATTAATATCATGCCGCATGATGTCAAACAGTTGCTAGCTCAAAGAATAGAATTGAATTCGAGTTCTTGCCACATTGAGATTGAAAATCTACTGTAACAACGGTTATTGAATCAAAAAAGTCTGTCATGTTCTATCAACATATACAGACATTATTGATAGTCAATCTCCGTATGCAATTATACGCACGATTGTTCCACCCAGTGTTGGGACGGATTTAACGACTAATTCTTAAACACTATAAAATATTTTAATAGTTTCCCTATAGCTATACTATGCTTGATGTGAATACATATACTAGTCGGTATATGTGGATGTAGTGTGTAGTGTATATTAGTGTAGGCTTGAAGAATCGAAGTAGATAATATGGTTCATGATAATAGTTCAATCATTTTGAATAATACTGTATAATAAAAATGTATAATGATGGAATAGTCATATTTGAACCAACCAAGTTAGTGTATTAAGAATGATTGAGTCGTGAAGCAAATAGAAAATAAAGTCGATTCTTCATGCCATTATTGAGATTAAGTGTCTTTGTTTGGGAAGCACGAACTACTTATTCATTTATATTTGTTCGTGCACCCTCGGTCTAAGACGAATCCTATCACACTATCATATTACAACGAACAATTGTGTTAGGAATCTCAAACTCCGTGATGTATATACTATGCGACGTTCCAACACTGGATGGTATCATAAAAATGGTTTTGGTCGTAATAATCCTGTAATAACATAAGAGATTAGTAGATTAGTAGCACTATATCCTCCTATATGCATTCAGGTTGAAGTGTGAATCCGCATGACTTGTATGCGCATGGCTGCGTGGGACTCTAACTGAGTTACGTGATGTATGGTGAAAATATTAATTTTTTCATTCATCGTCAGCTGCTGAATGTAACGTTGGTAATTCTGATCGATCTAGCAGTAACTCTGTAGTGTTCCAGCCAATATTCGATATCAATGTTTTTTAATCCAAGTAGGTTCAATCACTATTTTATCAAACGAAATTGTGTATCACAATTTTATCATACCTGAATGCATAAAAAGGTAGAGATATCAGTGCATAATACATGTTATCGTGTTGATCGATTATTTCATAATCATTTTTGCCGATAATCACCAATGAATTGTGGCAACATGTTTCTTGTTTCAAACTTCTTTTTTTGCATAACCAGGTATTGTTGTTTCAGTGTTTGACTCAGGTCCAGTTCCACAATCGTAGGTTAAAATTTGTACTAGGTTTAAACTGCTGAAGATTGCGTGTCGTTGGCTAAATCCGTCGCTAAGCCAAGTTTGAACTATAAACTTGTTTTAAAGTCAAGTTGTGGAACTGGGCCTTACATTTCAAACTAACTGTGAGAGATCATAGTACATCGCCGTGATGAATAGTTGAATTACAGAATAAATCTGTCATTGAAAATGTATGTGTCATGTTCAGTCTGTCTGAACTTATTGCCAAATTGTTTGTGCATAGGTATAGATATACGTTTGAATATATTTTATATTTGCTTTTGTTCATGACCATTCTTATATTGTTTGTACGTAATTATCTTGTGAATTCATCAGCAATAATTTGATAGATATATTTTATATTTGCTTTCGTTCTTGACCATTCTTATATTGTTTGTACGTAATCATTTTGTGAATTATTGGCAATCATTTTTAGGTTTCAATTTCGTTTTCTTTTTGATGTTGGATATATTTCAGTTGCCTCCTTTATACTATAACTTTGCCATACCATGGCTAATTGTTTTTTATTTTTTACGTTGTTGGATATATTTTAGTTGCCTCCTTTTTACTATACCTTTGCTATACCATGGTCAATTGTTTTTCATTTTTCACATTATTGGATATATTTTAGTTGCCTCCTTTTTACTATACCTTTGCTATACCATGGTCAATTGTTCTTCATATCTCACATTACTGGATATATTTTAGTTGCCTCCTTTTGACCATAACTTTAAGCATACCATGGTGAAATTTTTTCATTAACAGTGGCATATATATATATATATATGTATTGTTTTGGTCAATAGTTTCATTCGGTGTTATCGGCACACGATAATCATAATATTGATAATAATAATAACAGAAAGTATTACTATTATCATTCTATAGTCATGGGCAAAATTATATAGTTACTTTTCGTTTTGACTATAGCTTTCAAACATTGTGCCAAATGGTTTGTATGTAGGTATAGATTGTGCACTATGTACAGATTTTTTTCCATTTCCATTGGTATATATGGTGTAACGGATGTAATAGTATTTTGGCAACCATATATATGTAACCTGTATATGGTGCTTAAATCACAGTCATTTGCCTATTTTTATTCATATCATTTTATTACATATGGGGGTTTCCAGCTCATCTCGACCACCTTCCAGACCTGACCCCCTCGGATTTGAGTGAAACTTTTTTTTTGCTTCACTCAAGGTCCAAATTGGAACCTCCATTTTTTTTAGAATTTTTCGAGCCCCCGTCCCGGAGGCATCGATAGTGGAAATTTGCCATTTTATGGAATCCCAGAATTTTTGAACGATGATATCTCAGGATTGGAGAGTCATATCAATAAAAACAGGGTGGTCAATAGATTTGTCTTGAATTCAACTTTTTGAAAAAAAATATTTCGCAATTTCGCGATACCGTCCCGGCTGCTAGAAACTCATTTGAAAGCGAAAAATGGATGTTTTGATGGTTTCGGCATTTTTTATCTTTTTCATTTTTTTTTCTAAAATTCTATGAAGAAAGACAAAATTTTGAGGCCCATAACAAAGATGGAGACTCCAATGGTTTGGAGGTTATGATTTTTTCAGTTTCTAAATCCATGAATTGAAAAGAAATAAAACAATCGATGAGATATTTGTCGTTTGAAATTGTCAGTTTCGCACACTTTTAGAAACTGAAAAAATCATAACTTTCAAACTATTGGAGTCTCCATCTTCGTTATGGGCCTCAAAATTTTGTCTTTCTTCATAGAATTTTAGAAAAAAAAATGAAAAAGATGAAAAATGCCCAAACCATCAAAACATCCATTTTTCGCTTTCAAATGAGTTTCTAGCAGCCGGGACGGTATCGCGAAATTGCGAAATATTTTTTTTCAAAAAGTTGAATTCAAGACAAATCTATTGACCACCCTGTTTTTATTGATATGACTCTCCAATCCTGAGATATCATCGTTCAAAAATTCTGGAATTCCATAAAATGGCAAATTTCCACTATCGATGCCTCCGGGACGGGGGCTCGAAAAATTCTGAAAAAAATGGAGGTTCCAATTTGGACCTTGAGTGAAGCAAAAAAAAAGTTTCACTCAAATCCGAGGGGGTCAGGTCTGGAAGGTGGTCGAGATGAGCTGGAAACCCCCATATATATATATGTATTTTGCAGCGACTTTCCTAACAGCGAACCAATGTCTTTCGCTATCTCAACCAACTGAATGAGGCGAGCGCCTGGTAGAGTAAGAGACAGGTGACGAAAGGCTATGGTTTTCGCGGATAGGAAATAGCATGGTGTATAGATATTCCGTTTTACATAACTACTAACATACATTCAATTTTCGGATTTGATTTGAAACAATGAATTTGGCGTATTGGTTCGGAATTGTGCATAGGCAGAACAAATGATTTCCACTTCATGTATAGTGAATATTCGAATGAAAAAGAGGAGTCTGTTTTGATTTTGTATATGAGACACATTTATATCTTGCCTGTAATCAGCTGTACTGGGTAATTTTACTAGCTGAACTTCAATGATGCCAGCAGACATATTCATGCGACTGTTGTTCTTTCAATTCACGGCTCGATTGACTATAGTTGGATGAGACTCTCTTTCGTTATCGTTTTCGACACTATACGATACGACGGACGACTTGTGCATAGGCATATTATAATACGATATATTTTGCAGCTGTCAGCTAAGATCGTTTCAAAGAAAATTTTTCACCTGTGATGCAAGTCAGTCCGTTGTACTGCATACACTGATACCAATGAAACAGATGTTACACTGATTCAAATTCGTCCAGCATCCATCAAGATAATATGTATAGAGTCATAATTCACCGAAGCGTAAGCAATATGCAATTGATATTTTGTAAGTTAGGGATATCAGTTATTGTACATGTCTCTATAAACTCATGGTACATGTTATATGATAGATGCTGGAGCCAAATTTGGTATAAGTCCACAGCTGTTTCGTGGTGAAGTGTATATGTTATGTCTATTATACGTTATCAGTATGACAGTTTATTCTGTAATACAACTATTCACCGAAACGATGTACTATGATCTCTCACTGACTGGTTATGCGTATATTATGATTACGTACATATTTTCTGCGTTAGGCATTCCGAACCAATAATTGACTGTGATTTAATATTGATATCGAAGAAATCAGTCTGTTTTTTTCAGTGATTTATAAAATCTTAGAGTTCTTTGATTGTCAACTCTTTGTCCACATGTATTATGAAGTACCAGCTAATTTATCGATTGCATGCCTGTGCATGTGGGCTGTGGTTATAATATTTGAGACCAATGTATATACACTGTTTTTTCGATTGCAGAGTTCATATTTCCAAGTTATTTTGTTTTTTTTCTTCACATTTTCAGGTGGAATTATTTACAAATAATTAGAGACATATAGAAACAATCTCCAATATAAATGTTTGATTTTTGATATATTATACATGTAGTTTGACTCGTGAAAGAATTATCTTCGTTTTTTTTATTTTTTGTTTTTTCACGGTGGGAAACTTTTGTTCAGTACTCACTTACTGACCTATTCGGATAATCGATCGAATAGTCATATTGTACTATAAAATATATTTATATTTGTAATTGTGAATAGGGCTGGTAAGCCTGTGATGGTATACATGGTATATGTATTATCAAACAAACATGTAATTGGCAAAGCATTCATGGCGATATAAATCGGAAATTTGATGATATCGCTTCTAATACCATCATGTAAATGTCCTTGGCTCCCCGTGGCCAGATCTGTTTATGTACTTGCGTATCGTTTACACCCAGCCAATTATTTGCTTTATCTTTCAGCATTGCAGTATAGTGACCACTATCTATACTTTCACCGTGATGAAATATCGCGCTATTTATCTTGAATTTCTTATTGTCCAGGGTAATCTTCGTAGTTAGTACTGCGTTTAATTTGAAATTTGTTATTTTAGATGCCTGTCCATCCTGATACGTAAATATCATGAACTGCACGACAATGATATGTTTTACCGAAGCAATTACAGTTTTTTGTAGCTTATTGCTCTTCTGACAATTCTCGCACGTACTGTCAAGTCTTGTCCATCGTGACAAAGTGTTATTTAACAAATCTTGTAGGCTCTTGGGGCTCTTGATACCTGGTGTAAATGATACGGGTATGGCTAAAATGTAATTTGGCTGTGCGATCTCAGAGCTGAGTCCGCAATCGTTACATCTGATCGTCGTGATCAACTGATGTTCAATCGTTTTTTGAATTACATTAGATTTCTCGCAAATAGCTGTAAGAAACTCAGCCGCATCTTGTTGTAGATTTTCTGTGAAATTTTCGCCTGCTAATTCTCGAACCGCAAAGGAATTTAATGTTGTACTACTTGTGACGTAAGAATAGGCTAATTTTTCTAATGGGTCGTTATTATTCAATTTAATCAATTCTTGTACCATATTTGAGCAATGGAATATACACTGCAGAGTGGAATTCGCGTAACATGAAACACTGTCCTTATTTTCCATGCCAACAATGGTGCGCAACGGATTTGGCAATGTATTATCATCTACTTCGGTTTGTATATTTTGCGTGCATGGTGGAACCGACCATACGGTGTCTTTGACCGTTAATTTAGTCGCACGTGTAAGATTAATTTCCGCCAATTCAGGTTTGTATTGTGCCCTAAGTCGATTGTACTCGACTAGTGCAACTTCCTGAACTTTTACTGCCTGCGGATTGAAATTTATCAAATGTAATCCGTCGAGAGATTTGACTCTTGACAATGCAACGTATGCTTGTCCAGCAGTGAATACAGTCTGGCCTATGTCTATAACTATGCTGTTCAAAGTTAAGCCCTGGCTTTTATGTATCGTGATTCCGTAACTAAGGGACAGGGGAAATTGATTTCTGAATATAAAGGCACCATTCAGTATTTCGAATTTTGTGGATACTCTTTCGATGGTATACTCTTTCCCCGATGCTAGGGCAATCGTTAATGATTGTATCTCACGTGTGTCGATATCTCGATTTACGGAAATCACATGACCTATGGTACCGTTTATAATACCTGTAGATACGTCGATGTTTCGTCTAATCATGATTTTGGCCCCAATCTTAACCGTTATTGTTTTTGCGAGTCCAGCCGTGCGAGTGCTGTCTTCGTGTTCCTGATTCAAGAGTTTAGTTATTTTTTTTTTCAAATACGGTATGCAATCAATGCTGTCTTTGGCGTTGAGTTCAATTTCGTCGCCTGGAATTTTGGTTAACATGGCTGTGTTCAAAATGTCACATTGGTTCCGAGTCGGAAAAAGACAGACTGTATCTAGCGATAATTGGTTGATATAATTGCATAATTCGTCGAGTCTGGCTCCGACCCACGTACCGGTAAGGTTTACTTTCCTAGAATCTAGAATCTGTTGGTCGGCGGTGGTCATAATTCCGAATCTAACCCGAGTTAATATTTCTTGGTAAGTCGTATCATTCTGTTGGCGTACGTTTGTCAACAGCTCGTCGTACGAAAATAGATCGGTCCATAGATTGACCGCACCTACTGAGCCAATATATTTCTGTATTTTGTCTTTCGACAGATTCAGGTACGCTGAATCCGCATTTACTGGCGGGAGTTGTAATAAATCACCCATAAGTAGAATATGTTTTCCACCGAACCAGCCATCATTAGTATTTTTTGTATCAAATATTTCAGTTAGTCTTAAGTGAATATACATTAACGTGACGTTTGATATCATTGAAACCTCATCTATAATGAACAATACTACATCTTTCAACTCGTTTCGCAAGATTTTCAACACCTCGTCGGACAATTCTTTGTATTTGGGCGTGCCGCCGTGCTCAACTGGTAGCTGGAACAGTCTGTGGACTGTCAATCCGTCGACGTTAAAAGCCGCCAAACCTGTTGGTGCCGTGACAGCAGTCGTTGCACCGAGTATTCGTTTTGTCCAGCACCTAATAGTTTTTATGAGAAAACTCTTACCCGTACCACCAGCTCCACTTACGAACATTCGTAATGGTTCACTACGTGTTGAGATTAAAGAGGTTTTTACAGTATCAAATATTATTTTCTGTTCGTCATTGAGGTGTGACTATGTCCAGATCTTTTAGTTGCTCTTCCGCGTTATTCAAGTCCTGCATAGCCAAGTTGGCCTCTACTGGCTGATAATGTAACGGATTATCTCTGTTGTCATTCGAATCTTGGCTCAGATTGCTCATCATATTCGTAAGGTCATCCAGCTTTTGTTCGACTAATTCTTTCACCTGATCGAAACCTTTTTGAATATCGGACAATCGCTCGTGGTAACTCATTAATTCTAATAGGTCTGTCTTGCTTTTCTCGAACGCCTCGGCGTACGAATTACAGTCACTTTTCAACTCATCAGTATCACGTCACGGTTTGAAAAGTAGCAATAACGCATGGAAATACTTTTCAGGCTCTACATTCGGATTATATTTGTAGTGATTTATCAAATAACCGCGCTGTCTTTTTTTTAAATACAAACCACCGCCTAAATCGTATACCTCTGCATTACTATTTTGTGGTATTACTTTAGTTATTTCGTACCATTTGGCGTAGTCGTATAAATGTACCAACTCTAATTCCTCCGGTCTATTCGGATAGTAATCGTCAATGAGTGACGGATAGAAAATATCCGTCGAACCCGAAAATAGTTTTTCTACAGTTTTGTACGATCTAACTCTTTCATTTCTAAGCTGATTTACGTCCAACCATTTTATAGTTGTGTCAGGATCAGTTCCGTACAACGGAATACCTAATAGTGTGTCGGCAGCTTCTAGAGCCCCGCATTCTCTGTTATTCAAACTGCGCATTGCCACACTCCACAGCCGGCTGCTCAACGACTTGGTGGAATTGATATCATGAAACATGTCGGTTGTGTGACTAGTTTCAGGTTTAGTACTGTACCTAGTACAATACCAATTGAGTATTGTCGATTTTTCGCCTATGAACTGCAAGTCCATGTTTCCTTCCCATGCACTAAGGACAACCGGATTATAGTCATTTATGAAGGCTTCCTCTGTTTTTCGTGGTAAGTCGACGAGTCTACTTTTTGATTTTAGCTGTTTTCTACCCGCAATGGACATGGCCACGTCTTTTATTACCAGCGTGTCTGTAATTGGTCTGGGGAATCCGAATCTGCATATTTTCGCAAATCCTTTTTTAGTTTTCTTATTCCGCATACAATAATCGTTATGCTTGTGTCTCTGATGCGTGTCTACTCGACGATACAACGTCGGCGATATATGTTTATTGGGCAGTCTGCAAGTAATATGCTTGGAAATGAAGTTGGCGATGTCTTCCGTAGATGATTCCCCGATTGTAGGAGCATCCTTAATCCAGACCAACAAATGGAAGTGCTGTGTTCCTCTGCCTTGGTACTCTCGTCTCCAAAAGTAATGGCTGATTTCTCCAATCGGATTATCATTGGAACATATAAATTTCAGCATCGCCCGAAATTTATTGTATAGATATCTTGAAGCTGAAACTGGGTCCCTTGCTACCAATTCACTTGTAGACATACCGGCCATTTTTGGTCCGTTAACGTTTCTGATATATTCAGCTAAATCATCCCACATTCACTCGCTGGGACTCAGCGTAAGAAACCACGTTGCCGGGCCATAATTTTTTACCATACATCCCAAGTCATTTCTGGGTTTGCGCCAATACTGGTCTGTGTTCCGTAATTTCGCGAAAATAGTGGTCAGATTTCCTTCAAGCTGTTCTTTTGACATTAATTCCAAATATTGACCGGCATTCATTTTTTCCTTTGGATTAATGACATTTAATTTGTGAAATATACCACCCTTCAACTGCCGTATGTTCGAGTCGTGTAACAGGTAGAACAAATACTGTTGATTCAACCTAAAGACGGAACGAGTGGACATAAGCCTGCATTTTATGTAGTCAAATTCTCGCAGAGGGATCGTGCGGTCTTGATGCTGGCCGTTGTTACCATAAGGATACAAGTCTGGGAAGCACATGACGTCAAGATATTTATCCCATTGACTTAGGGGTGCTTCTTCTACCTTGAGCATTTGATATAGAGCCATTGCGTTTTTATTCTCCCTATCGGCACTGATAGGATAGATGGTATACTGCTCGTAGTAATCTTTGCTATCCATTATTTGTGTTAATATCGCCCGACGCTTAGTACTCGTCTCGTCATCACACTCCATAACTGTATCCGCATGTTCTTCCGAACCGGGCTCTTTTGTCTCTACCTGAATTTCCACGTCTTGCGCAAGTAAATCTAACAACGAGTCTGGCTCAGCGAGTAATTCAATCTCAGCATAAAAAGGATTATTTTCTTTGAGCCAAACGAGTGTCTCATATATTTTTTTCACGTCCACCAAACTACTCCACACGACTTTCGACTTATTCGGTAGTCCATAGACCATCACGAATAGTTCTTGATTCAGATTCAGCGCGTCAGTCGGTGCAGGTAATTTTTTTAGTGTTTCTTCTAACGGTAACGGTAAATGGAACGTTCGACCCTTTACTTTCTGTACTCGCAACTTATTCGGAAGATTTTTTTTCGCTACTGTACCCATTCTTAGTACCGTTTGAAAAGCCTTTGCCCTTTGTATGAGGATTTTTTCATAATAATTTAGAGTAAAGAGAACAGGTGGCACGTCGCCTATAGCTAGCTGATTCAATAAACACGTTGGTGGCATTTCATTATCACGGAACTTTTCTAAACAGTATTTACAGATATAATCAGACGCATTGTCGGACGCATCGATGTGAGTTTTCATCTGTGACCAATAGTGCCCTGTGATAGGTTTTCTAAGTTTTTTCATATCTCGCGTGTCTCTACGGTAACAAAGTTTTTCGCACGATACGCAAGCCAATTGTGGTGTATCCATTGATTGTTGGACTAGCTCATGGAATGCACGCCTATATTTGTTCGCAATTTCATCTTCGTTTAAATTTATTACTTCAGAACACAGTTGATACATAGCAGCTTTCTCGGCTGTTTCGCTGGAAAGTTCTTGCAAAAGAAGTACATCTCCTCGTACTAAGGCACTGTCTATACAATTAATTTTCTCCACTAGTCTCATAAGTTCGTAAATGTATCTCGTGAAATACCGAATCTGTGGGAAGTGCGGATGCAATAATTGAAGCGGTAAGAATTTCGAATTGCAATTCACAGGATTGGTATAGCAAATTTGTGCGTGTCCTAATTTGTGCTGTGACTTATTGACACTACATTGGTTCCAGTGTTTCAATGTATTACGAATATTTGCTATTTTCCATAAGCGTATAGCCTGAAACACATATTCTAGTCTATTAACGGTATTTGAATTTGGTTTCACACACAGTTCTGAGCAAACCCATGATTTTCGTACATGTGTGCTTGCAGTTACCGGTAAAACGTTAGTTATTTTTCCCGTTGATGTACTGATAAGCGGGTCTATTACAATGTGAAGCTCATCATAAGCTGTATCGGTATAATAAGGGTCGGACGAGCCCGTATGTTTCGATTCCCCGCAAAAGGCTGCAATTTTCGATTCTATATCAGACGATTCTGCCGTTCGTACCGAACAGATCTCGATCTTATTCTTCAGATGATTCATGGTACGTCTCACGCTTAGTACGATACGTTTTCTCGCTTGAATGCACCATTTTATAATTTTTTCAGCCTCAATTCGTTTCTGTGGCATTGATTTACAATTCATTTTTGCGGATAAGATGGTCATATATTTTTCTACCGATCCTAACAGTGTTATCGTATTGCTCCGCCTACCTAAATGCCTATATTTTTTCAGAATATTTTTAGTTCTAGTAAATTTCTGTTGCCCTTTCAGTTCTGTACGAGCGCGTCTGACTTTGTCGAGTATTGCCTTGTTCACATCGCGATTAATGGCATACTTGTTTCGTTCATATTTTTTTTTCATTTCTGAATTCAGAGAATATTTATTAAATTCGTACTTTTTTTTGTTCTCGGGGTGTGCAGAATATTCAATTCTTTGTTTTGTGGCCTTCATCTCAGGATTGGCTGCATATTTGGTTCTTTCATGGGTCTGTTTGATATTAGGATTTACTGCGTATGTCATCCTTTCATGTGTTTTTTTGATATCAGGATTGGCTGTATATTTTGTTCTTTCATGTGTTTTTTTGATATCAGGATTGGCTGTATATTTTGTTCTTTCATGTGTTTTTTTGATATCAGGATTGGCTGTATATTTTGTTCTTTCATGTGTTTTTTTGATATCAGGATTGGCTGCATATTTTGTTCTTTCATGGGTCTGTTTGATATTAGGATTTACTGTGTATTGTATCCTTTTATGTGTTCTTTTGATATCAGGATTGGCTGCATATCTTGTTCTTTCACGTGTCTGTTTGATATCAGGATTTACTGTGTATTTCATCCTTTCATGTGTTTTTTTGATATCAGGATTGGCTGTATATTTTGTTCTTTCACGTGTTTTTTTGATATCAGGATTGGCAGCATATTTTTGTCGCTCACGTGTCTAATGGATCTTAGCATTAGCTTCATATTTTTCTTTTTGCGATACAGCAATTGTTTTCTTCTCGTACAATGTTTTTTGTTCTGCATAGTCTTCGCGTCTTTTTTTGTTCATTTGGCCTTTGTGAGTGGCCCACCATCTATTCTTGCGATTTGTCTGTGTTGGGAGAGTTATTTTTGTTTCATCGCTATTGCATTGTTGTTCGCTTTTTCTACTACTATTGTCCGTCGTACTTTGTGAAGCAAGTGAAATGGTATGCCGTGGTACTGTTCGACAGACCGATGCATACGTTTTCGCGGGCGATTCTTGTATTTCCGACCGGTCTGTATTTTGGTCTTGTACGATTGTAGTGATGTCCGACTGTGCTATTGTGGTGATTTCCATTGCAGGAAACGCACTTATTGTCTTTTCGTTGAGTATGCATAGTAAATGCTGCCTCATCGTTAGTGTCGTTCTTCTACGCCCATCGTTATCTACGTAATAGCGCTCGGTCACAGGGTCCTTACCTAGTGCAAGTGATGTTGCGATTGCACATGCAAACACCCTGCATGATTTTGAATCCGGTTGTATTTGTACATTTTCGTACATAATCGAATGTTTTTCATACAGACGATTTAAGATATCTTGTTGGAGCGGCGATAATTGGTGTTTCAACGTATCGTACACGTGTACTACCGATCCATCGTAGTACATGCAAGTCCAGTGACCGATCTCGTCTGGACCAATGTTTCCACTGTAGAGGATCTGAATATCCCGATCGTTGGTAACACGTTGATACCAATGTAATCCTTGATAGATTATCGGATCTTGTGGTTTAAAAGTCGTCGTGTCAGTTAAAACGTTTAGAAATGCGTTTATACACTTGTCATGTAGCTCCTCTGCAATGTTCATAATGCAGGCTGCGATCTGTGCTCTATTTGCACATACTATTGCATTAACGTCTATTTGTTCGTCAGCTGTTTTACTGCGTTTTGGCGTGTCAGTTTTACCTATTCTGGCGGATCGCTTCGCCTCTTTTTGTTGTTGCTGCATTTTGCTATGGCTACGTTTCCTATTTTTCGGCATTGTTATTTATCGGACTACCTGTATTAAATACTACTCAACTTATACTTAGGATTTGGCTATTTATCGTATATTGTGTATTATATTTATTGTATATTCTGACTTTCTTGTATTCATGAATTAACAATTGTTATTGAGTGTACTCACATATAGATTTTTTCGGGTCCTCTGATTTAACTGCTGCGTGAATTCTATTTTATACACAATTATACAATAAAATTTTTCATGCACGTATTTGGAAAATCAAAGATATCCACTATGTTTATTATCGTAATCGTACGTCGATTCTACAATCTTCAATACCGTCTGAGAAACGATGTGTGAAAATTAATTTTTGCCGGCACTGCAGTACGCTGACACGAATAACCTCGAACTTGTCGATTAAGAACAATGTATTGCGTACTGACAATGATAAAGAATTATTGATATATATATTGTTACAGTAAAGAAAATGAATAAATTCGCGTGTCTGTGTGAATTCGAACGATGTTCAAATGCACTGAAATAACACTCACTTGTTGAATAATTGCAATATTTATCTTTCGATACGCGCTTTGCAATATCTCCAAGTGTAATGGAAGTTCTACTTCCTATTCGCTGACTTTTCTAAATGACGTTCCTAAAGTCATCTATTTGAGTTGATCTCATCTGTATTGTACTTGTTATTTCTGAAATTTGTCAATAGAGTGCAGTCCTATTGACGCGTATTTTATGTGGACAATTTATTCATCACATGTTTTAATTTAATTACTCTTTCTATTTTTTCGAAGATTGCTTCTTAATTAATTTACTTAGTTGTCTTCTCAATATAATTCTGGTATGATAATAATTGCAATACGTAAATAGATGGATAATTGTGGTTGAACTGAATTTGTCTAGTCAGTGCTAACAGGACATCGCCATCTGGACAAATTTTTATGCAGTTGGACAATTTATTTCAAATTGTTTGGTTGTACGTGTGAGTATGTGATCTTGTTGAATTATATGCTACTGGATCAACGGTTTCAACCCTTCATCCTGCATTCGAATCTCGAAGCGTCAAGATGTGTAAGTATACATACAAGTTTTCATATATTGTGTTAGGGTCTGTTTTGTTGTAATTGTGTATTCCATAATATTTTTCAAACAAATGGAGTATTCTGATTCAGCTATTATTCGAGTATTGTATACACATGTGAACAATGGGTTGAGTGATAGAAAGATGCGTGTTCTAACTTTTTACGGCCAGTTACTCCATTTTGTATTATCACGTGTTTCGTTAACTGTTTCAAGCTGACATGGTCTAATTTTGTCAATTGTCTTTAATGAGTGGCATTGCTTATACGTTATCTTTATATTTCATTTAATTTGAAAAAATTGTAGGATCTAAAGTAGGGCTGCGTTCTAAGCTAACTGCTGAAAGCCCACTTACCGACACCATTTTGTATTACTATTTTATTGAATTTAATCAAATCCAGAATTAAGAATGTAAGCTGATTCAATTCCTCTAGATATCTTGACACCGATTTATTTGCAGGTAGAGTAGGTCACTAGCATTCCAAATAAATTATAAAAAAAAAAATGATTTTTTGAAAATTCAAAGGTGTAGATACCCCCTTAAATAAATTCTCTAATGATAATTTCCAAATGCTCTGATTGATGCTGATCCCATGTCCGCCATTTCCCGGTCATAGTTAATTCTCTTTTAGCTAGGAATACGGCTGCGAACGCCTTGCGTTCAAGGTCCGTGTTCAGGAGGGATACGGCGGCGTGCACCCAATGCAGAAGGTCCGGTGGTAGGCTTAGAATACGTCTGCGTGCACTTTGTGCACAAGGTCCGTGCAACGGGGAGACGGCTGCGAACGCACGGCGTTCAAGGTCGGTAATTAGGCATATTAAGACAAATGAGATAGAGAGGTCCCGAAAATTCTTAACGAGTAAAGAACTCACTATAATTGAAAAATGTTGTGTTTATTCAATACTTGGGTGAGGGTGATTCCGCGAGTACGTTTTATCATCCCCGGCAGGTCCTGTTAATGCTCCGGCCCACTTTCAGGCATGGGAATTTTTCCTCCTCACAAGCAGTCGTCATGGTGCGACCCCGTGAGATCTTGGCGACTGTGGTGTAACTCGACGGAGACAGACGGTTCGAATATGGGAAACACTTACTTTGGCTGCGCTTCGATGAGTTGTTTCACCTGAACGGCCACGTAATAGGGGAAAAGTTTGTTTATCTCTAGCAGGACGATGTCAAGGTAGTTCTCACGGAATTCGAGATCTATCAGTGGTTTGATGTGTTCCACGGCCGCGTCGTACTCCCTCAGAGCTATTTGTAAAATGCTTTGCAAGGAAGGCTGAGCAGGTAGCATTGTCTTGGCTTTTTCCGCGATGAACTCTGCGAATAGTTTTTTACACGTACTGACATCATCTTTCAATTTCTTCAGCATTCGTATCCGTTCTTTTACACAGGGAAGTAGCGATTTCACGCCGTCAAAGGTGGTCTTTTGCATCACGATTGAAGGTTCATAGAGTTTTTGGCGCTTAGCGGATGGTTGACCGTCCTCGTGGTCACCGACTGGTGTGTCATCGTTAATAGCGCTTGATGAGTTATTTGCGTTGGCTGCTGGTACGTCAAATCGAATTGCTCTTGCCCCGTGAGCTGACGTCAATATTAGTTTGCATTCACTAAGGTCGAGGGTATCGAAATACGACTGGGCGTCGGCGTATATATCGAAAGCAAAGTAGTCCAAGATGATGTCCGTTGAGTCGGTCAGCGTGATCCACGAATCGAGTTTCAGGCAAATACCTCCGGAAGAATTATTCACTAGCCGAATCAACAGTTCGTACTCGCTGTCCCCTCGCAATCCAAGACCGACGTTGATTTTCTTGGTGAACGAGTGGTTTAATCCGTATGTAGTAGACAGAAGTAGGTGTTTTTCTGTCTGTTTCAACGACTGAGAGTGTGTTTTGAAAATTTTACGTGGCTTGCTCGCCGGTAAACCAGTCTTGGGTGTAGCCATTGTGCGATGTTGTTTCTTTCACTGATGACGAAGAACTGATCTGGTTTTGCGGTTAGCGTGCTTTAATATACGAATAAATTGTAATAAAAGGATTTTTACGGTTACCCCTACCATTGTATGATAGGGGCTGAAAAGACAGCTGATCAGTCGTGACCAGGTTGGGGGACGATTGGTCTTCGCCCCCTCGTCCAGCAGGTAGCAGGGGTGACGCAATCTGTAACGGTCACCAGCGCGGCGTTAATTACCTACCGTTGGCCCCTAATTTCCGAGACGACCCCCTAGACCGACGCTAAAAGGTCGAGTCAAAATGGTCAAAATATACAGTATGCGGATTACGACAAGTAAGGCGGTTCGCGAAAAGGCGCTTCACAGCTGGCCTGCTCGAATGCATTAGGATTCTCGCGTGAGAATCGTCAAAAATCTTACGGCACCCCCGCGTGAGAATAACGTCGTTCTTATCGTGAGAGGTGCATCCGGAGCAGGGTGAGGGGGTGCTCCGTGGTATATCTAGGCGAGTATTCTGCAATTTTCCTCATTCTTTCAAAGTCATTGATCAAGCCTATACGCTTTCTCATTTTTGCTGTATCTTTCTCTCTCGAGAGAGAGACCCGCCCTACTTGTTCGATTTTTACATTTTTTCAAATCCCAACGCAATGTCCGGTATTTTAATTGTGCACCGTGCCGCAGTGTTGATGGCTGTGTTTTACGCTAAAAAGAAGGTTCCGTCAATTGGCTCGGAATGTGATATGCGATGGAGACGATCGCTTGCTCGTATGTCAGCCGGTGATTTGCTGCGTCAGCTGCGACGTTTCATCGGAGCATGTAGCGAGAGGTCCATCGGTTCGATGCACGCGGCCGGCGTTTTTAAAAAATCGAGTGAGTGTCTCCGAATTGCCGCCGAGACAGTGTTGAGACGGAGGACCGAACATTTTGCCGTGGTGGTGCCGTTGATCGCGGAATATGACGAACACCGAGGTAAGTCAAGATTTCATTTCATACGACCCCAATGTAGTGATACGGTGCAAAGTGAATTAATTCTGAGGCAATTTAATTTTCTACGTCCGTCAGAAATGTTAAACATGCTGGAGGATTCCGAGGAGACGGAGGGGATGTTGTGCGAGATCCTGGACCGGTTCGAGGATGCGGAAATGCCAGGGGAACAACCGTCGCTAGTCGATCGCCGAGACTCTGAGGTATCTGCACAGCCCATTGCCGTCGAACCCGCCACAACAAGAAGGGACGTGCTCTCTCGGGCCGGACCCTCGAGCAATTTTCGGATCCCTTCAGCCGAGATGAAGGAACCGGTTGCGTCGACATCCCGCGATTGACCCGACGGTGAGTTATAACAAAAACAAGAAACCCATTTATCTGACCGATATATGCCCGCCGCCGAGTAGACGCGTCGCTTTTTCGATGTAGATAATTACACCGTGCCTTTTCATATGCGAACAGCATCAGTTACCGCCAGTCTGTACGACCCACTGTCCCAGGCTTCGACCGTAAAGTTACAAAGACCGAATCGGGCGGAGATAACCACTGACTCAGGTATTGTTCGGCGTATTACCTCGGTATACCATGCCTGCTTGCAAGCGCGTACCGTGCCACATACATATCATTGCGTACATTTTCTTTTCCTATCTACAAGCAGAACAACCCGCAGCTCTTCAAGTAGCCATGGAAGAAGTGGCTGAAGATAAGGATGAACCCGAGGAAGAGGAGGAGGTGGAGGATGAGGGCGAAGATGAGGACGAGGTCGAAGACGAGGATGAGGACGAGGACGAGGATGAGGATGAGGATGAGGATGAGCTTCAGGATGCGGAGAACGCCAGTATTTCCACGGCAGACCCTGAGGCTCTTTCTCAATTATTCAGCCCAGGCTCGTCCTTCGATAGTGGAATATTTTCATCGTGCAATACCTCGGCCGCGGCGGAGTAATACTTTTCATAAACGGGGCGGGCGTGTGTTTGACAGTTTATTCCGTAATCATAAATAACCTAGAATTAATTGCTATTCCTAACGTTATGTCTGATGTTTCACATTGTTCGCTGTACAAGTATCTGTATTCTCATTATTGACCTATAGGCCCGGTTGACCGGTGCTAAATAAATGGATAATTAAATTGAAAAATCTCATTTTCTGTGGACTACCGCACACCAGGACTACCGATGAACGTCAAGGAGGGTTGTACCTCCGATTTACAGACCGGGGGCCGTCAATGGCTCACGCGCGTAAACGAAGGAGCCAGTACCTCTGGGTTACCGAGCGCTGGGGCGATGGCCATCGATTCTGACGATTCAGATTATGACGATGACAGCGTCGACTACGACTCGACGCCTGACGAACACGGAAAAAACACTGACCAGCTCGACGGACCGACCGGTTGCGAAGTGGGCTATAAGAAACAGCGTGAAAGCATGGTGAGAGACGAGGTTGAACCAGAGCCGCTAGATCCTGGAAATCGTTTTAGTATTCTCGGTGAAACTTTGAGACATATCAGGTGGTTTGATATTAACGGGCGTGGACTGAACGTTAAAATAAATATTCCTGATGCCAGCGCGAATCCTTTAGAGTGGTTGGAGGGAGCGTTCAAAGACTTGCACACATACGTCACTGCAACCTGTCATAGGGATGATTACATAGGTTTTATTTTTCACGCGGAAAGTTTCAATGAGGGGTCCGCATGGTTGTCTTTTCGGCCAGTCCGCGATTCTCACTACGATGATCTGTGGAAGCTGGTTTCCAGCGTTACACAGAGTGCAGCCGAGTTTGAAATCGACAAGGTCTTCACTGTCACGGTTCATATAGTCAAGGTACCATACGGTCGTGGCAGGGCCTTACCGATGACACACGCCGGTGTAATGGAAAAGTCGATTGTTCGAATCGTGAATACCGATGGGCTTTGTTTACCGCGAGCGTTGGTGTTGGCGGAAGCGCACGCCGAGAGGGGTTCGAGCCGTAGCGGGACACTGCACGAGCGGTACGATGCGATACGTCGCCATGGATCGTCTCTGCAGCGGGTGGAAGCACGGCAACTCGTAGAGCGAGCTGGAGTAGAAATCCCCGAAACGGGTTGTGGGATGTTAGAAATCAGCAGATTCCAAGATTTCTTGGCTCCCAAGGGATTGGCGATCGTGATTTACGAACTGGGAAAATTAGGTACCGGGGACGCGGTTTTTTACAACGGCACGACCAGTGTTACAGACAGGCACCTGAGTGTTACCAGTCGGATGATTATTTTGTATAACCCTGCCGAGCGGCATTTCGACACCATAACAAGCTTGACAGGGGCTTCGGCGGGTAGGTTTTTCTGTGAGGGCTGCACCAAAAAATTCAATAAAGGCAACGATAATCGCTGCTCGCATCGATGTCCGCAGTGTCTGGGTATGCCGCAGTGTGACAGCCGGGTAGCTAGATAGGAATACCCCGACTGTAGGCGTGAGTTTCGGGGTAACGCGTGTCTCGATGGGCATCGTAAGAAGGGTTCGTTCAGCGCGCGTCAGACTGTTTGCCTCACGCTCCGCTCATGCGTGAATTGCTCCCGACTCGTCAACCTGAATACCGGTCCACACTCGTGCGAGACCCGCTTCTGTCGAACGTGTAATCGTAACCGGCCGCACAACCATTTTCGTTTTATAACACCCTTGAAAACGGAGGTTCGTTCGAGCGATTGCATTTTCATATTTTACTATTTTGAGACGCAGCAGAGTCAGACGATCCGCGGAGACCCCACGACGAACGTTCACGTGCCCAACCTTTGCGTGGCGCAGCAGGTGTGTACTCGTTGCATCGGCCAAACCGATATCAGACAAGGCTGTAACTTCTGCAGACTTGTGCGTGAGTTCGTTTTCAGGAAAGACCCTGTGAGAGAGCTGGTCGAGTTTGCAACACGACCGCTGCAGGGTTTCAGTCGCGTTATTTGTGTTGCAACCCGAGTATCAAGGTGTTGCAATACAGATGTTTGATCCACACTTTGGCAATACTATGGAATGTGCAATTACAAAGCCTTGACGCAACTAACAACAACTGCAGACGCAGCACGACCTCCTTAACGTAATAAATAAGCGATCATCGTAATACTCATTGTCAGAACATCGAGACCAAGTTATTAGGGCAGGTTATGCCAAATCTCTGCTAGATATAGTAAACCACTTTTGTAAAACTCTTTATATATTAAATAAACTTGAATTACTTTGTACGACTGAGTTCCAACTCTTAATTCGACAACGAACCTTCAAATAAATTGTAGTTGTATGAAAGATCTCAAGATCCCGATTACAACAACTGGTGGCAGCGGCGAAGATCGTCGAATCGTACAAATAAATCAAGTGTCAAGTATCGAGCAAGTGAATTAAAAGAATAGTGATAGTGGCACCGGATGCTGGCATCGTTGACGGAATCGTGACGTCACATGTCAAAGAAAGGAATAGAACGTTCAGCATCCGTAGACTCTCCGTCTAAACCTAAGTTACAAGGGGAAGTAAGCTTTGGGGATAATTCACCGTTGTTTGGCGTACTACCTCCCAGCCAGAGGCACGGCTTGCATTTATCACTGGCTGCAGCAGCACAAGAAGCTTCGGGCAAAGAGGAAATGCCATTGAACTGGGACTTGGTGGGAAAACGCATTGCAGAAGGTAAAACCGCAAGGATTCAAGAACTACGAAGAGATCATCTTCTCCAAACCTGTGAGCATCTTCGTATAAACGTGAGCGAAGAATATACAGTCGACGAACTTCGTACGGCATTGCGCGAATTTGTTAAAAGTAAAACTCGGGAGCAAGTACCACCACAACAGATTCAGAACACAGCAGCGAATCAACCTCTAATCAATATGGCCGAAGACAACCTCACCGTGAGACAAGTGCTGAAGGACATCGAGATCTTCGAAAGCAGTGACCGAGTAAAGGTTTGTGATTTTATTCGCTCTTGCAAGTATGCACGTGAGATAATACAACCTGCAGATACGAAAAATCTATTAAAATTACTAAAGGACATAGAGATCCTCGAAAACGATGACCGAGCGAAAGTTTGTGATTTTATACGCTCTTGTAAATATGCACGTGAGATAATACGACCTGTGGATACGCAAAACTTACTGAAAGCTGTTTTGAGCACGCGAATCAAAGGTGCTCCGGCACGAGCCTTGGAATACAAGTCGATAACCAGCTGGAAAGAATTAGAAGAAGAGTTAGAATCAATGTGTGTCGACATCCGAACATTAGCTTCATTACAAGTTGAATTTAACAGCTGTAGACAACGACCAAACGAGGACGCCAAGTCATATGGATTACGAGTTGAACAACTCACCGCGCAGGTAGTTGAATTGACAATGAAAGAAGCGGCAGTCGAAGATTCAAAGTCAACGTTGGAACGCCAAATCCGTAAGCAATCTGTTAATATTTTTGTACGAGGGTGAAATAACAGGCTCAAGATATAAGTCAATGGCCGACGGTGTGAGAAGCTGAGAGAAGCAATATCCACTAAGATAGAAGAAGAGCGCGACCTAGGTCCTATTCGTGGTCCAGACCGAGGACAGCAACGATCAAACAACAGAGAAAGTAGCATTGGGTCTTGCTACAACTGTGGGTAACCGGGTCACTTAGCACGTGATTGCCGTTCAAAAAATGCCAACACACAGTATCGACAGCGATTGTCGACACCAAGTAGACACGTAAGAAGAGTTGAAGTAATTTGTCACTTTTGTAAAAAACCAGGGCATGTTATGAGAGACTGCAGAACTAGATTAGCTGAAGAAAATAGGCAAGGCTACGAGAAAAATCGGGGACCTCCTCGAAGAGAGGAGCGGGTCCAGCCAGGTCCTTCTAGAGACGTCAGCAGGCGAGACGAAGAGACTTCGTGAAACGAGGAACAGGCGCGGCGGACAGGCAACCGTATCGCGTCGTACCAGTAAATGGCCTAATGAAAGGATCGAGACAGAAGAATCACGCAACGATCGAGGCAGATGAATTCAAGACGAGACACGAAACTATGCTATTAGATTCAGGAGCTGAGGTAAGCCTAGTAAAAGTCGGAAAAATTGACGGCGAAGTGATGGCTGGAGACGGTGTGATCACGCTCAGAGGAATAGGCGGAACACCGGTTGCGACCTTGTGTGAAGTCAGGCTAAATATACGGGTTGGTGATAGGCACATATCGCACCATTTTTACGCAGTTAAAGACGATTTTCCACTAGAAGCAGACGGTCTCTTAGGAGGCGACTTCCTCGAGAAGCATGACGTCGGGCTTAGATCTGGGAAATACGCAAGATTGTACGGAACGACATAGAATTTAGGAGCCACAGGAGCTCACATATCGCTCGAACGGAGAAGCGAGAAGATAATCCGTGCACAGACACGCGACGACGCGGAAGGCATCGTCGAAAGAATCGAGTTACAGCCTGGAGTATACCTAGGGAGTTGCATCACCAATGCAGTCGACGGTGAGTGCAAAGTCAGCATTTTGAATACGAACGATTATGATGTAGAACTGGAACAGCCGTGTGTACAAATCGTAGCACTAGGCCAAGAGCACACAGATATGACGCAAGTGTATGCATGTCGGACGATGACATCGAGTAACGCGAGCCGAATGCAACAGCTGAGAGACAACCTACGTACGAGTCATCTGAATCGAGAAGAAAAAGAGAGCTTGTTAGATATTTGTGAAAGATTTCATGATGTATTTCACTTGGAAGGAGACTATCTGGGCTACACGAACGCAGCTAGTCACAGAATTACAACGAGTCCAGATAATATCGCACCAATAAATGTAAGACCTTATAGACTTCCAGAGAAACACAAGCAGAAGATAAACGAGCAGGTAGATAAAATGCTTACCGACGGGATAGTCAGACAAAGCAAAAGTCAATAGAACGCACCACTGCTAGTGGTACCAAAGAAGGCAGACGCATCAGGAAAAACGAAGATGAGAGTCGTAGTTGACTTCCGTAAGGTGAACGAGGTTACTGTAGGAGACTCCTTTCCACTGCCTAATATCACGGGAATATTGGACCAGTTGGGTAAGGCAAAATATTTCTCTACATTAGATCTAGCATCAGGATTTCACCAAATTTCAAAGGAAGAAGAGGATAAGTGCAAGACGGCATTTTCCACATCACACGGTCACTACGAATACAATCGCATGCCTTTTGGACTGAAGAACGCACCCGCTACGTTTCAACGATTGATGAGTGCTGTACTTTCAGGAATACAAGGCCTTAGATGTTATGTCTATCTCGACGATATTGTCATACATGCTCCTAGTTTGCAGGAACATAACAAACGACTGGAAGAGGTAGTGGAACGCTTACGAAAAAATTCATTGAAACTACAACCCGACAAGTGTGAATTTCTGAGGAAAGAAGTCAACTTTTTGGGACACGTCATCACTAGAGACGGAATAAAGGCAGATCCAGAGAAGATCCGAGCGGTAGAAGAATTTCCAATTCCGAAGAGTGTAAAAGATGTTCGAGGATTTCTGGGTTTGGCCGGATACTACAGACGATTCATACAGAATTTCTCGAGTTTAGCAAAACCGCTAACACATTTGCTGAAGAAAGAGGTAAAATTTGGATGGACTTCGAGGGAACAAGAAGCTTTTGAAAATTTGAAGAAGACATTGACGACATCACCAATTCTACAGTATCCAGATTTCGAGCAACCGTTCATCGTGACGACAGACGCATCCGACAAACCCATCGGAGCAGTCCTGTCGCAAGGCATAATAGGAAGTGACTTGCCAGTAGCATACACAAGTAGAACTCTAAATTCAGCAGAAGGAAATTACAGCACCACAGAAAAAGAATTATTGGCAATAGTTTGGGCAGTTAATCATTTCAGACCGTATGTATATGGTACCAGATTTAAGATTGTTACATATCACAAACCACTCACATGGTTATTCGGAGTCAAAGATCCAGGATCACGACTCATGAGATGGCGACTGAAGCTGGAAGAATACGACTACGAGATTGAGTACAAGGCAGGCAAGGCTCACACCAACGCAGATGCCTTGAGTCGCATGTACGCAGTGACCAGAAGTCAGCAGAAAGAAGAGGATGAATCGAACAACCGAGAACAAGAATATTCGGAGGAAGATCGGAACAGGATCATCCATGAGTATCACGACACGCCATTAGGAGCTCATCAAGGAGTCAACCGAACGATCGAACGAATTCGATTGAAGCATGATTGGCCAGGATTACGGAAGGACGTCGAAGAACACATCTCGAGATGCGAGAATTGCCAGAAGAACAAACTTAGCAAGAAGACGAAGGCACCAATGGTCATTACCGACACTCCAAATCAACCGTTCGAAAAATGTGCATTAGACATCGTAGGACCACTGACAGAACGGAACAAGGAAACAAGTATATCCTAACGTTTCAAGATTGTCTAACCAAATTCAGTAGGGCAATACCCATTCCGAACCAAGAAGCTAACACTGTAGCCAAGGAATTTCCGACCAGGATCGTATGCGAACACGGAATACCTCAAAGAATACTCACCGATCAAGGTACGAACTTTTTGAGTAACGTTTCTAAAAATACCTGTAAATTGTTCAAGATCGACAAGATTCAAACGACGGCCTATCATCCTGAATCTAATGGAGCCTTAGAACGTTCACACAGGACGTTAGCTGAATATCTGAGACACTACATAGATGAAGAACAGAGCAACTGGGACAAATGGTTACCATATGTTATGTTTGCATATAACACGACACCTCACACTGCAACGAGATTTACGCCATTTGAGCTGGTGTATGGGCACCTAGCTGAACTAACAACATCGCTGAAGAAGGATCCAGAAACAACGTACACCTATGACGACTACGCACGAGAACTACGAGAGAGATTGCGAGCCAGCAATCTCATAGCCAAAGAAAATCTGCAACAAGCCAAGGAGAAGTCAAAAATCGAGTACAGTCAGCCAAAGAGATCCTGACGCACCGTCGGTAAGGTGATCGAGCAACCGTACGTATACGTTAAATACACGTTTGTTTTTAATTGTTTTCGAGTCTTGAAAAGAATTAAAAACAAAAGTGTATTCAACATGTACGTACGGTTGCTCGATCACCTTACCGACGGTGCGTCAGGATCTCTTTGGCTGACTGTACGACCGACGAACCAAACAAAAAGGGTTCATGGTCGGTGACAAAGTACCACTGTACGACGAGACCGTACGCAGAGGACGATCGAAGAAGCTATTATCTCAATGGATTGGTCCTTATACTATTCTAGAGGTAAATTCAGAAGTAAATTGTACCATAAAAGTTAAGAAGAAAACTCTTAGAGTACATGTAAATCGTTTAAAGCATTTTATAGAATAAGAGCTAATCATTTTATAGAATAAGAGCTAATCATTTTGTAGCATTCTCATCAAGTACTATTTCAGAAAAATTAATTATACTAACCCAGAATAAGGAACGATTATATAAAACATTGTGAACGGGATACATTATATAAACTACTAACCGAGATGTATCATAATAAGCAAGCGTACGCACGACGACGCAAGCTAGCAGATTTAATTGATTTCAGGAGAGAAATCCTATGGGCTTTTCTTCCAAGGGGGGAGGGATGTTGCAACCCGAGTATCAAGGTGTTGCAATACAGATGTTTGATCCACACTTTGGCAATACTATGGAATGTGCAATTCCAAAGCCTTAACGCAACTAACAACAAGTGCAGACGCAGCTCGTGTTACACGCATAGCTTCCTACATTCCTCAGGGCGCCTACCGGTAGGCAACCTAGCAATACACGCCCCACCGCACCGCACGGCGCCCGCCTCTAAGTGCCGCTCAGCGCACCGAGGCCAGGCAGCTACCGCGCTCCGCGCTCCCCCGCCTCTATCAGTACTCTCCGTGACTACGCGCTCCGCCACAACGCGGCGCAGGCCGGGAATAAGAGTCGCGAGTAAAGTGACTTCTCAAGTAGGTTATAGACCCCGGTGCTCGGACGTCTAAAAGCACAACGCATCGCATCGATCAACGCAGCACATCGCAGCACCGATCGCATCGAGCAATACTCCGGCCACCTAAGCCACCCGATCACACCTCACCAGTGTGAAGATCTTTTGATAATAAAAAAATCCGCTGCCACTACAAGGCTTCGACTATTTTTTTGGCAACCTACTAAAAGGGCCTATGTCCACGCAAACCCCGGATACTCCTGACTCCCCCTCCGAACCTATACAGCCGCAGAAGCAGGAGACAGCGAGCTTACTTGCATTGGTGGAGAGGCAGCTGCAACTACTACGGGAGCAGGAGGAAGTCTCGTGGAGACTGCAGTTACGGACCTTGGACCCGGTGGATCGACCTCGCCAGCACCCTCGACGAGATCTTAGAGTCCATCTGGAGGGAGTACCGACCACCCCGGGGATCGTTATCGATCATTCCAACACCCCGTTCCCTCCACCCAAAGGCTCTAAGATCCCACGTCCACTCCGAGGTGCCTCCACCGCCGACTCCACCGTTCCTAACGGAACCCGGCAACGAACGCGACCATACGCGCTGCAGCCTCCGGTCCGGCCTCTGGAAATCTTAGGGACGCCGCCTAAAGACCCCAGGACACCGCCGCCACCTCGCCCTACCTCCCGACCTCGACCTAAGTCCCGCATCCCTCTCCCCGTTCCCCGCAAGACCCTGTTCACCTCCCCTACCCGCAAACCCCGTCGCGCTTAAATGTCTTGTTAAGTCTTTCCTATCCCGCTGAATCCCACACCTCCTATCCTTTTCCAATTCCTACTCCTCCAACCCCCCCCCCCCCCCCCCCCCCCCCCCCCAAAGAAAGAAAACACATTACCGGCACCCGCCGCCAGTCTTTGATAGGGGAGCCCCTCCAACTAAGGCCCCTCCCCACAACATCACACGACCTCCTTAACGTAATAAATAAGCGATCATCGTAATACTCATTGTCAGAACATCGAGACCAAGTTATTAGGGCAGGTCATGCCAAATCTCTGCTAGGTATAGTAAACCACTTTTCTAAAACTTTTTATATATTAAATAAACTTGAATTACTTTGTACGACTGAGTTCCAACTCTTAATTCGACAACGAATCTTTGAATAAATTGTAGTTGTATGAAAGATCTCAGGATCCCGATTACAACATTTGCATCGCCCACAATTCGAGAGGATTCGATTGTCAGTTCATTCTGCGTTGGATAGTCGAGCGGGATGTCGAGCCTCCGACGGTAATATTGAACGGTAGTAAAATTATTATGCTCGAGACGGGTCGTACGCGCTTCTTAGATTCTCTATCGTACATGCCGATGCCCCTATCCGCTCTCCCAAAAGCCTTTGGACTGCCGGATAGTGCTGTGAAAGGAGTATTTCCGCATTTTTTCAATACCCCTGAAAATATCGGTTACGTGGGACCGCTCCCCGCTGCGCGATTCTACGCTCCGGACAGTATGAGTAGTTCCGTGCAAGCGGCATTCTACGACTGGTACAACGACGCTGTGGCGAAAAATTACACGTTCAATTTTGACCTGGAACTAGTGGCGTACTGTAAATCGGACGTAGATATTCTCCGGCGCGCTTGCATTGCGTTCCGGGCGATATTTCTAGAGTGCGGCGGTGTATGCCCTTTCACAGAAAGTACCACTATAGCATCGGCTTGCTCGGCTGTGTTCCGCAAAAAATTCTTACAACTGGACCACATAGGGATCTTACCCCCGGGGGGTTACAGGTTAGCCGACCGGCAGTCCCAAAAGGCTGTAAAGTGGCTCGTTTGGATGGAGTGGGAGCTAGGACGGACCGTATTGCACGCCGGACGCTCTCGAGAATATCGTATACCTGAAACAGGGCGCTAGGTGTACGGTTATTACGTCGACCGTGACGGGACGAGGCACGTGTTGGAATTTCACGGCTGTTTCTTTCACGGGTGTCACCGCTTTTCCCGTATCAACCGTGATCGGCGCCTGGTAAACGGCATCACACTAGACGCGCGCGCCGAAGAAACACTCGCCAAGATCTCGCGGATGAAGCAGTTGGGGTACAGCGTGACGGAAATTTGGGAATGCGCGTTTGACCGGGAGTTTGCCGAAAATGAGGAAATGCGGCAATATTCAGCGCAGCACCCTCTGACCGCGAGCACGGCCGGGAGCGAAGCTTTAAATCCGCGAGATGCGTTCTACGGTGGACGTACCGGTAATACCTCGCGTTACCGTCAAATCGCCGCTGACGCGGTGGAGCAGATCCGTTACGTGGACGTCTGTTCCCTGTACCCGTGGGTTTGCAAGAACGGGCGATTCCCGGTTGGTCATCCGACCGTTTACGTAGGTGACGAGTGCAAGTTGCTGACGGGGCCGATGGGCAAGACATCTCGCGTGTCGAGGGTTTGATCAAGTGTCGCATCTTACCACCGCGAAATCTGTATCACCCTGTGTTACCTCTGCGTATGCACGACAAGCTTATGTTTGCGTTGTGCTATTCCTGTTGCCTGAATTTCGAGCAAAACGAGTGCCCTCACGAGGATAGCAAGGACAGGCAGTTGCTTGACAGTGCAGTGCAGTGTTGCAGACAGCGTCGGTCCCTCGCCACTCGCCAACGTGGTAATAGCCGCCTACACCACGGCTCAGGCACGCTTGAAGCTTTACTCGTACCTAGAGAGGCCCGAGCGCCGCGTTCTCTATTACGACACCGATTCGGTCATTTACACACGTGACATTACCCGCCCAAAAGATTACGAGCCACCAACTGGTAACTTTTTGGGAGACTTGACGGACGAACTGACTACTTACGGCGACGGAAGTTACATCCGAACCTTTGTCTCGGGTGGTCCGAAATTTTACGCGTTTATCGTACGTCGCGCGTACGGTGAAGATGTTGTAATATTTAACCCCCGTTATTATGGGATACAGGGAGTTATTGGGTTGTTCCCAGAGGTGATTATTAAAGATCACTCTAGTGCAAGATAGCAACGAAAGTAGTAGTTTATTTAATATTTATCAAAGTTACAAAAGTGTGCTTGGAGCACTTGCTCCGGTTCGAGTCTGAGTTTTCGAAGAGATACTCTTCGCTCCTTCTAATATCCGCTCAGAACTGAGGCGCAGCTCAGACTCTAGCCTAATTTATTACCTCAATATGCTTATGCGATTATTGGCGTCACCTGCATGCGTTGCGCTTTGCCGCATTCCAGGTCACGCCTTGCTTAATTATTAAAGGTAGTCAGTTTACGAAATGGATTGGAATGTTGAGTAACAATTCTCAACATCCCTCCCCCCTTAGGAGAATAGGCCTCCGGACTATTTTTCCCTTATTTACTAAGTACAAATTTCCTTAGTCTTAACCTTATATGCTAATCTTATTTTAGTCCAATCCCGGTTTTTATTATTTCGATAAAAGATACAATAATTTGATCTGTAATTACCTATATATAATGTTTTCTCCCAATTTATTATATTGTTACATTGGGCAAAATCACCCATATTCTATTCAATTCATAAAACACCATCTAGTAGCCTATATGATAAATGACATCCTTTAAAATATAAGAACCTCGGTTGCTGCGTCAACAGCGATTATTGTAAAACAAGTCAGTCTGTCTTTAGCTAGCTACTGAAGCAGACCTGTATTTTCTGAATACATAATCTCATTGCAAAACATATATAATTCCACAAAGACTCACTTTATTTCTCTTGGAGAACCTACGTAATAACTTATTAACTCAACGATTACAAAAATCGTTACATTGGTTTCAGAATCGGGAATTTCCGAGACCGATAAAGTGAATATTTTGTGAATCAAGAATAATTATTGAAAAAACGAAATGTCTCGTCGCCCGGCTACTGCGCCTATTGACGAATCTCAATCAGCTGGTAACCAGCTTTTGGCCCCACTACCTCAACCCCAGGTCGAGATGATGGAACGCCTTTTTCAAGCCTTGGCCTCACAACAGCAAGCCAACCTAGCTGCATTAGCAGCACAACAACCAGCTTATTTGACGGCACAACGTGAGCAAAGAGAGGCCTATTTGACAGCTCAACAGGCCACCCTCTCCCTCCTTCTTAGACGCTTGGAGCCTCAAGAAGTCATTTCCCATACTTCAACTCCTATGAGATCCCCTGTCATTGAAAGAGTTGAGCAAGTAATTGAACCACAAACTTTGAGGTCTGTACAAAATTATGGGGAAGAAGAACCTTTCCCAACTGTCCGTAGACCTCGTACGGGTGGAGCGGCTACTTTGACGCCGCACACCCGTACCATTACTCGAGACGACCGGATCGAAAATACGATTCGGGACGCACAGAGGGTAGAAAATATTAATTTAATGAGTGGCGATCAAAACTTAGAAAATAACACTATTAATAATATTCCACTCAATATATTTCGCGCCGGGAGCAGTCGCGAAAAACAATTGAACGCGACTCAAAGAGTAGTAAACTCTTGTCAAGAGGTTCACACTGAGAATGTACAAGAAATAGCGAGTAACCTAAAAGTTAATTTCTTTGACGGCTCTACACCGTGGGCGGAATACGAACGCCAATTTCAAATAATTGCTGAAGTTAATTTATGGTCTCCCACCACCAAAGCCGGACAACTCGCCGGTAATCTCAGAGGTCCTGCTTCATCAGTTCTGATGGTTCTGGCCGATTCAGACATTAAAGACTATGACAAGCTCAGTGCGGCCTTAAGACTTCGCTTCGGAGACCAACATTTGTCAAAACTTTCTTTAACTTCATTTTGGAATAGAGAGCAGGCCAAAGACGAGGGTCTTGCCTCCCTCGGTTTCGACATTGCAAGACTCGCAAGAGTCGCTCTGCCCCTTTGCGACGAATTAACAAGAGATGAATTAACTTGCAATAGATTCATTAACGCGATTTCCGATGCAGAGTTGAAACTCGCTCTCGGTTTGGCAGGACCTTCTTCTTTGCATGAGGCCATCATTAAAAGTCTGGAAATCGAAGCTTTGACTAAGCATCATTTAGGGGTAGGAAAAATTTGTCAAATCGAAACAGACAAAACAACCGCTACTTCTACTAAAATCGATGAAACTAAGACAACTGGTTCCTGCCGGTCTTCTTCCAATAATAATAATAGGAATAATAACAATAATTATAACCGAAATAATAATCATAATAGGGGACAAAATTACGGAGACAGACCTCCGTTAAAATGCAAATTTTGTAAAAAGATTGGACATGACGCGAATCGTTGTTACTCTTTAGAGAAATTAATTCAATCGAATAAGACAAATACTCAAAATAGTCAAACGTCTTGGCGAAAAGGCGATGACAAAAATAACGAGTCGAATCGAAATTCCTGGAGGAATAGAGATTTCTCCCCAGGTTCACAAACTGTAACTTCTAAAAACTAGGTCTTGGTAGTAGCCCTAGTTAGTAATCGATCGTTTATTGTCCCATTTATCATTCATTTTTAATCGGTTTAACTTTTCTTTCATTTCATTAGCATTACAGCTGTTTAGGAGTTCCGAACTGCGAACACGATATTTCTGTTTCGATATAGGTCGTTTGAAAGACCCTCTTTTATTTCAATATCGAATCTCGCTGAAAGTATTAGACAAAACAACGCTAGGTGTCACTGTAATAAAATTAAATAATAATGACTCTAGATAAAACGGGATCCGGGCGTAAAACTTTAAATATAGGTTATGTTCTAGTTAACAAATAATAACCCAAGTTTTTCAGCTCCCGCTATTCTGATAGTAGGATTTTCTATTAAAACGATACAAATAATATTCTGAGACGAAACGAAGGAAGCCTAACCCATCCCATCCTGACCTATTAATCCGGTTTCCCAACTTCCTCCCAGATAAGACTGCTCCAATTTATATTTATTACATTTATTCAATAGAATAATTCAATTTATTAATTCACTAATTTTGAAAACTGTTCATTTTATATCCAAAAGGATTAAATTTATTACTAGAATTCAAAAAAAGATTTTAAAAGAGATTCAGAATTTGAAAGAGTTTTGGAAAAACTCTAATTTATGACTTATTATTTCAAGAGAATAATATTTGTCCTCCTGTCTAGGTCGTTTTTGATTTATTTCGAAGAGGCTTGGAGTTGGACCCTCACTGGAGTTTAGATTCGGACTTCTTGGAAATCCTTGAGTTCTTCTATCCTGGTCCTTTACCCCTCCAACCACTTCCAATACGCAGGACTCTCTACGCAGTAACTAAGGAATTCTTCTTCTTGTTCCGGATCATCCTTCTTAGTTCCTGGTTCCTGGTTCCTGATCCTCCATTTAAGATCCGAAGACTCACTATCTCCTCAAGGTTTTCTGTGGTTTACCTTGAGGCAGAGGGCGAATGCCGGATAGTATTTGGGGTAACTTTCAACTTCTTGAGCCACAGCTCCAATTCCCCCAAATAGAATACTTTGATTTACAACTTGTTGATCTATGTGATGATTTTACACACTTACGAATTTAATTATACTCACCTCGAGAGTCGGGACGACTCTTTTACTAAGGGGGGGGGGGGGGGGGGGGGGGGGTAGTGTTACATTGGGCAAAATCACCCATATTCTATTCAATTCATAAAACACCATCTAGTAGCCTATATGATAAATGACATCCTTTAAAATATAAGAACCTCGGTTGCTGCGTCAACAACGATTATTGTAAAACAAGTCAGTCTGTCTTTAGCTAGCTACTGAAGCAGACCTGTATTTTCTGAATACATAATCTCATTGCAAAACATATATAATTCCACAAAGACTCACTTTATTTCTCTTGGAGAACCTACGTAATAACTTATTAACTCAACGATTACTAAAAATCGTTACAATATGTTTTTACTAGCGAAACCCAATCAATACTCAATGTTGTTTACGTCGTACCCGTGATAGACGAGTTACGTTTGAAATTAATGACAGTTTCCTTGGCTATCGGGGTCCGTTTCCGCGGCTGCGGAGGCTCCAGTGCCACTGTTTGTCGTGATGTTTCTTTACATCTAAATCTTCCTGAAGTTGCACATTTATATATAATGTAACCTATCATGCCTACTAGTACTAACCCACTTATTGGATATAACGGTGCCACATACGGCAGGTGCCGCCTATGACTACTCTTCTTATTATCTAATTCCTTATGTAAATTCTCAAGGCTAGATCCTAATGAGTTGAGTTCATTCGCGTCTCGCAGGACGCTCTTTAGCACTACACTGACACTTTTATCACTGGACTTAGGGATTGCCTCCCAGTCCGTCTCGTGAAAACTAAGGTTATACGGCGGCAGGTAACTGAATTCCTGCCTGCTTTGATACTGCCGTAATGTCTCCATACGCAAATCCTTCGCAGTTACAGCGCATTTCCCGTTGAGAGCTATGATGCCAGTGCCTATCAATGTTTCACGCGCCGCAGGCAACCCTTCGCAGGCTACTGTGATTGCCTCGGCCTCTGGAGCTATGTATAACCATGTTCCTGGTCTATTCAAAACTAAAACTATTGCCTTGTTTACCCTAACTATTCTTTTCGGGCATTGTGATAGTTCTACGTCCAGCTTCGAGAGAATAGCAATTTCACAGGGCGAACCTATTCCTATCGAGTTCGTAGGGCGCCCTGGGTCGCACAAATAGTGTTCACCTAATCGTTTACACGTCCCCAAGTCCGCCTCCTTCATTCGTAGGTAATTTCTATAATCATGGTCCACCACTGCTAATTCCTCCGTTGTTTCCAGATAACAATAGGTATCGTTTTGTGCCCTTACAGGCAGAGGATATACTTTGCTGATGCTATACTCTTCACTACCTATCAGAGGTATTTCTATTACTGTAACTACCGTGTCTTCCCTCCCGTAAGATTTAATATCCGCGACTGTCATCAACAATGATACCCCTGGTCGCGTCAATGGTATAGGGAAGCTGTGACCCGCCGGCAGGTGTGGTAGTGCCGACGAGAGGTACTCTAGTATTTTGGCTGGAGTAAGCACGATGGGGTTGATAATACCCCTTTTTATTCCTGTTAAAAATTGTACCAAATCCTTCACATCACTCAGCAACGCATCTACTATTAGGCCTATTGCTTCTATATGCTCGTCGAGCTTTTGCCTCGCTGCTGTTCTCTCTATACCGTTCGAAAGACTGATACTAAGCTGTGTAACGGAGTTTCAGAGTGCAACTCCGCACCCTACGGCGTTCCTTCGATAAATTACTAATTAATAAAAACTAAGATAGTGTTGGGCGCCAGACACGTAAGTGTCGTTTTCACAGAAATCTAATAAAATACAGCGGTACTCAACAAATTGATAAATTGCCGGAACGACGGCCTTAAAGCTAGGCTAGCTCAGATTTGCCAAGGTAGTGGTAGAGTGGGTGGATTCACCTTTTTAACTAATTAAATAAAATATAAACTACCAGATATAAATTCCTTCAGTGAAATCTGCGATTTCGTATATTGTTCTTATTTAACTGTGGTACAGATTTAGCGATAACAGAAAAGTCGACTATAAGCGAGAATGCTAAACTACGCAGAATTAGTTATCAAAATAATAGCTACGAATAATGCGAGAAAATAACAATTGGAATAATGCTTAGAAAAATACTGAATTTAACAAAAGAAAGAATATTATATTATTGAGCCTTACCGCGACGCAGCGGTACAAAAGAACGTAAACACGCCGGTTAGCTAGCTATGCCGTAGAAGCGATATAATGCAAGCTACACTACTTTCCAGACTACGTATCACCGAGCGATACGATACTCAATATCAACTTTTCTAATGCGGCACACTAGCGTTATTAATTAATTATTAGACGATATAATGGCTCAATAAATAATTTCAGAAAAGCTCAGAGATGCGACAAGCTAAATTAATGACAGATTTATACTAAAATAATCAAGATATCAGATCAAAGATACTACGTAGCGATAGTAATCTTATTATAACGTAATATAGCGAAAGTCAGAACATGACATAGCACAAGTAAATCGCATAAATCAGATATATCATATAGAACACAGAATCAGATAGAATGAACAGAATAATAGAAATCAAACGGAATAATGAAATAATAAATCAAATTAATAAAGAAACAACTTAAAACTATGACTAACTACGTTCAGCCAACCCCGGGGAGTTGGAATTACAAGCGACACACCATGCGATATTATACTAATTAATTACTAATAAATTACTAAATCAAAGATAGCGAATAAATCCAAGCGTTAGATATTCTCAAAGCGAGAATTAAAGCAAGAACAAGCTCTCAAATAATCTTAACAAATCAAAAGCAAAGATAGCAAAGGAATCAGACTAATAAGCGGAAAATTATCAAGCCAAAAGATATTCTTGATTACTACAGCCAATTTATAAAGTGCTTTCACTGAATTTCTATGAATACGATGATAGGCGACTACGTGGCCCGTAGGCGGCACGCGGTACAAGAAAATCTACGATAAATGAACAAATAGAAATTCAGATCTAGTTTTTGTGGCTTTACTAGCAGTTTACAGATCATAAAGACCTTACCTTTAGCTGAGCTGCTTTGAAGCACACACTTAACTAACTTTACAACTTTAACTAATATATTACTTATTTGAGCGAGACTAGGCGAGAAAGAGAGTCTTGTAACACGTCTAGCGTAGACGAAGCGGAACGTAGAAGTGATGAGGCTAAGCGATACCTCGGTACGTCTCGACGATCCTTCCTGATTTTGAAAATCAAGAGCCTATCAGGACCAGCTAATGAGCTGATTGGCCCTGCGAAAAACGTTCCATGGACGAGCAGCTCGTCAGCTGCTCGACCCAAGGCGTCAACTTGTTGCCTGACGTTAGGCGTTAGGTTTCAGAACTTCGTTGCGTTAGATCAGCCGTTCTGCTGAACTTCGGTGGCGAGAGGATCTTCGGGAAGCTGCGACCTTGGTTCTTACGAAGCGATACCGTAACAGCGATACCAACCGCATGGGATGCACTTTACAGCGGTTATCTCGTCATCAGATAACCCGACTGCAAACTTCTGGTAGGCCTAGGTGTTCCTTCTGGACCTCCACCTCTTTCTGACCTATCCAGAGGACGCAGGACACTATTCTTGTCCACTCTTACGTCATACCTCCTTCAGCGATAACGTTACGTCACTGGTCCTTATGCCGGACTCTGCGTGACGTCGGTAATGGCAGCTGGAGCGGGTGATGGAGCTGGCTGTCTCTATGTGATAGCCAGATGCTGGGTGGCAAGATTCATCTGCCGGCAGGAGACTGCATCACAGTCCTATTCACCGCCTAGCGATATTGGACCAAGGTCCACAGTCTTCCCTCTGGTTGATTCGGTACTGTCCTAGTACGATTACTGGATTACGTACTGCGTGGCCGTCTCTTTAACACCAGTTCTGGTGGCGGAAGTTCTAGTAGCGGAAGTTCAGGATCGTCGTCTTCTTTATCTTCTTTCTCTCTCTCTCTCGCGGTACATTAACAGAAAAACATTCCAAATTAGTCTAGCTCTATTGCTTATTCTAGGTGTGTCACTTGTATCCCGAGGGTCTAGACGGCGGTAAAAACTCTCTCTCGCGATATAGCTAATAAAATGTGTGATTTTCGGAACCTTAGTGACGGCAGCTAATCTGCAACGTCACAACTCCTCCCTCCTAAAAGGAGACCTAGACGAAGGCAAGGACTCTATGACATAGCTAGACCACAAGCGATACAAGCAACTTCATAATTGACTGAGCATAATAGAAAACATAGAGATCAGAAAAGACAGGTTACTTACGTATTTGGCAACTAGTTCTGGCGGTATTTTACGAAATCATCCATGGTGTGGCTACTGAACGAGAAGTTGTATTAAGTTGTTCTTTACTACTATCAAAATACTAACCATACTTAGATGGCGATATGCAAAGATGTTATCTGCGGCAAGTGGCTCGAAGACTAAACTTATTAGGCAGGCTAAAAAGACACTCCTTAGGAACTTGCTAAATCAAATAGATAAGATAGCGATAGAAAGCAGCAAGAAAGCAGAAAAATTAATACTAGATGGTTCTGACTTACTGACGACGAATCTGCGGATGAAAGATTATACTATATCTAAGATAGGTGGGTTTGACTTAAAACTAAGGTTAAAATTTTTGGTAAGCGAGACAAAAGCGAATGAGACAAGATAGTTAGTGGTTAATGATATTTAATGGAACGGAGATAGCGGTACATTCGCGAATTGCGGGGTTTTATGTTTTAGATTAGTTTTAATCCCAGTCTCCGCGACAGTAGGGGCACTCTGAGAGTTTGACACCGGACAATCCGCAGCGGTAGCAATAGAGGTAAGCCGGGTCTCCCAGCCAGCGACACTCTCGGTGGTGGTGTCCGTACTGGTGACAACACCAACACGCGCCATATGGGGCGTGCCATAAGTGCGGGCGCGGTAGGTCGTCTGTAGCCATTCCGGCTGGAACATGACGTCTCGGGGCCGTAGGGCGATAGTTAGCCACCGAAGTCTGGACCGCGGGTGGTGAATGGTCGGGTGTTTGCCCGATTGGAACAAGTATATTGTCGGTCATGTGGGTACTCGTCGGCGTTGATGGTGGCGTGGGGGCAGTTTGGGTGCTGGCTTCCGCACTAGTCGGAGTCAACCGGCTGCGGCCGATCATGACTGGTTCCGGTCCCAGTTGTACCGCTTCTATCGCTTCAACAATCGCGATTCCGAGGCCGGGGTGTCGGCAAAATAGTCGCGCTAGGTCGCGATAGTAGGGTTCTAGGTGGTGGAACGCCCGGTCGTCCATCCACCAGAAGTTCCTGTCGTCTTCCGGTGATCCTTTCGGTGGGGGCGGGTTAGACATAGCGGTAGGTTGGGAGCAGTGAGCGATAATCGACTAGACAACAGGTGGAAACACAGGTTGATATGCTTTCAGATCTTTAACGTGAATTTTCCCAACTACTTTCCCACTACGTATGTCGCTTACTTCATGCACTACAGGTGATAGGAGACGGGAAATTCGGAAAGGGCCATGGAATTTGGGAGCAAGCTTTGCTGCGATATGTTGGGTAGCGGAAGATAACACATGATGTCGTTTTAACACCAGATCTCCGACTGCGAAAGTTGGAGGACGGTGATGGCGATTATATTGTTTCGATTGGCGGCGGTATGCTTTATCAAGGTTATCGGTAACCCATTCTTGCAGCAGCTGCAATTTTTCCATACGTTCAGCCCAGAGTTTTGGCGGTAGCGGAGCGACAGCGAGATTTTCGTTCGTTTTATGTCTTAGCGAATTAATCGGTTGCGGTACGCGGCCGAAGTTTAGAAAAGCGGGACTAGTCTCGATCGAGGAATGATAGGCGGTATTGTAAGCGAAGCGGAAATCACTAAGATATAAATCCCATTCGCGATGATCTTTCTCTAAGAATGAGATAATCATGGTTTTTAAGACACGATTAACCCTTTCCACCGGGTTTGCCTGAGGATGGTACGGTGGCGTAGTACAGTGTACTAAATTATAGGTGGTAGCTAATTCTTTCAGTGTTTTATTATTAAATTCCGTGCCATTATCTGTCAGCAAAACTTGCGGTACACCCCAGCGAGAAATTATCAATTCCTTAAATGCATCACTAATCGCTTTACCGGTAGCTTTTCGAAGCGCGCAACACTCTACCCATTTAGTATAGAGATCCTGAAAGACGAGAATATAAGCGAAACCAGCGCGACTTGGCGGAAACGGGCCCATGATGTCAGTGGCGACAATAGTCCATGGTTGTTCGATAACACGATGACCCATAAGGCCTGCGGGAACTAATTGACTAACCTTACAGCGTTGACAAGTCTCACATCGCTTAACATACTGGGTGACATCGCGAAACATACCAGGCCAGTAATAAGACGTGGCTACGCGACGGTATGTTTTATCAACACCGAGGTGTCCGGCCTGTGGTTCGTCATGAGCTTCGCGTAAGACCTGATCGCGTCGATCAGCTGGTAAGACCAATTTCCAAGCTTCTAAGTCGGTAATTAATTTGCCAAGCATCGGATCTTCGCGATAAAAATATAGTTCGTCGTTCTCGATCTTCCAAGCGGGATATTTCTTAGGCGACGTGACTACTTCGTTTTTTCGACGTTCGTACCAAGTAATCGGAGGCGGTATAATTGCAGCAACGACTTCCGGAATGCGAGATAATGCATCAGGTACATCATTCAAGGCGCCTTTGCGATATACTATTTTAAAATCGTAACCGAGTAATTCCAAAGCCCAACGCGCTAATCGACCAGTAGGATTTTTACGATTATGCAGCCACTGCAGACTGCTATGGTCGGTGACTACTGTAAAGCGGTAACCTTCGATATACGCGCGGAATTTTTGGATTGACCAGATGACAGCGAGACATTCTAACTCGGTAACGGAATACTTTCGTTCGGCGTCTGAAAGTGATCGACTTGCATAAGCGATAACATATTCTATATCATCGCGAGTCTGAGTCAGTACTGCACCTAAGCCTACAATACTAGCATCCGTCTGTAATGTAAATGGTAAATTGAAATCTGGACAAGTCAAGGTCGGTGCACTCGTTAAATTATCTCGGAGAGTTTCAAAAGCAAGTTGTTGTTCGGCTTCCCATATCCAAGGCTGTGCCTTTTTAAGCAAGCGCGTAAGTGGTTCGGAAGTAGCAGCGAAATTCGGAATAAAACGGCGATACCAGGAAGCCATGCCTAAAAATCTACGCACGAGCTTGACGTTAGTTGGTATCGGGTAGTTAATAACCGGTGCAGTTTTATCCGGATCTACTTGCAGTCCGTTCTCATTTACAACAAAACCAAGATATTTTACTTCAGAGCGGCAGAATTTACTTTTCTCAGGATTAATCGTTAAACCGGCGGTATGAATGACTTTCAATACTTTTCTAAGCCAAGCGAGATGCTCTTCAAAAGTTTTAGTTGTAATTATAATATCATCAAGATACGCGAAAGCGTGAGGATCCATGTCAGGTCCGATCAGCTGATCAAGCAACCTTTGAAAAGTGGCTGGAGCGCCAGTTAAACCGAAAGGCATTCGCGTAAAGTGAAAAAGTCCTTTTCCCGGAACAATGAAGGCGGTAATTTCTTTACTATCCGGTGTAAGCGGTATTTGAAAATAAGCCTGACTCAGATCGATGGTAGAAATGTATCGAGCGGAACGTAACTTATCGAGGATCGCATCCATGCGCGGTAGCGGATATGCATCGCGTTTCGAGACGTTGTTTACTTGGCGGAAATCAATGCAAAAGCGATATTTGCCATTAGGCTTTTTAACCATAACTATCGGGCTCGCCCACTCACTATGTGAGAGTTCAATTATACCAGCTTCTAACATTTTATCGACTTCGGCGTCTATTGCCTCTTGAATTTTTGGTGATACGCGGTAACAACGTTGACGAATAGCGGAATGACCTCCGACGTCTATACGGTGAGACGTTAAATTGGTAGCTCCGAGACTTTCTGGCATTGGCGGTACTTCGGATTTTAAAAATTGAGCGAGTTCGAGAGTCTGTTTCTCGGATAGCGTTACGATACCGTTGCATGTAGGATGCACTAAATTCTCGGTAATGTCATCGAATTTAAAGATCTGAGCGGGATCGTCTTTGTAATACCAGGTAGCTGCGGAAAAATCGACTACCATTTCTAGTTGGCGAATGAAATCTAATCCGATAATGCAAGGAAAACCTAAATTCTGTATCGTGCGAGCGATAATCTCAAAGTGACGGCCGCGAAGTTCAATCGGTAGTCGCACTTCGCTCATAAGCTCGGTTCTTTGACCGGCTGCTAAATATACGGTGCGATTCTGGGTATTATAGAGCGGTAAGCCTAATAATTTTATCAATTCTATGCCTCTGATGCCTAAAAAGGTGCGAGAGGAACCAGAATCGAATAGTGCGTCTAAGGAATATCCCTGAATCTTAAACGTAATGAACAGCATAGCATGCTGAGCGGAAGCGTTATTTGAACTACTGTACAGGATTTCTAGTTTTTCAAAGCGACACAGATGATCTTGCAATTCAATATTCGGCAAATCATCGGGTGGGGAGGTATTTTCCGTAGTTACCCGATCCAACGGCTCCATATCTAGTTTTCCGCGCATTTACGCGGGCAAGAAGCTTTTGTGACGTTAGGATAGCCACAGCGGTAACAAAATAGAGTACGCGGCTCTTTACAATCCGGAAAACGATGACCTGCTTGATGGCAGTTATAACAAAGCTGTGGTCTCGGCTTGCGTTTTTCGCGTGATACTGGTGGCGCACTAGGTGGTGCGGTAGCTATGTTCGCGATATTTGGTATTGGAACGGAGTCCGAAATTTCCGAATCTAGCGATTGATTAATAGCGGTACGCGTGGGAGTCTTTTTCTTCGCATTTTGCGTGACCTTGGGCCTCTGAGTTGGTGTCTGTAAGGCATTTACTATTTCGTCAACCTCCTCTAGTACGTCTATTGCGGCAATAACGTGTTTTGTTTTGGAGCTAACGTTTTTCGGAGCGCGATAGGCTAAACACGGAACTAGAGATTTGTCAGGTGTCGCCGGTGTTCTATAGCGACTTGCACAGCGGAAGCTTACTTCCAGCTCTAACGCTAGTTCTTCTAGGTGAGCGATACTGCGTAATCCTGCGCGCCTGATCAGTACTTGATATCGCGGTAACATATTGTGATACGCGTAATCTAATTTTTCTTCTGTTGGCCACGGGGGGTGTAGCCTACCGAATAAAGCTTTTAAGCAGGTGAGATACTCTGAGGCGAGTTCATGTTCGCCTTGCGTTCGGTTTCGAATTTCCTCCCTTATGTCAAACCGAAGGTCGGCATTTGCAAATCTTCATCGCCAGGCGGCTTCGAATTCAGCAAACGACCGCCAATTCGGTCGTTCTTCGCGATACCAGTAAAGAGCGAAATCAGACAAAAAGAATGGAAGGCTATTGATAACATCTTTGTCTCGAATGTTTACTAGCGTCCTACCTTCCTTGATTTTTGCTAGGAAAGCTTCGCCGTCTTCTTCACGCGTGCCTGAGAATTTTAAATTAAATTTTCGCAGTGCTTCAAATGCAGCTAGAGTCGAAGGAGAGCGGGAATCGTTATTAGCGGTATTTTGACGTAGACGCGGATCCTGATTGCGCATTTCCGGTGACCAATAGTAGCTAACTTGATTTACTGTACCCTGGCGATATTCGTCGTCGTCCGAGTGACCAGAATCTTCGGCTCTGTATTGTTCGCGATATCTAGCCTCTCTGTGAGGTAGCGGTAAGTCGCGATCCGGATATCTAGGCACTTGCTGAAGTGGCGGTAGGTCGCGATCGCGGTATCTAGCTTCTGGCTGATAATGCGGTACGTTGCGATCGCGGTACCTAGGTCGATTGTCGGGTTGCTGTTCGTAGTGATACTCGTAATACTCTCGATTTTCTCGCGGCTGTTCCTCGTCATCTAGAGGGTATTCGACCTGATAAGACTCGTGTCTTGCGGAATATGCGCGAGGTCTTGGTCTATCGGCAGCTCTCAGCTGTTCGTGATAGCGGTAACCATCATGTGGTGGATCTCGCGGTAAATCATATTCCAGGGGACCGTTTCTAAGCGGTAACTGAGATCGGGGTGGTTCCCTGAATGCAGGTCGACTAGGCATTCGCGGTGTGTGACCGGCCGTGCCTCTATAACGCGGTTGCGATAGTTGAAAAGCATCTAAATCGAGTCTAGCGTATTGAGTTTGCGGTATAAAAGGTTGGCTATCGGGATTTCTACCTGGTACGCTATTTACGCGTGGTGGAGGTGCGATATTTGCGGCTGTGTTAAGCGGAGGCGTTACTTGACTCGGTGGAGTCGAATTGACTACCACGTTGGCCTCGACATGACTATTAAGATCAGGCGGTAAAATGCGTGAGGGGTCTTCCGTCGTGTCGTCGGGGTTAGAGGAAAGCGTCTTCCGACCTTCGTCACCTGGTTGGTGGGAATGTGGAGATTGGCGACTACTTTCGTCTTCCCCCGGGGGTGGCGGTATTCCCCCTCCCTCCGAAGAGTCTTTTAGCGACATGTTTACGCGTGTTGCCTTAAAGGAAGCTATTAAACGTTCGCGTAACTCTGGTACTGACCCGTTGGTTGCGAGATTGCGGCGCAATAACACTAATTTGAGGGTGCTCTCAGATATTATCTGTACCCAATCGTACTCACTAGAGCTCTGTGACATATAATTATTGTGAACTAATTATGCGATAGCGGTATCTAACGGAAATTTTCAAATTTGAATTGGTAACGGTTTATTGATTGGGGATTAGCGGAATTTAAATAATAACAGCGATACGATGTTATGAGTTCGAGGTTCGAGTTGACGAACAAAGCGGTAATCCCTAAGCAATAATGATGGTCGTGTGATAGCTTCGAAAACAGCAAAGAAATGCGATAAGTTGAGTCTAAGTGGATTATAGCACTCAATTCGAACAATGAAATAATAGATTGTTGCTATTCTTTTGTTTCCGGATTAACTAACCGACGGTTAGAAGTTGATTAATTCAAATTTGCGATAAGATAACCGAAGATTGCGATAGTTAGTTCGAATAATTAATTTTCTAACGGTTTGTCTCGTTTTATCTTATTTCTAGGTTTTGAAAGGAGGTTCGTCAGCAAGAAAGAATTAATCTAGATTATCAAAAGAAAACAGCGTTATTCCAATCGTATTATTTTTATCGGAAGATTTTCTGTACGTCTTCCACCTACAACGTGGCCAAGACAGTTGAACAATATACGAATCGGATTTTATCTGGGTTCGTCTAATTTATATTTTATAGCGGTAATTTCCTAACAAGAAAAACTCTGAACGTTATTGGCGTGGCCCCACGTTGGGCGCCATTTTGTAACGGAGTTTCAGAGTGCAACTCCGCACCCTACGGCGTTCCTTCGATAAATTACTAATTAATAAAAACTAAGATAGTGTTGGGCGCCAGACACGTAAGTGTCGTTTTCACAGAAATCTAATAAAATACAGCGGTACTCAACAAATTGATAAATTGCCGGAACGACGGCCTTAAAGCTAGGCTAGCTCAGATTTGCCAAGGTAGTGGTAGAGTGGGTGGATTCACCTTTTTAACTAATTAAATAAAATATAAACTACCAGATATAAATTCCTTCAGTGAAATCTGCGATTTCGTATATTGTTCTTATTTAACTGTGGTACAGATTTAGCGATAACAGAAAAGTCGACTATAAGCGAGAATGCTAAACTACGCAGAATTAGTTATCAAAATAATAGCTACGAATAATGCGAGAAAATAACAATTGGAATAATGCTTAGAAAAATACTGAATTTAACAAAAGAAAGAATATTATATTATTGAGCCTTACCGCGACGCAGCGGTACAAAAGAACGTAAACACGCCGGTTAGCTAGCTATGCCGTAGAAGCGATATAATGCAAGCTACACTACTTTCCAGACTACGTATCACCGAGCGATACGATACTCAATATCAACTTTTCTAATGCGGCACACTAGCGTTATTAATTAATTATTAGACGATATAATGGCTCAATAAATAATTTCAGAAAAGCTCAGAGATGCGACAAGCTAAATTAATGACAGATTTATACTAAAATAATCAAGATATCAGATCAAAGATACTACGTAGCGATAGTAATCTTATTATAACGTAATATAGCGAAAGTCAGAACATGACATAGCACAAGTAAATCGCATAAATCAGATATATCATATAGAACACAGAATCAGATAGAATGAACAGAATAATAGAAATCAAACGGAATAATGAAATAATAAATCAAATTAATAAAGAAACAACTTAAAACTATGACTAACTACGTTCAGCCAACCCCGGGGAGTTGGAATTACAAGCGACACACCATGCGATATTATACTAATTAATTACTAATAAATTACTAAATCAAAGATAGCGAATAAATCCAAGCGTTAGATATTCTCAAAGCGAGAATTAAAGCAAGAACAAGCTCTCAAATAATCTTAACAAATCAAAAGCAAAGATAGCAAAGGAATCAGACTAATAAGCGGAAAATTATCAAGCCAAAAGATATTCTTGATTACTACAGCCAATTTATAAAGTGCTTTCACTGAATTTCTATGAATACGATGATAGGCGACTACGTGGCCCGTAGGCGGCACGCGGTACAAGAAAATCTACGATAAATGAACAAATAGAAATTCAGATCTAGTTTTTGTGGCTTTACTAGCAGTTTACAGATCATAAAGACCTTACCTTTAGCTGAGCTGCTTTGAAGCACACACTTAACTAACTTTACAACTTTAACTAATATATTACTTATTTGAGCGAGACTAGGCGAGAAAGAGAGTCTTGTAACACGTCTAGCGTAGACGAAGCGGAACGTAGAAGTGATGAGGCTAAGCGATACCTCGGTACGTCTCGACGATCCTTCCTGATTTTGAAAATCAAGAGCCTATCAGGACCAGCTAATGAGCTGATTGGCCCTGCGAAAAACGTTCCATGGACGAGCAGCTCGTCAGCTGCTCGACCCAAGGCGTCAACTTGTTGCCTGACGTTAGGCGTTAGGTTTCAGAACTTCGTTGCGTTAGATCAGCCGTTCTGCTGAACTTCGGTGGCGAGAGGATCTTCGGGAAGCTGCGACCTTGGTTCTTACGAAGCGATACCGTAACAGCGATACCAACCGCATGGGATGCACTTTACAGCGGTTATCTCGTCATCAGATAACCCGACTGCAAACTTCTGGTAGGCCTAGGTGTTCCTTCTGGACCTCCACCTCTTTCTGACCTATCCAGAGGACGCAGGACACTATTCTTGTCCACTCTTACGTCATACCTCCTTCAGCGATAACGTTACGTCACTGGTCCTTATGCCGGACTCTGCGTGACGTCGGTAATGGCAGCTGGAGCGGGTGATGGAGCTGGCTGTCTCTATGTGATAGCCAGATGCTGGGTGGCAAGATTCATCTGCCGGCAGGAGACTGCATCACAGTCCTATTCACCGCCTAGCGATATTGGACCAAGGTCCACAGTCTTCCCTCTGGTTGATTCGGTACTGTCCTAGTACGATTACTGGATTACGTACTGCGTGGCCGTCTCTTTAACACCAGTTCTGGTGGCGGAAGTTCTAGTAGCGGAAGTTCAGGATCGTCGTCTTCTTTATCTTCTTTCTCACTCTCTCTCGCGATATAGCTAATAAAATGTGTGATTTTCGGAACCTTAGTGACGGCAGCTAATCTGCAACGTCACAGCTGATTAGTTATTTCGAACAAAGTTTGCTCATTTTCTTCCACTACCCTCATGGTATTATTAAACACTCCTAGCGTCGACGATACTATTTGGATTTGCTTACTCATTGCCGTTTTTAGGTTGGCTTGATCTTCCCGAAGATCATCGATCTCTTGATCTATCCTAGCCGCGTCTGCTGCATCCATAGTCCCGAACAAGGATTTTGCTATCGAGCCTAAACCGTCTATCAAACCTCGGCGCTTTCGTGCCGGCCCGACGCATGTGACGTCGCGGACTAGTTGCAAACCCCTATCAACCTTATCTAACAAATTTCCTACTGTTTCACTCATAGTCTCACATAAAAGCGAGCCTGCGTTATCTGGAATCTCGCATGTCTTGCGTATATTGTTCAGGTGTGCCTTCACATTTTTTTCTCTCTCGAATACCGTGCGGAGGTCCATGTCTATTACTAAGCTCCACCTATCTTTGTTCACCTGCAGCGTCCCTATTTTCTCGAAGTAAACGCCCGGATTATCCCTGAACCTCTCGATCTTGAAAGATGGACTGATTTCTTCTTTTGCCAGCGCCATCGCCAGGCATGATCTGCAAGTCAATTTAGATATTACTACTAATGCATCCCCTCCCTTTGTTATATGGTGAAATTTGTGAGGAATATGGTGAGGGGTGGGAAAGGTGCTGGGGACGTGCTTCTCTCCTTCTAGTCAATGTTCTACGAATAACTTCAATCGGTTGGCGTGAACTTTGGTCTTCTTCCGACCATTCCGGATGGTGAAGTTGACATCCGAATGCTTTTCCGTGATCTCGTATGGACCTACATACTTTGGCGTTAATTTCGCTGATCTTCCCCGCCGAACCGTCTCATCTAGTAGAAGAACCTTATCTCCTGGCTGGAATTTTGTCTCTACCGTTTTTTTTGTCGTAGTATGATTTTGCTTTTCCCTTGGCTGCTTCCAGATTCTCTTTTGCTTTGAGATTAGCCGCCCTAAGTCTTTCGCGTAGTTCCTGAACGTAGTCGTCATACGCGTAAGTAAGTCTCGGCGCTTGCTTTACCGATGATGGTATTTCTGCCGGGTGCCCGAAAACAAGCTCGTACGGGGTGTACCCTGTTGCAGTGTGAGGGGTTGTGTTGTACGTGAACATAGCGTATGGCAACCACTCATCCCAGTTGCTCTGGTCCTCTTCGATATAATTCTTTAGATATTCTGCTAGTGTTCTATGTGATCGTTCCAGTGCTCCGTTAGATTCGGGATGATATGCCGTCGTTTGAATTTTCTCGATTTTCAAAAGCTCACACATATTCTTAAATACATTGCTTAAAAAATTCGTTCCCTGATCAGTAAGGATTACCTTGGGTGTTCCATATTCGCATATAATATTTTTTACGAATTCTCTAGCCACTGTGGAAGCTTCCTGGTCAGCCACTGGCATAGCTTTGCTAAATTTGGTTAAAGCATCTTGAAACGTAAGTACATACTTATTGCCTGTATTAGTTACAGTCAACGGCCCTACGATATCTAGCGCACATTTTTCGAAGGCTTTCGAAGGAGTATCGGTGATTATCATGGGTGCTCTCAGTTTTCTCTGCGTTTTATTTTTCTGACATTTCTCGCCTTTACCTATGTAGTCTTCTACTTCTTTGCGCATATTCGGCCACCTGTGTTCCATTTTTATGCGTTCTAGTGTACGCGATACGCCTTGGTGCCCACCCATGGGTGCGTCGTGATATTCGTACAAGATCTTTTTCTTCTTGTCTTCTGTGTATTCCGGTTCCGATTCATGATGATCTTCTTTTTCCTCTTCTTCTTCTTCCTCTTCTTCTTCTTCTTCTTCTTCTTTTTCTTCTGACATTACGAGAATGTTTGTACCTTCTGAAGGTTCCGTACCTTCTTCCAAAGGTTTTTTCTCTTCGAATTCCTGGCTATTGCTGTAAATCTTATATATTCTGCTGAGCGCGTCCGCGTTCGTATTCAGTTTTCCAGGTTTATAGACTACATCATACTCGTGTTCGGCGAGTTTTAATCTCATTCTCAGTAACCTTGATTCAGGATCCTCGATTTTGAAGATCCATTTAAGAGGGAGGTGATCCGTGATCACAGTGAAATGCGTCCCATATACGTATGGTCTGAACTGCCTAGTCCCGAAGACGATTGCTAACATTTCCCTCTCAGTGGTCGAGTAATTTCTTTCGGCCTTGTTAAGCGTTCGACTTGCGTACGCTATTGGTAAATCTTGCCCAATTGGTCCTTGAGATAGGATTGCTCCGATTGCCTTGTCGGATGCATCCGTTGTTATCAAGAAAGGTTTCGTGAAATCCGGATACTTTAGGATGGGTGCCGTGATGAGCTTTGATTTTAGCGTTTCGAATGCGCTTTCTTCTACCGTTGTCCACCCGAACTTGCGTCCCTTCTGCGTAAGTTGCGTTAACGGTCGTGCTATACTCGAAAATCCTTCTATGAATCTCCTGTAATAACCTGCTAGCCCTAAAAATGACTGCACTTGTTTAACGTTTGTCGGGCTCTTAAATTTCTTGACGTCCGCAATTTTCGAGGGATCTGGGAGAATTAGTCGGCACCAGAGTCTACTAAAAGAGTCATCTTTTCCTTAGTGGTTCCGTTCGCCTTTAATTCTATTCTGTTCCGACTTGCTCTATCTGCGTTGGCGACGTTCATGGATTTGTACGATCCTGCATTCCCCGTCGATTGCTGGGATCCTTCATGCCCTGCGTTTTTACTATAAGAATTTTGGGAGTAACCCGTACTAGCTTTTTGGTTTTCGCCTCATCCGCTACCGTTATTTCCTGATCGTCGTTCATCGCGACGCATTCTATCCCTACAATCTTTATATAAGTGCCCTCTGCGTTTACAAAAATTGCATACTAATTCTACACGATGCACCGATCTACTCTGACCTGCTGTAGGTAACGATTGCTTGTATTTCACCTGGGTACAATCCCGTGCAAAATGTCCCGTTGGATTACACTTCAGACACTTCAGTGCTGATGCATTCCTATCGCCCGGCTGGTTCGTTCTCCGATTTATAGAGTTTACGCCGTTTTGCGATTCTTCTTCCTCTTCCGCGCCCTTTATTGAAGCCGAAAGTTCCGAGGAATGGTACGATTTTACGATCATTCTCAAATTATAATGTAGCCTGTTTTCGAAAATGGCAAGTGTTTGATATCTGAGTAGGTCTTCTATTCCTTTTCTTTCCGCTGCTATATTTGTCCTAGCTCCGCATGCTCTAATAAGATCGATCATAAGACGCGTAACCCTCTTTCCGAAATCATGCGCGTTTTCACCCGTTTTCTGTCTACTTGAAAATAATTCTACCAACAATGCTGGCGTAGAGCTTTTAACTCCGTACAATGCCAAAAGCTCGGCTTTCAGCTTTTCGAAAGAATTTATATCTTTATATCTGAGTTCCATGGCTGCTTCGCCCTGTATCTTTGTTTTTAGGACCAATTCTAACACGTCTGGTCTTTGATTCGGATTTACTTTATCTTTCGCATACTCGATTGTTTGCAACAAATCGTCCACCTTACGTGGCTCGCTTCCATCGAAAACGTTGACCATCTGCCGCACCTCCTTCAATGACAAGTAGTCCGTCATCTTGGTTGCTGTGTGTTGCCTTGATTCTTTCTCGTCAGGAACCGAACCCGGAATGGGTATTGTCTCCTGGGATGCTGTTTGAGGTAGGTCAGGAAAAAAGGAAGTGCCTGGTCTAGGCTTTGGGGAAGGAGTTGGCTGTCCCTTTCTATTGCTATTAATAAATGCTCGTAAGGTTGCCCTAATCTCCTCTACAGTGTTTGAATCACCGACTGCTAGACCGTATCTTTCGCAAACTTGTAGGAGGACCTCTTTTCGAAGATCCTGTATCCACCCGGTTTGACCTTGCGCGACAAGTTCCTCAATCTTATTCCAAGTAGCAGACATCTACTCCAATCGAAAATTCTAATCCAAGCCTGATGAGCCTGACTGACTCGTTACTTTGACGAAAAAATATCTAAAACTCTTTGTATACTCTAAACACGAAAATTTTTTGAATGCTCGCACGCTTCTAACTGGCAGCTAGCTCTCAATGACAATGTTTGCGGCTTAAATACTAAAACTGCGAGGATTTCAAACTGACTTACATAAAAATGAATATCTTCATCTCGCTTTTCCGCTTCTGCTGGGCTGTTGCTGACCCTCTGATTCCTTTGGTACTGTTGAACCGCTGCGTTCTGCTGCTTCTGCTGCTGCTGCTGCTGCCGTAGGTACCTCGTGCTCGTTCCTTTGCCTTGGCCACGAATGCTGCGTGCTGTAGCTCTTTCCTTGCGATGTATTTTTCACTAGGTTACAACGACTGCGTGTTGCACCTTTTTAACTTTTCTCTTTTTATTTATGTACTTCGTTCTTTATTTCACTTTTCTACTATTGTTTTAGCGTCAACTATCTTGCAAGCTCTGGTTTATCCGCTAGACAGCTGCCACCAATGTTGTAATATTTAACCCCCGTTATTATGGGATACAGGGAGTTATTGGGTTGTTCCCAGAGGTGATTATTAAAGATCACTCTAGTGCAAGATAGCAACGAAAGTAGTAGTTTATTTAATATTTATCAAAGTTACAAAAGTGTGCTTGGAGCACTTGCTCCGGTTCGAGTCTGAGTTTTCGAAGAGATACTCTTCGCTCCTTCTAATATCCGCTCAGAACTGAGGCGCAGCTCAGACTCTAGCCTAATTTATTACCTCAATATGCTTATGCGATTATTGGCGTCACCTGCATGCGTTGCGCTTTGCCGCATTCCAGGTCACGCCTTGCTTAATTATTAAAGGTAGTCAGTTTACGAAATGGATTGAAATGTTGAATAACAATTCTCAACAAAGAGGTGGAAGTGTGCAAAGTCAAAGGAATCACTTCAAATTACACAGTCGGTAGTCGCGTCAATTTCGAATCCATTCGCCGGATGGTAGTTGAGGGGGCGAATCCGATCGAAGTGAAGTACCGTGCGATTCGCACAACTGCGATGCGCGAAGTAGTGACGCGAACTGAAAAGAAAACCTGCAGACCGGTATTTTTCATAAGACGTTGTTTGCCAGGCAACTATGATACGCTTCCCTACGGCTACCGCGCGTAGGCTATATAGCTCGAGCCGCGGACCATGAGCAGAACGGTGCCACCCTCTGCCCCGCTTTCTCTCACTTTCTCTCACTCCTCCGCTCAACCGAGCGGTGTACGGACAGACAGACAGGCAGACAGACACCTGCTAGACAGACCGACGGACGGACGCCCCGCTGTGAAAGATCGGTATACATGCCGAAAGCCAGCAAGGCACAATAGTCTAGGAGCCCACGACACTAAACGTAGCGTGATAAAAATTCATGACCAGATATATATCATTGTGTTCGTGATCAATTGGAGAACACGGAATGGCGCTGCCGCCGCTCGTAGGAGGAAGCATGCGCGATTAAAAATTTTTTGAATTTTTTATTTTTTTTGACTCGACACGCCACAAAAATTCAGGATTTGGTTTGTTCCTCGCGATAGGGGGGGGGTAGGGCTGCATGAAAAATAGGTGCCGCCAGCTTCCCAGGGAAGCCTTATCAGTGGCGGCAGCGAGATAAGCGATTTTTGAAATCCGACTCACTAGCGCCATCGAAATTCATAAAAAATCGAAGGTCATCTGAAAGGTCGTAAAATTCTGAGTAAGAAAATCCACTGCCGCCTTTTCCAAGAGGTCGGGAAAATGGCGGCGGCAGCGGTTGAAAGTCGCGCGCCGCGCTACCGAATATCGCATTTCAATCTTGCTTTATCGGCATAAACCGGATCTTTTTTATATCTGATCATGAAATACGCCTGCCACCATAATTTTCAATGAATTTTACGTGCCCTTGATTGTTTAAACAAATGAAAATTCCATATTTTACGTGGCTTTTTGCAATTTTTTCTTTTTTTTTTCCTTTTTTTCGATATTTCCCACGTATTTCGTTACAATTGAGAATAAATACGTTTTTTCCTTCTCCTTTTTCATCCTTAGGATTTTGGAATGGATCATATTAAAATATTGACATTATTTTCGTATCACAAATTTTTATTATATTACGTATAAAATGTGTGAAAGTGTAGCCTAGTTCAGGGCCCGGCACGGCCGGGCTCTCGGAGCCAGCCTGGCTCTAAGTGTCAATTACTACGGCCGTAAGTCCCCTCGGTCTACCTGAAAACGGTCACTCGTCCTTACCTGGAAGTGCGATGGTAGGGGCAGCGTTCAGGAGAAATGAAAGGAACTGAGGGGTGGTTTGCTCTATTTGCGACGGCAAGAACTGCGTCTGACCGTCCGAGTCTTTTCATACCTGCATATTCCCACCAATACCTACCAAAATCCAAGAAATGGCGTTAAAAGGATTAGTGCCGGTGAACGGGTTTAGTGGATTTACGGATTTGGCTCTTTGGACTAATGAGTGTGCCGGGCCCTGGCCTAGTTTACAATAAAATTAGAGTCTACTTTCGAATAAAAGTACAGTCTACACTGGAAAAAATATCAAAAACTATACAGTAAAATTATAGTCTACTTTAGGATAAGAGTACAGTATACACCTGAAAAAATATCCAAAAGTAAAAAAAAAATTGGTTGACCCAAGAAAATTTCAATCGATTCAATGATACCTCCTTTGATCCTAGTACACATTTACTTGGGTCAAACAAATTTTTTTTTACTTTTGGATATTTTTTCAGGTGTATACTGTACTCTTATCCTAAAGTAGACTATAATTTTACTGTATAGTTTTTGATATTTTTTCCAGTGTAGACTGTACTTTTATTCGAAAGTAGACTCTAATTTTATTGTAAACTAGGCTACACTTTCACACATTTTATACGTAATATAATAAAAATTTGTGATACGAAAATAATGTCAATATTTTAATATGATCCATTCCAAAATCCTAAGGATGAAAAAGGAGAAGGAAAAAACGTATTTATTCTCAATTGTAACGAAATACGTGGGAAATATCGAAAAAAAGGAAAAAAAAAAGAAAAAATTGCAAAAAGCCACGTAAAATATGGAATTTTCATTTGTTTAAACAATCAAGGGCACGTAAAATTCATTGAAAATTATGGTGGCAGGCGTATTTCATGATCAGATATAAAAAAGATCCGGTTTATGCCGATAAAGCAAGATTGAAATGCGATATTCGGTAGCGCGGCGCGCGACTTTCAACCGCTGCCGCCGCCATTTTCCCGACCTCTTGGAAAAGGCGGCAGTGGATTTTCTTACTCAGAATTTTACGACCTTTCAGATGACCTTCGATTTTTTATGAATTTCGATGGCGCTAGTGAGTCGGATTTCAAAAATCGCTTATCTCGCTGCCGCCACTGATAAGGCTTCCCTGGGAAGCTGGCGGCACCTATTTTTCATGTAGCCCTACCCCCCCCCCTATCGCGAGGAACAAACCAAATCCTGAATTTTTGTGGCGTGTCGAGTCAAAAAAAATAAAAAATTCAAAAAATTTTTAATCGCGCATGCTTCCTCCTACGAGCGGCGGCAGCGCCATTCCGTGTTCTCCAATTGATCACGAACACAATGATATATATCTGGTCATGAATTTTTATCACGCTACGTTTAGTGTCGTGGGCTCCTAGACTACAAACTACGGGTCAACGACGACAAAATATCTGCTAGGACGCGTTGTCAAGACTGTTAAGGGGGGAAACACATATAAATTTTTCCAGAATTTTTTTTTTCTTTCTTCCAATAATCGATAGCTCAACATCTTCAGAATATCGTCCGAAAATTTTAAAGTGGAATGCTGAATTCTATACATGCTGCAGCCTGTGAAAGTTGAGCGTTTCGCGCGTATAGCATGTATAACGGCGCGCGCTGGCAAACGATTATGCGTTTTTCTCGAAACTACATTTTTGAAATCTGCGGCAGCTATAAAAAAAAAAACTATTGAGCCGATTTATTCAAATCAAAGTTTTTGAGATATATAATTCCAAGCCCTCGTCGATAAGCCTAAATTTTCGACAAAAAATTGAATCAAACAATTGTTTTTTTGGATAAAGAACACGCAAATTCTTGGTGAAAATCGCATTTTTCATTTCTGAGTCCCGCGATTTTTCAGATTAAACTTTTTCATCTCTTTTGTTAGGTTTGTCGACAGTGTAATTTCGCATAAAATAGAAATATCTTTTGCTATTTGGTTACGGACAAGAAACAAGAGTGCTACAACTGCCGCAGTTCGTCAGCTCAGAAAAAATTCGTGCAACAACAATTCTCTCCAGGCTTTTCAGAAACAATCATTTCACATGAACTACATTTTTTTTCACATCTTCGAATGTTGAATAAACTACCCCGAAAATTTAAAAATGAATAGTTCAATAGTTGCGTTGAAAATGAATCCTGAAATGTTGCCTCGTTTTCAACCATTTATATGTATTTCCCCCCTTAAACAGGTGAGTGAATTGGGAATCAATTCCTGATTGATAAATTTCAAATATCTCGTTTGGCATGTATACGAGAAGATTTAAAAAGAAAAAATAAATGAGCTCATACCCGCCGCGTGGCGCGCTGACAATCAGCTCATTGCACAGCGCGCGCGTGCGTTCAAACGATCTTGATACGCACGCATCCCCGTGCGTGCGTACAAACGAGCTTGACACGCACGCACCCCGCGCGCGGTAGTCTGCTCGTCCAACGGACGTCGCGCGCGCGCAGATATCAGCTGGTAGACAGCGCGCCGGGCCCGCGCCGCCACCGCCGCCGCCGCCGCCGGAATGAGCTCATAGAGAGAGAGTAGCCCCGCGTTTCGATTCCTATCGCACAATTGGATTTCATTTTTCCGAATTTTTACAGAACGTGTGGAAGAAATCAACCGCAACGCAGCATCTACGATAATGGACACACGTTGAAAGCATCCGTTCTCAGCTATCGTAGCCAGACCATCGGGCTGTGGCAAGTCAAACTTTGTGAAAAATTTCCTGCGTCACAGCGAGAACATGTGCGAGACTAAATTCAGTCGAGTCATCTGGTACTTTGACGAGTGGCAACCGCTTTACGAATCGGGTAACGGGATAGAGTACCGCGAGGGTCTGCCGCAACACAGCGATTACGACGCTGACAAGTCGCCCAAGTTGTTGGTGATTGACGATCTTATGCGCGAGGCGTCTAACAACGTGGTCGTCGACCTATTTACCAAAGTCTGTCATCACAAGAATCTCAGTGTCTTCTACATTACTCAGAATCTCTTTCATCAGGGACACGGTCAGCGAGATATCTCTCTCAACGCGAACTATATAGTTTTCTTCAAAAACCCCCGGGATCGCGGACAGATTCGACATCTCGCGCGACAAGTCTATCCGGAGGATCCGCGATTCCTTCAAGAGGCCTATCACGAGGCCACCGCTGTCCCGCACGGTTATTTACGGCTCGATCTGAAGCAATCGACGCCGGAAAATTGTCGTTTCCCAACCAGCATATTTCCCTCGGATGAGAAACAGTACGTCTACGTGTCTCGGAAGGATATAAAGAGCGGCAACGCCCACAGACTACCAGTCGTTCAGCAGTAATGCCGCGAGAGTACAGAGGGTGCAGTATACCGTTTACGACCCTCCCCCCCCTCCCCCTTTCACCCGGCCGGCGCCATTTTTTCCCCCTTTTTTTTCCTTCTTTTTTTTCTTTCTTTTTCCTCCTTTTTTTTTTTTTTTTTTTTCGCTAATCCTTTGACCCTAACCTCAGAGAATTTCATTAATCCTAAGGGAACTTGGTGGATTTTAACCTAAGTGCGACCTCCGGTTCTCCCGCTACTGCCGTGGCAAGGGTAGAGTAGGCGCTCCGGAGTCGTTGCCTATGTATACTTATCGAATAGAAATAAATATATATATATATGAATATATGGATGGTGTAGGAAAGGTATGGGGTTGGTCAAAGACGCACAGGTGAATATTGTTATAATGGTTGTTTATTCATATCATTTAATATTTAGAAAAGTAAAGATTCAAACTTATATTTACTAAAAATTATGCAAAGGTTCAAGCTTATGGTGACTAAGAATTATTCAAAAGTATTTCGTATAAAAATTACAGCTAATTATGTTAATAATAAAGTCTTATTCTAGATAAAGTTTATGAACAGGCGTTCCTTATGACAAACTAGGCGTTGATTTCAACAATTGCTCAGTGCCGCTATATGCGTGTCGAATCTATGTTTGCTTTAATTTTTTTGGCTAAAGCAACATCAAACAGAGCCTTTAGTTCAAGCATAACAATTTTATACATATTCGTAACAAAACTCGGTTCAAATTTCGTCTTTAACACTTCTTGCATATCGTCGAAATCGTTCAAGACAAGTTCTGTGAAACGCTTGAGCGGAGTATTCACAAAACCAAACACATAGGACAGCGTAGTGAGTTCCCTCACTATATCTTCTTTAGCCTCGTTCACAGCATCCACATGGTTTGATAGACGATATAAATGATCACTGACACACGGTATTGTTACGAAGATAGAATCACCCTTACATTTCACATTTAAAAACTACACATCATCTAGCAGTCATGAAAAAACAAACAAATACAAATAAATGATATGAAATGACGATAAGCATTATTATAAAAACAGTGCTGTTTTACACGTAAAACTGTTAACACACATCTCCACGTATTTCCAAATATATCCAATTTTTCGCTTACAATTTCATTGACTTCGACTTGAATCTGTTATTTCAGCTGAGGACCCATATTTACTTATTCCAATTCAACTCAAGCCTTTATTTAAATATTACTATTTAGCCCTTAAAAGCTGAAAAAGTTACACTGCACGGAGAGAATTTCATGCAAATCGCTCTCACGAAAATATAATAAATAGTACTATACTGTATAGGACGATTGGCTTATTGCGGAAATGTGATAGGTATTCATATACAGAGCGATTCTGAGGAAACAGGTCACGCTAATAGAGGCTCCCTTATTTATTTTCGTCAATGACAACGCTGTCAAATACCACGAACAAGCGATCTACCGATATTTCATATGCCTATGACTGATATCTTCAGACGACGTAGCGGTAGCTGTCACGTTGATAGGTTAAACTGAACTTTCATATTACAATATTGTGTAATTAATTCTAATATTGTTCATAATACAACGGTATACGGTATTATTTCATAAATAAGTAGTGATGAGGTTAAATTGATTGCAGGCGTCGATTTCTGTTTATTCCAACATTATTAGGTTATAAATAATTGTCTTGGTGAAATTCACAGATCTGGTAGTGATAAAGTTATCAAGTCAATAGCATACGATATTGATTCTTTATGAATTCATTCCAGGTGTGAATTTCTGTTTATTAACTACATTAGTTACAACCGAGGATTTCTTCGGTGACTGACTGACCCGTTGTATCTCTTCGATAAGTAGGGTTACGAAGAAAACGATGTGAAGATCATTCATCAAGCAATATCTCATTGATCCAGTTAAAGTTTTTCATCCTACGAGGCATCTCCGCTGAATAAGACAATACTCTACATGTCTTATAAGCCTAATGAGTAGGAAGACAGTCCTGATGCATGAATTCATTGATCTGCCGTAATAAGCTTTAAACATCTACGTGTTGATCTAGAGAAAGAGGCGCGAAATACAATTACATGATTAAATGAACTATCATGATTGTATGAAGCACCTCTTCCGAATAGATCAATCTCACCCATAAATAACCCATTATATGTCGAGTCTCGTTCTTCGAGATCACAACGTAGTACCGCTACTTCCCGCTAGGTCAAGCCACGAATTCAGAGTGTAAAAACATCATGTATCTAGCGCGTCTCGGGCGACGCCATCTTCATAACGTTTTTCGTGCTGGCACAGGCCACATGTCTACAGAGTGTTATCGTATTTATTTCAGTAAATAAACCACATAAATACGAAAAACCATGGGGAAAAGAAAGAAGCGAGATAAAGATAGCGAAGAACGAATCCTTCGAAAGATAAAGAAGTTGAAAGATAAATTGGATCATCGTAATAACGTCTCAACGGTACGGGACAGAGACTCGCCTACAAGCATTATTGAAGGTAAGCAACTACTATTCAATTTTCAGCTTGAGTCGATCAGATCGCTCGGCGGTGTATCTCTTTATGGATGAGATATTTCCGTGCGTCGGGACTGACAAATTTTGCACGTAGGAGGCAATAATCGTCAGTGCCCTAACCTGGCTTGAATTTCCTTTTCAGAAAATTCAATCGAAAAAGAAAACCTCCCGGAGAACCAATTGACTCCCGAGAGGCAGAATCAGCTTTTGGCTAAAAACGACAGTATCGACATAACCTCATTGTCAGGGGTTGTCATTTCGGACAAACCATGTGACTCTGAGGACATTATAGAATTACCAAATGAAGAACAAGCACAGGAGCTAGACGAAGACACTCTTAAAGCTTTGGGAGTTGACCCAGAGAAAAATAAACAGAAGGAGTTACTTTTACATGAGACACTGGTCTCTCGTTGGTATGCCTATATGGCCGATGGTTTTCCAAAGGAGACAGCAGGCCAGTTGTTGGAAAAATATCCAAGAAAAGGAAACCTTCTCTTGGAAGCCCCAGAACTGAATCGTGAGATTGCAATGGTTCTCAACGAGACCGGATTGAGAAGAGACAATTTGTTCGTACAGGAACAAAATTGGGCTGGTTCAGCGCTGGCAGCGCTGGGATCAGCTATAACTTCTATCCTTCGGGATGACGAAGAGCCCCTAGATAGGCTCAAGCTTTTAGAGCAGTTGGCAGATGCAGGCATGTGTATGACGCAGGTTCACAGACAAATTTCTGTGGCCAGGAAGGCCTACATTGCACCGTCCCTACAGAAGACCACCAAGGAGTTACTACATAAAACAACTCCAGGAGTCTTTCTGTACGGTGACAAGTTGAGTGAAACTATCAAGACGGCGCAGTCAGTTGAGAAACTGGGTGAAAAAATCAAGGTTCAAAATGCCACACCTGCATCATCATCGGGGCAAAAGAAGCCGGTCCCAAAAAACACAGGGCGTCAGTTAAACTGGAAGGGGCCTTATCCGAGGCAGGGAAACTCGTATCAAGGCCCGAGAACAGGACAGCAGAATTCCCGGTTTTACAGACCTCAGAGAGGCCACCCCTATCAGTCGCCAAACAATCAGTCGGCGCAAGCAAAACCCAAACAAGCTCGACAAGACAAGAACTAACAATTGAGGTGAGTGTTACAGCCGGGCGCCTCAAAAAGTATTTTCCAAACTGGAAAAACCTCACGTCAGATAAATTCGTCCTCGAATGTATACAGGGATATAAAATTCCACTGTCAAAACCCCTGGTTCAGTCACAAGTCTGCGATAACCTGAAATTTAACAAAGACGAGGAGAAAGCTTTAGAATTAGAAATAGGTCAGTTATTAAAATGCGGAGCTGTAGTGCAGTGTAACCCGGTTCAGGGTCAATTTTTATCACCTTTCTTTTTGGTACCAAGACCTAACGGTAAAAAGCGCTTCATCCTGAATCTGAAAAAACTTAATAATTCTATTTCTACATCACACTTCAAAATTGAGGACCTGCGAACTGCCACTAAGCTAATCAGCAGTGGATCATTCATGTGTACCCTGGATTTAAAGGATGCCTATTTTCTAATACCAGTAGATGCCAACAGTAGAAAATACTTAAGGTTCAGCTTCCAAAACATACTGTACGAGTTCACATGCCTCCCTTTTGGCCTTTGCACTAGCCCATTTGTTTTTACTAAAGTGATGAAACCCGTATTGAATAAGTTGAGGGAGGAGGGCTTTATCTCCACGGTTTACCTCGATGATTTTCTATGTATTGGCGACTCCTTTCAAAGATGCTCGGTTAATGTAAAGCGAACCAGATACTTGTTGACCTCTTTAGGCTTCATTATCAATGAACAAAAAAGTATGACTGTCCCATCTATGAGTTGTAAATACCTAGGTATGGTGATTCACTCCCAAACTCTAACTCTAGCTCTTCCAGAAAGTAAGGTAACATCTTTGAGTCAGGTTTTGTCAGAATTTTTAGGAAAAGATCGCTGTCGTATTAGGGAACTCGCACAGTTAATACGCCTACTGATAGCGGCTTGCCCTGCCATCCCTTATGGCTGGTTGTATACCAAATCCTTGGAAAGAGAGAAGTTTTTAGCGTTGATTATTAATCAACAAGACTTTGAATCCCAAATGGCAATTCCGAAATACCTGCGTAGGGATTTAGAATGGTGGGTAACGGCTATACAAAAATCGGGTAATCCCTTAAGAAAATTTGTATTCAAAAAAGAAATCTTCTCGGACGCATCACTGACCGGATGGGGGGCACACTGCAATGGCGAGTGCGCACAAGGATTTTGGTCGGCGGAGGAGAGATCTCGCCATATTAATCAGTTAGAACTGATCGCAGCTTTCTTGGCATTAAAATGCTTCGCTTCAGATTGTTATAATTGCGAAATCCTATTGAGGATAGATAACACTACAGCTTTGTCCTACATCAATAGGATGGGTGGTATACAATACCCAGAACTAAATAGGTTGGCAAAACAGATATGGCTGTGGTGTGAAGTCCGAAGGATCTGGACTGTAGCTTCCTACATCCCTTCTCGTGAGAATGTGGATGCCGATCGAGAATCGCGAAGATCCAACATAGACACGGAATGGGAACTAGCAGATTTTGCTTTTAGACGGATAGTTAAAAAATGGGGAACTCCAGAAGTAGACCTTTTCGCCTCTAGGATAAATGCGAAAGCCGGAGCTTACTTTTCTTGGAAGAGGGATCCAGGGGCTGTAGCAATCGATGCGTTTACCGTAAATTGGAAAGATTTTTACTTTTATGCATTCCCTCCGTTCTCGGTAATTTTGAGAGTTCTAAATAAGATTAAAGAAAACAAAGCGACAGGCGTTTTGGTTGTTCCCCACTGGCCCACACAGCCCTGGTACCCAGTTTTTAGGGCCATGTTAACAGAAGAACCTATCCTTTTTCCACCTAATTCGCGAATACTCTTATCACCTTGCAGATCCAAGACACATCCCTTGGCCAGGCAGCTTTCCCTGGCTGCAGGCAGGCTATGCGGATCGCTTTCGCAAGGGGAAAACTCCCAGATAAAGCGATTGAAATCATGACAGCTGCGATTGCAGACTCTACGATTCGTCAGTATAATACGGCATTGAAAAACTGGTGGTTGTTTTGCAATAAAGCTCAGGTGGATCCTTACAACCCAACCACAGGTAACTTGATGGAGTTTTTATCAGAAAGATTTGAAAACGGAGCAGCTTATGGCACGCTGAACACCGAAAGATCGGCTATTAGCCTTATCTGCCGATCGGAATTCACCAAGGACCCTGAAATCACCCGGTTTTTTAAAGGCGTTTACAAACTTCGGCCGTCTAAACCCAAATATGCTTCAATCTGGAACACGGAAGTCGTTCTACAGTGGGTGGAGAAGCTTGAGCCAATAGAGTCTTTAGATCTCAAACATCTAACATATAAAGTTCTAATTCTGCTAGCTCTAGGAACTGCGCACAGGGTGCAAACGTTGTCGCTCATTAAGATACCAAATCTCAGGTGGTCGGACGCAGGGGTAGAAATTAGGATAACAGACCTAATTAAGACCTCAAAAATCGGTAGTGCACAACCTCTTTTCTTCTTGCCATTCTTTAACGAAAGAAAATCGGTCTGCGTTGCCCGGGCCATATCAACGTACATATCAGCAACCAAAGATTTGAGAATCAACGCCGAGAATTTGCTCATTACCTGGAAGAAGCCTCACCACCCAGCGACATCACAAACCTTGAGTAGGTGGATTAAGGAATGCCTAGCTGGTTCAGGACTGAGTAACGTCTTCACTGCCCACAGTACTAGGCATGCTGCTGTTTTGAGCGGCTGACTGGAAAGGTATCGACGTTAACATCATTAAAGGTACAGCGGGTTGGTCGCAACAGTCTCAGACTTTCGCTAAATTCTACAAGAGACCAATCGAGGCAGATAAAGGTTCCTTTGCAACGGCGGTGTTGGGGGAAAGTTGACTCCCCTCGTATATACTCCTAATAAGATAATAAGATATATATATATATATATACTCCTATAGGTAATAAGATACCTTATAGTTCCTATATTATAACCAAAGTAATATTAAACATATGCGCAGCATAATAAAATGATGAAGAAATAAAAAATAAAGAAAGTTGTGATCATAAAGTATAAAGGGTCTCTGAACATCTACGTTGTGATCTCGAAGAACGAGACTCGACATATAATTGAAAATCAAACGAACTTACCTGTAAGTGAAGTTCGATTGTAATTATATGAGAGTCTCGTTCGAGATAATCACAACCCCATCCCTGTAATTTTTTCCCAACCCAATTCTTAATTTTTCATTTTATAAAGTTTAGCTTTAGCTCTAAAATATATGAAGATGGCGTCGCCCGAGACGCGCTAGATACATGATGTTTTTACACTCTGAATTCGTGGCTTGACCTAGCGGGAAGTAGCGGTACTACGTTGTGATCATCTCGAACGAGACTCTCATATAATTACAATCGAACTTCACTTACAGGTAAGTTCGTTTGATTTTCAATTCTAACATCTGTTAGATATCCCAGAATAATTAAGGCAGTACTTTAAAGAAATGACCATGCAACAAACCATGGGCGACAAGCAAGTTATGAAAATTGAATGCTTTAAACATTGTGGCGAAAACGGTGTACTCGTAGAACTTCGACGCGGATAAGTCACTCCAGTTTCCTTCTTCAATACGATATTCCGCACGGTATCCATCGCCGGACACGGACGTCCTGGATTCTTGGCTGCGAAATCATCTGCGATGGTCCGAAAGCTATGACCGGCCGCGTGTTCCAAAACCATGCTATTGAGTTATTATTAAATTGTATATTTTTTTTTTCTTCAGAAGGACAGCGTCCTTGCACATGTATCATTAATTATTTAATATGATTATGCAATATCAACTGAATAAACAAAGAATTTTATTAAATTTGTACAATTTGTTGTGATTGAGTATTTTGTACTAAAATGCAACGCTTTGTTCTACGCAGCAATCAAATACTCAATTAAATAGATTCACAAAAGGAACGATACTTTTAATTCATTTATCACTCGATGAAACTTAAACACGCATTGATAGACCAACACATCATTCATGCAGGACTGTCTTCGTGCTCATTAGGCTAAGAAGACATGTAGAGTTTTATTCAGCGGAGATGCCTCGTAGGATGGAAAGCTTTCACTGGATCGATGAGATATTACTCGATGAATGATATTCACATCGATTTGTTCGTAACCCTACTTGTCGAAGAGATGCAACGGGTCAGTCAGTCACCAAAGAAATCCTCGGTTATAACTAATGTAGTAAATAAACAGAAATTCACACCTGGAATGAATTCATAAAGAATCAATATCGTATGCTATTGACTTGATAACTTTATCACTACCAGATCTGTGAATTTCACCAAGACAATTATTTATAACCTAATAATGTTGGAATAAACAGAAATCGACGCCTGCAATCAATTTAACCTCATCACTACTTATTTATGAAATAATATCGTATACCGTTGTATTATGAACAATATTGGAATTAATTACACAATATTGTGATATGACAGTTCATTTTAACCTTGTGACGTGGATTTTATTTGATCCTCGGATCTGGACCGGATAACCAGTCTGCGAGAACCATCCACTCGACAATTGGCCAAACACTGAGAATAAAAAGAGATATTGGGCGCCAGGCGGATAACCGCCGATTTCAAAAATCTAAACAAAATAATAACCGTCGGCTAGCTACAGTACCGCGGAGAGGGGTCAGGATTAAATGAAGGATTAGCAGGGCGTTGACTAACGACTCGTAACTTTGAATTTAACAAAGAAAAATAGAATTTATTCAATAAAAATACTATAAGAAAAAAAAAAAATAGTAGAAATAATAAATTAAACAATCGGGGATATTTCCCCTCGGATAAAGAACGGCCACAGGTCGTATACAGGCGACCTGGCCACGCTTGACGAGTTTTACAATAATTAATAAACTACTAGCTTCCACGTAGGAGAGCGATAACAAAACAAAATAATGCAAAAATAAATAACTCGACAAACTCGGTCCTCGTGGAACCAAAATTACAAATTAAAGACTGGAATAGGCCCGCAAGGCACAATAACTAATCCACAAAATTATTACTTAAAATTAACTTAAACTAACTCTGCCTTCGTAGGCGAAACAAAAAAAAAGTAAACCAAATTCAAAATATAATAACGATCTGAATCTCTCCGTGAGAGGAAGAGAGCGCGACAGTGACGTAGTCAGACTATCTTTCTCGCACTCACGTGCGAAAACCTACGGCTCTACAAAAAGCACTATTACGTGACACAAAACTCAAAAAGCTTACTCAAAAATCAAGACTCAAAACTCAAAACTCTATTCTGGCGTGAGACACTGGTGACGGCCTACCGACTCGGAGGTCGACTTAATTTGATTTCCAAAAATCTCTAAAAGCCTCGTGGCTCAGAAAATGAGGCCAGATGGCTGATGGCCGTTTGCCGAATTCAAATTCGTATGAGTCAAATTGGCTAACGCTTACCGTTTTCCAGCCAAGATGCAAGGCCTCGTAGCGTCTCGACGACGAGCCCTCGGATTCACTAAACTCGAACTCAACAGACTCAAACGTTTTCCCGCAGGAAATTCACCCCAAATTCAGCCTCGTGGCTACTACCAAATATAATTTCTACAATTTGAGCGAGCCCTACAGCTCGGGGCTCTACCTGCGAGGCAGGCCTACGGCAGAGTGATCAGACGGCATGGTGCCGGTAATTAGCGCCCTCAATCGGCGATCGATTATCGATTTTGCAAATGTACTGCGAGATCCTTAAATATGGCGACCTATCGTCGCGGCGCGCAAAATTCGAAGTTCACCACGGTGTTTGTAGCTCGCTAAATCGGAGGATCACGGGCTGCAGATTCTTCTTGGTGGCGGGAATCTCTTCCACCACCGATATCCCACGTTGCAGAATGCCTTCGGCACTCCCCCGTGTCCTCTCGTTTAATCGTTGGAGGTAGTCTGGCCAGTACTATCCTCCGGAGCTTTTAGGTGGCGTTCGTCGAAAAGGATCCCAACAGTCGATATTTGGCGTCGTACGTTCGTCTGATCGGGTCTCCGTTGCAATTTTTAGCCGTCGTCGGGGCCTCGTCTCCCACATAATAGAGAAAAGGTAAAAAAAAAACAAAAAGAATAAGAACTGAATTCTACAGTCTTAGATCGGTCACGGTCGCCTCTCGGAGAGTTTATAGCCTCGGGGCTAACCAAAACGCATTCATGCTTCTGTCATGCATCCACCCTTCGTAACCACGGTCGTCTAAGGGTTCGGGAGTCACTTGTAACACGCGTTGCAAAATGCAATGTTACAACCTATACAACGTGACAGCTACTTCTTCTTCTTCTTCCTTGAACTTATCACCCGTTAGGGCATGTAGTCGAACGTGACAGCTACCGCTACGTCGTCTGAAGATATCAGTCATAGGCATATGAAATATCGGTAGATCGCTTGTTCGTGGTATTTGACAGCGTTGTCATTGACGAAAATAAATAAGGGAGCCTCTATTAGCGTGACCTGTTTCCTCAGAATCGCTCTGTATAATGAAGTGAAAGATTACCGACGTCACATAATACACATACGTGAATAAGTCATAGTGGCGATGAGATTGTATGAGAGAGCACCATCATCAATATAGTAGTGTTCTGGAACAGTAGTATAGCACCCATTGCCATACCGTTCCGTAAAGCCAGCCAGTCAGTATAAGAGTCGACGGCTACTAGTATGATTGTTTTCTGCACGATTGACATAGTACACGTCGTCATACTGTATAGTGACGGCTATCATACTCTTTGGAAGTCATAATCAGCCGAAATAAGAATTCTTCTTATGTATACTATAAAGACCAGTGGCATATAGGCTTATAGAGACTGTAAGCGAGACTATGAGCCTCTTAAATTGTCCTCGTATGGACTGTGAGTGAATATCGCTGTGTCTCAAATCGTTACTCATGTGATAGGTATTATGGAATACTGTCAATACAACAAGCCATTCACTAGTGTTTATAATTATTTTTTCTATTCACACGGAGAGAATTTTATTGGAGAGATTCCCATACTACGTATAGTAATTTCGGACCATACTTTCAATATGACGATCGTTCCTATCCTTTTACCAAATGTCACCATTATTATAGGAATGTCTTTCTTATATTCACGTAAGATTATGTATTGGAACGATTGTCATATTGAAAGTATGGTCCAAAATTACTATACGTAGTATGGGAATCTCTCCAATGAAATTCTCTCCGTGCAGTATTGGATTTACCATAAAATTCTAGAAAATAAATTTGACATGTGGCCATTGATAAGAAAAAGTTCAATTCATAAAACATAAAACGATACCTAGATTTGCGTATCGTAATGACACCGTTTCGCGATGAATGTTTGGACAAAAGATACCTTTCTCAGAGACCCTTTATGCATAAGTTCGAAGGCTTCTAAGGGTTCTACGAATTGTTCTCTGTGTCTGAATTCTCGTCTCAGGAGATTTCAATTTCTTCACATATATATTGTACCCTGACCCTGAATATAGATATTGCTTATTAGGCCTGTTTTATCGTACTTAAGAAATTGCATATTTTCCACGAACGTGACGAAGCACTCTAGTTGGAAACCGATGGATCAGACTATCGTGCTAGCTCGAAAGTCAGAGACCAATTGCACGGTGGGAACTCATACTAGAGTAGCCGGGGCATGGTGGTGGGGGACTGCAACTCGGCAGTATGAGAATGATTCTCATACTGTTAACAAGTAGCTCTTACGTGTTAAACGACCATTCTGTGAGAAAATTGAAGTAATTTGAATCTCTATGATTTCAATTAATGTCATCTCTGAATACTATCAGATACCACATGACCTATGACGTAATAAACAACTTCTTACATTATATGATATGCCGCAGAAGCAGGTATCTCCTATGTCAAATATGGCGAGTAATGTATTTCGTCGTTTCTTACCGGATATCATAAGTATCTAACATATAATCATGAAGGATAGAAATACGTCCTATACACGACAGCATGGGCTTCTAATATTATACATAATAATCTTCAAGGTTCTCATTCGTTAACGATTGTTGTTGCATCTGCAGCGAATATCACGTCTGTATATTTCCCTTGGCAATATCACATTTCAAATATCGAGACATACGTTTTCCATATGAATAGTAGATATTCCTATACCGATTGAAGTTTAATTCGTCTATTACCACTAACAATGAACATGTGTATTGCACTAACGCTCGATCTCCGGTATAAGTCAATCGTGTTATACCACTTATGACAGTGATTGTCATAAAATTCTCTCCGTGTGGTGTTAGAAGTGTGGATTTCTGAGTTGAGATAATAGTGCTACAAGTCCTTAATATTCAACTCCTGACAATTTTATTGATATTTGGAAATGAGTCGAAATACACGTAGAGCCACCTGTTACGTGCGTAACTTTTGATATCATCAAAAGTCTAAAATTCTTTTTCAATAATCCATTTTTATCGTTTAACGGGATGTGATAGCCAGGGGTCGATAAAGTAGGGGGGTGTTTTTACCAATTTTTTTTGTTTTACTCGGCATTTCGCGACGAAGGCACAGAATGGATTTTCGCAGAGGCATTCGACGTATTATATGGTGAAGTATTGCCGTAGACGAATAAACGTATTGAAATCGAAAAATAGTTTGTTTTCGTAAATTACAATCTGTAAAATAGGGTAAAAAAATGGCCGCTCGGGGCTCGACTCTCATATGCTGACCTTATTATTCAAGTTCGCGCGGTATCCAGCACTGAAATGTATAGCGGCGTCAATTCTACGACCTCGCACGAACCGAATGATCCGTTTATTTATGAATATTACTTGAAAATGGGAGCGTAATTTGCAATGCTGCATTTCGTCGACTTCGACCGGGTCAAAGCGGTTCTTGACAGTTACGTACATATATACATGTATCCCTCGCCAGTTAGCGCGCGCGTCTGCGGCCTAGCAGTGCAATTGCCCAGGGCCGACATCGCTCGGGGTATCACATGCGGGGTCTTTAGGACTGCAGCGATGTGAATGTACCCATTGTCAGCTGTTAGTGATAGAGTCATGTGGGATACCGGGGATACCCAATTATTTCGAAATGGTTATGGAATATCGTTCGTGTAGCAAAAAACCACAGAAGACTGACCAGGGCAGAACGTTTCATCGGTAAGTACATAAATGAAATACAATTGTGGTACAGATTACGTTATTCACATTCTGAAGATTGGGTTAGGTTTTATTAGTTTGAGATAAATTATTTGCAGATGGATGTCGATGTGAATAGTCTACACATTGCGAGTATTCGTAAAAACGAATACAACTTGAACCCTCTGACAACTATGAGGTTGTGCTCCGACCATTTTCAACAAGGATTCTTACCAAGACCGGCACTGGTCGGTGATGAGTCAAAGGCAGCGTTCCAACCCTCTGCGGAACGTGCAACTCAGCGTGTGCCTACTGTTCAGGCATTAGGAGATGTGATGACCTTCGTTCATTTCACAAGTAGTTTGAACTCCGAATTTATTAACAAAATAATCTGCGTTACGGCAGCCAGGTTATACTTTCTGAACCATGTGCTTTATCTGACCTGCGATGTTCAACGGTACTAATGAAATGAACATGTATTTGTAAGATTTTCAGATGTATTCATAATGTTTTCAGAATCATCACAGGCATTACCTTCGGCAAAGCATTTTTGAGTCAACACTGAATGTGAAGACGTTTAGTCCAGGAGCTGTATAAACCTAGAAGAACACTGGTGTTGCAAAAATTTAGAAACAACGAGGCACCCGCTAACATCAAACACTACGGCACACGAGAGTTACAAGCGGAGTTCACTTGAAAACAAACTTCACTTATAATATTTACCACTGCATCATCGAGGTTGAAATTTTTAAAAATGGCAATTTTTCAGCAACTTGCAAGTTCTCATATCAAAGTGCTCATCCGGCTACCTCTAGATTCTTATACAATAGTTCAAAATAAATAATGAACAATTTCAAATTTTAAAAATATTTATTCAAATTTTTTTCTAAAAAATAACCGAAATATTATATATATATTCTTTCAAATAAAATGATGATCACATTGAAGTAAATCGTAGTTTTCTCAATACGGTAATAGTATCTCATCATAAATTCACTGGAAGAAATAATTGTAAATAATTAATAATTGACCCTAATTGTATTCCATGAAGGCACACTTACTACGGCTGTTGTTGACACCATCAGTGAACGTCAATTATTAGCTACTCATGTAACCACGAGTATTTCCAGGAGACGCCACGAGGAGGCTAATTGAGTACCTGGGTGCAAGAACAACCTAAGTCGACTTAGGTTTTGACACCAAAACCGTTGATTGAAGTTTAAAAACTGAATTGCATCTACGAACGAAACCACAATGGACTTTGTAGACTACTCATTTTGAAGGGCGATTCTTCCGAAATACGAGGCCCGTTTTGTTTTTGCACTAAAATGAACAGGAATCTTTATAATAAATAAAACATGTGCGCTGCCTTAGGTCGTTCTTGCGAAAAACGAAATTTCTTGCGAATATTTGGTCCGTCTCGACACTTACGACTTGAATTTTGTTACTTTTCATGTCGAAACACATATTTTACGCAGTCTTTAAGAATTTGGATCAACCAGTGAAATAATAAATAAGACAGGAAATTAAAATAATTTTTTTTTCGAAAAATACACCAATTTTTGCAATTAATTAAATAAATAATATTACATAAGGCATATTTTCGGAAATATATAAGAAGGGATTGATGAGCTCTCAATATATATAGGGGAGGGTGGGGTAAAATGGACGTGGGGCAAAATGGACCACTGAAAAAAACGGATTGACCATCAAAAAACTTGAGTATGAATATGAACTTTTTTGACCCAAGAGGTCCATTTTGCCCCACCTTAGATAATAACTTAAGGAGTGAAGTATAGCAACCTTCAGACACAGAAAAAAAAAATTGTCCCCCACTATTAGACCCAACAATCAAGTGTCGAAAAAAACATCGCAAGATCCTATGTTATTCAACCCTTTCGGTCACAGACGCCCTATAGTGGCGGCATCTTATTTTCAGTCTAACAATTTATTTTTTCTTGACATGGAAAAGTAAATATAATCCATAATGCCAAATAAAATCGAATTGTGGGACTGAAAGAGTTAAACGTTAAACTTCAAATCTCTCTAGGCATCTGGTAGAATTTTTTTTTAAATCTCATATTTGAAGACAATTATTTTTTAATTTCTTTTCTGAAAGTTGCCATGCTTCACTCCTCAAGTTTGTTTTCAAGAACCACCCTAATATATATATATATATAGGGTGAGTCCGGTACAGTTGACCCACGTTAACAAAAAGTTGAATAGCAATTTTGAGTATTCAGTATGGTTATATTTATATTTTTTTTTTTACACAAAATGGACATTTCAACTTCGAGAAGTATTAAATTCAGTAACTGAGTAACTGCCACAAACTTGATTTTATCAGGCAGGCGAATGAGCGAGCACAATACTTCAACAGACTCACGCGCTCTATGCAATAACAACCTAAGTGGTGGCGTTAGGTTGTTCTTGCATAGATCGCCCGTGGCAGGGTTAACGCTCCGTGCGCATTGCATACTTAAAAAATACTTTCCACCAAAATGCGACATCCCACAAACCTGAAACTCACAGGGTAGGTAGTTGGGATGTTGTACAACGCGAAAATGGTGGTGGGAGCAAGAACGACCTAAGTCGACTTAGGTTGTTCTTGCACCCAGGTACTCAATTGACAATTGTCTCCCATGAGGTTTCCATCATGTCGGTCGGCCGCAAAGGCCGAGAGTGCGATGTATCCGATCGGCCGCAAAGGCCGCGAGTGAGATGTATCCGATCGGATGCAAAGGCCGCGAGTGAGATGTATCCGATCGGCCGCAAAGGCCGCGGGTGAGATGTATCCGATCGGATGCAAAGGCCGCGAGTGAGATGTATCCGATCGGCCGCAAAGGCCGCGAGTGAGATGTATCCGATCGGCCGCAAAGGCCGCGAGTGAGATGTATCCGATCGGCCGCAAAGGCCGCGAGTGAGATGTATCCGATCGGACGAAAAGGCCGCGAGAGAGATGTATCCGATCGGCCGCAAAGGCCGCGAGTGAGATATATCCAATCGGCCGCAAAGGCCGCGAGTGAGATGTATTAGATCTGCCACAAAGGTCGCGAGTGATATGTATTAGATCCGTTGTATTATATCGGTTGTAAAAGGCCGCGAACAATCGTCTGTGACGTATTCCATTTTCAAGGGCTGAGAAGCAATTCTCGTTCCATCGACGTCTCTTGGCTCGCTCCACTGACATTCCCCCTCTGCGCTTGTTGAATAATTATTAAAAACTGCGAACTGTTGAAAAATTATCCAAGTCGGTCAGCCCGGTCATCTCGGTAAGGAGATGCGAAGCTGCGACTTGTCAAACAAAAACATAGAGAACCAGGAGTAGTAAGTTTGCGTGTTAACCCTACTGAAAATTGTATCATGAGATCTGATGTGAGATGTTATAAAACATGTGATGTGAGCTTATAGGAGATCTTATATCAGCTCAAGCGAGAACTGATAAGCACTCACCTCATATTGTGGTAACTAAATTTACCTAGGTAAATTTACCTACGAAGTCGAAGGACCTGAGTTCAAGTCTTGCAGTACAGGAATTTTTTTTTTCTCTATAAACTTTTCCAGCCTGACAGGAGATCTGATAGGAGAATAATGTCAGATCTAGTATGAAAACCCATTTCAATTCCGTTCTCATGTCACGATTTTCAGAAGGGAGGGTCAAAGCGTACAAAAAAAGAGGTATAAGGGAGGATGAACGACAACCAAATCACGTTGCCAAAATTTTGCATCTCGAAGTGGGTGGAACTGCGACGTTTCACGAACACACGAAATTACATGCTTGGAAAGGCAGATAATGTCTTGCTCTCTATTATTCTGAAAAGATGATGCCTCAATTTCATTACGTCCTTTGAATATGTTGCGTTCGAAGGGCTTCCTCCCAAAGCTACTGTTGTAGCGAAAGCTGCAGCGAAGACTCCACAACTGTAACCGTCGGGTTGTTGCTGAACTTTTCTAAACATAACGTCTTTCGTGCTCAAATTTGGGTACCGCAATGTAAGATATCTTTTCTCTTCTTCTTTAAGACAGTCGTAATTGCCGCAGAACAGGCTGTCATACACATTTAACTTGACTCCGTCAAAGTAAACGCAACGCCAATGCCTACATTCATTTCCACCGATAATTTGGATGTCCTGCTCTGTACTAAGTGGTTGGATGTATTGCCTGTGTGCTTACCATAGTGAAGTCCTCGGTTCAAAGTGAGACGAACTTCGGACCACGTATAGAAAGTTATCTATCGATGTGTCATTCAACAATGAATTTTGCATCAATATGTCTGCTTTTATATCCGTGATGGGCACGTTCTTGTTTATAGAGTCAAGAATGTCTACTTCCATTCTCGTGGGCCTGTAAGATTCGTCATCATCACGTATGGTTACCCAGGTTGCGTTTCTTGGCGTGCGAGAATGCTCGTCCGTGGACGACAAGGATTCCTCTGCACACGATACCGGCATTATTCTGGGCTGGGAATGCTCGTCCGTGGACGACAAGGATTCCTCTGCACACGATACCGGCATTATTCTGGGCTGGGCATCCGTCTGACCCGGTGGTGTGGAACAGGTGTCGCGATTTCGTGAAGTACATTCCGTGCTCACATTCGTCCGGCTTCCACGCATTTCAGTGCCTGATAAGACTCCACTTCGTCTTCTTTTCAGCCCCACCTGTTGTGCTACTAAAATGTATTCTGGATCTCTGATCGGCATTTTTCGAATGTATCGACTGTTTATGATTTCTGGTAGCAGACACTGATTGTAGAAGCGTATCAGCTGTTGCTCCATTCGGCTTTTCCAGAAATCATCGTCCCTTAGCACCGTAGCATACTCGAGACCATGCGGAGTCCACACGGCGAAGTGACAGGACAGTCGTTGGGTAATATGTAATTGCCCTTGTACCTGGTAGTAATACGGATGCGCGGTGTTCATTTTTTTGGTGACGTTTTTATCAAAGAATCTCGGAATCGTTGAAACGTTGAGCCGGATTGCTTCACTAGGCGTGTACTTTTCAGCAGATTTCGGACACTTAATCTCTACGATGCCATCGTTTCTAATAATTCCGTCTGGACTAGCACCAAGATATTCCAGTTTCGAATCGATGAACAGCCCGCATGGCTCGATTTCAGAAGGATGGCCGTCCTTTGCCAACTGTTCCTCCAGTGTCCTGATAGCTGTTGCCTCGTGTGTACGTCCCCATAGTATTGCTGTCGTACTTCGAATCGACGGAAACAAAATTGACTGCACATTTTTAGAACATGATGTATTATTTCTCATGCGACACACTTTGCCAAAGTTCGATGCTGTCAACATATTTTGCCTCGTGGATCGCCACAGTTCGTTCTCGGACTGCCTTCTCGTATCCTTCTCAACTTGGACTCGATTTTGTTGTTTTTCCAACAACCGTCCTCGGTAATACTCGGCAAGTTCGTCACATAGTTCTTGAGGGAGATCAGGCTGTTGAGCGTTCGGGCCGTAGTTCTGATCGGATCCTCGTATTCGTCTCGTTGGATAACAAGCTCTCGAATCCTTTCGCCTTTTTTTTTTATTTGCGCGTTCAGCCGTACTTGACGTTGACGTCGAGCTTCCAAAAACATTACTGTGCGGGGTGGCTCTTTATTTTCACTCTGGTGAAGCTTCGTCGGAACGTTCTGAGTGTTGTACTGCAGTACAGATCCATCACACCTCGCCTGATATGAAAATCTCATTTCAAAGTTGATACGTTTACCTCCGATAAACTTACATACGATCGAGTTGTATGCTTCAGCAATGTTGTTCGTAGCATCGTACATCAAACTGGTGGCATGGAAGCTGAAGTAGGTGAACAACGTTTCCAGTTGCTGAAAGAGGCCGGCTTTTTTCAAAACGTCAACGAGATTCTGTTCACCCTCAACAGGATCACCATTACAAAAGCCTTTCAACTGCTTGCAACTTTGGTGATCTCCAAAGACATGATAGGGTACGTTGATAATGTCTTTTTTCAATAATGCAGTTTGACCATTTTGAACAGTACTTTCGTTTTCTAACGAGTTTGTACTAGAATTATTTATAGCAGCTGTTTCCATCACGCTGTTTTGCCTATGTGTTACGGCCAATTTGATTGTATTCCGAAACCTTTTCACGCTATTGAGTACGATTTTTTTTTGTTGCGAAATGGTACGTCCTGGAGTTTCCGCAATTTTTTTAATTTTATTCGCCAGATTTCGCAACAAGTGATTGACGCATTCTTTTTTGTCGACGACTACTTCATATTTTTCGTACGGATGGGCATCAAGAATCGCCCTGTACACACTGCTATCCCCGTCGGCTATTAGCGTCTTGTATATAAGTCCATTTACTTGAACGCTGGTCTTAAAGCCTTCCAAAATTGCGTCGCTTCCCATGCCGGTAGAAGATTGGTCACGGCCCCAATTCTTGAAGCATACGTGTACGTTAGGTTCTTTACCATGTCGTGTAGCCCATTCGCAAACTGCGCAAAACTTATTCCGTACCCCTCTGAAAAGGACCTTCCCTGTGCGGTAGTCCAGAATTGCACCAACTCCGGACAGCGAATCATACCGGCCGGTTTTGTAGGACCTCTTCATCCAGCTGCAATCAGCAACAACTGCAATGAACGGTATCTTTTCATTGTCGTGAATGATGTAATCGCCTCTTTCTATAGCTATGTTCCTGGATGTCTTCGCAGTTTCTTCGATTTCAGCAGTCGCAGCCTTTTCGAAGGCCATGCATATCTGGAGGTTGTATTTCCGGTAAGTTGCTGCAGCCATGCAGGGAATATCCATTGCGGCTAAAAATTCTTCCATCTGCGAATGACCGATTCCCGTTGCAATAGCTCCTGATACGGCATATCGATTTACATCCATTTTGTTGTCGTCTTCACGATTTGTGGAAATTATTATTTCGGTATTGCACTGTTGACACCGAAGAAAGTATTTTATTTTCAGACCGATATGTTGCGACTTTACTAATTTCAAGTTACGAAACGGACAATTCATAGACGGATTGTGGTTGTCGAACTTTGCACGAAGCTGTGCAAACCAATACGACCAATACCTGATTATTAGTGATTTTCAGTAGTATAATACGATCAGAAGACCTTCAAAATTGTAGGCTATTTACTGGTTATTTTGATCTGTCCAGATCCAACCAGATCTCATCTGTTTGTCTGTTTTTGTTTCTTCACCGAGATGACCGGGCTGACCGACTCGAATAATTATTAAACAGCAGCTTTGGGAGTAAACCCTTCGAACGCAACATATTCGAAGGACGTAATGAACTTATTGGAATGATAAAGAGCAAGACATTATATGCCTTTCCAAGCATGCAATTTCGTGTCTTGGTGAAACGTAGCAGTTACATCCACTTCTAGATGCAAATTTTTGGAAACGTGATTTGGCTGTAAATTAAAATAATTATAACTGAAAATATATGCATTTCCGAATAAATCGGCTGAGGAATTTTCGATAACATTTTTGATCAGGATTCACCCTGTAAAATATTCGTCGCGAGCTCTGATACACCCTGTATATATTGGTAGTGACTGTGCTGTGCCCGCCATTGTCGTGAATTACGGTTGAAACAATTTGAATGACCATCCTTCAGAATTCATTTGTTAAAAATAAAACACATAAACATCGAAAAGTAAAGCGTCCATTTCATAATTGTCCTGGGTATTGAGTTGTGAGGAGCGAAATGTAAGTACCACATATGCATATTTTGTTAGATTTAACCGTTCAAATTATTCAAATAATGTGAATTACCGTATTGTTCCGAGCATAAGTCGACTTACAATTCTGAGGTCTGATGTACTAAAAACCTAGACTTATACTCAGAACAATACGGTAGTATTATTGGAAGTAAATTATTTTTTTCAGAATTTTTATTTTTATTTGCGATTAGTTTCAGTGGAACGAAAACATAAACGCGAACATATAAAAAAAAAATTATAAAAAACACACCGAATTTTGATTACCCGAACGAAGACGGACCTCTGTTTTTTTTTTAATCAATATTTCGAAATTTATTGCTATGCAGATTCATTGTAAATAATTTCTCTGTTTTTTTTTTTAATCAATATTTCGAAATTTATTGCTATGCAGATTCATTGTAAATAATTTCTCTGAATGATAGAACCTAGATTTTTTATGTTCATTTAATGTATTAAAACGTTATTCAAATTACATTTCTCTGTTCATAGAATAAACTCATAATGGGCTCGCTGTTCTCTGATGAGAGAAATGGTGAGTAGTCGCATGTAATCATACAAATAGCGGGAGTTCGAGTGTATATTATGTTGTCATTCATTACATTGAATTTTTTTGGAAGTGGTGGAAATTACACTTGGAGAGAGGGTTGCGACGATTGAGGCAGAGAGGCAGGCGGAGTTGGAGGCGAGGGCCGAGAGCGAGAAGCAGAAACAGATGGACGATGATATAGAAAGAGAAGTTGAGAAAAGAATGGAGGAGAAGGAGAAGGAATCGATGGAGAAGAGAGAACGGGAGGAGAGGCTACGGCACCTGGAGGACGAGGTGCCAAGAAGGAAGACGAGAGCAGGGCGAGAAAAGGAGGCGCGGGACGAGTAGTATGTATAGATCTATACTGTTGAAGGTTGATGGTAGAAAAATGTGCAAATGTTGAGTCACAGTAAATCTTTATTAGTCTAAATTATGAGCAGTGTGAGATTCCCCCGCTCTCTGTAGTAGTTGAAGTTCGATTTTGTCAAATGATTGTCAAACATTTTTTCACTCAATTTTCATATCCAAATGTACAAATATTATGTTAGTTACAGACAGCCGAAGAGGAGGATGCGGCCGTATTAAAAAAAAAAGGAAAGGAATATAATAATAATAATAATAATAATAATAATTATTATTATTATTATTATTATTATTATAATTATAATAATAATATTAATAATAATAATATTTCAGTTATAATAAAATTAAATAAATATTTTTGAAATACAACATTGTTCGTTATTTATTTTGAACTATTGTACATAGGGTAGAGCAAAGATGTACATTTACATAGTAAGTTTGCCTTCATCGAATACAATTAATGTCAATTAATATTAATTATTTACAATTATTGTTTCGAGTGACTTTATGACGAGATACTATTACCGAATTTCATTCATATAGCAAGGTACCTATATTGTTGATTGAGAAAACTACAATTTCATTAATAAATTACAAATAACTCAGTCGTATAATTATTTCAATAACGTTGTGGCATGAGCAGCAGCAAGAGCAGGTACATTAGGCTGGTTCAAAAATGACCTAAGTGCTCAGGTGTTGCTCCGTTGATATATGTTATTTTTGATTTCTGAAAAATATTCCATTCTTTTAAATACATGGGACAATATTTACTACTGCCTTATCGGGGTTGAAATTTCGAAATTCTGTGATATTTAGCAATTTCAAAGTTGTCAGATCAAAGTGCTCGTCCGGCTACCTCTAGATTCTTATTCAATGAGCATTTTGGTTCAGGACGAGACTCGTACGATAATATTCGGTACCGCCTCAGAGACATTGAAGTTCTCTCACTATTTAGCGTTTTCAATGTCTGATGCTCTGGCTCAATAGCTGTACTCAATATTATCGTACGAGTCTCGTCTTGAACCAAAATGCTCATTGCATAAGAATCTAGAGGTAGCCGGATGAGCACTTTGATATGAGAACTTGCAAGTTGCTGAAAAATTGCCATTTTTAAAAATTTCAACCTCGATGATGCAGTGGTAAATATTATAAGTGAAGTTTGTTTTCAAGTGAACTCCGCTTGTAACTCTCGTGTGCCGTAGTGTTTGATGTTAGCGGGTGCCTCGTTGTTTCTAAATTTTTGCAACACCAGTGTTCTTCTAGGTTTATACAGCTCCTGGACTAAACGTCTTCACATTCAGTGTTGACTCAAAAATGCTTTGCCGAAGGTAATGCCTGTGATGATTCTGAAAACATTATGAATACATCTGAAAATCTTACAAATACATGTTCATTTCATTAGTACCGTTGAACATCGCAGGTCAGATAAAGCACATGGTTCAGAAAGTATAACCTGGCTGCCGTAACGCAGATTATTTTGTTAATAAATTCGGAGTTCAAACTACTTGTGAAATGAACGAAGGTCATCACATCTCCTAATGCCTGAACAGTAGGCACACGCTGAGTTGCACGTTCCGCAGAGGGTTGGAACGCTGCCTTTGACTCATCACCGACCAGTGCCGGTCTTGGTAAGAATCCTTGTTGAAAATGGTCGGAGCACAACCTCATAGTTGTCAGAGGGTTCAAGTTGTATTCGTTTTTACGAATACTCGCAATGTGTAGACTATTCACATCGACATCCATCTGCAAATAATTTATCTCAAACTAATAAAACCTAACCCAATCTTCAGAATGTGAATAACGTAATCTGTACCACAATTGTATTTCATTTATGTACTTACCGATGAAACGTTCTGCCCTGGTCAGTCTTCTGTGGTTTTTTGCTACACGAACGATATTCCATAACCATTTCGAAATAATTGGGTATCCCCGGTATCCCACATGACTCTATCACTAACAGCTGACAATGGGTACATTCACATCGCTGCAGTCCTAAAGACCCCGCATGTGATACCCCGAGCGATGTCGGCCCTGGGCAATTGCACTGCTAGGCCGCAGACGCGCGCGCTAACTGGCGAGGGATACATGTATATATGTACGTAACTGTCAAGAACCGCTTTGACCCGGTCGAAGTCGACGAAATGCAGCATTGCAAATTACGCTCCCATTTTCAAGTAATATTCATAAATAAACGGATCATTCGGTTCGTGCGAGGTCGTAGAATTGACGCCGCTATACATTTCAGTGCTGGATACCGCGCGAACTTGAATAATAAGGTCAGCATATGAGAGTCGAGCCCCGAGCGGCCATTTTTTTACCCTATTTTACAGATTGTAATTTACGAAAACAAACTATTTTTCGATTTCAATACGTTTATTCGTCTACGGCAATACTTCACCATATAATACGTCGAATGCCTCTGCGAAAATCCATTCTGTGCCTTCGTCGCGAAATGCCGAGTAAAACAAAAAAAATTGGTAAAAACACCCCCCTACTTTATCGACCCCTGGCTATCACATCCCGTTAAAATCATAAATATTCTTTGCTTTCATAAACTAACTTCATTTCTTTTAAACGCGCAATAGTAACTCTTTTTATTATCGAACGTGATTTAGAACGCAAAAGCAGACCATAATGAAATATAATATTTTAATGTAACGAATATTTATTCCTTCTCGAAACGGCTATAAGTCACGTAGAGGTAGATAACGGCGAGGCAAGACTGGAACCCCAGTATTGCTGACCCTTCGATTTCACACTACTAAAGTAGTGTACGTAGGTGTAATTCGCTCTCTCTCTAATTTTCCATAATTAATAGGAAAATTAAGCTGTATGATAAGTAGAATAATGAGATACTAAATTGGGCATTACTAGAATTTTAAGAGGAATCAAATGAGCCATAATTCGAGTATAAGATCAATTCAATAATGCAGTTCGAATATATTCAAACTGAGCTAGTGTGAGTAGACTATGGGTGAGGCATGGAGTAGCATGGGACCGCGTAACGTCACCAGGGCCCCACTCCTACGCATAACTGCAAGTAGTCCCTCAAACCAATCAGGCGACAATTAGCCACTAAGCAAGGCCCTAATTGGCTAAGCCACGCGCGTAGTAATACATACATTGTTGCAACCGCGGGGACCTCGTCGCCTTTGAACTTGAACTAGCGTCTTTCTTCTGGTAAATCGCGAGGTGCGTGGATGTGAGGACCCGTGTGCAATAATCGAGCCACGAGTTGTGTTCAATCTTTTCTTTCTTTCAATTAAAGTGGTAGCACAAAGGACTCTGTACCCGTTAATAAATTCAATCCATAAATCTCTTCAAGATCTATGCACTTGTGAGACAACGACTAACTTCATTGTTTCAAACTAGTTTACTTCAACATATTTTATAATGTTCTTTCTTCTGGTAAATCGCGAGGTGCGTGGACGTAAAGAACCGTGTGTAACTTCGAGCCACGAGTTGTATTCAATCTTTCTTTAATTCAAATCTAAAGTCAAGTGGTAATACAAAGGACTCTACACCCGTTAAACCTAAAGTAATAATCGTGACATAATCCAGAGCGTGGTGGTCTGATTATTCACCCTTAAATTCAGTGCAGAGACACTAGTTGATTATCTTTATTAATCACGAACTATTTAATATTTTCAATATTCAAACCATAGCTTCACTTTCTGCCTTATACTCATTTTGAGTATTTGTAATATTAAGGTAACCTTACAGTGAAAACTCAATGCAATTCAATTTCACTTTGATTCATTTCCACTTCAATTTTACTATTATTATTTCACATCGACTTTTATTAACTTCATAATTGCGAATTTAGAATCAATCAAATCTGTGCATCGATTACGAACAATAGACATTTGTTAAACAACATTAGCTTCAGTTCAGGACATTTAAAACCCGTTATAAAGATTTAAAACATCTAAAACTAAAATCTAAATTCTACGCTAATAAAGGCTTCAAGGTTCTCAAGGTGAGAAAGGAAAATATCCAAATATCGAAAGTAGCCCCATGCTACGCCATCTCAGCCAAAGATAAGTAATCACGATCGCTCACACAAATTCGCTCATTTATAATCATATTTCTATATTTAAAATCGCTCGACTGTTTTCCAGAATTCTCTAATTATAAGGATTTTGCATGACTATAAATATATTGAATGAATTGAATGAGTAATAAGGGAACGGGAATATCGTTCTGAGCTAATACCCACAGGTATTTCGGGGATATCCCTTGCTTATTAACGAGACCACCCGTCGAGCTTGACTATCACTCATTATTTCAATTCCGAATTTTATATCTCTTTACCAAATAACCATATAATATATAGTTAAGGATTACACTATAATAATAGGTCAAGATTGGTATTATAATCAATTGGAAAACCTACTGGGATAATCTTTTAGGATTTCGGGTAATTCCCGAGTCTCCCTGTTCAAACAATATAGAAGCTCAAGTGAATGAATATTAGTTCTAATTCAACTCATTAGGACTCAATATACCAATCTCGACATATATAGATATATTTCCTTTATTCGGGAATACCTAATTTTCACGATACATCAACCCAGATCGGTATGATAATTAGCCTGATAGACCAACTGGGATAATTCTACAGAATTTCGGGTTCCACCCTAATCCCATTGGGTTTCTTTCTTTTTATTATTAGATTCATAAGACTCAATAAGATCCTGACTACCGATCTTGAATCATGTATCTCGTTATAATATTACTATAATTGAGGACAATATATATATTCACGCATATATTCATCTATATTCAATTTCCTTATTGGGAAATTAAATTATTATTCTTTTATTTTGAGCCAAGATAGGAATCATTGCTAATTCAATAAATCGCCTGGAATAATTCCTAGAATTTCGGGTACCACCCTAATTCCAGTGCAAGATTTCCTCTATAATAATATAGAAACTTTACTCCGATACGTAGTCGCTGATCTTGACTCAATTTATATTATTTCTATCCAAGAGAGAGAGTTCCTATTTCAGTATTTCATTATATTCCTCATATCAACGCGTGTGAATCGTGAAGAGCCTTCTATTAAATTCATTACTATTTTTCATTAATAATAATTCTTATATAGTAACAAGCCTTCACGATCCCCACGTCGGGGATCACTATATTATCTCATTATTTCATTATTTTGTGAATTCATTATTTTATGTTGTTCGTTTGTTCAACCGACAATCATTTGTTGGTCGCTTGAACTATATATTTCATATCCATAATCGTTAAAGAATATATATTTGATTTTACCAGTCAATTTCCCATTATCAATTGAATGACCTTTTATTCATTTATTTTATTTTATTTTACTTTAATTATATTATTATTATTTCTATATCAATTAGCCTCACAACAATTTAAACAAATCAATTGAGACCTGTATAGGACTAGGCGGCAACGAATTCTATTTACCGATCTATTTTAGAATAGATCTCTTTTATAATTATTTATATGTGGATGTGACGGGATGACCAATTCCATTCTCGGGTTCCCTTGTGATTAAACCATAGGGATTAATAACACTCTACCCATACCGTCCGTCACACACCCAAAACCCTCTGAACGAAACCCCCGCATCAACCCCAACCCGACCAGCTGAATCCCAGCTACCTTCCGTTCCGACATCCCAGCCTGATCCGATGGCTCAGATGGAATCACTGCTTCGGATGGTGATGACTGCCCAATGAGAGGACCGAGAGGCGATGCTCCAAGCGCAACCGGAGGACCGAGAAGCGATGTTACAAGCTCAACGGGAAGACCGGGAGAGAGACCGGGAAGCTTCTCTGTTACAGGTGGAGCCATCGGAACGCCAGCTCCGCCAAATCCTAGAGGTTCAACGCACCGCTCAAAGAGAGGACAGAGACGCTCATATGCTGACCTTTCAACGCAGTTTAGAGAGCCTACTTCCCCGACTTCCAGATCGCATTTCCCCCATCCCAACGCCTCGACCACTTTCCTTCGTACGGGACCAGTTGGAACAAGTCCCAGTAACTCAAAGGTTTGTGAATATCTCTGGGGAAAGAACTTCCTCTACTTCCGTTAGACCAAGAACGGACGAAGTAAGTACAATGGTACCACTCGCTCGTTCTTTTCCTCAAAACGACCGCGTTGAAGAGACAACGCGGGCCGAAATTAATCAAATAAGGCCTAACCAAATGTGTGGGGACCATCTCTCACGAGATGAAATCTTGACATCCCCACCTACTCCACTTTCTAACAACGTAGACAATTTTCGCAATTTAATCGGGGATATTGTGCGTCAAGAAATCAGCGCCGGGAGTAGTCGCGAGAATAATAAAAGGCCGGTTCTTCCAACCCATGTAGAAAACCAGAGTGAACCTGAAAAAAAATCTCCAATCATTCGCGCACAAACTTTTGACGGTACCACTTCATGGGCCGAATATGAGTGCCAATTTTCGATCGTCGCGAAGTTAAACGGATGGAATACAGCGAGTAAAGCCGGAAATCTAGCAGCTAACCTTAAAGCGCCGGCGTTGGCAGTGTTAACTTCCCTTTCTAACCAAGAATTAGAGAACTACGACAAACTCAGTTCGGCTTTGAGAGTAAGATTCGGAGACGAACATCTTCAAAAACTTCATCTGACGCAATTAGAGAATAGGCGGCAACATAAAGATGAGAGTCTCGCCACTCTGGGACTCGATATAGAGAGAATGGCTAGAGTAGCTTTGCCCGATTGTTCTGAATCAACGAGAGACCATTTGGCTTGTTCGCGGTTTATCAATGCAGTGAAAGATAGTGAACTCAAACACGCTCTCGGATTGGCGGGACCCTCAACTCTTAGGGAAGCAGTCATTCAAGGACTAGAGATCGAAGCTATGGATAAATTCTATTTAGGAGTAAGTCGCGTGAGACAAATAGAAACCACTGATATCTCCTCCGATAACCAAAGTAAAACTACTCCCGAGCAGCATCGCGCTTCTAAAAATTCTAATTCGAACGTTTCCAACGGATCTTCAAAGTTCTGTAGATATTGTAAAAACGACAATCATAATATCGAAGACTGTTATGCCTTAAAAAAAAAAAAAATGAAACGAATTTTAATAATCCTCAAAAGAATTATAATAACGATAAAAATTCCAATTCCAATTCAAATTCCAATTCCGATTCAAATTCCAACTCCAGTTCGAACATTAATTCATGGAGGAACAAAGACGCCCCTCATTCCTAACCTTCTACCTCAAAAAACTAGACTTTGATGATTCAGTGGGACTAAAATCATCAAAAGAATTTAACGATAGTGGTCCTCGTAATAATAATTTTAATCCATGTCAATTTCTAACAAGGGGTCTTCGCCAAACTGGTTTATATACCTGGGGCACGGTAAACGGCGTTAAATGTCTCTGGGTAGTAGATACCGGCGCAGAAGTCACGGTGGTTCGTTCCGATCTTCTAGATTCCACTAGGGATAATTTCCCTCAAACCTCTTTGAGAACAGCTACCAGAGAAAATACCCCAATTTTAGGACAACAGTCCATTCAAATAAATATAGCCGGAATCATTTCTTCACCCCACACGATGGTCCGGGGATCTTCCTTTTGGAGTTTGACGAAAAGACTCTGGACCCCTGACTATCCTGGTTGAGGGAAATATAGGTTGTGGAAAAACCACATTCACAAGAAGGTTTTTAGAATATCCTGATATCTCAACATTATTAGAGCCTTTAGACTCTTATCGAGACGTAGCTGGTTTAAATCTTCTGAACGAAATGTAGAAAGATCCCTCTCAGTACGCGTATCTATTTCAACATCACGCATTGATGACCATGTCCGATAGACATCTCGTTCAAACTCCGTTGCCTACCAAAATTATGGAAAGATCAATTTATAGTTGTAATTGTTTCGTCGAAGCTCGTAGGAGACAGAAAGATTTCGAAGAGGTGGAAGCTCACCTTTTGTTAGAAAATGTCCGTAGATTTACAGAAAATTCTATGAATTTCGAAGTTGATCTTATTGTTTATTTGAGGCTAGATCCTAAAATAGCCTATTCTCGTATCCTTTCCCGCGCTCGAAGCGAAGAAGACGCTACCCCTTTAGTTTACCTTCAATTACTTCACGAGGTGCATGAAGAGTGGTTAGTCACTAAATCATTTTCGTTTCTTCCTGCTCCTGTTTTAATTTTGGACGCTTCTTCCTCAGCAGAAGATGTTTATAAACAGTTTTGCGAGGCTACGGATACCTCTAGTAGTTAGATTACAATCGATATCAATTTTGAGGTGAGAATTTTACCCTCTGAAGTTCGCTGAGATCGATGGTCGATTTTAGTAGATTCCAGTAGCGTGTTCGGCTGGGCCACGTTGGGCTGAATTGGTGTGGTGTGGTTGTGTTCATCTTCTCTCTTCTTTGCGAGGTGGAGGGGTGCGAGAGTGGCTGCGCTGCACCGGCGTGGCTCGGTGTGGCCCCGGTCGGGTATGTTTTGGGATGGGATCTCTGATTTTATACACAGGCACAGGGTATCGATCTTTGATTCATATCGATATGGTTTGATGCACGATTTTTATAAATAATTTTAGCGACTTTTACTTATTTCTCGGGTGGGTACGAGTCGCAATTTTTATGTAGAGCAGAGAGATCTGAGCGAGCGAGTGTGGTTGTCGTCTCTAACCATGACCTTTTCCCCAGGAATTTAAGTCTTTTTCAGATTTTTGTAGAACCCTACCTGATCCTTACCCGTTCCTGATCCATGAGGCTGAAGAATGAACATTTTTATACTCATAAATTCACTTCGATAAAAATTAAAGCTCAACTATCTGCTCAAGGTTTTCTGTGGTTTACCTTGAGACAGAGGACAAGTGTCAGATAGTTTTTGGGTAGTTTTTGAATTTCTGAGCCACAGTTCCAACTATCCTAAAGAGAGCACACACACACACACGTACATTAAATGACTGCTTGATTTTGTTTCTCATTCCATTTCTGATTTTTGGTTCAACAAGTCGGGACGACTCTTCTTCTGGGGGGGGGGGGGGGGGGGGTAGTGTTACAGAGATAGAATCACCCTTACATTTCACATTTAAAAACTACACATCATCTAGCAGTCATGAAAAAACAAACAAATACAAATAAATGATATAAAATGACAATAAGCATTATTATAAAAACAGTGCTGTTTTACACGTAAAACTGTTAACACACATCTCCACGCATTTCCAAATAAATCCAATTTTTCCCTTACAATTTCATTGACTTCGACTTGAATCTGTTATTTCAGCTCAGGACCCATATTTACTTATTTCAATTCAACTCAAGCCTTTATTTAAATATTACTATTTAGCCCTTAAAAGCTGAAAAAGTTACAGTATTATAGCATTTAATCCATCGATCGAAGTTTTCTGCAGCACGATAGACGGAGGGTACAGTTTTCGTTTCTTAAAACTGGGGGAGTTGTAGGCGGACGACTCATCGTCCGTTGTTCGATCTTCTTCCTTTTTACATAGCTCAGCTGGTTCCGATAGCTTGATGGCTCTTGAGCCGTGAGCCAAGATGAACGAAACAGTACAACCATTTAGATCTACGGGTATAGTGTCGGTGGAAATGTCGTAGTTATAGTCTGTGACCGTTGGATTAGCGAGGTATTTGTTGATATCGTCCAATGCGTTCAAAAACTTCCACCAAATTTCAGCTCTCATCGCTATCACACTTCCACCTTGACCGCCGAACTGCACAATAGCCTCAAAACGTTCTCCGACTAAAGAATATCCGATCGAGACTGTTGTGGAAAACGAATAGTTTATCCCGTATGTGGTTGATAGTAACATCCGCCTGGTTGGTCGTAGAGGGTCAACTATGAGTGGTTTATCAGATGAATGAGGATTTTCTGATGCACGCACAGTTTGAGGGTTAAACATGATGAAATTATGATTCAGGCACTGAATAGTATTAAGGTACGGTAACTGATGTTCACTGTTGCAAGCACGGTCGTTCTGCAACTACTGGTGTAGTTGCAGATAGACCCCTCAATATTTCAAGAAGAACCCCCCCACCACCGGCTGAAATTTTACTATTAGCCAGCGGGTAATGGACACAGTACCTACAACTAGAATCAGCGTGGCTCTGGGATACCATGAGTGCCGACCTCAGCATATGCCAGAGGCAGTGTGCCGTTTATGACCCAAGGGTTCGCGGGTAGCTGCAGGGTTGGGCCTAATGTTTGAGGGAAAAGTTTGCAAGGTCTCGACTTGTTCGGATAGGTTCAAGCAATTGCTTTGGGATATATTACCGTCTGTTGTAAAACTGTACACTAGCCATGAATACTGAGTGTATTGCTGTACAGACTTTTGTCGATGTCTCGGCCCGTCCTTTTCTGTTGGCTGATTGTAAAACCAATCCTAGAAAAAATAAATAGAGCCCCATCTCTTTGAAAACTGTTTGGCAGGTCAGGCCTACAAGTTTCAGCCTGTCTAATAGCACAGCGCGACTATGGTCCGCTAATAATGACTTTTATTATCATTCGAACAAAATGAATGCATTATACACTGTACGGTTCTCAAACAGGCGGTCGACCATTCAACGTCATGAACTATTGTTAACGTATCGTTCGAAAATGAACACTGAAAGTAATATATACACATATCGCAATGACAAATACCGATTTCTATGTCCAAGTTCACGCTCCGGCAACCCTTGCGAAGGTATACGATGTACATTCTTTTGTCTTGAGTGCAAAGGTACGATTGGGGTTTAAAGGCGGAGTGCATGCAGGTGCAGACTTGCGGGCGTAAGGGGCGGTTAGGTGAAAAGCTATGTGGAGGTGACGATAGTCAAGGCGATGGATAGCGACAGTGTTTCAGGTAAGTAAAAATGGTCGAGGGTTGGCGGGGGCGGTGGTAATATCACGGATTGGTTCATTTTCACTGAGTCGGGATGAGCAAGCTATCAACCAAAAGATATATGAGCAATTCCACGTCAAACCGGACAGCTTTCTAACCTCGATGTTACCGATTTCGCTCGAATTTTTTTTACGGGTTCTATGGAACAAATAAATTCATAAAACAATTTTTCGTTTTTATTTTTGGCCCCTATTTTCCAAGTTACACGGGGGTGAAATTCAGCAAAAAGAGCCAAAAATCAAAAACATACTCCCCTTCAAACGGTCATATCTTTGATTGTATTCAACCTAGAGACTTCATCCAGGAACCATTTTAAAGCTGTTGAATGACACTATTTTTATATATTTATTTTATCCTGCGGTAACAAACAATTCTATTTGTTATGAACAAATATATTATTCAAACGTGATTTTCAAAGTGAGGGCCACGCGATAGAATTGTCAAAAAAATATGAGCGCATTCCTTGATCAATTCTCTATAAAATCGTTGAGTCAAAAGGATGGAGAAACGATGGAAACTAGGTGAAAACGATTTATTTATAAGCGACGACGCGCGCTGCCACGGAAAAACCGTACCCGAGTCGAGTCTTGCAGCGGCGGCGCGCGCCGTCGCTTATAAATCAATCGTTTTAACATGGTTTCCATCGGTTCTTGATCATTTTGACTCGACGATCTTGTAGAGAATTGATCAAGGAATACTCTCATATTTTTTTCGTAATTTTCACGCGTGGTTCTTGCCTTAAAAACCACGTTTGAATATTGTATTTGTTTATAACAAATCGAATTGTTCGTTATCGTGAAATTTAATAAATATATAATAATAGTGTCATTCATTAGCTTTGAAATGGTTCTTAGAAGAAGTCTCGAGGATAAAAAAACCAAAGATATGATCGTGTAATATGCCCACCGATGCTTTCTTGTGCTAGCCACACATACCCGAGCCGGGTTTTACGGTGCAGCGCGCGCCGTCACTTATAAATAAATCGTTTTCACCTAGTTTCCATCGTTTCTCCATCCTTTTGACTTAACGATTTTATAGAGAATTGATCAAGGAATACGCTCATATTTTTTTGAGAATTCTATCGCGTGGCCCTCACTTTGAAAATCACGTTTGAATAATATATTTGTTTATAACAAATAGAACTGTTTGGTACCGCAGGATAAAATAAATATATAAAAATAGTGTCATTCAACAGCTTTGAAATGGTTCCTGGACGAAGTCTCTAGGTTGAATACAATCAAAGATATGACCGTTTGAAGGGGAGTATGTTTTCGATTTTTGGCTCTTTTTGCTGAATTTCACCCCCGTGTAACTTGGAAAATAGGGGCCAAAAAAAAAAACGAAAAATTGTTTCATGTGTTTATTTGTTCCATAGAACTCGTAAAAAAAATTAGAGCGAAATCGGTAACATCGAGGTCAATTTCTGATTTATTTTGTCCGGTCTGACATGGAATGGCTCATATAGGCCTGCCAAAAGTGTGTAATTTTATCAGTTTGAAAAACTATTCAGTAGAGGAAACTCTGCTGGTTGTGATCTTCTGATTCCGAGTGGTTTACCAATTACTGTTGCGTTTGTTTTTTCAATCGTGAAAGGCGTTGTTACCAAGCGAACAAGTTTGAGCTTCGAGAAAATTTTGGACAAGTCCTTATTTTTCTCTTGTTTGAATTTATTTTGAAGAGTATATTAGCGATGAATCGTGTTGAAGATAAACGTGTCATATCAACCGTGAGGGCTCTAATCCTGATGGTGATACGGTACCTCATTGCTTCAAGACCGAGTTGCATCACGCCGCGTATTCGTGAGTGGCATCGTCAAGTCAAAGGAATGCGTACGGTGCAGGAAGTGTCAATAGTTCTGCGCAATATTCTGGGTATGTTTGACATGCCGACGGTCATGGAAATCATGACATTGCCGCGATTAGTGAGCAGGTCTTCTTGGATGGCGAAAATGCTTGAAATCGCGAGAGTTGTCCTTATGCCAACCGATTTTCGAATACTGAAGGATGTGATCGAAAGGCGAGGACGGAAGATGAGGACGGCTGCACAAGTGGATGCCGGCTATTCTACGAGAAGAAGCGATTGCCATAGAAGCTGTCGAGGCTGATGAACTGGCGGCAGAAAGTATGATGGTGTTTACACAGGATCATCCTGATGTAGAGATGGACGGTGCGGTGACGATAGAGGAGACTACGGAGCGGCTATCACAAGTCTCAGTGAAAGATGAGGAGGAAGCGAGAGAGACGAGGGTGATCGAAGAAACGACCGACGAAATTTGTCGATATGCACCGCATCTATCGAGTGAAAGTACGCGGTATACCCCTGTGAGCGGTGAGTGATTTCAGAGAATATGTCACGAGTACACTCCTATCCGAAAAAATGTCAATTCTTATCCTTAGTCATTCAGATTTACGTTGTTTTTTACATTAATACTTTTACAGATGCTGGCAACATGCCCACTGGAGCTTCTACCTCAACGTCGAGAATTCCAGCCAGGCTATACACAGTCAACGAAGGGGCTAGCACTTCAGGAGTGCAGCAAGGCGGAGCAGCTCGTCGTCCAGGAAAGCGTAATGCTCCATCGGACGATGTACCTGAACAGGAAGATCGACCGGCAGTTGACAGGCGAGTTAGTGTACCAGCTCAGGTTGTGGGGTTAGAGGCAGAAATAGAAGATGTAGACGATAGTATGTAGAGACGATTTAGAATCACACAGCGTGTTAATAAGAGATATCCGCGTTTTGGGTTGGCTGGAAATCAGGTCACGGTAAAAATCATAATTCCGCCGGAGACGGAGAATACACTACGTTGGTTAGAGGACGCTTTTAGGGAACTTCATAGGTATTTCAGGTCATTGTGCGGTCAGAATGATCTAATGGGTATAACGTTTGTTACGGATGGTTTTACGAGGGGTGCAGCGGGTTTAAACTTTCGACCGGCACGCGATTTTCAATTCGAGGATTATGGGGTCTTGTGTTTAGAGTCACGCAGAGTGCGAGTGAGTTTTCGATAGAACAGCCTTTCACAGTCAATATATTTACGGTCAATTCACCTGTTGGGAGGGGTAAACGGTTAGATGGGGAGGGGATACTCAATGAGCGGTCGATCTCAAAACTTGAAAACACAGATAATTTATGTTTACCGAGAGCTTTATTCGTAGCCGGGGTGCACGCGCGTAAGGGTACTCATCCTGATTTCAAAAATATATGGGGTAGGGCTAGGGACGACGCGAAATATCAAAAAGAGAGAGCTCAGGAATTAGTGAGAAAGGCACATGTCACGATACCAGAACAGGGCTGCGGGTATAATGAACTCCTACAGTTTCAACAGTATTTGGCACGAGACGACACTGTCATAGTTGTTTACTTCCAAAGTACCCTCGGAAAGGGTGAAGAATGTTTGTTCAATGGTAAAAATATTGTGTTAGGCTTGGGGCGGACTGTAACCTATAGACTCAACATTCTTTACGACGCACAGTGGGGAATTTTCACGAAAACGTGGCCAAAACTCAAAAAACGAACTTTCCTATGCAGGTATAACGATCGAGGGGATTGGTTAAGAACTAATTTCTGCGTAACCTCCCGTTTGTCCCGACCCTTCAACCCTCATAGTCTCTTAGATATTTCAGTTCAAAGTTGAACTTCGTCCGTGACAATTGCGTACCTGAATTTTGCTATCATATTCGCTCTAACTTTGAACACTTATAACTCCACAGTGTAAAGTGATAATCAATTTCAGCAAAATGGATGATCTTCCTCAAGGTATGTAGAAAATTTTTCCCATTTTACAATTAAAAAATAGTATTTCTTGTCCATGTTTACGTAGTCTAACGGTAATCCTGAAAAGTGCCATTCATCGGAAATAAATATTGACTTTACGTAGACTTTTAGTTCAGAATCCCGTGATATCCCGCCTTCGCTTTTTTTTAAATTGTAGATTAGAATATCAGCTTTCGAATGAAGTGTGAATGAGAGTGCGCAAACGTGCGCGGGCTGGTCCAGAGCACTTTTGGTGAACGCATGCGTGTTCCGAGAAGGCCGCCGGCGGCGCTCGCTCGCTGCGCCGCGCCGCGCCGCGTTTACATGCCAGTGCGCTGCCTAGTCAGCCGAGCTGGGCAGGTAGCTCGCTTACTTGGAACTAACTCGCCCTACGCGGACTCGGTCGACTGGTTTACTCTAACAATACATCCTAAATATTGATATATTGTTCATAAAAATTCTGATACCTGATTTCACATACGTACAATTTGTTTTCCAGAGGCGAAGGGATTTATTCAAAATTTCTTATTGTGTTCGGAACGCCAAATCCGTATTCTAATGAAATGTTATCAAATGCACGAAGGTGTATGTCTAATCCTCATTCGGATTACAATGTCAATTTTATAATTACACAATACGAAATACTATCCTTCTTTTCTAGGTTCTGGAACTTCTCTCATCACCTTCAACCAAAGGGAAATTCTCTTCATTAAAAATGAAAGCAGTTTTCGGCAGAAGCCATTCCGCTATTATGGTGAGCCCAACTATCACACATGAAGATCTCTATCCGGCTTCGGATTGACTTATTACTTTTAATTTCTAAAAATAAAGACTTTGTCCACTTATATTGCAGATAATAATTATCTATTTGTTCATCTAGTATAGCAGCCACTCCACACACATATTTTAAGTTCACCATTTTGTTTTTCCAAATTTAGATATCAGATTTGTGATCAGCGACCCCGAAAACATCGGTAAAATGTATAATCAATCGGTTTTTTTTCGAAATTCATGTCTTAATCGGCCATATTGGAGCTGCCATTTTTTTTTCCAAATTTGAATACCAGATTCGTAATTAGCGACCCCGAAAACATCGGTAAAGTGTATAATCAATCGAGTTTATCGCGAAATTCATGTGTTCATCGGCCATATTGGAGCCGCCTTTTTTTTTCCCAAGTTTGGATACCAGATTCGTAATCAGCGACCCCAAAAACATTAGTAAACCAAATTTGAAAAAATTCCGATGATCCCCTGGATTATGGCCACGTTTTCGTGAAAATTCCCCACTGTGCGACGAACGGAACAGACATTATGATCCAATTTTAAACATCAGTGCAGCAGCCGCCTCCAATTTTTTCTGCATACCATGTAATGTAGGCTATGCTCGTGGTATGGAGCATAGGTGCTCTAATATATGTCCTCGTTGCTTGTGTTGTCATCGGGATCCTGAGATCTTTCATACAACTACAATTACTTGAAGGTTCGTTGTCGAATTAAGAGTTGGAACTCAGTCGTACAAAAGTGATTCAAGTTTATTATTATATTAAGAGTTTTTATAGAGTAGTTACTATGTCTAGCAGAGATTTGGCATAACCTGCCCTAATAACTTGGTCTCGATGTTCTGACAATGAGTATTACGATGATCGCTTATTTATTACGTTAAGGAGGTCGTGCTGCGTCTGCACTTGTTGTTAGTTGCGTGAAGGCTTCGTACTTGCACATTCCATAGTGTTGCCAAAGTGTGGCTCAAACATCTGTATTGCAACACCTTGATACTCGGGTTCCAACACTTGTCGACAGCAGCTTGCGATACACGGGTTGATCGAATGGAATGTATCTAGTGTAGACGTGAGTTTTTCGGCCTTGAATGCCTTAACAATCACAAGAAACCCGGTTCGTTTAGCAGGAAGCGGTCAATCTGCAGTACCCTGCGGATTTGCGAGACCTGTGATATTCATATGGATACATCCAAGGGGAAGCATGTCTGCGGGGAAACATACTGCAGGACCTGTCGTTCGACCCAAAAGATAGAGCATAGTTGCTATATGAGACCTGTGAAACATACCACTGAACAACCTGCGAATTATATTTTCATTTTTTATGATTTCGAGACACAGCAAGACCAGACTTTAGATGGTGACGATACAGTGAACGTCCACGTGCCAAATCTGTGCGTTGCGCAGCGGGTCTGCACGCGTTGTATAGATGATTATTCCCGCACCTTTTTAATATCCTGGCTAATCGGGGGTATGAGGGTCCCTGACCTGCGGTCGAGTTTTACTCGCCAGATACTATGACGAGAGAGGCTAGGGAAAGTTCGTTCAAGTGGTATAATAGATCAGTTAGCGAGAATTATATTTTTAACTTTGATGTAGAATTGCTAAGGTACTGTCAGTCAGACGTGACAATTCTACGACCCGCCTGTCTAGCTTTCCCCAAGATCTCCCAGCGTACAGGAAACGTCTGTCCGTTTACGGAGAGTACGACTATTGCGTCAGCTTGCTCGATGGTTTTTCGGAAGATCTTTTTACGTGATAATGAAATCGGAATTATCCCACCTGCTGGGTACAGGCTGGGCGATAAACACTCATGTAGAGCCATCGAGTGGCTGGTATGGAGGGAGCATGAGCTCGGTATTGAGATCGAGCACGCTGGCCGAGGAAGAGAGAGACGGGTAGGGGGACGACGGGTTGACGGCTACCACAAGGGGCCCGATGGTGTGGAGCATGTGCTGGAGTTCCATGGCTGCTTCTGGCACGGTTGTCCACGTTGCTTTCGTATCAACAGGAATGAGCGGACAGCGGTTGGCGAAAGCATGGATCGACGACTCGAGCAGACCATAGCCAAGACAAGACGCCCGCGGAACCAAGGGATGATCGTCGAAAAAATATGGGAGTGTAAGTTCAATAGGATGGTTGAAACGGATGCGGCGCTGCGAGCATATTTTGAAGATAACCGTCTTATTCCGATGTTAGGTATCACTGAATTGAACCCGCGTGACGCCTTTTTTTGAGGCCGGGCCGGTAATACGTCATGACGTATTACCGTGACGCTCACGGCTCTACGAAGTAAATGGCGGGGGCAGTGAGCAAATACACTACGTTGATGTTTAATCACTGTATACGTACATCAATGCGACAGGTAAATACCCGCGTGGTCACCCAAAGGTATACGTAGGGTGTTGCGACGCATACGAATTAACTATAGGATATTTAGATTATTTTATTCAATCATATCTAGCATCTAGCTTTACCATTAGCTTGTAGTCTCTAGATTTAACTTTACAAGGATAAGGTCATAAAACCCTCCGAACCAACAGTCGAATGTCATGACAAAGGGAAAAATCTTTCTATTATTTTCTCTAGTTTGAAGCCAACATTTGGCGACCAAATGTGTCGCAAACGCTCAAACTAATCAGTACGTTTACAACCTTTTAAGCATTTCACTCCATTGTTTCCTCACGTCCGACTTTCTATCATAAAAACTACCCTCTAACTACTCGTACCTATCCTTCCAAGAATCCTAATGTTTAAACAAAGCTAAATCCAACCCCCACGACCTCCTTCCTCAATGTCTTGACCAATCCTAACATTTAAACAATTTCCCCACTTAACTCTCTCTACCAATCACTGTGATTTAACAAACTCCTACCCTTATTCAAAAATCCCTTCCACTCCTCTTCTAACTCACAACTTAGTCCTTCGCAAAACTAAAATCAGTTCACCAAGATCTACACGGTAGTACACTGATGCACCGTATTCTCTCTATCTCAAACCTCTATACAGTAAAAAGATCTATAACTCCGGGAGTACTTAAACTATTTACAAAACCTCTCACTCTCGTCATCATTCAACTTTATATCATAATTCACTTCACACATCATATACCCTTGTACATATTCAAACTGTAAAATATATATCATTTAATAGTGCAAGGTGTCATTCATTCACTCACAATCATTTACAATCTTTTAATTAAAATTGTAAAAGTTCAACAACAAGGCGTGGTAGACCGATCCAAGGAAGTGTACCGCGCTAACGTGAACATTTTATGGTCCTTCGAGCCGGATATAACAAATATCCAACGTCACTAGTGCAAGTGTGCAGTGGCCCCTATTCAAAACAGTGATCCGCGGTGCGGCCCCTATCAACGCAAGTATCCACCCTCGAGATACTTCCAAACAGGACCGACGGAGAAAACAACGCCCATCTACCGGGAAACAAACTGGAACCAGAGCGTCTGCATCAGGACACCTTCCAGGACAACACTCAACGAAAAGGTAGGTTCGTTAGTTTCGAATCGTCACATTCCTTTTCCATCCACCTATTACTCTCACACTCAGTATGGCTGAAATCGAATCTCTACACCGTAAACGCGGAGCAGTCAAAGCCGCGATTACAAATTTTACAAAAATCTTAGACGATTGGGCTAATCTCGCCGTAAACGATCGAGATCCCGATTTGCTTCAAGTCTCTCTCGAAACGATGCAAGCAGCTTTTCGCAAGCTTGACGATATACAAGATGAACTCGAAAGTATCGACGCAAACGAACTCAGCGGACGTGCGGAACTCACATAAAGATATAACGTAGCGGTAGCCAGAACTAGAAAGGCATTACGCGAATATAACAACGCGTCGTCGAGGGCATCATCCCCAGTCTCAGAGCAAACTTCAATCCCGAGATCAACTTCAGGATTGACCAATGCAACACTCTCGATTGCATTACCGAAGGTCGAACTTCCGAAATTCGACGGATCGCCCGAAAAGTGGGCTACTTTCCACGATCTGTTCATTTCATTAATCGACAAGAATGAAAATTTACCTGCAGTGCAGAAATTACAATACCTGCGACTCTCACTAACGGGTCGAGCGGCCAACGCAATAGACTCACTCGAAACAACCGCGTCGAACTACAACATCGCGCTAACCACTTTAAAAAAGAAATTCGAATGTGAACGTCGAACATTGCGACGCCACTGGGCCATCCTTCGTGACTATCCGCGTTTGCAAAGGGATACATCAAGCGCGCTAACTCAACTGGTCGACACTTTCAATCAACACACCCGTGCTTTAGAAAACTTGAAGGCACCGGTCGCGAATTGGGACATTCCGTTGAACGATCTGATCATAACAAAGATCAGCCAAAACACTGCGTGGCAATGGGAGCTAACATTAACCGACGATAGAATGCCTAGTTATAAGTCGCTATTAGCTTTTCTCGAAAAACGGGCGAGCTGTTCGGACTTCAGCTCGCAAAACGAAGCACATAACGGGAACAAGCACACTACGCGGAATCAAGACGGAGGAAAGAACCGAAACAACAAGGCATCTCAGCAGGCGCCTAAGGCTCAAGCCTTTGCTACGAGCGCCAACATTTCCTGCAATTTTTGTGGCGAAGAGCATCGAATCTACACGTGCGATCGATTCCGAGCACTATCGATAGACGAAAGACAGAAGGCTACTAATAGCAAATCTCTCTGCGGTAACTGCCTCGGAAAGGGACATACCGTACAAACTTGCAAATCAGGGCCGTGCTACCGCTGTCAAAAACCCCATCACACCCTTCTTCACCGACCACCGGGCAATAAAAAACCCGCTACCGAATCAACTCCCACCACGAGCCAAGCCGCGCAGAATACTTCGTCCGAGCAAGCATGACTAGGCTGCACAGACTCCGCGGAAACCAGACACAAGGCCGTCACCCTCGTGGTCAACTCGGCGACCAGCGATATCATGGTTACGGCCCTGGTCAATATCATAAATCATAGAAAACAAGAAATCCGTTGTCGAAGTCTACTCGACACCTGTTCGACCGCAAATTTTATGACGGAAGAACTAGCAGGTACCTTAGGTCTCGAGAAAAGGACCTGCTCTATACCAATCGGTGCGGTTAATGCTCTAACCACATTCTCTAAAAACATTGTGTCAGCAACCATTCGTTCACCGATTAACGGCTACGACCGAAAATTAACTTTCTTAATAGTTCCTAGTATTTCCCGTAGAGTACCGGATCAACAGATCAATCGCGACGTAATTAAAATTCCTACGAATTTGAAACTCGCTGACCCACAATTTCATATACCTGCACCGGTCGACCTACTGCTGGGCGCAGGTACCACCCTCTCTCTATTGTGCGTCGGTCAATTGAACCTGTCGCCACCCGAAGTCCCCGATCTTTACCTGCAAAAGACGGGACTAGGTTGGGTAATTGGAGGAAGTGCACCCTCCACTCGACTATCAAATAAAGGCACCTGCCACGGAACGAACAGCAGCCCGCAATTCGACATGAGTAAGTTCTGGGAGATCGAGGAGGGACCTCCTGTCCGCTTCCTTACAGACGAAGAGGAAAGATGCGAGCAGCATTTCAACCGAAACACCACACGTTTGGAAGAAGAAGGTCGCTACTGCGTAGCATTGCCATTTAACGAAAAGGTAAAAAACTTGGGCGAATCGAAAGGTATGGCTCTCAAGCGACTGAGGGCTATCGAAAAGAAACTAGACGGTAATCCCGATCTCAAACTGAATTACCATTCAGTCCTACAAGAATATCTGACGCTCGGCCACATGGCTCCAATCGACGATACCCAGCCGAACGAGGAAGGGTATTATTTACCACATCACGCAGTGATAAAACAGAGTAGTCTCACAACAAAGGTCCGCGTCGTCTTCGACGGATCCGCCAAAACCACGACGGGGATCTCCTTGAACGACACGCTCCTGGTTGGTCCTACTATTCAACCAGACATTTTCGTACTACTCATTCGATTCAGAAGACACGCATACGTACTGACCGGAGACATAGAGAAAATGTACCGACAAATCCGCGTCAGACCAGATGACAGGAAATATCAACGGATATTGTGGAGAACGTCATCAGGTAAAATACAAACCTACGAACTCAACACAGTCACTTTCGGCTTATCTTCTGCACCGTACCTCGCCATTCGGAGTCTACATCAACTAGCAGAAGACGAAAAACATCGGTTTCCCAAGGCAGCCCAGGTCCTCAAGGAGGATTTCTATGTCGATGACGTACTTACCGGGGCTTCGACGAAAGAAGAAGTCATCGCCTTGCGGGAAGATATCACCCAGCTATTAAAACGCGCTGGATTTACTATGGGTCAATGGGCTTCAAATGATCCCGAAATTCAAGGTCGGATTCCCAAGGAGAGCGTGAATCTACATCTAAACTTCGGAGAGTCAGCCACTCTGAAAACACTCGGAGTACACTGGAACTCTACTACGGATTCTATTGTCTACACCGTGAAACCCACGGTAGAAGGGCACAGAATCACCAAACGATTTATTGTGTCAGAAACTGCAAGAATATTTGACCCACTAGGGCTCTTAGCTCCGAGCATCATCACCGCTAAGATTCTTATGCAACGGTTATGGAGCCTGAAACTAGATTGGGACGAATCTTTGCCTGCCAGCATCCATACCGAATGGATGTCTTACTATCAACAACTACAAGCTTTAAATGATCTTTCATTCAAGCGAGCAGCAATCTTGACTGACGCTCAAACAATACAACTCCACGGGTTCAGTGACGCTAGTGAGAAGGCCTACGGAGCCTGCATCTATCTACGGACAATCGGAAGGGATGGACAAATCCAGGTCGAACTTCTATGCGCTAAATCCCGCGTCGCACCTCTCAAAACGGTCACAATTCCAAGACTCGAATTGTGCGCCGCCTCACTATTAACCGCTCTAGCGACAAGAGTGAAACAGGAGATTCAATTGAAGATCAATCAAACGTTTCTCTGGACCGACTCAACAATCGTTTTACATTGGATTCACACATCACCTCATCAGTTGAAGACATTCATAGCGAATCGAGTCTCCGAGATACAATCCAAGTCCAACGTGGACGACTGGCGTCATGTACGCACACATGACAACCCCGCAGATCTAGCATCTCGGGGCCAAACACCAGAAGAATTTCTGCAACCATCCAATTGGCAACACGGCCCACCGTGGCTCTGCCAAGGGGAAGAAACCTGGCCACCATCAACTCTACCTCAACTCGACGAGCTTCCGGAGCAACGACGTGCTGCCTGCTTAATCGCGACGAAACCTGTAGATTTTCCAATACTGACACGCTACTCGTCAATTGCGAAATTGCAACGAGTAATCGCATATTGCATGCGATTCGGGAGAAAATCCAAGAACAAGGGTCCTCTCACCGTTCTCGAACTGCGAACCGCACTTCAAGCTATTTTAAAAATGACGCAAAGGAATGCTTTCTCCGAAGAAATAGAGAACCTCATCGGGGGGAGATCTTTGCGACTCAAAAACAAACTTACACGGTTGAACCCTTTCATCGACGAAGATGGAATCCTAAGAGTCGGAGGAAGACTCCAACATTCAACGCTGCCCTTGTGACGATCCCAGAAGGATCTCACCATCAACAGCCAACCATCCCCTTAATTATAACATATATTCATGATTACCATTTCCACTAAAATAAGAACCTTAGCATAAGACAACATCATATATTAAAACTATAAAATTATATCATTTGATAATAAACTACGGTATTGATGACTGACCAGCCATGCTAATCTTGAACTCCAACTGTGAACCAAAACAATAATCTTGGACCACGGATATCAAATTCACTATCCCAAAACACCACGTGCAGTCAGTTATCAAAACCGCGAAACATAACATAAGCAAACTCAGAAGACAACACAAGTCACTCTCCATGGTCCGCATTATGCGAATATAAGCAGCCTCCCTAAAAGAATCGACACACACGTCAATTAACCAGAGTCAGAGCTGAACCTTTGAAGAGTTCAGACATTAAAAACAAAGTCAATTTACAATTCTCCAAGTCAAGTAAACTTCAAGTCTGGCCGCGTCCAGCTCCTAAATCTTTCTACTAAATTCACCACTTAAAAGGACCAGCCAGTGCTCTGAGTTTGCTTAAAACCCATTTATCAATTTAACAATTTAACAATTTCTAAAAGTGTAAATTACCATCCAATATCTTGAATAAACCATATAAATTTTTCATATATATATATATATTATAAACAAAGTTATTCTAACATCACCTCATCGTAAGTTCTCAGCATTCTACTTGATCACAGCTCTATAATACTTCACCATTCTTACCATCTCGTTGAGCCAAAGCCCCGACAGGCGAAAGTTGAAAACATAATAGTACAGAACTATCGCCAAGCCAGGCCCTGGCAATATACGAGTCTTCCTTAGAATAAATCCAATCACTCCACATTTCTGAAATAAGCCAAAATCATACAACGGGCAAAGAATAACAGTAATAAGCCTAAAACCGGCTAATACTAGTTGAGTCATTGCCACAATTGATCCCAGGCTAATTCAGAAATTCCTATCTTAAATATTAAAACCCAAATCCCTTACAATAAAGGCGATGTGCTAATCAAAGAATTCGCCATAACCTTATTCTTCCCCTATAGATGAATAATGGAGTTGTGATTAAAAGGAAGAAAAAGAATAGACGCGGGGGTAAGGCCGTTAAAGCTCGAAAGGCAAAACAAAGAGATAAGGAACGTGTCAAACCAACGTTAGTAAATACAGAACTAAAAAGTGATTCAGAGACAACTATCAATCACCCTGGTGCATATTCCCCAATTTCCGATTTCGAAAACTATCCTCCCAGAAGCCCGTCACCTGGACCTTGGGACTATATTCACGAGCAGACTCACGAACCTACCGACCAAACCCCCAGATTTACCACTACTCAACACCTAGTAGATTACCAGAACGGGGTCTGTATAGTGGAAACGATTGAAACTACCCATTCGACCAGAAGGTACAGCGTTCCTGAACATCACCCGGCTTCACAATATTATTCCCCTACACCCTCTACGCCCAAAATTGTGGAGATTATCGATTTGGACTAAACAAAAACTTAGCGAGATAGTAAGTACCTATTACTTTGTCCCAATAAATTACGCGTATAAGACTCTTTTCTTCTGACGCAAAATTAACCTTGTCATAAGCCCATCCGGCACATGACATTTTTGGTGACAGCGGCCAGGATTCGAAAAATCAGAAGGAAACGATTCAATTCACAAATATATTATAAAAATATAGAATTTCACGCTAAAAATGGCACATGGTACTAGAAGCAAAACCCTCACACCAGAGGATTTAGCCCGTCTTCAACAAAATTTAGACGATAGGGAAAAAGAAATTCAAGATCAAGAAATTCAATTTTTAAAGAAACAAGAAAAATTTCAAAAAAAAGAACAAAATAACGAACAAATCAACTTAGAGTTAAAAAGTCAATTAGAAGCCGCTAGGCGAGAATTACAAAACCAGGCAGACTTGCAGGAAAGGCTAAGATTATTACAAGAGGAAACCGATAGACTTAGGGAAGAAAATCTTAGGATAGAAAACCAAAGACCACCGAGTCCTAATCCATCCTCTGAAATACCACTAGATCCACCTAACGGAATACAAGACGAGCTATCACAACTTCGACAGGAAATCGAAAATATAAGACAAGGTCAAGGTAGACAGGAAAATCAGATACTCAGAACAGTTAGGATAGAACCCGAAGTCACAATACCGATCAAGGATGCAATAGCCACGATTACGCCATTCAACGGCGACAGCGATAAATTAATTTCATTTACGCGCGCCTGCAAGCGAGCTAGGGAAATGATCTCACCAAATAGCGAAAGCGCTTTTGTACGCGTTTTAAAAAGTAAGCTAACGGGACGCGCATACATTGCTATAGAAGACGATGAATTTGACGATTTACAAAATTTCCTAGACTCTTTAGCGGAGATATTTAGTCCACCCAAATCCAGCAACTTTTATAAGGGCGAGTTAGCAAACGCGTATAAAAAACCAAACGAGCATATAATTGATTATATAAGTAGAATCAAAGATTTGAAATCCGCAATCATCAAATCCGAAAGACGGATCGATGGTCACGTCAACGCCAACAGGCGGGAAGCGATCGACAAAGAAACATTGGACAGCTTTTTAGACGGATTACCAGCAGATTACAGAAACTCGTTGCAATTAGCAGGTATCAGGAACTTTCGCGATGCCTGCACCAAAGCGATAGAAATCGGGAAAAGATTTGAACGCGACCGGGAAAGAACCAGGCCGGACAAATCGCAACCCAATAACACAAACAAACCTGCATGTAAAATCTGTAAGCGCACAAATCACGAAACTGAAAATTGCCGTTTCAAGAACGCGGATTCAAAAGTCCCTAAACCTGAATTTAATAATGAAAAACGACGAACTGACTTACCAAAACCAACTGACTCAACTCACAAACTCCCACCTAAAATCTGTAATTATTGTAAATTCACCGGTCACACGATTGACGAATGTCGGAAAAGAAAATACAATGAAGAGCAGAAAAAGACTTTCCAGAAACAGGGAAACGAAGCGGGGCCCTCAGGGAGTCGCGTAACTCCCCGAGAGACGGGCCACACGCGAACGGTACACCCAACGGAAATTTTAGACAATCTAGAATTACAAGCGTCAACTTAAGTCTAGGAGCGGTACCTACTGTCAAGATACAAGCAAAAGAATTAACTTCAGAAACAGAATTCATGATAGATACAGGCGCAGAACCCAATATCATTAAAATCAGCTGTATCAGGGACATAGGGCACATAGACACGAACGACATCATACAGATGCGAGGCATAGGAGACAATCTCGTGAGCTCCGTAGGCAAAATCCAAATTAAAATCGCCGACGGACCCGTTAATTTCCATGTCGTACGCGACAATTTTTCAATCAAACAAGGAGGAATTCTAGGGTCGGCATTCTTCCGTGAGACTCAAACTACAATTGATTACAAAGACGAGTGCTTAATAGTTAACGGAACAAAGATTCCATTTCATACCAATTTAATATCAATAATAGAACCAAGAATGATACAAATTATCAAAGCCAATATCTCAAACTCAGAGCTCACAGAAGGATACTTACCCAAAATAGAAACAATTCCGGGAGTTTACCTGGGCGAAGCCATTTACAAGGTCTATCAAGGCCAAATCTTTCTACCTATCATAAATACCACTGAGAAACGGTTCAAACTGCAAACTCCAACATTTAGGTTACTCCCATTCCAAGAGGAAGAACTAGACTCCGCCACAGAGACAGAGTCAGTCACCTCATTACAATGTGAATCCGATTCCATTGTTCCGGGCATGCACGAGTCTACCTTAGGGCCTGACACAAAATGCATGAAGCCAAATGCCAAATCAGCAGTCACTATAACCACTCAAGGTTCAAATTTCTACTTAAATCTTAATTCTACTAAATCTTGTTCAGAAGAAACAGATCCAACCTCTAACTTCAATCCTACTTTTACAAATGAGCTCTCAGATATTCTAGCCATTGAAGGCGCCCGACCCTGTGTAATAAACACAGAGGGAACAAATTCCACTAACCTTGTAAATCCAATCAAACACGACCTAACCGACGAATTGACCAAAGTATTGGACCAACTCCGTTTAGACCATCTAAACCAAGAAGAAAGAAATAGCATAGAAAAATTAATAGCGGAAAACGCAGATAGATTCCACATACCCGGTAAACCATTAGAATCTACCAACGCTACAGAACACGGGATCACCACAACCGACGAGGTCCCGATTAATACACGACAATACAGGTTTCCGACTGTCCATAAGGACGAGATCAATAAACAAGTAGCAGAACTTGTAAATAATAAGTTGATTGAACCATCGTTGTCTCCACATAATTCCCCGGTTTGGATAGTTCCCAAAAAACCCGACTCAAAGGGAAATAAGAGGTGGCGAATGGTTATTGACTACCGCAAACTAAACGAAAAAACAATAGGCGATGCGTACCCCCTGCCGAACATTGTAGAAATTTTAGATCAGTTGGGAAGCGCCAAGTATTTTTCGGTATTCGACTTAGCGTCAGGATTTCACCAGATTAGAATGAAAACGTCAGACAAAGCTAAAACAGCATTCACTACCTCGCATGGGCACTACGAATGGTGTCGTATGCCTTTTGGTCTAAAAAACGCACCTGCGACCTTTCAACGTCTTATGGATCGCGTGCTGTCAGGACTACAAGGTAGCGAACTGTTTGTGTACCTAGATGACATAGTCGTATATTCCAGCTCACTAGAAGAACACGAACAAAAATTCAGAAAGCTAATGGATCGATTAAGAGGAGCAAACCTGGTTTTGCAACCTGATAAGTGTGAGTTTCTCAGAAAGGAGGTTAACTACTTAGGCCATGTTATTAGTGAGGAAGGTCTTAAACCAGATCCAAAGAAGTTAGAAGCGGTTAAGGAATTCCCAGTCCCGAAAAATCCAAAAAACATCAAACAATTTTTAGGACTAGCTGGCTATTATAGACGATTTATTCCTAATTTTTCAAAAATAGCTAAACCCTTAACAGAACTATTAAAAAAGGAGATCAAATTCAAATGGGGAAATAAACAACAAGAGTCATTTGAAAACTTAAGGGATAGACTATGCGAAAAGCCAATCTTACAATATCCTGACTTCACAAAACCATTTATCCTAACGACTGATGCGTCAGGATATGCCATAGGTGGAGTTTTAAGCCAGGGCACGATAGGAAAAGATTTACCTATAGCATATACCTCAAGACTCTTAAACACAGCAGAACAAAATTACTCGACCATTGAGAAGGAACTCCTAGCGATAGTATACGCAGTACTACACTTTAGGCCATACTTATATGGAAACAAATTCATGCTAGTAACAGATCATAGACCACTAGTGTGGCTCAATTCAGTTAAAGACCCATCATCGCGACTCGTAAGATGGAGATTAAAATTAGCAGAGTACGAATACACCATGATGTATAAACCTGGACAAGTAAACTTAAACGCGGATGCACTTTCCCGAAACCCAGTAGGTATGAGCGAAGATCCCCAGTCGACAAGACGAATAGGAATAAATCGGTTGCTACGAGCAAAGGGCAATATATTCGACATACCAAAAGGTTACCCGATAGTCCACACAGTATCGCAAGATTTCACGTTCAAACGAGGTCTAGGACCTGAATTTTTAGCCAAATTCGGTCAAATAGAAAGATTAAAAACCTTCAAAACTCCAGTAGGTGGAGTAACCGCATTATATCACGAAGGAAGAATGGTTTTTTATTTAGTCATCAAACAACGCGACGAAGACAGAGCCAACCTCAAAGATATGGAACGAGCATTATTCAAGCTCAAGGAACTAACTGACTCGTTTAAAATATACCACTTTGCAATAACATCATTGGATTGTGAGGAAAACGGTTTATGCTGGGACCAAGTAGAAACGATACTTCTTCAAATTTTTGGTAAAATACCTTATAAAATACGAGTATTCAAACAAGGCCCACCATACCCCATTTTCGCCACTAATACCAACGAAACAAACGTTCAATTAAAAAATGTCCGAGAAACAGATACAGATCTATTCCTAATAGATGAATCCTACTCTCTCACACACTGTGTAGGACGAGACTTCCTTATGGGAGCAGGCATAGCAATAGAATTTAAAAAACGTTTCGGTCAAGTACAAGAACTCTTGGATCAGAACAAAGGGGTAGGAGAAGTAGCTTACATCAGAGATAAAGATAGATATATCTTCTACCTAATAACCAAAGAAGAAAGCAAGGGTAAACCAACATATACCACTCTGAAACGTAGTCTTTACGAATTACGCAGAATCTGTATCAAGCTCAATGTACAAAAATTAGCCATGCCAAAATTAAGTTGTGGATTAGATAAATTAGATTGGACACAAGTCAAAGAAATTATAATCACAATTTTTTCCAAACCCTTTCAAGTGTTAGTAAGCACGTATAAGCCACTTGACAACGGAAGCATTCCTTCCCGAACATACTCGAGTCCAGAGTGTAACATGAGCTCAGATAACGACTCTGATAGCGAGACTAGCACCAACTCCAACGATGACAACAATGACGAAGTCAATCTTAACGCAATAACAAACGACTCCGACGACGAAAATGACCATGAGAACTCAGACACCGAAGATTCAGACGACGAAATATTAGGAGAAGAAATAAACTATGAAATACGACCACAAAATCTAATTAGTGAAATAAACGAAACACGCGATAGACTCTCAATGCAGAAGAAACATTGGGTATGTTTCATAACTACCAAAGGAGAACCTTGTGACGAAGGTAGTAGAGACCTCTTACAGGCCGATAAACTTCCTAAATTCAGAAATTTAAGCTTAGCTAGGGCAACAGTAAGATCAGTAGGTAACAGGCAATGTATAGGCCTACCTATAAAGGAAACGGAGAAAACACAGCTTGACGAAGAAATATTCAAGGAAAGCTTACGCTCACTGATCAACGTCATATACGAACTTAACATCCATGAGATTGCTTTAGCCGAAACAAATAAAATAGACTCTCTAACTTGGCCAACTATACTAGAATTACTAAAACAAATATTTGCAGATGTACCATGCAATATCCTCATATGTAAAAACCTCGTTCGAATCCCTAAAGAAGACGAAAGAGCGAACATATTGCAAGAATACCACGGCTCTGCCGTAGGTGGCCACAAAGGCATTACCAAAACATTCAATAGAATTCGCCAAAACTTCTTTTGGGATGGAATGAAAGAACAAATCAAAAATTTCGTAAATTCATGCCTAGGATGTCAAACCAAAAAGCTAACTAGGGTAAAAACTCGTCAACCCATGACATTGACAGACACACCAGATACAGCTTTTGAAAAAATAGCAATAGACATTGTGGGTCCTTTACCCATCACCCCTTCAGGGAATGAATATATCCTGACCATGCAGGATCAGTTGACTAAATTCTCATTGGGAATCCCACTCAAGGAAACTACATCGACTAGTATAGCCGATGCTTTGGTACGAAATTTCTTTTGCAAATATGGGGCACCCAAAAAGATCCTTACTGATCAAGGGGCTAACCTAACCAGTGCTCTTATGAAGCAAATTGCAAAAAAATTTAAAATTAAACAATGTAGGACTACGGCTTTCCATCCACAGTCCAATGGATCATTAGAGCGGTCACACATAGTAATGACCGAGTATTTGAAGCAAATAATTATGAGCAACAAAGATTGGGACCAATGGTTAGACCAAGCCATGTTCTCGTACAACACTAGCGTACATGAGGGAACTAAGTATACCCCGTACGAATTGGTGTACGGGAGACTGGCGAGGCTACCATCGGACCACGATATTATCGAACCTGTCAAAGATAAGAGCTACGAACAGTATTTATTAGAGTTATACCATAGAATTCACGAAATCCAGCGTTTAGCTAAGGAAAATCTGAATCAAGCAAAAATCAAATCTAAATATTATTATGATAAAAAACTCAACCCAATAAATTTGTCAATAGGAGACAAGGTATTTCTATTAAAAGAACCCAAGAAAGGAAAACTAGGGGACCAATACACAGGCCCACATGAGATTACTGAAATCTTAGAAAACCAGAACATAAAAATCACTGTAAACGGCAAGGACAGAATAGTCCACCGTAACAAGCTAAAAATAGCTCGATAGATTAAAATATATATAAGTACTCACCATAAACATATGTTACATTTACACATCTATTATTATTACTATGTTTTAGAAGTAATGCAGCTCAGGCGACCTAAATCTGAAATAATAACACTATACGAAAACCCTAATATGGATCGCCGCCGCATAATTATAACTAGAATAACCAATAAGGCAATTGTAAAAACCAATAGAAAACTAACATTATGGGAAAAGGAGGCACTTGAATGTTTAATCGAATCCGGATTAATAACAGCAAATTATAGATATCGGGTAGCGATAACTAACGCCAACCTTATATTTGAATTTATGCTAAATTCCCTCTCATTCCGATTCGTACATACAAACGCCTGCTTACCCACATGAGACTAAAATTCATGCACAAAATACACATATATTTCTGTATTAATATATGTATGATAAAAGTTTCGGAACCTTTTGTTCCAGAATAAACAATGTATCAAATCATCTTCATCCTCTTGCTTCCACTCACGCAAGCCCTCATCGGATACGATTGCGGGTTAGGCAACCTTAACATTACTACACTCAGTCTAGTAGATGCCATGGATTGTGACCTGGCAGATACGGAACCCAAGGTGGAACAAGTATACGGACAACTACTGCAATTATCAGACTTTAAGAAAACTAGGGTCATCCAATGCAGAGTAGAAGTCGATAGGACCGCTAAGCATTGCGGTATGCACTCACACACATCAGAACTAACCAAGGGACGTGTGGTTTATCTGAAACAAATGAGCCATGAAGCTTGTTACAAACTACACTCAGAAGGGTCTCTAGCCATAGGAAACAAGTATTTTACTAATATAAATGCTAATCAAACAACAAGAATCAGCTCAACCTTGGCTGGACAGATTGAATCGAATGGACGTTGCGAGGGAGAATTCTTTGACGACGGCTACGGACAATACTCTCAAGCTATAGTAACAGCGGTAATTACGGTTAGTCTACAAGTACAGGAAGCTACTGTTCGACTAAATTCCAAAACTCTTATCCTGAAAAATGGAATTTCTGAAGCATTAGACAAAAGGTGGTGCTTCGATGAGGAAGGTGGCTACTCATTTTGGGAAGATGTGCCTAGTAACGATTGCAAGTTTACAGCGTATGATGTACTATACGAAGGATTCATAATAAAGATGAAGGAAGTTGATCAAAAGGAACCACAGGGCCCGCCCGAGATCTACTCCATAACAGCTGACGAACTAACATTCGCCCTCATTAAAACCACAGAAAAAAGGATTTGCGGATACACCCTTTATCAAACGGAACATCCCAAACTTCTCATATTCGAGACAACAAGAGGTAACACCTTCAAAGAAAAATCTAACCTTATTGTAGAAAATACAGATATCTTCACCTACGTAAACTCTAAGTTTGTTTATGTAGAAAAACACATTCGGAATCAAATAAAATCCCTATATCGGGATGTGATCACACAAAAATGCGAACTAGAAAAACAAGTCATTAGTAACGCACTAACCATAGCAACTCTATCACCAGATGAATTTGCCTATAACTTAATGCACGGTCCAGGCTACATGGCCACAATCGCAGGAGAAGTAGTACACATCGTAAAATGTACTCCAATCGAGTGTCACCTACGCAAGACCGATGCCTGTTTTTCAGAACTACCAGTAACAGCAAGAAATACTTCATTATTCATAACACCAAAATCTAAAATCTTAATTCAAACAGCTACCAGAAAAGAATGCAATCCAATATTAGCATCCATGTATAAGGTAGATAATCTATGGTACAAATTTATCCCTGGTCCTATGGAAGCAGTTCCACCTCAAGCAATCCAACCTAAAACGAAGATGACATGGAAATACATCAATCCAAGCCCATTAGGGACAAGCGGGATCTATAATCAAGCAGATCTCCAAAAACTTAAGGATCACCTGATGTTCCCCGCTGAACGACCCGCAGTACTCAACAACCTGGCGAGAGGAGCTACGGGACACGCTACAAACCAAGATGGCATCTCATTCTACAACATGCTAGACGAAGATTCACTCAACAAGATTGCGGAATCTACAGGAAAAAGGCTTTGGAACGGATTCATAATGTTCGGTTCAGCCACGGCAGGAGTCATGGGACTTCTGATCATACTCAGAATGATAAAATTCGCTGTGAACACAATAATCCATGGCTACACGCTTCACCAAGTATATGGGTGGAGTATTCATATGTTAGGAGCGGTATGGAGCTCAGTAACACACCTGCTAATTTACCTTGCAAAAAGTCCAAAGAAGGAAGAAGGAAAAGATATAGAAAAGGGAGCGGAACTCCAAGAAATTAGGCCAAACACACCCCAGGAGACACCTACCATCGAGGATCTACAAGAACGCCTCAAACTACGACAAATGTCAAGCACTGCTTAAACATTTGAAACCCAGGGGGGAGGTGTGACGATCCCAGAAGGATCTCACCATCAACAGCCAACCATCCCCTTAATTATAACATATATTCATGATTACCATTTCCACTAAAATAAGAACCTTAGCATAAGACAACATCATATATTAAAACTATAAAATTATATCATTTGATAATAAACTACGGTATTGATGACTGACCAGCCATGCTAATCTTGAACTCCAACTGTGAACCAAAACAATAATCTTGGACCACGGATATCAAATTCACTATCCCAAAACACCACGTGCAGTCAGTTATCAAAACCGCGAAACATAACATAAGCAAACTCAGAAGACAACACAAGTCACTCTCCATGGTCCGCATTATGCGAATATAAGCAGCCTCCCTAAAAGAATCGACACACACGTCAATTAACCAGAGTCAGAGCTGAACCTTTGAAGAGTTCAGACATTAAAAACAAAGTCAATTTACAATTCTCCAAGTCAAGTAAACTTCAAGTCTGGCCGCGTCCAGCTCCTAAATCTTTCTACTAAATTCACCACTTAAAAGGACCAGCCAGTGCTCTGAGTTTGCTTAAAACCCATTTATCAATTTAACAATTTAACAATTTCTAAAAGTGTAAATTACCATCCAATATCTTGAATAAACCATATAAATTTTTCATATATACCGTGATAATCAGGTGAAACCGAATGGACTGATCCCCCACCCGGCGGATGAGTCGTATTTTTATGGGGATAGCTACTCGTTACACTGAAAATCCTTAGGGTGTTTTGTTGCATCGACCTCGCGGCCAAATCACCCTAGGAATTTTTCAGCGCAACGAGTGACTAACCCTATAAAAATACGAAATATCCGCCGGGTGGGGAATCGGACCATTCGGTTTCACCTGATTGTCCCGGTATATATATATTATAAACAAAGTTATTCTAACATCACCTCATCGTAAGTTCTCAGCATTCTACTTGATCACAGCTCTATAATACTTCACCATTCTTACCATCTCGTTGAGCCAAAGCCCCGACAGGCGAAAGTTGAAAACATAATAGTACAGAACTATCGCCAAGCCAGGCCCTGGCAATATACGAGTCTTCCTTAGAATAAATCCAATCACTCCACATTTCTGAAATAAGCCAAAATCATACAACGGGCAAAGAATAACAGTAATAAGCCTAAAACCGGCTAATACTAGTTGAGTCATTGCCACAATTGATCCCAGGCTAATTCAGAAATTCCTATCTTAAATATTAAAACCCAAATCCCTTACAATAAAGGCGATGTGCTAATCAAAGAATTCGCCATAACCTTATTCTTCCCCTATAGATGAATAATGGAGTTGTGATTAAAAGGAAGAAAAAGAATAGACGCGGGGGTAAGGCCGTTAAAGCTCGAAAGGCAAAACAAAGAGATAAGGAACGTGTCAAACCAACGTTAGTAAATACAGAACTAAAAAGTGATTCAGAGACAACTATCAATCACCCTGGTGCATATTCCCCAATTTCCGATTTCGAAAACTATCCTCCCAGAAGCCCGTCACCTGGACCTTGGGACTATATTCACGAGCAGACTCACGAACCTACCGACCAAACCCCCAGATTTACCACTACTCAACACCTAGTAGATTACCAGAACGGGGTCTGTATAGTGGAAACGATTGAAACTACCCATTCGACCAGAAGGTACAGCGTTCCTGAACATCACCCGGCTTCACAATATTATTCCCCTACACCCTCTACGCCCAAAATTGTGGAGATTATCGATTTGGACTGAACAAAAACTTAGCGAGATAGTAAGTACCTCTTACTTTGTCCCAATAAATTACGCGTATAAGACTCTTTTCTTCTGACGCAAAATTAACCTTGTCATAAGCCCATCTGGCACATGACACCCTTCTCGGCAAGACATCCCGTGATTCTACCGAAGAATCACCACATCACCACTCTAATCATACTCAACGATCATCGTCTTCACCTTCATGCCGGGACTCAAGCGACGCTCTATGCAGTTCGTCGACGCTACTGGCCACTGGACGGCCGCAGCCAAGTATGGAAAACCATTAAACCATGCCTAATCTGCAACAGAGCAAAGCCGCCCTCTACTAATTACATAATGGGAAATCTTCCTAAACACCGAGTCACGGAAGCCAGACCATTCGCACACGTCGGTGTGGATTACTGCCGTCCATTTCTTCTAAAAGAAAAGAAATACCGCGACCGGAATAAAATCAAGGCATACGTAGCCGTCTTCGTTTGTCTATCAACTAAGGCTGTCCACCTGGAAGTAGTCAGCGACCTCAGCAGCGATGGATTCATCGCCGCACTTCGACGCTTCATCGGACGACGAGGGCTATGCACCGATATCTACTCGGATAACGGCACTAATTTCGTCGGCGCCAACAACGAGCTCCGCGAAATCATAAAATTCTTGAGTGACGCCGATCAGGCAAACAAAATTCAAAATCATCTCGCCGCAAAAGGCATACAATGGCATTTCATACCCCCACAGTCACCAAACTTTGGTGGGCTGTGGGAAGCCGCTGTCAAATCTTTCAAATTACACCTCAGACGTACCGCCGGCGCGGAATTACTCTTCACGTTCGAAGAATTTAATACTTTAATTATAGAAATAGAAGCCATATTGAATTCTCGTCCGTTAACCCCCGTCTCTTCCGATCCCAACGACCCCCTAGTCCTTACTCCTGGCCATTTTCTGATTGGCGATTCGCTAACGAGCCTGCGTGAGCGGGATTACAGGGATGTCACAAACAACCGTTTGTCCACTTGGCAACATATCCAGAAGGTCAAACAAGATTTTTGGACCCGATGGAGACAAGACTATCTCAATGAGTTAACGGTCCGCAGCAAGTGGACCCAAGGTCAACACAACATCCAGACGGGCACAATCGTTCTTCTCAAGGAAGATCACCTTCCACCCTTACGATGGCCCATGGGCAGGGTAATTGAGTGTCACCCAGGCGCTGACGGAATTATCCGCACCGTCACGGTAAAAACAGCTCACAACACCTTAAAACGGAATGTGAGAAAACTCGCACCGTTACCCATCGAACAGACAGACGATCAAAACACTACCCCCTCTTCTAGTGCAAACACAAGTGCAAAAAACTAACTAAATCGCAACTCTTTGTGCTAGTGCGAATATAGTGTTAATAACAGTGCCATTAAGTAAAGTACAGACTTTCAATTAACGGACACTAAGATATCATAACCATAGGATAATACTCACATATTCTAGAAACTCTATATAACCTTTACCATGATCTAATTGTACACTAGTCTTAACGTAGACATAACACTTAGATTTAACCTCAGGATCATGCTCGCAACACCGTTTTCCCTGCTACTCTTAATTGATCGGGTACCTCTCAACGGGGGGAGAATGTTGCGACGCATACGAATTAACTATAGGATATTTAGATTATTTTATTCAATCATATCTAGCATCTAGCTTTACCATTAGCTTGTAGTCTCTAGATTTAACTTTACAAGGATAAGGTCATAAAACCCTCCGAACCAACAGTCGAATGTCATGACAAAGGGAAAAATCTTTCTATTATTTTCTCTAGTTTGAAGCCAACATTTGGCGACCAAATGTGTCGCAAACGCTCAAACTAATCAGTACGTTTACAACCTTTTAAGCATTTCACTCCATTGTTTCCTCACGTCCGACTTTCTATCATAAAAACTACCCTCTAACTACTCGTACCTATCCTTCCAAGAATCCTAATGTTTAAACAAAGCTAAATCCAACCCCCACGACCTCCTTCCTCAATGTCTTGACCAATCCTAACATTTAAACAATTTCCCCACTTAACTCTCTCTACCAATCACTGTGATTTAACAAACTCCTACCCTTATTCAAAAATCCCTTCCACTCCTCTTCTAACTCACAACTTAGTCCTTCGCAAAACTAAAATCAGTTCACCAAGATCTACACGGTAGTACACTGATGCACCGTATTCTCTCTATCTCAAACCTCTATACAGTAAAAAGATCTATAACTCCGGGAGTACTTAAACTATTTACAAAACCTCTCACTCTCGTCATCATTCAACTTTATATCATAATTCACTTCACACATCATATACCCTTGTACATATTCAAACTGTAAAATATATATCATTTAATAGTGCAAGGTGTCATTCATTCACTCACAATCATTTACAATCTTTTAATTAAAATTGTAAAAGTTCAACAACAAGGCGTGGTAGACCGATCCAAGGAAGTGTACCGCGCTAACGTGAACATAGGGCAAGAATGTGAAGCCTTAATAGGGAATCAGGGTGTAGATATTACCAGAGTCGAGGGTCTAGTTCAATGTGTCGTGCTGCCGCCGCGTAATCTTTATCATTCCGTACTACCTTTCCGTATGCATAATAAATTGATGTTTCCGCTTTGTTACACCTGTTGTCGCGAATTATTACAATCTCCATGCCCGCATGATGACGAACGCAAACGATATTTATCCGGCACTTGGATTTCAGTTGAGCTGAAAGAGGCTATAGAGAACGGGTATAAAATTATAACTGTATCGGAAATCTGGCAGTACGAAGTCACCAAGTTTAATCCAGAGACCGGAGAGGGTGGGCACTTTACGGGTTATATACGTACTTTCCTTAAGCTTAAGGGGACCAGTACAGCTTGGTTTAAGATATTTCAAGTACTCCAGAATCACTTTATTTGTCAACCAAAGTTTATTTTACATCAAAAAGAATATTTCTGCAAAAAACTGTGTCGTAAGGTTTCAGGCACACCGTTGATCCAATCCAGTGTTTCGACGTCTCAACTTCTTCAGACAGGAGTTCCACATCTTATGAACGCGGGGATCTGAAAAGAAAAACACATGTGAAAACTTACAGTCATTTATCTAAAATTTCCAAAATTTGAGCCACTAATTTGCAAATAACTTGGCCAAAATAGACACATTCAAAAATTCCCTCGTTCATATCATGAGGATTTGTCGCCCGAACAAAATGAGCCGTCAAAGACCCCAATCGGAGCAACGGTGCTCCTAAAACCTTACGACACAGCTCCAAAAACATAGTTCTGAGATAAACGAGTTTGAAGTTTTTGCAGAAAAATTGGTATATACTCCTCCGGAGGCTCATACATTAAAAAGTTTGTTGTACCAAAGTTGAATGAAATTTTTTTTTTTTTAATTTTCAATTTTCAAAAAGAATTTTTTTTTTTATTGGAAATTTAATTTTTCCTTTTTCTTTTCTGCAAACTATTTTCTCAGAACTTTTTTTTCCCATGTATTTTTTTGTTCCATACATGCTTCTTTCTCTTACTCACTTCTTTAAAAAGCTCCAGCAGCATATGAGGGCCCTGCTGCATCCTCCGCAGACTCATTGCCTTGCCCAATACAACGCATCGCTAGTATGGATCGCCTATTGATTTCATACGCGCTTCGTGTATCATCAATCATAGGGCTACTTTTGAAGATTTTTAGCTGGACACAATTTTCACAAGAGATACCGTATGTTCCACCCAGTCCTCTCAAGCTAACTTCAGTCATAACTATCGACCCACCACATGTCTTGCAAGATAAATGCTCCCGCAGAGCACGGAATAGTGTTTCACGTGAAACAGCCTATAGCCAGCAGAATCGCTAGCCTCGTAGTCGCCACTGATTTTTCTATCCGAAGCTGTTGAAACATGAGTGCTCTTTCCATCAGCCGCTGTTTGCTTCTGCGGAAATGTTTTCGCCCTCTTCTTTGACCGGCCGATGCATCCTTTTGTGCCAACACCAGAACTCCTCTCTCTTCTTTTCATATTGAATATATTGGACATATTTTATATATTTCCTTTCTGCTTTATCAAAAAATCTGTGAACAAAAAGCAAAAAAACTTCGACCGCACACACAGTTCGGCAGAAGCTTAGTGTAGATATTACTATTTTGATTGAATACTTACTTTTAGGTTATAGTTTTCGAAGCACCAAGTCACAACACCCGTACAACGATTACGCGCTATAGATATTAGGTAAATTTATAATTATTTAGTACTGAAAAGTACTGTTTTTATTTATTTATTTCAATTCTGAAACACTGGAAATCGAGCAGACGCTCACGCAACCTCGAAAAGTATTGCACAAGTAATGGCGATCATACACCATGTGATCAATATCGAAATCAAGCGCCAGCGCTACTTGCGCCAAATCGCGATAGCCAAATAACGAACTTTTGACCGTAACTTCTAAACCGTGACGATTTCGTCAAACTCGATTTTTTCACAGACGTAGAAGATCTTTAGGTAACATAAACTGCAAAAAACGAAAAACCAATTTTTTCGAAAATTCAAGCTGTACTGGTCCCCTTAAGCAGGAGGCCAGCGGCTGGCCCGCTGGTTGTAACACAGAGGATGCGCGATCAGACTATCTCCGACAGTATAAACTAGTCGAGGGTGTAGAGTTAGACCGTGAGAAAATCGAGAAAAATCCAGGGCTTCGCTCTGTGGCGAAGTTATGCCTCAACTCATTCTGGGGCAAGTTTGGTCAACGGGATAACATGTCAAAGACGACCGTCATTGATACACGGGAGGGACTGTTGGCTCTGTTAACGAATCCAGCGATTTCACTGGAGGATCTAGTCCCCGTCAACGACGACGTGCTGTATGCCCGCTGGTCCTACATAGACCAGAGTATTGAGCCATCCGCCGTCGCGAATGTAGTTATAGCGGCATATACAACGGCACAGGCGAGGCTGACATTATATTCTTATTTGAAAAGGCTAGATCGGCGCGTTTTGTATTACGACACAGATTCTATTATTTATGTTCGTTCGGGTAGGGTTGGAGAGTACGAACCACCGGTTGGTAATTTTTTGGGTAGTATGTCCAACGAACTTGAGCAGTATGGTAGGGGTAGTTACATACGGGCGTTTGTATCCGGTGGTGCGAAATTCTACGCTTTCATCGTGGTGTGTCCAGACGGAAGGGAGGTAGAAGTCTGCAAGGTGAAAGGGATTAGCTTGAACTATTCAACACGTATGAAGATAAATTTTGATTCTGTCCGGGAAATCGTAGCGGAGGATGCAGCGCCGATTCGAGTAGAGTTTCGGGGAATAGGTCGAACTGCAACACATGAAGTAGTGACCAGGGACCAGACGAAGACCTGTCGGCCCGTTTTTGTAAAGAAGCGTTGCTGTAGATACCCTTCCGTACGGTCACACCGATGAATAGTCGAAGTAAGTCGTGTCGTGTTCGTAGGTCTCAATTCCACTGTAGGTCGTGATGAGCAGATCCACTGTTTCAACCATCCTGTTAAACTCTTTGTAATCCTGCCTATCTTTTTTAATCCTTTTACAGGTAATATTTATAATATTATTATTCATCTTGACCATATCATTCCTATATTATTTGAACTATTAAACTGTGAAATTTTTGTTATTTGTACTAATCACTCTGTCTCTATCATTATTATATTATTTGACTAAGCCAATTGTAATGTTTGTAAAGTATAATAATATTTATTTTGTACGTAGTATTCCTATGTTGTTCAAGCGAGTCAAATGTAATATTTGTAACATCGATAATAATATTTATTTTGCACGTAGTATTCCTATATTATTCATACTATTTGTGCCGTAATTGTAGTATTCAAAATTTTGTGTGAATGTAAATTTGAAATATACGTCAGTACATACCTACTTTGTCACGGTCTATCACTGTATCACTATAATAAATAAAACTGTTCGCTAGTAATACCATACCTCACTACTATATCAATAAGTTAAAGTGAATTAATCAAACTCAAATTAACAAGAAAAATTATCAGGCAGGCCGGGAATCGAACCTGGATCTCTGGAAGCCTAACCGGGGACTTAATCCACTAGACCACCTAGCCGCCCAACGAATGTTACCTTTTAACTTCTCTTGTTACTCTGCGCTTGTTTACTTTTCTTGTGTTGTGTGATATTTACATAGATTCATAACTCTCGGCTGCAACACATATATCTATATATTAATGAAAAACTCCACAGCATGAGCGAATGTCCCATGTACTGTGTAGAAATGAAACATGGTCCATTTATCATTCAGTAATTATAATATAATTACGCTACAGAAGGTAGCCCCTTGACGCCAGGTAAATTGATTCAAGTGAATTAATCAAACTCAAATTGACAAGAAAAATTATCAGGCAGGCCGGGAATCGAACCCGGATCTCTGGAAGCCTAACCGGGGACTTAATCCACTAGACCACCTAGCCGCCCAACGAATGTTACCTTTTAACTGCCTGATAATTTTTATATGCTGCTAACGCACCAATATATTTCCATATGACAAGTATCAACACGTCTATGTTCCACGAAAAGATATAAAGTCGCGTTCTATTTCCAATTTACCAGTCGTTCGGTTGTAATGCCACGCGTACGGAGGTCTCGTGGTGGCTTGGATAGTACCCAAAGTGTGAAAGGTTCAACAGTTTCGGCCGCTCGTAGACGATTCGGAAAAGAAAATACAGCATCACTACAGGCGCTCTGCAAGCTAAGTCCTGAACAACGTCTGACCCTGTTACGTAGTGCCAATAATTTCCTTGTAGACAGATAGATAGATAGATAGATAGATAGATAAGAGTTTATTTGTCCATGACAATATTGGACAAGCCTACCCTGCATTTACAATACAATATGCAGGGTAGGCGAAAAGAAAAAATATGAATACATCGAGATGAAGCATGACAGAGAGCAGAATACTTCACCTAGGATGCTTGAAGGTAAGTTAGCCTAATTACTTAATTTAGGGAGAAAGCGGGAGAGAAAGCGAGCAAAACGCAAGAGATGGTGACAACGGAGGAGACGGGGCACCAGCACCACTACCCCCTCGCTAGCTCTGTCTCGAAAAGATGCTCCCTCAAACGCGAGCGGAACACGGCCACCGAGGATGACCTCCGCAGGTCAAGAGGGAGGGAATCCCAGAAATAGATCCCGGAAACCGCGAAGGACCTCCTAAAGGCCTCAGTGGCGAAACGGGGAATGAGAAAATCGCCCGCTACACGCCGACTAGTAGATCCCGGCGGGGCGGGGGGACGGTCAACGAAGAGGACGCGCAGGTAGTCGGGACAGTTAGAGCGAAGAAGGTTATCAAGCGCGGTGCCAAGAAAGTAAAGCCGACGGTCCCACACGGAGAGCCAGCCCACTTCACGACGGTGTGGGGTGACATGCTCGGCCCGAGAAAGATCGCATACAAAGCGGACGAAGTAATTGGCTAGTCGCTGCAGCCGATCGTTGAGGACCACTGAACCATCATTGTAAACAATGGAGCAGTAGTCCAGTAGCGGGAAGAGAAGAGTCGTCACGAGGTGGGCGCGCAAGGCAGGCGAGAAGAGCCGACGAGACGCAAAGAGTTGGCGGAGAGAACGGTGCACCCTTCCGGAGACTGCATCGAGTTGGTCGAACCACGCAAGCGAGCAATAGAGGGAAAGCCCGAGATTGCGGACAGTCCGAGCGAAAGGTATAGCCACGCCGTTCACGACCACCGATGGGAGAGTAGCGCGGTAGAGCCGTGTGACGAACGGAGAGCTCCCTAGTATAATCGCCTGGGTTTTTGACGCATTCAGGCTGAGCGAGTTGGCGGCAGACCAGTTGTGAACCGCGGCGACGTCGGGGTTGAGGCGAGAAATAGCCTCAGGAGAACCGGCTGCGGGACACTGCAGATAGATCTGAAGATCATCCGCGTAGAGAAGGTGCTCCGTGTGCCGGAGGACCCGCGAGATATTGTTTATGTAGACAACGAAAAGTAGGGGTCCCAAGACGGAGCCCTGTGGAACACCCTGATCGAGAGGCAGCCAGAAGGAATGTTCACCCGAGGGGCTAACTACAGCTTGAGAACGGCCCCGAAGATAACTAGAGATCCATGTCAGGGCGCGTTGCGAGAACCCGAGCGCGAGGAGCTTAGCAAGAAGAGTGGAATGAGGTATCGAGTCAAAGGCCTTGCTAAAGTCGAACAGGACCAAGATAGTTACAAGACGGTTATCGATGCCGCGACGGACATCATCAGTGAGCTTAAGCAGCGCCGTTTGCGTGCTACGACCTTGGCGGAAACCAGACTGGCGGGAGTCCAGTAGCGAGTGATCTTCAAGGTACGCCAACACCTGGACAAGAACGACACGCTCAAGGACCTTCGACAGGAAGCAGAGATTAGCAATAGGGCGCATCTGGTGAGGTGAGGACGGCGATTTGACCTTAGCCAGCGGGATAATCTCAGACTTTTTACAGTTCGAGGGGAAGACCGCGGAGTTGAGCGAGGTGTTGAAGATCCGCAGCAGAAAGGGAAGTAGGGCCGGGAGCGCGTCTTTAACGTTGCGAAGAGAGAGGTCATCCACCCCGCGAGACTGTGAGGAGAAGTGGGAAATCGCATCGGTTACAGCTCTCGGAGAAACGTCGCGGAAATAGAAGAGGGAGTCGTCGTAGACTGGAGGCGGCAGGGCAGAAAAGAAGTCTGTAACTTCCAGATCTGCGCCCGGGCGACTGGATACGGCCGCGAAATGAGTATTGAGCTCATTGACAGTGAAGCCGGCACAATCGCTCTTCTGCGAGGAAGCAAACCCAAGAGACCTCAGCTCCGACCAAAGTCCACGAGCGAAGGAGGTAGCAGCGAGCCTATTCGCGTAGAAAACCGAACGAGCTTCCGAGATATCCTTGTAAAGCGAGTCTCTCGCAGAACGGTAGGCCAAGAGAGTTGCGCGAGAGCGGAAGCGCTTAAATCGGCGGTAGAGCTCGGAGAAGCGGTGTGATCCACGGCGGTGAGGATTGCTTAAGTGTAAAAGAGCGGAACGGCGCGTGCTCATCTGGTGCCTCGATGAGGTTAGTCTGCAGACAATGCAGCTGATCATCGACAGATATCGGCGCGAGAAAGGGCTCCCAGTTTGCGGTGACCAGAGTGCGGATGAAGTCCTCAGAAGAAAAATCCCGATGAGTGCGCGAGGTAATGCGCCTGGACTCCGTGGGAGTAGGCCAGGCAAGACACACGTAGATTAGGTCGTGGCCTGCAATAAAAGGCGCATCCGATTGCCCATGGCTGGATATAAGGTCGCGATCACTGACCAGGCAGAGGTCAAGGAGAGTATCCGCCGTGGATGTGTGATAGGTGGGCGCAGACGGGACCAGGTAAAACCCTCGGGCGCGGCAGAAGGAACGAACATCATCCGCCTCGTAGGTGCTGGCTAGCTGATTCGCGTTGAAGTCGCCCAGAACCACGGAGAAAGTGTAATCAGGAGCGTAGAGGTCAAAGTCGGCGCTGAAAACAGCCAGGTTGGCAGTCTTGGGAGGGCGGTAAACTACTGCAACCAAAAATGGAGCGACGGAGGGAGCCTTGATCTCGGTGATGAGGTACTCGGGGGTCCCAGTGTAGAGAGATGGAGAGGCCGCAAGAATTCTGCAGCCGAGCGAGCTGCGGACATACAGGGCTGCGCCGCCAGCATCCTTGCCAAGGCGATCATTCCGGAAAATGGTGAACCCGGGCAAAGAAACGGAAGAATCAGTTATATCAGGGTGAAGCCACGACTCAGTGACTGCAATAAGGTGATAAGAGAGATTTTTGAAGTGAAAGCGAAGGTAGTCCCCACGGATAGAGGTAGCGTTAAAATGGCAAATATTTATGGAGCGCAACGTATGAGGAACAGAGGCAGACCTGGCAGGCGGTGAGAGGCCCGGCGGGGGAAGTCAATTTTGGGAGGACCCTGGAAGGGAGCTTGATCCCGACGCCGAGGAGGCCGAGGAAGTAGAGTGTTGAGCGGCCGCTGCCGTATGCCCTCCGCGCGAGCCACCCAGACGTTGCGCAGCCGAAGCACTGCCGCGACGACCACCACCGCGTGACGAAGAGGCAGACACAGAGCCGGAGACACGAGACCGCTGCGAAGAGCCGAGATCTACGTAAGAAGGAGAAGCAGGGGGAAATGCCGCTTCGAGTGAGTCGAGGTCCTCGACCGAACGTATGCATCGCGCGTGCACGCCATCCCGGAGCTTGATGAAGACGAGGCCATCATTATGCCAAACATACTTAAAGCCACGAGCTTTGGCTACTGTTCTAGTCGCGACGAGAAGCTGAGCTTGTGAAGAGTATATGCGAGATGTGTATGAGCTTGTAAAGAGTATATGCGAGTGTGCCTTGAACACAGTGCACGGTACCGTCACATTGACGCAGAAGGAGAAAGCGAGGCTTGCTAGGCATAAGCAGCTTCTACGTAAATTGGCTAGCGGCAAAGGAAGTCTGAAGAGTAACAAACAGCTACTGGTTCAAAGTGGTAGTGGTTTTTTGCCCATGTTAAGGGGTCTACCCTCATTAGAATTTTGAAGAAATTGATTTTTTTTTATTGCATTTTTCGACAGTATACATATTAAAAAGTATCATACTGAAATTTCATGATGATCCTAGCAGTCTATGTGTCTACGTAAGTATGGTTTTTTCACGATTTTTCGTTAAAGAAAACTTTAAACGCGTTTTTCGCAAAATGACGTTTGTGGACGGCTTGTTGATAAAATCTCCGAAACTATTCAACTGACCCACACCAAAATTTTATCACATGTTCTTTGTGACTCTAGCTATAGCGCATATCATACGATTTTTGATTTTTTCAAAAATGACAAAACGGCGGCCATTTTTTCAAACACTACGAAAAATCACGTTTTTGTTTTCATCGTTTCTTGAAAAAAAAAATAGTTACACTCAAAATTTCAAAATTCGTATGATATGCGCTATACCTAGAGTCACAAAGAACATGTGATAAAATTTTGGTGTGGGTCAGTTGAATAGTTTCGGAGATTTTATCAACAAGCCGTCCACAAACGTCATTTTGCGAAAAACGCGTTTAAAGTTTTCTTTAACGAAAAATCGTGAAAAAACCATACTTACGTAGACACATAGACTGCTAGGATCATCATGAAATTTCAGTATGATACTTTTTAATATGTATACTGTCGAAAAATGCAATAAAAAAAAAATCAATTTCTTCAAAATTCTAATGAGGGTAGACCCCTTAATTGCACCAGTTCTCGGGACTGTATTTTCGCACCTGTTTGGCAGATAGAAACAGGAAAGCGATGGAACATGCAAAGAAAATGGTTTTGATACCTTCGGAGAGTGTAGAACGTTTCCAACGTAATCTCACGACCTCTGGGACACTTTCCAGTAATAATTGCGAGGATGCGAACCAAATCACGAGAAATCCAATCTCTAGACGCGATAGTGAGATGCGAACCATTCTGGATTCACCTACCGCGGATGACGCCGCGAAATGGAAACTATATCAACAGTTACTACAGCGTTTTTTATACTTCGCCGAGGATTCACGAAAACCTTTAAGTCTAGAACTTCACACAAAGTCTGGAAACGATAGCTCAACAGATATCACGCATGAAAAGGAAGGAGAATCATCCCCCGACAAGCAACAGTCGTTATCACGAATTGTTAGTACAGTACCAAAGAAATACAGATCAAAGGCAGAACATCTGCTCAAACGCCTGACGGATGTTCAGACACGTTTCTCTTGGGACAGTAACGGTGTTGTGACCATGGACAACAGGGTTATACCTGGTACAAATATCGTAGATTTGGTGAACGATTCTATGCGTTCTAGAAAAAGCTTTCAGCCTGACGGTAGACATGTGTACGCACGCTTTCGTCAGAGTATCAATGTTCCGCGGGAATATGTTGGAAATCAAAATGTCTGGAGGAATCCGGCAGCATCACCATCGACCGCAGAAAATGTCATGATGTGGAGCGGTGTAAGACAACGTGAAGCATCCCATCGTTCTAGAAACACCGGTGGTAGCAGTGGCGAGCAGTCGTCCAAGGAAGACGGAAGCACCGACGGGAGAGAAGATGAGTCCTTCTCTCTACCATCGAAACTAAAGAGCGATCGAAAAACGCCCCGTAAATCTTCGACCACATCGTCAATACACGGCTGGCTGTCATTCGGAATGCGAAAATGAACGAACTAGAACGATTGTATTATGTCCCCTCACACCCGGCTGGCTATGCAGGAGCAAGAAAGCTGAAAAAGGCCGCTCCAGAGGTGAGCTTGACTGTAATTGAAAACTGGCCAAGTGCACAGGATGCTTACACGCTGCACAAACCTATACGGCGAAAATTCCAACGACTACGGTACAACATTTCAAACATTGATGATCTCTGGGAAGCCGATTTAGTTGAACTCGGTTCGATAAAGGATCATAACGACGGATTCCGTTACTTATTAGTAGTCATTGATGTCCTGAAAAATTTGCATCGGTGATTCCATTCCATAGTAAATCGACTAGTAACGTGGCCGAGGGGTTCAAGCAAATCTTAACCTCTACCGAACGGCGTCCTACTACCGTGCAGACTGACAAGGGTAAAGACTTCGTGGGCGGTTCTTTTCAGAAACTACTTGCCCAGAACGAAATCCGTTTTAGAGTGACGCGTAATCCTGATATAAAAGCAGCTGTTGTTGAGCGATTCAATCGTACTCTGAAAGACCGCATGTGGAGATATTTTACTCATAAAAACACTCATCGATACATCGACGTCCTGGAAAACATCGTTAACTCCTATAATAATACTATACGCTCGAGTATCATAATGGCTCCATCGGCTGTAACACTCTACAATGCGGCTGAAGCCCGTGCGAATATTCAACGTATGCATCCGCTACACAATGCGCGCAAGCTGAAATTCAATGAGGATGATCTCGTACGCATAAGCAAAACAAAGGGGACCTGCGCTAAAGGTTACAAAGCTAACTGGAGTGAGGAGTTGTTCAAAATAAGGCGCGTTTTACCTGGTTTACCAAACGTATACGAGTTGGAGGATCTTTCCGGAGAGGAGATTGACGGATATTTCTATGAAGCGGAACTACAGCGTGTGACGATGGGCATTGAGAATACTGAGTTTCAAATTGATAAAATCATTCGCAGCAAGGGGCAGGGTCCCAGTAGGAAAGTTCTTGTCAGCTGAAAAGGTTACCCCGAAAAGTTCAAGAGCTAGATTCCCGCTACCAGTCTTCAGAATCTTGCATCATAATGAAGTCGCAGTTCTACATAACCCTACCTAGCAACAGCTCGATGCGGGTTTTTCCCGATAACAGGACCTGTTGCTATATCACGCAGTTACCACGGACGATCGAACTCTCTGGTGAGTGGGAAGTCGCTATTGTTGAGATACAGTATCCCTTGACATACCTAACTAGCGAGATAGAGAAGTTAAATCGTAAACTAGCCGAAACTGTATCTAGTACAAATGCTGCTGACGACAGGATCATGGCTGAAGACGAAGTCTTGCAACCCCGCTATCCACCAGAAGTTCACATGTTACCTCTGAAATCCGGTAAAGAGGACGAAGAGCTCCCTACACCGGAAGCTCGCGTGTTACCGTTGAAATCAAGGAAAGAGTACCAAGAGCTCCCATCACTAATGTTCGTCTACTGTGACATCGTAGAACCACGTATCGTAGGAGATGTCTATGCACCGCTTCTGCGTATACTGTGCTGACACAGAGGGCCGGCTCCGCGAATATTGAAGTAAAAACATTTTCACCACCGCACTATCTTCCTTTACTTCTCTCGAGTTTCCGTACGATCGAAATATCTATAAGAGACCATCAGAGTAAATCTATACCATTTGACCACGGGACATTGACAGTCACACTACACTTCAAGAAAATATACTAGTTTGAGGCCGGTATTGAGAATAACTGGGAAAACGGGATAATACCATGGCACAGTACATGGAGTATTACGAGTCGCAAATAGGCGGGGGGATCGATCATGTTTATGTCGGAGCACCCAATCAACGGGGTCATGGTATCGATAGTTTTCTGGGTGGCCTATTCAGACGAGCTATTCCACTGTTGAAAAAAGGAGCACGTGTGCTCGGTAAAGAAATTCTGCGCAGTGGCATAAATTTTATGTCGGACCTGAACAGTGACGTACCGTGGAAACAGGCGTTTCGAACTCGCGCCAGCGAGACAGGCCAGAACCTGAAGCGGGAGGCTCAGGATGGGCTTGAAAAGGTTATGAAAGGAGAGGGCTATAAACGCAGGTACGGAGGAGCATTGGGCCAGTCTGGACTTGTCCTGGCACCGCGACTATCGATAGCTGCTACTACATCTAAATTGCTCCGAAGTCGTAAAATCCCTGCGAAGATAGAAAAAAAAACAACGACCAGGTCCACTCCGAAAAAAAAAGCACCGGGTACCAAGGGATCATCTAGTAGAGGTAGAAAGAAAAAGTGTTGCAAGAAGAGGCCCGTTACGGATATTTTCGGATCTTTGTAAAGACAAAACTTAGAGTGAATAGTCCTCCCATTGCAAACTACAAGAATGGCCTACCTACATGCCCGCTCCTGTGAATGCTTGGAATCCGAACTGGACCTCTTCACTCTACCCCCCACACAGACATCTATCGAAGGTGGGCAATGGGTGCAGTACAAACCTGTGTCTGCACTCACCGATGACTCACCGATTGAATTCTCTGTACCGGGTCAGGGTGATGAGTACTTAGATCTCTCACACACGATTCTCCGGATACGTGCACGTGCAAAGAGAATGCGTAGTGAGTCAAACGTTACAGATTCCTCAGGTGTAGGCCCTGTGAACAATTTCCTGCATAGTATGTTCAATCAAGCGGATGTGTATTTTAATCAAAAACTGGTTTCACCGAGTAACAATTCATACGCATACAGAGCTTACATTGAGACTTTGTTGAATTATGGCGACGCAGCTAAGAATTCGTATCTCACCTCGGGTTTATGGTATTCTGATACACCCGGCCACTTTGACGAGACCACGGGCACAAATAATGAGGGATTTAGAAGCAGAAATAAATTTTTCGTTGAAAACACATCTGTTGATATGCTCGGCCGCTTGCATTGCGATGTCTTCAATCATAAAAAATTTCTGTTAAACGGTGTGCAACTCCGATTGAGACTCGTCAGATCCAGGGATGCCTTTTGTATGATGGAAGCTGGCGATTATCATCAATGGGAAGTTACGGACGTGACCTTACTCATACGGCATGTCAAAATCAGTTTCGGTATTCTGTTGGCACATGCACGAACCCTTGCCAAAACAACTGCGAAATATCCGATTACGCGCGTTGAGGTCAAGACGATGACAATACATAGCGGCGTGCAAGCCGAGACCCTCGATAATGTTTTCCTTGGCCAACTACCGAAACGTTTAATCATCGGATTTGTCGATAACAAAGCGTATAACGGAGACAAAAAACGCAACCCGTTTAATTTCGCATCTTTCGGACTGAACAATTCATCCTTATACATCGAAGGGACCCAGATTCCGTCGAAGCCGTTACAGCCAGATTTCACGAACAAATTATTTGTGGATTCCTACAACACCCTGTTCACGGGAACCGGTATACACTTCCTAAACGAGGGAAACTCGATTCCTCGTCAGGATTATGCGGACGGATACTGTCTCACGGCCTTCGATCTTACTCCTGACCTCTCAGCTAGTGATAACGGACACTGGAACCTCATCAAGCATGGCAGTATTAGAATCGAAACACGTTTTGGGAATCCTCTGACCACGACTATAAACTGTATCGTCTACGCGAAATTCGATAACGTAATCGAGATTGATTCCATGCGACAGGTCATCACAGTTTTCGGTAACTAGAAATGCTAGCGAACAGATACCACGTACAAATCGTGTTTCTACTTGTTTAGAGTCAGTCTGCAGGTGAAAACTCCCATCACTCAGAGAAAATCTGAAACCGTCATAAAACTTGCTCAGACCTGTTCAATCCGACGAAGCTCCCTCACTACGGACCTAGGTAGTGACCCTTCAGTAGTGGGAGGTAGTAACCATCATAAAACCGAAGACCTTAAATACTCCGAAGCGTACCCTTAACAGCTCAGTTCTCTAATTCTGCTTGAAACGTTCGTGTTGACCCCTGTCGCGTGTGCTTCGAAACGTTATGCATTACATCGTCGATATACAAGACTGTTACGGAAATAACGGTCAGTTTCTGCCGAAAGAAGTTGCTGTAGTGACTCACGAGTATGACACCGCGTCTCACTGGGTTATCAAACCACCGCACGCGTTTTCCGAACTTTGAACAAGACAACAAATATAGAACAATGTTGTAACGCGCAAACACCACGGTATAGAATGGTTCGAAGGCAATGTGACTATCGAGGATTTGAAAGCAGATTTACGGTCTCTTACGCGTAAGGCACGGAACATTTTCACCCGCGGTGGACAGAAGGTTAAATTCCTTGAAGATGTGATGTCACGTGAAATCATAAATTTGGAAGGTGGAGAGTGGGAATCCCCCGCATTCAAAGACATGGTAACGAACAGGTCATGTATCTTACATTCGGGTAACCGGAATACCTTCACCTGCGCATTGAGCAATGTATTGAAATTGAAGAAATGGCTAGTACCCTACAGATTATTAGACCGAACTGTGACATCATTTTCGTTCTCTATTGAATCGATGAACGCCAGTATTCAACCAGAATTCCGAGCAAAACCTGTGAAGAAGGTTACCCCAACTGTCTCGGGTATTAACAAGTGTGGTGACGCGTGGCAGGAGCAGGAAAACAAGAGATTACGCGATAGGACAGTGTCATCGTTTTCTCCCATTACTGAACCCTCGAGGTCACCTGATCAACCAGATTGTAGTGATGAAACATATACGAGCTGCGATGAGGTAGATGGCTGTTCAACGCGAATCAACTTCGATAACCACCTCAGTATCTAGTCAGCTATGGTACAACATGGACACTCTTCAAATATACAAAACTTAGGAGATGATTCCTGCCTGGTCTAAATGAGTATTTCCAGCAGACCGGATACCCCTGAGATGGTCATATTCAGCAGTCATCGTAGCGAACACGGATGACCATACCAAACAAGGATCCCACTGGGTTGCCTTTTATGTGTCAGACTCTTCTAACGGAATATGCTTCGATAGTATGGGTATGCCACCACTTATACCGCATTATCTACGTGCCCCGCGATGAAACTGCACTTCTTACCGGTGGAATGACAGACAACTACAGAGCTTTTCATCCCGTGTATGCGGGCAATTCTGCATTATGTTCCTGTATCATATGCGTCAAGGCTTAACGCTTGAACAGTTTACAAATCTCTTCAGTAAGAATCTCGAGTCAAATGATGAACTGGTCGAGTCCTTCTATAGATGTATAACCCGCAAGTCTAAAGCCATGTGTCCTAAAAATGATACCTGTGTGCTCAAATGTATTCAACACTGCTCGCCATGTAAAAATTAAAGTTTGAGCAATTGCTAAATCAACGCCTAGTTTGCCATAAGAAACTACTGTTCGTGAACTTTATCTAGAATAGATATAGTTTAGTATAGTAATAGTTTTTCAAGATCTATACACAAAATGGAGCGAAATAATACCACTCAAAAAAGCCACAGCACAAACAGTAGAACACGCACTGCACACACACGTCATATCACGATGGGGAACACCACGCGTAATTCTGACAGACAACGGCACACCATACATGAACAAACTAATACGCGAATTAACACAAAAATTCGGCATTAGACACACGACGATACCTCCATACCACGCACAAGCAAACCCGGTAAAACGAGTTAATAGAACCATAAAAACGATGATACAAGCATACAGTAAAACCTCCCTTATAGTCCCCTCTCGTTTAGTCTAACCTCCGATATAGTCCAAGGACAACCTCTCGTATAGTCTATAAGCTCCGCCTACTGTGCACCAATACATCCACAAAGACTTGAGCGTCGGTGAGCTTGGGGCCTCTTTGAGTTTCATGACATCACGCGCGTGACGATTAGTAACAACGACCATAACCTGAAATACCGTTTGAAGTGTTCCATTAGTACAGGCAAGTGTTATTTTTGTGAGATTTATTGTGGTACATTATAGGAATTTCTTTTCCCAAATATTACTGAAAAAGAACAATATGGAGGTGCGGAAGAAGCGAATAAGCTTATCTCTCAAACAAAAGGCGGACATAATTCGAAGATTGACAACGGGTGAAGACGAAAGTGATCTAGCCATCGAGTACAATGTTTGTAAAAGAACAATCCATCGGATCAATTTGAACAAAGAAAACGTAACTACGCAGATCATCAACACAAAAGCTGCATACGAAGATGACTCTCAGAAACGAGTGACAGGAATTGACCATCAACCAATAGAGAAAGCCATATTGACTTGGTTCTTTCAAAAACGCAGCCTGAATGAGCCGGTCTCGGGTCCAATCCTACAAGAAAAGGCTGTTGTTCTAAACAATATGATGGGTGGACCGCCAAGCTTCAAAGCCAGTAATGGCTGGCTTGAGAAATTCAAAAAGAGATACGGGATACATGCTCTATCTGTACAAGGCGAAAAACTTTCGTCTGATACAGCAGCAGGCGCTAATTTTTCTTCTCGCTTGGAAAAAATCATTGAGGAAGGTGGTTATGGACTAGGAGAAATTTATAATGCTGACGAGACTGGCCTGAACTGGAAGTCGCTGCCAAGGAAGACCCTAGCAGCGAGAGTAGAAAGAGCAGCACCAGGAAGAAAAGAACCAAAAGATCGAGTTACGGTGATGGTCTGCTCTAATGCAGACGGTACGCATAAACTGGCATTATTTGTGATTGGCAAATCACAAAAACCACGATGTTTTAAAAACATTGCAAATCTTCCTGTTGTGTACGCTGGTCAGAAGAGCGCATGGATGGACCAAAAACTATTCATTTTGTGGTATACAACAGTTTTTGTTACCGAGGTCAGCAAAGAAATGTTGGCTAAGTATGGAGAGCCGAAAAAAGTATTACTCTTGCTCGATAATGCCCCTTCGCATCCTACGCTCACAACACTAAATGCTGTCAACGAGATGTTTGAGGTACATAAATCTATCATAAATTAGTGTGATGATCATAACTAAAGGAATACGAAGTTATTGTTAAGATCACTATAAGTAGGGGAGACCGGGTACAAAAGTAACAGCGGGTCAAAAGTAACAAAGCTTCCTACAACGCACACAATCAAATCTAGAAGTTGTGTTTTATACAGTAGTAAGCGTGTTCGATACTGATACAGTTTGAGCCATTGATTGTGCCCGTGCGTGAAATTTACACGTTTTATTGGAGATTTTGTGTTTTTTGCCGCATTAAGTAAGTTTTTAGATTCTTGATATTCTTATGAAAACCTGTAGTGAATATGTCAATACTACAATGAATTTTTGCCAGATTATTCTTGAAAAGTCGCTTTATTAGTGGCGGTGTAGAAGTTCTATGTTCTGTTTGTTTTTTTGAAGTTATAATTTTTTTATTCTGGAAAATGAGGTTGGGGACGAAAGTAACACAACACCACGGGGTTATGTTAACCAGGCATTAGGTACCTATTGTAATTTTTTCATTGATTTTTAGAATGCCTCGAAGTTACTTACGATCAAAAGATTCTTGTGTTTTTGTTATTAACTTGTTATTTCAATAATAGTGAAGAAAATGAATATTTGAGTTTTGTTCTTTCATAAATATTCAATAATTAGTTGATTTACTATAAGTGGAGATTATCTGATGATATTATAATATTTTTTACTTCATTATAATCAATTCTGTGGAATCCTGTAAGATTAAGTGAAGTATCCGTACTGATTCGCTCATAAAATCCCGATGCTACTTTCGTCCCCATAGTGTGTTACTTTCGTCCTGACGCTCAGGACGAAAGTAACAATCGACACTTTTTTTTTGCAGCCTTGTAATTGTTAGAAGCCAAGATATATTAAATAAGACTATGATGTACATTTGTAGAGTAAAGACGAAAGTTTCGGAGGGCTATATTCATTTTATCGAAAATATCATTGATAGCTAGAAATCAGAGTTTAAAAAAAAGTGTTACTTTTGTACCCGGTCTCCCCTATATTGAAATATTAAAATGGAAAATGTAGAGTATGATTTTTCTAGAAATAGAAAAGATATATTGTTGTTGACTTCTATTTGTTTCATGGTACAGGTCATGTATTTGCCACCGAATGTGACTGCACTCATCCAGCCGATGGATCAAGTCATCGAGAAAATGAAAAAGCTGTACAGAGGAAAGATTTTGAGGAAACTACTTCTGAAGGAAGACGAAGAATCAGTTAGAAATTTGATACGAGGTCTGAATATGACTGATTGTTGTCTAAAAATCGCAAGCGCTTGGGCTTCTCTGACTCAGCAGAATTTGAGAAACGCATGGCATAAGATACTACAAAACCGACCAACCGTTTTCAATGAAGTTCAACCGCAAAATCGTGGCCAAGTGCAAGACATATTAAGGCCCATCCTTAGTCGCCCACCTCCTTTTTGCCGAAAAAGGGGGGGAGGGGAAAACATATCGATTATTATCCGAGCCCAGGCGTCGAAACTGCAAAAAAGAGATGCTTAGCGCAACTTCTATTTCAATTTCGCACACATACGTCCAAAAACATGTTCGTTTCATGCGAAAATAGAGCGTGAATATCGATTTTACTGTTTTCGCCGTCAATTTTCTTGACTGGCATGATTATCAGTATCCTTCACCATGTTCACTCTATGGAATGACGTCGACTCGTCGGACGAGTTCAGTCACGTCGTTGGACGGTGCGTGATCTACCGGGTACATCGATCGAAATAGTCAGCTGTCAGTGATAAAGACACGCGAGACGCCCGAGTCCTTGGAAATGGTTACGGAATATTGTTAGTGCGTTCAAGAAGTGCAGAATACTAATAGAACCAGAACATTTCATCGGTAAGTGTATGGACAAAATATATAATATAATATAATACAGTTGTAGTGTAAATTACCTTGGTTAGGTTAGGTTTTCTTCGTTTGTTTACGATAAATTATTTCGCTAAAAATTCGTTGAAAACGCGTGTATATGGGTATGTATGTATAGTACACATACAAACCCGAGTGATATACGCAGAGAATACTCGTGACATAGAATATTTTTCATCCCGCAGGTTTGCAATTCAGCCAGACCTACCCCAATCACGATCGAAGATCCGTCAATATTTTCAAGTCCTGAAAATTAGAAGCTTGCACTCCGGCCAATTTTAACGAGCATACGAAGCACGTCCAGTTCTCCGTGGTGAATCAGTCCGAGGAACATACAACGTCAACCTTTGCGGCAGACAGGTATTCATGGACTTGGCGGAGCATGACAGTTATCAATAGCACCTACAAGATGAACATGTATACATTAGGGAGGTCGTTAAAAAAAATTTATCTCGGATGGTCTTCAATCGGTTCCAAATGTGGAAAAAATAATTCTCCAATTCTTGCAGATTTTTATTTTGACTTCCTATGGGCCCGATTTTCACATGAACTTTTTCTAATTCGTAAAAATCCTAAGTTGAGTTGGGTCTAATTTAAGTCAGCAAGATTGCATCGGATACGTTTTATTATTGTATATTACACACAGCTCGAGTGAGAAAATGAAATTATTATATTCGTAATTTATTATTTTCCATTGATTTTTCTTTCAGATATAATTTTTCATTTCATCATTTTTTGATACAGCTCATTTTCTTGTATTAGTAAACTTGATGTTACATTGGGCCTCCGTTTCAGGTCTTTCATGGAACAAGAGACGACGAGCCCAGCGAGAATGGCCAACCTCGTTACAATCGCTTCTGAGGGACCTGAATTCCATCTTCGGGCTGCGGAGTCTCTCAAGGGAAGACTTCGGAGAAATTTATGAAATGGCTACAGAGGATCCGACAACAACATTCTTCCAGCCATTTATAGATTATGTTAGCATACGTGCATAATCTGCAAAACAATCTTAAATTTTTATTGAAAAGAAAATTATCAGGCTGACCGGGAATCGAGTTTTCAGAAACAGTATGTACGTGTTGCAGGCCCGAAATTGATCTATCTAATATCACACGACACAGGAAAAGTAAACAAGCGCATAAATGACAAGAGAAGTAGAAAGGTAACATTCGTTGGGCGGCTAGGTGAGATCCGGGTTCGATTCCCGGTCTGCTTGATAATTTTTCTTGTCGATAAAAATGAGAGTTTATTCAATTCACATAAATTGACGTACCATGGCGATAAAGGATCTACCATCTGTAGCGTAATTATATTATAATGTAATTATATTATAATGTAATTACTAGGGTGTGCCAGGAAAAGCTTTTTTTTTTTTTAATTTCCCACATCAAAAATCAACAATTATATTATAATTACTGTATTGTTCCGAGCATAAGTCGACCTCCGAATCTAAGGTCTGATTGGGAGACATTTTTTCAGAAACCGAATATAAGTCGACTTTTACAAAGACATTGTCATTTATATTTTTATGTATATTTAATCATCGTAACTGTTCCGAATTTTTTTTTCACTCGATTTTTCTGCTAATCCCTACATTCCACTCTATCACCACTTCGAATATCTATTTTATCACAATGTTAAATCATTTCGCATACAATCTCGTTTGCGGTCTGTTAAATTTAGCATATTATCCCGAATTTAAGTCGACGTCGCGTATAAGTCGAGGGCGCATTTTTGGAGTGATGTTTCTTACAAAAAACCTCGACTTATACTCAGAACAATACGGTACTCAATAAAATTACCCGTTGTTCATTACATAGTACATGAGAACGTTTTCTCATGAATATGGCGTTTTCAAAAAAAGAATATATGTGTTGCAGGCGCGAAATAAATTGATCTCTCTTATATTTTATACGTGCATAGAAACCAATTCTCAAACCTCTGCGATAAAAGTGCATGTCCAAGGAAGCTTTCGCAGTGCTACGCAGGATCTTCTGCAGAAGATTCCTCGCGCATACACTTGCATATGTCAGATCATACAACGATAGGTTTTTTTTTTACAAGAACTCGTGATGAATATTTCGCAGTGTCAAGGATACCAAAAATTTATCATTCACTTTCTGTTCGAAGGGATATATTATTTTTCAAACGTTGCTTCCTTTTAATTTTGTGTACGTCTATCAATTTCCAAGAGTTCTGATTCTAATATGGTGGAAATAGCACTAAATTATAATTATTACTCATATAACAAACTGAAAAGCGTACAGACCATACAGACCAGAGGTTTATATAAATTTATAATCAAAGTTTTATAATAGACCAAGTTAGAATAAGAGAAAAACTAATTGTCAACGATCCCTGTATTTATTTCACTTACTATTGAATAATAAAACCACTCAGTATTTCAACCACTCTTTTCTCATTTCGGCTGTAAAGAAAAAATGATAGAGAACCACTGTACCAAATCCGTAAGCGCTGGTGACTGATCGCTCTCTCCGGCACGAGGCTCGTGTGTTCCATTTGTACCGCTGGCATCATTTCGTCTATTCGATTTTATCTCTCGAGCGGAAAAAAAAAAGTTTCAATGTCAATTATTTTTATCAACGAATTAGATAATATCTACGTAAGAATCTCGCATTGGTTCAGGCCAAGTCCTGTATAGTTGCCCCACGTTTTCAACAAATCGAATAGCAATTTTGAGTATTGATATGTTTATATTTCTTTTAACATAACATGGGAATTTGGAAAAGTATTATATTCGTGCGACAGTGATATAATTTCTGATCACAAAACAAAATATAAAGTTATAAACCATCCCGCTGGGGCAACTATACCGGATTTACCCTATATAAATAACGACGAAGAGCCGAAAAAGAGAAGAAAAAAAATTGTCAAACGGTGGACCCGAACTCACACCTCTGGCCGAAATGTAGTTCAGAGAGCGACGCTACCGTCTTTGCCACGGTAACCACTCGACGACAATCGCTATGCAAAGTTTATGACTGTTCCAGGGCCAGACCGTTTCCATTTTCGCGCTGATTTTTCTTTGCATGCCCGGCGATGAAACGAACGGTTCCTTATTTCGTTTTTTTCGATTCTTATCGCATTGTCGCCGTAGTTCTGATCTCATCTTACAACAATTACGGTTCAAAAGCTACCAATTTTTCCATAATAACCCGCAGGCTTAGTTCGAAAGTGCGGGGAAAGCTCGATGCAAGTAAATTTCGATCCAACGTGACTCCAAAGAGGTCAAAAAATGATTCATACATGGTACTTCGAGTTTCGAAATTTCTGGCGAATCTAAACAAGCCAAAGTCATCGGAAGCCGATCGCTGCTCCGATACGGAAGATCGCGGCTCCGCCTACCGCAGGGCCGACGCGCAACGCACGTGTCGCGCGCGACACGTCGCTTGGTTGCGCGCTCATGACCATACTTGGCGATTCGCCTGTCATTCGTTATAGGAAATTCGTTGCGGTAAGTAGTACATTTTTGGAGCAAAAGCTCGTTTGACTGTTATAGTCGTAGGAATATGGTTTGTCATACCACTAATGCCCGGTGTCTTTACCGGGGTTATCTAGCGGATGAAGTTATCCGCCAGATATCCTGTGCCAAAGGCATAGGATATCTGCCGCATAAATTTATCCAGAAGTGAAGAAACTGGCCCTAACTGTATCGTAAATACCTTCACTACCCGTAATATGTCTTTTTGATTAGTAATAATGACGGATAGGATTTCGCAGTTGGAGGAAAACTGGAGGGAGATGAAGAAGAGAATGAGGGAGATGGACGAGGAATTTGCGAGGAAGATAAGAGTGGAGCAGGAGAAAAGGAGATCAAAGGAAAGAAGGGAGGTCGTTGACCTCAGACACAAGATCGAGGTAATTGAACCTGCGACTTATTTTTCAAAATGTACAGAACGCACAGTTCTGATTATTCCAAGAATCGTAGAGCAGAACCTCGATTATTCGAACCAATTATACCAATAGTAGTATAGTACATTGTAATAAATAACCGACATATCATATAATACATATATCTTCATTCGAATAAATAATTTGACGGATATTTAAAGTAAAACTTCGCGTTTTTTACCCCCTAGGCCGGCAAGAGGAAGGCATCGCTGATGGCGGGGGGGTCGGAGGCGCAGGGGGGGAGTAGGCCCAAGTTCACCCGGGCGGAGCGCGATGAGAAGTGAGTGCAACTACAGACAGTAATTCGAAGTCTACATTTCATTCCCCACACTGGAAAAAAAGTTTTTTTTCTTCCCCGAATACACAGTGTTTTGGAGCGAGTGTTCTTGCAGTGATACGTATTCTTACTGGAGGGATACGGGTATTGTTCCCACAGCAATACCAAATATAATGCTGAGGCGAATACCACACTGCATGTTAGCATGGCAACCGTAATGGTGGCGCCATCATTTCCTTCTGTTTTCACATGCTTGGTGAAAGCAGGTGTTAGTTTGTCAATTGCCTAATCGTATCATTGGGGGTACGCGAAAAGTTGCAAGAATGGGACTTATCATCTCTGTAACAAATATTGCCATGAATTTATGCGAATAAAGTAAGATCCGTTGTATTTAGAATTTGGTATTATGCTCAGAGGGATACGAAATTTTGTTAGTCAGTATACGTATTGCTGTGGGAGATAAACTTTGGTATTCTTACTACAAGAATACGAGTTTCTTTACTGGAAGGAAAAGTTTATTGGGTGGAAAAAAACTTTTTATTCAGTGCACCATTGTGGATAAAATATATTTCGTCATATTTTATTTTTCTTTTCCGATAATTCGTATTTTCAAAGTGCAGTAATTATCGTGGAAATATGTGTTCTAGGTACGGAAATTGGGCAAAAAAGGCGCTACCGCAGCTATGCGGAGAGAAGAGAGGCGCGAAGAGGGAGGGAAAGGAAAGAAGAGGCGAGGGACGGGAGCAGGAGAAGCGATGGGAGAGTAGATTGGAAACAAAAAAAAGCGGGGGACGGGAGCGAGGCTGAAAAAAAAAAAGAAAGTGGAAGCGGAAATCGGGACTGCAAGGGTGGTTGCGTGAAGCAATTTTATATAAATTTTTGAATAAAATTTGAAACGGAATGATCTTTTTTTCATCTTTTCTTGTACTTCCTATAAAACCCTGTAAATTGTAAGTGTCACGTGAGGGGTCAGTACAGGACTACTCCTCATTAATTTTACTTAGAATCGAAGTTATAAATTCAAATGTGGGAATTGTTATAAAAAAAAAACGAACCAATGAAATAAGAGGTAAAAATTACGATACTATATATTCTGTAAATGATGTATTAGGGTGGTCCTTATTCTCCATATGTGTGTGTGTGTGTGTGTGTGTGTGTGTGTGTGTGTGTGTGTGTGTGTGTATGTGTGAAAGAAGTCTTGGTCGTCTATACATTTTTTTAAAAATAGTATTTATTTTGTATTGCGGAGTGGTTGGCTCTCCAGCCCTAAATTAGGGTGGCAATATTTTTTCAACTCTTTTTTTAAGCTCACATCAAAATGAGGAATTTCTTATATCTGTAAACGTCAATTATTAGCTACTCGCGTAATCACGAGTATTTCCAGGAGACGCCACGAGGAGGCTAATTGACCATGTCTCCCGAGAGGTTTCCCTCCTGTCGGCCAGCTCGTTCATCTCGGTGAAGAGATGCGAAACTTCGACGCGTTGGTGAATTTGAGTCGGTCAGCTCGTACAACTCGGTGAAGAGATGCGAAACATCGACGCGTTGGTGAATTTGAGTCGGTCAGCTCGTACATCTCGGTGAAGCGATGCGAAACTTCGACGGTTTTTTCATCAATTTCGAAAAGATGCAAACATTCAGAAAATGATGAGAAAAGATGAGAATAAGAAAAAAGATGAGAATAAAAGAAAAGTCAAGAAAATCGGGTGTAGTTTTAAAAAAAAGGTCATCTCCCTCGCGTGACCGTAACTCGAATCCTGGGAACGTAGGAACTTTGATGATATTAGAAAATTATGAGAAGAGATGAGAACAGAGAGATATACACAGATAAAATATAGATAATAGAATGAGAGAAAATACCGAAAAATCGCGTGACCGTAACTTGAAACCTGGGAACGTAGAAACTTTGATGATATTAGACAATTATGAGAAGAGATGAGAATGAGAGAAAAGACGGGAAAATCGGGAGTAGTTTGAAAACAGGTCATCTCCCTCGCGTGACCGTAACTCGAATCCTGGGAACGTAGGAACTTTGATGATATTAGAAAATTATGAGAAGAGATGAGAATGAGAGAAAAGACGGGAAAATCGGGAGTAGTTTGAAAACAGGTCATCTCCCTCGCGTGACCGTAACTCGTGGGAAAAACAGTAAATGAATAAGAAAAAATAATCGGAAAAATAAAGTCAACCAGCAGACTCAGCAGACCACACCGACGATACATGTTCCGAACTAAACATTCGGAAAGGCGCACAATTCTTTGTTCTGTATTATTCGAAACAGATGATTGCGCATTTTCAGTACGTCGATGGAGTATATCGCATGAGAGGGGTTTCCTCCCAAGGCAAGTGTAGTAGCAAAAGCAGCTGCATATACTCCACAGCTGAAACTGTCAGGCTGTCTTTGGACTGCTGGAAAGACAACGTCTTCAGTTCTCAAACTCGGATACCGCAAAGAAATGAATCCTTGTTTTCCGGTTGTCAACGATTCATAGTCGTTGCAGCCTAGACTGTCGTAAACACAGAGCCTGGTTCCGTCGAACGAAAGGCATCGCCAATGCCTGTACGTATTGCCGCCGATAATGCTGATATCCTGGGACATCTTTGAAGGCTCGATGAAGTTCGTATACGCTAGCCAAAGTGCAGAAGTCGTGTCGAACTGCGTTGTTTCGTCGATTACTGATAGAAATCGATCGATCGACGTGTCATTCAGCAAAGAAGTTTGGGATATGACATCTTTTTGGATCTTGTCAATACTCACATCCCGATTGATCGATCGCAGTATGTCAATCTCCATTTCGGTTGGTCCTTCCGTGCCACGATCGTTGGATACAGCGACCCATGGCATTTCACTGCAACGTTCCTCCAATGCTTCAATCGGTGCAACAAGGATGGTGCCACATGGTGGTTGACTTGTACACGCAGGGTCTCGTTCGTCTGAACACGATACATAGTAGGTGCCGTTCCCAGAGCTACGTTGGCGCAATTTCATAGATCGAATTTTGACCGTTTTTTTCGCCGGAGCGACCTCTTGGTCTGAGGATGACACAACGTAACACACTCCGTCTTGGGAGGTACGTTTGACGATTTTTATAGGCGCCATCCTCGATTCGTCATTTGAAATACAAGGATGCTCGTCCGATGATCTAACAGTCCAAGCATCTGGGTCTTCGGAGTTCGTTCGACTTAGCCTCGTAGGTACAACTTTCTTGACTTTGGAAAATTCTCTACTTTGCATCCCGTGTTCGCTGTCAGACGTCGCCGTCGCTCTTCCACCATTCGTACATCTTGCTGTTTCCGATGCTTGGTTGACGTGGCTCTTCAGTTGCTGCGCTTTCAGAATATATTCTGGTTCACGGATTGGCTGGTCACGCTTGTATCGGCCTTCTATTATTTCTGGTAGCATGCACTCGTTGTAAAACCGGGTTAGATATGGTTCCATACGATCCCTCCAGAATGCATCGTCACGTGGCACGTTGACGTACTCAACACCCGATGGTTCTGTCCACACGGCGAAGTAGCATATTTCGGCGCGCGTTATATGCAACTGCCCCTGCACCTGGTAATAATAAGGATGAGTCGTCCTCATCTTCGATGGATCATTCTTGTCCAAATACTTAGAGATTTCGGTGACACGTTGTTGGGTCGCATCTTTTGGACGTTGAGTTGACTGCGGACATTTTACTTCAACGATAGTGGCATCGTCGATGATACCATCTGGACTGGCACCCAGAAATCCCAGCTCCGCATCGATGAACAATCCACACGGTCTAATGGTCACGGAGTGTTTCAATTTTTTCGTTAATTCTCGCTGTAGCTCATCGATGGCCGTGGATTCGTGTGTGCGACCCCAGACCATAGAGGGTGTACTCCTCACCGACGGGTACAGTACGGCATCCACTGCAGAAGAGCATGACGTAGTGTTCCGCAATTTACAGATTCTACCAAAATGAGAAGCAGTTAGCATCTTTCTTCGCATCAACTGCCACAGTGCATTGTCCGCCTGCCCTCTCGTGTTGATTTCAATCTCGGTGCGCTTGTTTCGATTTTCAAGTAATCTGGCTTGATCCAGCATTACCATCTCATCGTACGTATGGTCGGGCATGTTAGGCTGCTCAGCATTGGGACCGTAATGTTTGTCCGGTCCCCGTTGCTTCCGGTTCTCCTTACGACGGAAGGAACGCGATTCCGTTTGCGATCTCATATGCTCAGCGCTGTTGCGTAATTTGCGCTGGCGCCGGGATTCTAAAGCGATCACGGTACTGGGCGGTAATTTTCCCTCGCTGCGGTGGAGTTTTGAGAGGACACCAAGAGTGTTGTGTTGTAGCACAGCGCCATAAGCTCTGCCCTGAAAGGATCCCTTCACGCCCCAGTTGATTCTTTTTCCACCCGTGAACTTGCATACTATGCCATTGAAGGATTCTGCGATGTTATTGGTAGCGTCATAGAGTAAGCTGTTGGCGTGTAAGCTCAAATGTTTCAAGATCTCTTCCAGCTGCTGGAAGAGTCCTGCTTGCTTGAGATCTTCGACGGCACACAGTGTACTAATTCGACATTTTTTTTTTCAAAATCGTAGAACTTTTGATAGAGTATACATAGAGAGATGGGACAAGCGGTATTTTGAATAGAAATTAATTCCACATAGAGGAAAAATAGTCCGATCAACCGCGAATGAACTTTTGACTTTGAAAAAACTGGTCAAAGTATCGATTTTTTAGTAAAATTTTGTATTTCTATTTTTTTAACTATGTAAGCTTATAACAGTACAGTATCCGATCAACTATACCTATACTGCTGCATAAGAGGAATCCAAAGCCATTTTTAGAAATATTTCGACATCCTTCATTGCTGGAAAAAAGAAGCCCAAAGTAAGGCTTCTGATAACACAGGACCACAAAATGAGCTGGGAAAAGTCCCCCGACGAAACCAGGTGCTATATAAGTTTTTTGGTGCGTTGATCACGAATTCGGGGTCCGTTTGACCCCTGCACGTCAGGTTCAAGGTCATTCGAAGGTCAAATGTTTTATTAATCATCATGATTATATACTGACTCGACTCGATTGATTGAGACCCTACTCTGGTCAAATGTTTTATTAACCCAACAACCTAATTATTGACCGCAGATTTGGAAAGAGCGGTAAATTTTACGTCCATATATAGGCCTCTTGGATAACATACAGACAAAGTAAACTCAGCTTGTGTGGCGTATACATGCATAACATTGACGTCCAAGTTTTGTCAGACGTCCACGTTAGGCAGCGCTGTCGGCCGTATATGTATACAGCTCTCACGCACACTAGTAGCATGTCTGTATGTTATCCAAAAGGCCTATATATATATACGTATAAGAATATTTTCTCTTACGAAACCCTCAAAGGTTAGGTGGAGGTTTCTATTATTATTGATGTATGACTTGATCGTCGTACGTAGTAGTTTTTACGTTAGCTAGTGACAAATATGACAGGAGTCACAAAAATTAGAAAATGCCATAATTTGCATTTCAATATTCGATGTATTCTTGTTAATGTCAAGTACATGATAAATAATTAAAATACAAAAATAATAAGATCAGCGAAAAAAATCGCTTAAAAAAAAAATTTTAATATTATTTTATCATTTTTACTCATTTTCGATGAATTCTTCTAGATCAGATGTGACTGTCTCTTGATTCTTGACCTTTCTTCGTTTTTCAATCGAAATTAGCGATATCAGTGGGTCAGATAAATATACTGCCCTTCTAAAAACATCATTCATTCGATTTTCTCTACTATTTTGGCGGGCATGAGAGGTCATATTATGTCGATATAATTTATGCCACGATTCATTGGCATCTTCTGCATAATACGCTACCGCAAGAGGCAATTGACGAGCAATATCACATCCGTGTACAAGAAGCTTATGCATTGTTGGGCTCATTCGAGCATTTGGAAAAATTTCAAAGTATAAAATATATGTCAACCAGCAATATTGTTCAAATTCATCAACTTTTAGTTTTTGCTTGCTTTTAAAAACCGACAATATTTTCGCGCTTCTTTCAACAAATTCCGAATCAATTTCTAAAGCTTCAGCAAAAGCTTTAGGATTTGCAAAACATCTTCTAGCAACATTGCCTGTATTAGTTGTTCCATGGCCCTGTAGAACTTGATCAACTCTTACGCCTATCCTGTCATAGATTCTTCTCTGAACAATCGATTTCCGTACTTCAAATGCCTCTAAAATGAATAAACGATACGATTATCAATGAATATATAAAGATTTTGAGGAATAAGTTACCTTTCAAATGTTTCCTAACATCCCATGAGTCTATCGTACTTCGGTATGCGATGTGAAGTAGATGCTCGAACACTTTAATCTCGCAGTGTAATAATCCTAAACCGTATTTTAGCGATTCATTTTCGGGAACAAAATCTCGCTCGAATTCGCCAAAGTTATGTGAGGATTCTTTACATATTGGACATCGAGTAGTAGCCTTATTTCCGACAATGACATTCAGGCATTTTCCATCAAATAGAGTTTCATAAACCTTAAATCTGATTTTAATAGATTTATTATTTGGCAATTTGAACCTATGTTGACCAAGTTTTGAAATCTCTCCTTTAAGACGCTCATGTTCTCGGATTGTTGCATCATTGTCTTCTTTTTCGAGAGCTATTCGCAATGGGCGGCAAAACCTGACACTTTGTGGCACTGGATTAATCCACAAAAATTCACCAGTTTCATGGTTTCGCAAACTTATAATGATCATACTGCTTACGAAAAGCGACTGGAGAGGACCAGAATTTTCATTCGCAGGATCCGCACATTTCTGTTGTGCATTTGTATGACCCGATGAACTATCAAATCCTATTGTAGTTATCAGTTCCAAATGCATCAAGTCCTGTTCTGCCCAATCAGGAGATACACTGCTGCATAATCGCTCAGCGGATTTATTCAACATATTTTGAAGAGAGACTACTACTTCGATCTCTTCTGTGCCTTTCTTTTTCTTTGGCATTTGTGGAAGACAATCAGCCATTGCACCAGAAACAATTTCATAAGCAGGATATATAGGACAATTTCTTTGTATTGCATCACTGACTAAAGCTTTGTAGCTATTAGCAGTATAATCATATTCTAAATAGAATGCTAGAGCACTTTCAGGTGTATGTCTAGTATATTTCTCTGTTTCTTTTGCAATTACTGTGTTTTCACTCTCAGATTCGTCATATTTTTTCTTTGCAAGCTTAGCAGCGAGTTCTATCACATTAAGATTGTACCGATCGGATGCTAGCAGTTCATGGGCACGTCTATATTCGATAGCCACTGAGGCATTGTCTACAAGTGCACATTTCCTTCCAGTATTAACACTCTTCTTACTATATTTCGGTGGACGACCACGTGGTTTTGTATTTGTGTCATTGCTATAGTTCCGTTTCATACTAAATAAAATTTTTTTTAATATATCATACCTATATATTATTTATATTTATAGTCAAATATAAATGTATGAAAAGTCTTTGTGACATGAAATGATATGAAAAGTGACATCTATTATAAATTTCGGAATATCGAATGCTACACAAATCGCGTCACTAATGTTGAATGAATGAAACTCACCTTAAGAAAGCTGAGTTATCCTGTTCTGTGTTTTTAATATAACAAGAAAATATATCGACGGAGACTACGTTATTACTATTGTCCACATAATTGCAATACAACACTTATGAGAAAAATTGAAAATCAAAATGTCATCTATCTTTTTTTTTTCTTTTTTTTTTTCTATCTTTTATTTTAACCATAGCAATGACCCAAATACAAACTCACGACTTTCTGGTGCAATGGCTGATTGTCTTCCACAAATGCCAAAGAAAAAAAATGCCACACAAGAGATCGAAGTAGTAGTCTCTCTTCAAAATATGTTGAACAAATCCGCTGAGCGATTATGCAGCAGGGTATCTCCTGACTAGGTAGAACAGGACTTGATGTATTTAGAACTGATAACTGCAATAAGATTTGATTTATCATCGTATCGTTTATTCATTTTAGAGGCATTTGAAGTACGGAAATCGATTATTCAGGAAAGAATCTATGACAGGATAGGAGTAAGAGTTGATCAAGTTCTACAGGGCCATGGAACAATTAATACAGGCAATGTTTTATGTTGAAAAAAAAATTCAAACGCGCATCCGAATTTCGGTAGAGAAAAAAAATAGGCACCTCTGAATATCAATATTAAGAACTCATATTTGGCTGAGATATTCTATTTGCGATGCTCTTAATTCCAGTTCTAAGTACTCTCGCTCTTTTTTTTTTAAGACTTCACATGCTAAACGCATGTAAACATTACGACTTTTTCTTTAGCCGCGCACAACTCAGCCGCATTTCAATGAATTGTTCTGATCCGAGGCTCATTTCACAGAGAATTTTTTTAAGTCGAATAAGTGGAGTCATTCAAACCAGTATTTCAAAAGATATGAGGACTCTGATTTTTTTAAATATAAAATTCCAACAAAATGTCAAGTTTAATATTTTCAAGTCCATCAAACTATCATGGGCACTTTCGAAGAACACTAAATTCTCTGTAAAATGAGTCTTGTATAAGAACAATCCATTTAAATGCGCCTGAGTTGTGCGCGGCCGAAAAAAGTCGTAATGTTTGCCTGCTTTCAGCATGGGAAAACTTGAAAAAAAGAGCGCAAGTACTTAGAATTAAAATAAAGACCTAAAAATTGGACAGGATTCCTTTTTCAACGTCTACAACAAGATTTTCAAGTGGGAGTTGAAAAAAATAGTCGTTTTAAAAAAAAGCACCCTAATATATCCATAGTTATCAGACGCCTTATTTTGGGCTTCTTTTTTCCAGCAATGAAGGATGTCGAAATATTTCTAAAAATGGCTTTGGATTCCTCTTATGCAGCAGTATAGGTATAGTTGATCGGATACTGTACTGTTATAAGCTTACATAGTTAAAAAAATAGAAATACAAAATTTTACTAAAAAATCGATACTTTGACCAGTTTTTTCAAAGTCAAAAGTTCATTCGCGGTTGATCGGACTATTTTTCCTCTATGTGGAATTAATTTCTATTCAAAATACCGCTTGTCCCATCTCTCTATGTATACTCTATCAAAAGTTCTACGATTTTGAAAAAAAAAATGTCGAATTAGTACACTGTGCGGCAGTTCCTCGCTGGCAAAATCCTTTCAGCTCGTTGCATCTCTCATGGTCTTCGAAGACGTGGTACGATGCGTTCTGGACATCAGCCTCCAGGAGCTCAATTTTCTGAGAAGTCGTCGAAGCTTCAACTGTGTCTCTTTGGCGATGCACTACTGATATTTCAATAGTCTCCCTGAACTTGAGCACGGTACCGCGTACCATCGTGTTCAGTCGAGAAATGTTTCGGCCTTTGGTATTGGCTACCTCGGTTATTTTTCTCGACATATTTCGGTGCAGATGGTTGACGCATTCTTTCTTTTCAACGATGAGACCGTACTCGGCATACGGATCGTTGTCCAAAATGGATTTATAGACACTGCTGTCTCCGTCTGCGACCAAAGTCTTGTAGATGAGTCCGTGCATTTCCATACTGCATTTGAATCCTTCCAATATAGCGTCGCTTTCCATCGCTGTGGATGCTTGGTCGCGGCCCCAATTCTTAAAGCAGACGTGATGCTCGGGTGTTCCTCCTCGTTGGGCGGCGATTTCGCAAATACAACAATATTTGTTGCGGACGCCGATGAATATGACCTTGTGGCTATGCTGGTCTACAATCGCAGCAACACCAGATAGGGAGTCATATTTCCCCGTTCTGTAGGAACGTTTCATCCAACCACAGTCGGCTACAACGGTAATAAATGGAATTTTGATGCCGTTGTGTTCAATGAAATCCCCTTTTTCCAGCGCCCGTTTCTTCGCAATCTCGCCAGCCTGTTTCATTTCGGTGAGAGCCGTCTTTTCAAATGCTGCGATAACCTGCAGGTCGTGTTTTGTATAGGTAGCTGACGACATGCACGTAACACTCATCGAAGCCAACAGTTGCTCCAACTGCCAAAACCCAATTCCCATGGCGTAGCTCCCTGCGACAGCACTTCGATTGATGCCCATCATTTTGTCGTCCTCACGGTCTGTCCAAACACTATCCTCAAAATGGCATACCCTGCACCGGAAGAAGATTTGCGTTTGCAAACCGTAGCGGCGAGACTTCGTTTGTACAACGTCTCGAAACGTGCAGATCGAAAGTGGATTATGATCATCGAATTTTTCATGCAACTGCTGCAGCATGTAGCCGATGTCAACGATGTACCGTCCTTCGAGCGCTACCTCTTCTTCGTCGTCAGAACTCTCGATTCGGCTGTCTTCGCAGTGATGCGAATCCACCATTTCCTGTAAGCCTTCTCCGAAAAGAGGGTCCGATCCGTTTACTGAATCAGGGTTGGCTGTTCTCGTTTGGTGCGGATCCGATGTTGGCTTTTCTTGTGGCCCTTCATCCAATGAAGGGTCCGATTCAACCTGCGAAATGAGATCGGCCATTTCGCCTGGTTGCGGGCGTAATGCTGCTGGGCTTTGTGGCCATCTATTCATTGGAAATGACTAATTGCTAAGAAATCCTGGCATAAATTTTGATTAAACAAGTGGGGAAGGGTGGGGAAAAACAATAACCAATTGCACCTACCGTACGCAAACTATAATATTCAATAAATGTCCAACTTATGAAAAAGTTACCTATCATTGGTTCGGATGGGACATGAATATTCAATTTTCCAAAACATGTGGGGTAAAATGGACCACGCGACGAAATCCCGAAATTCTAGTTCAATATCCGCTTTGCAGTCTTTACTATCAACCCTCCGCCGGCAACCTATGACGATATCGTCATACTTGACTTTGGTACTCCTTGGTATCTCGGGAGAGAGAAGTGGCGAAGCTTAGAAGCCTTACCCTAAAAAAACTTCAAGGTGTGATAGGCTCACATGCACAAGCACGCGTCCATCCGGCATGACCTCGCCGAGTTGCGACCGTTTAAAGATTGTGAGTGGACGAATTCGTCACTGGTAGCCGGCGGTGTCAGTTCCCGAGTCGAAATTTTAACCCTGCTTTGATTCTCCCGACGCCTATTTAAACCTCCTATGATACTATTCGACCTGGAGCTGCTACAGTGAACCTCCAAGTCCTGAAACGTAGTAAATGGAGGACTTAGAGGTTCAATGTAGGAGCTCTAGGTCGAATAGTCTTGTGGCGACACTATAATATCTCAGAGTTTCTCTTGTAGGCGCTAAATTTCGACTCGGGTTTTTTCGATATTTGAGGTAGCTGTAAAATCCGCATTTTTACGTTGAAAATCCAATTTTCTTACCCGATTTCTCAAGTTTACGGGAAAAAAAAATTATTCACAGTGAAAAAATACGTATATTTGACGAAATGTCCGAAGTAAATGAACATCGTTATAATTTTATGCGAAATTTCTTCTTTCAAAATAGCCCATTTTCAGGTGGTGAAATAATAGTATATTGTGTACCAAGGGCGTAAAGTGGGATTTTTCAGACCGAGTGTGGAGTTTGCAGTACGAGTCGGAGGCGAGCTAGCACGAGTCGAAGACGAGTGCATTTGCGAGCCGAGGACGAGTACTGCAACCACACAAGGTCAAAAAACCCACTTAGCCCTTGGTGCACACCATATTTTTTGTGACACGCGCGATTTTCGCGTTTTTGAGCGATTTCAAATAAGCGGGCAAATAAAAACTGAAAACGCCCGCTGCTCGATTTAGCGGGCAAATAAAAAATGAAAACGCTCGCCACTTTAGGCCCGCTTAATGGGTCAAAAAAACGCAAAAATCGTGCATGTGTTACAAAAACCTATTTTTGTATTTTCGCTTTTCAGACGAGCGGGCAAATAAAAACTGAAAACGCCCGCTGCTCGATTTAGCGGGCGTTTTCAGTTTTTATTTGCCCGCTTATGCTCGAGCAGCGGGCGTTTTCAGTTTTAATTTGCCCGCTTATTTGAAATCGCTCAAAAACGCGAAAATCGCGCGTGTCACAAAAAATATGGTGTGCACCAAGGGCTAAGTGGGTTTTTTGACCTTGTGTGGTTGCAGTACTCGTCCTGGGCTCGCAAATGCACTCGTCTTCGACTCGTGCTAGCTCGCCTCCGACTCGTACTGCAAACTCCACACTCGGTCTGAAAAATCCCACTTTCTGCCCTTGGTACACAATATACTATTTTTGGGACCGAGCCTCATGTGAGTATGTTTTTTTGAAAGACCATAATATCAAGAATAAATCCCTAGAATATTTTTGAATAATAAAAATTTGGGTCTGAGATATCGATTTTTTAGGGAAATAGTCAAATTTAGCTGTTGTGCACTGTTTGTAAAGTTCTATTTGTTGATTACTCAAACATTTTGGAATAAAAGCTGCTGGAGTATCGAGATGAGACCCGAAACTGATTCCCTGAATTTTTTGAGAATTTTTGGACACTTTCAAGTGGGTTAAAAATCGCCGATGACGATATCGTCATAGGTTGCCGGCGGAGGGTAAAAAACAATGTGAATTTTGGAAATCTAATTGAATCTAATTTCAGGACGTCTAGTAAAATTTCAAATCAAAATTCAAGGACATATCAAGGACTTCTGAACAGGATTTCTGAAGGACATAAGCTATCTACTCACATGGAATGGTTAAACTTTGGTTCACGATATGCGAAAGAAAAAAAACCTACATAGTGGAATAGATACAATAGACATTTCTATTCTTCTTCTTTCTTTCTGATTCTTCAACTTTCAATTTTACTCGAATCTATCATTTACATCTATCGGTATCACAGTGTTACATTATTGCGGAGGTATATTATATATAGGGTGATTCAGAATTCGTGACGAATCTCTTGAGGGGTTAACCCCCGTCGAAATTGGGATCGGAAGTCCCTCAGCCATTTTTATGAAAAATGTTTTGTTTTCTTGGAAATTCTTTTTTCCGACAAATAATTTTCCAAAAAATTTCCAAGGAAAAAAAACATTTTTCCGAAAAATGGCTAAGGAACTTTCGATCCCAATTTTTACAGGGATTAACCCCTCAAGAAATTCGTCACGAATAGTGAATCACCCTGTATATACCGATTGCGATATTATCTGACTCGACTCGTGACATTTTTGCGTAATAAAATTATAAAAAAGTGCTTTCATAGAAAAAGAAACACAAAAAATTCAAGACCCTACACAAAATTTAAGAACATTTCAAGGACTTCAAGGACTTCAAGGAAGGCTAGACAACCTGAATTTTGGCAATCCATGTAACCAAATTAGCGAAATACAAAGACAACTTCAGTGGTCAGGAAGCATGAATTAGGAAATTCGGGAAGATATTTATGAGGGACGCGACTACTTTGTAATACCTTTATCCGGTGATAACCGTCTTGTGTCTCACATGTATAATGGTGATATATTTATAGTACGAGCTTCCAGGACGGTCGCGGTGAACTTGCAGCCACCTGAGCCTTGCTCCTAGACGAGCATGAAACCAATGGGATAATGCTGAACATGTATGTACTCACCGTCGTTGAGCCATGCTCTTAGCTTTACCCTTAGATGACATCCGCCGCCTAGCAGCGGAACGATGTTTATAAACAACCTTCGGTTTTCCCATTTTCGTGGCACAAATATGCTAGCACGATGGTACTCGATTTTATGTTTTACAAAAACAGCAAGTAATCAACGAAGTTTCGAAATAAACAAATTCTAGAATAGTTATGCCGAATTCCAGTGTGAAAACCTTTTGCGCTACACAAAACTGCTCTATTCGCGATACACTGTTGCTATGGATAACACTCGAGCAGAAGGCAGAATTTAGTAGGTGCTTTTCGCGCGCCGCCCGTGTCATGAGCGCGCGACCGAGCGACGTGTCGCGCGCGACACGTGCGTTGCGCGTCGGCCCTGCGGTAGGCGGAGCCGCGATCTTCCGTATCGGAGCAGCGATCGGCTTCCGATGACTTTGGCTTGTTTAGATTCGCCAGAAATTTGCGAAACTCGAAGTACCATGTATGAATCATTTTTTGACCTCTTTGGAGTCACGTTGGATCGAAATTTACTTGCATCGAGCTTTCCCCGCACTTTCGAAATAAGCCTGCGGGTTATTATGGGAAAATTGGTAGCTTTTGAACCGTAATTGTTGTAAGATGAGATCAGAACTACGGCGACAATGCGATAAGAATCGAAAAAAACGAAATAAGGAACCGTTCGTTTCATCGCCGGGCATGCAAAGAAAAATCAGCGCGAAAATGGAAACGGTCTGGCCCTGGAACAGTCATAAACTTTGCATAGCGATTGTCGTCGAGTGGTTACCGTGGCAAAGACGGTAGCGTCGCTCTCTGAACTACATTTCGGCCAGAGGTGTGAGTTCGGGTCCACCGTTTGACAATTTTTTTTCTTCTCTTTTTCGGCTCTTCGTCGTTATTTATATAGGGTAAATCCGGTATAGTTGCCCCAGCGGGATGGTTTATAACTTTATATTTTGTTTTGTGATCAGAAATTATATCACTGTCGCACGAATATAATACTTTTCCAAATTCCCATGTTATGTTAAAAGAAATATAAACATATCAATACTCAAAATTGCTATTCGATTTGTTGAAAACGTGGGGCAACTATACAGGACTTGGCCTGAACCAATGCGAGATTCTTACGTAGATATTATCTAATTCGTTGATAAAAATAATTGACATTGAAACTTTTTTTTTTCCGCTCGAGAGATAAAATCGAATAGACGAAATGATGCCAGCGGTACAAATGGAACACACGAGCCTCGTGCCGGAGAGAGCGATCAGTCACCAGCGCTTACGGATTTGGTACAGTGGTTCTCTATCATTTTTTCTTTACAGCCGAAATGAGAAAAGAGTGGTTGAAATACTGAGTGGTTTTATTATTCAATAGTAAGTGAAATAAATACAGGGATCGTTGACAATTAGTTTTTCTCTTATTCTAACTTGGTCTATTATAAAACTTTGATTATAAATTTATATAAACCTCTGGTCTGTATGGTCTGTACGCTTTTCAGTTTGTTATATGAGTAATAATTATAATTTAGTGCTATTTCCACCATATTAGAATCAGAACTCTTGGAAATTGATAGACGTACACAAAATTAAAAGGAAGCAACGTTTGAAAAATAATATATCCCTTCGAACAGAAAGTGAATGATAAATTTTTGGTATCCTTGACACTGCGAAATATTCATCACGAGTTCTTGTAAAAAAAAAACCTATCGTTGTATGATCTGACATATGCAAGTGTATGCGCGAGGAATCTTCTGCAGAAGATCCTGCGTAGCACTGCGAAAGCTTCCTTGGACATGCACTTTTATCGCAGAGGTTTGAGAATTGGTTTCTATGCACGTATAAAATATAAGAGAGATCAATTTATTTCGCGCCTGCAACACATATATTCTTTTTTTGAAAACGCCATATTCATGAGAAAACGTTCTCATGTACTATGTAATGAACAACGGGTAATTTTATTGAGTACCGTATTGTTCTGAGTATAAGTCGAGGTTTTTTGTAAGAAACATCACTCCAAAAATGCGCCCTCGACTTATACGCGACGTCGACTTAAATTCGGGATAATATGCTAAATTTAACAGACCGCAAACGAGATTGTATGCGAAATGATTTAACATTGTGATAAAATAGATATTCGAAGTGGTGATAGAGTGGAATGTAGGGATTAGCAGAAAAATCGAGTGAAAAAAAAATTCGGAACAGTTACGATGATTAAATATACATAAAAATATAAATGACAATGTCTTTGTAAAAGTCGACTTATATTCGGTTTCTGAAAAAATGTCTCCCAATCAGACCTTAGATTCGGAGGTCGACTTATGCTCGGAACAATACAGTAATTATAATATAATTGTTGATTTTTGATGTGGGAAATTAAAAAAAAAAAAAGCTTTTCCTGGCACACCCTAGTAATTACATTATAATATAATTACATTATAATATAATTACGCTACAGATGGTAGATCCTTTATCGCCATGGTACGTCAATTTATGTGAATTGAATAAACTCTCATTTTTATCGACAAGAAAAATTATCAAGCAGACCGGGAATCGAACCCGGATCTCACCTAGCCGCCCAACGAATGTTACCTTTCTACTTCTCTTGTCATTTATGCGCTTGTTTACTTTTCCTGTGTCGTGTGATATTAGATAGATCAATTTCGGGCCTGCAACACGTACATACTGTTTCTGAAAACTCGATTCCCGGTCAGCCTGATAATTTTCTTTTCAATAAAAATTTAAGATTGTTTTGCAGATTATGCACGTATGCTAACATAATCTATAAATGGCTGGAAGAATGTTGTTGTCGGATCCTCTGTAGCCATTTCATAAATTTCTCCGAAGTCTTCCCTTGAGAGACTCCGCAGCCCGAAGATGGAATTCAGGTCCCTCAGAAGCGATTGTAACGAGGTTGGCCATTCTCGCTGGGCTCGTCGTCTCTTGTTCCATGAAAGACCTGAAACGGAGGCCCAATGTAACATCAAGTTTACTAATACAAGAAAATGAGCTGTATCAAAAAATGATGAAATGAAAAATTATATCTGAAAGAAAAATCAATGGAAAATAATAAATTACGAATATAATAATTTCATTTTCTCACTCGAGCTGTGTGTAATATACAATAATAAAACGTATCCGATGCAATCTTGCTGACTTAAATTAGACCCAACTCAACTTAGGATTTTTACGAATTAGAAAAAGTTCATGTGAAAATCGGGCCCATAGGAAGTCAAAATAAAAATCTGCAAGAATTGGAGAATTATTTTTTCCACATTTGGAACCGATTGAAGACCATCCGAGATAAATTTTTTTTAACGACCTCCCTAATGTATACATGTTCATCTTGTAGGTGCTATTGATAACTGTCATGCTCCGCCAAGTCCATGAATACCTGTCTGCCGCAAAGGTTGACGTTGTATGTTCCTCGGACTGATTCACCACGGAGAACTGGACGTGCTTCGTATGCTCGTTAAAATTGGCCGGAGTGCAAGCTTCTAATTTTCAGGACTTGAAAATATTGACGGATCTTCGATCGTGATTGGGGTAGGTCTGGCTGAATTGCAAACCTGCGGGATGAAAAATATTCTATGTCACGAGTATTCTCTGCGTATATCACTCGGGTTTGTATGTGTACTATACATACATACCCATATACACGCGTTTTCAACGAATTTTTAGCGAAATAATTTATCGTAAACAAACGAAGAAAACCTAACCTAACCAAGGTAATTTACACTACAACTGTATTATATTATATTATATATTTTGTCCATACACTTACCGATGAAATGTTCTGGTTCTATTAGTATTCTGCACTTCTTGAACGCACTAACAATATTCCGTAACCATTTCCAAGGACTCGGGCGTCTCGCGTGTCTTTATCACTGACAGCTGACTATTTCGATCGATGTACCCGGTAGATCACGCACCGTCCAACGACGTGACTGAACTCGTCCGACGAGTCGACGTCATTCCATAGAGTGAACATGGTGAAGGATACTGATAATCATGCCAGTCAAGAAAATTGACGGCGAAAACAGTAAAATCGATATTCACGCTCTATTTTCGCATGAAACGAACATGTTTTTGGACGTATGTGTGCGAAATTGAAATAGAAGTTGCGCTAAGCATCTCTTTTTTGCAGTTTCGACGCCTGGGCTCGGATAATAATCGATATGTTTTCCCCTCCCCCCCTTTTTCGGCAAAAAGGAGGTGGGCGGAGGTGGAAGGGGTAAAAGGAGGTCGGCGACTAAGGATGGGCCTTAAACGTATTGAATAGAGTTCCGGGCTTTGAAGACTGCACCGCTGACCAAGCATCAGAGTGGCTGAATGCCGATGCCAACTGCGGATGGCAAATATTGACTGACAATGACATAATCCAAAGGTATAAGGTCTATTGTGAAAAAAAGTCAGCCAAGTCAGGACATACCCAATCTTTTCGACAATCACTCAATAAATAATTTAATAAAATAATAAATTTTTCCTCATTATTTAGTATTTCATTGATTTTTCTTTCCAGGGTCCAAGGTAACGAAGAGAATCCACCCAATTCTGACATAGACGACGATTACAAATCAGACGAAGAAGCAGGTCATGATAATTCAACAGCTATCGAACCTTCAGCAGTAGAGGCACTCGCTGCTATTTCGACGTTTCAGAGGTGGTTCCAAGCACGTTGGGAATGCCAAGCACATCATGCAATGCAGTTAGAAGAGATGCGGCAAATAACAGCTGAAATAATATGGGAGTCCAAGCATTGACAAAAGCTGCTGGGCATGCGAAAAATTCGCATGTAGATGATAAATTTTGGCAATGAATATACTGATACGTAAACAAGGAATAAAAAAAATTTGTCTGTTATTCATTTTCCCCTTTACATATGTATCCGCATCCTTTGGCACTTAGGATAGCTCAGAATTCGAAGGGAAATCCGAATTCTTGTTTTTTAATCTAACAATCCTAGTTCTCTTTACGAAGTATGTACCACAAGAGAAGTAGCTCATAATTTTCCATTCACTACAACTAAATTACTTAATAATCAGGCTTTCTAAGGATACACACTTGAGAGAAAAACCTTTTACAGATTTAATTTGTCGACTGACTTCTGATTAATACGTAATGTGAGTGAGAATTCTTGGTTATGTAGGTCAAATAATGCAGCATCAATTGTTCATATCACTGACGTTTCGGCCCATGGTGCGGACCTTCCTCAGAGTGTAATTTATTCTGTCAGTCACAAAGAGATAAACTTACTACACAGAAACTTACAATGAAACCTAACCTCCTATGGAGTTACAAATGAACTAACCTTGATTAACTTAACAAAACCCTTGACGAAGGTTGTTCGCCGTTCGCAGCTCCCAACTCTCCATCTCAATCATTAAAAGAAGTAAATAACATAACCTAACACAATAAGATATAAAAGCTAAGACAAAGAGTTTAAAGGACTTAACAGTTTAAACGCTCAGATCAAAGATTCAAGGATGACAGGCCAAACAGACGGTTACCAGTGGCCATAGACCACAAACATCACGGAAAGACACATTCAGTTCTAGTAGGATGAGCCGAGGTAAACAAACATTGAGAACAGCGACCTGATACAAGGCAGTTTAACTATTGGGAAAGGACCGACGTGTAGATGTCACTCAAATTTTCAACGTCTTGCCTTTGGTTAACAGTGTTCGCATGGCTCACGATGTTGCACATTTCCAACAGCAACCTCTTATAATACGTCGGTTCTTCGTGTAGTATGGACATACTTCCATAATCAATCCGGTGGTCTTGGCTCAGCATGTGCATCGTCAATGCAGTGTGTCTGTCTACAGATTCTTTATGGTTGTTTTTATGTTCCGAAAGGCGAGTGTGTAAATGTCTACCTGTCTGTCCTATATATACTTGGTTGCAATCACCACAAGGAATTTTATATACCACATTGGAGCGTTTATCAGTTGGTAAGGCATCCTTCCCGGTGTCGAATAAGTGCCCTAGATCATGGGCGTTGCTACCTACGAACCGTACTTTATACTTCTTAAACCGTCTGTTGAGAGACTCAAACAAACCCTGCACATAAGGGATCGAAATATAACTACAATCAACCATGTTGTCAACACCCCGTGGCATGTTGTTGGGGTTGTTTTGATCCAAGATGGCTCTATGCCTGGAACTTATGTGCTTCCTTAAAAAACCCGGTGGGAAGTCATTAGATAAAAGGACGTCGTAAATCAATGAAAGATTTTTGGAGTGATATTCCGCGTCTGCTAGCTTAATTCCTCTGTCTACCAGGTTGAGTATTGTCCCTACTTTGTACGAAATCGGATGGTGCGACTTGACATTTACGTATCTTTGGGACCAAGTGTCCTTATGATACCAGTCTGTTTTAATCGTCGACCCACAATTGATGACGTTTACATCCAAGAAACTAATCTGGCCTGACTTTTCGGTTTCACAAGTAAATTGCAACCTCGGGTGGTAGTTGTTGAACACGTGTAATAAATGAATGATCTGATCCCTAGGGGCGGCAGTTAAAATGTCATCCACATATCGAAAATAAAACGGGAGACCAAACCTGAGTTGACTGATGCAGTGCTGTTCCAAATCATCCATTACTAAGTCAGACAAGATAGGAGATAAGGGGGAGCCCATAGGCAACCCAAACACTTGTGAGTAGGTCGTGTCATTGAACTTAAAAATCGACGCATCAAATCACAAATTAAGCGCGGTTGTAAGCTCAGCCAAAGGAACCGGAAAACCGTCGTGTGGTTGTTGTTCCAACCTTTTCTTAATGGCAGCGATCGCAAGGTCTTTAGGTACGTTAGTGAAAAGAGACACCACGTCTAACGAGATCAGGATATAATCATCCGGTAATACTTTTTTAAGGAAGCACATAAGTTCCAGGCATAGAGCCATCTTGGATCAAAACAACCCCAACAACATGCCACGGGGTGTTGACAACATGGTTGATTGTAGTTATATTTCGATCCCTTATGTGCAGGGTTTGTTTGAGTCTCTCAACAGACGGTTTAAGAAGTATAAAGTACGGTTCGTAGGTAGCAACGCCCATGATCTAGGGCACTTATTCGACACCGGGAAGGATGCCTTACCAACTGATAAACGCTCCAATGTGGTATATAAAATTCCTTGTGGTGATTGCAACCAAGTATATATAGGACAGACAGGTAGACATTTACACACTCGCCTTTCGGAACATAAAAACAACCATAAAGAATCTGTAGACAGACACACTGCATTGACGATGCACATGCTGAGCCAAGACCACCGGATTGATTATGGAAGTATGTCCATACTACACGAAGAACCGACGTATTATAAGAGGTTGCTGTTGGAAATGTGCAACATCGTGAGCCATGCGAACACTGTTAACCAAAGGCAAGACGTTGAAAATTTGAGTGACATCTACACGTCGGTCCTTTCCCAATAGTTAAACTGCCTTGTATCAGGTCGCTGTTCTCAATGTTTGTTTACCTCGGCTCATCCTACTAGAACTGAATGTGTCTTTCCGTGATGTTTGTGGTCTATGGCCACTGGTAACCGTCTGTTTGGCCTGTCATCCTTGAATCTTTGATCTGAGCGTTTAAACTGTTAAGTCCTTTAAACTCTTTGTCTTAGCTTTTATATCTTATTGTGTTAGGTTATGTTATTTACTTCTTTTAATGATTGAGATGGAGAGTTGGGAGCTGCGAACGGCGAACAACCTTCGTCAAGGGTTTTGTTAAGTTAATCAAGGTTAGTTCATTTGTAACTCCATAGGAGGTTAGGTTTCATTGTAAGTTTCTGTGTAGTAAGTTTATCTCTTTGTGACTGACAGAATAAATTACACTCTGAGGAAGGTCCGCACCATGGGCCGAAACGTCAGTGATATGAACAATTGATGCTGCATTATTTGACCTACATAACCAAGAATTCTCACTCACATACACTACTGAGGTCAAGATCTGTTCACTTCATTAATACGTAATGTAGAAGTGTAACTAAATATTTTCCATAATAAACAGACAAAGATGAATAATGTACTGTACATAGCAGAGGTGAAAATTTGTAGGCATATGCTACGGCCCTGGACCAAGAAGTTCACATAGGGCCCCATCATTACATATCACGTCCCTGAGTGCTATTCGTTGATTGGCTGTTGAGCGTAGCTCGCCTCACGCCTCTTGTGGACTATAAAAGAGGTTCTGAAACACGGACTTGGACTATAAGGGAGGTTTTACTGTACGTCGAAAAAGATCACAGGGAATGGAATATACACTTACAAGATTTACAATTTGCATTAAACACAAGTACACACACATCGACAAAACACACACAGGCATTCCTGAATCTGGGAAGAGAACTAAAGCCGACACAATGCCTACGAGGTCAACTAGAGAACGAGGGAGACATCGAGATGCAGGACACAGACAAATGGACAGATCACTTACGCAGACTACAGATTATCAGGGAAGAAGTACAAAGACAATGTTGCAATTCGAATATCAAGCTATTGGACACCTCATATCCGGTATAGCAGGGCAATGACTCTATCGTTCAGCGAAATACAAGAATGCGCTAAACGTGGTATAGCAGGGCGACGACTCGATCGTATGGCGAAGTGCATAGCAATGTGCAGACGCAGCACCAAAAGAGTCGTTAAAAGGCAGGCAGACGACGCGCCCGTCGTCAGAACATCGCGACCAGAAGCAAGACACATTATATAGAGATTAGTTCGAAATTAGTACAGCCTTTGTAAAACTTCATATCGCGTGTCTAATGGCAAAAGGTCGTAAGCGCCAAAAAAAAAAAATTCGTTTTTTTGGTGGCAAAATCTTTTTCATGCAATATTACATCTTTTGGGCATATCCGCAAAAAAAAAAATTTTTTGGCGCTTACGACCTTATGGCATTAGTCACGCGATATATTGAATAAACTTGAATTACTTTGTACGACTGAGTTCCAACTCTTAATTCGACAACGAACCTTCAAACAAATTGAAGTTGTATGAAAGATCTCAGGATCCCGATTACAACAACTGGTGGCAGCGGCGAAGATCGTCGAATCGTACAAATGAATCAAGTGTCAAGTATCGAGCAAGTGAATTAAGAGAATAGTGATAGTGGCGCCAGAAGCTGCCATCGTTAAAGAAATCACCGTGAACTCAAATGGCAAAGAAAGGAATAGAACGTTCAGCATCCGTAGACTCTCCGACTAAACCTGAGTTACAAGGAGAAGTAAGCTTTGGGGATAATTCACCGTTGTTTGGCATACTACCTCCCAGCCAGAGGCACGCCTAGCATTTATCACTGGCTGCAGCAGCACAAGAATCTTCGGAAAAGGAGCGAATGCCATTGAACCGAGACTTGGTGGAAAGACGCATTGCAGAAGGTAAAACCGCGTGGATTCAAGAATTACGAATAGATCATCTTCTTCAAACCTGTGAGCATCTTGGCATAAACGTAAGCGAAGCAAATACAGTTGACGAACTTCGTGCGGCATTACGCGAATTTGTTAAAAGTAAGACTCGGGAGCAAGTACCACCACAACAGATTCAGAACACAGCAGCGAATCAACCTCCAATCAATATGGCCGAAGACACCCCACCGTGAGACAAGTGCTGAAGGACATCGAGATCTTCGAAAGCAGTGACCGAGTAAAGGTTTGTGATTTTATTCGCTCTTGCAAGTATGCACGTGAGATAATACAACCTGCAGATACGAAAAATCTATTAAAAGCTGTTCTGAGCACCCGAATCAAAGGTGCTCCGGCACGAGCTTTAGAATACAAATCAATTGACACCTGGAACGCACTGGAGGAAGAGCTGAAGTCGATGAGCATCGATACACGGACATTAGCTTCGTTACAAGTGGAATTCAGTAGCTGTAGACAACGTCAGAACGAGGACGCGAGGTCATATGGAACACGAGTCGAGAAACTAACTGCATAGGTCATCGAAGTAACGATGAAGAAAGCCGCAGAAGAGGATTCGAAATCGACGCTGCAACGCCAGGTCAGAAAACAAGCTGTCAATATCTTGATCAGAGGCTTGAACGACAAGCTGAGGATATTGGTCAAGAGCCGACGGTGTGAGAATCTTAGAGAAGCCATATCACTCGCGATAGAAGAAGGACGAGATTTAGGCCCCATTCGTGGATCAGATCGGGAACACAATCAACCGCGCAATAGCAGAGAAGGTAACAGAGGAAATAATTGCTACAACTGTGGAAAGACAGGACACCTAGCAGGAGATTGTCGCTCAGCAAAGACGGGATCCAGTTACGCTCAACGATTGCCGACACCAAGTAACTACGTAAGAAAAATTCAGGTAATTTGTCATTTCTGTAGAAAACCAGGGCACGTCATACGAGACTGCAGAACTAGAATAGCAGAAGAAAATAGACAAGGCTACGAGACGAATCGGGGACCTCCTAGAAGAGAGGAACGGGTCCAGCCAGGTCCTTTCAGAGACGCCAGCAAGCAAAACGAAGAGACTCCGGGAAACAAGGAGCAGGCGCGGCGGACAGGCAACCGTATCGCGTCGTACCAGTAAATTGCCTAATGAATAGATCAAGACAGAAGAATCACGCAACGATCGAGGCAGATGAATTCAAGACGAGACACGGAACTATGCTATTAGATTCAGGAGCTGAGGTAAGCCTAGTAAAAGTCGGAAAAATTGACGGCGAAGTGATGGCTGAAGACGGTGTGATCACGCTCAGAGGAATAGGCGGAACACCGGTTACGACCTTGTGTAAGGTCGCGTTGAATATAAGGGTTGGTGATAGGCACATATCGCACCTTTTTCACGCAGTTAAAGACGATTTTCCACTAGAAGCAGACGGTCTCTTAGGAGGCGACTTCCTCGAGAAGCATGACGTCGAGCTTAGATCTGGGAAATACGCAAGATTGTACGGAACGACATGGAATTTAGGAGCCACAGGAGCTCACATATCGCTTGAACGAAGAAGTGAGAAGATAATCCGTGCAAAGACACGCGACGACGCGGAAGGCATCGTCGAAGGAATCGAGTTACAGCCTGGAGTATACCTAGGGAGTTGCATCACCAATGCAGTCGACGGTGAGTGCAAAGTCGGCATTTTGAATACGAACGATTATGATGTAGAATTGGAACAGCCGTGTGTACAAATCGTAGCACTAGGCCAAGAGCACACACATATGACGCAAGTATATGCATGCCGGACGATGACACCGAGTAACGCGAGCCGAATGCAACAGCTGAGAGACAACCTACGTACTGGTCATCTGAATCGAGAAGAAAAAGAGAGTTTGTTAGATATCTGTGAAAGATTTCATGATGTATTTCGCTTAGAAGGAGACTATCTGGGTTACACGAACGCAGCTAGTCACAGAATTACTACAAATCCAGATATCGCACCAATAAATGTAAGACCTTATAGACTTCCAGAGAAACACAAGCAGAAGATAAACGAGCAGGTAGATAAAATGCTTGCCGACGGGATAGTCAGACAGAGCAAAGGTCAATGGAACGCACCACTGCTAGTGGTACCGAAGAAGGCAGACGCATCAGGAAAAACGAAGATGAGAGTCGTAGTTGACTTCCGTAAGGTAGACGAGGTTACTGTAGGAGATTCCTTTCCACTGCCTAATATCACGGAAATATTGGACCAGTTGGGTAAGGCAAAATATTTATCTACATTAGATCTAGCATCAGGATTTCACCAAATTGCAATGGAAGAAGAGGATAAGTGCAAGACGGCATTTTCCACTTCACACGGTCATTACGAATACAATCGCATGCCTTTTGGACTGAAAAACGCACTCGCTACATTTCAACGGTTAATGAATACTGTACTTTCAGGAATACAAGGCCTTAGATGTTATGTCTATCTCGACGATATTGTCATACATGCTCCTAGTTTGCAGGAACATAACAAACGACTGGAAGAGGTAGTGGAACGCTTACGAAAAAATTCATTGAAACTACAACCCGACAAGTGTGAATTTCTGAGGAAAGAAGTCAACTTTTTGGGACACGTCATCACTAGAGACGGAATAAAGGCAGATCCAGAGAAGATCCGAGCGGTAGAAGAATTTCCAATTCCGAAGAGTGTAAAAGATGTTCGAGGATTTCTGGGTTTGGCCGGATACTACAGACGATTCATACAGAATTTCTCGAGTTTAGCAAAACCGCTAACACATCTGCTGAAGAAAGAGGTAAAATTTGGATGGACTTCGAGGGAACAAGAAGCTTTTGAAAATTTGAAGAAGACATTGACGACATCACCAATTCTACAGTATCCAGATTTCGAGCAACCGTTCATCGTAACGACAGACGCATCCGACAAACCCATCGGAGCAGTCCTGTCGCAAGGCATAATAGGAAGTGACTTGCCAGTAGCATACACAAGTAGAACTCTAAATTCAGCAGAAGGAAATTACAGCACCACAGAAAAAGAATTATTGGCAATAGTTTGGGCAGTTAATCATTTCAGACCGTATGTATATGGTACCAGATTTAAGATTGTTACATATCACAAACCACTCACATGGTTATTCGGAGTCAAAGATCCAGGATCACGACTCATGAGATGGCGACTGAAGCTGGAAGAATACGACTACGAGATCGAGTACAAGGCAGGCAAGGCTCACACCAACGCAGATGCCTTGAGTCGCATGTACGCAGTGACCAGAAGTCAGCGGAAAGAAGAGGATGAATCGAACAACCGAAAACAAGAATATTCGGAGGAAGATCGGAACAGGATCATCCATGAGTATCACGATACGCCATTAGGAGCTCATCAAGGAGTCAACCGAACGATCGAACGAATTCGATTGAAGCACGATTGGCCAGGATTACGGAAGGACGTCGAAGAACACATCTCGAGATGCGAGAATTGCCAGAAGAACAAACTTAGCAAGAAGACGAAGGCACCAATAGTCATTACCGACACTCCAAATCAACCGTTCGAAAAATGTGCATTAGACATCGTAGGACCACTGACAGAACGGAACAAGGAAACAAGTATATCCTAACGTTTCAAGATTGTCTAACCAAATTCAGTAGGGCAATACCCATTCCGAACCAAAAAGCTAACACTGTAGTCAAGGAATTTCCGACCAGGATCGTATGCGAACACGGAATACCACAGAGAATACTCACCGATCAAGGTACGAACTTTTTGAGTAACGTTTTCAAAAATACCTGTAAACTGTTGAAGATCGACAAGATTCAAACGACGGCCTATCATCCTGAATCCGATGGAGCTTTAGAACGTTCACATAGGACGTTAGCTGAATATCTGAGACACTACATAAACGAAGAACAGAGCAACTGGGACGAATGGTTTCCATATGCTATGTTTGCATATAACACGACACCCCACACTGCAACGAGATTTACGCCATTCGAGCTGGTGTATGGGCACCCAGCTGAACTACCAACATCGCTGAAGAAGGATCCAGAAACAACGTACACCTATGACGACTACGCACGAGAATTACGAGAAAGATTGCGAGCCAGCAATCTTATAGCCGAAGAAAATCTGCAACAAGCCAAGGAGAAGTCAAAAATCGAGTACGACCGACGAACCAAACAGAAAGGGTTCAAGGTTGGAGACAAGGTACTACTGTACGACGAGACTGTACGCAGAGGACGATCGAAGAAGCTATTATCTCAATGGATTGGTCCTTATGCAATCTTAGAGGTAAATTGAGAAGTAAACTGTACCATAAAGGTAAATAAGAAAACTCTTAGAGTACATGTAAATCGTTTGAAGAATTTTATCGAATAAGAGTTAATCATTTTGTAACATTCTCATGAAATAATATGTCAGGAAACATTAATTATACTAACCTAAATTGAGAAACGATGATATAAAACATTGTGAACGGGATACATAATGTAAACCACTAACCTACACTCGGCAACAAAATTAACGGCGCACCCGGCACTCGGCGAAATAATGCCGATTTTCAAAATTCTGTAACTCGATGAAAAATTGTCGAAAAAAATCATTCGACGAAGCATTTTGAAGGTTGAAACTTCATCTGTAAGATGCTTTCTGGAAATTCATCCTACGGTCATTTTTGACCTCATGGCGTAGGTCTGAGCGTCGGGTTGCGAAACGCCAGAAGAAACAAGTTTTTCAAAGTTCTCTACGGGCCGTTCAAAGAATCGCAGAGAACTTTCGAGACAGGCATTTTGTAGCCTGAAATCTCCTCTTCAAAATGGTCACTGAAAATTTCTCGCGCGATTTTTTTTCACCGAGTTATTCAACTTCTGGTGAAGCAATGTCAATGAGGGCAGGACTGACCAGTAGGCGTGGACTGATCTGGCGTTATCCAGGATGCACCGCGAGGAGGTACAGTCTACCATGCATCCCGTGTGTGTGTGTGTATGTGTGTGTGTGTGTGTGTGTGTGTGTGCGCGCGTGCGCGCGCGCGTGTGTGTGTGTGTGTGTGTGTGTGTGTGTGTGTGTGTGTGTGATGTTACGATACCTCAAGTTCAAAATCGTGTATTGCCACCCCTAATTGTTATCACCGCCTGCAAGCGTTCTCTCATATTGATGCAATTCTGAATGGCTTCTTGCGGAATTTCGTTCCAAACTCGAACGAGCATCACCCTCAGTTCTTCCGGAGTTGCCGGCTGTACGTTTCGCCCGCGTAATCTCCGATGGAGCATGCCCCACACATGTTCGATAGGGTTCAGGTCGGGACTCATAGAGGGGTGGTTCAAAACAGTGATATCATGACCGCGTAAGAAATTTTGAGTTAATCGTGCCGTGTGAGGCCGAGCATCATCCTGCATAAACATGTACCCTGGTCCCTGTGCAAGACGTTGGTGAACAACATGCGGGCCTAGGACTTCGGCCACATAACGATTGGCAGTCAATCCCGGTGGAGGGATAATGACTAGCTCAGTACGATTGTGCCATGAAATTCCGCCCCAGACCATCACCGAGCCCCCATTGAATGCAACGTTCGGAGCTCAACAATCTTCGTGGAATCGCTCTCCAGGACGACGCCACACACGCCTACGCCCGTCGTTCATATGGAATCCGAATCGAGACTCATCGCTGAAAAGTACGCGATTCCATTGCTGACGATCCCAAACGAGATGTTTACGAGCATAAGCAAGACGTCCGCGTCGGTGATCGGCATTCAATGCTGGTACACGTACCGGCCTGCCGGATAGCGAATTTCTCTCCGCTAAACGTCTCCTTACGGTCTGACCAGAAACGCGAGTGCCAGTATTTGCATGCAATTGGTTGGCATTTGCAGGTGCAGTTGCAGTACGCAACCGAATAGCTGATCTTGTCAGTGTCCGATCTTTCTTATCGTCGGTCATTCGGCGGCGGCCCTGGCCTTCACGCCTCGTCATGCTACCGGTTTCCTCTAGGCGACTGAGAGCTCTTCTTATTACAGAATCACTCACGCCCAAGCGACGAGCAATATTTCTGTAAGATACTCCTTCCTCAGCTAGAACAACAATTCTCGCTACCTCTACTTCGGAAAGGTAACGCCTCGGCATTGTGGGTTCGTAATGTTAGGGAAGTGAGATATGTGGCTATGGTATGATTGCATGAAATGAACGATGCGGACGATATAATGTGGCTGAAGTTCGAGACCAGTCGTGTCGTTCAACAGTGTTGATGGAGTTTGCAATCGACGGAGCATTGACTTGAGACCGCCCGCTGGTGGTGATAATACGTAGGCACAGATACGCGTACACACGCACGCACGCACACGCACGCACGTACGCACGCACGCACGCACGCACGCACCCACACACACACACACACACACGGAATGCATGGTAGACTGTACCTCCTCGCGGTGCATCCTGGATAACGCCAGATCAGTCTACGCCGACAGGTCAGTCCTGCCCTTATTGACATTGCTTCACCAGAAGTTAAACAACTCGGTGAAAAAAAATCGCGCGAAAAATCTTCAGTGACCATTTCAAAGAGGATATTTCAGGCTACAAAATGCCTGTCTCGAAAGTTCTCTGCAATTTTTTGAACGGCCCGTAGAGAACTTTGAAAAACTTGTTTCTTCTGGCGTTTCGCAACCCGACACTCAGACCTACGCCATGAGGTCAAAAATGACCGTAGGATGAATTTTCAAAAAGCATCTTACAGACGAAGTTTCAACCTTCAAAATGCTTTGTCGAATGATTTTTTTGGACAATTTTTCATTGAGTTACAGCATTTTGAAAATCGGCATTATTTCGCCGAGTGCCGGGTGCGCCGTTAATTTTGTTGCTGAGTGTAGATATAGCATAATAGGCAAGCGTACAGACGCAAGCCAGCAGATTTAACTGATCTCAGGAGAAAAATCCTAAGGGCTTTCCTTCCAAGGGCAAAGGGATGTTGCAATTCGAATACCAAGCTATTGGACACCTCATATCCGGTATAGCAGGGCAATGACTCTATCGTTCAGCGAAATACAAGAATGCGCTAAACGTGGTATAGCAGGGCGACGACTCGATCGTACGGCGAAATTCATAGCAATGTGCAGACGCAGCACCAAAAGAGTCCTTAAAAGGCAGGCGGACGACGCGCCCGTCGTCAGAACATCGCGACCAGAAGCAAGACACATTATATAGAGATTAGTTCGAAATTAGTAAAGCCTTTGTAAAACTCCATATATTAAATAAACTTGAATTACTTTGTACGACTGAGTTCCGAATCTCAATTCGACAACGAACCTTCAAATAAATTGAAGTTTTATGAAAGATCTCAGGATTCCGATTACAACAACACCTAACAGAGGATAACGGAAAACAGGCACACTATTACAATCTAAGACACAGAAACACGGAATTCAAGGTAGGAGATAGGGTTCTCAAAAAGACCCACACACTCTCATCAAAGGTAGACCACATAGCAGCTAAATTAACACATAAGTATTCTGGACCATATATAAAAACTAATAAAATCTCACCGACTATTTATGAACTAGCATCAGAAAACGGAAAAAACATAGGAAAATGGCACATTGACAATCTGGAACTATACATTTGAAAATACATGTGACTAATTCTATATTCGATATATTACAGAAACAAGGACAATGGACGGAACACGAAAGACGCCACTATTACAGACGCCGGGACAGCTGACGTACACACACCAACACACAATGACAGACGCCACACAGACAAATACAGTAACGACAAGACGCACACTACTACCGACACGAAAGATACCGCTGTTACAAACACCAGCACTACCACCACACGCACACAGGTACCCAAAGACACGACGCACACCTTAGTGACAGACAACCCCATACACACGAACCTCAAGACAAGCTACAGACTTACGAAACAAATTGATAAAATCAATGGACACAATAAAAACAGGACTTCAATTTACTAAAGAGACAAACAGAAATAACAAAGACAAAAGCAATAACGAGAAAAAACAAGACGACACACACACACACGTATCACAGATCGACTTGACAGACTCAGACACAGAAAACGACATATACGAAACAGCAGACGAGATGGAGACAGACACAGACACACTAATCATTGAGATAGACGACACAGACACCACATTTGACACCACACTATAAAAAAGAGGAGTAACGAACCAGAGAGAGAGACGACACGGACGCAACAGCAGGATAGACAAGAAAAGGGAGAAACATAAATGCAACAGGACACCATAACGACACGACGACGAATCTACACGACAAGGAAACGAGACAATACCAGAAGAAGACAAGGAAACGACACGACACCAGGAAAAGACAACGAAAACGACACACATTAGTAAATAAGGTAGAAACAACAGTACAAAATAGGAAACAAGTCATAGACAGAATAAAGTAAAGAGATAAGTAACACAAAGTAGAGAATAGATAAAAAGTACAAAGTAAAGATAAAAAGCCAATTAAAATATCAGGATAGGATAGAATCTAGAGATGAAAGAACACAGAAAATAAGCTATGCATAAGAAACATATGAAGTATGAACAGTAATAAATAAGTACACTCATCACATAACACACGACACAGATAAAACGGTTCACCCTATAAGCTTCACCCCACGTGGGGAGGGGGGAGTTGTGACATAGCAAGTCACAAGTCGCCCCAAGCCACGCGGGGAAACCGAAATATTCAAAAAGTAGCCGAAATAAATCGGAGATAGCCGAGGACGATCGGACACTAGGTCCGATCGTCACTCAAGTTCTGACAATCCTAGCGACAAGTGGTAATAGAGTAATTCCAAATCAGTGAACCCAATACCAGCCGTTCAAGGTCAGTACCTTTCGTATAAAACCCCGCTACTTTAATTAGTCCTCTTACTTGCTCACACATCCACACACACACACTCATCCATCCATTGTATTAGTTTTAAGAATTTGTCGAATAAATCCCACCTATACTTTCTAAACAGATTTATACTCGAACACGTTTACTTTACCTCCTCACCCCGTCCTATTTTACCATTTACTTATAGCTGGCTATCAAGCCTGTTACACAGACTTTATTATTAACATAATTAGTTGTAATTTTGATACGAAAAACATTTGAATAATTCTTAGCCACCATAAGCTTGAACCTTTGCATAATTTTTAGTAAATATAAGTTTGAATCTTTACCTTTCTAAATATTGAATGATATGAATAAACAACCATTATAACAATATTCACCTGTGCGTCTTTGACCAACCCCATACCTTTCCCACACCATCCATATATTCATATATATATATATATATTTATTTCTATTCGATAAGTATACATAGGCAACGACTCCGGGGCGCCTACTCTACCCTTGCCACGGCAGTAGCGGGAGAACCGGAGGTCTCACTTAGGTTAAAATCCACGAAGTTCCCTTAGGTTAGGATTGATGAAATTCACTGAGGTTAGGGTCAAAGGATTAGCGAAAAAAAAAAAGGAAAAAGACAGAGAAAAACGCAGGAAAAGAAACGGGGAAAAAAATGGCGACGGCCGGGGGGGGGGGGGAGGGTCATAAACGGTATACTGCACCCTCTCTTCTTGCGAGGATCCCGCACCGCTGCCCGTCACGGCGGTCCCGCCAACTTTTGCAAGACGAATACCATCGCTTTACACGCGCTGCACAAATTGAACCCCGTGCAGAGAAAAGCATTGCTGCGTACGGCCGACAACTCATTGATAAAGAATATTTGCGAGTGTGCACTGAACACCTTGGAGCGTAACGTGGCGTTGTCCCGCACGCAGAAGGCACGTTTCGTCCGTCACAAGCAGACCCTTCGGCGATTGGCCGGTAATCGCGGCAGCTGGAAGACCAAAAAACGAATACTCGTTCAGCAGGGAAACGGATTTCTAACTCTACTGCTTGGACCGATACTCCAAACTCTTGCCTCTAGCCTATTTTCGACGCGATAGACGAACATGGAGCGAGCTAAGAAGATGGTTTCAATTCCGATGGAAACGATCGAGCGATTTCAACGGCGCGTCGGTGATGGCGTGGGTACGGCTGCATCGTCAACGATCAACTCTGATTCCGCTGTTGGTACTGATCCCGTATCCGGGCTCGATGGGGAGATGAACAATATCTTGAAACACCCGACAAAGGATGACGCGGAGAGGTGGAAACTTTATCAACAGGCTCTGCAGCGTTATCTGTTCTTTGCAAACGAATCGCGAAAACCATTGCGAGTGGATGTTCACGAGAAGGGCGACAATGCGGACGGAAAAATCGCTAACAAAGAACAGTTCAAAACTGACGTCAAGACCGCCGGAACAAGCGACGAAGAAAAAGGAGAAGCGACCCAGGCGAGGAAAATAATTTCGGCCGTACCTGCTAAGTTCAACGCAAAAGCCAAACTCCTAATGGGCATGCTGAGCGAGGCTTCGTCACGATTGACGTGGAACAACGATGGGGCAATCTCGCTCGACGGGGTACCTGTAACAGGTACGAATATCGTTGACTTGGTAAACCACACCATGCGCAACAGAAAAACCTTTGACCCGGTTGGCAGAGTACCGTTTGCGCGATTTCTTCATGCGCTTATCGTTCCGCGGGAATACGTGGGAAATGATAATTCTTGGAAAGATATACGAGCCTTCGACAATGAAAGTATTGTGGATATCTCAAGCTCGAGGATCGCATCATCTTCAACGAGGAACGAACTCGACCTCACCCCCAGTGGACTTCCGCGCCTGAGACGGGCAAGACGATTAGCGGACCACGGCGGGGGCACCGGTGCAGAGAACGAGACTTACGACACCGAAGAGGTAACACCTGTATCGTTCGACCGTCGGGGGGATATAAGAGTTTCACGCGATCGTTCCAGTGCTGAGAAACGTGCAAAAATTGGCGCCGGTAAACCCCGGTGGAGGACTCTCCGTCTGAAAAAAATAATGGAAATACTGGAGAAAGCGTATTACGATGCCTCTCATCCCGCCGGGTAGGCAGGGACTCGAAGACTCGAACGGGCCGCGCACGGCGACACGAGTCGCGAATCGGTCAGAAAATGGCTGGCTGCCCAAGAGGCCTATACACTGCACAAGCCTGTGCGAAGAAGATTTCCACGCGCAAGATACAACGTTTCCAACATCGATGACGTGTGGGAGGCCGATCTGGCTGACCTGAGCTCTGTGAAAAAACACAACAACTGTTACCGATATCTGTTGGTTGTCATCGACGTATTGAGCAAGTACGCGTGGGTGGTCCCACTGAAACGCAAGACTGCTGCAGCCGTGGGCGAGGGATTTCTACACGTGTTGAGTACAACGCCGCGTAGACCCGTTTTGCTGCAGACTGACAAGGGTAAGGAGTTTGTCGGAAGCGCCTTTCAGAAGATACTCAACGACAACGAAATAAGGTACCGAACTACCCGCAATCCTGACATAAAAGCAGCTATTGTCGAACGGTTCAATCGCACGCTCAAGGAACGACTATGGCGTTACTTTACGCACAAGAAGACGCGCCGCTACGTTGATGTCCTACCTCAGGTTGTACAAGCTTACAACGCAGCTGTTCACTCGAGCATAGGAATGGCTCCATCGGAGGTGACGCTTCGCAACGCAGCGGATGCGCGCGCCCACATGCAGAGACGCTACCCGCCCCGTTCGGCGGGTAAGCCGAGATTCCGCAAAAACGACTTCGTACGGATCAGCAGAACCAAGGGTACGTTCGAGAAAGGCTACGTGGCAAACTGTAGCCAAGAACTCTTCAAGATTCGTCACGTACTAGCGCGCGTGCCGATCGTCTACGTGTTGGAGGATCTCACTGGTGAGGAGATCGACGGTGCGTTCTACGAGCCTGAACTTCAGCGGGTGGAGGGAGAACACGCGGCATAAAATCGGACAAAATCACGCGACTCAAGGAGCGAGGATTCAGTAAGGGTGCGTTTGCCATACGATTCACACTTGCCGAAACGAACGGACGTCATGACGAGCGATCAGTTTTATATTACTCTACCGAGCAATAGTTCAATGCGATTTTTTCCGGAAAATCGTACCTGCTGCTACATAACTCAATTACCGCGGTCAATCGAGTTGACCGGTGTCTGGGAGGTTGGACTTGCCGAGATTCATTATCCGCTTACCATCGCGGCAAACGAGGCCTCATGCGAAAAATATCCAACGGTGATGACCAAGACACGACCAAGGGTGTACGAGGCGACGAAGGTAAAACCTCGAGCGGAGATACAGCCAAAGATACCCTCCTGTCTGATGTTCGTATACTGTGACCTCGTGAAACCTCGGATAGTCGGGGACGTTCACGCCCCCATGTTGCGAGTTGTCCAAGCATGCGGAAAGGAGCATTCCGTTCACGGGGAATCCGAGAAGAGAGTTCTCTCATCGCCGCACTATCTGCCTCTGATGCTTATAAGTTTCCGCACGATTGAAATCAATATCAGAACGCATACCGGTGAACCTATGCCATCCGAGTATGGGACGTTGACGACCACACTGCACTTCCGACGTATTCAGCAATAAGACGATCTGGCTCTTCACGACAGAAGAGGAAGAAGAAGAAGAAGAAGAAGAAAAGGAAAATAACAATCAGGCACAAATTCAGATGGCTCATTATATCGACCATTACGAGGCGCAGCTCGGCGGCGGCGGTATGGAAATCTTCTACCGCGGCGCGGCGCATCAGCGGGGCCACCGCATCGGTAGTTTTCTCGGAGGTTTGTTTCGTAGAGTACTACCGCTGCTAACCAGAGGGGCTCGAGCTGTTGGAAAAGAGGTTTTACGCAACGGCGCCAACCTATTATCGGACATGCGGAATCATAAACCGTTCGAACAGGCGTTCAAAACACGGGTAAAGGAATCGGGTAGTAATTTTCAACAAAAAGCCGAGGAAAAAGTTGATTCACTCATGAAGGGATCTGGATATAAAAAAGGGTGCGCAGGTACAGAGCGTCAGTTAACGCTTGCCCGTCTGAAACGACTCGTCGCCGGACACCCGTCTACCCGAGCTAACAAGAAAAAGAAGAAGAAGAAGACAATCACCAAAACCAGGCGTGGGGCAGCTGACAAAAGTGGAAAGCGACCAAAAAAGCGGGCGATTACCGATATCTTTGGAGCCCGTTAATCTCTCCCCAACAAGCAATGGCGTTTTTACACGCGCACTCGGGGGAGTGTATGAAATCTGAGCTGGATCTTTTCACCTTACCACCGACGCAAACATCTATCGAGGGCGGTCAGTGGGTGAACTACAAGCCTGTATCATCATTAACCGATGATTAGCCAATCGAATTTCTCGTACCCGGGCACGGCGACGAGTACATTGACCTGGCGCACACAATGCTCAGCGTACGAGTACAATTTTGACGAATTACCGAACCTAATGACGCAGATCAAGCGCGACCGTGGCCATGCCCTGTGGACAATCTGCTTCACTCTATGTTCATCCAGGTTGATGTATTCTTCAATCAAAAATTAGTCTCACCGACCAACAACTCGTATGCTTATCGCTCCTACATAGAGACACCACTGAATTACGCACCACATGCAAAGGAATCACATTTTACTACCGGCTTGTGGAGTGATTACGGTAAATCGGCATCGGACAACCACACGGGCGACGTTGACGAGGAAGGTGCGGATGGCGGATATGCCGCACGCAAAGCTATAATGAACGACGGACGTGTTGTGGATCTGATTGGTCATCTTCATTGCGACGTCTTCAACCAAGAAAAGTTTCTACTCACCGGTGTAGAGCTGCGACTACGACTCGTGAGATCGCGAGACAGTTTTTACATAATGGAGCCGGAGCCCCTGCATAGTCTTCACATCGTCGAAACCTCGTTGTTGGCGCGGCGCGTGAAGATCAGTCCTGGAATTCTATTGGCCTACGCGCGGACCCTCGCTCAAGGTAGTGCAAAGTACCCTGTGACCAGAGTAGAGGTAAAATCCTTCACCATTCACGGAGGCGTACAGGCCGAGAAGCTGGACAACGTTATACTTGGACAATTGCCGAAACGCGTGAAACTAGGCTGCGTCAGCAACAAGGCTTTCAACGGAGACAGAAAACTAAATCCGTTCAATTTCCAAAACTTCCTCATAAACTATTTGTCACTGTACGTCGATGGGGTACAGGTCCCTTCCAAACATTTACAACCGAATTTCAAGAAAGACGGAGTGACGAGTAACCTGTACATTGAGGCCTATCACACCCTCTTCTCGGGCACAGGTACACATTTTCTCAACGAGGAGAACGGAATCAGCAGGACAAGTTACCCGAAAGGATTCTGTCTAATGGCATTTGACCTGAACCCGGATCTCTCAGCTAACTGCCCGTCACATTGGTCTCTCATCAAGCATGGAACCCTGAGAATCGAAGTGCGCTTTGACGAAGCTTTGAAAGAAACCATGAACTGCATTGTTTACGCAGAGTTCGATAATATTATCGAAGTGAATGCCGCCCGCCAGGTCATTGCGGATTTCGGTGGTTAAACGAGCCCAACGGCGGCTAGGGGGAAAAAATAACACGTCATCGGTCAGCCAAGTGTCCACTACGGGGGAGGAGCCGACTCCCTGAAGTGGTAAGGGCTACAACCAAGAGCTCGTAGGTGAGTTTGAAAGGCCGCACGCCAGCACTGTGACGATCAGTCCACTACCAGCCTTTGATTCGTTCGCTATCGTACGTCAAGCGGTAAATATGAATTACGTTATTGATATCCAAGGATTTCACCATAGCGAGCGGCAATTTATACCGAAAGAAGTGGCGGTGCTTACTCTAGAGGGAAGTCACTCGGCGCATTGGTTTGTCGAGTCCCCGGACCCGTTTGAAGATCTGCTTTCCACTGACCAGACCCATAATAATCACGTAAGGGGCCGTCCATAAATGACGTCTCCACTCAAGGGGGGGGGGGGGGAGTAACCGAAAATGTGACATGTTGTGACATGGGGAGGGGGGGGGGAGGACATCCAATTGTGATGTCACATTTCAAAATTTCGATTTTTTTCAATCAATTCCAGCCGAAAAATCATTTCTCAAGTTTGAAATACCCGCGCGTCGTGACTTATGCCTAGCGGCGTATAGTTCAATTTTGAGCACCCGCTAGAGGGCGACAACATACCGCATCGAATAATATTCACCGACATACGCTATGTTGAACATCTTATACGCCGTGATCGTGTGGGATTCCCCTGTTTACCTCCGACGATTTCATCTACTTTTATTTATTATTTATAATAGTCTAGGAGCCCACGACACTAAACGTAGCGTGATAAAAATTCATGACCAGATATATATCATTGTGTTCGTGATCAATTGGAGAACACGGAATGGCGCTGCCGCCGCTCGTAGGAGGAAGCATGCGCGATTAAAAATTTTTTGAATTTTTTATTTTTTTTGACTCGACACGCCACAAAAATTCAGGATTTGGTTTGTTCCTCGCGATAGGGGGGGGGTAGGGCTGCATGAAAAATAGGTGCCGCCAGCTTCCCAGGGAAGCCTTATCAGTGGCGGCAGCGAGATAAGCGATTTTTGAAATCCGACTCACTAGCGCCATCGAAATTCATAAAAAATCGAAGGTCATCTGAAAGGTCGTAAAATTCTGAGTAAGAAAATCCACTGCCGCCTTTTCCAAGAGGTCGGGAAAATGGCGGCGGCAGCGGTTGAAAGTCGCGCGCCGCGCTACCGAATATCGCATTTCAATCTTGCTTTATCGGCATAAACCGGATCTTTTTTATATCTGATCATGAAATACGCCTGCCACCATAATTTTCAATGAATTTTACGTGCCCTTGATTGTTTAAACAAATGAAAATTCCATATTTTACGTGGCTTTTTGCAATTTTTTCTTTTTTTTTTCCTTTTTTTCGATATTTCCCACGTATTTCGTTACAATTGAGAATAAATACGTTTTTTCCTTCTCCTTTTTCATCCTTAGGATTTTGGAATGGATCATATTAAAATATTGACATTATTTTCGTATCACAAATTTTTATTATATTACGTATAAAATGTGTGAAAGTGTAGCCTAGTTCAGGGCCCGGCACGGCCGGGCTCTCGGAGCCAGCCTGGCTCTAAGTGTCAATTACTACGGCCGTAAGTCCCCTCGGTCTACCTGAAAACGGTCACTCGTCCTTACCTGGAAGTGCGATGGTAGGGGCAGCGTTCAGGAGAAATGAAAGGAACTGAGGGGTGGTTTGCTCTATTTGCGACGGCAAGAACTGCGTCTGACCGTCCGAGTCTTTTCATACCTGCATATTCCCACCAATACCTACCAAAATCCAAGAAATGGCGTTAAAAGGATTAGTGCCGGTGAACGGGTTTAGTGGATTTACGGATTTGGCTCTTTGGACTAATGAGTGTGCCGGGCCCTGGCCTAGTTTACAATAAAATTAGAGTCTACTTTCGAATAAAAGTACAGTCTACACTGGAAAAAATATCAAAAACTATACAGTAAAATTATAGTCTACTTTAGGATAAGAGTACAGTATACACCTGAAAAAATATCCAAAAGTAAAAAAAAAATTGGTTGACCCAAGAAAATTTCAATCGATTCAATGATACCTCCTTTGATCCTAGTACACATTTACTTGGGTCAAACAAATTTTTTTTTACTTTTGGATATTTTTTCAGGTGTATACTGTACTCTTATCCTAAAGTAGACTATAATTTTACTGTATAGTTTTTGATATTTTTTCCAGTGTAGACTGTACTTTTATTCGAAAGTAGACTCTAATTTTATTGTAAACTAGGCTACACTTTCACACATTTTATACGTAATATAATAAAAATTTGTGATACGAAAATAATGTCAATATTTTAATATGATCCATTCCAAAATCCTAAGGATGAAAAAGGAGAAGGAAAAAACGTATTTATTCTCAATTGTAACGAAATACGTGGGAAATATCGAAAAAAAGGAAAAAAAAAAGAAAAAATTGCAAAAAGCCACGTAAAATATGGAATTTTCATTTGTTTAAACAATCAAGGGCACGTAAAATTCATTGAAAATTATGGTGGCAGGCGTATTTCATGATCAGATATAAAAAAGATCCGGTTTATGCCGATAAAGCAAGATTGAAATGCGATATTCGGTAGCGCGGCGCGCGACTTTCAACCGCTGCCGCCGCCATTTTCCCGACCTCTTGGAAAAGGCGGCAGTGGATTTTCTTACTCAGAATTTTACGACCTTTCAGATGACCTTCGATTTTTTATGAATTTCGATGGCGCTAGTGAGTCGGATTTCAAAAATCGCTTATCTCGCTGCCGCCACTGATAAGGCTTCCCTGGGAAGCTGGCGGCACCTATTTTTCATGTAGCCCTACCCCCCCCCCTATCGCGAGGAACAAACCAAATCCTGAATTTTTGTGGCGTGTCGAGTCAAAAAAAATAAAAAATTCAAAAAATTTTTAATCGCGCATGCTTCCTCCTACGAGCGGCGGCAGCGCCATTCCGTGTTCTCCAATTGATCACGAACACAATGATATATATCTGGTCATGAATTTTTATCACGCTACGTTTAGTGTCGTGGGCTCCTAGACTATAAGGTAAGTTACATTGATAGTTTAATAATAGAAATTAGGAGACTCTGTAATAGATGGTGTTCTGTGCCACCATAACTTGATGTATTGCTTTTTAATATACTAGGTTAAATAATTACGGGAGAATGCCATTGAATCGTGGTGAGTTGTATCGAAAACTCTTTTTGGCGTATAAGAAAGCACACCCGGACTTATTGAAGCAGCTCGTCCAAAAAAGAACAAATGAGTTGTGGACGAGCTTGAAGGAAAAATACAGAAATGATAAAGAACTCGAAAAAGAAATTGATTTAGTGGTTGGCACATTGCTGAAAAAGGCAACTGAAAAGAAAGCAGGAATACTTAATTTCTTCGTGAAAGTTGCTTGTTCCAAAGAAACTCAGGGTGAACGTCAAAGTAATGTACCCGCTGTTCCTTCAAGCTCACCATCTACTTTTCACGCCGAGAGTAACGTGGAAACTGTGAGTACTCAAAATGAGGAGAAGGGTGATAGTGCTGCACAGAATGATGGCCGCGAAAAGCCGTCTCAAGCTATGTCCAGAAAAAAAATATCTGATCTCGAAACCCAAATATCAAGCCTATTGACAGCCATCGATTCTGGGCTGGCGGACGATATCAACATTCGTTCTAAATTAAGGGGGTGTCCACACCTTTGAATGGGTTAAAATTCTGAAAAAGATATTAATGTTTTACAGCGAATTTGAGAGTCTGATCAAATCCAAAAAAATCATGAAGTTTGGGGAGGGTTTGACCCTCATTATCCATACCTAACATTCAATATTACTTTGAGTCCAATAGTAGTTACGCTCCATATAGAAAAATACCAAATTACTCGGTTGTCGTAAAGAATCAGGAGTATCGTTGGACCAATTCAGGAGTTTTTGGTCTTCAAGTGTTCAGAAGAGGTGCCTCTATCAGATGAACAGACAACTTTTTGATATCGTGAAAATTGCCTGACTCGCTTAGTTTTTACTGAGATTTTTCTGATTCTTCAATTTTTTTTCTATATTTTTTCTATTATCTCAACCAAAAATAGTGATATCAAAAAGTTGTCAGTTCATCTGATAGAGGTTTGGATTCTACAAATTTGAAGACCACAAACTCCAGAATCGGTCCAACGATGCTCCTGATTCTTTCCCGGGAAAAACGAATTAGATCTGACCATATCTGATCAGATCTGGTCAGATCTTCAAATTGTCTCTATCTGACGAGATCTGGCCAGATATAATCAGATATGTCTAACTATATCTGACCAGATCAAATATTTTATTTTTATTTTCAAATAAATTGTTCACATAAATTATCAATGAAAATGACTTAACTTTGACTATAATTTAAACAAAACTATTTTGTTATGATAAAAAATAATTTGAAAAAATAATTGAACTATAATTGCATGACTGTATTGTGACGGTCACCCATCCACCTACTAACCACGCTCAATGCTGCTTAACTTCAGTGATCCTCGTGTTCCGTGAGCTGTCCGGCCGCTGTACTGCTGATGAGATAGTCTTGACGATTTTGGAAAGTTCATAACATAATAGATCACTTTAGCATGAATATAATGTAAACATCAATTTCATAATCTATTTTTATCCTTGTCCGAATAGTATCATTAATAATTATTGATTTATTAGAAGTCAGGGGGGTAAAACGGATAGCCCCATAAATTCAGTGACAAATTTCGTTTATTCGACAAACTATGTTTTTGAAGTGATGTTCGACATTGTTGATTATTTCTTTTAATTTTCGAAAAATAAAGTATTTCTACAATTTTTTCGAAAATTGAAAATTTTTTATTTTTGTTATTTAGATCTGGCCAGATATAATCAGATCTGATCAACCGTGGCGTTGTATTCAGTATGAATACAGTTATATCTGATCAGATCTGACGAGATATAATCAGATCTATTTATGTTTGATGGTAATTACAATTCCAAACCTAATTATATCTGACCAGATCTGACCAGATATAATCAGATCTGTTCATGTCTGATGTAGTTTTCAGTCCAGATATAGTTATATCTGATCAGATCTGGCCAGATATAACTAGATCTGATCATGTCTAAAATGTCATATCAGACCAGATATAAATAGATCTGACCAGATATAATTAGATCTGACCAGATATTATCAGATCTGTTCATGTCTGATGTAGTTTTCAGTCCAGATATAGTTATATCTGATCAGATCTGGCCAGATATAACTAGATCTGATCATGTCTGGTTAAGATTTCAGCCCAGATATAGTTATGTCTGATCGGATCTGGCTGGATATAATTAGATCTGATCATGTCTAAAATGTCATATCAGACTACATATAAATAGATCTGACCAGATATAATTAGATCTGACCAGATATAATTATATCTGGTCAGATCTAAATCGTTTTTCCGGGTTACGACAACCGGTCAAAATATTCATTCTCCAGAAAGCAACTTTCAAACTTTTTTATTTCAATTTTTTTTTTATTTCCTATTTGTCCCAGAGAGGAAAATCTAGTTACAGGAAATCAAGTTTTAAGATTTTGCTTATGACTAATATGCTGGATCCGCAGCTGCTCTTGTATCGATGAGTTATGAGTCGAGTCGAGTCTAGACACATGTGCCAGGCGGAGGTTTGTAGTGAGTTTTGACCCGTTCTGTACAACGACAGTGTCGGTTAGGTGTCTGATGAGGCTGTTAGAAAAATAATGAATTGCTTTAGAAAAAATCTGATCAAAATTGTTCAAAACATAAAAATTCTGTAAAATTTTTTATCTTCAATATTTTTGAGATTCAGAAGATGCTAGCACAATTTTTGTCAATACTGAGAAAATTCTTTCATCTTTCATCAATCATACCTTTTTTCTTATAATATTTATTAATTCTTGCAATTAATATATGTATTATAGAAATACTCATCTTTTTGGAAATCGAAATGTGTAGTCTCCTGGCATCGATTTCAAACGCACTTTTTGATGGATCATCTTCTTTCGATTCCGAAGTCTCATCTCAGATATATATACCTACACTGTGTTTATCTGATAATGGAAATTACTATTGGTTTGAATTCGTACTGAGAGCACGACAATATTTACAAACAAGTGGACACCTAACCTCGAAAAAACGTAGATCGCAGCCATGTGTTCTGTCAATGATCACAATTTAAAAGAATATTGAAAATTCAATATGTGTAAGAATGATAATTACAAACAATTAAAAGATCACAAAATCAAATTTAAAATCGAAATATATCAAAACCTCATAAAAGTAAGCAGTGGTGTTGGCGGTGTTGTACAATACTTATGGCACCAATCTGAGGGTTCGCGCGCCTCTCCGCGGCGCTTTTCCGCAATTTGGCACTGCCATGGCTGTAACTTCTCAAATCCTCTAGATATCTTGACACCGATTTATTTGCAGGTAGAGTAGGTCACTAGCATTCCAAATAAATTATAAAAAAAAAAAAACGATTTTTTGAAAATTCAAAGGTGTAGATACCCCCTTAAAGAAACTTCGACTAGCATTGGAACAAGGAAACAATGCCTGAAGAGAAAAATTTCTGACGCAGATCGTCAGAAAAAATAAAGAGAAAGAAAAAAAAATACATTAGAGGAAATATTCGAACAAAATCCGGAGTTGAAGAAAGAGCTTAGCGTTAGAAAAACTGTTGGTAGGCCTAGACTTAAGACTGATCAGTCAGCGCTGCTGGAAGCCATATCAGACATAACTATTTTTGGTGGGGCAGCTGATGACAAACGCCGTAGCGATGTAATCCGAAGCTGCAGAACTTTAGATCAGCTCTTACACGAGTTGCAAAAATCCGGATTTTCAATCAGTCGATCGGGATTATACCTACGACTCTTACCCCGAAACGCCCGTACAATAGAAGGTAAGAAGCACATGAACGCCCTACCAGTCAAGCTTTCCAGAGCACAAAATGATCTACACGCGAACCATCCAGACGCAACCTTTTGTACTTCTTCAATTCGTTCTTTGGGAACTATTGCTTCGATATTGGGACCGCGGGAGGTATGCTTTCTATCACAAGACGACAAATGTCGCGGTCCTATTGGAATAACTGCTTCGAAAGCGCGAGCACCATTGCTCATGCATCTGGAATACAAAGTACGGTTACCCGATCGTGACTGGGTCGTTGCAAATAAGCACAAGTTGATTCCATCGGTATACGCTGGAATCCTCATTGAGCCAAATGGAAATGGGCAGCTAGAGGCCGTATCGTACTCAGGCCCAACTTACATCGCTATTCGCAGTGAAAAACATGATTCTACCTCAGCTGAAACACATGCGCTTGATCTAGAGACGCTCACGGGTCTGGAAAGTTTTCGGCCCGTCATGAAAACTGAAACCAATCTCATCAAGCCTGTGATGATAATTACAGTTGATGGTGGCCCTGACGAAAACCCTCGGTATCCACGAGTCATCGAAAGCGCTATTGGTCATTTTAAGAAGTACGATCTCGACGCGATATACACTCAGCAACAAAATTAACGGCGCACCCGGCACTCGGCGAAATAATGCCGATTTTCAAAATGCTGTAACTCAATGAAAAATTGTCGAAAAAAATCATTCGACGAAGCATTTTGAAGGTTGAAACTTCATCTGTAAGATGCTTTTTGGAAATTCATCCTACGGTCATTTTTGACCTCATGGCGTAGGTCTGAGTGTCGGGTTGCGAAACGTTAGAAAAAACAAGTTTTTCAAAGTTCTCTACGAACCGTTAAAAAATTTGCAGAGAACTTTCGAAACAGCCATTTTGTAGCCTGAAATCTCCTCTTCAAAATGGTGACTGGAAATTTCTGGCGCGCTTTTTGTTCACCAAGTTATTCAACTTCTGGTGAAGCAATGTCAATAAGGGCAGGACTGACCAGTAGGCGTAGACTGATCTGGCGTTATCCAGGATGCACCGCGAGGAGGTAGAGTCTACCATGCATCCCGTGTGTGTGTGTGTGTGTGTGAGTGATGTTACGATACCTCAAGTTCAAAATTGTGTATTGCCACCCCTACTTGTTATCACCGCCTGCAAGCGTTCTCTCATATTGATGCAATTCTGAATGGCTTCTTGCGGAATTTCGTTCCAAACTCGAACGAGCATCACCCTCAGTTCTTCCAGAGTTGCCGGCTGTACGTTTCGCCCGCGTAGTCTTCGATTGAGCATGTCCCACACATGTTCGATAGGGTTCAGGTCGGGACTCATAGAGGGGTGGTTCAAAACAGTTATATCATGACCGCGTAAGAAATTTTTAGTGAATCGTGCCGTGTGAGGCCGAGCATTATCCTGCATAAACATGAACCCTGGTCCCTGTGCAAGACGTTGGGGAACAACATGCGGTCCTAGGACTTCGGCCACATAACGATTGGCAGTCAATCCCGGTGGAGGGATAATGACTAGCTCAGTACGATTGTGCCATGAAATTCCGCCCCAGACCATCACCGAGCCCCCATTGAATGCAACGTTCGGAGCTCAACAATCTTCGTGGAATCGCTCTCCAGGACGACGCCAGACACGCTTACGCCCGTCGTTCATATAGAGTCCGAATCGAGACTCATCGCTGAAAAGTACGCGATTCCATTGCTGACGATCCCAAACGAGATGTTTACGAGCATAAGCAAGACGTCCGCGTCGGTGATCGGCATTCAATGCTGGTACACGTACCGGCCTGCCAGAAAGCGAATTTCTCTCCGCTAAACGTCCCCGTACGGTCTGACCAGAAAGGCGAGTGCCAGTATTTGCATGCAATTGGTTGGCATTTGTAGGTGCAGTTGCAGTACGCAACCGAATAGCTGATCTTGTCAGTGTCCGATCTTCCCTATCGTCGGTCATTCGGCGGCGGCCCTGGCCTTCACGCCTCGTCATGCTACCGGTTTCCTCTAGGCGACTGAGAGCTCTTCTTATTACAGAATCACTCAGGCCCAAGCGACGAGCAATATTTCTGTAAGATACTCCTTCCTCAGCTAAACCAACAATTCTCGCCACCTCTACTTCGGAACGGTAACGCCTCGGCATTGTGGGTTCGTAATGTTAGGGAAGTTAGATATGGGGCTATGGTATGATTGCATGAAATGAACGATGCGGACGATATAATGTGGCTGAAGTTCGAGACCAGTCGTGTCGTTGAACAGTGTTGTTGGAGTTTGCAATCGACGGAGCATTGACTTGAGACCACCCGCTGGCGGTGATAATACGTAGGCACACATACGCGTACACACGCACGCATGCACGCACACGCACGCACGCACGCACGCGCGCGCACACACACACACACACACACACACGGGATGCATGGTATACTGTACCTCCTCGCGGTGCATCCTGGATAACGCCAGATTCGTCTACGCCTACTGGTCAGTCCTGCCCTTATTGATATTGCTTCACCAGAAGTTGAATAACTCGGTGAAAAAAAATCGCGCGAGAAATTTTCAGTAATCATTTTGAAGAGGAGATTTCAGGCTACAAAATGGCTGTCTCGAAAGTTCTCTGCGATTTTTTTAACGGCCCGTAGAGAACTTTCAAAAACTTGTTTTTTCTGGCGTTTCGCAACCCGACACTCAGACCTACGCCATGAGGTCAAAAATGACCGTAGGATTAATTTCCAAAAAGCATCTTACAGATGAAGTTTCAACCTTCAAAATGCTTTGTCGAATGATTTTTTTCGACAGTTTTTCATTGAGTTACAGCATTTTGAAAATCAGCATTATTTCGCCGAGTGCCGGGTGCGCCGTTAATTTTGTTGCTGACTGTACATTGCTACGAATGCACCAGGTAGAAGCGCATTCAACCGCGTCGAGCGTAGAATGGCCCTACTGAGCGAAGAACTTTCAGGTCTTAAAAATTTATAAGTGAAATATATACGAAAATGAATGTAGAATCGTCAATGCTTTTATATTGATATTAATGTTTTGTTTACAGGAGTCATCTTACCGCACGATAACTTCGGTAGTCATCTTGATACCCAGAATCGGACGATCGACGATACTTTAGAGCGAAGGAACTTCGCGCAGGCTGGAGAAATTCTAGCAGAAATATGGAGCGCTATGGTCATAGATGGCCATTCTGTAACCGCGGAGTACATAAATCCCGAGAAAAGTTATGTTTCTGCGCCTTTCGAGGATATGCAATGGTACAGTCGTCATGTCAGAGGATCACAGTACTTCCTCCAAATAGTGAAATGCGACAGGCAGGATTGTTGTGGTATACGGAGGAGCAGTCGTTGGCTGATTCTGAAGGATGGATTTGTTCCCCCGCCTTATCCAATAGTGCAACGTCATACGGGATTACACGTCCCAGATAATTGTGGATCCGTAGGAGTTACGAATGGAGAAAGATTCGCGCCACTACTTCTTCGCTTGACCGCCGATATTCAACCGTCTTTCAGAGACTTCACCATTCTACCTTACGATTATTTCTGCCCTTCGGTAAAGTCGCAATTCACAGTCAGATGCTGCAAGCACTGTGGTCTCTCTTAAGGCCACCGGACACCATTGCCGCTCGGCACAGCGCGGAGCGGCACGGCACAGCCGCCGCTCAGCCGGGCGCCGCACGTCGCCGCCCGGCGCGGTACTTCTGCAGTATCGCGGGACTGCATGCAATTAGGCGCAAAATAATATGGACCATTCGGCTTGAAATCTCAAAAGTATGTGTATATTAAATTAATAGAATGAGAGTTTCATTTTGTCATCAGTAATTTCGGCATCATTTATAACTGAAACGTTTATGATGTCCTGAAATTGCTGCTGGCGTTGGTTTCGCCGTTCAGGTCCTCCAGGTTATCCTTCTCGTCATCCAGATCGTCCGCTTCGTAGTTGTCGTAGTCTAGGGCGTTCGCAACGTGGATTTCATCATCCAGGTCGTGCGCTTCGTAGTTTTCGCTGTCCCGGTCGTGAGCTTCATAGTTTGCCTCGTCCAAGTCATACGCTTCGTATTTGTCTTCGTTCTATCAAGCGCACGACCGGGACAGCGAAAACTACGAAGCGCACGACCTGGACGATGAAAACCACGTTGCGAACGCCCAGACGGTGCAGGGCCCAAATGTTCGATAATTAAAATTAAGTTAAGTAATTAGAATTACTTTGTTATTAATAATTTTTAATATCTTGAACACTTTTTTTTCAATAATAATCGTTTTTATTAGTGGTGTTATTTCATCTATTGCGATTAGAACAAATTAGTCAAATTCATAACTGTCCGTTCGCTTCTTTTACTCTTCATCACCTATGTTGATGTACAAAAAGTAGTGGATTCGGTCTAAAAGTGACTTTTATCAACGGATCTTTAAGTTTTCGACCCTCTAGAATCCGAAGAACAGGTTTTTAGAAACATGTCTGTCTGTCTATCGGTCTGTCAGTCTGTCAGTCTTTCGCTCTGTATTTTATTGGCCATATAATTCTTTCAAATATTCATTTTTAATATCTAAAACCAAATTTTTTTTTTCAGGGTGACGTATCGTAAGCAATTTTGCGTATATTCGTAAGATGTTCGTCCGTAGTGGGTAATGCCTGTACTGGATTTGGCGAGTAAGATCCGAAATCGTAACTGTCTGTTCGGTCTGAGTAAAAATCTAATTCGTCGTCATGTAAATTTTGATTTTCCGGAACAATAACAGGTGTTGGAAGTGAATTTGATGAATTTAGTGCTCGCATCTCGTATTCGGTAAGGATGTTGAAAAATTTGGACTTGATTTCGACCTGAAACTTCGCGGGTAATGTCTCAACAGTCTCTGCCATTGAGATGAACAATTTTTTTAATGGAGTAGTCGAGTTGCAGGTGTTATTAATTTTTGCTGAATCTTTTTCTTGAAAATATGTCACGAGTGCGTTCGCAACCTGAGACGGTGGTTCCGCGATTTGGGTACGTTGTCTTTTTTTTGGGGCCGATTGACCAGTCGACGCAGTCGGATCCAAAAATTCTTTTTCAGTGCGGCACGTTCTTGTCGGGCCTCCACTGTAACCTGCACCTGAAAATTTAACATTTTTGTTTTCAGTTCGTTTTTCTTATATATATATATATTTTTTATAATGCGCAAAATCTCATTTAAAATTAAATTCGAAAAATACATAATATAAATTTATTAAATCAAGCTAACCCGAATTATCGAAGGTGGTTTCCGTTTGATAGCGTGCGTCTCCGATACCTGCAGCATCACCACTCGACATCACATCCGCTTCGATATTGCATATTGTTTCCCGCTCGTCCATGCATACGTCTAAAAATCCCATCTCTCTCTCCCACTTCCATGGCCGGTAATAAACCGCTGCCTGCCCACTCTTTGTACTTCGATTTTTCCTAGCTTTTCTATACCCATCTCTCAATTTTCTCCACATTATTTTGCATGCATCTGCTACATAAATAATACAAAACATCACAATTCGCTGTAAGTTATTAAATCGGGAAATGTAGAATATATAGCATGCACATTGTGAAATATTCATTGTGTGATGCGCTTCACAATAGTTTTAAACTTACGTGTTTCTTTCATGGCTTTTGAAATCTCTCGCCAGCCATTTTCCCGCCGATGGTTATTCGAATAATGTGGGTCTCGCATGTCCCACAATATTTTATGCGTTTGCACAGTTAAAATAAGAACTTCTTCGTCCATACTTTTTATCGTCAAATACGTTTGATGTTTTTTTTTTTCAAACAAATTAACAAAAGCGTAAAATATATCGTTGATTACTTTATTTTTTAACAATTTAACATACAGGGTGGCTCAGGTTCAACGGATCATTCAATTATTTATTTTTATTACATAAAAAATTACATACCTATTTCACAATTGCATTACACGTGTATATCAAGCGTGCAATATGTAACTCAAAAAATATACGTCTGATGTTTTTTTTTTTTTAATTAATAAAAGCGTAAAATAATAAACAGGGTGGTTTCAAAACAAATCACGAAGTTCATCAATTGATGACGTAAGATGTAAAAATTATTGTCGAAAAGTGACTCTTACTTTTTTTATTATGGAAGCAAAATTTTGTACAATACTCGACGGGAAAACTTCTTCTAAAAAAAATTTATGCAGTCGTATCGTAATGTACTATTAGCAACGAATCTTTAGGTTTTTAGAAACATGTCGGTCTGTCTGTCAGTCTGTCCGTCCATCTGTCCAACAAACTCGCGTGATGACCTCTGGAACAGCGGCTCGATGAGAAAATTGAAAAATTTAGAAGAGTTTACAATCGAACATGTTCAAATTTTGAAAATAAAAATTATCGCCAAAAAGTGAAAACTGAGTATTTTTTATCCGGGAATACTCTTAAACATTCCTTCTACCTAGTCTGACCATTTGCTGTTGCCATTCAACCGAACCAGTTGCGGAATTAAAATATTCTTTGAATATTTCGCGAATAGCGATCGCGGCGTTTACTGCATTTACGCCAAAGTATGGATTAGCGGGGGGGACAATTAAATTTGGAATATGCCGTGCTATAGAAGGTAGATGGGCAGAATGTTCTAAAACGTCATTTCTCAGAAAATTATGTAAGCAACAAGTTGCTAGAACGACCTTATCCACGTGCTCCGGTTTTAAATTAATTCGTCGTTGATATAATCTAAATTTTTGAGTTAATATTCCAAATGCGTTTTCAGAAACTCTTCTCGCGCGAGACAATCGATAATTAAAAATTTTGGCCGTTCCATCGTCATGCAAGTGCGCACCTGGGTAAGGTCGCATAATGTTTTTATTTAAAGGAAAGGCTTCGTCCCCTACAATTACGTATGGCACTGCAGGATGGTCAGTTCCAGGTAGTGGTTTGTCGTTCGGGATATTTATCGTGCCATTATAAATTTTATTTCCAAAAGTTGAATTTGTCAAAATACCACCATCACTACTTTTGCCAAATGCACCAACATCTATGGCGATAAAACGATAGTCGGCGTCTACAAGTGCCATAAGCACGATACTAAATGACTTTTTGTAATTGAAGTACATCGAGCCGCTGTTCGCAGGTGCTTGAATGACTACATGTTTTCCGTCTAGTGCACCTATACAATTTGGAAAATTCCACCGTTCCTCAAATCGCTGTGCGATCCTAAGCCACGCATCTGTATCCGGAGTTGGAAGCACTTTTGGGGATAGCCGATTCCAGATTACCTCACAGGTCTCGTGTACAATTTTGCGCACTGTCGATTCTCCCATCATATAGCTTGCGGCTATGCTTGCGAAAGAATCGCCTGTGCTCAGAAATCTGGAACGTAAATTACAGGTATTTTATGCATTTTCTACAAATATATGCGAGCTACGATGAAATTTAATCGTCAAATTATTGTTTTTTCGCCTACCTGAGACACACCACCAGTCGTTGCTCTGCTCCTATTGGTCGCCGGAAAGCAGTATCTTCTTTCGTTATGTCCACCGTAATATAACTCAGCAGTTCTTGAAATTTTGTGTATGACATTCGAAAGTATTGAAAGAATTTTGATGGGTCACGAACGAGATGAGGAAATAAAGTGTAATATTCGCCATGACGTGTCCTATTCGCACAGATATCGTGTACCCACTTGCGCTTCAGACCTGCACGTTGTTCTTGCCTCTCGGCTTCCTCTAATTCGAGGGCAACTAAAATCGTTTCCTCGTCGGAACTATCCATAATATTGCGATACGATTTTTCGCTTTTCAGAAACTGAGCAGAACGAATGTCTGTTCGCTGTATATTTGTCATGGCAATTTAAAAAAAAATGATGAACTTCGTGATTTGTTATGATTATGTGACCAATAGAATACAGAGTGACTCACAGACAGACCAACATGTTTTTAAACAACTGTTTTTCGGATTCTAGAGGGTCGAAAACTTGAAGATCCGTTGATAAAAGTCACTTTTAGACCGAAACCAATACTTTTTGTATATCAACATAGGTGATTGATTATTACAGCCTCTTGCGGTCCTGACATTTATTTATTTATTTATTTATTTTTTTTAGAAGAAGTTTTCCCGTCGAGTATTGTACAAAATTTTGCTTCCATAATAAAAAAAGTAAGAGTCACTTTTCGACAATAATTTTTACATCTTACGTCATCAATTGATGAACTTCGTGATTTGTTTTGAAACCACCCTGTTTATTATTTTACGCTTTTATTAATTAAAAAAAAAAAACATCAGACGTATATTTTTTGAGTTACATATTGCACGCTTGATATACACGTGTAATGCAATTGTGAAATAGGTATGTAATTTTTTATGTAATAAAAATAAATAATTGAATGATCCGTTGAACCTGAGCCACCCTGTATGTTAAATTGTTAAAAAATAAAGTAATCAACGATATATTTTACGCTTTTGTTAATTTGTTTGAAAAAAAAAAACATCAAACGTATTTGACGATAAAAAGTATGGACGAAGAAGTTCTTATTTTAACTGTGCAAACGCATAAAATATTGTGGGACATGCGAGACCCACATTATTCGAATAACCATCGGCGGGAAAATGGCTGGCGAGAGATTTCAAAAGCCATGAAAGAAACACGTAAGTTTAAAACTATTGTGAAGCGCATCACACAATGAATATTTCACAATGTGCATGCTATATATTCTACATTTCCCGATTTAATAACTTACAGCGAATTGTGATGTTTTGTATTATTTATGTAGCAGATGCATGCAAAATAATGTGGAGAAAATTGAGAGATGGGTATAGAAAAGCTAGGAAAAATCGAAGTACAAAGAGTGGGCAGGCAGCGGTTTATTACCGGCCATGGAAGTGGGAGAGAGAGATGGGATTTTTAGACGTATGCATGGACGAGCGGGAAACAATATGCAATATCGAAGCGGATGTGATGTCGAGTGGTGATGCTGCAGGTATCGGAGACGCACGCTATCAAACGGAAACCACCTTCGATAATTCGGGTTAGCTTGATTTAATAAATTTATATTATGTATTTTTCGAATTTAATTTTAAATGAGATTTTGCGCATTATAAAAAATATATATATATATAAGAAAAACGAACTGAAAACAAAAATGTTAAATTTTCAGGTGCAGGTTACAGTGGAGGCCCGACAAGAACGTGCCGCACTGAAAAAGAATTTTTGGATCCGACTGCGTCGACTGGTCAATCGGCCCCAAAAAAAAGACAACGTACCCAAATCGCGGAACCACCGTCTCAGGTTGCGAACGCACTCGTGACATATTTTCAAGAAAAAGATTCAGCAAAAATTAATAACACCTGCAACTCGACTACTCCATTAAAAAAATTGTTCATCTCAATGGCAGAGACTGTTGAGACATTACCCGCGAAGTTTCAGGTCGAAATCAAGTCCAAATTTTTCAACATCCTTACCGAATACGAGATGCGAGCACTAAATTCATCAAATTCACTTCCAACACCTGTTATTGTTCCGGAAAATCAAAATTTACATGACGACGAATTAGATTTTTACTCAGACCGAACAGACAGTTACGATTTCGGATCTTACTCGCCAAATCCAGTACAGGCATTACCCACTACGGACGAACATCTTACGAATATACGCAAAATTGCTTACGATACGTCACCCTGAAAAAAAAAATTTGGTTTTAGATATTAAAAATGAATATTTGAAAGAATTATATGGCCAATAAAATACAGAGCGAAAGACTGACAGACTGACAGACCGATAGACAGACAGACATGTTTCTAAAAACCTGTTCTTCGGATTCTAGAGGGTCGAAAACTTAAAGATCCGTTGATAAAAGTCACTTTTAGACCGAATCCACTACTTTTTGTACATCAACATAGGTGATGAAGAGTAAAAGAAGCGAACGGACAGTTATGAATTTGACTAATTTGTTCTAATCGCAATAGATGAAATAACACCACTAATAAAAACGATTATTATTGAAAAAAAAGTGTTCAAGATATTAAAAATTATTAATAACAAAGTAATTCTAATTACTTAACTTAATTTTAATTATCGAACATTTGGGCCCTGCACCGTCTGGGCGTTCGCAACGTGGTTTTCATCGTCCAGGTCGTGCGCTTCGTAGTTTTCGCTGTCCCGGTCGTGCGCTTGATAGAACGAAGACAAATACGAAGCGTATGACTTGGACGAGGCAAACTATGAAGCTCACGACCGGGACAGCGAAAACTACGAAGCGCACGACCTGGATGATGAAATCCACGTTGCGAACGCCCTAGACTACGACAACTACGAAGCGGACGATCTGGATGACGAGAAGGATAACCTGGAGGACCTGAACGGCGAAACCAACGCCAGCAGCAATTTCAGGACATCATAAACGTTTCAGTTATAAATGATGCCGAAATTACTGATGACAAAATGAAACTCTCATTCTATTAATTTAATATACACATACTTTTGAGATTTCAAGCCGAATGGTCCATATTATTTTGCGCCTAATTGCATGCAGTCCCGCGATACTGCAGAAGTACCGCGCCGGGCGGCGACGTGCGGCGCCCGGCTGAGCGGCGGCTGTGCCGTGCCGCTCCGCGCTGTGCCGAGCGGCAATGGTGTGCGGTGGCCTTTATGCGTCTATCAAGTTGGCCAAACTCCATATAAAAGAGATGCATGCGAAGAAACGAGACGCTACGATACTGCAATCCGTGAAGATACGACCACTAAGAGTAGCTGCAAAACGGGCTAGAGAGCTGATGGTTATCATGGGCGATTCCGAGGAAGGTGCTTCAGGTTTGGAGTGGCTTGATGAGAGTGATGTCGAGACTGAGGGCCTGGAAATTCCGTCCACAGATCAGTCCGAAAGCTCAATAGAAGTCATACCCTCAATTTATTAATGGATTACTTCGCCGTGGCAAAAAGAGAATGAATGACGATCGACGTCCCCGGTCCGAGTTCTACTATTTTAATTGTTATTCGTTTCATTATCCAGTTTTTAACACCTAGTCCTTTAGATTCTATGTATACACAAGTCGGAACCATCTGTGATGGAAAGATTTGTCCTGTTTCGTCTTAAAGTGAACATCTTTTATATATGATATTAAATACTCATTCGAAAAAAACGTATGAGTACCTATTATTTATATGGGCCATTCCACGTGAACCGGATCAGTCAACTCTCGGATATTTTTTTAATTCTGCATGCCGATTGTCCTTGGGGAGTTAGATTTTTGTGCCAAAGGATTTTTCAATTAGTGCAAAATTCGTTGAGTTATTTGCATAAACAAATTCGTGCAAGGTTTTTTTCAAAAATTCATAACTCCGCCAAAAATGACACTAGACTCAATTTTTTTTTTTCAGTTTACGCGGAAAGATTCATAGAATGTATAAAAAAATATGTACTTCAGAAAAAGTTTGTTTATCCATTGTTTATTTAACAATTAAGTTTTCAAAGATTTTTAAAACACACAGTGACACGATCAAAAAATTTTTTAAAAATACTGACATATACTTTGTACTATACTACAGACTGTGAATTAATTTTAAGGACGTGTTATTTTTTGTTTTCGAGTAAAAAATCATTGAAGTTGGCGGCGCGTGCCAATTCCGGGTCGACCGACGCCGCGCCGTGTGGGACGTATAATGGCGTGCGTTAGACTGCTGTTCGCCGCTACTCGACGGACGCGTAGCAGCGGTATTCAAGAGTCATTTTCACAATGAAGGACACGATTTAAAAATCTGAAAAAAATACTGTAGTTTCCTAATGGCAACTATAAGCGACACGTTTAGTTTCAAGAACGTGTTCCTTTCCGTTTTCGAAATATCGCAGTTTAGAATCTTAGCATACATGCTTAGCATACATATTAAGATTTTAAACTGCAATATTTCGAAAACGGAAAGGAACACGTTCTTGAAACTAAACGTGTCGCTTATAGTTGCCATTAGGAAACTACAGTATTTTTTTCAGATTTTTAAATCGTGTCCTTCATTGTGAAAATGACTCTTGAATACCGCTGTAGAGCGATTCTGAGGAAACAGGTCACGCTAATAGAGGCTCCCTTATTTATTTTCGTCAATGACAACGCTGTCAAATTCCACAAACAAGCGATCTACCGATATTTCATATGCCTATGACTGATATCTTCAGACGACGTAGCGGTAGCTGTAACGTTGTATAGGTTAAAATGAACTGTCATATTACAATATTGTCTAATTAATTCTAATATTGTTCATAATACAACGGTATACGATATTATTTCATAAATAAGTAGTGATGAGGTTAAATTGATTGCAGACGTCGATTTCTGTTTATTCCAACATTATTAGGTGATAAATAATTGACTTGGTGAAATTCACACATCTAGTAGTGATAAAGTTATTAAGTCAATAGCATACGATATTGATTCTTTATGAATTAATTCCGGGTGTGAATTTCTGTTTATTTACTACATTAGTTATAACCAAGGATTTCTTTAGTGACTGACTGGCCCGTTGCATTTCTTCGACAAGTAGGGTTACGAACAAAACGATGTGAATATCATTCATCGAGTAATATCTCATCGATCCAGTACAAGCTTTTCATCCTACGAGGCATCTCCGCTGAATAAAACTCTACATGTCTTCTTAGCCTAATGAGTACGAAGACAGTCCTGCATAAATGATGGGTGGGTCTATCAATGCGTGTTCAAGTTTCATCGAGTGATAAATGAATTAAAATTATCGGTCCTATTGTGAATCTATTTAATTGAGTATTTGATTACTGCGTAGAACAAAGGGTTGCATTTTTGTATAAAATACTCAATCACAACAAATTGTACAAATTCAATAAAATTCTTTGTTTATTCAGTTAATATGGCATAATCATATCAAATAATTAATGATACATGTGCAAGGACGCTGTCCTTCTGAAGAAAAAAAAATATACAATTTAACAATAACTCAATAGCATGGTTTTGGAAAACGCGGCCGGTCATAGCTTTCGGACCATCGCGGATGATTTCGCAGCCAAGAATCCAGGACGTCCGCGTTCGGCGATGGATACCGTGCGGAATATCCTAGTGAAGTACAAGCAAACTGGAGTGACTTATACGCGTCGAAGTTCTACAAGTACTCGAAGAAGACGGGAAAAAGCCAGCGTCGAGAGTGGCACGACGGGTCGGAGTATCTAAGGCCTCGGTACAACGCATTGTTGAGGAGGTGCCTTGTCTACCGTACAAGTCCAGAAAGGTACATGAGCATGATGCACCGGATCCAGAGAAGCAAGATACCAGGACGTCCGCGTCTATCGTACGAAACCGCGCGGAAGATATTAGTCAAATACCTCGTAGGATGAAAAACTTCTACTGGATCGATGAGATATTGCTTGATGAATGATATTCACATCGTTTTGTTCGTAACCCTACTTATCGAAGAGATGCAACGGGTTAGTCAGTCACCGAAGAAATCCTCGGTTGTAACTAATATAGGAAATAAACAGAAATTCACACCTGGAATTAATTCATGAAGAATCAATATCGTATGCTATTGACTTAATAACTTTATCACTACTGGATGTGGGAATTTCACCAAGTCAATTATTTATAACCCTAATAAAGTTGGAATAAACAGAAATCGACGTCTGCAATCAATTTAACCTCATCACTACTTATTTATGAAATAATACCGTATACCGTTGTGTTATGAACGATATTACAATTAATTAGACAATATTGTATTATGACAGTTCATTTCAACCTATACAACGTGACAGCTACCGCTACGTCGTCTGAAGATATCAGTCATAGGCATATGAAATATCGGTAGATCGCTTGTTCGTGGTATTTGACAGCGTTGTCATTGACGAAAATAAATAAGGGAGCCTCTATTAGCGTGACCTGTTTCCTCAGAATCGCTCTGTATGTATGCTAAGCATACATGCTAAAATTTCAAGCTGCAATATTTCAAGAACGAAAAAGAACACGTTCTCAAAACCTAACGTGTTGCTTATAGTTGCCATCAGGAAGCTACAGTATTTTTTTTCAGATTTTTAAATCGTGTCCTTCATTGTGAAAATGACTTTTGAATACCGCTGCTACGCGTCCGTCGAGTAGCGGCGAACAGCAGTCTAACGCATGCCATTATACGTTCCACGCGGCGCGGCGTCGGTCGACCCGGAATTGGCACGCCCCGCCAACTTCAATGATTTTTTACTCGAAAACAAAAAATAACACGTCCTTAAAATTAATTCACAGGCTGTAGTATAGTACAAAGTATATGTCAGTATTTTTAAAAAATGTTTTGATCGTGTCACTGTGTGTTTTAAAAATCTTTGAAAACTTAATTGTTAAATAAACAATTGATAAACAAACTTTTTTTAAAGTACATATTTTTTTATACATTCTATGAATCTTTCCGCGTAAACTGAAAAAAAAAAATTGAGTCTAGTGTCATTTTTGGCGGAGTTATGAATTTTCGAAAAAAACCTTGCACGAATTTGTTTATGCAAATAACTCAACGAATTTTGCACTAATTGAAAAATCCTTTGGCACAAAAATCTAACTCCCCAAGGACAATCGACATGCAAAATTAAAAAAATATCCGAGAGTTGACTGATCCGGTTCACGTGGAATGGCCCATATGATAATTAATAGTATTCAATATGGCGTGGCTACGGGGGTAGATGGCAGTTTTGTGACGTCACCTTTGGGGGGGGGGGGGGGGGAGGGGGGTGTCGGTGCTTTGTGACTTAGTGTGACAGGGGGGGGGGGGGGGGGGCAAAAAAGGTAAAATTCATGGTGACGTCATTTATGGACGGCCCCTAACCTGCCATCATCACGGGATCGAGTGGTTCGAGGGAGACATTTCGCTACGAAAACTGAATAGTTATCTGAAGGAAATTGCTCGCACTGCTCACCATATTCTGACCCAAGGCTACGAAAAGGCGAGATACTTGGAAAGAGCGGCAGCACGGAAAATTGTGAATTTGGAAAACTTTGACTGCCCTAGTTTTGCCAGGACGGAAGCAACGCCGGAATATTGTTTATTTCACGGCGTAAAAAAGGAAGAATATGACACGTGTGCATTAAACAATGCCGTTAAGCTGAAAAAATGGTTAACCACCAGCAAGTTCATCAAAACCTACTACAGCCACAGTCTCCGCGTCGAGTCAGCCCCCGACAGATTCAGTCATATCTCCCAATCGAGGACACCGGTCGACAGTAAGTGTCGGATCGGCGAACGTAGCGTCTCGACAGTAGAACAACAAGAACAGGTGGCTACACCAGCACCACCTATATCGTCAAAAAACGAGAAACGACAGCCTCCAACGCGGCCTGAAAGAAAGTCATCTCTGCGACGAAATTCTGTTGAGGTGAGACCGCCAACGCCTGGTATAATACCAAAGAAATTGGAATATCCGGAGGAGGCGGACAGTATCCGAAGACGAGGAATATGGACAGTCTACAAATTCTGCAGGCCCTACAGATGTTGCATACGGTCCCGTGCGTGGTTTTCGCAGCCGACCGAGTACCCTTGGCTTGGACATACCCAACAGCTATTTTCTCCAACATCGATGATCACACGCGACCAGGTTCGCATTGGGCGGCATTTTACGTCACCCCCACCGGACAGGGGACATACTTTGACAGTTTTGGACTGCCACCACTCATCCCTGACCATATGCGGAGACTCCGAAGAAATTGCCGGCAATACCGCTACAACGACAGACAGCTGCAGAGCCTTTTTTCTGACGTATGTGGACACTTCTCTATTATGTTTATTTATTTTATGGCTGCTGGCAGTACTTTGCGCCAGTTTCTCGATATATTTACTGACTACTATGAAAAGAATGACGCCATCGCCCGAACATTTTATAACGAGTTAGTCGGCAAGGGCAAGATCTCAAGCTCTCGGAATTTTATTCCCAGCAGTTGCCTACAGTATTGTACCTCTGGGGTATATAAATTTAAAAATAAAGCTAAGTCGTAGAATTACGCCAACACAATATTTTTAGAACCCCTCGAATAAGCATATGAATAAAAAATTGTACTCGTAGAATTAAGTTATCACTTGCCTTCATGTAAAATCCCACCCATGTATTGAATTAACACAAATTGCGTGTGTGTATGTGTGTGTACTTATAGACTTAATATAGCACTTACCTCAATATGTAACCTAAGATTTGCGTGAAATTGTATGTACTCATAGGGTTGAGAAAACAAATTGTCTCATTCCCGTTCGTGTATACTTGAGATTAAATAAAAATAGTATTTATGTGAACATTGCCGTGTCATTGCATCTTGTAATCTTGTACCCGTTCCTCCCATCCTTATAGTCGTAAGAAGGGGGTAGCGTATTCAAATTTTCAGCCAGAGACGACCCCGTCATGAAAATACAGCGAGGGGGGCAGAGGAGTCAGAAATAGCGAGGGGGACAGAGACACCCCCTCGTCAACGGTCAACCCCGAGGGGGAGGCCAGACGACCTTGAGGGGGAAGTTTCTGGTTTTGTTCATGCTTTTTTGAAACAGAATCTTTTTTCTACGTTTGGTACTAAAGGGTAATACAATAGGCTACAGATTTCTAGAATTATGAGAGAAAAATAATGATTATCGACGAATATATCAGGAGAATAATCTTAGAAAAAGTGAGCAGACGTGCCCATCTCTGCCCGAAGTGAATGAAGTTATGCAGCAAATGAAAGTTATTCGTCGTTGATTAAACAAAATAATATACATGAAAACTTGTAAACTGATCAATATAAGAATGGAAAAAAAAAATTAGTAACGATAAAAGTCAAATCGGGCCCCATGGAAAGGGAGCCCTCTCCCGCGCGTCACACCCCGCCCGTTCCCCCGTGTGCCGTTCCGCCGTGTGCCGTTCCCCTGTGTGCCGCACCCGCTCCCGCGTGTGCTGCTCCCGCGTGTGCTGCTCGTGCGTGTGACGCCCCCGCGTGTGACGCCCCCGCTCCCACCTATGCTACCACGGTCGCTATTTTGCATCGAGGTGCGCTCACTTAGCACCTACCGCACAACTTGCGCTATCCGTTCCTGAAATCAACCAGACATTTCGTGAGTAAAAATGGAAAAACATTTTTTTCAAATACCATCTTCAAATACCCGGGGAAAAAAGATTATATACGATTATATACAATTATATACAATTATATAGAATTTATATAGAATTATATAGAATTGATATAGAATTGTATAGAATTGTATAGAATTGTATAAAATCGTTTAAAATTGTATAAAATTATATATAATGTAACGTGGTAGACGTCGGACCTCTGCCTAAACCGGCCTACGGACGTACCTGAGCCCGGCCGCACGATTCAAATCGTGCCGCCCTCGTTCTACCGAGTCCTAATGGCCGCTGCACCTCGCACATGGCGAGCAGGTCGCCGCCAGCGCTCGCAGACCGGGTGACGCCGGTTGGTACTGTTGATATATGAGTAAATTTAAATCCCGAATACAACGCCATCTCAGATGCCTAATCGTATGTTGGTGTGTCGTACATGGGGCGTACAGAGGTACGGTCTGTATGTGACTTGGCAGTCTACTTACGGCAGTGCCTATGTTTACAGTCGCACTGTTAACCGTCTCTCTATTATGTAAATCTTACTGGTCATATTATTAGTTGATGTATCTGATGTAATAAACATTTATTATTCACTTTATTAATGGTTGCTTCCCTAATCAACCTCCTGTTATTTTAACATGGTAGCAGAGCCTGGTTTATCGAAAGTATAAGAATGGGGGGTACCAGAGCACGTGGCGGTAATGATAAAATGTGAGAAAAAGGAAGAAAATGAGTTAGTGTCAGACAGAGACGAAGAAGAGAAAAGAAGGAAAAGGATCCTGAAAAAGTTTGTGAAAATTGCTAGAAAGGTCATAATCTTGACGAGGACAATAACAGGTGTGAAAGGAAATTTAAGTGAACAAAGTGAGCAAAGTGAAGAAGAAAACATGTCCGACGAAGGCAAGGTGATTATTCCGGTGTTTGATGTTCAAGACTATAGCACGTGGAAAAAACGTTTAGTAACGTTTCTTAAATGGAAAAAGTGCGAAGAAGTTACTTCGAGGGAAAAACTTCCTGCAGAGGCAAGAAGAGTATGACACTGAAGATATAAAAGCCATGAATTATATATATAGTGCTCTCTCAAATCGCCAAATGGAGTATATTAAAGACGAAGAGACATCGTTTGCCATTATAAGGAAATTAGACTCAATCTATCTTATGAAATCAACGGCGCTGCAGATCTGTGTGAGGAACAAGCTCGAGAAAATTAAACTTAAACGTTACAGTGAGTCTGAAGACTTTTTTTGTCGATTTTGAAAAACTGCTTAGTGAACTAAAAGTGGCCGGCGCTACTATAACTGAAAAAGAGAAAATGAACTATCTACTTAGAACTTTGCCGAGCTCAATGAGTACGGATGGTGATATAGTTGATGTGCTCCGAGAACAGGACCAAACAGTGGAGTTTGTGAAAAATAAAATAAAGTTGTTTGAATCCAAAGAAAGAGAAGAGAACAAAAATGGAAAAAGTCACCAAGGTCATTCGAATGCATTTAGAACAGAAAAAAAGAACAACGGGTTGTGCTACAAATGTGGAAAACCTGGGCACACCCGATATACATGTAATATGGGTCCGCGCAATTTTGGAGCAACCTCAGGGAGAGGAAACTACAGAGGCGGCAGAGGCCGACCAGCATATCAGTGGAGAGGAGGCGCACGAAGCCAGTACAATGCGCAGCAACGGAATTTCAACGGCGGAAGTTGGAGCAGAGGGTCGGGTTCAACGCAACGTGGTCGAGGCGGATGGCAGCACCAGCAGCAGCAACAGAAAGCGGATTGGCAAAACGAAGCACGGTTTGGAAGTGTTGACATTGGGGGTGAATGTAGTAGTGCGAGTAGCACGTTCTGTACGGAGGTAGATATAGATCATAAGGTAGACACTGTAGAAGGTAGGGCGTATGTTTGCGAAAATGAAATCGAGTGGATCCTGGACAGCGGTTGTTCAGACCACATTATAAACAATGCCAACTATTATTCGGATTGTATTGATTTGAAGACGCCTATCAACGTCAAAGTAGGAGACGGCAAAATGTTAAAAGCTACGAAAGTAGTTCATGTAGTAACAAATTTTATGGTAAAAAATAGGAAAAAGGAGGTAAAAATGAAGAATGTTTTCTTTGTGGAAGAAATGGATAAGAATTTAATCAGTTACGGAAAAGTAACCGCTTCTCATGTAATTGTATCAAAAGGAAATACCTCTGAAATATTCGATAAAACAAATGATTTGATTGCTGTAGCCTATAAAGTCAACGATGTATACAAAATGCATAGTTTTATCGAAAACTCCAATTCTTATGTTTGCGAACCTGCAACGCGTAATATGCTTCTAAAGGAGAAATTCCACAAAATGCTTGGGCACGTGAATTTCAATCATTTAAATATAATAAGTAAAAATCAATTGGTAGAAGGCATGCCTATGGAATTGGAAAGCGATTGTTTAAAATGTGGCACCTTTGTTCAAAACAAGATGCATAACACAAGCTTTGAGAATAATAGACACAGAGCAACAGAAATTTTGGAAATTATTTATTCAGATATGAATGGGCCTCACGTTACCGGTTACAAGGGTGAAAAATATTTCCTTACATTTATAGATGATTTCAGTAAAATTGCAAAAGTTTATACTATTAAAGCTAAAAGCGAGTTCCTCGATTGTTTGATTGAATATGTTAACCAAGTCGAAAACTTAACGAGCAAACGGGTAAAGAAACTTAGATGTGATAATGCGAAAGAAATGGTGGGTAAAGAGGTTTATCAGTTCGTTAAAGAAAAAGGAATTGTAATTGAACCGTGTCCACCATACGTACACGAGTTAAACGGTACCGCAGAAAGATTTAACCGATCTGTTATGGACACGGCTAGGTGTTTAATGGCAGACGCGAAATTAGAACTTAGATTTTGGCCGGAAGTAATAAAGACCGTCGTGTACTCAAAAAACAGAACGTTGGCGAATACGGTAGTGAAAAAGACACCATACGAAATTTTTATGGGGGAGAAGCCTAATATAAAAAATTTGAGGATTTATGGTAGTAAAGTATTTGTCAGAATACCAGAAGCCAGAAGAGTAAATAAGTGGGACAGAAAGGCTGATGTAGGAGTACTAGTAGGCTACGAAAAAGTAGGGTATAGAGTATTAAGCGGTAATAGAGTAGTAGTCGCGAAACACGTGGATGTAATAGATGAAGATGTACAATTATTAGGTTACTCTGGTAATGATGACACGAATGAGGATAATACTGAGTCAGAAGAGGGGAATATACCTGTAGAAAATAACAATCCAAACAACGCTGAAAATTCTGGTTTAGCTTTTCAAGAACGCGATAAAGTCGATGTAAACGAGAGGGTTTCGCCTGAGGAAAATAACATTAATATTACTCCACTTAGAAGGTCAGCAAGACCAAAGAAACAAATAGAGTTATACCAATACAATAAGACAGCGCATTATATATACGTCAATTACGTTAAAGCAGATAGTCCACTAAGTTACCGTGAAGCAATAAATAGTAACAACGGTTCAAATTGGCAGATGGCCATGGACAAAGAAATGGAATGCATAGTGAAAAATGAAACATATAAACTAGTCGAAGCGCCAACAGATAAAAACATTTTAGATCTCAAATGGATCTATACCGTGAAGGGGGGGAATAAATGTGAAGCTTGTCTAGGGGTAAGAGCGTATCAGCAAGTAGATAAAGTAGAAGACTCATACTCGCCGGTAGTAATCACCCAAACATTGAAAGTGCTTGTATCCCTTTCAGTACAATTTGATCTGATCATTCACCAATTAGACGTTGAGTCTGCTGTTCTAAATGCCAATATAATATCAGAAGTTTATGTCAAACAGCCCGAAGGGTACGAGGACGGTACCAATAAAGTTTGGAAACTAAAGAAAGCCTTATACGGTTTAAGCGAGAGCCCGAGAGCTTGGTATAATTGTTTGGATGAGTACCTAAGCAGTCTAGGTTTTACAAGAAGCGAGAATGATTATTGCTTGTACTTCATACATTGCGAAGACGGCAACTCTATATATGTGATACTGTTTGTAGACGATATACTAGTATGTAGTAAAGAGGAAGGAAAGATTAATTATGTTAAAGCCTCGTTATCAAAGCGATTCAGTATGAAAGATCTAGGAGTTGCTAAGACGTATTTAGGAATTAATATTGAGTTCGATCATAGGAGAAAACGCATAACCCTAGATCAGAAAGAATACATAAAATCTTTAGCTAGAAAATACAACGTTGAACATTCTAAAATGTACCACACTCCTATGGAGCAAAATCTAAAATGTGAACTCGCACCGTCAGTAGACGAAAGTCTAAATTACCGAAACCTGATTGGTGCACTTTTATACATAAGTTCGGGAACGAGACCCGATGTTAATTCTAGCGTGAACTACTTGAGTAGATTCCAGAATGGGTATAATCAATCACATTATAAATATGCGTTACGAATTGTAAAATACCTGTACCTGACTAAAAATAAAAAGTTAACCTTTGAAAAAAATGTAAACGCGGAAATCCTTGATTGTTATGTGGATGCAGACTGGGCGGGCGACATTGTCGACCGAAAATCCACGACAGGGTACGTGATCCGATTGTTCGGAAATACCGTGTATTGGAAGTCTAGAAAGCAAGACAGTGTGACAAAATCTTCGACAGCAGCTGAATTTGTAGCACTGTCAGATTCTGTGAGTGAACTGAAGTTGATAAAGGATGTGTTATATGATCTAGATATTAAGCTTGCGAAACCAATAGATGTGTACGAAGATAATTCAGGAGCCAGTAATATCGCACAATTTGGAAACTAAACAAAAAACTCAAAATATATCGAAACACACTTCCAATTTGTGAACGAGAGCTACTTAGATGGTCTCATTGATATCATAAAGGTAGATTCTGAAATTAATATCGCTGACATATTGACTAAGCCACTGGACCGAATCAAATTCGGAAAATTCAGAGAACAGTTACAAGTAATTTAACGACCTACAATTGAGTACCTGGGTGCAAGAACAACCTAAGTCGACTTAGGTCGTTTTTGCTCCCACCACCATTTTCGCGTTGTACAACATCCCAACTACCTACCCTGTTAGTTTCAGGTTTGTGGGATGTCGCATTTTGGTGGAAAGTATTTTTTAAGTATGCAATGCGCACGGAGCGTCAACCCTGCCACGCGCGATCTATGCAAGAACAACCTAACGCCACTACTTAGGTTGTTATTGCATAGAGCGCGTGAGTCTGTTGAAGTATTGTGCTCGCTCATTCGCCTGCCTGATAAAATCAAGTTTGTGGCAGTTACTCAGTTACTGAATTTAATACTTCTCGAAGTTGAAATGTCCATTTTGTGTAAAAAAAAAAAATATAAATATAACCATACTGAATACTCAAAATTGCTATTCAACTTTTTGTTAACGTGGGACAACTGTACCGGACTCACCCTATATATATATATATATTAGGGTGGTTCTTGAAAACAAACTTGAGGAGTGAAGCATGGCAACTTTCAGAAAAGAAATTAAAAAATAATTTTCTTCAAATATGAGATTTAAAAAAAAATTCTAACAGATGCCTAAAGAGATTTGAAGTTGACCGTTTAAGGGGGTATCCCCACCTTTAAATGGGTTAACATTCTGGGAAAGAGATTGATATTTTACAGCGAATTTGAGAGTCTGATCAAATCCAAAAAAATCATGAAGTTTAGGGAGGGTTTGACCCTCATTATCCATACTTAACATTGAATATTACTTTGAGTCTAATAGTAGTTACGCTAAATATAGAAAAATACAAAATTACTCGGTTGTCGCAAAGAATCAGTAGTACCGTTGGATCGATTCTCAAGTTTTTGGTCTTCAATTGTTCAGAAGAGATGCCTCTATCATATGAACATAGAACTTTTTGATATCGCGAAAATTTCCTGAGTCGCTAAGTTTTTACTGAGATTTTTCTAATTCTTCAATTTTTTTTCTCTACTTTTTCTATTATCTCTACCAAAAATAGTCAAATCAAAAAGTTCTATGTTCATATGATAGAGGCATCTCTTCTGAACAATTAAAGATCAAAAATTCCAGAATCGATCCGACGGTACTACTGATTCTTTGCGACAACCGAGTAATTTTGTATTTTTCTATATTCAGCGTAACTACACGGAGAAAAATGTGTATGTTGAACATAGCAATAAACGTATTGCTCCTGAAATATTGCAGGGAGAACAATAATCTGGCTACTCATTACACTACTAGATTGCTCTGCACACAATGTCATTATCGCTGAAATAACTTTGCTGTTGTAGCCATAATGTATTGTAGGTCGAACAAGAAAACTGAATTAATCTAGCAACAAGATATCGTATCTTAAATATTGCAGAAATAACAATACAATTTGTTCTCGGTAAATTGCATTCAAGTTTCAAGTGCAACACCGTTGTTGTCAAAATTTAATTGCTATTGCAGCAATAACATTTAATGCACCCACAACAATAACTGTACATGGAATTCAGCAATGAAACGTTACCTCTTCAATATTGCAAGAGCAGCAATATGCTTCGTTCTTGGTACATTCCGGTAAAGTGTTAAGTGCAACGCCATTGTTGTTGAAATTTAATTGCTATTGCAACAATATCATTCAATGCACCCACAACGATAACTTTATGTGGAATTCAGCAATGAAATGTTACCTTTTCAATATTGCAAGAGCAGCAATATGGTTCCTTCTTGATGCATTGCATGAAAGTGTCAAGTGCAACACTATTATTGCTAAAGATAAATAGTCCTAAAATAATTAGTATGGCGGACCAGATATTGCAGGGGCAACAATGAACTCTGACGGTGATACAAGACAAAATTCAAAACTATTGCTGAATTGTTTGATGTTCCGCAAAATAAATACCACACTATATAGATATTTATTTTTATGAAATGTAAATATTGTATTTGATTGCTCCAAATTTTTCCTACAGGGCATGCAATTTCCAGAGTGCACAAGTCGATAGAAATAGGTTCTGCATAAGAATTAATATCACTCTAATTATACTACAGTAGACATCCCCTTATAAGAGTGGTCTAGGGGCTGTAGGGGAAGTTTTTCTGAGAATTACAATTCCCCCACTACCGCGCGTCGTGAGAGTTTGTTCCGTCAGTTCCTTTATAAGAGTGTTATGCTTTGTTGTATCTTACATGCATTTTCAACGGTTACGCCTTTAACATTGTATATTATGTTTCACGCTTATACAAATAATACTTATACAAACTTAACAACCCTATTGAAAATGTCGACGTCGTCACTATGTCGTTTTGACGTCGCGTCTATGTCGTAAATGACGTCAGAAATGACGTAGGAAATGACGTATGAAACGATGTAGAAAACGACGTATGAATTTGGGACCGGAAGATGACGTCTCTTACGACGTCCTTCACGACGTCTTCTATGACGTATTGTCGACGTCATCGTAGATAAGTTTATATATATGGAAAAAAAAAAATATCCCGTGCTGCAGGATTTGAACTCAGAACCTCCAATTCCGCAGGCTCTTACCTTACCACTGCGCCACGACATTACTTATTGGGCAAAGATTCTTTCACGTAAGTATATTGAGTGACTACGAACATGGACTCGAAATGAAATCATATACGTAAAAAAATTTGCATTTCATGAGCAATATCGTAGCGCGATGGCAAGGTAACAGCTTACAAGGCTGGAGGTCCCGAGTTCAAATCCTGCAGCACGGGAAATTTTTTTTTTCTATCTAAATTTATCTACGATGACGTCGACAATACGTCATAAAAGACGTCGTAAAGGGCGTAGTAAGGGACGTCATTTTCCGGTCCCAAATTCATACGTCGTTTTCTACATCATTTCATACGTCATTTCCTACGTCGTTTCTGACGTCATTCACGACATAGACGCGACGTCGGAACGACATCGTGACGACGTCGACATTTTCAATAGGGAAATCTATCGCAACCCAATTACCCCCTTGCCTTTTATTCGAATGTTAGTTTGATGATACCTTGTCCAAACGGGTAATTTCTCGAGTCATTTGGACTACAACGCGTAGAAATACAATCCAGACGTTTTCCCGAATTGTCTTATTCCAATACAAAAAATTAGAGAAAAATGCATTATACAAGACTCTGAACGCTTAGTCTACCAAAGTCTGCATTACTTGGTCAACACAATTATATATAAACACATTGTATACTACATTTCATACGCATATGGTAGAAAATCTATAACATACAATACAATGTTGTGTCATTTCGTATACCCAACTTACGTCAGCCAGCACCGCTAACCATGCTTAGAGTCATTTTTCGTTCTTAGGCAATTTATGAGGTGTAACACGAATCGTGACTACCGCAGGATAGTTGTATAATTATTTTTATTATAACCTGCATTGAAATAACCTCTGCTAATCATTTTTTCAAGTTAAAGATTTATTCTGGATACGTATACGTATACCGCACAGGTATCATGTATATAGTTTGTGCTATTGCTTACTCACTCACTCGCTATCGTTTCCTCTCTCACTCACTATCGCTTACTTGCTTTCACTCATGACTATATCCGACTCATTTACTCGATTATTATCAATATCTGAAAAACTATGTGGTAAATAATTTTCGAATTTTTCAGCATAATCGTAAATATATAGTTCTAATACATGTCAGTTTTTCAAAAAGATGGTAATTTCCCTTCAATAGAAACCTCCCGTTGCCTATACACAATACTAACATCAAAAATGACAAAAAAAAAACGATGTTTATTACTAGTGTATAATATTGCCCTTAAACAATTTAATATTCAGTTCATGTCATTATTATGTAATGAGCATACATCGCAGCTGTGGCTGAGATTATTTACAAATATAGGAATATACATATATGTACGCATAAAATTTTGATGAAAGTACTGTAACAATTTTTGTTCCAATATGTAGCGTTGGAGAAGTCATGCAAATTTATGTCTCATTGTCAGTGCACAATTTAAGGGTTTTCTCAGGTACGGGCCCCATTGTATTGACCTAGTTACGTTACTGATGGCGACGCTGCTGTTCGTCCGCAAAACAAAAAGCCGCGATCGCGCGATGTAGGAAGTCTTTCATTGGTGCGCTATTAGAACTCGTGACTCGTGAGGAGAAATTGCGCGGGCAGAGCGCACGGTGTGAAGGTGCTATTTCATGGGCAGTTAACTGCAGCAGCAGTTTAGTAACTTACTAGATTTCCCTAGTAAAATCACTAAAAATCTAGTGATTTCTAGTGATTTTACTCAAAACATCTGAGAAATTACTAGCTGCTGCTGCAGTTAACTGCCCATGAAATAGCACCTTAAGAATAAGAGGTGGGTCAACTGGCTCAAATTTCTGTGATTAGTTTGCGGCAGTACGGCGAAAATCCGCAGGGGCCTCATGCGTCGGAAAGGGTGGAAGCTGGAACGCTATTCGTTGTTGATCACGTGGTTGCACGGACCACGTGATCAACACCTGCAACCACGTGATCAACAACGAATAGCGTTCCAGCTTCCACCCTTTCCGACGCATGAGGCACCTGGCGGATTTTCACCGTACTGCCTCAAAATAATCACAGAGCTCTACACGGGGAGTATAGGGCAGTTAACCCACCTCTTATTCTTATACCGTGGCCGACCGGCAAGCACGAGCTTGTATCTAAGGCGTCGTTAGGCAGAAACACATTGCGAGCGTCTCTGAGGTGCCCATGCAGCCCATATTTACGGTCCATTTCTACGGCCAGCGAGCAACGAGGATCAGTGAGGAGTGTTTTTAATATATTAGTGAAGCTCAATCTTCGCATCATACCCACACATGTAAGTATGACAATTAAGTATTTTCAGCGTGTTTCCTAGTCTTGGTTGTAAGTTTCAATTAGCCGGGCATTCTTCTTCGATCGGATATTTTAAGGTTTTTATAACAGCCTAATAATAATATCTTATATTAATAATAGCTTATTAATAACCTTGATACGGTATGCAATAATAAGTCCAGAACCCAGATCATACAACGAGATACGACTAGTCCAAGACTTCTTTATTCGTCCGACCACGTGGTTATGGCACACAGATTTTTCTGGTAGTTTTCGTACAGTCTTGACTCATCTTTTGATGTCACCGATCTTTCTTTTTCCTAGTGCGCAATCCGTCAAAAGTACATAATTTTTTCCGTCTTCTCCCTCTAAATACATCAACGGTCAGTAGAATGATTTGTCCTGGAAGCTGGTCTATTTTCCGTAGTTAATTCCTACGCTTCTTTAGTTATTCATTTATTTCGTTCCATACCGTGGTTATATAACCGAATCGCGTTTATGCGCTGCTGCAACAAGTATGAAAATATCAAATTTTGTTGAAATCTATTTTTTTTTGTTTCACAATAATGATACTATATGCGTAGAATTATCGTGATACCCTGTAAATTTTTCCTATTTTCCCTCAAATTAACTGCTTTGAGAATTGTGGAGTCTATATATAATATTATAAATTCCGCTTAGATGACATAGGGCCAGTAATTGCATTGCATCTGTTTTATAGAAGTGGTGTGTGCCGTGTCTACCTCAGCGTGTAGTACCGTATTTATTGAATCTCACAATGGCGAACGATTTTGTTGCGAATATGTTGGCTTCGTGGGAAATGGCCGATTTGCGAGAAAAATTTGAATGTAAGCGTAAGACACATTAATTCCGTATGAATAAATCTGTAGCAAGATTTTCATTTTTTCCACTTCTGATGAATAATTTTTATTTTTATCCCTTGCAAATTGTCAAAAGTTCTGAAAGCTTCCTAATTATGTAAAAAAAATTGTTTGTCGAAAAATCGAATGAAAAAACATTAATTGACGTAGCTCAGAGAGAGTACATTTGTAAAATTTTATACATTTTTCGTTACATTAGCTGAAGAAATTGACGAAGATGCATTCAGGGCTCTTGACCTAAATTCCGTTAAGGAATTAATTCCGAAGTTGGGACTACGGATCAAGTTTTGGAAAAAATATAGTGAATTCATTCAACCAAATAAAGAGGTGCGGTGGGAGAATATCAAAATTGCGATTCTAATTCCTTTTTTAAATATTCTGTGTGTAATTGAATATCCCTTTTCCAGGAGGCTGTAGCCTCAACATCTGAAGCAGATACTCCTTCAGTGTGTAAGTAAAATATATTGCACAAGAGGGTTATAATTATTTGTTTATTTTTGTGATTGAAGAATCAAAATCAATGTTTTGGACCTTATTTTGAAGGTTCAGACTCGTCTGATTTATCAGCACCGGCTACTAGAATTGTTAGGCCCCGTCACAATCTCAAACAACTTCTAACAGATAATGTTACGGGCCAAGAGATCTTGGCATACTATGAAAGCTCAAAAGTTTTGAACGATCGCTTGAGATCCAAACTTTCAGAAGTAATAGTCAACGCTGAATTACAACTTTCAACCGATCATCAGTAAGAGTTTGAATTTTTTTTTCTGCATGTCGGTGCATGAACAAAAATTATCATGAAGACATGATTCAATTCAAATATAACGCTAACTTATTACAGCATAAGTACTGATCGCTTTCTACAACTGCGAACCGAAATAACGGAGCTGTTTCCAACAGAGGAAAAAGTAAAGTAACAAGTTTCTGCTGCTATATATGCAATATTGCATCCCTCACTTAATTTGAGTATCATCTGACATTGTTTTACAGGCAACTTATTACATACCTTACGTCAAAGCTGGTAAGGTAATTTCCCAAGCAAAAGGGAAGCTTTGGTCAAAATATTATAACACCAGACGATCCTTACGCAGTGCAGGTGCACTGATACATGCAGTGGCACAAGACAATCCGAATGACACTGTCGAATCAGTATCTGCAGGTAAGATCACTTTTGTAAACTTATAACTATCGACCTTTGCACATTTTTGACAAAAGTCTGATATAAAAATGATAACTTCACAGTCCCTCAACTATTCCTCTGAGAGCACACTAAATTTTGAAGGCCTTTCATCAATATACAACAAAAAAGTAGTACCATTGAGTAGTGACTCTATCGTTCGTATGCCTATTAATTCATACTATATGAGAATTTCTGGGTATTGCACGCTCTATGCAGAGGAAGAATCTTTCCTCAGGTTGAAGACTTGATTTAAAAAATTTGGTTCGTCTCGTCCGATAAATTCTCATATATTATAAAAAAAGTAGTACATTCAGAAGCCACTTGCGTTTCAGTAGTTTGTGATGTTCTTTTCATTGATTCTTTCATCTATCTTTATAATTGTATCATGTCAACAAGGAGTTTTTAAAACTTGATTACTCATCAGGCCAGAAAATGTTGAGTGAAATTTTTTCGAGATCTTGAGAATAACTAAACAATTATACCATGTCGAGTTGAAGTTTGTTTTTATTTAAATTCTGGAATTGAAAGAATGAAAACTGAAGTTTGATTGATGATAACAAATATACGTTGCCTCGCACTAGCTTTGGGGAAATCAAGTTTCTGGTTAACAAACACAATACTTTCTATAATACCAAATATGCAGAAATAGGACTCAAAATCGTGAAACCTTTATGTGTAAACTCTGTGGTCGTCTCCTATTTGGATAAATATCTCTTATTTTTCATTCAATTGGATACCTGGAGTGCTCAGAGATCTATAATTTCAATACATGTTTATGAAATTTACACACTTACATGTAATTTTTCATGTATCTTGCAGACTATACCCCATCACCTGATGAAACGGAAAAGGTAGAATGGTTAAAGAATTCGCAAGAGCCATGGAACTTGGTTGTCGAGTACTGGCAATATACTTGTAGGGCCAGAGTTCTCGAATTTCAGAACTCGATCAAGAACTATATCGGGTCATTTCCAGTTTTGAAACAAAATCTGGGATACACATTAGTACGTAATAACTACTATTATGACTGAGAGTACGTTTTTTTGATTATGTGTCATCTTACTTTACGGACTGTTATTGTTATAGCTGGAAATTGACTTCACTGCAAAGCACTCAGGTAAAGAGCTGAATTTATTCAGCAATTGGCCGGCATATTGCAAAAAAATATTGAACTACGCAAAGCGCTCTGATAAACCAGCTTACAAAAATTATCTCGACGTTCTGACTGTGAATGATACTGATGGTGAGTTTGAAATAAGCTATAATGAGGCGTACGATGGATTTGCATTCATCAATTCATTTCAATGGGAAATTGAAGATTTAGTACTCAATTTCATTTCATATCTTTATATAATCAGCTGTATGTGATGAAAATATGAAATACAAGTGAAAAGAAAACGAAGTTAGGACATTAATGATGTATATAATATACATGTGCATGTTTCCAGAGGTACAAGCAATTGTTGCACTGAGATTGTTACCCTTGCTACTACCAGTCATCACAGTCCAGACAAAAAAGAAGGCATGCTGGCGCCCTTCGAAACCTGAAGTCCAGAATGGGTTTATAACGCATATTAAAGTGAGTTTCGTTACATTTTTCGTACAACTTATCGTTATATAACTTCATTCCTGAAATCATGCGGTTGAAGTACTGCGTTACGCACACTTCACACTTACAATCAAGAATGTGAGTTATAACTCGACGATGATATTATAAAATTTGTGTGGTATTATGGTTAGTTCCACTGAAATTAGCTATTTACTTAGGTATTCACTTATATCACGTTTGAGATATCTTATGTATGAATCATTTTATAGGATGTCAGTGATTTGCATCCTACGATCGAAGGACGCACACAGAAAATGGAAAAGAAAGGTATAACAATGCAAGCTGTGGTGATAATCGTTGGAGCCAGCCTTCAAAAAATCGAAGCAAGCTATATTTCAATTGAAGGTACCACTTATCTTTTAGACACACCACTAAAAGCAATAGACATTTGTTTCAAAGCAATGCACGCTTTAGATATATTATACCCTCTTGAATCAGAACAAGTGTGGCTATTTCTTGAGAGAGCTCTATATGATATTAAGACTCCCTCGAATCGTAACAAAAGATTATCAGTAGGGCTCAACACCTTGCTTCATGATTTAGATCAGGAGTAAAAATTCATCACAACGTCAAGTCTTCTCAGATCTATTCAGATTTTTTTGCCTCACCATGCCGAAGTGCTATGTTTGTTTGAGTGATTTTGTATCCATTAGAGCATTAGTGCTTCATCTGAGGACATTTCATGATGTACAAAAAAAAAACAGTTTACTGCGTTGCATGGAAAACTCTTGTATGACCGAATTCAACAATGTCTATGTATTCACAAGACACCTTAGAAACCAACATTATTGCAATCCCGTGGGTAACCCTATAGTTCAACAAAATGCAAGTGAAGGTAATTTGACTTGTACAGTTTCAGACGATAGTATTTTAGTTCCTAATCACGATGATCATTATGATGCCACTGACTCGAATTTCAATGGAATAGGAGAGGGTAATAAAGAGAGTCAGTCAGTCAATGATTCTGTGGGAATCAATTTTCAATCAGTCAAAAATATTTTAGAAACCACGGTCATATCATTTATATCTGGATTGTACATGATCCGGATACTGCCTAGAATTGTAATTCAAAAAATCGTGCATAATATAACTTCATTAATGAGTCGAACACTTTCAGTTGCATTAGAAAAGAACATCTGTAATCATTTGAGAAACTTAGGGGACTCAGAATCAAATATTCACGCTGTTTCTTGTATATTCAAGTCCATGAGAGATCCTTTCAAAAATATGTCCACTGAGTACCTGAGGTTCAAATACTTTACAAATTTACAATACTTCATTCGTCCAGAGGATGTTATTGTGGGGCAAACTTTACAAGACTCAGTGGTAAATGGTAGTGTTCGAGTACAGACATGTAACGTAACGATGAAATTTATTCCGCTTCGAAAAGTTCTAAAATTATTTTTCGAGTTACCAAACGTTCTACAAGCGACCATAGATTACATGAACTCCCTTTCATGTGGTAGTGAAATTATAAGTAATTACATACAAGGAGATGCGTGGAAAGCTAAAGTCAAGTGGTATGGCAACAAGTTGGTTCTACCACTTTTTTTATATTTTGATGAGTACGAAGTTAACAATCCTCTGGGCTCCAGAGCAGGCTTGAAAAAGTTAGGAGCCGTATACTGTACTGTTCCATGTTTGCCACCGCAGTATCAGTCGAAATTGGAAAATATTTTTTTGGTTCTTCTATTCTATGCTCGCGATAGAATCCGATATGGAAATGCAGCAGTTTTTCGAAAGGTAATAGATGAACTCAATTTTTTACAAAGTGAAGGAGTTTTAATTCGGACACCCACGGGAATGAGGCGAGTATACTTTGTTTTCAGTTCGATTACTGGTGATAACTTGGGTTTACATTCGGTCCTTGGATTTGTGGAGAGTTTTTCTGCCAATCGGCCTTGTCGCTTTTGTGATATTACAAAAGCGAACCTGTCAACTAAAAGCTTCAATGAGGAGAGTGTTAATTTGCGAACACTAGAGACCTATACCGCTGACTTGGAATGTATAAATGTATATGAATCGGGCATAAAAGAAGAGTGTGTTTGGAATATGGTGAAAAACTTTCATGCTATCTCTAATAATATCGTGGATATTATGCATGATGTTTTAGAAGGTATCTGTAGATTTGATATGTCATTAATATTGAAACACTTCATACTTGATTCGAAATTATTCAGCTTAGAAACATTGAATTTTAGAATGAGATGCTTGAATTATGGTCTGATAGAAAGGAGGAACAAACCGCCTCAAATAAAAAATCTGAACAACATTAAAATGTCTGCCTCAGAAATGCTCTGTTTCGTACGTCATTTGTCGTTTATTATTGGCGATTTGGTTCCTATAGAAGACTCTTATTGGCAGTTGTACTTGAAATTAAGGGAACTCTTGGATATTATTACTGCTCCGTCTCTTCACAAAGAATGTGCCGGTTTACTAAAAACTTTGGTCCAAGAGCATAACGAATTATACGCACAACTTTCGAACAAAAATTTGAGACCGAAACATCATCATCTGATTCATTACCCTACAATTTTCAAACTTGCTGGACCTTTAGTTCACTTATGGTCAATGCGATTCGAAGCTAAGCATCATAATGGAAAGACCACTGCATCTATGACTACCTCGCGACTTAACATCATACACACAATCGCGATCAGGGAGCAAGTCCAACTCTGCCAGCGCTTCTTAGCAAATAAAGGTTTTTCGGATCATGTAGAGATAGGACCTAGCATAACTCGGCCAATTGAAATTGATATCAGCCAACTTCCTCTTCCATTTCGCGAAAATTCATTCACTACAAAGTGGATTTCAATTCAGGGAATCGTCTACAAACCGCACTTAGCATTAATTATAGATTCCGAGCCAACAGTTGCTGTCATTCGCCGTATAATAGTCAATAAAAACCAGGGTGTTTGTTTCATGTTACAAAAATATGTCACAATTTCATACGATGTGCATATGCATGCCTATGAAGTAGAACAACAAAACGAGTCTATATTCGTTGTTTTCGAAGAATTAACAAATGATATTCCAGTTTCCATAGTACCAACATCTAATGGAAAATCTTACTTTGCGCCACGTTCGGCACTATAACTCCAAATTATAAATCAGTTCTGCAGTCGGAACATTTTATTGTTTGATAAGTATTATACAAGTATAAAGCATTTACAAATAGTCTAGTATTATAATAGCGTATCAACGTTCTCATATTTTATCTTCGGTTTGATTATTTTCGTTATGAAAAGTTCACTCTGAGAAGACTTGACGTTCCATGATTCATATAAATATTCATAGTCATAAGTTTAATAATAAGAAATATACATCAGAAATATATGTGCTACCAGTACATAGTAGAACCGTTATGTTTTTTATGAATATATTCTGAATATGAGTTTTCTAAATAGTATTCTAAGATAAGTCTTCATACCCCTATTGAAAAAATTCGTGTGATAAACACAGAATGTTATGAAAGAAATTGGTATATATTTTATCATGTAATTCAACATGTGACTACGACTTAATACATAACAAGTCACATGATAAATTATAAAATACAACTCATAAGGTAAAATACATTATTACATACCGAAATTTATGATTTGTCATATGATTTGTTATGTATTTTATCTTAAAATCTGTATTTTATGATTTATCATGTGACTTATGTATTAAGTCGTAGTCATATGTTAAATTACATAATAAAATACATACCAATTTCTTCCATAACATTTTGTGATTTATCACATGAATTTTTTTAGTAGGGGCAAAAAAAAGTGGAGCCCATAAATCATAAATATCAAAATATATAGTGGACCCGAGTGAATATCTATCAGTACAAAGGGCGTTGCAATAACGTCAGCTATTTATAAGTTCCTAAGTGAATGTTTTTATTTTTAAATTTAAGTGAAAAATATCATAGTAATTTCGCATGAGTCTTGTGAAAAGCTGTGTTGGGTGTGTAAAACAAATCGAGAAATGTTCTTTCTTTGCATCCCCATCACTCTGAACGATATATAAGTTCCAACCTGGATTAATCCTCATTAAATTTAAGTATAAGTGTAAGAGTTGATTATAAGCATGAAAAAAAGATTGAGTAAATATAAGAAACCTGTAAGTCTCAGATATATAGCAGGTCTATATCGTCATTATTCATGAGTATAAATTGCAGTAATGCATAGTCATTACCTATCATGTTATAGCATATATAGTATAATTTAAGTACTCACGTATATGATTATAGTTGTGTAAGCTGGAAAATGTCTCAAGTCTGACTGCATAATATGATGAAAATGTACTACCTAGCATACCCGTATCCATATCACATGTTTTCAATAAAACAAAATATAATATACAACTGAGTGTTATCAATCCTGTCTAAAATTGAACAAAAATGTGAAAATGAAATACGGAATTGAATGCACCTGGAGCAACTCGTATCGTCAGATACGAACTACAATATGTATTATACATAACAATATTTAATGCTATGAGGCAATTTAATATTACAGGGTTTGAACAACAATACTAGATGCTTATTCTACTAATTTAAATAGCTCTCATGAACTGTAAAACTATTTGCCGACAGCGATGTCAATTTGTTCTGGCGCTTAACAATAATATATTGAATTCAACCAAAACTTGAAGTGTGCGTGGCCATAATACGTTGCTCTACAGCAATGTATAGTCTAAGCAAATGCAACAACATGTATTTGCTGTTAAGGACTGTAAAACTATTCGCCGACCTAGCAATGTCAATTTTCTGTGGAATACAACGATCAAATATTAAATCTAACTATATCGGGAAAATGTGCATTGCTATATTATATTCCTATAGAGATATGCATTGTATAGCAATGCTAACAATTTTCATTGCTTACTGCGAATAGCATGATCATTTGCTGTTCTAGCTAAATCAATTCACTGAATCCCATTGCAATAATATATGTAATATGCATTTACAATATTTTTATGGCTGTGAATGCCAGCATCATATTATTGTAGAGTCATGGAGCAATTCTCATATTGTTTTACCAATCTGCAATATTGACAATGTCAATACAACAATAAAACTTTGTATGTTGAAATAGTACAATAAATTATTGTTGACTTGACTATATTATTGCTAGTATTTTTCTCCGTGTACTATTAGACTCAAAGTAATATTCAATGTTAAGTATGGATAATGAGGGTCAAACCCTCCCTAAACTTCGTGATTTTTTTAGATTTGATCGGACTCTTAAATTCGCTGTAAAATATCAATCTCTTTCTCAGAATTTTAACCCATTTATTGGTGGGGATACCCCCTTAACTCTTTCAGTCCCACAATTCGATTTTATTTGGCATTATGGATTATATTTACTTTTCCATGTCAAGAAAAAATAAATTGTTAGACTGAAAATAAAATGACGCCACTATAGTGGCGTCTGTGACCGAAAGGGTTGAATAACATAGGATCTTGCGATGTTTTTTTCGACACTCGATTGTTGGGTCTAATAGTGGGGGACAATTTTTTTTTTCTTTGTCTGGAGGTTGCTATACTTCACTCCTTAAGTTATTATCTAGGGTGGGGCAAAATGGACCTCTTGGGTCAAAAAAGTTCATATTCATACTCAAGTTTTTTGATGGTCAATCCGTTTTTTTCAGTGGTCCATTTTGCCCCACGTCCATTTTACCCCACCCTCCCCTATATATATTGAGAGCTCATCAATCCCTTCTTATATATTTCCGAAAATATGCCTTATGTAATATTATTTATTTAATTAATTGCAAAAGTTGGTGTATTTTTCGAAAAAAAAATTATTTCAATTTCCTGTCTTATTTATTATTTCACTGGTTGATCCAAATTCTTAAAGACTGCGTAAAATATGTGTTTCGACATGAAAAGTAACAAAATTCAAGTCGTAAGTGTCGAGACGGACCATATATTCGCAAGAAATTTCGTTTTTCGCAAGAACGACCTAAAGCAGCGCGCATGTTTTATTTATTATAAAGATTCCTGTTCATTTTAGTGCAGAAACAAAATGGGCTTCGTATTCCGGAAGAATCGCCCTTCAAAATGAGTAGTCTACAAAGTCTATTGTGGTTTCGTTCGTAGATGCAATTCAGTTTTTAAACTTCAATCAACGGTTTTGGTGTCAAAACCTAAGTCGACTTAGGTTGTTCTTGCACCCAGGTACTCAATTGTACTCCAGTCATAACCAAAAATAAAATGTTAATTCTGAAAGAGTTCAAATTTAAGGAGGCGTGTTGATATATGAGTAAATTTAAATCCCGAATACAACGCCATCTCGGATGCCTAATCGTATGTTGGTGTGTCGTACATGGGGCGTACAGAGGTACGGTCTGTATGTGACTTGGCAGTCTACTTACGGCAGTGCCTATGTTTACAGTCGCACTGTTAACCGTCTCTCTATTATGTAAATCTTACTGGTCATATTATTAGTTGATGTATCTGATGTAATATAGTAGATTATGCTGTTAGGGAGAGAGGTGAGCGATTTTGATGAGGGTGAAGTTTGCTGCGCGAGCGAAGCGAGGGCAGCTTCACCCGAATCAAAATCGCGCCTCTCTCCCGAACGACATACAATATTTTTTCTCATACATGCATCAAACTAACCCCATTTCAAGCGTGTTTTACGAGAGAGAAGACTCACATATCTCATTCGGCCGTGATATGTAGTCGTCGCATGCGCTTTCACGCGATTTGGTTAGGTATGAAGCCTAAGAAGCAAACGTGCGCGTAGGCATGATAATATGAACGCATTAGTACACGATGCTGTTGGGGTGACGTACGCGATTTTGATTCGGGTGAAGTTTGCTGACCGAGCGAAGCGAGGGCAGCTTCACCCGAATCAAAATCGCGCCTGTCTCCCTGACAGCTTCATGTAATGCGTTCATATCATGCCTATGACGCGCACTTTTGCTCCCTAGGTTTGATAAGTAACCAAATCGCGTGTCTGCGCATGCGTCGAATAACATATCACGACCGAGGGAGATATGTGAGTCTTCTGTCCCGTAAGACATGCTCGATATGGGGTTATTTTGACGCATGTAGGATAAAAAACATTTATTATTCGCTTTATTAATGGTTGCTTCCCTAATCAACCTCCTGTTATTTTAACAGGTACTAAAGATAACGGAAGAGGAGCTCATTCCATTTTTGGGAGCTATAGCGAGTGCCTCGTGCTTTTATAGAAGTTTCCGAAGTAAAAACAGAGAGAGAGAGAGAGTTTTGTGGTGTGCCAAGTTTCTTGTGTGAGAGTTCCGTGAGACCTTGTGCCCTTTATATAACGACCCGTGCCTTGATTTGGATATTGATTTGGATTGTGAAACATTGGACTACTGATTTGGCTTAAGACGACCTACGCAACCCCCCGGCTCTCCGACCGTTTCATTGTTTGATACCGTCGCACCCAGATTGGTAATAGTCTTCGTACCGGGTAGGATCAATCCAATTCATTTGATATCTAATCCCCCCCTAGTACCAACCCGCCCCCGTATTACCCTGAGCCTCGAGAAACCCCGTGTCCGAATCCCAATCGTTCCCCGCGAACCGTTGGATTCAAAGCCGGCACCGGTCAGTCGTTTTCGTTGCGCGTAGCCGTGCCAGTCTTGGTCACCGCTGCGCCGATTGCAGCAGAAAGCTAGCCGATGCCATATTGCCACAGACTTCTGACGTCACGCATCGCACTTATCTGCTGCGAGTCAGAGTCTGTCGCTTTTTCCCCTAGAGAGAGAGTCAGTTAGACCGTAGGTTGAGTAGATTCAGTCCTCCCTACCGTCTAACTAGATCTAGAGCTGCAGTGAGTGCAGAACACAGTATAATAATAATAATATCCTCGAGAGAGAGTGAGCCTGTTTATTTCTTTTTGATTTTTATATTTGATTTGTTTGATGATTTAGTATAAGTTAGAGTCACGTCGAGTCATTAATTATTAGAATAGTATATTGTATACCAAGGAGGCAAAGAAGGTCTTTTAACGCTCGGCGTAAAAGACCTTCGCCTCCTTGGTACACACGATATTTTATACAACAAAAGTATGTTTTACAAGTTCATGCTCGATCCGGTACACAAAGTCGACTGACATACACGCATAGCAACGCATAACAACGCGATTTGAAGGCTACGGCGCGTACGTTAGAGACCACTTTTAACTCCTAGGACTCAAAAGTAGCCAAAAGTGAACTGTCCGCATGCGCATTCGCAGATCCGCTCAACTGTCTCTAAAACGCCAACTTTGTGTACCGAAATCGAGCATGAAAAACGCGTAAAACATGCTTGCGTTGCATAAAAGTCATTAGTCACAGTAGAGTCAGTATTATGATTTATTTTGTTGTATCCTACGCCAGGTAGCGGGCGTGTCAATAATTCGCCACCTTTTTTTTTTTCTTTTTAATAAATAATAGCAAATAATATTCGGTTGGTGTCTTTATTTCTCGCCCCTACGAAGTCCCTTTATCGTTTGTAGCTAGTCGGAGGGTCCCAGAGAGAGAGAGAGAGAGAAAGGACTTCTAACGGAGTCTGGCGCCCAGCAAAATCCCCCACCTATCCGTTGGGCCTTGGTTTGTATTCGGCCTAACTTCTTGGGTACCCGAACCCAGGGAGAACCCGTTACAAAATCAGCGCCCAACGTGGGGCCCGAATAAAGACACTTCGGGCTTTGGCCGAATTCACCCCTGCTACTTAGGCTAATTATTTTCTTTTTTTTGTTTTGCGTGAGTTTTGATTGTTTTTGCACTTTTTACGAGTCTTTTAGACCGCTCGCAGCTGTGTACGACCCTTACGACTATGGGGAATCTGCTAGTCGCCCCCACAGCGACGCCATAGCCGCAGCCCGAGTCAGAGACCGTTCCGGGTCTTGGTTTCCACCCGGACGACACGCCGGCCGTTCTAGAATGGGTCTGCAGCCTGTCAGATCTCGACCTGCGAATGCTATTCATAAGGAACCACCTGCGGTGTCACGGCACCGACATCGAACGCCGTTGGAGGCTACTCAGGTTCCAGATGTTGAGTCGCGGTCAAAACATCACCTGGGATCCCGAGGATGATGAACTCCCGGGTCCGCCACCCTCGACTGCCACGATCACGGAGATCCAGTCGCCCGAACCTCCCCCACCTCCAACGGCCACGACCGTGAATGCTCGTCCTGCAACCCCACCCCCAGACCCGACAATAAGGCCAGAGGCCTGCAACAGCACGCCTCTGAGTACGACTGCCGCACACGTGCCGCAGTATGAGTCGACAGGCCGCGTACTTCCTAGTACCCGGTCCCGTGTCCACTTTGCGGAGGAGCTGAGCCGCGCCGAGGCTACCCCTGCCGGTCACGGGTACCCTCCGGCGACTCTAGCTACCTATAGGGCCCCCGAACCCCAGAACCCCGGGAAAAGACAGAGTTCCCCGGAAATTCCCCAGACCCGTTCGCGAGAGTGCCGGTAGCGCCATGGTGTGCCTCTGTGCCGAGCCACCCCGTGCCGCCGCCTAACTCTGGCTACTGGTACCCCCATCCGAACCCCTACTACCCCCAGACCCCCTGATGATACCCAGGTTACCCTGGCCTTCCCCACCACCCGCCAACCACTCATTCTAACCATCCCTACCCCCCAGCTACTCCCTATTCGGAACATTCCTACTACCCTGCCACTCCCTACTCCGAACACCCATACTACCCAGCCCCCTTTTACCTGAATCACCCCTACTACCCAGCGAACACCTATCTGAATCACCCCCCACCCCCTCAACACCCCGAATCACCCCCTACTTCCACCCCCTCTGCCCCAAACCCGTCACCCCAGCTTCCCCTAGAACCCCCTACAGTCCCAACTCCAAACCCTACCCCTAATGTTACCCTTACAGCCACCCCTACCCCCCTAGATTCAAGCCCCACCCCTACTATTCCCCGAGGATCCCCTGCAACCGTCCCCCCCGCTTCTAACCTCACCCCAGACCCCTCTACAGCCACCTACGCGACCCCGACTGCCCCGCCAGCATCTGAGCTCCCCCGCGACCCCCACGAGGCGGTCAGGAAGTGGAACCTGTCGTTCTGGGGTCAAGGAGGCGTAAGTGCCGAGGAATTCCTCCGCAGAATCGAGGAAAGCCGGATAGGCGTCGACCTCACTGACCGCCAGGTTCTCGGTGCCCTGTCCTCCCTGCTAACCGGGATCGCGCGACAATGGCTGAGACAGAACCGCGATACGTGGAAAGACTGGGCTGAGTTTGCGGACGCTTTTAGGGACCGATTGGGTGGTGAGAATTATGAAATTCGAGTTCGCGATGAAGCACAAGGGCCACATGAGAAGATAGCCGACTATATCGTCTGCATGATAGGTATCATGTCGAGCCTCTCCCGTCCGTGGCCGCTTCGCGAACAATTAGATTTGGCGTATACCAATCTACACCCCCGATATCGAGCCGCGATCGTCCGAGACAAGATCCAGTCGTTTACGGACTTAGAACAGGCCGGTGAACACGCAGAATCCGCCTGGGCCTTAGACCGCTTTTACACACCCCCATCCCCAATAGATTACCACACGTTCGTGCCCGAATTCGCGTGCTCGGACCCTACCGTACCGGCGAGGGTGCCGACCCCCCGCATACCGCAGGCTCCGACGCCTGGGGTAGTGCAGGCGTCCGCACACCCCGCCGCGGCCACCGCTGCCTTAGATAAGCCAGCACAACAGCCGCGAACGCGAAATCGGGGTGGTAGACGAAACCCCAACCCCCCTAATGGGAACCAGACGAGCCAGATTCCAGCTCTGATGGCCCTAAACCCTACCCAGCCCCCTCACTATTCCCAGGCACCAGGGAATTCGGCTCGGGGCCAACCTGCGGCCGCACCTACGAGCGTAGCGCTCCCAGGTCCGGCGACTAGCTGCTTCCGATGCCACTCGCCGGGGCATTTCGTCCGCGAATGTCCCCACCCCCCTAGCTATATCGCCTGCTCGCGTTGTGGAACCCCAGGTGTCGTAGACGCGAACTGCGGTAGATGCCTAAGCACTGCGTCGGGAAACGCCAACGGGAATCGGTAGGTCGGGTCCCTACCTATTCCTTCATGGTGCGAGGACCCTATTCCCCCCGAGCCGTCATGGAAACAGAGCCCTCCGCTCGCCAAAACCGCCACGATCCCCGCTATTATATCAACCTAGAAGTAGCCGGGCAGGTTCTACACGCGTTATTCGACCCCGGCTCCAGCCGAACGTACATCGGAGGACCGGCGTTGAAGCGATATCGCGATCTACCTTCCCTGTTGACGCCGCTGCCCGAGGGCGGCATTATCTATCCCAACGGCGCCCTAGATACGGTAACCGGGGAGATGAAGATGCCGGTACGCCTCGGCCAGCGAACTTGTCTACTAATAGTCTGCGTCGCGCCCTCGTTCGAGTAGCAGTATATCCTCGGTATGGATGCGATCACGACGTTCGGGTTCCGCGTCGACTTCGGCCGTGGTACATGGACCATACGATCCGAGGAGCACGCGAACCGGCCGGAAGAGTCCTCCCACCCCCCTGAGAGTGAGTTCCCCCTTCTCCCCCCTGCGGAGAGAGCCTGTGCCGGACTGTCCGAGCTTAACGGCTCCGAACAGTCCCGCCTGGAATCCTTGATCCGACGAATCCTACCCCCTCACAATCCTAACCCCGGTACCACCGACCTAACAACCCACCGCATCGATGTGCAGGGCCACCCCCCAATCAAGCAACGGTACTACCAAGTTTCTCCGAAAGTACGCGAGTACATGTACGAGGAAGTAGATACCATGCTGGCTGGCGGCATAATCAAGCCGTCGTTTAGCGAATGGTCGAGTCCGATAGTGATGATTCGAAAGCCCTCCGGAAAATACCGCTTTTGCCTTGACTTTCGGAAAGTCAATGCGGTCGCGAGGAGAGACGCCTACCCCCTCCCGCACATGAACAGCATTCTCGATGAGTTGCGCGAAGCGAAATACATCACAACTCTCGACTTAAGCCAGGCGTATTTTCAAGTTCCCCTAGAGAGAGAGAGTCGGGAAATAACCACGTTTACCGTCCCGGGACGTGGTCTGTTCCAATTCACGCGGATGCCGTACGGCCTATCAGGCGCCCCAGCCACTTTCCAACGCCTGATGGATCGCTTGATTGGACCCGACATGGAACCCCACGTGTTTGTGTATCTAGATGACGTTATCATCGTGAATCAGACGTTCGAGGACCACCTGCAGTGGCTCGAACGGGTTCTACACAAGATCACCGACGCTAACCTCACTATCAACCTAGATAAGTGTGAGTTTTGCCGTTCGGAGGTCAAATACCTGGGCTTCCGAGTAAACCGTGATGGACTGCAGGCGGATCCCGAGAAGGTAGAGGCGATTACACAATACCCGGTGCCTCGCACGGTAAAACAAGTTCGCCGATTTCTCGGTATGGCTTCTTGGTACCGACGTTTCATTGATGACTTCGCCACGAAGGCCGAGCCTTTGAACCGTCTGCTCAAGAAAAGCCGCCGCTCGCAGTGGGACACGGAGCAGCAGCAGGCCTTCGAAGCCCTGCAACAGGCTCTCGTGTCTCCTCCCACCCTTGCTTGTCCCGACTTTGAGATGCCCTTTACCGTCCAGACAGACGCGAGCGACTGCGGCGTGGGTGCGGTCCTCACCCAGTTGACTATGGAGGGCCCTGAGCACGTGATAGCCTATGCCAATCGGTCCCTTACGGAAGCGGAGCGTAAATATACGGTGACAGAACGCAAATTTCTCGCAGTTCTTTGGGCCGTCCGCGAATTCCGGCCGTACCTCGAGGGTTATCGCTTCACGGTGATTACTGACCACAGTAGCCTCCAGTGGCTGCACAATCTTCACAACCCCTCGGGCCGCCTCGCGAGGTAGGCGTTAGAGCTCCTAGAGTACGATTTTAGGATCCTATATCGAAACGGCGCTCTACACCACGTTCCCGACGCATTATCCCGAATCCCAGAGTCGACCCCGATCCCTGTCGCCACTGTGAAGGAAACCCTAGACCGCTGGTACCAACAACGCGTACAGGCCGTACAGACCATGCCCGTCCAGTATCCGAACTGGAAAGTAGAAGAAGGCAGGCTGTACCACCACCGCGTAGATCCCCTAGCCGACCCCCTGTTACCCGACTTAGACCCCTGGAAGTTAGTCCTGCCGAGTGCGAAGCGCCCCGCAGCACTAACTGAGGCTCACGCACTTTCTAGGGCTGGCCATCTTGGAGTTGAGAAGACGTATGCTCGCATCGCTCTCCTCTATTATTGGCCAGGGATGTACCGAGAAGTGGCCCAATATATCCGCACCTGCGAGGCGTGCCAACGCTGCAAGGTAGACCAAGCCGGACCGCAAGGTCTGATGGGTCGCCGCGTCACCGAGGCACCCTTCGTCGCAGTGGCTGCCGATATTATGGGGCCATTCCCGCCGAGCCGGCAAGGCTTCACCTACGTCCTGGTTATCCGAGACCTCTTCACCAAATGGGTAGAGTGCGTACCTCTACGCAAGGCTAACGGTCCTACGATCCTCAAGGCGCTGGAAGAACTGGTCTTCCATCGCTGGGGGATCCCAGAGGTTCTGTTGACCGACAATGGCACTGAGTTCGTCAACAAAGTCATAACTTCTGCGTGCGCCGACCTTGGCGTATACCATACCACCATACCTCCCTACCACGCCCAGGCCAACCCAGTCGAACGCGTGAACCGCGTGATTAAGACCATGATCACGACCTTCCTGGAAGTTGACCATCGCGAATGGGACCGGCATCTACCCAAGTTCCGGTTCGCTATTACACAGTAAAAAATATTGTGTAAAATCAACACAGCTTGTGTGTTAAAAACGGTCGACACGAAATTTGTGTTGAAATTTCGACACAAGCTTTGTGTAACCCCTTTTTAACACAAAGATTATGTTGAAATATCGCCACAAGAGGGCGCAAAGAATCTTATACTTTTAAAGTGTCAATCTTAACACAAAATAAATGTTAAATAATTTTATTTATTCTAATCAACTGTTTCATACCTATAAAATAATTTTTTTTGGTTTATAATAATCATAAATTTTACAGAGAATGTTTTTTTAATATCTGCTATTAAGAGTAATTTATTTTATGAAAACAAATTTTAAGGTTATCTTAGAAGAAAGAAAGGTTATCTACAGTATTCAGAAATTTCAATAATAAATAAATAATAACTCACCGTTGATTACATCAATTTTTGTGTTCGTATTATAAACTCACTTTATTGTTAATTTCTAGATTACATAACTTTATTATTAACACTCGAAACACCAACAAAATAGATGCCGATGATGACGCTCACCAATGAAGCGGCATCCTAAATAGGCGGCGCCACCGGCGGTTAGAGATTTTGACACAAGCTTTGTGTTAATTCCACAGTAACATACAAAATATGTTAATAAAGAGTGTATAACACATTTTTTATGTTACAAAATAAAGTGACACAAACTTTGTGTTATTTTAACACACTACAATTTTTAACACAAACCGTTTTCGACACAAATACACAATATTTTTTACTGTGTAATTCCGCCGTTCACAGCTCCACTAAGGTTTCGCCAGCCTTCCTCAACTTCGGGAGAGAGCTCAGGCCCCCGAAGATGGTACGCCGAGAGGAGGAAGGCCTGCCGGTAATCCACCTGCAAACCCCCGAGGAGTGGGAAAGCTGCTTACGGAGGCTTGACGCACTGAGGGACCTAGTCACCCAGAACTTGGAAGCCGCTAGCGCGCGCCAGGCGCGTTACTACAATCGCGGACACCGCGATCCTGAGTTCAAGCCCGGTGACCTGGTTCTACGCCGTCAACGAGTGCTGTCTTCCGCCGTTAACTATATTGCCTCGAAGCTTTCAGCGAAGTTCAACGGTCCGTACGTTATAAAACGGCGGAGAAGTCCGACCGTATATAGCCTAACGAAGCTAGATGGTAAGTCGGCGGGTAAAGTCCACGTGAAGGACCTGAAACCTTACCGCCAAGCCTCAGCCGACCTGTCTGAAATCCCCGAAGACTCAAGGCTCATAGATGCCCTTCCTACTTCCTCAGACCCCCCCAACCCCCCTATGCCGATAAATGATGTACTAATACCAAATATTCCGCAGAGAGACGATGAGAGGGAGCTTCAGGGGCCGCCGGTCCATCCACCCGGATGTCCAGCTGCCACCGAGCGAGCCGGAGGAGAGTGACCAGCCAACCCAGCCTTCCCCGGAGGAGATTCTCCGCAGCATGACGCCGGTCGACCTCAACGAGGAGATAGCCGTCCTGTCGCTCCTCACGGTGGACCCTCCGGAGACTCTGGCGAGCCTGCCGGAGCCCCTACAGCCGGAGGTCATCCACCCGATGCCCCAGCCCATGGAGGTCACCGAAGACGACGAGGCCGACCTCCTGGGCCACGAGGAGCTGGTAGTGCAGGCCGCGGTGCTGCCCAGCACCAGCCGCCAAACCCCCCCCGACCTCTTCCTCAACCCCCAGCCCTCAACGAGCGCTGGGACCTCCTCCCCCACCCTCCATCGTCCCTACTACCTCCGGCCCAGGGCCGCGAAACCGCCGCCGCACCACCCATCCGGAGAGCTCGACGGACACCAGCCGGTCGAGTTCGCTCGACTCGTTGGCCGGACCTACGCTGCGGTAGGCCGCGACGACCCAGAGGGGATGCGCGACGGAACAGGCGTTCCTGCGTGCCCCCTCCACCTCCCAAGATAGCCCCGGCCCTCAGCGCCCGCCAGCTCGGATAGCCGGCCTGATGGACTGGCCCTATCCTCGACCGTCGACCCGGGGACGAGGCATGCCGTACCTGCCGCGCGCCAACCCGGCTGCCCAGGTATCGCGAGCCTCGCCGATCGCGGTCGTCACTGCAGCCCCGCCGGCATCCGGTACGGCCCCGGTGGCGCGTGCTACCCGGCCACCACGCCGGAATAGCACCCTGTGCTGGTCTTGTGACCAGCCAGGCCACCTGCCGGCCGCATGCCCGCACCCCGTCTACCAGAACTGAGGGGAGTGTGGCTGGCGCGGGTACTCGACGAGTACCTGTCCCGCACACAGAATTGCGGAGACCTCGGCTGCGGCCGGGCCTTCCCAACCCACAGCCTCCACCAGCATGCCGGTAGCCGCTGTCGATGCTCCGGCATCGCAGTCGCGCCGCACACACCGCGGTGGACGCGGTGGACGCTGGAGAGGCGCCATAACGCCTCGAGTACCTAATCCGGCCTTAGTGGCCGCGATTATGGAGGTACTCGAGCGCTTTATGTAGAAAGAGCCTTCCCCCCCCCCCCCCCTGACCACTTGAGACCCCGGCACCAGCCTCCCCGCCTCAAATCCGTCCGAGAGGACAAGACTGATTAGTTTTAAGACCTAGAGGCCGGTCGAGTCGGAGGTTGCGGAAGCGTCCGAGTGAAACCCGTACGTTCCGTTTGGCCGGGGGGTGTTGTAACGTGGTAGACGTTAAACCTCTGCCTAAACCGGCCTACGGACGTACCTAAGCCCGGCCGCACGATTCAAATCGTGCCGCTCTCGTTCTGCCGGTCCTAATGGCCGCTGCACCTCGCACATGGCGAGTAGGTCGCCGCCAGCGCTCGCAGACCGGGCGACGCCGGTTGGTACTAAAGATAACGGAAGAGGAGCTCATTCCATTTTTGGGAGCTATAGCGAGTGCCTCGTGCTTTCATAGAAGTTTCCAAAGTAAAAAGAGAGAGAGAGAGAGTTTTTTGGTGTGCCAAGTTTCTTGTGTGAGAGTTCCGTGAGACCTTGTGCCTTTTATATAACGACCCGTGCCTTGATTTGGATATTGATTTGGATTGTAAAACATTGGACTACTGATTTGGCTTAAGACGACCTACGCAACCCCCCGGCTCTCCGACCGTTTCATTGTTTAATACCGTCGCACCCGGATTGGTAATAGTTTTCGTACCAGGTAGGATCAATCCAATTCATTTGATATCCAACCCCCCCCTAGTACCATTCCGCCCCCGTATTACCCTGAGCCTCGAGAAACCCCGTGTCTGAATCCCAATCGTTCCCCGCGAACCGTTGGATTCAAAGTCGGCACCGGTCAGTTGTTTTCGTTGCGCGTAGCCGTGCCAGTCTTGGTCACCGCTGCGCCGATTGCAGCAGAAAGCTAGCCGATGCCATATTGCCACAGACTTCTGACGTCACGCATCGCACTCATCTGCTGCGAGTCAGAGTCTGTCGCTCTTTGCCCTAGAGAGAGAGTGAGTTAGACCGTAGGTTGAGTAGACTTAGTCCTCCCTACCGTCTAACTAGATCGAGAGCTGCAGTGAGTGCAGAACACAGTATAATAATAATAATATCCTCGAGAGAGAGAGTGAGCCCGTTTATTTCTTTTTGATTTTTATATTTGATTTGTTTGATAATTTGGTATAAGTTAGGGTAACGTAGAGTCATTAATTATTAGAAAAGTCATTAGTCATAGTAGAGTCAGTATTATGATTTATTTTGTTGTATCCTACGCTAGGTAGCGGGCATGTCAATAATTCGCCACCTTCTCTTTTTTTTTTTTTAATAAATAATAGCAAATAATATTCGGTTGGTGTCTTTATTCCTCGCCCCTACGAAATTCCTCTATCGTTTGTAGCTAGTCGGAGGGTCCCAGAGAGAGAGAGAGAGAGAGGACTTCTAACGAAGTCTGGCGCCCAGCAAAATCCCCTACCTATCCGTTGGGCCTTGGTTTGTATTCGGCTTAACTTCTTGGGTACCCGAACCCAGGGAGAACCCGTTACAATAATTATATATAAAATATCGGAAAAAAATTATGGATTTATATATAATTGTATAAGTAGATAGGGTGGAGTATGGCTCTGATTTTATTGCCCCTCATAAAACGGCCCCCCGCTGGGAGGGGCAGGGGAGGGGGGTTCGCCGGTTCTTGCCGCCGCCATTTTCTTTTTTCCTTCTTAAAACTAGTCCACCCTATGGATTTAAACCTAAGTAAGTTTCTATAGTCTAACCTAGGAGAACTCTGTCGATTCTAGCCTAAGTTCTGATTCGCTGGTCTGGTATATATATATATATATATTAGGGTGGGCCAAAAAAAAAGAATAATTTTTTTTTTCTTAGCTACCATGAAAATATTGTTCAGGTTGACGAAAAATAAATCCTGTAAAATTTTAAGCTCTTAATATTAATATTAAGAGGTGGCGTTTAGTGATTATCGATTTCCCATTTAAATAACACAGGAAATTTTTTTTTTTTCATTTGTAATTTTATTGCGCTCGAACGAATTATCGGCCAGTGGAATTGAATACATATACTTCAAGGGAATTCAACGATCTACAAAAAAGGTCTGATATGATTTTTCGCTAAGTCGAAAAAAAAAGGAAGTCAAAGTCATCATATAACATTTGAGGTTGAACTTTAACCTTGAATAACTTTCAAACGAGCGGACTTAGCGAAAAATCATATCAGACCTTTTTTGTAGATCGTTTAATTCCCTTGAAGTATATGTATTCAATTCCACTGGCCGATAATTCGTTCGAGCGCAATAAAATTACAAATGAAAAAAAAAAAAATTTCCTGTGTTATTTAAATGGGAAATCGATAATCACTAAACGCCACCTCTTAATATTAATATTAGGAGCTTAAAATTTTACAGGATTTATTTTTCGTCATCCTGAACAATATTTTCATGGTAGCTAAGAAAAAAAAAATTATTCTTTTTTTTTGGCCCACCCTAATATATATATATATATATATATATATATATATATATATATATATATATATATATATGTAAGCTTCGATTACAGAAGCGGAAGGATCGAGGGTATAAATAATGCGACACGTACGATGCAGTTGACAACACTGTAATTATTAGGGTGTTTACAATATGATACATATAAAGGAGATGTTGTTACGCGTATGGTATTTACACTGACCTGAATCGATACGATTGCCGATGATTCGCTTTTTGTATTTTATGAGGCTATTCACGATGATAGCAGTTCGGAGCCTCTATCGCTTCTAACCCTTCTCTCATTGCGCTATCGCTTCGCTGGCGCTCGCGACTCGATTCCTTGACCACGTGGTCATTACACCGAAGTGTGGCGGTAACGTCCAAACTTACATATATATAAACTACTCAACAAAATTAAAGGCCCCCCTCCTAGAATAACCTGCCATTTCCAGACGCCTTGACCGATTCACTTGAAATTTGTACCAGGCTTAGTCCAAAGTGTTTCCAACTTGGGCTTAAAGCCGATTTTCTGAATTTGCAAGGGTTGTGATGTGGCACTCCAAAAACCAATCTTCTGCGTAAAATCAAAGTCACAGGTCTGTGGCACCGGGTTCCAACATCGATTTTGCGCCTAGTCTAGGATTCCGTAGCTTGGAGTAAAAAGTTTCTGCTAGGCTAAGGGTTGTTCAGGGGTTGGTTGCAGTTGCTCAGGGGCGGGTGGGTTGCAAGTGCTCGGCTGAACCGTAAAAACAATTCGGAAACACTTTTGTGTCTCCGATGCTCGAAAATGTGTCAAAATATTTTGTCTCCCCCCGGATGATAGAGGGATGGAAGCGGAGGGGTTGAATAGGCGAGGGTGTATGATTCAGCAGTGGATCGAATCGTCTAGCTCGACCAAAAGTTGCTGAAACATTTTTTTGGCGCAAAATCGGTGTTGGAACCCGTCGCTACAGACCTGTGACTTTAATTTTACGCAGAGGGTTGGTTTTCAGAGTGCCACATCGCAACCCTTGAAGATATAGAAAATCGGCTTTGGGCCCAAGTTGGAAATACTTTGGACTAGCCCTGGTACAACTTTCAAGTGAATCTGTCAAGGCGTCTGGAAATGGCAGGTTAAGCCAGGGGGGGGGCCTTTAATTTTGTTGAGTAGTTTATATGCCAGACCATATATATATATATTGTAACATTGCATGTTACGACAGGCTCCTCACCCCTTAAACGACCTTAGCGGAGTGGATGAAAATGAGAGAATGAGTAGATAGACCCCGAGGTCCGATAGAAATTCCGTGAGGCGACCGTGACCGACTAAAGACTGTTGAGCATATTATTTATTCTTTTGTTTTGTTTTACGACTTTTCTCTAACATGTGGGAGACGAGGCCCAGCCGACGGCTAAGATACTGTGACAGAGACACACCACTACCGACGCAAGACGTTCCAGTATCGACTGTTTGGATCCTACTCGACGAACGCCACCCAAAAGCTTCGGAGGATAGTTAGTGGCCACGCTACCTCCTGCTAGTAATCTAGAGGACACGGGGGAGTGCCAAGGGCATTCTACAACGGGGGATATCGGTGGTGGAAGAGATTCCCGCCACCAAGAAGAGCCTGCATCCCGTGAGCCTCCGACGTAGCAAGCTAAAATCATCGTGGCGAACTTTGAATTACGCGCGTGGCGACCACCGGTCGCCATGCTTAAGGGATCCTTCGGTCGATACGAAAATCGATATTTGGCCGTAACACGAGGGCGCTGATTACCGGCGCCATGCGGTCTAGTCACTCTGCGTTAGACTAGCGTCACGAACACTCGTGTTCCTTTTTCAGTAGTTACTTTGCGTTGAGAGATTTCGAAGATATTGCGTTTAAGCCCCGTGGGCAGTTTAGTTTTTTTTTTTTTGGTTTAGTTTGGTTGTGTGGTTGTGGGAGGAGTGTGAGAGAATCCCCGTCGAGGGTATTTTGGTTATCGAGAGCCATGGATTTTGGTCGGGAGAAGACCGCTTTTCTCGTGTGGCTGGAAGACGGTAAGCGTTAGCCATTCTTACCCATGCTAATTTGAATTCGGCAACTGCCGCCAGCCATATTGCCTACTGAGCAGCCACGAGGCTAATTAAAATTTTTGGAATCGAATTAAACCGATCTCCGAAGGGTAGGCCGTCACCAGTGCCCCCGTATAATAGAGATTATCGTTCGAGTCGTTATTTTAGTAGAGAAAAATCGGGTATTGTATTGTTTATTAAGTTCGAGTTTGATGCCTGTCGTACACGAGTGCGACAAGGATAGCCTTAGTCAGTCACTGTCGCTCTCTCTTCCTCTTGTAGGGAGAGACCCCGCTAGTTATTAGTTAGATTTCGAGTCTTAGTTTTCGGGTTCGAGTCAATAAATAAATTCTGTTAGGTAATAGTCGCGTTATTCGCAGAGTTAGGTTAAGTTAATGTTAGTAAAACCTTGTAAATATCATTCCGTTGATCAATTTCATTTTTCTAGTCTTTAGTAAGAGCCGAAGGCTCACTCATTGTAAATAATAGCCTGTTAATTAGTTGTAAGTTCTCCTCGTGGAGTCTAGTTAGCGTTTTAGTGGAGATATCGTCCCACGAGGACCGAGTTTGTCGAGTTATTCAATTTTTGCATGAGTTTTTCCTTGTTATTGCTATCCTACGTGGAAGCTAGTAGCCTGATATTTATTGTAAAACTCGTCAAACGTGGCCAGGTCGCGTATACACGACCCGAGGCCGTTCTTTCTACGAGGGAATTTATTCCCGATTGTTAAAATTATTATTTCTATTTATTTTCTATTTTGTTGAATAAATTCTATTTTTTTCTATTGTCAAATTCAAACGCTCGAGTCGTTATTTAACGTCCCGCAAATCCTTCAATTAATCCTGACCCCTCTCCGCGGTACTGTAGCTAGCCGACGCTTTACGTACCCGTAGGTTATATTTTGTTTATATTTTTGAACGTAGCGGTTATCCGCCTGGCGCCCAGCATATTTTTCAGGTAATTAACGTTGGCCAATTGTCGAGTGGACGGCTCTCGGAGGCTAGCATCCGGTCTAGTTCGAGGGCTAAATAAAATCCACGTCACAATATATATATGGATATGGGCCATTCCACGTGAACCGGATCAGTCAACTCTCGGATATTTTTTTAATTTTGCATGTCGATTGTCCTTGGGGAGTTAGATTTTTGTGCCAAAGGATTTTTCAATTAGTGCAAAATTCGTTGAGTTATTTGCATAAACAAATTCGTGCAAGGTTTTTTTCAAAAATTCATAACTCCGCCAAAAATGACACTAGACTCAATTTTTTTTTTTCAGTTTACGCGGAAAGATTCATAGAATGTATAAAAAAATATGTACTTCCAAAAAATTTGTTTATCCATTGTTTATTTAACAATTAAGTTTTCAATGATTTTTAAAACACACAGTGACACGATCAAAAAAATTTTTTAAAATACTGACATATACTTTGTACTATACTACAGCCTGTGAATTAATTTTAAGGACGTGTTATTTTTTGTTTTCGAGTAAAAAATCATTGAAGTTGGCGGCGCGTGCCAATTCCGGGTCGACCGACGCCGCGCCGCGTGGAACGTATAATGGCGTGCGTTAGACTGCTGTTCGCCGCTACTCGACGGACGCGTAGCAGCGGTATTCAAAAGTCATTTTCACAATGAAGGACACGATTTAAAAATCTGAAAAAAATACTGTAGCTTCCTAATGGCAACTATAAGCGACACGTTAAGTTTTGAGAACGTGTTCTTTTCCGTTTTCGAAATATTGCAGTTCAAAATCTTAGCATACATGCTTGGCATACATATTAAGATTTTAAACTGCAATATTTCGGAAACGGAAAGGAACACGTTCTTGAAACTGAACGTGTCGCTTATAGTCGCCATTAGGAAACTACAGTATTTTTTTCAGATTTTTAAATCGTGTCCTTCATTGTGAAAATGACTCTTGAATACCGCTGCTACGCGTTCGTCGAGTATATGTATGCTAAGCATACATGCTAAAATTTCAAGCCGCAATATTTCAAGAACGAAAAAGAACACGTTCTCAAAACTTAACGTGTCGCTTATAGTTGCCATTAGGAAGCTACAGTATTTTTTTCAGATTTTTAAATCGTGTCCTTCATTGTGAAAATGACTTTTGAATACCGCTGCTACGCGTCCGTCGAGTAGCGGCGAACAGCAGTCTAACGCACGCCATTATACGTTCCACGCGGCGCGGCGTCGGTCGACCCGGAATTGGCACGCGCCGCCAACTTCAATGATTTTTTACTCGAAAACAAAAAATAACACGTCCTTAAAATTAATTCACAGGCTGTAGTATAGTACAAAGTATATGTCAGTATTTTTAAAATTTTTTTTGATCGTGTCACTGTGTGTTTTAAAAATCTTTGAAAACTTAATTGTTAAATAAACAATGGATAAACAAATTTTTTTCGAAGTACATATTTTTTTATACATTCTATGAATCTTTCCGCGTAAACTGAAAAAAAAAAATTGAGTCTAGTGTCATTTTTGGCGGAGTTATGAATTTTTGAAAAAAACCTTGCACGAATTTGTTTATGCAAATAACTCAACGAATTTTGCACTAATTGAAAATTCCTTTGGCACAAAAATCTAACTCCCCAAGGACAATCGACATGCAAAATTAAAAAAATATCCGAGAGTTGACTGATCCGGTTCACGTGGAATGGCCCATATATATATATAGATATAGAGACCCATGCTTCTCTTTGCTTCGGCAGTATGGGTCCGTTTCTTTGACCCGATATATATAGATATAGAGCCATGGTTATTTTTGCTTCGGCAGTATGGGTCCGCTTCTTTGGTCAGGTATATATAGGAGCAAGTCCACCAATTCTGGACTTTGGATCCGGCCTCACCCTCTCAGAACTTTTCGAAATTTTGTGTGCTGAAAGTCCTCATCGAAAAACAACTACCCAATTTTTCTCAGATTTTTATCCCTTTTATTCCAGAAGTTATTATATGGGGTATTTCATACAGTTTATACTTCTTGTCTTAATTTTTTTTTTTAGTTGTTTCGCTGCTATAGCACTTTTTTGAGAGACTAGGCTTTTTGTGTGAAAAAGTCTCAGCTTTCAAAAAAAAGTATTTTTTTTTCATTCACGCTTGTAAAAAGCTCTTAAAATTGAGTTTAAAATCAAAAAAGGTGTTTTTTTGGCCGGTGGCCAAATTTTGAAAAAAATTTCAATATTTTCTTAGAAAAGCTGAAAATTTTACATGGACCACGTAATTTTCAGAGTGGGATCTCGATGAATACACGAGAAATGAATTAATGAACAAAAATTGAAGAAAATTTTCAATCAATTTCTCGTGTATTTATAACACAAATATAACACAAATAACCTAGTCTCTCACAGAAGTGCTATAGTGGCGAAACAACTGAAAAAAAAAGAATAAGATAAGAAGTATAAAACTGTATGAAATACCCCATATAATAACTTCTGAAATAAGACGGATAAAAATCTGAAAAAAATTGGGTATTTGTTTTTCGATGATGACTTTCGGCATAAAAAATTTCGAAAAGATCTGAGAGGGTGAGGCCGGATACGACGTCCAGAATTGGTGGACTTGCTCATAGATATAGTCCGATGGTTATTTTTGCTTCGACAGTATGGATCCGTCGCTTCGACTATATATATATGGTTCTATGCCTCTGTTTTATTACTAGGGAATGCAGGTATAAGGGTTACCGTCTTTCGAAGGTAGGGATTATGACGGGACAGTCCGCGGACTCGGAGATGACAATAGTTATGATTCATGAAAAAAAAAGACAATTGTTTATGGTTTCAGCTCGTGTTTATTCATGGAGATGAATTCAAATACAGACATCATAGATTCAAATCTAACTATAACGAGACACACAGTGAATATCGTATATAATGAAATCAGATTATTACTTATAGTGAACAGGAAATAGATATAAGAACCCTATTTTTGCAAAACCCTGGTACACTTTGAAACACTTTGAATCTCCTCGGCGAGAGCACTGGCGAACAAGACCTTCATTTCGAACATGGTCAGTTTGAAGTAGTTTTTCACAAAACTTGCTTTGATGGCATTCTTGATGGTCCGCAGCGTCTCGTCGGATTTCGTTGACACCAGATCCGTGTACTACTCGAGCGGTGCGTCGAGGAGGTCGCGGCAGTTGGCTAGCGAGGCGAGTTCTTTAACCAACTCGTTTTTACACAGATTCGTTGTAGAAGAGCGATTCGAGAGGGTGGTCAAATACTCGGAAATGCAGGGTGCAACAGCCACAAGACCTTCAAATGTCGCCTGCTGCATCAGGATGATGTTGATTTTGACTTCTTAGACAAGGGTTCGTGGTTCAGTGCCCGCCCGTGTTCGCGCCATAATCCCTCTGCCTCTGTCAGAACAATTGTTTTCAAGCTGAAAGAGGTGGTAAACACTATGTTTGATCCACCCAGGTCTAGTGGTTCGTTCTTTCAGCCTTCCTCACGGGTACACTCCGCAGATTCGAAGTATGCAGAGATGTTCTCGAAATTCCTTTTTAAATTCAGCCATGTCACCATTCGCAGGGTAACACAGTTAACACCAGTTCCGTTAAATTGTACAACAGGCTCAAAGTTGTAATCACTGGTTAATTTATACCCGACCAACGCCGTTTTAGAGAAGGAATTATTCAATCCATACGCAGTTGACTGTAGTAGTGCTCTACGCTCTGTCAGCTGTTTAGAGGATGTCCCGGTGGGGTCGGTGCTTCCGAGCAGGGATAGTAGCCATGATTATTACACGTTACGTAGCACACAGGTTCAGAGATGTTTGACTCTCGAGCTTCGAGGTGTTTTTGGGTAACGGAAGAGAAAATAGGGTCTTATTTGAAGGGTTTCCACCTCCAGGCTCCAGTACGAATCCGCTGGGCCGGAGAGTGGTGGTAGTTTTTCCGACAGTTTCCTCCGGGTCCGAGGTCTGATCTGCGGTGCAAGCTCTCCAGAAGAAGGTACTGAGACAAGTCCTATCCTGCCCGAGAGCGTTCAGAGAATACTTGTCTCGACAATACCATCCCAGATACAGAAAGCACGGTCTTGACCCGATCGTAAAATAAGTACTTTGCAGAATAGTGAGAGCGGTGGCCTTCTGAGGCAATAAAATGCAATTACCGCTGAATACTCCGTATGTTTGACGGATTTCGAGAATTCTGGCCAGGTGAAAAAAAAGGGTCAAGACAGGACTGAACCCTATCGAACCGAAGAACAAACCGGGAAAGGTACGGCGACAAATCCTGTCCTGTCAGCGAACCGCCCGGGTTACCGTATTCTAGCAATCTTATCCCAGCTATAAAAAAATGTCGCGAACTGCTTCTAGACACCGTGTTGTACAGAGCAGTGCGGAGTAAGCGAGTCCACCCCTAGACAATAAAATGTAATTAGGCTCTTAATAACCAACGCCTATTTGTGACCTTTTCAAAATTTCAACTGATTGAAAGAAAATGGTCTAGCGTACAACTAACCCCCCATCGTGTCGAAAAAGAACCTCGCCGCTATTGGGATCCTCAGAACTTCGATACGGCAACTAGTGGCAGGAAATAGAACTGTTGAACGACGGCTGCAGTAACCAGCTGTAACCAATGAGAGGGCTTGAAACCTTAATACGCTTACTAGTGACGAAAAATAGAACTGTTGAAAGTCAGCTATTTTTACGAAGCCACGCCCATTCCAAGGATCCCAATAAGCGAGAAGGTCTCAGCGTGCAAGTCTCGTCGTGTTTAATGAACATGCATAGACAAGTCGCTAGGTGTAAAGAAGGATCCAGTTTATAACTATCCTGCAATGGTTTGGCTGGAGTTCTATACGCTCGCCTCACAGGTAACCGCGCTGTTCAATGAGGTGTCGTATACCTGGGAATCGCTTACGTACAGCGAGCGTGTCACGGGGTAGGGGTTTACCCTCGCTCATGCGAGACAGAGCTATTTTGCACTATGAACAATAGGGATGACCTCTGGGCCGTGGCACCGATGTGTAGGAGGCTTGCTAATTAATGCCATTTCTGTGTGCTCAGAAAGAAAATAGTTTGTAGATGATTACAGTAGAACCTCGTTTATCAGGCCTTCGATCAACCGAGTCTCCGCGTTATTGGAGGCAGCGGTTTCATCCGAGCACTTCGCATTAACCGAGGTATATGCTCGGATAATACGGAAAAACTCGAATAAAACGGATAAAGCCGCTATGTCTATGCTGTACGTGCGAGGTATCTTGAGTTCGCTACTATGGTGTTTATAGATAAGTGAATACTTTCATGATTGAATTTTATTTTTCCGTTTCATATACATGAAAAACGATTGAAATTTTCGAATTTTTTACTTCTTTTGTGTTATCCGAGTTTTCGCTGATCCGAGGTACCTCCTCCTCGCATTACCTCGGATAAACGAGGTTCTACTGTACCTACTTCGTAGGTTTTACTAGGCGACCTTAGTCACGATTGAGACAAGAGAGCGCTGAAAACAGTTAAGGGTAGCTAAAGGGTAAAACCGTCGCCCACCCACTCCCTCTAACGGCTCGTGGGTGGTGGTGGTGGAACTGACCGATAGGTTGCACAAGAGGAGCGTCAAATACGAACTTGCACCAAAACTGAAAACACCTCAGGGCCGAAAAGTCCATTCGTTCTTTGAAGTGCATTTTGGATTTTCGAATCGTTTTTTTTACTCATCTTTACTGTGCGGAAATGTCGCGAATCGTAGCCGGGATCAGGAGAGCTGCCTTGGCCGTGCTGCGGCACCTGATGAGGCACCACTCGGCTCTCGTTAACAGGCGGATAGCACCCCTTCTAAAAGTTATACCGCGTACAACCGATGTCGCAGAGTTGCTGATGATCTTCCGGCAGATAATAACTGTGTGTCCGGTGGAAGTGATTGTCACGATTCACCGTGCGAACTGTTTAAGTGGCAACTTAGATTGCATGCGTGTGATGGTGGATCAGGTGCGATTTTGGAGGGCCGAGGAAAATCCGGTGATACAGCCGTTCCTTCAAAGCGTCAGCGTTTTAGAGGAGGCTCGTTCCGCTGCCCCTGGTAAGCAAGAAACAACTAATTATCTTTCATTTTATACTACGACGTTGTTATAATAGTATGTCATCTAGATCTGTTATTTCCAGAGCTAGTCATGTTCCAGCAGGGGGCTGTTGATGATGGGATGCTTCTCGAGGCGGTCGAGGCGTTTGACCTGTCAGAGGCTAGTAGTGGAGCTGCTTCCTCCTGTAAGTAGCTCTTTTGCGTTAAAAAATTCCTTATCCATATCTTAGAGCTGGGTATAATAACAGAATCATAATATTGTAGCGAACGGGAAAACGGCCGCAGGTGATTGCGTGGCGGATACGACGGTGACTCGTGCGGTATCCGGTGAGCGTCTCCTACTAGCCCGCTCAGCATCCCAGGGTGAAATCCTGGCGAGTAGCGAGGAGAAAGGCGACACGATCGAGCGTCTCTCACAGGTCTCGATCATCGAAGTGGAGGATTCTCCGATGCCAGAGTCGCAGAGCGGAACGGAGCGTTCACGGCCCCGGGATATCGAAGAAACCGTATCGGATGCGCTATCGCCGGCTTCCCCCATCTTTAGCTCTGTAGAACGTGAGTAATAATAATTTCGTTACCTTGTACAATGATGTTATGGTGAGGTCGCTTATTCTGATAGGCTTTATAAATGTTTCTTAACCTCTTATTTTCTACATTTTATCTCATAACAGTGGTGGAGATTGAGCCACGGGAACAAGATGGCCAGGTATGGGATTTCTTATCACCCGCCGATCCCGTAGTCTTTAGCCAGCTGCAGGAACGTAGGTGCTCTTAACTTTGAATAATAATTCTACGGTTCCTTTTCCCTGATCACCTCTGGAAAATCCTTCTCAATCTTTTTTTTTTTACGTTTTGTTTTTCATCATCTCAACCCGTAACAGCGGATGCAATAGAGAACTCTGCTGAGGAGTATCAAATCTCCATGGTTGCAAACACCAGTTCGGAAGTTATCCGAGAACATCTTCCGTCGGATCTTGATTCGTTGGAGACTTTAATAATACCATCCCCGCGTGGCGAACTTCCAGCAGGATTTCTCGCAGCTTCTGAGGAAGAGTAGTTCTGATTATACGCCTTCTTACCCTAGCGCATAGTTTGATGTGTATTGTTTCAACGAGAAAAGATAATTTAACGTTTTTACCTAATCCCCGCAGGTGCTCAACCAACCGTAAGGGTTCGTTCGCCTAGCTGGCTATTCGGAGTGAACAACGGCGCCAGTACCTCGAGGACGCAGACGGGCGGGGCTGGCCCATCATCGACGAACCGCGGTACTCGTGTGGCCGATCTTCCCGCTGACGAGATCGAGCAGCCGGATGAAGACATCGACGAAGACGACGAACGGGTGGAGCAGGCAGAGGTGGGACACCGATTCCAAATCACGCAGCGGGTAAATCGCCGATACCAGCGTTTCGGTTTAGGCGGGTGTCAGGTAACCGTAAGAATAGGTGTTCCACTTGAATCTGCGAATCCAATCGCCGGGTTAGAAGAGGCCTGCCGCGAGCTTTACAGATATTTCTCCTCGCTCTGCACTCCAAACGGTATCATGGGCATTAGTTTTATCACAGAGGGTTTCACAAGGGGTTCTGCGGGGTTAAGCTTCCGGCCGGCTCGCGATTTTCGCTTTGAGGATTCATGGGGACTTGTATTTCGGGTTACACAGAGTGCGAGTGAATTTTCAAACGATCAGCCGTTCACGGCAAACATAACAACTATTGCTGTTCCGGCAGGTCAGGGAAGACGCTTAGCCCTGAACGGGGAGCAACTAGTTGGTAAGCGTTCTATCCTGACTATAACGAACAGTGATGATTTATGTTTACCGAGGGCGTTGTTCGTCGCTGGAGTGCATGCGAGAAGGGGTTCTGTACGGGATGGACCGTTACAGGCGGAGTAGAACAGGGCTAGGGCGTCAGGGAAAAAAATACCAGACTGAAAAAGCTTGTCAGCTGGTAGTAGAGGCGGGTGTCATCAAACCCGAGGAGGGTTGCGGTATCGAGGATGTTGCGCAGTTTCAGCAATATTTGGCACGGGAGGGCTATGCAATTCTAGTTTACGACAGCGAGACGATAGGTCAAGGCGGCCGGCCGCTTTTCAACGGAGAGGATATTGTGCTGGGCATAGGCTACCGCGGTCCAGTACTTAGACTGAATATTCTTTATTATCCGCGTCTTGATCACTATGACACTATTTTAAATATGAGAGGAGCCGCGGCCTCTGATTTGTTTTGCCAGCCGTGTAACGTAGCCTACGCTCACGGTAACGAGCACAGGTGTTCGAACAGATGCAATCGGTGTCTCTCGACTCCTGCATGTAACCGGGGAGTTGCAAAAGTCGAGTGTGAGCTCTGTAATCGCGATTTTTACGGGGCAGAGTGTTGTAGACGACACACTCTGCAGGGCTCGTTCAGCGGTAAACGAACGGTCTGTAGTACCCTACGGATATGTGGAACCTGCGATATCTTCACGGATATTTCAAAGGGAAAGCATATCTGTGGGCGGACATACTGCAGGACCTGCCGCTCGAGCGAAGAAATTAATCATCGCTGTTACATGAGGCCTGTAAAGCGGAACACGGACGAGGTAACTAATCACATTTTCATTTTTTACGACTTGAGGAAACGCAGGCCAAGACGCGACGTATGCGCGCCCACGGTATCGCGGTAGAGGAAATGTGGGAGTGCGAGTTTTCAGGTCTGATGGATGCAAGGGTAGAGGTGCGGGTACATCTCGAAAGTAGCGGCTTTCTACGGAGTGTGGAGAATGCTAAGCTGAACCCGCGTGATGCATTCTACGGTGGTCGGACGGGCAGCACGTCGAGGTTTCGCGAGGTAGACCTCAGACTCGGTGAGGGGATCCGTTATGTGGATTTTTGCTCGCTATACCCTTACATCTGTAAAACCGGAAAATTCCCGTTGGGTCATCCCGTAGAACTAGTAGGCAAGGAATGTAAAAATCTGACCGGGGCCAGTGGAGTAGATCTGTTTAGAGTCGATGGTTTGATTAAATGTAAAGTACTGCCGCCCCGGAATCTTTATCATCCGGTATTACCTCTGCGTATGCACGGCAAACTAATGTTCCCTCTCTGTAACTCATGTTGCCGTGACATGGAACAAGGTCCATGTCCTCACAATGACGCCCGTGAGAGGTATATAAGCGAGACATGGGTTTCAGACCAGGTGAAAAAGGCCGTGGCAATGGGCTATAGGGTGATATCGGTGTCAGAGATCTGGCAGTACGAGGTGACGGTGTGTGATCCCTCCACCCGGGAAGGCGGACATTTTGCTCAGTATATTGATACTTAAAAAAAAAAAAAACAGGAGGCTAGCGGCTGTTCCTCTGGCTGTAGTCTCGCTATATCCAAGAGTATTCCCGGGTAGAGGGAATCCAAACTAGATAAGCCTAAAATAGAAATAAATCCAGGGCTGCGTTCTGTGTAGAAGCTATGCCTTCATTCTTTTTGGGGTGAGTTTGGCCAGCGAGACAACCTCTCAAAAACCAACGTGGTCAAGACCAGAGAGGAGCTGCTAGGTCTGGTGACAAGTCCGTCGATTCTGCTGGAGGACCTAGTAGCCGTGAACGATGACGTGCTCCACGCTCGCTGGTCATACAAGGACGAAAGCGTGGAGGCCTCGAGTCTCGCGAACGTGGTCTTAGCTGCGTATACTACGGCACAGGCGCGGCTCAAATTGTATAGTTATTTAGAGAACTTGGATCGTAGGGTATTATATTATGACACGGACTCGGTCATCTACGTGCGGTCAGGTGCAGCCGGAGAGTACGAGCCGCCAGTAGGCAGTTTTCTGGGTGATCTGACCGACGAGCTAGAGCAATACGGCGAAGGCAGTTACATACGGGCCTTTGTATCCGGCGGGGCAAAGTTTTACACTTTCATAGTGCTATGTCCGGATGGGAGGGAAATAGATATTTCCCAGGTCAAGGGCATAACCCTCAATTATACAACGCGTTTTCAAACAAATTTTAATTCTATACGGGAAATGGTAGTTGAGGAGGGGAAGAGTATTCATCTTAGCTATCGCGCGATCCGACGAACCGCAATGCATGATATGGTGACTCGCGATCAGACGAAAACATGTCGTCCGGTTTTTGTCATAAGACGTTGTGGCAGGGATAGCTTTGATACCCTCCCGTACGGGAATACAGACGCGTTACCGCCTCCGTCCCTGGTCCGTAAGTAACAACGATCGACGGAAACCAGAAAACAGTACGCTACATCCAGTTTAGGTTTAAGTTAGTTTTTACTGTATTTTAGTTGTACAACCTTTGTAAATTAATCGTATAATTAGGAGTTTAAGCTATTCCTTACACCCTATACCTGTGATATTAGAAGTAGAATGATTTAGTCTACTGTATGTAATACTATCAGTGCCTGCTCTGTAAAATAAAAGTACTATTAGCAATAAGAAAATGTATGTATACTAGGGTGATTTTAAGCTAGAAGACTTAAAATTTTTGACGAGAAAAATTTATCCGGTGTCTCGGGAATCGAACCCGAGCCTACTGGCTGCCAATCCGGGGGCTTACACCCACTAGACCACCTGGCCACCTTCAAATTTAACTCGTCATTTTTCAAGTCTAGTTCGTGTGCTTGGTTTGTAATTTTCGTTATGAATTTCGTCGTATAAGCACATGTTTAACTTTGAATGAGTGAGTGAGCACACGGGCTCACTAACACTTGTAAGGTAAGACTTACGTCTTTTTACCTATTATTTTGTTGGTTATATTTAATTAAATATGGCATTGGTTATATTTAATTAAATATAACCAACAAAATAATAGGTAAAAAGACGTAAGTCTTACCTTACAAGTGTTAGTGAGCCCGTGTGCTCACTCACTCATTCAAAGTTAAACATGTGCTTATACGACGAAATTCATAACGAAAATATACTAGGGTGGTCCAAAAAAAAAACGTTTTTTCCTTATCATCTCAAACGTTTCTTTTAAGTATAAAACAAATTCTCCTGAAAGCGCAACTCGATATCTCAACTCTACGAGACGCTCAACGATTTTCTGTTTTTCCGTATAAATAACACGTGAAAAATTTTTTTTTTTATTTTTTCACGTAAAACTGAAAAAAATGTTATTGCGATTTTGATGCACATATTTTCGTAGGAAATTTAATTCTCTACAAAAAAGCTCTGATGTATTTTTCTCGTCATCTCAACAGATCAAAAGTTATCAGGCTCTGAAAAAAAAATAAAAAATTGAAAAATTAAAAAAAAAAAAATTGAAAAAATTGGAAAAAAATTAAAAATTGAATTTCCTATCAGAATATGTGTATCGAAATTGATCTAAAATTTTTTTTCGGAGTTTTATGCAGAAAAAACGAAAAAACATGTACGTGAAAGATTAATTTTTTTGTTTTTTCCGCATAAAACTCCGAAAAAAATTTTTTATCACAATTCCGATGCACATATTCTTGTAGGAAATTTAATTTTTTAATTTTTTTCAATTTCTTCAAATTTTTTTTTTTTTTTTTCAATTTTTCAATTTTTTTTTTTCTTTCAAAGCATGATAACTTTTTGTCTGTTAAGATTACGAGAAAAAGATATCAAAGCTTTTTTGTAGAGAATTAAATTTCCTACGAAAATATGTGCTTCAAAATTGGAATGAAATTTTTTTTCTGAGTTTTACGTGACAAAAACAGAAAAAAAAATTTTTCACATGTTATTTATATGGGAAAACGGAAAATCGTTGAGCGTCTCGTAGAGTTGAGATATCGAGCTGCGCTTTTCGGAGAATTTGTTCTATACCTGAAAGAAACTTTTGAGATGATAAGCCTTTGAAAAATAAAAAAAATTGTGTTTTTTGGACCACCCTAATGTATACCAAAACGGTTGAACATGGTTTAGTCTCTGCCCAGGGAATATACACAGTATACATCATTAACGGTAACTGTGGCGTTCGTAATAAAAGAATTTATGGAGTAAAATGTATCAATTTCACTTGGTTAACCCTCCGTACATACACTCTGCTACCTGTATCTCGTGCCTGAATAAAACTATTACGAAATTAAATATTATCTCTGTGTCTCTGTATACCTTTTATTATTACCTTCCTCGAAATACCTATGACCAGCTTACAGAAAATGAGCCTAGATTGGAAATGGAACCTGTTAAAACTATTTCATCTATAAATGAAATCAGATAAATGTCGTTGATTTCAGTTAGTTGAATAGTCGTTGAGTTGTTACACGCGCTAGCTAGCCTGGTCATAGTCGGCCAGCCGTCCAGTAAGTTTTCATGTTCCTAACGTTTTTGAATGCGCAAAATTAGCTGGCTTAAGCGCATAGTCTAGATGAGCGGCTCACTCGCTGACTATCAGCTGATTACCGTCCGGACTGCTGAGCCCATGAGCACGCCCGCTATTAGCTAAGAGACGGCGTTCACCGCGCCACTATTGGCTAGAAGATGGCGCGCACCGCGCCGCCGGGGCCTCACCGCGAAATAGAAAATTTATTCTAGTCGTATGTAGTAGTTTTTGTTATCCTGATTTCTCCATATCTCTCGGAGTATTCGTTGGGAAAGGTTGAAGTCTTCGTGTTCTATTCACGTGAGCAGAATGGATGCTCGTTGGAATAACCCGTTTTCCGCTATTATAGCCGGTCCCTCTGGATGTGGAAAATCAATCTTTGTTAAGAAGTTTTTGCGTCATATCGGCGAGATGTGTGACACTCGCTTCAGTCGTATGATCTGGTATTACGCCGAGCAGCAATCCCTCCATAGTACAGAAAATGGAGCCAGAGCAACTCTTAGCGACATCGAGTATCGGGAAGGACTTCTCCAAGAATCTGACTATGACTCGAACACGCTGCCCAAACTGCTTATAATAGATGATCTTATGCGAGAGGCCTGTGGTAATATCATCGTTGATCTTTTCACCAAGGGGTGTCATCATAAGAATCTAAGCGTGTTCTTCATCACACAGAACCTGTTTCATCAGGGACGCGGTCAACGCGATATTTCGCTCAACGCGAATTATATTATATTTTTCAAGAACCCGCGAGATCGCGCTCAGGTACAACATCTAGCCCGACAAGTCTACCGTGAGGATCCACGATTTGTCCAGGAAGCCTACCACGATGCAACAGCTCGGCCACACGGTTATCTTTTATTTGATCTGAAACAAAGCACCCCCGAAAACTGTCGCTACCGGAGCAATATATTTCCCACCGACAAACACCAGTATGTATATGTCCCGAGGGAAGATATAAAGTCACGCACTCAGCACGATCTACCAGTCGTTCGTTTGTAATGTCACGCGCTGTACAAGCGGACGGGAGCGCGGGCTCCGTACAACGTGGAGGTGGTTCAAGACGTAGTGCTGAGGCACTTAGACGATGCGGAAGTGCAAATACGGTGACTCTAAAGGCCCTGTGCAGTCTGAAACCGCAACAGAGACTAGCTTTACTACGCACTGCCAATAATACACTCGTGAAAAATATATGTGAATGTGCTTTGAACACTGTGCGCGGTAACGTCATACTCACTAGGCAGGAAAAGGCTCGACTAGCCAAACATAAACATCTTATTCGTAAACTGTCTGCTAGCAAGGGAAGCTGGAAGAGCAAGAAAAAATTACTAGTTCAAAACGGTAGCGGGTTTCTGCCTATGCTAATAGCTCCCATTCTCGGGACACTTTTCACTCAGCTGTTCGGTCAATAATTACGAGAAGAACGATGGAGCATGCAAAGAAGATGGTACTAATACCGTCGGACACCGTAGAACGTTTTCAACGTGGTATAACTTCCTCGGCAGCAGCTTTCGCGGGTGACGCCGAGAACAGCGAACAGAGCACAAGTTCCCCAGCATCCAGACTCGATAGAGAGATGCGCGCTATTCTGAACTCTCCCGAGCTGGATGATGCAGCGAAATGGAAGCTTTATCAACAGCTATTACAGCGTTTCCTATATTTCGCCGAGGCGTCCAGAAAACCGCTACGCGGGGATCTTCACACCGTTCCTGATGAAACTAATCCTGCGGAACTCTTACAAGGAAAATAAGAAGAAACCTCCGCTGGCAAACAACAACGGATATCGAGGATTGCCTTGACAGTACCAACAAAATACCAGTCAAAGGCGGAGCTTCTCCTCAAGCATCTGGCGGAGTTTCCCTTACGTTTTTCCTGGGATAACCAAGGCGTCGTAAGCATAGACAACAAACCTCTCCCGGGCTCAAATATTGTCGATCTAGTTAACGACACTGTGCGTTCCAGAAAAGGCTTTCAACCCCATGGTAGACATGCGTACGCACGTCTTCTCCAGAGCATCAATATACCTCGGGAATATGTCGGAAATTCGAGTGTCTGGAAAAATGCTGAATCGACCTCACCACCGGGCGCAGTAACCTCTGTGACACGAAGTCAGGCTGAAGGACGCCGAGCACCGCACGGATCCAGGAACACCGGGACCAGTAGTGGCTATCATCCAGACAGGGAGCCGAGTGCCGGTTCTGGTAACACAGACGACGAATCCTTCTTCTCATCGTCGAAATTTCGACGAACGGAAGAAATACCTGGAAAAACACCGCAGCACTCGCCGAAACAAGGCTGGTTGTCATTTGCATTGCGGAAATGAGAGAGTTAGAACGGATATACTACGATCCCTCCCACCCAGCTGGTTATGCCGGGGCTAGAAAGTTGAAGAGGGCTGTTCGGAATGTAAAGGCTGGTGCCATAGAAAACTGGCTAGGTATTCAGGATCCCTATACCTTACACAAACCGGTACGACGGAAGTTCCAGAGACTGTGGTACAACGTTTTAAATATAGACGATCTCTGGGAAGCTGATTTGGTAGAACGTGTTTCTATAAAGGAGCATAATGATGATTTCCGTTACCTAATGGTTGTCATCTATGTTCTGAGTAAATTTGTATGGGTGATCCCTCTATACCGTAAATCGACCAGCGACGTAGCTGCTGGCTTCGAAAAGATATTATCTTCCACGGAACGTCGACCGGTAACCCTACAGAGCGACAAGGGTGAAGAGTTCGTGGATAGTGCGTTCCAAAAACTCCTCACCGAGAATGATATACGTTTTCGCGTGACTGGTAACCCTGATATAAAAGCGGCCGTTGTCGAGCAATTCAATCGTGCTCTGAAGGATCGAATGTGGAGATATTTTACTCATAAAAACACCCACCGTTACATCGATATCCTGCAAAAGCTCGTTAGCTCCTATAATGACACCATACACTCGAGTATCAAAATGGCTCCTTCTGCCGTGACGCTCTTTAACGCGGCGGTGGCACGCGCAAACATTCAACGTAACCATCAGCCACGCAAGGCACGGAAGCCAAAATTCACCATGGACGATCTTGTGCGTATAAATAGGACGAAGGGTACTTTTGCGAAGGGATACGAGGCTAATTGAAGCGAGGAACTGTTAAAGATTCGACGAGTTGTAACAGGTTTACCGAACGTTCACGAATTAGAGGACCTTTCGGGAGAGGAAATCGACGGATATTTCTATGAACCTGAACTACAGCGCGTGATCAAGGACCTTGAAAACATCGAGTTCCAAATTGATAAAATCATTCGCAGCAAGGGTCGGGGTCCCAGTAAGAAAGTTTTTGTCAGCTGGAAAGGTTACCCCGAAAAGTTCAACCGCTGGATTCCGGCCGCCGGTCTTCAAGATATTGCATCATGATGAAGTCGCAGTTCTACATAACCCTACCTAGCAATAGCTTGATGCGGGTTTTTCCCGATAACAGGACCTGTTGCTATATCACGCAGCTACCACGGACGATCGAGCTCTCTGGCGAGTGGGAAGTCGCTATTGTTGAGATACAGTATCCCTTGACGTACCTAGCTAGCGAGAAAGAGGTGTTAAATCGTAAACTAGCCGAGACTGTATCTAGTACAAATTCTGCTGACAACAGGATTACGGCTGGAGACGAAGTTGTGCAACCTCGCATCACACCAGAGGTTCGCATGTTACCGTTGAAATCCGGTGAAGAGGACGAAGAGCTGCTCCCTACACCAGAGGCTTGCGTGTTACCGTTGGAATCCGGTAAAGAGGACCAAGAGCTCCCATCACTCATGTTCGTCTATTGTGACATCGTTGAACCACGTATCGTAGGAGACATCTATGCGCCGCTTCTGCGTATACTACAGCTGAGACAAAGGGCCGACACCGCAGGTGTGGAAGTCAAAACATTTTCACCGCTGCACTATCTTTCTTTACTTCGTTCGAGTTTCCAGACGATCGAAATATCTAGAAGAGACCACCAGGGTAAATCTATACCATTTGACCACGGAACCTTGACAGTCATACTACACTTCAAGAAAATATACTGGTTTGATGCCGGTATTGAGAATAACAGGAAAAAACGGGTTAATACCATGGCACAGTACATAGAGTATTACGAGTCGCAAATAGGCGGGGGGATCGATCGCGTTTTTGTCGGAGCGCCCAATCAACGGGGTCATGGTATCGGTAGTTTTCTGGGTGGCCTATTCAGACGGGCTATTCCGCTGTTAAAAAGAGATGCACGTGTACTCGGTAAAGAAGTACTGCGTGGTGGTATGAATTTCATGTCGGACCTGGACAATGATGTACCGTGGAAACAGGCGTTTCAGACACGCGCCAGCAAAACAGGCCAGAACTTCAAGCGAAAGGCCCAGGATGGGCTTGGGAAGATTATGAAAGGAGAGGGCTATAAACTCAGGTACGGGGGAGCGTTGAGTCAGTCTGGCCTTGCCCTCCCACCGATGCTATCCGTACCAGCTACGAGGTCTAAATTGCTCAGAAGACGTAAAACCCCTACTAAGACGAAGAAACGGAAAACGACTAAGTCCACTTCGAAGAAGAAGAAAAAGAAAAAGAAGAAGAAGACACCGAGTACTAAAGGATCTGCTAGGAAAGGTAGAAAGAAAAAGTGTTACAAAAAAAGACCCGTTACGGATATTTTCGGAGCTGCGTAAAGACAAAACCTTGAGTGAATAGCCTTAATGGTGCACACTGCAAAAATGGCCTACCTACATGCCCGCTCCTGTGAATGCTTGAAATCCGAACTGGACCTCTTCACTCTACCTCCTACACAGCCATCTATCGAAGGTGGTCGATGGGTGCAGTACAAACCTGTGTCTGCACTCACCGATGACTCACCGATTCAATTCGCTGTACCGGGCCAGGGCGACGAGTACTTAGATCTCTCACACACGATGCTCCGGGTATGTGCACGTGCGAAGAGAATGCGGGGTGATGCAACCGTTACAGACTCCTCAGGTGTATCCCCTGTGAACAATTTTCTGCATAGTATGTTCAATCAAGCGGATGTATATTTTATTCAAAAACTGGTTTCACCGAGTAGCAATTCATACGCATACAGAGCTTACATCGAGACTTTGTTGAATTATGGCGACGCATCTAAGAATTCGTATCTCACCTCGGGCTTATGGTATTCTGATACACCCGGCCACTTTGACGAGACCACGGTCAGCACCAATGAGGGATTTAGAAGTAGAAATAAATATTTCGCTGGAAACAAACCTGTCGATATGCTCGGGCGTTTGCATTGCGATGTCTTCAATCAGAAAAAAATTCTGTTAAACGGTGTGGAACTCCGATTGAGACTCGTCAGATCCAGGGATGCCTTTTGCATGATGGAAGCTGGCGATTATCATCAATTGGAAGTTACGGACGTGACCTTACTCATACGACGTGTCAAAATCAGTTCCGGTATTCTGTTGGCACATGCACGAACCCTTGCCAAACCAACTGCGAAATACCCGATGACGCGCGTTGAGGTCAAGACAATGACGATACATAGCGGTGTGCAAGCCGAGACACTCGATAATGTTTTCCTTGGTCAACTACCGAAACGTTTAATCATCGGATTTGTCGATAACAAAGCGTACAACGGAGACAGAAAACGTAATCCGTTCAATTTCGCATCTTTCGGACTGAACCACTTATCCTTATATATCGAGGGTACCCAGATTCGGTCCAAGCCGTTACAGCCGGATTTCACGAACAAATTATTTGTGGATTCCTACGACACCCTGTTCACGGGAACCGGTATACATTTCCTAAACGAGGGGAACTCGATTTCTCGTCAGGATTATGCGGACGGATACTGTCTCACAGCATTCGATCTTACTCCTGACCTCTCAGCCAGTGATAACGGACACTGGAACCTCATGGCAAGCATGGCAGTATTAGAATCGAAACACGTTTTGAGAATCCTCTGACTACGACTATAAACTGTATCGTGTACGCGGAATTCGATAACGTGATTGAGATTGATTCCATGCGACAGGTCATTACAGACTTTGGTAATTGAACGAGAGTGTTAGCTACGTCAGGTCACGGAATCCTGTTGAAACCTGTACACCATAAACCTGCAGTTGGACCATCCCTTGCGGGGGACGACCTGTGGGCATTGTGAAACCTGCTAGAGCCTGCTCATCCCTTCCATCTCGGCAAATACGGAGAGGGCTAGTTAAGACCATAAAACAGGCATGCTTGAATACGTGAGCCAGTCTAACCCTCGCCACAGTCTACCAGTAGTGATTCAAACCTTCTCGAGTAACAGTCGTTCAGTTCTTCAAGCAACCATGAACTACATCATCGATATACAAGGCTTCTGCACTGAGAGCGGGCAGTTCATGCCGAAAGAGGTTGCCGTCGTCGTCTACGAGAATAAGGCTCTGGCCCACTCGATCATCACACCTCCTCACTCCATCAGCGAGCTATCCTCATCAAGGCGTTCGCAGAACAATTGGCTGACAAATAACCACCATGGTATAGAATGGTTTGAGGGCGATGTGACGCATAAACAACTGAATGCGAATTTACGGGGTATCACGCATATGGCAAAGAACATCTTCTGTCGCGGGGTGCAGAAAGTTAAATTTCTTCAAGAGGTGATGGCACGAGAAATCGTCAACCTGAAACGTGGTGAGTGTACGTGCCCAGCGTTCAGAGACCTGTCATCGGACAAGTCATGTCTTCTACACACCGGTGCTCGTAAGAACTTCAACTGTGCACTGCGTAACGCTATGAAACTGAAGAAGTGGCTGCAGTCACATGGGCTGTCCGAAAAAAGCTTGTCTTCGATCCCTTTCCGCACTAGTTTGCTAAACTCGCTCGAACAACCTGCTGATAACGAGAAAGAAAGCCCGAACAATCCGCTCGAGCAAGGAGAGGATCAGTGTGGTCCCAACGGTATAGAAGAGATATCTGCACGCATGAAGACTGCCTGACGGAGCCTGTGACTAAGGATTTCACAGATTTTTCACCAAATTTATCAGTGAGTCCACGAGAAGCAGAGAGAATGGATACTTTTCAAATTCTGAGTGCACTGGAACAAGCACCTGCTCGGACGAAGGGAGTTTACCCAGCCGATCAGATCCCGCTGCACTGGACATACCCGACCGCTATCGTAGCGAATACGGATACCCATACACGCTCCGGGACACACTGGGTTGCTTTCCATGTGACAGCCACCGGACAAGCCGTATATTTCGATAGTTTTGGTCTACCTCCCGTTATGCCCCATCACATCAGGACTCTGCGTCGGAACTGTATAGCCTACCGTTAGAACGATAACCAGCTACAGAGCTCCTCCTCCCTGGTATGTGGTCAGTTCTGCATCATGTTCTTGTATTATATGACGCAGGGCTTTACTCTCGAGCAGTTCACGAGTATATTTTCTAAGAATTTGAAGAAAAACGATAGAATAGTCAGTTCATTTTACAGACGCCTGAGACTAACCAAGCTCAAACGTAGAATACAAAACGGAATTAACCGTGTGAACTGTATCCAGTGTTGTCACCGTAAGAAAGGCTAAGTGTTCGTCATGTATATGCCTCTTTTCTTTTTTTTCTGTATCATCGTTAGAAATAAGTATTCTCTGTTCACTAGTAATAATCCGATTTCATTATTATACGATATTCAATTAGCGATATATCTCTCGTTATAGCTAGATTTAAATCTGTGATGTTTGTGTTTGAATTTATCTGCATGAATAAACACGAGCTGAAACCATAAACAAGTGTCCTTTTTTCATGAATCATAACTATGGTCACCTCCGAGTCCGCAGACTGTCCCGTCATAATCCCTACCTTCGGAAGACGGTAACCCTTATACCTGCATCCCCTAGTATTAAACCGAAATAAATATATATATATATATATTGTGACGTGGACTTTATTGAGACCTCGGATCTGGACCGGATAGCCAGCCTCCGAGATCAATCCACTCGACAATTGGCCAAAAGAAAACAAAGAAATAGCAAAATTTGGGCGCCAGGCGGATAACCGCCGATTTCAAAAATCTAAACAAAATAATAACCGTCGGCTAGCTGCAGTACCGCGGAGAGGGGTCGGGATTAAGTGAAGGATTAGCAGGGCGTTGACTAACGACTCGTAACTTTGAATTTAACAAAGAAAAATAGAATTTATTCAATAAAAATAGTATAAGAAAAAAAATAGTAGAAATAATAGATTAAACCATCGGGGATATCTCCCCTCGGATAAAGAACGGCCACAGGTCGTATACAGGCGACCTGGCCACGCTTGACGAGTTTTACAATAATTAATAAACTACTAGCTTCCACGTAGGAGAGCAATAACAAAATAAAATAATGCAAAAATAAATAACTCGACAAACTCGGTCCTCGTGGAACAAAAATTACAAATTAAAGACTGGAATAGGCCCGCAAGGCACAATAACTAATCCACAAAATTATTACTTAAAATTAACTTAAACTAACTCTGCCTTCGTAGGCGAAACAAAAAAAGGTAAACCAAATTCAAAATATAATAACGATCTGAATCTCTCCGTGAGAGGAAGAGAGCGCGACAGTGACGTAGTCAGACTATCTTTCTCGCACTCACGTGCGAAAACCTACGGCTCTACAAAAAGCACTATAACGTGACACAAAACTCAAAAATCTTACTCGAAAATCAAAACTCAAAACTCTATTACTGCGTGAGACACTGGTGACGGCCTACCGACTCGGAGGTCGTCTTAATTTGATTTGCAAAAATCTCTAAAAGCCTCGTGGCTCGGAAAATACGGCAAGATGGCTGATGGCCGTTTGCCGAATTCAAATTAGTATGAGTCAAATTGGCTAACGCTTACCGTTTTCCAGCCAAAATGCAAGGCCTTGTGGCGGCTCGACTACGAGCCCCCGGATGCACCAACTCGAACTCAACAGACTCAAACGCTTTCCCGCAGGAAATTCACACCAAAAGAAAATCAGCCTCGTGGCTACTGCAAAAGGTAATTTCTACAATTAGCGCGAGCACTAGAGCTCGGGGCTCTACCTGCGAGGCAGGCCTACGGCAGAGTGATCAGACGGCATGGTGCCGGTACTTAGCGCCCTCAATAGGCGATCGATTATCGATTTTGCAAATGTACTGCGAGATCCTTAAATATGGCGACCTATCGTCGCGGCGCGCAAAATTCGAAGTTCACCACGGTGTTTGTAGCTCGCTAAATCGGAGGATCACGGGCTGCAGATTCTTCTTGGTGGCGGGAATCTCTTCCACCACCGATATCCCACGTTGCAGAATGCCCTTGGCACTCCCCCGTGTCCTCTCGTTTAATAGCGGGAGGTAGCATGGCCACTACTATCCTCCGGAGCTTTTAGGTGGCGTTCGTCGAAAAGGATCCCAACAGTCGATATTTGGCGTCGTACGTTCATCTGATCGGATCTCCGTTGCAATTTTCAGCCGTCGTCGGGGCCTCGTCTCCCACATAATAGAGAAAAGGTAAAAAAAAAACAAAAAGAATAAGAACTAAATCCTACAGTCTTAGATCGGTCACGGTCGCCTCTCGGAGAGTTTATAGCCTCGGGGCTAACCAAAACGCATTCATGCTTCTGTCATGCATCCACCCTTCGTAACTATGGTCGTCTAAGGGTTCGGGAGTCACTTGTAACACGCGTTGCAAAATGCAATGTTACAACTCCCCCCCCCTTAGACGGACCACTGGGGCGGAAGCACTAGCGAACTTGACCCATGGACCGAACTCCGAGTGGCGGCCGCAGCCGTGTGTTTTTAAGTCTACTGACTATAGACCTCTTTGGTCACTGACTGTACCGCGAAAAATAGAATAAGAAACAAAATAGATCATGTAGGCTTAGCCGAAGCTTTCACCAGGCGTGCAACAAAAAAATCAACAAGCACCACCAAACAAAAAATAACAAAACAAAAAAAAAACAAATTATTTCAGACTTGGGGCGCAGGTTTTCGCTGCCTTATATCACTCGACAGATGTTATTTTGATCGTCACCCCTTTTCTACCGTCTATCCTGACGTGAAAACCGCGTTATTGGCTCCGAAGAGCCTGCGAACGCTAAGACAAACCGGCGGTTCTACGAGGCCATCCCTACAAATCGTCGCGATTATTTACAGTTCCGGGGTGCCGGATAACTAACAATCGGTTCAATCTTGTGGGGGTCGATCGGCAGTCTTACGCTGGTAACCCTCACCCCAGACACCCTACTTCATCTCTACAAAACTGGCATATTTTTGACCGAGCCCTCGGGGCTGCCATGCGGCGAAGTTACTGGACTTGTGGCCCACGAAGTGCTATTATGCGGAGTATCGCTCGTCGCCATGACTTTACGCGTACTACCGAACACGGTCAACCTCACAGAAGTTATTAAAACGCGAATGCACCTTATAGAACTCTGCTTTCCAAAATTTCGCTGGTCACAGATTTAAACTCAGAACGCTCAACGTCGCGCGTTTGTCTAATAGTAAATCTTCGAATGCCAACTAAAACTCAAACTCACTATGTGAGCCTGAAACCCGAACTGAAACGCGCGTAACCCACTTCTCAGAAAACGGTCGAGTGTTGCGTGTTTGTTTCTAAGTTCACCCGAAACGTGAACACACGAAACGCAAAGACCCGAAACGTAAAGACCCGAAACGTAAAAATTCGAAATCGACACGTTGAACTTGAAATCGGACGTCGAAACAAGATACCCGATAATGACTTCAAGCGTTTAAAACTCACTCCACGTGACTCTAAACTCCAACGCGAAACTCAAGACTCGAACTTGCTTCGCAAGTGGACTCGAATTGGATTTCGAATGTGAATGTGGATTTGAAACTGAAAACGCAAGCCAAATTGCGAACTCACTTTTAAAATTTCGAATTCAAAACTTGATTTCGACCGCGAGCTGAAACTCAAACGCGAAACTCAAATTTCAAAATTCACACTCAAACTTGACTCCGAACATAAGCTCGAACTCAAGACTAAAAACTCAGACTTCTAATTTTCCTGACTAAAGAAAAAAAACGAAATACTAAAAGTCCCGAACTGAACTCGTTAATTGTTCTGAACTTGCACTAGCGCGTGCGTACAGAAATTACCTAATTCAAATTCCACTACAAAAGTGAACGCGAACTCGAACTCGAACCCGAACTCGAACTCGAACCCGAACTCGAATGTAAACCCGAACTCGAACCCGAAAGAAAGATAACCCGAACCCGAACCCGAACCCGAAAGAAAGATAAAGAAACTCAAAACATACTCAAAGTGTTATATTCTATCTTCTCGACGAGTCTACTCGTCGAGGTAGCCGTGAGTTGATAACCACTGCGATCATATGGTCCTCAGAACCCACACCTGAGCACCACTGCTACAGCCAGAGCTCAAACTGTGAATCTACGCGACACCTATGATTTTCGGATCGACACTCAGTGATGACGCGTAAACATTCCCCTCGGCGCGGGGTGTACTGAGAGTCCGCCGAGTTTGGACTTTGATCTCCCCTACGTTGGAGAATATATTCACGAACCCGAAATATAGAAGAATATAGCCGTTGGATTCTAGACCATGCACAGGGAAATATGACACACACAAAAAAAAAAATTCAATAGCAAGCAGATAATATTTTATACTAGCGAATAGTTCTTAATATTAAGCTAGGGGTCCGTATCCAGTGTCCCTGCGCATTTAACGTGTTTTAGCACGCTCTAGTCGAGTATAATACTCTAGTGGAGAAGACACGGCAAAAAAAAACGAAGAGAGAAAAAAAAAAAAAAAAAAATAAACTCAAACAGAACTTATTGATTCCAACGAATCAGAATCCCCCAAAAGAATTCAACAATTCCCGAACGCAAAATCGTTTCGAAAATCGCAAAAGAACTACCCGAAAAATAAAATAGAAGAATTTGGACGTTCCAATAAACAAAAGAATCGCCGCGGTACGGCTTCGATACAAAGTCGCTGCGAGCGTACGCGCCGCTAATCCTTCTCCGGTAGACAGAGAAAACAACTATTTGACCCGAAGTCCTTTGGCAACAGTGTAACCGTTACACGTAAGCGAATAATTATTTAACGAAACTATAATTTAATTTTCTCAGAGCCCCACGTTGGCTGCGTCAATTTGTGACGTGGACTTTATTGAGACCTCGGATCTGGACCGGATAGCCAGCCTCCGAGATCAATCCACTCGACAATTGGCCAAAAGAAAACAAAGAAATAGCAAAATTTGGGCGCCAGGCGGATAACCGCCGATTTCAAAAATCTAAACAAAATAATAACCGTCGGCTAGCTGCAGTACCGCGGAGAGGGGTCGGGATTAAGTGAAGGATTAGCAGGGCGTTGACTAACGACTCGTAACTTTGAATTTAACAAAGAAAAATAGAATTTATTCAATAAAAATAGTATAAGAAAAAAAATAGTAGAAATAATAGATTAAACCATCGGGGATATCTCCCCTCGGATAAAGAACGGCCACAGGTCGTATACAGGCGACCTGGCCACGCTTGACGAGTTTTACAATAATTAATAAACTACTAGCTTCCACGTAGGAGAGCAATAACAAAATAAAATAATGCAAAAATAATTAAATAACTCGACAAACTCGGTCCTCGTGAGACAATATTTCAACTAGAACGCTAAATAGACTCCACGAGGAGGACTTACAACTAATTAACAGGCGAATATTTACAATGAGTGAGCCTTCTGTTCTTAATAGCGACTAGAAAAATGAAATTGATCTACGAAGTAATATTTACAGATCTCACTTAGACTAACTTAACCTAACTCTGCGAATAACGCGACTAATAATTAAATAGAATTCTTTATTGACTCGAACCCGAAAAACAAAGACTCGAAGTCCAAATAACGAATAGCTATGTCTCTCCCCACGGGAGGAAGAGAGAGCGACAGTGACTGACTACGACTATCTCTGTCGCACTCGTGTACGACAGATATCAAACCCGAACTTAACAGACTATAATACTCGATATTTCTCTACAAAATAATGACTCGAACGATATTCTCTAATACACGGGGACACTGGTGACGGCCTACCCTTCGGAGATCGGTTTAATTCGATTCCAAGAATATCAATTAGCCTCGTGGCTGCTCAAGGCAATATGGCTGACGGCCGTTGCCGAATTCGAATTAGCATGGGTGAGAATGGCTAACGCTTACCGTCTTCCAGCCACCTGAGGAAGGAAGCCTTCTCCTGGCTAAAGTCCATCGTCTAATCCCACGGGGGAAATATTCCTCGGGGAACAACACTCACTCAACCAAAAAAAAACTCTAGTAAGCCCACGAGGCTTAAACGCAATCCAATCTAACTCAACTACAATCAAGACGCCAAAAAAGAAAGATACACTCGTGTGTTCGTGACGCTAGTCTAACGCAGAGTGACTAGACCGCATGGCGCCGGTAATCAGCGCCCTCGTGTTACGGCCAAATATCGATTTTCGTATCGACCGAAGGATCCCTTAAGCATGGCGACCGGTGGTCGCCACGCGCGTAATTCAAAGTTCGCCACGATGATTTTAGCTTGCTACGTCGGAGGCTCACGGGATGCAGGCTCTTCCTGGTGGCGGGAATCTCTTCCACCACCGATATCCCCCGTTGTAGAATGCCCTTGGCACTCCCCCGTGTCCTCTAGATTACTAGCAGGAGGTAGCGTGGCCACTAACTATCCTCCGAAGCTTTTGGGTGGCGTTCGTCGAGTAGGATCCAAACAGTCGATACTGGGACGTCTTGCGTCGGTAGTGGTGTGTCTCTGTCACAGTATCTTAGCCGTCGGCTGGGCCTCGTCTCCCACATGTTAGAGAAAAGTCGTAAAACAAAACAAAAGAATAAATAATATGCTCAACAGTCTTTAGTCGGTCACGGTCGCCTCTCGGAATTTCTATCGGACCTCGGGGTCTATCTACTCATTCTCTCATTTTCATCCACTCCGCTAAGGTCGTTTAAGGGGTGAGGAGCCTGTCGTAACATGCAATGTTACAATATATATATATATATAAAGTCGAAGCGACGGATCCATACTGCCGAAGCAAAAATAACCATGGGACTATATCAAGAGACTCGGTAGAGTCTCGCGCCAAGTACATTAAAAAAAAAAATTTTCCAAGCGCGAGACTCAACGAGTCTATATACCCGAGAGGCAACTACCCTAACCTATACCGCGAACTAGTATCTTCGTTTTCTTTCACCTCACAACATACACGAATTGAAACTAACTTAATCCAGGATGTGGGCATGAACAGCTTTCATTTCAGCCCTAGATCGATCAAATCGGTGTCCGGAGTGCTGAGATATGATTAACTACAAATCCTGATACCCCGTTTCCTCGTACAATGTTTCTCCTTCCCTTTCGTCGTCGTCAGACCAAGATTGACATTCAAACCATTCCCATATAAAATCACTAGACGGGAAACCCACCAAAGTTGTATAGAGTGGCGTGAGTACGAGAGTCACGAGGTAGATGGCGCTGGTATCGCAGACAGAAACCTTAGAAATATATGCTCTAAGACAGAAACCGTCTGCAACACTAGCAGACGCGTGTTGTCATTATTTCATGTTTTTAAATACAAATAAAGGAAGTAAGAGAGAGTACGAACATTCCGACTACATGCCTATTGCAAGGCGATAAGTCATTAATGGATAATAATAATAAGAGAGAGTACAAGCAATGCTTGATACAAAATTTGAACATACATAAACTAGTGAATACCGACCAAAAGCCCCTCAGGTGCGAAAACCTTACGCCAAGTACATTTAAGTGATAGCCACCAACAGAAATGTTTCGATAGGTTAATTATCTTAAATCCTACGATCTTGAGCTTTTGAGGTTATGCGAATCGACTGACGTGTAAGATTCGTGGTGATAAATAGAATAACAATTGTGAACGGATAATTTTACGATTAGGTTTACCTTGTATGACACAAGAATGTTAGATGACTATTAACTGACTATTACCTCTAAATTTTATTCACTTATACATTGTAGATTTGGCTTATCTCCATTCATGAATGCAATTATCGGAGGAAACGGTTTTTGGGGATTCAATTAGCTAGCAAGTCACCGCCTGAGGAAGTCTGCCAGTAGAAAATCAAGAAAAAATGTTAAAGTTGAAAAATATCAGGATAGCTTGATTTGATATAAGGAACGGCAAGGAGCCAGACCAACAAAGCCGAGTTGAAACGTTGGATTGCAACGAATTCTACTTCAAGCTCTATGTTAGGCTCGTCTCTAGAGGCTCGTCTGCTCGGACCCAAATTGTGAGCCAACGTTATGGGTTGGATTTCGACGAGTTCTATATTCTATCCCGGTATCCTCTGGTCCAAATGAGACTGTAAGTCGACGTTCTGTGTTGGACTCCGGTAGGCTTTATTCTACACTCGACGTCAATGTAATGCCTTGACCTTCGGTGGAGATAATTTTTTAACCCATGTTTTACAATCAGTTTAGATTCTCCGCTCAGAAGCTCAATCAAATTCAGATTAGTGCTATCACGACAAATGGTGGGAATGAAGATACTCATTCGCTATTAAAGAAATGATCGATCGACCCCTCTTTGTCAGATGATAGAGATTCTCATTTATATTTATTTATTCATTATAGTCTCAGCGTATAATCATTTATGAATGTAATTATCGGAAAAAAACCTTTTTTTATGGATTGTTTAATTTTGTAGCGGGTCGCCGTATAAGACCAGAGGATGATGAGAGAAGACGCTAGGGTCGCAAAGTATCTGGATGGTGCGATTTGATACGAGAAACGGCAAGAGTCAGACGAAGAGAGCAGAATGCGAGTGTTTGACTTCATAAACTTCCATCTTATGCTCTAAGCTAGTCTTGCATGAATAGGCTCAATTCTAGATATTTTGATACCATCTGTTCAGACCTGAATTTGAAGTTGACATTATGAGTATGGGACGCGTACGTATTCTTTTCACAGAGGACTAGCTACATTAAAAAAAAAAAACTACCTACGAATTGCAATACATATATCTCATATTTATATATATTTAATCATGAGCAGCAACTATAACCCTGTGTGCAAGTAACTCCGCCATTGCCGGTCCCAGGTCCAGATGAGACAGGAGGAGGGCTGCGCGCAGGGCTACACGTTTCAGGCATATAGAATTATACCAGATTCTAACGAAACAATTCGTAGAACTTGATGAAAGAACATATGTTACGTCTGTCCACAGAAATTCAAGGCTCACAGAAAAGTATGAGCATACGTGTATATTATTACATTCTTTTCATTCATTTGATTTGAAATTATACTACCACATTTAACATAGCTGCTTTTTGAGGGATTCGGATGATACAAAATGCATCACCGTGCATGCATTGGGATGTTCATAGGAACAATTGGCAGAATGCTGCCAACTGAGCAAGCCTCGCGAGCGAGAATATAGGAAAACCCAATCGAGCGAGCGTAGCGAGCGAGCACAATTATTAGGTAGTCAAGCAAAATTGTACAAAAAGTGGTGATATCAACCCCAAAAAGCACCCCTGGTGCAAAAACCTTTCACCAAGTACATTAATGTGGTGACTACCCCTAAAAAAATCCACCAACAAAAATTCCTCCTTAACAAAATTGGTACTATAAAAATGTCTACTTACAAAAGGATTGAAATCAGATACAATTGCCAAGTACATGTCTTCTGTATAACATCTTTATATACCTGACCAAAGAAACGGACCCATACTGCCGAAGCAAAATAACCATGGGACTATATCTATAGGGGAGAGCGGGGCAAAAAGGGCAGCGGGGCAAAAAGGGCAGCTCGGCGAAAAAACCAAAAATTCTTGAAAAATTTTCGATTTTTTTTTTTTTTTTTTCAATAAAAATTGTTTCCCAAAGAAATTTTCCCTTTTTCCGATAATTTTGAAACAATTTTTATTGAAAAAAAAAAAAAAAATCGAAAATTTTTCAAGAATTTTTTGTTTTTTCGCCGAGCTGCCCTTTTTGCCCCGCTCTCCCCTACATATCGGGTCTAAGAAACGGACCCATACTGCCGAAGCAAAGAGAAGCATAGGCCTCTATATCTATATATATACCAGACCAGCGAATTAGAACTTAGGCTAGAATCGACAGAGTTCACCTACCTTACAATATAAAAACTTACTTAGGTTTGAATCCATAGGTTCGAGTACTTTTGAAGGAAAAAAAAAATGGCGGCGGCAAGAACCGGCGACCCCCCCTCTTCCCCCTCCCAGCAGGGCGCCGTTTTATGGGGGGGCAATGAAATTGGAGCCATACTCCACCCTATCTACTATCGGACATAAAAATTGGACATAAAAGCGCGGCTTAGAACTTTCTAGAAAAAGGTAAAGGCGCGGGTCTTGACCCCAGACAGGTGAACAGGGTGAATCTTGGCTCTCGTGAATCTTGGTTGTCATAGATACCCTACTACCGGTTTCCTCAGAATCGCTCTGTATGTTATGGTATGAAACATATTTCAAACAGATATGTGGTGTTTATTTATGATAAATAATTCTGTTCAATGAATGTTATTGACTGAAAAGAAAATATATAGCCGTGGTAATATTCCCCTGAAAAATATCCTAAATAATTTTTTCCCCTATATCCCCCCTAACACGACTGAAAAAACCCTAAATCTAGGGGGAAATCCTCTGATCTGGCAACACTGAAACCGCACCGTAGTTTTCGTCAACCAGGTCTACTGCTACATAGTTTTTGTCCTCCAGGTGTACCCGATGAGGACGATAACTACGGTGCGGTCAACCTGGAGGACAAAAATGTGATTGGTCAGCTAAGACCTTCTTTAGCCCGAAAACCGTTAGTCCTACGATTTCTTGGTAAAGGAAAATTAGTCTCAGAATTTTCCAAGGAATCTACCCCTACCAAATTGTGCGCGGAAAAAGAATCACCCTGTATATAAGTAGAGTTCATATCGTATGTATTATCAACATGTTGGCAAGGTAGGAAATTTTAGTTTCGAATCGTCGTATATCCCTGGTGAAAATAAAATCAGGAATCTAATAGAAAAGCATAGAATACTTGATTCAAAGTTATCTGAATCAAATGGAATCCTATACGTTCTATCTGCGTAAGATTAAACCTTGATCGGGTCTTTATCTGTTTCAATGAGTGATCTGTCCGCATAACAATGATTTTTATCGGAATCTTTCCGGAGTCTGACTGTATATCTGTATGTATCCGTTAATACGTGTGCAGGCTTATAACCTTTCTGTCCGCATCTTGAAGGAAGCTCGAATCAAATGTTTCGGCCTGCAATTTCGGGATGGACGTCTATCCGCGTCAAGACGTAGCTTCGAACTCTGTCAGATTCTATTCGCGATCGCGTTCAACTGTTGACCGGTTCCTATCCGCGCGCCAAACGACTCTGGGATCTACCAGGTGATTCCTCGTTTACATCTCAGTCATTTGGGTTGCAGACCGTCATATCCCTACACTGAGAAAAAATTCATAGTTGCCGCAACCATTTTTTAACTATAAAATGAGGTAGTTAAGCGGACCTAAAATAATTTATAGTAAACGTAACCTATGAAAATAGAGTGACCGTAACTAAAATTAAAAGTTGAGAGTACCATTCGCGCAACTATTTGAATATAGTAAGGAGTGCAATATACACTAGCAACTGAAAATAAGGTTAGCCTTACCATATTACTTAAGTTGTACCGACTAATCTCAACGGTATGATGTACTATAGTGGCACTATGTAAAAAACTAAACCAAATAGTTAAATGAGGCTCTTTTTTTGTGCTCAAAAAATGAATTTATCTCGTTACAATGAATTGATAACATCGTATGATGCGCCGAAAAACATCTACTTATTGCAATCAACCGCACATTGATACAAAGTAATGATTTTTAGATTAGAAAAATATCGCATTATTTTGGCCGGGATTCGATCCGGGACGCACGCATTCGCTCGCATTACTAGTCGCACGCCCTACCGACTACGCTAAACTATTTATTGAAATCATTATTCACTTTTTCCTATTTATTTTGAACTCGGCATCTGTCTCAATGATATCAATGTTTTAATGTAGCTGAGATATCTGATTAACTGAACATCTGAGTTCCAAATATCTTTTTAATTGCATTCGTTTCCTATAGAGTTTCAAAAGTTCTCTCTCACTGTAACGCTTACAATAAATATGTTGTAATATCTATAACAATATAGTCTCCGTTACTATTTTCATAGTTTACATTATTTTTCCAAATAATACTGCCAGAATGTTAAAACCTAAGGATATCTTTGATTCAAGTATAGTGAAAGTAGTACGGATTGCCATTGCGAATGATTAGGAAAAACTATGAATGCTGTGGTGGCAACCGAAGGGCGGGTTGCATGCAACTAAAGTGTCACTTGTCTGAATGAACATTACATATATAGTACATCGAACTAGATGGCTTAGTACGTTGAACCATTACCACTATTGTGATAACAAATGAACAATGTTACCTCAACTACAATATTTTAGTACTTTTCTCAACAAAAATTATGGTTCGTAGAACCACAAATATTGTACTTCTCTGCCAACATGTCCATTTTGTTCATCCCACTATCGTCATATGGTAAGGCGAACCATTTTTTAGTAAACACCACTGTAAAAATGAGTTGTCTCCACTCTTAAATGTCAACTATACTATTATAGTATCCTCAACCAAATCTTTTTTCTCACTGTATGAGCGAACATTACGTATTGTAACACAAACCAGATGACTTAGTACAGTTAACTATTACTGTTGTGATAACAAATACAGAATGCCAACATAACCATAACGTTTTAGTACTTTCCTCAACAAAAATAATAGTTAGTATTACTATAAATCTTTTCCTTTTCTACCAACATATCCATATTGTTAACTAGACCATCGTTATATAGTACTGTGAATCATTTTTTAGTAATCTCTACTATAAAAGTAGGTGGTCTCTACTATAAAATGTTAACTATGTTGTTATAGTACGCTCAACCAAATATTTTTTCTCAGTGTACAATGCATATCTATTGTAACAGCGATTCCCGCGGGCTCGGGTGTTACCCGCAGGAACTACGATCAGTTAACAAACTAGCACCAACGTCGTTACCTCCTCCGACTAGCTCTAGGATGTAGTTGGGCGCCAGACTCCGGGCTCAGAGTCCTCTCTCTCTCTCTCTCTCGCTCCAGCTAGCCTGTCGGTAGAGGGATAGTTCGTGGGGGCGAGAAATAAAAACACTCAACACCATACGAAATAGATTTGAAAGAATAATTTATTAGTTAAAAAGAAAAAAAAGAAAAAGATAACAATATTTTGTGCAGCCTGTTATCTGGCTTCAGCTTGTCTCACCGCTACTTTATGTTTTACATACGAAATGAATGGAAGACTAAATACAATGGAAACTACAATAAATTAAATGACTCTAAATTCAACAATTCAAAAGTGACTCTACTCCTAATTAAATATAACAATTATAATAAAGGTGAAAAGAAAAGGTATGTTGACACTTATCGCAGGTAGTGGACTCTCTCTCTCTCTATCCCTCCTCTCTCAACCGGCTGGAGGTACGGCTGTCTAGTCGATTTCGAAGCAGATGCTTCTAGTCTCTGACTGACAGCTGATCTCTCAACAGCGGGGAGGGGAAGGGAATCGGGACTCTGTCCTCGGCCACTAGAGTTCTCTGACTCGCTGCAGACGATCTGCGACGCGTGACGTCAGAGCACTCCGGGCAATATGGCGTCGACTCTCGTTTAGCGAATTCTGCGCAGCGGCGGTGCTAGCCGGCTCGCAGGCGCGCAGAATCGACAGCCACGGAGAACAACAACAGATTCGAACCTGTCGGTTCTCAACCGTTGTCTCGGCACTCCCTGGACTCGGTACCAGGGTGCGGAGACTGTTCTCGGGGATACCGGACTATTATCGGGACTCTCACGGGACTCTAGCTCTAAAGGGGGGGGGGTTAACTGAACCTGAAGGAGATATATTGGACAGATCCTACCTTATACCACACGTTTCCTCGACCTCGTGGTCGGCTCGTAGTCCGTAGGCACGCGAGGGCCGTATATTACCGGATTCGATAGGAATCCGATCCAAAATCCAAATCAAAGTCCAATAGAACAGCAGGGGGGTCACAAATAAGCAAATCACGGTCAAAACTCCACTCAATGAAAACTCTAGGAAAACTCTCTCTCTCTCGATTCTACGGTTGAGGGCTACACGTTGTCGCACGTTAGCGCAAAACCGGAATGAGCTAGACATGTCTCGGTACCTTATCTTCCTATCTTCGCCGTTCGTCCTTTTAGCGCTGGCCGTTGCCGGTCAGCCGCGTGCGGCGATCCGTACTTAACATGGCCACGCCAGGACGAAGGCGGTAAGAATTTGAATTCGGTACTCCTGACTCTAGGCTCGGGACTCAATTACGTTGGTTTGGTTGGTTAGGAGGAGGTCACAACGTTTGCCACGTTACACTATATATATGATGTATATAGATATACAACTCTGTGTTCGGACGGTCTGCTACCCGCATCACTGTGATGTAAGCGAGGAATCATCTGGTACACTCCGCTTCTATCTGCATCGATACGTAGCTTCGAACTCTGTCAGATTCTATGCGCGATCGCGTTCAACTTTTCACCGGTTTCTATCCGCGCGTGAAACAATTTCGGGAGCTACACTCCGCTTCTATCTGCATCGATACATAGCTTCGAACTCGGTCAGATTCTATGATTGATCGCGTTGAACTTTTCATCGGTTTCCATCGACGATTCACATCAATCCACATTTGTGTGCCTCCTCGCTTCCTACCAGTGCTAAAATTGGAAATTTTTTCTCAAATCTACGATATAGTCAGATGTCAAATAAATTAAACACATCACATCGAAGTTTGAGGTTTATTGTATTTATATTGACTGCGATCTATTTACACTGGTTAATAATATTAATAATAATATATAATATTAATATATAATGCTAGTTATTAGAAACACTTGGCATATGCAGCCTCCATCGAAATCGCAGAAAGCATACATCTACAATACAGAATATAAATCAATTTTCTTTCCAGAATATAGAAGAAAAAATACAACAATTCCGAACCGGGTTTTGACGGAACGTAGAATAAATCGTACTTTAAAGAAATGGATGAGAATTCCAGATTCAAATTGCTTTCATCGATCTCCTCCAAATTTTGTGCTCAATGCTCTAGAAAGAAGTCGTTGCAAAATGGATATTCTGATGTATTTGAGATGCTACTACATATTACATAGCCTGGGAAAAATAGGTTATAGGTTAAAACCCTAGTCAAGTACATATGAATTTTCTATTGCATGTACAGAATATTGTATCAAAATTATAGTAATTCATTACTTTCATATCACTAATTGAATTTTTCGTCGTAGCAACAAATCAGTCTACGATATTAGAAATGTGGCAAATATATGTTATCTGGTCGACTTTGAGGACCATAACCGTCCGTTTTATTTCAGTAAAGATTGCTCATGACTCATGATTTCCTTGGCAACTTGTTAACAGAGTTCACACCATTATATATCATGTCATAACTGTGGATTCATTTCGTAATGAGAACATCAGCCGTTCGAACAGCAAGCATGAACGCTTGCGGTCTACGTGCACAATAATAATAGTTATTATAGCGGGATAATGAATGTGACTTCTGCGATTGCGTTTAGAAACGCACAGTGGTCCGCGACTCATGCGTTCGCATGTAGCAACGGATAGAGTTTCAGTGTTATATTGAACGTCACTTATGCAATCGCGTATAGAAACGGACAGCAAACCTCGGATTCGTGCGTTTGCGTACACCAACGGATAGTTTCATCATCACATTAAACGTCTCCTATGCGATCGCCTATAGAAACGGATAGCGAACCGCGATTCGTGCGTTTGCGTATAGTAACGGATAGAGTTTTAGCGCATGATGAGCATACTTGATTTGCCATTGCGCATAGAATCCGACAGCCACGATCCGCTCAATATCACCGGATACGTACCTGTTGGAAATTCCATTACAATCGGATAGAAAGTGAATCCTGTCCATTTTTAATGTTTATACTCTGCGTTTTCAGCACTGCTCTTACAGATTAAAGCACATAGACACCGTCACTGACGCATTGACGTACAAATCCAAATAACACCGTACACAGTCTTTGCAGATAGATACGGATACGCTCCCATTTAGAATTCGCTTATTACTACGGTGGCTCAACGACTGCATACAGATTCGCATAGACACGCGGTTCCTATACGCTTTTGTCTGGAAATGCGTTAGTGACCGTTTCCGCCCGCTTTTATCTGTAAAAGCAGTGCAGAAAACACATAGTAGACACGATAGAAACGGACAAGATTTACTTTCTATCCGTTTCTATAAACATTTTCACCAGGGATAGGATGTGCCGTGAACATTCATCGAGTATCAATATGAATATTCACTTCCCTCTAACTTCAATTGCTGAGTGAATTTTGGCGACAAATTAGAGCTGAATCGAAATCAGACGAGAATTCGGATGATAACTTTTATCAAAGTTCGAATAAAACTGTAGGACACTTTCACTATGGTACACGGAAAGATTAGAACCCGACTGGTTCGTGTTCTGCACCAGACTCAGTCGTGTGCTAGCAAAAAATAGCGAATTCTGGTGCAGCACCGCACTGAGTACTATTTAGAACACGAACCATTCGTGTGCGCACACGACTCAGTGTGGTGCTGCACCAGAATTCGTTATTTTTCGCTAGCACACGACTGAGTCTGGTGCAGAACACGAACCAGTCGGGTTCTAATCTTTCCGTGTATATGATTACTATCGAAATCAAGTCATATGAAATTCCGTGACATTGGAATGCCGAATGAAATCCCAGAGAAATGTGTGAAATTTCAGAGAAGTTTTCAGTCATTCATTCGTCATTAAGGTACTGCCGGACGCAATTTCACCGAACCTGACCAGAGCTGCCAACATCTTTAAAAAAGGTGCTATTAAACGGAATATCTCTGCCTGGGCACCGAAATCAACGAAACAAAATGCCCCGCGCAAATTCAGGCGCGATTACGAACACGTACGGCCCAAAACATGTTGGTTTTGAGTTGAAATAGACAAGTTATCCATGTAAAACGCTTATTTTTTACACTTGGCGATTTTCCATAGGATTTTTGTGGTGTCGGTGACGCTTCCGAGATGGCGTGGCGCACGAATCTACGACTCGGATCACTGTTCGATAAGTTGGACAAAATCAGCTGTCAGTGATAAATATGCGTGTATTCTAAAATTTTAATATAATGTTGTTATTGTGGTCAGGATGCACAGAAGACTAACCAAGTCATAACGTTTGGTAAGTGCATCAACAAAATACAGTGGTGGTATACATTACGTCATTTATATTCACCTTCGTTAGGTTAGGTTTGATTCGATTCTGTCTAATTTATCGAACAGTGATCCGAGTCGTAGATTCGTGCGCCACTCCATCTCGGAAGCGTCACCGACACCTCAAAAAACCCTAACTCACCATCATTCCAGCGATAGAAAATCGCCAAGTGTAAAAAATGAGCGTTTTTCATACATTACTTGTCTATTTCAACTCAAAACGGACATGTTTTGGGCCGTACGGCTTCGTAATCGCGCCTGAATTTGCGCGGGGCATTTTGTTTCATTGATTTCGGTGCCCAGGCTGAGATATTGCGTTCAATAGCACCTTTTTTGAAGATGTTGGCAGCTCTGGTCACGTTCGGCGAAATTGCGTCCGGCAGCACCTTAACACACGAAAATAAGTCAAAAAGTTTCATTCAACCTTCGAACAGTTTGACTGCAACAGGAATCCAGGTTGTGGTAAAGCGTGGCACCATGATAACTCAAAGACCGTATTATCTATTGTATCGAAATTCGCATCGGATGATTATAACACTTTTATCTTTGGATTGACTTACAATCATTGTATAATGACATTGTATGATGTTAAATGTTAAATCCGTAAAAATTCATCTTTCCACCCATTCTTTCTCACAACAAACTGAGTGTAGGTCAAATGAAAAATACGGATATATTTTAACTCTGCTAAAAATTTTGAATTAGTAGATGAAACAGTTCTCAAGTTATTATGGCGACCACGAAGAACTACAATGTTTGCGGACATCGCGATTTAATTCTACCTCATAGCTTGAAAAATTGCCCATACAGTTATATTTTTGATAGATCCGATCAGAAAATAACGTCCTGTCTTAATTTTGGAGAAAAAAATCTACACGCTTTTGGAATCATCGGTTTTTAAAAAAGCCACATCCAATCCAATCGACTTTTGCACAATCTCAGACTGTCGAACCGAATAAAATAGTTCATACGTGTCCAGTTATGATTAATTGAATGACACTTCAGAACCTTTCGATGTAGAAACGAAATTCTTTTGAATAATTTTGTCATTACGTTAACTTAGAAAATTATTGAAACTTGTCGTAACGCATTACATTAGTATTTGTCGATTTATCAAAGTAATTATAATGAACTATCATTGTGGACCATGCTATTTGTAGTATTCACAAAAAAAAACACACATTTTATTGGCACAGCGTATTGGGCGCCTGGGCTGCCAACCAGCACCCGCATATTTAACCATATCCTATTTTTCTACATTCTCCGCCTCCTCGTTCACTATTCTGTTCTATAGTCTAGCTTCTTTTGAGACCAATTCAAATGACGTAGATTTAGCAAATTCTCAACAGTATAAGTATATATTATGAAGGGAGAAACCCGAAGTTCTATGATTTCGAACGAGTATTGAGGCTCTCCCATCGCGTAGGTTGCAAATTTAAAATTTCAACTGCAGTATTATTCGTGTGAGGTATGTAGTAGCATTTACCACGTAGCCAACTCTGTACAGTTGAAGGGGAGGCGTACTCCATTTTTACCGACCTGTCTACTTTCTCGAATATCTCCGAAACAGGGCTATCAATCGGCTTGTCCTTTCGGCAGCCGATGTTTGACGAGTAATGAGTCCGAACTGGTATGTTTGATCGGATGAAATCGGTTTTTTGTTTTCCAATCGAAAAGTGTGGGCTTGCTATTTATTTTGACTTATATCACAGCCTGCGCATCAAAATGCTAGGTCGGCCTTTGTAGCCCGATACTATATGGAAATCCAAACACAACCATCCAAAAACATTTTTGTTTTCGACAACGATGAAGGGGCAGAACGTATTTCACGATTTTATGGTAATTTTCGCGATTGTTCACGGCTGAGAGTGGCAATGGCCACTGATGTGATGACAATTTTATTAGTTTCTAGATCGCCCGTGAAATGTGGGCGCGCGCGCATTCTTAGCTTCTCAGTCAGAGATGATTGGACCTTAGACCATATAGAATGGACTGGGCATTGCCTATGCTGAAGCATTGTACGGTCTGCTGCCGAGTAAAGCAAAAGAGACGGAAGACACTACGCCGTTGTTAAAAGAGAGACGAAGTGCTCTGTTCACAGAGTAAACGTTGCCACATTGAACAGCAGCGTTGCCACGTTAGTATGCTAAACCCTATGTGTAATAAGTTTTCAGCTTAATTTGAGTGCCTACTCGATTTCGAGAGTTAGCATGAACAAGGCTTTTTCGTGCGCATATCGACGGCTCCGCGGAAGAACCATATATCTCAGAATTCGCTCGAAAACCCATATATCTCAGATTTGCTCGAAGAAGAGTATATCTCGATATTTATATATTATATAATATATATTCATATTTATATTTATATATTTATATATAATATAATACATAATATATAAATATAAATATGTTATACCTTTATATATTATATTTATATATTTATATTTATATTTATATAGTTATATATAATATAATACATAATATATGAATATAAATATAAATATAAATATATAGTATGTAATATATAAATATCAAGATATACTCTTCTTCGAGCAAATCTGAGATATATGGGTCTACGAGCAAATTCTGAGATATACTCTTCTTCGAGCGAATTCTGAGATATATGGTTCTTCCGCGGAGCCGTCGATATATATATCGCTATGGCTATCCTTGTCTTCTTACTCGGCAGCACCCCCACCACTCCAATGCCCAGTCCATTCTATATGGTCTAAGGATTGGACTGCAGGTCGAGTCACGTAGTACCAGGTGAATCGAAGTAACAGCGTGGCGACATCTCACGGGCTTTCTGAGAACTCAATGTCATTACATGAGCGGTCATTGCCGCTCTCAACCGTGGAAAATCGCGAAAATGACTACAAGATCGTGGAATAAGTTTTGCCCCTGCATCGTTGTCGAAAACAGAGATGTTTTTAGATGGTTGTGTTTGGATTTCCATATAGAATCAGGCTACAGTGGCCGATTTTGCATTTTTGATGCGCAGGCTGTGATATAAGTCAAAATAAATGGCACGCCGACACTTTTAGATCACAAAAAAAGAAAATCCTGATTTCACCCGATCAAACGTACCAGTTCGAACTCATCACTCGTCAAACAGCGCCTGCCGAAAGGACAAGTTGATTGATAGCCCCGTTTTGGAGATATTCGAGAAAAAAGACAGGCCGGTAAAAATCGAGTAGACCACCCCTCTTAAGGGTTTACATACACCTCGCAATTGATTTTTTTTATCTTCTTTCCACTTTGTGTGTACCGGATTACATGAAAACCATTACACCCATAGGGTTGAGGTTCAACGTGTTCAATCAACACACATTTTCGCACCGTGTGAACTGAACACACTGTTACCGACTAACAAACTCTTGTGATGGATACAAAAACGAGATAATCATCGAAATAAAGTTAATATTTGGAATAACGATTTTTCTCATGACTGTGATACAATTTCCCTAGTCCACACGATAGAAATACTAGTCCTAAATATTCATGCAAGACTTGATTTGTTTCAGATGATTGGTTCTACAGCAATCATGTACGAATCGTTTTGCAACCAACATTGCATTTTCCCGGTAATCAACTTTTCTGGCATTTTGTATGATCAAGGGCGTATACAGGGGGGCAGCTCCCCCCCCCCCTAGACTTCCCTCACATTAAGGTTTTTCGCCTTTACCCTCGAACTAACATCATGTATTTATGTATCCTTCACATCACATCTTATTCTGCCCCCCCCCCCCCCCCCTCCCCCTCCCAAAAGGCTGCATACACCCTTGTGTATGATTACATGAAAACGATTTCACTCACAAAGATCAAATTAAACATGCTTCATGAATACCCATTTTGCACCGTGTAAACTACGGATACTGAGATCGACCGATAAACTTTTGTGATAGATGCGAAAATGAGATTGATTAACGCGATAATGATGAAAAATGAAGTAAATCTTTGAAATAACAATACTTTCGAAGAAGTGACGCAATCTCTGTAGTTCACACGGCAGATATATCTGTCCAGAAAATTTATGTAAAATTCGGTACATTTCAGATGATCGGTTTCACAGTAATCTGATGGGAATTGATCGATTATAAGATTCGCCAATGAATATCTAAAAATGGCATTTGATAGACAAATAATGGAAGAAAATTACGATTGGAAGTCAAATTCATCCCAGCTTTGGTCATTTCATAATCAATTCGAAAACATGTAGGTATAAAAAAATTGCTATCAACGTACATGTGAGCCTTGAATGAAACTGGGTGAAGAAAGTCGACCAAATTTCTGCAGGGCACTATGGATAGTGGTTAAACTAGGTTTCTTTCCAGCTCAAGCTCATGATATCGAATAATAGTTACAATTTCCGATGTCATTTCTGGACAATATTAATATGTTGAATTGATTTTTTATTAAAAATTTAGCAATTCCGATTCTACTGCGACCTAGTATCTAATTATTAAGCCACGTCATAATTACAACATACAATTAATTAAATCACATTTCCTCGTATGAAGTACGTATCGGTAATAATTATAATTGAAGGCCACTACAAACGTATCATTTTTTAGTTAATACATATATATATATATATATATATAATGGATTCTTGTACTAGTATCTAACCATAAGTAGTTTAAAGCTGCTGTGTACGACATATTATTTTCTTTGCCAATAAATATTTTATATTCATGTATATTAACGAGCTCGAAAATCGACAAAAATATCAATATATATGTATAGAAAGCTAGTAATAGCTCGATCTAATAATATTCTTTAGACAACAGTATTATTTATTTTCCGAAGCTTTTTAAATACTATATAGATACAATATAAATTTTTTCAAACAATTTTTTTTCTTTTTCCGCTACTTCCTTTCCTCTTCCACTTCTTCTTCTTCTTCCTTATCTTTCTTTTTCGCATATCGCACCTTGGCGACGAAAGTGACACAACTCAAAATATAGCGTTTTTGAGATAATGCCATATTCAAAGTGGCAAGGTTCGATTCTACAACCCAGCAAAATGTCATTTCTGTAGTAGCCAAAGTCGCCTGGGAGGAAAAAAAAACCCAAAAGTGACACAATCGAATGCACCCTTAGTTGCGGTCATCAAGGACTTCCTAGTAAAGTCGAACAAATCCGAACTTTCATTCGTGTAATCCTAAAGGGATTGAACTAATTGTTTGCCATGAATAGTTTCCTCCAGAAATCAATGGGATGATTTTCCAAACTCTTCAATTTTCTGTATTTGTCCGTATCGAAGAATGATATATTTTGACTCGTGTCACTTTCGTCGCCAAGGTGCGATATTATAAGCCTAGGTGAGCGGATCCACGTCACTTCACTAAAAAAAAAACCGTAAAGTCACGGATCTTTGCGCCATTCGACATATCTTTCATACTATGAGAAAAAAAAACAACTTCAGGGATTTTGAAAATTTTTCAAAAATGGCGGATTTGGAGGATTTGAATTTTGGTAAGTCCCTGCACTGAGAGAAATTCAATGTGTGAAATCAACATTTTTGATACAGTTAAAATTTTAGGGTGACCGTAACTTTTTTTTTCGTTGATGTAACTATAATTAAGGTACAGCGAGCATATGTGATGTAGTAACAGTAACCACGCTAGAAATTTAGTAATATTAACAGTCTTTTCCGGCCGTATATTCAACTTTTCTCGAATATTTACAGTAACTATTTAGTCTGCTGTGCAAGGCACAATTTTTTAGCGAATTGCATGTACTATTTCTGGAGTGTTGAATTTTTTTCGAGTAATCGTAACTATATTTTCAGTTGACGGAACTCTATTTTCTATTAAAGATTAACCAACAATTCATCTTGACTCGTTTGTTGAAATGGACTAGTCTTTCTCATTCCAAGTGTACTCAAACAAAATGTTCATATCTAATACTTTTGGACGTCAACTTAGTAAGGTATCAACAACTATAATTTTCAGTCGAAACCACATAATTTATCACTTTCACTGAACTAAAGTTACTCGCGAGTAACAGACACTATCACTGAGAAAAATATTTAGTTCCCCCAACCCAAATCGGCGAGTGAAATAAGGCCTCAACATTTTTTTTTTTTTGTTCAACGAACGTTTCAAAATTCAGTACCAGTTACTGGACATTTCGGTGAACGCATACGAATCTATACATTTTCATAGATATGCAGAGGCGGATTAACACTAGAGGCCCGCAAGGCCCGGCCTAGGGGCGGCACGGTCCTGGGGGCGGCACTGACCGCACTGAGGGAAGAAGAATTCGGCACGGGATGGAAAAAAAAATGGAAAACATTGAGATATACCTATGATTTATTTATTATACTTATAATTTAATATACCTAGCACTTCCGCGGGGTGGGGGGGGGGGGGGGGGGGGTGGCAAAGAAAAGTAGGGCCTCAGGGCGGTGGGGACCCTAAATCCACCTCTGTAGATATGATTACATACTTACTGTGAGCGTCACAACAAATGAGAATTTTTGGAACTCTAGGAAACAGATGTCCAGTTGAGACATCTTAGCTGCATTAAAACGTTGATATCATTGTGACAGATGCCAAACAAATAGACAACAGTGATTTCATATTTCAATAAATAGTTTAGCGTAGTCGGTAAAGCGTGCGATTAGTAATGCGAGCGAATGCGTGCGTCCCCGGATCGAATCCCAGCCAAAATAATGCGATGTTTTTCTAATCTGTGAATCCTTACTTTGTATACCAATATGCGATGAATTACAAATAGTAAGTGTTGCTCAACGCATCATACATTGTAATAAATTCATTGTAACAATCTCAATTAATTTTTTCGCGCAGCGAAATTCCATTACGATAAAATCGAGTTGAGTTAACACTAACTTATCAGTCAGCGCTACTTTATAATCTCGTTTATGATACACGATTTCTCGAAAAACAAAGGGTTACTTCAACTATAACGGAATGTCACTCGAACCAATATTAGTTAGTAAAGATGGTTTTGTTAGAAGTACTCTGTTGGAAAAGTACGCTGGTATAGTTACGTTCACCGAAATTTCCAGTGACTGCTACTGAATTTGAGAACGTTCGTTGAACACAAAAAAAAATGTTGATGCCTTATTTCACTCGCCGATTTGGGTTGGGGGAACTAGATATTTCTCTCAGTGTGTTGCACCGCTATGTTTGAAAATTCATATCTCCGAAAGTATTTACCGGAGCCGACTGATCCTGGAATCATTTTGTTCGTAAAAGAATGCGCTTTCATACAAAAAAATTTGTAAAAAAAAAAAAATTCTTCCAATTTTTGTTCGTCGTTTTTTTTTTTTAATTTCGCTGCCATTTCCGCGGGACTCACAGGAATCCATGCAGATAATTTTTTTTGGATAGCCGAATCCTTTCCCTTCAACTCTCTCGAAAATAAAATTTATGAAGAACCTACCTGGGCCGGAGAAAAAAAATAAAACGTCCAGTCGTGCGTCGCCGTGCACGCCGATCCACGTCTGCGTGGAGTGAGAAAAAAATGGTCATCATTTTTGGAAAATTCAGAAAATTTCCGATCGACAACCGTATTTGTGATTTTGTTTTGAGGCAGTTTTCGAACCGAGAACGCCGCACGCAGACGTGCAACAGCGACTTACCAAAATTCAAATAGCTCCAACTCCGCCATTTTTAAAAAAAATTTTAAATCCCTGAAGTTGTATTTTTTTTCCCATAGTTCTAAAGATATGTTGAATGGCGCAAAGATCCGTGACTTGACGGGTTTTTTTTGAGTGAAGTGACGTGGATCCGCTCAGGTATAATCCAAGACAATTAGAATTTTACTTACATAGAATTATAGGTAATATCGGAGGGGATTCGTCTAAAAAACAGTAATTCAGCATTATCACTGAATATTTCAGCTACCTGACCAGCGAACCAACAAATTACGGTCGCTAATTGTAAGACCAAACGTTTGATTCACGGTGGTGGTCTATTCTTAGTCGGATATAAAATTAAACATCGTAGCTATTACATATAGGGAATTCCATACCGAATCGACCTGAGTCTAAAGCCGGGATCACGATGAACTTAACGTAACGGAACGTAGAACGGGCGCACGCGCAATAGCACAGTATCATTGTTGTAATTGCTATTGCGCGTGCGCGTGCGCCCGGTCTACGTTCCGTTACGTTAAGTTCATCGTGATCCCGGCTTAACCCTCGGCCTCTCGGATTCGATTCACGATTTTTTATGTTATCGCCCAAACTCTAAAAAGTACTGAGATTTTTTTTTAAATTTTTCAAAAATTATCTGATTCACTTATGATTTTTGAGAATGAACACAGCGTTGGCCATAATTCTAAAATCTGAGAAAATTCCAAAAAATCCTGTGTCAAATATCAAATTTTTTAGCGTAAACCCAAAGGGGGGCAGCGTTTGCTTCATTTTTCCCACTACGCCGTAGATGCCTATTATACCCCGCCTTACCCTATAAGAATATTCTAGCAGCATTCCATAGTGATCTGACTTGTGCTTCCGATTTTATATTAATTTCTTTTATCGAAACAATCCGAAAAAGATGGAACGAACGCGGGCCCACTTTGGGTCTAGGCTGAAAAATTTTGATATTTGACACAGGATTTTTTGTAATTTTTTCAAATCTTGGAATTATAACCAACGATGTGTTCATTCTCAAAAATCATACGTGACTCAAACAATTTTTGAAAAATTTGAAAGAAAATCCGCGTCATTCTTAGAGTTGGGACAGCAACATCAAAAATCTCGAACCGAATCCAAAAGGTCGAGGGTCAGATCCAGGTCGATTCGGTATGGAATACCCCATCTATATCTATATCCATAGGGTGTCCCAGAGCTAAGTGCAATAAATGATAGGGGTGATAGAGGGGATCGACCTGAGTAAATTGACCTGAAGAACATGTGGTTTGCGAATCCGCATTCGCGCGATACGACCGGTGAAAAAATCGCGTTGGGCGCCGACCTGTAGGCAACCGCGGAGATAGCAGGCAGCAATTAGCAGTCTTTTTGATAAGCGCGCTCGACTTCTGATACCAGCCGTAACACTTTTAAATTCGAAAATTCAAACAAAGATACCTTTGATTTCAATTGTTTTTTTTTTTTTTTTTTGCGAAAACTCAATGTCGAAAATGTTTTTGTTTCAAATTTTCGAACTCAAAAGTGTTGTGACTCGCATCAGAAGTCGAGCGCGCCTATCAAAAAGACTGCTAACTCCCTGCTGTGTCCGTGGTCACCTACATGCCAGCGCCCAACGTGATTTTTTAATCGGTCATATCTCGCGAACGCGGATTCGGAGACCACGTATTCCTCAGATTAATTAACTCAGCTCGACCCCCTCTATTAGCCCTATCATTTATTGCACTTAGTTCTGGGACACCCTGTATATCTATATCTATGTACAGGGTGGCCCATTTTGATCTCCGCAGGCGAATATCTCGAAAACTAACAGTTATATAAGAAAGAGTTTCATACAAAACTTAAAGGGTTTTGAGGTGGAAAGATAATGCTGATATGTGTTGACTTGTGGACTTCGCTAATTTCAAGATTTTGCAAGTAACTTCGGGTTTTAGATAGGGAATACATGTTTTGGTTTGGAGCAGCTGATAGCGAGATCAAAGACTAATTCAAATACGGAAGCAAAAAAAATTCGAAAAAAAAATTTTTTTGAGAAAAAATTTGAAAAAACAAATTACAGCGGTGTCCCAAATACTAAGGAGGAAGATGAGGTGATCGAAATTTTCGAATTTCTATTCGTTATTTTCAACGAAGAATTTCTTTTCTCTCCAAGACCTATCCCAAAAGCTTGTATTCACTAGTCGAAATTTCTTGCCGCACTCAAAGTTGGATAGCGGAGTCAGAAATATAGATAGCCCAATTTTCCAAGCGGCGGTTTGACTATACATTTTTTTACGACTGTTTTCAGACCCAGTACTCATTTTTGATTTGAAACCTCAAAAAATCAGTGTTTTTCTTATGGGAAAAAGCAAAGCTTTCTAGGGGTGTGAAAATATGGACGAAAAAAATTGAAAACAATTTTTTTTCAAATTATTTGGAACCACTTTGAGGGGTGGCCCCATCAAATTGCGATTTTACCTTTTTCAAGGACAGGTCTAATATGTATAGTATACATAATACACAAGAAAGAGAAAACCTCCACCGAATGAAATTAGTTAATCAAACGACAATTTCTGCGTGTATTAAGGTGCTGCCGGACGCAGTTTCGCCGAACCTGACCAGAGCTGACAACATCTTTAAAAAAGGTGCTACACTCCAACCTCCACTATTTGACCACCCGCTATTTGACGAACTCCGCTATTTGACCACACTTGTCCTCTACTATTTGACGGGCTTAACCCCCACTATTCGGCAGCGTTTCCCTTAACATCGGGGCGGTGAGTGATGAGGAGTGGCGCGAACTGGCTGCGCAGAAAACCGTCCACAAGGAGTGGGAGGCCCCTACTTTCGTCAAATAGCAGAAACGCTCGGTCCCGACTCGGTTAAATAGCGGGGGTTGGAGTGTATTAAGGGGGGGGGATACCGGATGTGTTACCGACACCGCCTATATCTCCGAAACGGGGCTATCAATCGACTTGTCCTTGCGGCAGTCGATGTTTGACGAGTAATGTGTTCGAACTGGTACGTTTGATCGGATGAAATCGGATTTTTTTTTTTTTTTTTATCGAAAAGCGTGGTCGTGCCATTTATTTCGACTTATATCAAAGCCTACGGATCGAAAATGCAAAATCGGCTTCCTGAGCCCGATTCTGTATGGCATTCCGAACAAAACCATCCAAAAACATCTTTGGTTTCGACAACGATGAAGAAACCACATCTAATCTACGTTTTTGTGGTAATTTTCGCGATTGTCGAGGACCGTGAGCGAAAATGGCCGCTCACGGCTGTTGATATGATGTGGTGGTTCGCAGAACGCCCGTGAGATGTCGCTGCACGCCCATTTAAGCTTCTCCTTTTACCACCGCTGTTACGTTGGTACACCTGGTACCACGTGACTCGACCCGCAGTCAGAGGTGATTTGAAGACTAACAATACGTATATTTACAATATAATACTTTTCAACGATTTCTCCAACATCTCGGTAAGTGAAAATATATAATCAATCCGAAATTGAGCATTTTGTTCATTTATTTCCGTTATTCCATCATTTTCCATGGTTTATCAATACATATATATATATATATATATATATTAGAGTGGTCCTTATTTTGGTCATTTTCGAATTGAGATTTCTTCGCCCCCTAGAAAGGTTCCAAATAATTTAAAAAAAACACCCTCAAAATTTGAACTTCTTATCTCAATTTTAACACGTGCCGCAAAACATCTGAAGTTTTACGCTTGATTAACATGGCGTTTTCACTGACCATTATTCAGAATTTTTGGCGCACCGTCAATAAGTGCGAAAAAAATCTAATTCTTGTAGAAATATTTTCAGAAGACCCGATATTATTTTATCAGATTGACAGAAATTCAAAATTCAAAATGACGAATCCAAAATAGCGGCTGTAAAACATAAAAAATGTTTAAATCCAGCCGCTATTTTGGATCCGCCATTTTGAATTTTGAATTTCTCTAAATCTGATAAAATAATATCGGGTTTTCTGAAAATATTCCTACAAGAATTAGATTTTTCTCGCACTTATTGACGGTGCGCCAAAAATTCTGAATAATGGTCAGTGAAAACGCCATGTTAATCAAACGTTAAACTTCAGAGGCTTTGCGGCACGTGTTAAAATTGAGATGAAAAGTTCGAATTTTGAGGATATTTTTTTTTAATTATTTGGAACCCTTCTAGGGGGCGAAGAAATCTTAATTCAAAAATGACCAAAATAAGGACCACTCTAATATATATATATATATATATAATATCATGTGAGTAGTTGTACTGCATATCATATATAATTTTATATTATACGTTCCTCGCATTGTACAGCTATCCATTATATACAATTATATAAAGATACATAAAATATATGGTTTATACATATTATACGACGATGGTTAGTAGAATATTAGTATCTATAGATTCGTTTGAAATAAGTGTAAAAAAAAATCTGTTACAAAAGTCTGCTCTCCTTTTCAACCATGAATTACCCATACCCGATTCGCCAGTAAAATTGTTTTTTTTTTTTCTTTTATACAAATACTTGTCATTTGTTTGCAAGTTTGTATAAACCATATATTTCATGTATTTTTATATAATTGTATATAATGGATAGCTGTATAATGCGAGGAACGTATAATATAAAATTGGCTGGTTCTCAGAAAAAATCGAAATTTAGGTCCTTGTCGATTCCCGTCAAACGGGATCGTAAATTATAGTAAGTCTTTTTTTTTTATGAAACTACTTCACTAGACGTACCAAATCATGAAATAAATTTATTTCTTCTATCACAAATAATAAATATATGGTCAAGTAAATACCCTAAAAATCATTCCCTCATTATGTCCCAACCCGCAAATTCAAATAGATTCATAAACCTAATACGAAAAGTTTCTTATAAACTGTTTGCTATCTTATTTTTTATTCATATATGATAGTACCAGCTATACATGAACATGTGTATAGTTCAAAAACGGCGAACGGAAAAATCACAAAATGTATTTTGAAACTCGTCCTTAAAAAACGTATCATTCCCTCACATTTGTGTAACATTGGGATTGGAGCATAATTTAAACATTGTATCGAACGCATCCTCATTGTTTTTAAAAGTTCGCAACATCAATATTAAAAACATACGCCAGACTGGACTGTGGATGATAAGATTTGTTGTTAAAATCATTTTTGAATAAATTTTTTTCCACATTACATTTTCAACCGTCATTCCCTCACGCCGTATTATAAAAGGGTAAGTGCTTATTTATGGACAATTTATGATATATTTGTATATGTTTCGAGTAGTAATAAAATATCGTAAGATTATGTTTAATAAGTAAGGTTTCGTTTCCTAGTTTGAGGCAATAATAGTTCGTTTCGTCATTCCCTCATCGTCATTCCCTCATAAAAATTGTTGGTGAGGGAATGATCACTGAGTGAAAGAATGATATTTCTTGATACATGTAGAAAAATTATAGTTGCTTTGCTTGTTTCAGGGCGCCATATGTAAAAAATGTCCAAAAATAAAAAATTAACGGAAGCAGAAGCTAAATTAAAGAAAAAAGAGTATGACAAAAAGCGAAGAGAAAAAATGAAAAGTTGTCCTAGAACTTTAGAAAAACTTCGAGAAAAAGAAAGATTAAAATACTTGAAAAAAAAAGATAAAGGTCAAGTGAAGCTTGTAAATGCTATGGGTTCCAGAGAAAAACGACAAAAAAGGCAACAATGGCGAATAAACAGTTCAGCTTATAGGAAGAGAAATACAAATTAACACAAAAATAGAGATGCTATTGCTTCGCGACGACGGCGACTGCTAAGAAATCGTCGAGCAGTCATGTATGCAAAAATGGCTAAATTAGAAAAGAAATTGCAAGAAGAGGTCAGGAGAAGAGAGAAATATCGAGAAAGGTGCGTAAGGATGAATAATCAAAATGAAACTTCTTCACCTGAGGCTGAGGTGGCATCACTTCTGAACCATACGAAGGTACCTGAAATTATTAAAAAGAAGCTTCTTTTTTCTGAATTGCTTACCAAAGAACTAACCCAGTCTTATAATAGACTAAAAACTCAGAGAGGTAAACAGGAGTACTATAAAAATTTTAATCTACAACACTTGAAAAAACACAGATTGTTTCATTTTTCAAAGCCCTTTTTCAAAAACCAGAACTACAAAAAAGGTAATTTTAGGAAAGTAAAGACAAAAATGTTAAATATGAAGCAAGATGTTATGGATTTCTTGGAGAAAGATGAAAATTCTAGGATGTGTCCTGGAAAAAGAGATTTTGTTAGATTAGGAAAATTAGTGAAGCAAAAGCGTCTACTCACTGATAATATGCGCAACTTGCATAAAAAATTTTTGGATTCTGTTAACTACAAAATAAGTTTGTCTACATTTTGCAAATTCAGGCCATTTTGGGTTACTTGGGCAAACCTCAAGGAACGAGACACTTGCAAATGTGTCGTTCACGCGAATATAGAACTTATTGTTTCTAAGTTACATGAAAATAAAGCCCTGCCGCATAACAGTATAACAAGACTGCTAGCAGCTATAACATGTGATATTTACTGTACCAAATGTTTATTCAGAGAATGTGTTACATGTAAGGACAAGGGCATTGAATATAACCTTCCACAACCAAATAAAACTGTTATTTATCAGCAATGGATGTATCAAAGTTCAACATATGAAAAGAATGGTAAAATGAAAACAGTGCGTAAACCCATTAAGGGGACCAGTACAGCTTGGTTTAAGATATTTCAAGTACTCCAGAATCACTTTATTTGTCAACCAAAGTTTATTTTACATCAAAAAGAATATTTCTGCAAAAAACTGTGTCGTAAGGTTTCAGGCACACCGTTGATCCAATCCAGTGTTTCGACGTCTCAACTTCTTCAGACAGGAGTTCCACATCTTATGAACGCGGGGATCTGAAAAGAAAAACACATGTGAAAACTTACAGTCATTTATCTAAAATTTCCAAAATTTGAGCCACTAATTTGCAAATAACTTGGCCAAAATAGACACATTCAAAAATTCCCTCGTTCATATCATGAGGATTTGTCGCCCGAACAAAATGAGCCGTCAAAGACCCCAATCGGAGCAACGGTGCTCCTAAAACCTTACGACACAGCTCCAAAAACATAGTTCTGAGATAAACGAGTTTGAAGATTTTGCAGAAAAATTGTTAAATAATTATATACTCCTCCGGAGACTCATACATCAAAAAGTTTGTTATACCAAAGTTGAGTGAATTTTTTTTTTCTTTTTTTATTTTCATTTTTCAAGAATAATTTTTTTTTTTTTCGGAAATTTAATTTTTTTTTCCTTTCTGCAAACTGTTTTCTCAGAACTTTTTTTTTCTATATATTTTTGTGTTCCATGCAAGCTTCTTTCTCTTACTTACTTCTTTAAAAAGCTCCAGCAGCATATGAAGGCCCTGCGGCATCCTCCGCAGACTCATTGTCCGCAAGCCGCAGCCTTCTCATGGCGATCCGTGTCTCACGGGAACTTCTAGCTGCTTGTTGCTCAGCTTGCTCGAGGCGTGACTTATCTGCCTGAATAGAGTGAGCCTTTGCGTTGGTTCCCGGATTGACTTTGAGCGCAGTCATGATCTTCAAAAGTCCTGTGGCTCCTTCGGAAAAAGTTACAGCTCCCATGTTAGCTGCTATGCGCACCAGATTGTGTCCAGTGTAAGTCCTCTTCGGACAGAATTTCCAGATGACGTTGTTGAGGGACTCGTTTGCATTTTGAGTCTTACCTCCGATGCAGCGCGTAAGTAGTTCTGGAGACGTCAAGTTGTGGAAAACAGGCTTGATCGTCTTCATTACAGCCTCTGGTAGCGAACTCTTGTGTTTATATTCCGCCACTGTACCTTTTGCGACCGCCTTATTATATTGGCACCAAGAATTTTCCCCACTTGGGCACAAATGATGCTGAGGCTTGTCATCTGTTGAACACTTATGGTGCCAGATTGCCCATATCGCCTTGCTCATATCTTCAACGGAGCCTGCATTGTTACGGATAGCGTTGCCGTAATATGACTGCATTTGATCTGTGATCACGTCGGTCAACCTACCCTTTCCGGCCAAGAGTCTGCCATCAGAAAGTTTTTGCCCCCGCAGTTTCACTTTCAGCTTGCGCATTTGGGTTCCGAATCTCTTCTGAACGTGTCCGCAGCATTCAACCTTGTTGATCTTTACGTCGGGTCCGTAAGGCTCTGCTTTCACTACGGCGGCGTAACTTTTGGTATCGCCATCCCCAATGTAGTTGACATACTTCGCATTATGGTTTTCTTCGGAGCGCTGGAATATCCTGACCATACCACGTACCTCCATCGCCCCAGCACAGCCAGTGTGATTAGCCTGGCAGTGTGGCTTATGCTGCTCGTACCAAGTCTGCCATTCTTCACCAGTCTGCTTTCCTTTCCATCGTATGCATGCATTGCAGTGGGATGAAAGCACCTCGACGTCTACCACCTTGCCTGTTCCGCTGTCAATGACGGTACAAACACCGTTGAGTGATCTGAAGCCTCGTTTCTGCCATGTCCCATCGCACTGTACAGTGATGGCTCGAGCTTCAGGTGTCGCTGAAGTTTCTATTTCTTCTTCGACAGCTTGTTGGAAGACTCTTTTGGCAACTTGTGACGAAGCTTCCACTAGATGTCTCACAATTACATTGTATGTTGGCCGTTTTACAGGTGGTGGCAAGTCCATGACTCCGCAAAACCTTGCCAAACTGTCCAAGCCTTGCCCAATACAACGCATCGCTAGTATGGATCGCCTATTGATTTCATACGCGCTTCGTGTATTATCAATCATAGGACTATTCTTGAAGGTTTTTAGCTCGACGCAATTTTCACAAGAGATACCGTATGTCCCACCCAGTCCTCGCAAGCCAACTTCGGTCATAACTATCGACCCACCACATGTCTTGCAAGATAAATGCTCCCGCAGAGCACGAAATAGTGTTTCAACGTGAAACAGCCTATAGCCAGCAGAATTGCTGGCCTCGTAGTCGCCACTGATTTTTCTATCCGAAGCATTTAAAACATGAGTACTCTGTTCATCAGGCGTTGTTTGTTTCTGCGCAAATAGTTTTGCCCTCTTTTTTGACCGGCCAATGCATCCTTTTGTGCCAACACCAGAGCTCCTCTCTCTTCTTTTCATATTGAATATAATGAATATATTTTATATATTTCCTTTATGTTTTATTCAAAAATCTGTGAACAAAAAGCAAAAAAACTTCGACCGCACACACAGTTTGGCAGAAGCTTAGTGTAGATATTACTATTTTGATTGAATACTTACTTTGAGGTTATAGTTATAGCACAAGTAGTTATAGTTATAACACAAGTCACAACACCCGTACAACGATTACACGCTATAGATATTAGGTGAATTTATAATTTTTTAGTACTGAAAAGTACTGGTTTTATTTATTTTTTTCAAATCCGAAACACTGGAAATCGAGGAAACGCTCACGCAACCTTGAAAAGTATCGGAAAAGTAATGGCGATCATACAACATGTGATCAATATCGAAATCAAGCGCCAGCGCCACTTGCGCCAGATCGCGATAGCAAAATGACGAACTTTTGGCGGTAACTTCGAATCCTTGACGATTTCGTTGAAGTCAATTTTTTCACAGATGCAGAACACATTGAGGTAACAGAAACTGCAGAAAACGAAAACCCGATTATTTCGAAAATTCAAGCTGTACTGGTCCCCTTAAGAAAGAAATCACTATAACTCTCAAAGAACTAGCTCTCATATTAGAAGAGACATTGAAATCATTTTTCATACATGCTGGAAATATTGCGCATCAGTATCAAGCAATAACACAGTTAACAAAAAAATTGTCAGAAAATGACGTGCTGATTCATATTGATTTTAGCGAAAATTACGCTTGCAAATATGGAGAAGAAATTCAAGCAGTTCATTTTGGTGGTTGTAGGCAACAGGTAACACTCCATACTGGTGTATTATATTTGAAAGACTTCAATAATACCGTCAAATCGCAATCTTTTTGTACTCTTTCTGCTAATAATCGACATGACTCAATGGCAGTGTGGGCTCATCTCAAACCAATATTCGATTGGCTTAAAAATCAAAAACCGAATATCCACACCGTACACCTTCTAAGCGACAGTCCAGTTAACCAGTACAAGAACAAATTTATGTTCCATGTTGTCTCTCACCATTTGAGATACTTTTTTCCGGGTATAACATATTTTTCTTGGAACTATTCAGAACCTGGCCATGGCAAAGGGGCTCCAGATGGTGTAGGTGGCACCTTGAAGAGGTCTGCCGACCGAGCTGTGGCTGAAGGAAAAGACATAACAGATTTGAATGTGTTGAAAGATGTTCTGAGTTCAAAATGTCCATCAATAATGCTTATTGAAGTAAGTACAGCGGAAATTGATACAACAGACAATTTAGTTAAAGAATCCGGCCCTGTTTCTACTTTTCGTGAGACTCAAAAAATAAAGCAATTCGTTTTCTCGGATGATATGCTCGAATTGAGAACGCTTTCTTGTCTTGTCTGCATTGGAAAATGTCAACATTTTCACCTCGGATATTACAAAGCTTCTAAAACTTCGAATATCAACACACCTTCAGTCTCGAAGCGACGTAAGAAAACAAATCTTGAGATAGCAGGTGATGCACAAATTTTGAAAAATGACTCTCCAGTAAAGGAAATTTTTGAATATAAAGTTGGTGATCATGTTCTTATAAGATGGGATAGCGAGGTTTACCCGGGTAAAGTCCTTTCAGTATGCGATGATGGAGCTTTAATAAGATGCATGAAAAAGAGACTAAAATATTGGAAATGGCCCACAATCAAAGATGACCAACTCTATGCTTGGCATGACGTCCTTCAAGTAATTCGACCTCCTAAGTTGCTTAATAGAGGTTGTTACTTCGTGAAAGAAATAGATAAGCAACAACAGAGTTAAAAAGATGCGAAGTCCTAATGACGACTGAAAGTAAATTACAGAGAGACTGATATATCATATTAGATTAGTGAAAGTGCAATTGATGTTCTATTCTTTCAGTATTTTTCTAAGGTTTGAACATGAAGAAAAATAATTTATTTGTCCGTAATATGTTTAGAGCGTAAGCAGAACTTAAGATTGATAGAAGTACTGAAACTTTGTAATTGAGGTTATTAAGACTAATTATTAATAAACATAGCTTTGTTGAATAAATATGTTTGATATGTAATAATTGAATTGTTATATAATTGACGATCTTGATAATTATAGTTTTGCAATAAAAAAAATTGATCAATACATTGCGGAGCTTTTGCTTTTTTTAATCTCAAGAAAAATCATTCCCTCACCAAGCTATCATTCCCTCACTTTTTAATTTTATTTTGAACCCGCTCACCCCCTTTTAAGCGCAAAAAAGTTGGGGACCACTATAATGTGTGAGTCAATTAGGGCATGTACTATCAAATTATCAAAAAAAAAACCATAATAGTTAAAAAAAAATTCGGTCCAATTAATAAAGTCATTTTTCGATTTTTTCTGAGAACCAGCCAATTATATATGATATGCAGTACAACTACTCACATGATATTTTATATATATATACATATATATGTGGATTGAAAAACCATAGAAAATGATGGAATAACGGAAATAAATGAACAAAATGCTCAATTTCGGATTGATTATATATTTTCACTTACCGAGATGTTGGAGAAATCGTTGAAAAGTATTATATTGTAAATATACGTATTGTTAGTCTTCAAATCACCTCTGACTGCGGGTCGAGTCACGTGGTACCAGGTGTACCAACGTAACAGCGGTGGTAAAAGGAGAAGCTTAAATGGGCGTGCGGCGACATCTCACGGGCGTTCTGCGAACCACCACATCATATCAACAGCCGTGAGCGGCCATTTTCGCTCACGGCCCTTGACAATCGCGAAAATTACCACAAAAACGTAGATTAGATGTGGTTTCTTCATCGTTGTCGAAACCAAAGATGTTTTTGGATGGTTGTGTTCGGAATGCCATACAGAATCGGGCTCAGGAAGCCGATTTTGCATTTTCGATCCGTAGGCTTTGATATAAGTCGAAATAAATGGCACGACCACGCTTTTCGATAAAAAAAAAAAAAAAAATCCGATTTCATCCGATCAAACGTACCAGTTCGAACACATTACTCGTCAAACATCGACTGCCGCAAGGACAAGTCGATTGATAGCCCCGTTTCGGAGATATAGGCGGTGTCGGTAACACATCCGGTATCCCCCCCCCTTAAACGGAATATCTCTGCCTGGGCACCGAAATCAATGAAACAAAATGCCCCGCGCAAATTCAGGCGCGATTACGAACACGTACGGCCCAAAACAAGTCCGTTTTGAGTTGAAATAGACAAGTCATGTATGAAAAACGCTTATTTTATACACTTAGCGATTTTCTATAGGGTTTTTGTGGTGTCGGTAACGCTTCCGAGATGGCCAGGCGCACGAATCTACGACTCGGATCGATGTTCGATAAATTGGACAGAATCGAATCAAACCTAACCTAACGAAGGTGAATATAAATGACGTAATGTATACCACCACTGTATTTTGTTGATGCACTTACCAAACGTTATGACTTGGTTAGTCTTCTGTGCATCCTGACCACAATAACAACATTCTATGACAATTTTAGAATACACGCATATTTATCACTGGCAGCTGATTTTGTCCAACTTATCGAACAGTGATCCGAGTCGTAGATTCGTGCGCCACGCTATCTCGGAAGCGTCACTGACACCACAAAAACCCTATTGAAAATCGCCAAGTGTAAAAAATAAGCGTTTTACATGGATAACTTGTCTATTTCAACTCAAAACGGACATGTTTTGGGCCGTACGTGTTCGTAATCGCGCCTGAATTTGCGCGGGGCATTTTGTTTAGTTGATTTCGGGGCCCAGGCAGAGATATTCCGTTTAATAGCACCTTTTTTAAAGATGTTGGCAGCTCTGGTCAGGTTCGGTGAAATTTCGTCCGGCAGCACCTTAAGGTCTGCGCGCACTACACCGCTGCAAACGGCGGCGAACCGAAGAAAACAATGGCTATCATCAATTTTTTTCTCAGAAAACATGATTACAACAATACTTTGTGATGCTTTGGGTGATAGTCACTGTTTTATTCGGTTCGCCGCCGTTCGCAGCGGTGTGGTGCAAGTAGACCTTTATACTCTGATAAAAAATCCCAAACTTTCGATTTTTCGAAGTGTTATTCTGACTTACAATGTGCTAAAAATGGATGAAAAAAATTAGCAAAACGATGAAAAATCGCACCATGAAAAATCGAAATGTTAGGATTTTTGGCTTGTATTTGAGCACCTATATACAATTCATATACTATAGATACCTAGATGAACTTGAAATATCTCTTCGGATTAGTAATAATATAGCATAAACAGCTTTGTCTTCTTATATTTCTAATTCAAATATTCTATTGGAGTAGGATTTCTAATTCGGAAACCGACGACGTTTAAAAAATTACACGTTATATATGTATATATGTGTCTATATTATATCATTTGATGGTAGATATAATATAAAATCTAATAATTTATTCGATTTTTTATTCATTTTTTCTATCATGGTTGGCAGTCCTGGCTTCACTGGAATGTATACAACGATCATATCAATCATCTATTCATACTAGATACCAAAAATCAATACAATACACTGAATATTCGTTCCGCTTCTCACGATTTATCACTCAACATCCAAACTTCTCGCTACTTTATGCTACAATATGTAAAATATAGCCGTATATACAGCTGTGCTGGCACGTGCCTTAGGCTGAACTATTATTGTAAGGGATTTTTTAAACTCCGGTCAAATATAGATGATGATGAAACTGACAACTTTTCTTTATAAGCCGAAAAAAGGTGACGTCTGTGAAAAAAAGATATTCTACTGCAAAGATTTCCGGTTTCCTCGTGTAACGCAATGTAAATTCTCGTGATGTCGAGATTTTTCTTGAATTCTCGAAAGATTTTCTTGAGATTTTCTTTAAAAAATTGTCAATAACAGTTTAAACAATAATTATTGAGAATTGAAAAACAAAATCTGAACTTTTTTTTTGTATTTTTACGTTTTTTGGCCACCTTGGGCGCAAATTACTATAAAAAAACATTCCAAGAATACTGTTACATTATAAATTATATTTATATGATTGGAAAGATTGGAAAATTCTACAAAAATAATATACAGTACTACTTCGTTATAAGCGACTGTTAGGGCGGTTAGGGGAATAGGATTCCAAGAAATTTGTCGCTGAAGCGTTTCCCCACTACTGGGAAATCGTACATGTGTCAGTGTGTCAGTGAGCATCACCACTGGGAGCACCTTACGTATACAGGTACAGTGGGGGAAGCTATAAAACTCGCTCAAGCGGAACGAAGGCGAAATTCGCTTATAACGAGGGCACTTATAACGAGGTGGTACTGTAGTAATTTTCGAATCATTTGTATATTAACTTAAATCTGAGGTGGCCAAAAACGGTACTATTCTACCCTACATGGATGTTTCTAGCGAAAATGTCATTTTTCTCCTGAAAAAAGTGCTGTTAAAAATTTTGAGGCACATCACCCACATGTTTTTGGTAGTCTACTTGAATGTTGATCAGTGTATTCCATAGGTTGGCCCATTTTATTTAGCTTGCGCACGCGGTACAGATTAAAAAAAAAAACTTCATTCAGAAAGAATAAAAAAAAAAAAAAAAAGCGCAACACGTAGATCACGAAAACTACGAAGCGAAATACCCGGTGAGATATTTTTCCGTGAAATCATCACTTTCAGAGAGACAATAAAAAAAAATCGAATTTCCGATGGTAAAAACGCGTGTGAATATCTCAAATTTTGACGCACACTGTTGAAATTGTTTTTGTACGACATTTTTATGGTAACTCATCCAAATAAAAATTGCAGTATTTTCCTTGCTCTTGCGCACGACGAGTAGGAATACGAGCATGTCGGTCGTGACATTATCGGTCGTGACATTTTTGCCCTAAAACAGAAATAAAAAGTGTGCGCAGTTCAAAAATGACTCGTAATGATTTCGTACTTCTTGTGAACTCGGTTTCAATTGAGTCACTCATAAATTTTCCGGTGTGCCTGTTGGAGCAATAGAAATAAATGCTCTTTTAGTCGTGACATTTTCTGAGAAATATTTATTTTCACGAACTTTATGTCTGTATCACTTGTCAAATATTTCTAGCACATCGATACCCTTCATGCACAGTATTCCTAACGCGAAACTGAACTAATGTAGACTATGATAAAGAACTAATTGCATTGCGCACAACTGTGGCATACGATTATGTCGGTCGTGACAAGTATATCCCAAAAGCTCGGGACACACGTTCCATCCTTTATTTTGAGGGTGAAAGACTTGGTACATCATTAGATCGAATGATTCCACATTCTGTATGGTTAGCTGAGGCCACCCGAATTTTATGCGGTTTTTTTGAAGCTGCGCACAAGTTCCGCAAACAGCAGAAGCAATAAAACTGTGCGTCGAGACATACGCTGCTCAGAAACACTTCGCGTCTTTCCAAGAGACGCTGTAATGTGAGGTAGCTAGAAATCATTATGAAAAGTTGTTTCCCGGGTACATTACACTCATATTTAACAGCTCATGCTATAGGAATTCAAATTCATACGTTGGCACGGGTGAAAAACCTCGAGGGACCGAAAAATGACATTTTCGCTAGAAACGCCCATATAGGGAAGCCGAAAAATTTTGCAGTGGATTATCTTTTTTCACAGACGTCGACTTTTTTTGGCTCATAAGGAAAAGTTGTCGTTTTCGATATGAGCTATATTCAAGCGAAGTTTAAAAAAATTCATAAGAAAACTCCTACCCTACACTATATACCTGAACTGTTAACGGCAGAATTTTATCGAAATTTTTCATCAACCATCTCACAATGTTCACTTAACTGAGTAGATATCATCTTATCCGAGTCCCCGGAATCCCGATGGTAGCGCTGTGATCGTATTAAAAATGGCGGATCCACCGATTATGAAAAGGAATAATATCGTGTAATAGATCGTTCCTTTCTTTTCAATAATTCTAGTTATCGTCAGAATCTTTCCTTCCATGTTGATAACAGGAAACGTCAAGCGAGCATAAGTAAAGATGACAAATGATCGTGTATCAGACCTGAGAAAGACTGACGTGGAGAACTCTCGTTTCAATAAAAAGATATAACATATATTGAAGTTTTTAATAACGCATGCGCATCCGCTGAAGAAAGGCGGGATGAAATAGAGAAGTAGTCTAATTAAGGATGTCCGTTTTTAACGGAAATTTGAAGTTTCGAAAGATCTGAACGATTGAACAATCGCAATTTCGCCAAACATCAAGTTAAACGAAAGCTATATGACTTTTTCATCCGTTTCATCCGCCATTTAGTTATTTATTCCATATTTCGCAGATTTATGACGCGTCATAATCAATCAGGGATCTCATTCTCTATTTTTAGTTACATTGCTATATCAATACACGCACGAAAAGGAACCGATTTATATAATAATAAAAATAAACAGATAAAAGAAGGGACAAAGTTTCAAATTTTTCTTCTATTTACCTTCGGTTGAATTTATATCGTTATTCCTAAGTACAATGAATAAAAATAATATTCCGAACAGAGATGGATTCAGAATACTTTCATTCTCAAAGTCGTTCCAATTATAGCGTATATCAAAATAGCTTCTGGAAGCTAGTTTTCGCCCTTTTCCGACCAAAATATCGATTCTAAGATCAGTTAACGACATAATATAGGTGGTAGATGTAGACCGCGATACTATGAAAATTTCCAATATTTCATGATGGGTGGGGTTTAAAATTTCGAAAGTCCAAAACGTAAACTGGCTGAAATCTCGAATTTCAAAATGTGCGAAACGCAAAGTTCAGAACAGGCAATATCACGATAATCTATAAGGTATACAAAAGGTCATTATGAATACGAAAATATCACAAGAAAATTTCATCGAAAAACCAATTTAAGAATGGACAAGATCACAAAAGGCAAAATATCGAATTAGTGGAAATATCAAATATACGAAATTTGGACTATTCTTCATTTTAGAATAGTCAATCTAAGGACCGCTCAAAAATTCTAATTCATTTAAACGAAAAGTCAAAAACTCGAATGGTTAGAATTTCGAATCGCTCAAACATAGATTGGCCGAAATTAGTAACTAATTTTGAAGAATCAACGTAGAATGTCGACGTCGTTCATAAATACGTAGGAGCTCATGAAAATTCTATCATTCGAGATTTTTACCTTTCTACACTTTGCGTTTATGAGTTCTGCTCCTTCTGAATTTCGGTTCTCGCTATGTATTTATGTTTGGTTTATTAGCTGTTTGAAATATTAGCCATTTTCGATTTTATGTTTTGGAAAAATAAACTTTTCATGTTATTATAATCTATATTCTGCTCATTCGAAGTACAAATGATCTGAAAACACATTGTTGAATTAGCGACCTGTCGGATAAATAACCTTTCTACGAAACACTTATTCGACTCAGTGGTCTGTTGAAAGTAAACAATTTTGAAATTACAACTCTCGTCATTTTGGTTTTAACTCATTTCAAAATTCGAGATTTTGGTTAGTTTACGTTTTGGACTTTCGAAATTTTTACCCCTACCCTGCATTATAAATATGTAAATGTGATTCTAATAATATAACATATACCTATATATGGCTCCGTATGTCGTGTGTATATCATATCATATTAATACCATACATATAATATAATTAGAGTATATTAGTTATCAATTATCTACCTCTTATTATTAATAAAAATAATGATAATAATAATAATAATAATAATAATATTAGGTACCTAAGTCGTGTGTATGACGTATTCGTTCGAATCAAATAATATGATGAGAAATTAAATGTTCTACATCCTTATTCCGATGAATTCTGCAATGAATACGGGACGCCCCCGGGACACCTTGCAAATATATGAACAGTACGTTGCGACACGAGTGCGGCATAGTGTTTTTCGATACAAGAGCGCAAAGCAGCAATTCGCGCACGAGTGTAAAGGCCCGAACGAGCCCGAAGACGAGCCGGCAGGCGAGCCGAAGGTAGCGAGTGAGGCGCCTTTACACGAGTGAGGGATTGCTGCCTTGGGCTCACGTATCAAACTCTATCTTTCTCAACAGATCCCGAGGTATAATAGTACATTGTTTACCGAGCGAGAAAACGGTCGATTGCGCGCCGAGTATGAATTTGAGCACCGAGGCGAAGCCGAGGTGTTCTCAAGTTCATACGAGGCGCTAATGACCGTTTTCTCCGAGGTGAACATACTATTTTTTACAACAGCGGATGGAAACCAGTGAGTTTCCATCCGCAAACGAGGACCGGCAATCGACTGGTTTCCATCCTCATTTGCGGATGGAAACTCACTGGTTTCCATCCGCTGTTGTAAAATAGTACATTGTGCACCGAGAGCAAAAACAGGCGATTGCGCGCTTTTCGCCTCGGCTCGACCTCGGGGACCTCAACTTTGTACAAGGCGTGAGCGCCCGTTTTTATCGAGGTCCACATACTTCTACATTTCCAACCCCCACAGCAACACTATTTTTCGATGTGGTGGGGATGAAAATGCCTATGATATGCCTTCCTTTGTGGACATAGGGTAGACGTACCGGTTTTGGCCACCTTAGTACCGTTTGTGGTCACCACTTGCTCCATTTGTGGCCATACCCATTACCATGTAAATCAAAGCCTGGCCACAAACGGTACAAAACTATTTTAACAGCTTTAATAATAAATAACTTCACTTTAAACAATCAAGTACTGCAAAAGTTTGGTTTAATATTTGCTGTAGGGTATGTTTTCGTGATTAATTTAATAATTGAATAGATTTATAATGCCAGAAAGGAGAAAAGCATTAGTCAAGCATGGCCACAAACGGTACAGTGGCCACAAATGGTACGTCTACCCTACAATGCCAGTTCCATTTCACGCCCCGGGGCGTAAAACTGGCATTTTACGCCCGCAAAAGGAGGCGTAAAATGGGCATTTTACGCCCTCTAGATCGAAAAGAAAATTCCTGCAAAATTTTAGCTCATAATTTCAAGATTAACGCGTAACCCGAAATTCCGAAAGTTTAAAGGCCAACGCCCACTACACCGCACCGAACCGAACCGATCGGCAGCGAACCGATCGGCACCGCACCGATCGGCACCGCACCGATCGGCACCGCACCGATCGGCACCGCACCGATCGGCACCGCACCGATCGGCAGCGAATTTCATTGTTTAAACAATAAAATTCACTGCGGATCGCTTCGGTGACGATCGGTTCACTGCGGATCGCTTCGGTGCCGATCGCTTCGGTGACGATCGGTTCGGTTCGGTGCGGCGAAGTGGGCGTTGGCCTTAATTCGGAAAATAGTAAATGTGATTGTCTTCACACATGAACGGAAAGGCCTATTTCGCTCCCGACAGAGAGGGAGCAGGAAGAAGTTTCGCGTCCTCTGGTGGGAAAGGCCATGTGGAAAGTCTTTCTTCCTTAGGGAATACTTTCTTCCCTAGGAAAGAAAGATTTTCCACCCGGTCTTTCCTACCAAGGGACGCAAAACTTCTTCTTGCTCCCTCTCTACCGGGAGTGAAATAGGCCTTCCATCCATGTTTAAAGAAAAATATCGAAATAATATGCTCGTCAATGTTGGCCCAAAAGTGACTCAGCTAAATTTTTGTAAAGATTAGGAGCCCGGGAGAAAAGTTCTGGGCATTTCCATTTTTACGTGTTTAACACGTAGTCTCATGGATAATCACGCTTTTGGCAATTTCAAACTCAGATTATGTAATGACTAGTTCAGATTCGAATAAAATTGCACAGAATGATAGTTCAATACCTATCTGCTGAACATTTCAGATGCTTGAAAACACAGTTTAGGAGCGTGTGATAAGACAGATAAGCAGTTGAAAATTGAAAACTGCGAATAGCTGACAATGATGTATCGTATGTGGCAACGCCGTAAGGCGTAAAAGAGGCTAAGACGCGCGCGGTTCGAAATGCTACGGACTGGGTTCATGAGTGAATCTTAACAGATGTTCCATAATTCCGTTTTTTTCTTTCGATTTGGCAAGTGATGTTGAATATAAACGAAAATGTCTTGCGTGCTGCTTGGGTGTAGTGAAAACATCATGCGACGTTTCCACATCTAAATACTAACCAACTCAAATGAGAGCCAGAATGAACTTGACTACTATCGGGCCGTAAAGTCGGGCCACTTGGGTTTGACACACTATATCCAAGTGAACAAAAATCGGACAGCCTTTGGATGTGAATCGTTTTCAAGCTTTTTCCATTCCCCTTCAGATCAGCCATAGCCAATTGTTGTATAAAAATCAGGAGAAAAGTTATTGTTGAATGTATGTAAAAAAAACGTAGTTTTTACATATTTTTTTCCATAGCTTAACTTCAACTAATCGCTATTCTTCCAAAAAAGCCGGGAAAATTATTCAAAAAATCATGCTCGATCTTTGAAGCTTCTTGAGTGCAACGCTCTTTGAATTTTTGAGAAATTCCTAAAATTATGGTCACGGCAGTGGAAGACAGCCCAAGTGGTGATCTCGGAGACGACCAACAATTGAAAAGTATCTCAGGGACGGAGCCTAGAATTTCGACTCGGTTGCGGTAGTTCCTCAGTAGTCCACTAGAGAGCGAACACAAAACTGGTCGGTCCAAGCGGGTATGGCGAGGGTTGGGGCAGGAACCACCGACCCGGTTGCTCTAGTTAATAATTCATCCACCAGAGAGAGTATCCAAGTGAAATACTTCCCAATAAAAGGTTCATCAATGCCTGAAGATTGAGGGATGAATTATCGTAAGCAATTGCCGTCGCGATTTAATATGTTCGATGTGTTGTTCAACAGTTATTGCTTCTGCAGCCATGGGTACCACGCGCGAGACTCTGCCCCGAAAACTGAACGCGGAATACTTTGCAATAACTGTTAAACAACACATGGTACATATTGAATCGCAATAGCAATTGATTACCATAATTTTTCCCCAAATTTTTAGTCATTGATGAACCTTCTATTGTTACCCGTCTTCACCCTTACGGAAAAAACACTCGACTTTCGAGTGTATATCCTCAAATATGAGCGTTAACACCGAATTTTTTGTGTGATCGTCAGTACTAGACCTGTCCTTAAGGGGGTATCTACACCTTTGAATTTTCAAAAATTCGTTTTTTTTTTATAATTTATTTGGAATGCTAGTGACCTACTCTACCTGCAAATAAATCGGTGTCAAGATATCTAGAGGATTTGAGAAGTTACAGCCATGGCAGTGCCAAATTGCGGAAAAGCGCCGCGGAGAGGCGCGCGAACCCTCAGATTGGTGCCATAAGTATTGTACAACACCGCCAACACCACTGCTTACTTTTATGAGGTTTTGATATATTTCGATTTTGAATTTGATTTTGTGATCTTTTAATTGTTTGTAATTATCATTCTTACACATATTGAATTTTCAATATTCTTTTAAATTGTGATCATTGACAGAACACATGGCTGCGATCTACGTTTTTTCGAGGTTAGGTGTCCACTTGTTTGTAAATATTGTCGTGCTCTCAGTACGAATTCAAACCAATAGTAATTTCCATCATCGGATAAACACAGTGTAGGTATATATATCTGAGATGAGACTTCGGAATCGAAAGAGGATGATCCATCAAAAAGTGCGTTTGAAATCGATGCCAGGAGACTACACATTTGGATTTCCAAAAAGATGAGTATTTCTATAATACATATATCAATTGCAAGAATTAATAAATATTATAAGAAAAAAGGTATGATTGATAAAAGATGAAAGAATTTTCTTAGTATTGACAAAAATTGTGCTAGCATCTTCTGAATCTCAAAAATATTGAAGATAAAAAATTTTACAGAATTTTTATGTTTTGAACAATTTTGATCAGATTTTTGCTAAAGCAATTCATTATTTTTCTAACAGCCTCATCGGACACCCAACCGACACTGTTGTTGTACAGAACGGGTCAAAACTCACTACAAACCTCCGCCTGGCACATGTGTCTAGACTCGACTCGACTCATAACTCATCAATACGAGAGCAGCTGCGGATCGAGCATATTAGTCATAAGCAAAATCTTAAAACTTGATTTCCTGTAACTAGATTTTCCTCTCTGGGAAAAATAGGAAATAATAAAAAAATTGAAATAAAAAAGTTTGAAAGTTGATTTCTGGAGAATGAATATTTTGACCGGTTGTCGTAAAGAATCAGCAGCATCGTTGGACCGATTCTGGAGTTTGTGGTCTTCAAATTTGTAGAATCCAAACCTCTATCAGATGAACTGACAACTTTTTGATATCACTATTTTTGGTTGAGATAATAGAAAAAATATAGAAAAAAAATTGAAGAACCAGAAAAATCTCAGTAAAAACTAAGCGAGTCAGGCAATTTTTGCGATATCAAAAAGTTGTCTGTTCATCTGATAGAGGCACCTCTTCTGAACACTTGAAGACCAAAAACTCCAGAATTGGTCCAACGATACTCCTGATTCTTTACGACAACCGAGTAATTTGGTATTTTTCTATATGGAGCGTAACTACTATTGGACTCAAAGTAATATTGAATGTTAGGTATGGATAATGAGGGTCAAACCCTCCCGGAACTTCATGATTTTTTTGGATTTGATCAGACTCTCAAATTCGCTGTGAAACATTAATATCTTTTTCAGAATTTTAACCCATTCAAAGGTGTGGATACCCCCTTAAGAAGGGTAAAATCGAATTTTGATCGGGCCACCCCTCAAAATGGTTCGAAATAATGCTAAAAAAATGTACAATTTTTTCCAATTTTTTTCGTCCATATTTACCCACCCCTCGATGGCCTTACTTTTTCCCAATAGAATAGCATTGATTTTTCGAGGTTTTTAATCAAAAATGCGTACTGGGTCTGAAAATAGTCGTAAAAAAATTTCTAAGGAAGCAAAATGAAGGTGAATTTGCCCACTTTGAACCGCCGCTTGGAAAATTGGTCTATCTGTATTTTTGACTCCGCTATCGAACTTTTAGTGCGGCAAGAAATTTCGACTAGTGAATACAAGCTTTTGGGATTATCGAGTGTATACACTCATAATTAGGTGTTGATTCTCAATTTTGTCAGTGTTAATTCTCAACGTTCAGAGTAAACCTTTAATCGTTGGGTGTAAACACTTATTCATTGAGTGTGAATACTCAAAGTTGAGGATCAACGCTGAAGATTCAGGATAAATCCTGAAAGTTGAGAATCAACTTTCAACTTCAAGTTCATATCTTGAACATTGAGAGTCAACACTCTCATATTGAGTGTCGGACCCCAATTGAATACTCAGATACTAAGTGTTAACTCTCAAAGTTGGGAATCATACACTATGATAATACGACAAACGCTATCACTCTCAACATGAATTTAGTTTTGATCCACCGAGTGTTTATATACAGTAATAGATATGACGTTCAATTAACTGTATTCATTTTCAACACAATAAATAGTTAGCTTACTCTACTATACATCGATTAGTTGATTAATTGATTCTTTCAATAGTCATTGTGACTCTTATTTGAACTTTCACACTTTCTTTTGGATTCAACTGGTTCAAAATATAGTGTCACTATTATGCAACTGTTCATTAATTCGTACGCTCAGGAGCTCGGGAGGATCGCGTGTCTTCCGGAGCATTGCACGCTGATTGTATGTACGAACAAAAAACAGGAGAATTTGAAGTAATTTTTTCAAACCACCGTTATACCTTTATTGCAACAAATATTTTATTGAACAGATCTGCGAATACAAAAATATGGACATCTAATTGTTAGCGATTTATACTACATATGAGGCTGTCCACGTCAATTCACCTACACAGTCAAAATTTTTGCGTCATTTTTAACATAAAGTTTGCGTTAAAAGTTTTGTGTTAAATATTTAATACTTTGTAGTGTCAATTTTAACACAATTGTTAAAATTTTCACTACTTTAATTAATTCATTAATTTATTTTTATTTAAGTTAGGAGTTGGCCCTCACCTTGGGGGTTAACCCCCCCCCCCCCCAAGTTGAGGGTTAACCTCCAAGTTGACGATTAACCCTGTATTTTAGCATTGACGCTCAATTTTAGTGTTAATTCTCAAGTTTGGAGTACGAAATGATCATGAAATTGAGTGTCAACTTGAGTGTCGTTTTAAGTGTTAATTTGGGTGTTTTTTCCGTGAGGGCAAGATCACCAATTCGGCTATTTTCCACTGCCGTAGCCATAATTTGAGGAATTTCTCAAAAGTTCAAAGAGCGTTGCATTTCGGAGGCTTCAATGATTGAGCATGATTTTTTTGAATATTTTTCCCGGCTATTTTGAAACAATTCGCTGTGTGCAGAGCCATACTATAGCGGCTAAGAACGACTTAGAGCGCCCATGGCGGCGAGAAATGCGAATTTTGCCGGACTCGCGTACCAATAGGAAATAACGAATATGAACGTTCTTTTATTAAAATTACATCAACAACGTATCGCGTATGTAAATAAATGCTAGCTAGTCGAACAAAATATGCTGAATTCAGCCGGCCGCGGCGCCACTTGGCTTTCTGCACACAGCGAATAGCGATGAATTAAAGTCAAGCTATGAAAAGAAATGTGTAAAAACTACTTGTTTTTACATACATTCAACGATAACTTCCGTCCTGATTGTCGTACAACAATGGTCTATGGCTGATCTAACTGGGATTAGAACAAGCTTGAAAACGATTTCAGCCTACATGCTCAAAAGATCGATAAGGCAAAAAAAGGAAGAAGAAGAAGAAGAAGAAGAAGCTTGAAAATGATTCATATCCGAAGGCTGTCCAATTTTTTTTCAGTTGAAAATAGTATGTCAAACCCGAGTGCCTCGACTTTACGGCCCGATAGTGGCTATGTACCGACAGTACTACCTTAATGTTAAAATTGAGAGCTAGAATTTTGCAGCGATTTTCTTCTATAATTTGCAAGGTATCCAGGGGGCGTCCCGTATTCATTCCAAAAGTCATCGAAATGAGGACCACCCTTATATACATAATACATACATGCATATATTGTACATATAGGTTTGGAAAATTATTGATTCGACACGAAAAGCCAAAAAAAAAGACCGACGCTTTCAATATTCGATTATCATGCATCATCATGATATTACGAACGTAATTTCATTTCAGATTCGACAGTATACGACGCATAGATTAATAGAGATGGACAGCGCGCTACTATGGGAGGGCCTGAAGCACTCATTAGAATAAGAGAGCTATAGCAAAAGAGATTCTATTTTTTTCTGGTCGGTGAGTTGGTGGGGTAACGGCATAGGCGTGTACGGAAGGGTTAGTATCATAGACATAGACTCTATGTCATAGAGCATGGTCGTGGACTGCGCATTCGGGCCGAAAATCGCTCGGTCCGTAGAAAGAGAAGGAAGCACACGCGGCTAGATCTGTCTTTTTCTAACCAACAATATGGAATGCATAGAAATTGACAGATTTAGCCGCGTGCACTTCCTTTTCTCTCACTTTTGGTGTTACCACAGGCAGTATCGGAAATGCGCAGTCCATGCTCTATGTATATGTTTAGTATAGTGCGTCGTGGTTTCCCTCACTCGCTGTGGACCCCGACTCCTCATGCAGTGCGAGAAGGACGGAATCTCTTCCGCACTATTGCTGTCCTTCGATATGAGCTTCAGCCACCACGTAAGAGCACGCAGTCCATCTCTATAAGTCTATGATACAACACGTAATGATAATAATAATAATAATGATAATAGCTGCCACAATCTTTGTACATATACCGGGTAAGTTCCTAACGTCTGAACACTTGAAGAAGTGCTGAGGTGGCCAAGAGTCCAGTGCCGGCAATTGGTTCCCAATTTCAACGAATTCGAAAGCCCGAAATAAGTATAGGTAACAATGGACAATTTTCACCGGTGGTCCCCTCAACGCTGCTCTGAGCGTTCAGACGTCAGGAATTCTCTATGTATATAATATCATAATAGGGGAGAGGCGGGCGAAATGGACACCCTAGTAACATTCTGAATTTTTCAAATTTGAAAAATGTTCCAAATTTACTTTCGTATTTACTTGAGAATACTTTTTAATTTTTTTTCCCCCATTTCGCCCGTTTTATCCCAAGTTATCAAGGTTTGAAGTTTGCTAGAGCAATGTGAATGATGAAATTTGAAACGCTTGTCAATTTTGAAAAAGTACGAACATTTTTTGGGGTGCCCATTTTGCCCCCCCCCCCCCCCCCCCCCCATTCACCTATAATTATCATACCTCGGCTTAGCAATAATCAAAATTCATATACCTATATTATACAGGGTGTGTCATCTCAAATATTGAGAATGGGAGGGACTTGGTAGACGCGCAGCCACGCCCCATCAACTAATTACCAGAGAGAAGAATTTCGTAGACCGAAATTCCTACGAGAATAGAACATACAATTTCCTTGTGTAGGCAAAAAATATCAATAACGACTCGAATCAAGCTGTTAGGTATTCATTTACTTCGACATAACTCAAACCGTTTCTGTGAACTTTGTAGTAAATGAATACCTAACAGCTTGATTCGAGTCGTTGTTGACATTTTTCGTCAACACAAAGAAATTGTATCTTGTATTCTCGTAAGAATTTCGGTATACGAAATTCTCTCTTTGTTGATTGGTTGATGGAGCGTGACTTAGCGTCAACTAAGTCTTTCCCATTGTCGATACTTGAGATGATACACCCTCTATATGAGGTACCCCACCCCAACTCGGCGGCATTTTACCCTCACCCTCTACGATCTGTTTCATTATTTCTTATCTTATTCAATCTACAGATGAACGTATTCTCAGTTTTTTCTCAGATTTTTTGGCCTAGTCGTTCTCTCTCTCAAAAAACAAAAAAAATAATGAACCTCGCTTTCTGAAAAAAGAGTGCCCATTTAAAATTTTTCTTAAAAATTCACAAATATTCTGTGTCACAAAACAAAAATTTTGAGCCATAAATCATAGTGGAAGTATCTTCATTTCCGCATTTACGGAAGGAAAAGTAGATCGACATCTTTTGATTCTTGAAATTCTAATGTAAGGTATGATGGCACAGCAATTCTTAATACTCTGCCACACCCATTATTCTGAAGTATTCTGTAGAAAACACTTCAGAATGATGGGTGTGGCAGAGTAGCAAGAATTGCTGTGCCATGCATTACATAAAAATCTCAAGCATAAAAAAATGTCGATCTACTTCTCCTTCCGTAAATCCGTAAATGAACACACTTTCACCATGATTTATGGCTGAAAATTTTTGTTTTGTTACACAGAATTTTTGTGAACTTTTTTGAAAATTTTTAGAATGGGCGCTCTTTTTTCAAGAAGCAAGGTTCATAATTCTTTTTTTTCTTGCGAGAGAACGGCTGGTCCAAAAATTCAGAAAAAAAAACTAAGAGTACGTTTATCTGTAAATTGAATAAGATGAGAAGTAATGAAACAGATCGTAGAGGGTCAGGATGAAATGGCGCCGAGGTAGGGTGGACTTACTACCTCATATGTGTTTCATATACCTATACTATGTACAATGTGGAATATATATATTATATAGGGGAAGGTGGGGCACAACGGACAGTGGGGCACAACGGTCACTAAATCCAAAAAAAATAATTTCGTCGGAAATGATTTTTTATGACACGGCAACGGCAACGTATTTTGGATCAATAATGACACAAAAAAAAAAAAAAAATTTAAAAAAAATGAAAAAAATTTCAAATTTTTGTTTTTTCTCTTTTGTGTCATTATTGATCCAAAATACGTTGCCGTTGCCGTGTCATAAAAAATCATTTCCGACGAAATTATTTTTTTTGGATTTAGTGACCGTTGTGCCCCACTGTCCGTTGTGCCCCACCTTCCCCTATATATATATATATATTATACCGTGACAATCAGGTGAAACCGAATGGTCCATTGGCGTAGTTGCCGAATATTTTGTATTTTTTGGGGGATAGCCACTCGTTGCGCTGAAAAATCACTAGGGTGATTTTGGCGCGCGGTCGATGCAACTCAGCAGCCATTGTTGATACAAGCCGGCTGACTGTCAATACATCGCGGATGGTATATAATCGTTCATTTGAAGCAAATGATCAATAAAATGAATATAAAACCAACGTGAATAAGCTATGGATATTTATTGAAGCCTCAACACCAGGATACAATCCATAATTTCGTTCGAATTGGTTGTTCTCGATGAACTCTTTGATTCTTATTAATTCCCAGTTATAGCTCAAGTTAATCCGTTGATTGTATTAAGATATCATTCGAAACTGATTGATCGATTTTCGATGAATATTCATAGCTTATTCACGTAGGTTTTATTCACTTTATTTATTATTTGCTTCAAATAAGCGAACATAACCACACATGTCTACCTTCTGCGATGTATTGACAGTCAGTCGGCTTGTATCAACAATGGCTGCTGAGTTGCATCGACCGCGCGCCAAAATCATCAGGGATTTTCAGCGCAACGAGTGGCTATCCTACATACGAAATATTCGGCGACTACGCTGATGGACCATTCGGTTTCACCTGATTATCACGGTATACATATGGCGTGAATTTTCAGATGCTATATATGTATAATGATCCGTCGTTTCAAAAATGGAAAAATATTTACATAAAAATAATGATAATAATAATCTCCTCCTGTATTTACTTATTGTATGAACAATTTTTGACATTTTTTTTTATTTTGACTTTTATAACAAATTTTTAACCGTTCTTAACTTTTTTTTTTTCTTGTTTCTTTTCCCTTCAGTTTTACTATTTTACGTCGTCATTATCTATCGTATGTGTATACATATATTATGAGAGCTGCGCGGTATTTCAGTATAGGGAAAATTTTCGGTATCCGTTCTCTCAAAATGTTTCGGTATGGAGATTGTCACTGTCAGTACCGATACCGAAGTATTGAAAACTCGGTTCGTACCGAATTATTGAAAGTTCGGTATATACCGAAATTCCCTCGGAAATACCGAAATTTCGGTAGACAACATCTAATATTCGCTGGATACCGACATACCTACCTACCTAACTACCTAAGGCCTGATGAGTATCTTGATTTTTTCTATTTCTTTCCGTTTTTTCATCCGAAAATTCGATAGTGCAGAATATCAGGGTCCATCAAAATTTCGGGTTCCAAGTATTTCGATATCCACCGATATTTTGATGTTTGAGTGAACACTGAAATTTCGGTTATTCGATGTTCACCGACATTTCGGTTTTTCGATATTCACCAAAATTTCGGTTTTTCGGTATTTACCGAAGTTTCAATATTTCGGTGAACCGAAACTAGCGATTAAAAAACTCATACCGGAAATCGGTATCAAATTCTCAATACCGCGCACCTCCAATGTATATATATATATATATTAGGGTGGCCCTTATAATGGGTCTGGTGATAAATTGTTCAGGCCGTCCCCTAAATCGGTTCCAAATAAATTTAAAAAAAATCTACCTAAATTCCCAGCTATGTCGATTACGAGGAAGGAGTGCCTGTAAGCATGAACTTACCCTGATTCGAATAAAATGACTAATTTTTTTATGATCGGTGTAATAATTCTTTTTTCAATTTCTGTTGATGTAAAACTTGGTTTTCATAACACGGGCACGAAATGGGCCTCCTTTCATGCTAGTCGAGAGAGGGGAAAATCACGTGTTTCGAACGTGAGCACGAAATATCCGGCTCAGCGGGAGGGAATGGATTCCCTCCCGCTCCAACGGAAAATCTTGGATCTTTCTTTTTTGATAAATAAATTATCATTAATTGATAATAATTTTTATAAAAAATACAGTGTGCAGCTAGGGGGGGGGGGGGGGGGGGGGGGCTAGATACACAATATACTATTTACTTTACTCAGTGTGATAACGGACGTTATTATACGCACGCTTCGCGTGCACAAAACCCCAATTTTCCTCGCAATTTTCACACCTTATAAAGTAAAATTTTGTACAATACTCGACGGAAAAACTTCTTCTGATATCGTGTGATTGCAACACTCGCCTTCGGCTGGTGCTGCAACCTCGCACACGTCAGAAAAAAGTTTTGCCGCACTTGTATCGTAATGTACTATTTCAATATTGTGATGAAGACTTATCCGTTAAAATTTAGTTCACTTGACCGATTACTATCAATCGATCCATGAAATATAAATTAATTCTTGTTGACAGCAATCTACACGATTTCCACGTTCTTTCATTTGTAATTTTGAAATAGTACATTACGATACAAGTGCGGTAAAACTTTTTCTGACGAGTGTGAGGTTGCAGCACGAGCCGAAGGCGAGTGTTGTAATCACACGATATCAGAAGAAGTTTTTCCGTCGAGTATGCTACGAAATTTTACTTCATTAGGTGTGAAAATTGCGAGTAAAATTGGGGTTTTATTCACGCGAAGCGTGCGTATAACGTCCATTGTCATAATGACTGAAGTAAAAAGAAGTTTTACATCAACAGAAATTGAAAAAAAAAATTATGACACCGATCATAAAAAAATAAGTCATTTTATTCAAATCAGGGTAAGTTCATGCTCACAGGCACGCCTTCCTCTAAATCGACATAGCTGGGAATTTGGGTAGATTTTTTTAAATTTATTTGGAACCGACTTGGGGGGCGGCCCGAACAATTTATCACCAAACCCATATTAAGGGCCACCCTAATATATATATATATATTAGGGTGGTCCTTATTTGGGGTTCGGACGAATTTTCAATCAGACGCCCCCCGAATCGACTCCAAATAATTCGAAAACTACCCTAATTTTTTCAGATTTTTATTTAAACCTAACCCCTCCCTAAATGAGGGTGAATTTCCCCATTTGAAATACACGTGTTTCGGCCATATTCTCAGGATATATTTTGAATTGAAAGTAAAAACTTTTAGAAAAATCTGTAACTGCGAGATTTTACTTTTCATTGGTGCTACTATTTGAGAAAAAATGCACATCATCATACGGGTCAATCTAGACGAATTGCATATCCTTCGATTGAGGAATAAAGGCAGATTAAAGGGTGTGCAATTCGTCCAGATTGACCCGTATGACAATGTGAATTTTTTCTCAAATAGTAGCACCAATGAACACTAAAATCTCGCAGTTACAGATTTTTCTAGAACATTCTACTTTTAGAATAAAATATGTCCTGAGGATATGGCCGAAACACGTGTATTTCAAATGGGAAAATCCACCCTCATTCAATTCAAGCACGATCAAGTATCTCTGTAATAATGATGGTAATGATGACAATAATAATAATAATATTCGATATAAACGAATGTTGATTTTACGTACGTAATCATTTAGTAATTGTTATTAATTATTTTATAGCTGTATTCATTACATATTTACATAATTATATTTATTATTATTTATTATGCCACAGCGATTGAGCCGCAGCTTATACTTATACATGTACTACGTAGTTCGTTTCGATTTATTGATGAATGTTCATTAGTGCGTTAAAAACTAGAAGAAAAAAACAATGAATTTCTTTTTTTTTTCCTTCTTCTTTCTTTCTTCCTTTCTTTTTGTGTGTCTCTCTTTCTTTGCTCGCTAGCTCACGCGCTCGGTCCAGACGGATATTTACATCATTTATATTAATCACATATTCTCTTTCTTTCTTTGTTCCTGTTTTTTTTCACAACTTTACATACCTAACTACAATAATACGCGGGAAATATACATATGGAAGGCACGCCTCGTTTGCTGCGAATGCTTAAGTACTAATCAACATAATAATTTTTCCTCTGCAATTATAATATTAGGTATATATAGTATATATATATATATATATATATATATATATATATACGTCTACGTATAACATATTCGTTTATCATGCAGCACGATCATTAATATTATAGTTTCACTAAAATTATACACTGCACACTAAAACACGACCATCGTCGTTAGATGAAGAGAGAAAAGAAAAGTAAAATAAAAAGAAAGCCCCAATCTTTCGAATCTCCAAATCATATTTGTCAAATATTGTTTGTCTACTTACTTGAGTCCCCCCCCCCCCCCCCCTCTCCTTGTCGTCCGAAAAAGAATAAAATAATCCCGAAACGTTCGCACTTGTGAGAATTATTATCGAACACTGCAACACCGATCGTCATTGTACTTTCATTAATTTTCTTACAATTTCTGGTTGTCGTAAATTATTGACTCTCCTCATCGTGTGGGATGAAATTTTGTTGGAATTTTGAACAACCAGATGTAGATGAGAGTGATGATGACGAGGGTAACGAGGGATCGAATTCTTCGAGGCACATTCTTAACTGTGGATAATTTGACACTAGATCTCCTTCCGATCCTTGGCCAAAATCGTTATTCATAGTCGGCGATAAAACCGGACTGAAGCAATTACCTTCTATAGACTTGTAATGAGCAATCGACTTTATCATGTCGTTAAAGTTTGGAAGAAATTGAGGGTTGAACATTGATCCGGACCTTACGTTCAAGTTCTCTTCTTGGTGGCCCGAGCCGTGAGTAGATATCATGTAGTGATCTGAATTGCAGTTTATAGCTGGGGCAGGACTGCAGCGATATTGATTATTCGAATTGTCACGATTCTTTAAAAAATCACCACCCCTTTTGCTGTTCGTGTTACTGTTACTGTTGCAGTCTGACATCATCTTTATTGTTCCTGCAGATGATGATTGTCGCCGGTTAACTGAGCAGGCCTTGATTTCTGACTCGTTAGCAGCTTCGGATGAGCTCGAATCGACAAGACCTGTTCGCAAGGCTCAGACAGCCTGTCTTTTTCTGTATCATATGTAGGTTTTCTTTACTTTTTGCATAGGTTTGTTTTCCGCCGATGAATTAGCGTTCTTTCCGTTTGGGTTTTTTGGCGGCACGTTTAGCACAAGGTTTATTGACTTGTTGTTGTAGCCCGGCGATTCTGGACCTTCTGTTAGACGGTTCAATTGCTGTCTCTGCTCCGGGGGGTCAGAGTAAGGCGTGCCTCGTAGTCTCTGTGAAAACCAGAAACCAGATGCGAAACCGGCTATCAAAGAGAACAAACATGTCCCAAGTAAAGCACCGGTCAGTGTCTGGGCAGAATAAACTACGGGCGTCACGATCACACCTGAAACAACAAGTGTTTTCGAGTTAAGTAAAGCCAGGGTAGGAATGCGGGAATATCGTACCGTAAAACATAGAAAAACAGAAAAACTAACGGGTAAAGATCTCCAACTCGGAGGACATGTTCATTATGGCCTGCCTTTGCATGTGCTAAGATTTCTGGATGACACGGTGCTCTAAATCAGTTTTTCGCTAATATCTCGGTAAGCGTTGATAATATTGAGTTGAAGGTGAATATCAAAAATGAAGTTCATTTAATTCTCTATGAAAAATCTCCAATACGTTTACCCCGTATCTTTATTGGTTTAGCTTTAATTTAAGGCTGAACATTCAGTCGCAAACTGCGATTTCATGAGGTTCCGGAATAAAGGTGATAATTAGTTACACATTCTACGTTAAAAGACAGAAAACTAATAAAGGTACAGAAAGAATGTATGGAACTTTTTAATAGAATATTCAATAAGCTTCATTTTTTTATATTTACCATGATCTCGATATCATCAACGTTATCAACAGAAATATCAATGAAAGACTATTCCCGATCATCTTTTTCCAAGATTAATGCTTGAGCAGTGTATTTTGAGTTCATGATTTTTGATATGTATAAAACAACGCCATAGTGAACATCTCGGCCGAGTGGCTATACATTAGTTTCGTCACGCAGTAACATAACGCAAGTAATGGGTATACATTAATGCCTTCGATCAATATTGGCAATATGACAGGACACCCAGATAACAATTTTCATATTTTCTTACTAACAATTATATATCGAATAATATGACTTACCAATATTCGTTATAACATTATTATAAACGAATCTCATACTTCTGCAACATTTATTGTATAACGAAGTAGTACTTTCCCTTACCATTTGAAGTTTGAATTAAATACCCATTTCTTCGTACGCGTATTTTGATTTTATATTTTATACCGTGAAGTTTTGAGGAAGCGGAACGATGGGCGTGCTATAGTTCGACCAACACACGCTCGCGTTGCGTACGTGAGCTGCCAGTGACTGCGAGTAGAAGCCCACGTACGCAACGCGAGCGTGTGTTGGTCGAACAATAGCACGCCCATCGTTCCGCTTCCTTAAAACTTCACGGTATATAAATTTTATAGATTTTATATTTGAGTAATAGGGGCTTATTTATCATAATTACATAAAAGAAATTATGAATTTTATGAGGTTCACGATGTTTATAGAAAGTGTATAATTTCTTGCGTACACTTATTTTTACATGGAAAATGACATATAATATTTACATTTGACAGGAGGCATATTTTCTACACTGTAGACTTTGCAATAATTCTATAATTTCTTCTTGTAAAATATCGTAATATGGAAACTTTTATCTGGGACAGAAACACGTCCTTTGATAAGAAAAATAGTGACAGAAATTTACGCTGTCTTCGATTTATAGGCAAAAACAATAAATAACGGAAAATAAGGGGCAGAATTTGAAACTTTTTTTTTTTTCATCACTCTACAAATCTACGTAAATTTGATGCCTATATTTAAACATATTTAATTGCATTGATAAGTAATTGGCATGATTAATCATTTACGTAATATAGGTATATGAGGATGGTCCTCAAATACCAACTTGTGGAATGAAGTATTCCCGAAGGCAACGTTCAGACGAAAAATCAAAAATAATTCTCCCTAAATATTAAATGTTGAAACAAATTCTAACAGGTGCCCAAAGAGGAATGAAATTTTGCCTTTTTGTTTATATACATATATTTTTATTTCATTTCTCTAAATTCCTCGTGAAATTTCACTTCGAAAACGACCTCCAGAACATAGCAAAGATTCCATCGTAAGGGTGCTAATCGAAAATTCTAATATTTTTGTGTAAAATTATACAAAAAAATCAGGCTTAGGGGTGAACATCATGGAGAGATGACCGAAAAATATTCCTCGATTTTTCTCTATACAGGGTTATTCGGATCAACCGCCTGTCCTTACACAGCCAGATTCGTTACGAAAAGTGAGAATTAAATTTCCTTAGCGAAAACTTCGAGGCTATCATAGTTTCCCAGATAGAGCAGGTTTAAGTTAGCCTATCGTAGAGCTCGCACATCAACAGTCAGTGGCGTGCCGGTAAATTCAGCATGTGGTACTAACGGGTACCAAGCCGTACTTTTTTGCTCCAACGTTTCTACTTGTGGCCAGGTGTATCGAACTGAAATTTTCTTATCGCAGGTCGACTAGACCGTTGCGTCGTTTTCGACGTACAGGGTGACCAGACCGTCGTGTTCAGCGTCCAGGTCGACCGGCTCATCATTTTCGACATCGAGCTTGACCAGGACGGCCCTGACTGTATGACGTGCGATCTCCACTTAAACCTACTCTATCTGGGAAACTATGATAGCCGTGAAGTTTTCACTAAGAAAATTTAATTTTCATTTTTTTGTAAGGAATCCGACTGTGTAAGGACGGGAGGTTCATCCGAATCACCCTGTATAGTGGTCTTTTTCAAAGAAAAATTGACCTCACAATTAGATTTCGAAAAAAAAAATCGTAAGATACCATGTTATTCAAACGGGAAACTTCACGCCTATTTATAGGCTCCTGTTGAACTTATTCTTTTTCATTCAATATTTAGGGATAATTTTCGTCGATTTTTTGTCTAAAGGTAGCCATGCTTCACTCCTCAAGTTGGTATTCAAGGACCCAACATACAGGGTGGTCCATTTTAATCTCCGCAGACGAATATCTCGAAAACTAACAGTTATAAAAGAAAATGTCTTATACAACACTTGAAGGGTTTAGAGGGGGAAAGATAATGCTGATATGTGTTGACTTGTGGACTTCGCAAATTCCGAGATTTCGCAATTAACTTCGGATTTTAGATAGGAAACACATGTTTTGGTTGGGGGCAGCTGAAAGCGAGATCAAAGACTCATTCAAATACGGAAGCAAAAAAATTGGAAACAAAAATTTAACGAAATTTTTTTTTTTTAAAAGATTGTTTTTTTGTCCCTAGCTTTCGAACACATTCATTGTTCATCACTCTAGCTCAAAATTTTTCTCGCTAATTTTGAAATTGGAAAGTTTGAACGTACGAGATCGGGGAAGAAATTCGTGGATTAATAACGCAAACAATTAACCACGTTGGTTCGCTCGACACAATGACACTGACACCATGTTTAATCTCATGTCGGAATTAAGCCTCTACACCAACGTAGTTTGCGTTATTGATCTACGAATTTTTCACCAATCTGGTACATTCAAACTTTCCAATTTCGAAATTGGCGATAAAAATCTTGAGCTAGAGTGATAAACAATGAATGTGCTCGAAAGTTAGGGACAAAAAAAACAATCTTTCAAAAAAAATCTTGTAAAAAAAAAAAAAAAATTTTGCGAAATTTTTTATGCAAAATTTGTTTTTCAAAGATTTTTTCAACATTATTTTTTCCAATTTTTTTTGCTTCCGTATTTGAATTAGTCTTTGACCTTGCTATCAGCTGCCTCAAACCAAAACATGTGTTCTCCATCTAAAATCCGAAGTTACTTGCGAAATCTCGGAATCGGCGAAGTCCACAAGTCAACACATATAAGCATTATCTTTCACCCTCGAAACCCTTCAAGTTTTGTATGAAACTTTTTCTTTTATAACTGTTAGTTTTCGAGATATTGGCCTGCGAAGATTAAAATGGACCACCCAGTATATATTCGTATGAGATGGAAATACGAAGGGGGGGGGGGGGGGGGGGGGGCGATGACGAATGAATGAATGGATGAATGAGTGAATGAATTAATGAATGAAGAAACGGAGTTAGTACAGAGCAACAATAAAATAATAAAAAATCATTCGTTTGGGGAATGACAGAAACAAAATCAGCAACGATCGATGAACAGATGGAGATAGAGGCGAAATGAAGAGGGTTATGTGTGACGAAGTGTGGCAGATTAATTTTCACCCTCATCGTTATATAATTATAGCTATATAACCATAATAACGTAATGCGTGCTCATTTTTGTGTTTTAGTTGTTTTTTATGTGATAATTTGAACTGAAAACTATAAAAAAAAAAAACATTTAAAAAAAAATCAGAGATTTCATTCACAAAATATGGCAATAATAATACTACCACGTGTATTATTATTATATGTATTATATTGCCTATGCGACTGCAATAATGATGAATATTAATAATAATTCTGATAATCCCACACATCAGAGAACGATTCATTCGTGCGTAAAAAAAAGCTACACCTACCAGTTTGCATTTTCCACGAGGTTGAACATCAATGGTTCGAAAAAGTTATGTTCTATTTATACTGAGGTATTTGTTACTATTGTACCCGTAAAACATTGCAAACTTTCATCTTTCGGAAATAGTAGAAGGAAAGTTTTCGAAATTATAGTATATTTTGAGAGACGTGACGAATGACATTGCGAAACCATTTTCAAAAACGAGCGCCTTGTCCACTGTGTAGTTCCGCGCTTGCCGCTATACGCAAGGGTCTCTGGCAAGAAGAAATACGCCGCCCTAAGTACACTAAACGTGTTGGATGTTGACCGGTTCAAGGCCACGCATATTTTCGACACATGCGAATCTAGATGAGAACCGCTTGATTCGTCTGTAGCGCCGCTAGTGGCCTCTGAGGAAATCTCGTGCTGATAAAGATATCGATAGCTGTTTTTCTTTTTTTTAGCTGAATTTATCGATGTCTACCCCTTTAAAATCAATGTCGATAAAACAGCGAGTCGAAATATTTATCGGGGCGAGATACCCTCCGAGGCCACTAGCGGCACTACAGACGAATCAAGCGGTTCTCATCTAGATTCGCATTTGTCGAAAATATGCGTGGCCTTGAACCGGTCAACATTTAACACGTTTAGTGTACAATCCGGATGCAACGACACGACTCTGACTAACGTTTACCAGATACTCGTACGACCGCTCTATACTATGTGCAGTATTTGTATGAAACTTTTTTTGCTCATTTTTTTAACACTCTGTTTTGTGTGGGAATTATCACGATTCGAATTTCATTCGATATTATACATCTTACGTATGTTGCACACAGTGTTGTTAATGTTAGTCACAGCTGCATATACCTACTTAAGTACAGTACTACCTCGTTATAAGCGACTGTTAGGGCGCTTAGGGATATAGGATTCCAAAAAATTCGTCGCCGAAGCGTTCCCCCACTACTGGGGAATCGCACATGTGTCAGTGTGTCAGTGAGCATCACCACTGGGAATACCTTACGTATACAGGTACAGTGGTGGAAGCTAGAAAACTCGTTCAAGCGCAACGAAGGGGAAATTCGCTTATAACGAGGGCGCTTATAACGAGGTAGTACTGTATATAATATTATAGTGAAAATATATTTTGTATGAAATGAATTATTGAGCGAATGCATTTTTGTTATTTTTTTTTGTTCTGTTTTATTTTGTTTTCTTTTTCTTTTTGAGCAAATCTTTACCTTGGGGTTCATTGGCTCTCGGCTGAGTACGACTGTACTGATTTTCCCGATCCAACTCGATGACTATTTCGTTGTCCCGCTCGTCGGGCTGCTCGCAACACCCGGCTCTCGGCGGAGCCACCGGTTGTGCGGGTTTCGCCAACTCTGAAGCAACATTTAGGTACTGATTGATACGACAGACAAATGGTCACATGGGAAGCGGTTGTTGTGGTTTCCACATGGAAAATGGCAAAAAATCCCGTTATACGTGACAAAAACGAAACAAAAAAAAATGATTTTGCTATACCATTAAAAACTCTGGACACAGACTAATATATTTTGAAAAATTTATGTCATTACAGTTTTAGCATTTCCTCGCAGATTTAATGAGACTGTTGAATTCGTTTGCTGATTGTGAGTGTATAAATGATTAATAATTCGTGATCATCGGCGATTATGCCGCATGCATGATAATCAAATAGTATATTATATAAATGCTAAAGGTCTGAGTTGAACAAATATACGAGACGCGATTTGAGAGAATGATAGTAGTTTTCGATACAAAAGCGCAAAAGCAGCAATTCGCAGACGGGTGTGAAGGCCCAAAGGAGCCCGAAGGCCAGCTGGAGGTAGCGAGTGAGATGCCTTCACACAAGTAAGGGATATTGCTGCCATGGGCTCGTGTATCGGACTTTATTTTTCTCAACACATGCAACGGAAGGTCCTCGTATGGGTGCTGTCTGCGGGCACGAAAGCAGATTCCAGCGTACCAGTGCGCAAAATTATTTTGCGCACGGGTGCGCAGAAGTCTACTTTGGGTGCCTGTGGACGGTGCGAAATGAAGGAGGACTTGAGGTGCATGTGTTAAGAAATAGTAGATTACGATACAAGTGCGCGAAGTATGTGATTCTCGCACGAGTTTAGCTTGTCGCCCGAGCGAAGCGAGGGTGACAAAAACACGAGTGCGAGGATCACGTACGCGCACGTGTGTCGTATACTATTTTTTATAACTCAGTGTGCGAATTTCGATTTCGAAAATAAATATAAATATAAATATCTGTCTATCAGTAACCGAAAACCGGCTGGGAATGTGAATACTGTATTTTGGACAATATTCTATAGATACACTATTTACAGTGTGCGGAGTAAATCATTCTCTACACTCAGTGCGCGAATGTATAATATACTCCAGATACATTTGCGCACTGAGTGCACTGAGTGCGCGAATGTATCTACTCCAGATGCATTCGCACACTGAGTGCGTGAATGTATCTACTCGGAGCACCGCGCGCCACAGTGTGTGAATCGGGCACTTCGCACACTACCAACAGACATGAGAAATCGAAATTCGCACACTGAGTTATGAAAACATATTTTCGAAACACCTGCTTCGAAAGTTTGATTTTCGAGGGCTGTGTGGCAAGCGTAAAATACCTTATTTCCGAGGGGTGAAGAAAATGAGAGTTGGCGCATGCGCACACCGCAAATACTCTACTTTGCGCACTAGTGCTTTTGTCGCGCATGCGCAAATCGCGAATACCCTGCTTTGCGCACTAGTGCTTTTTTCGTGCACTCTGTTATGGCGGTGGATAGTCGCGATGTGAGGTTATATTGATTGATCAATCTGTGTCTCGAATCAAACTTTCTTCGCAGGGAGTTACAAAAAATATCGTGTGATACACGTGCGGATAGGCAATATCTGTTTCGTGTCATTTACAGCACTCGCCTTCGGCTCGTGCTACAAACGAAACTCATCGGATACTGCCTACTTTCCGCACTTATATCACAATATACTATTCTGATAAGTTTCAGATTTCCGTTTTTGAATTACAATGTGCACAACTCACAGTACGAAATAGAGGAGAACAACATTCAATGTAATATAGAATGAAACGATAGATTTGAACACCCGGTATCGTAAAAAGATTGATTAGAGGTGGTGACTGTCCTACAGCGTGATAAAAAAATAAAATAAAAATTTATAAACAAACCGAAAAAAAGAGAACAGAAGAGAAATTGCGTTTGCCAAAAATTGAAATTATACTGTTGCAAAAAAAGTAAAAAGAAAAATACAACAGTCTATGAATGAAAATTTTAGCTTTCACGTTTCATAGATTTTTAGAGAGGGTATCGGATCATGATAAATAAATTATCAACTAAGTTGTGCGATTGCGGGAGAGGGAGAAAAAATCTGCCAGAAACAAAATAAAGCTATGAGAAGAGCAAATAATAAGCTTATAATGATGTTTGAAGAATATTTGATATGCATAGGCGATAGCAATTGCAGCAGGAAGCGAATGATATGTGTCATTGCGTGACGAATGTATTAAATACAAGAATATACCATGACTAGCTCATTCGAAGCGGTTCGAACTCATTACTCCTCAAACATTAGCTGCCAAAAGGGCAATTTGATTGATAGCCCCGTTTCAGAGAAATTTGCGAAAATAGACGTGGTCGCTAAAAATCTGGTAGACCCCCCCCCCCCCCCCCCCCCCTTAACGGAGTATGTTGTATCTACACCGTAGAAATATTTTTTCTTCGAATCACTGGTACGCTTCGAAGAACTATTCTATTGACACAAAAATTTTCAGGGAGTATTCTAAAATGATGTTATTCTTGGACAAACCAATAATATATACAGATAAGGGTGCTTATTCGCTAACTTTGGTGTGCTGGGTAACTGCAAAAATAACTGCAGTCCGATCAGAAACAGCCAATAGGCTGACTGTTTCTCATGGAGTGAAATAACTGCGAAATAACTCCAATTGTATTTCTACCGTATTCTCTAACGATTTTTATAATGCTATTATTAAGAGCAACCAATAATAATACAAATTAGATAGCATTGAAGTATCTTATAAAGTATGAATTGACGTTATAATACATACAAATTTCAATTGTCTTCGCCGTTATTTCAAGGGCGTTAGCTCGTAAAAGCGGTTGTCAGCAGTTTTGTGTGAAATTTTACTGGTGGATAGCTTGAAACAAGTTCTACAAAATGACACGGAGTTTATTGAAGTTTGACATCAATGTTTTTTTTTTTGGTGTGCATTATATAAATGAACATTTTAGTTCTGAGGAGGGCCCTCGTCAGGGTCAAAACGTTAAAAATTGAAGAGTATTACTGACCTGAGAAACCAAAAATCAACCTACATAAGTATCGATGAGGTCAAAAAAAGAAGTTTAATTATGTAAGAGTAATGCATGGAAAGGTGATTTCCTTCTCAAAGGCGAATAAAATAATTTTATTTCCTTTGGCGCGGGCAATGATCGAAAATCGCACAACTAACTATGCAGAAAATTGATTCACCTTTGTGACCACGTTTGATATTTTTTAATTCGATTCAAAAAGTGTCTTTGATTGCATTTCGATATCTAAGTATCAAAAACTATTGTCGATTTTCAGGCGGGAATAGAAGAAAAAACAAAAAAATACTGCGAAGGCAACACGAAAAACCAAAAAAAAAAGAAGAAAACAGGAAAAGCAAGGTAGATTTTTTTTCGTACCTGGTTCGTAGCCACAGCCTTTATGTTTTCCTGTCCCGATGTCCTGAAACAGAGTTTCTGCCGCATCGTTGTCGTGCAGTTTTGCAGCTACCGCGACGCAGTGGCTGATCGTTTTGTCCCATGCGCAGTGTGGATCCTGAAGAGCAACGCAAGCTGCACAGGAATTAGCCGCTGCGGCGTCGCAGTGGTGCAACGGAATAGCGCGGATCTCAGAGTCCGCTATTACGACTAGCTTACTAGCTTCACCAGCCAGGTGAACCACTTGCAAGTCTTTAACGGCTTGCCCTGTCAGATAACAGAAGACGTGAGTACCTTTCTTCACTTCAATAACTCGTGTTAAGGTGAAGTGAAACGTTTGTCAGAACCTAGAAAACGGGAATCGTGAATTCTCCGAAACTACTGAATCGATCGCAATGAAACTTGGAGGAATTACACATAATTGTGGCAGAAAGTGGCTGATTATTTCACTTGTCCAAAATTCGACAAGAATTTTCACAGATAGACGTACCGACCACATAAATCGCGAGATTATTCACTGTTACCGTAGATAATCGAATTTTCCAGATAATCAGCGACTCCGCAATGAGAAACCACACACTTTGAGCCTAATCCCGTGTCATTTGATGGAGATATGGTTGAGAATTGACGATTCTCCGTTACTCATAACTAAAAAACTGACATTCAGTTGAGATCACAACCTGTATCGACATTTGAGCGGATCCACGTCACCTCACTCAAAAAAAAACCGTCAAGTCACGAATCTTCGTGCCATTCAAAATATCTTTGGTACTATGGAAAAAAAAACACTACTTCAAGGATTTTGAAAATTTAAAAAAAATGGCGGAGTTGGAGCTATGTGAATTTTGGTAAACCGCTGTTGCACCGCTATGTTTGAAGATTCATATCTCCGACAGTATTCATCGGACCTGACCGATCCTGGAATCATTTTGTTTGTAAAAGAATGCGCTTTCATATAAGAAAATTATTTTTGCAAAAAAAAATTCTTCTAATTTTTTTTTCGTCGGTTCTTTTTTAATTTTGTTGCCATTTCCGCGGGACTCACAGTAATTTATGGAGATAATTTTATTCAGATACGTGGATTCTTCCCCTTCAATCCTAAAAAAATTCATGGAGAAGATATTCAAGCCGAAGAAAAAAAATAAAACGTCTACACGGAGAAAAAAAAACAGCCACTGATTACTACTTTGTACAGTAGTCAGTAGTTTGTTGACAATAACACAGGTTTACTGTGCTTCTACAGTAGTGAGTGCTCAGTCGTGTTCTGACAGAAGTCAGTCATATGCTACACAGCACTCACTACTGTAGAAGCACAGTAAGCCTGTTTTATTGTCAACAAACTACTGACTACTGTACAAAGTAGTAACCAGTGCCGTTTTTTTTTCTACGTGTAGTCGCGCGTCGTCGCGCACGGGCTATTCCGCGTCAACCGGATTAGTCATCTGTCAGATATTTTTTTAATTTGGCATGTGGATCGTGTAGGGGGAGTTAGATTTTTGTGCCGAAGCGCGAATCTCATAATGCAAAATTCGATTTTTTATTAATAATAACAAATTAGACCCCCATTTTTTTCAAAAATTCATAACTTCGGCAAAAAATAAGATACAATAATTTTTTTTTTAAATTACGCGGAAAGCTCCATAGAATTTGAAAAAAAATACAAAATGTGAAAAAAAAGTTGTTATCAATTGTTTATTTAACAATTAATTTTTCAAAGATTTTTAAAACAGTGAGCAACACAACCAAAAAATGTTTTTTTAATGCTGACATGTTCCTTGAACTATACTACAACCTGTGAATTAATTCCAGAGATGTGTTTTTTTTCGTTTTCGAGTAAAAAATCATTGAAGGTGTCGATGCGCATGAAATTGCGGCGCGCCGAGTCTCTACGTAATGGCGGGCGGCCGGTTGCCGTCCACCGCTACTCCGCGGTGGCGTCGCAGCGTTAGTTTAGAGTCATTTCCACGATGTAGGACATGATTGAAAAATCTGTAAAAAATACTGTACCTTCACAAGGCCTGCTCGAAGCGTTAAGTGAAGTTTCAAGAATGTGCTTTTCACCGTTTTTCTATTACAGAGATTCAAAATAACGGTTACATACCATGAGAGTGCACGTAAATAATAATAATTACAAAACTTGCCACTTATTTTAGTACTTATAATCAGGGCTGGGAAATGGAAATTGGTTTCAAAATTTTTTTTAAGGAAATCATTTCCATTTCACATTTCAAAACATTTTTTAAACCATTTACTGTTTTCCATTTGAAATATATTTTGAAACCAAAATACCCAGCCCTGCTTATAATCACCCCCGAAGATATGTGGAAGCTGCGAAATGAACGCACTTACAATTATATATTTTATACACATAAATCGCTTATTCTATGGATACAATCTATTAATCTTTGATCAAACTGGGCATTAAACTTAGAAATGTGAGCAATCTCTGTAATAGAAAAACGGTGAAAAACACATTCTTGAAACTTCACTTATCGCTTCGAGCAGGCCTTGTGAAGGTACAGTATTTTTTTCAGATTTTCTGATCATGTCCTACATCGTGAAAATGACTCTAAGCTAACGCTGCGACGCCACCGCGGAGTAGCGGTGGACGGCAACCGGCCGCCCGCCATTACGTAGAGACTCGGCGCGCTGCAATTTCATGCGCATCGACACCTTCAATGATTTTTTACTCGAAAACGAAGAAAAACACATCTATGGAATTCATTTACAGGTTGTAGTATAGTTCAAGGAACATGTCAGAATTAAAAAAACATTTTTGGTCGTGTTGCTCACTGTTTTAAAAATCTTTGAAAACTTAATTGTTAAACAAACAATGGATAAACAAACTTTTCACAAAGTATATATTTTTTTTACATTCTATGAATCTTTCCGCGTGAGCTGAAAAAAAAAATTGAGTCTAGCATCATTTTTGGCGGAGTTATGAATTTTTGAAAAAAACCTTGCTCGAATTTGTTTATGCAAATAACTCAACGAATTTTGCACTCATTGAAAAATCCTTTGGCACAAAAATCTAACTCCCCAAGGACAATCGACATGCAAAATTAAAAAAATTTCCGAGAGGTGACTGATCCGGTTCACGTGGAATGGCCCGCACGCCGATCCAAGTTTGCGCGCGGCGCTCGTGGTTCGAAAAATGCCTTAAAGCAAAATTAAAAACACGGCTGTCGATCGGAAATTCTCTGAATTTTCGTGAAATGATGACTCCTTTTTTTTCACTAGTCATTTTGAATGCGTAATTCAAAAAATGAAACTTGAGATGTCAATTCCACCACGTTGCCCATCGTTTTTTAAAATCATATTTTTTTTCGGAAAGTTCAGGAAATTTCCGATAAAAATCATATCCAAGAGTTTTCCGCTCGTTTACCTCCAAGTTATGATTATCGAGATGATTTCATTCTTAACATTGAATTGTACAAATAATGACACAAAACCCGCAAATTTTATTCAAACCTTAACTGTGCTTCGGAGGTAAACGAGCGGAAAACCTTCGGACATGATTTTCATCGAAAATTTCCTGAACTTTCCGAAAAAAAATAAGATTTTCAAAAAACGATGGGCAACGTGGTGGAATTGACATTTTAAGTTTCATTTTTGAATTACGCATTATAAATGACGAGTGAAAAAAAAATAGTCATCAGTTTCGGAAAATTCAAAAAATTTCTGATCGACAGTCGTGTTTTCAATTTTGTTTCATGGCATTTTTCGAACCACGAGCGCCGCGCGCAAACCTGAATCGGCGTGCGCGACGACGCGCGACCAGACGTTTTATTTTTTTTCTCCGGCCCAGGTATCTTCTCCATGAATTTTTTTCAAGGATTAAAGGGGAAGGATCCAGGTATGTGAAAAAAATTATCTCCACACATTGCTGTGAGTCCCGCGGAAATGGCAGAGAAATTTAAAAAAAACCGACGAAAAAAAATTGAAAGAATTTTTTTTTTCGAAAATAATTTTTTTTATACAGAAGCGCATTCTTTTACGAACAAAATGATTTCAGGATCAGTCAGCTCCGATGAGTACTTTCGGAGATATGAATTTTCAAACATAGCGGTGGATCAGCGGATTACCAAAATTCACATAGCTCCCACTCCGCCATTTTTTTTTTAAATTTTCAAAATCCTTGAAGTGGTATTTTTTTTTTACATAGTACTCAAGATATTTTGAATGGCGCAAAGATCCGTGACTTGACGGTTTTTTTTTATCGAGGTGACGTGGATCCGCTCATTTAGTTAAGATCACAGCCTGTATCGAAATTGCAGACAGTTCAATTGCGAACCGAGCAGCGGCGCTAATGAAGGTTTCCTCTGTCACTTGACGTAAGATGTTGGTTCCTGCCGCTCCCGCTTGACGGTGCTTGACAAGAAACACTCAGTATCGGACCAGTATCGTAACAAATATTCAGTATCGGATCGCACACGGCTAACCTCACCCGACTGACAGCCAACCTAAAATACGAACAAACGATCGGTAGAATCGTGTTCGGACTTTGCGTTATAAGACAACATTATTGTTTATTGTGTATTTTATCCTACTCATATCTTTCATACTAATGTTTCCAAATATGAGAAACGTATATGAACAATCAATTTCGGAACCCAGACGTCAAAACCTCACTCGTCTGACAGCTAGCATAGCATAAGAGTTCATTTCAGATTTGAGGTTATGGAAGGATCGATTTGTTGGTCAAAAATAAAAATAATACCAATGCATTCAAATGCCGCATATAAGCAGACCAGACATAACCTCACTCGACTGACAGCTAGCATAGCATAGGAGTTCATTTCAGATTCAAGGTTATGGAGGGATCGATTTGTTAATCGAGAATCAAAATAATAAAATTACATTCAAATGACGTATACAAGCAGACTAGACATAACCTCACACTTTTGACAGCTAGTCTAACTCAAGACTTCATCTGAGAGTTGAGGTTATGGATAGTTCGATTTGTTCGACAACAATCCACATAATACAAGTAAACGACATAACCTCACTTATCTGACATTCATCCCGGACTCTATTTCGGAATCGATTTGTTAGACAAAAATCCCCATACTACAAGCAGACGACATAACCTCACTCGTCCGACAGTTAGCCAAACATATAGGGACTCTATTTCAGAATCGATTCGTTGGATGAAAATCCTCATAATACAAGCAGACGACATAACCTTACTTGACTGACATTTAGCCGAACATAGGACCTTTCCTTGGACGAAAATCGAAATAATAAAAATGAAGTCGAACGCATAGAATAAATATACGAGCAAGATTCTCTCCATAACCTGAACTCTGAGATAAAGTTCTATCTTCGGCTAGCTGTCACCATGGAGATATTATAGATAGAGTAGGGGAGACAGGCCTCAGGCGTTCCCGTGAATAAAAAGCGAGAGGTATACGACAGTACCGTATCCATCTTTTTCTATCCGCGCATATGCAGTAAGCGCAGCAAGGGAATAACAGTGGAAATAACACACTGATCTCTATATAACACTGGATAGGGCATCCCGTGTTAAACTTTTGTGCCGAGTTGAAATAAAAATAAAAAAAAAATATTATTACCAAATAAATTAAAATAATCAAACTTATAATTTTAAAGATAAAATTTATCCCTACCGCAAAACAAATATTTAATATTATCCCAGTTAATATTAAAATAAAATAGTAAATAAAATATCATATATTATATTATGTCAAATTTAAATTATAAAATATATTATATTCAATATCAAATAATATCTTTCTCATTAAAATAAATTATACAATTTATCTTATAATATATTTATAAATTATTATGTTATAGTATATAAATATTTAATATATATATATATTATAATATGTTTATAAATCTTTTGAAATAATAATATATAAATATTTAATATATTTATATTTAATATATAAATCATCATAATGATTAATATTTATATTATCCTATTTTTATAAGTTATTAGATATCTTCCTTTTAAATAAAAATTTACCGGGAAATTTGAATGATACCGCAAACAGATGTGCAGAAAACGGTGCAAATTTATTGAAAATTAGATATTATTATGAAAATATTTCCATCTTGAGATTGAAATGAAGTTGAAATTACATTTTTATCAAAGATTTATTCAGAATATATGAAACACATCAAGTGGATACTATAGCAATTTATGACCAAAAATTGTTTATATTGAGAATTCGTTGAAGCAACGAAAATAGCTTCACTAAAGAACAAAAATTTTTTCCAAATGTATAAAATATATTTCTGACAAATGCAGAAATATTGCAAATATCATATGGGATAGGTAAATTCGGATTATAGTCACTAGGAATGACTTAATAAAGTATGTATAGGCTAGAAAAAAGTGGGTCCTAAATTAATCTCCTCCAACCACACTTGGAGGGTCTTCGGATCTTTCAGAGGAAACTTATAAAATAATGAATACGGCGTGCAAGTATTCATTCATTCAAAATTAGGTCTAAACAAGTGAACATAACCTCGCGATTGTATATATGATACTTATTTGTGTAATGTTCTTTCTTCCACCCCACCCTTTTTGCCACAATATTTGCACACCAGCACCGGCAGATTTTTATTTTACCTGTCTGCAATAGCACCACTGACACTTTTTTTTATTCTTGATCCAGCATGTAAACATACTACAGTCTACATAAGCTAACAATCACTCGCGAACAAGTCGATTATGGGCGCCGCCATATTGAAATTGACAAATGTACTACAAGCAACATGGCGTTCAAGTAGGCACAGGCCTGCCCTGGTCTGTCCATTAGAATACCCTATCCAGCGTATAATAGAGATCAGTGAAATAACAATAAGCCTTCTATTTGGGCGCTTACTGCGCATGTGCCAGTAGAGAGAGATGGATACTGTACCGTCGTATTTCTTTCTCTTTCTATTCGTGGGACCTTTCCATTTGCACGCAGCCCTATGTCTCCCCTACTCTATCTACAATATCTCTATGGCTGTGACTCGAGTGAGGTTACGCCGTCTGCTTGTAGTGTGGGGATTTCGTTCAACGAATCGAATCTGAAATAGAGTCCCTATGTTTGGCTAACTGTCTGACGAGTGAGGTTATGTCGTTTGCTTGTATTATTTGGATTTTTGTCCGACGAATCGATCTCTCCAAACTTCAAATCTGAAATGAAGTCCTATGTTCGGCTGTTAGGTTATCTGCCAAAAGTGTGAGGTTATGTCTTGTCTGCTTGTATCCGTCGCATCCGTCATTCCAATTACCTTTCATTATTTTCATTGTTTTTCGACAGATCCAGGAAAATAAAAAATACGATAAAAACAGATAAACAAGCAAGAGTCTCCCCCAGCTGCAATGAAGGCATTTTTCTCGCCTTCGAGTTCGATCGCATCAGCCGACGGTAGGAGACATGGAAACACGTGAGCTTCAAAGATCAGTCAGAGCTTGCAGTGAAAGATGATAATCAAAAAATAATCGGATAATAAGCTTTCGAACACAGCGTGTGCTAATATGTTAGTTCACCTCATTACTATTCGTACTGAATTTATTTCCAGTGTCTCCGCGTGATAGTGCTTATTCCGCCAGATCTCACGCTGACCTCAGAAAATTTTTGCGTGCATGTGCTTTTTATTCATTGCAAGTAGGTTTATGAACACCATGCTGGTATGTATCCAACAAAAGGCAGAAGTACACATTCTCCTTCTATGATTCCGCCAGATCCCAACCTGTCAGTAACTCATATTTACAAATTGATCCCTCAACTTTGATTAAACTCTTGTTGCCATTCAGCTCGACTAGGTTCCTCTCAAACTAGACACAGTGCATGAGCAATACTTACTCATTAAATTTCATCAGTTTAAGGGGGTATCTACACCTTTGAATTTTTAAAAAATTGTTTTTTTTTTATAATTTATTTGGAATGGTAGTGACCTACTCTACCTGCAAATAAATCGGCGTCAGAATATCTACAGGATTTGAGAAGTTACAGCCATGACAGTGCCAAATTGCGAAAAAGCGCCGCCGCGCGGCGCACGAACCCTCATATTCCTCCCATCAGTATTGTACAACACTGCCAACACCAGTCTTACTTTCATGACGTTTTCATATATTTTGATTTTGAATTTGATTTTGTGATCTTTCAATTCTTTGTAATCATCATTTCTTATGCATATTTAATTTTAAATATTCTTTTGAACTGTGATCTTGACAGAACACATGGCTGCGATCTACATTTTTTCGAGGTTAGGTGTCCACTTGTTTGTAAATATTGTCGTGCTTTCATTACGAATTCAAACCAATAGTAATTTCCATAATTGAATAAACACAGTGTATATGTATCTGAAACGAGACTTCGGAATCGAAAGAAGATGATCCATCAAAAAGTGCGTTTGAGATCGATGTCAGGAGACTACACATTAGGAGTTCTAAAAAGATGAGTATTTCTGTGATATATGAATTGCGAGAGTTTAGTAAATAATATAAGAAAAAAGGTATGATTGATAAAAGATGAAAGAATTTTCGGAATATTGACAAAAATTGTGCTAGCATTTTCTGAATCCTCAAAATATTGAAGATCAAGAATTTTTAAGAATTTTTTTGTTTTGAAAAATTTTGATCAGTTTTTTTTCTAAAGCAATTAATTTTTTTTCTAACAGCCTCACTGGACTAACAGACACTGTTGTTGGTCAGAACAGGTCAAAACTCACTACAAACTTCCGCCTGGCACATGTGTCTACACTCGACTCGACTCATAACACATCGATACGAGGGCAGCTGCGGATCCAGCATATTAATCATAAGCAAAATCTTAAAACTTGATTTCCTGTTACTACATTTTCTTCTCTGGGAAAAGTAGGAAATAAAAAAAAAAAATTTAAATAAAAAAGTTTGAAAGTTGATTTCTGGAGAATGAATATATTGACCGGTTGTCGTAAAGAATCAGTAGCACCGTTGGATCGATTCTGGAATTTTTGGTCTTCAATTATTCACAAGACTTCCCTCTATGGTATGAACGTGGGATTTTTTGATAAACCCGTTTTTGATTGAGATACTGGCAAAAAAGTAAAAAGAATTTGAAAAATGCAAAAAAAAAATCAAAAAAATGGAATAACTCAAGTAATTTTTGCAATATCAAAAATCCCTACGTTCATACCATAGAGGCATCTTTCATGAACGATTGAGGACCAAACATTTCAAGATTGATCCAACGGTGGTCCTGATTCTTTACGACAACCGAGTCATTCAGTATTTTTTTCACTTCAGCGTAGCCACCTTCAGACTGAAAGTAATACATGATGTTACATATGCGTTATGAGGGTTGTCAGAGTCCACAAGTCGCAGAAAAAGATTAATTTCTTTTTGGAAATTTCAACTCCTCCAAAGGTGTACATACCCCCTTAATAGGCTTTTAGTAATAATTCAGTGAATTCAGATATCACTCATATCAACCGCTCAGCACAAGAGCGAGGGAAACAACCAAGGTTTGCTGGACATACCGATGGGGTTTCCAAACAGGAATTTTCTCTGTATTTATGAATTATGTCTAATTTAATGTTAGAAATATCATATGGATTGAATAGTTTCTCTTAATATATCAACCGCTCTAGACAAGAGCGAGGGGAACAACTCATGTTACATATCACACCAATGTGGATTCTGAGCAGGGATTTTCTCTGTATTTATTGATCATGTCTAGTTATAAGCTAGAAATATCATTGTGAATTAGTTTTACTCTTATCAACCGCTCTTCACAAAAGCGAGAATAAGCCGATTCGGCTGCTAGACACTGCGACGTTTGACGGACACAGTGTTAGTACACATGATGTGAGTTAATAATTCTCGATTTGTTCGAGTTATCATTTTATGCAAACTGCATAGAGAATAGCTATTGATGTATCATTCCGAAAAGTGTCACTTTGGTATGGGTTATTTCTAATATGAGCCGATCGAGGCGAATTTAGGAAATTACCCATACCGGATTTGACACTACTCGGATTTGGTGCATACGATATTTAATGCGATCCGTTGTTTGAACGTTCACTTTTTGGAAAATCGCACGTCTAAAGTGTTATATTTACTTGAATTCCCAAAATTACTGGTGTTATTGCGTTTTTCTGTATCAAAACAGTTTGACTCAGACATGTTATTTTGTAATGTGTGAACATAGTCAAAACTAACCTGACTATGTTTATTTTAATGAAACATATTCATATTGTACGATAATATTATTTTCATCATAGGCTCCTGTCCTATAATATTATACTTTATTTTAGTGACCTGAAATTGGTCACTTTGCGGCCTAAATCCAATGTTCAAAAAGTGAACTTTCAAACAACGGGTCGCATAATAGTATATTGTGTACCAAAGAGGCAAAGAAGGTCTTTCAACGCCAAGCGTAAATTTGCAATACGAGTCGTAGACGAGTATTGCAAATACGCTCGACGTCAAAGACCTTCGCCTCCTTGGTACACACGATATTTTATACAACAAAAGTGTGTTTTACAAGTTCATGCTCGATCCGGTACACAAAGTCGACGGACATACACGCATAGTAACGCATAACAACGCGATTTGAAGGCTACGGCGCGTACGTTAGAGACCACTTTCAACTCCTAGGACTCAAAAGTAGCCAAAAGTGAACTGTCCGCATGCGCATTCGCAGACCCGCTCAACTGTCTCTAAAACGCCAACTTTGTGTACCGAAATCGAGCATGAAAAACGCGTAAAACATGCTTGCGTTGCATAAATGTCTTTTCTCAGTCTTGCCAATGGAGAGCGACTCGAATAATTGTTGAAAAAATCGAAATAGATTTATAATATTGATTTAGAGAATATATATCTAGTCATAGAAACTGCATAAAGAAATGTTTTTCTTCCAGTCTCTCCAGTAGAGAGCGACTCGACTGATTGTCGATAGAATCCAAACGAATTTAGAACAATGATTTATAGATATACCTAGCCATAGAACCTGCATAAATTAATGTTTTTCTTCCAGTCTCTCAAATGGAGAGTGACTCGACTGATTGTCGATAGAATCCGAACGGATTTAGAATAATGATTTATAGATTATATATACCTAGTCATAGAAAATGCATGAAGAAATGTTTTTCTTTCAGTCTCTCCAGCGGAGAGCCACTCGACTGATTGTCGATAGATTCCAAACAGATTCAGTATTAGTATATTGTGTACCAAGGGCGTAAAGTGGGATTTTTCAGACCGAGTGTGGAGTTTGCAGTACGAGTCGGAGGCGAGCTAGCACGAGTCGAAGACGAGTGCATTTGCGAGCCGAGGACGAGTACTGCAACCACACAAGGTCAAAAAACCCACTTAGCCCTTGATGCATACCATATTTTTTGTGACACGCGCGATTTTCGCGTTTTTGAGCGATTTCAAATAAGCGGGCAAATAAAAACTGAAAACGCCCGCTGCTCGATTTAGCGGGCAAATAAAAAATGAAAACGCCCGCTGCTCGAGCATAAGCAGGCAAATAAAAACTGAAAACGCCCGCTAAATCGAGCAGCGGGCGTTTTCAGTTTTTATTTGCCCGCTCGTCTGAAAACCGCCACTTTAGGCCCGCTTAATGGGTCAAAAAAACGCAAAAATCGTGCATGTGTTACAAAAAATGATTTATAGATTATATATCTAGTGGTAAAGACTGCTTGAAGAAATGTTTTTTTTTCAGTCTCTCTAATGAAGAGCGACTCGACTGATTGTCGAAGAAATCCTAACGGATTAAATACATTATAGTGGATTAGTTTTCATACATATCTATTGCTCTGCACCGGGGCGAAGGAGAACTACGGTTGCTCGTCATACCGATAAGAAATTTGAACAGGGATTTTCTCTGAATTCATCATGTCTAACTCTACGTTAGAAATATCATAGTTGATTGGTTTCAACTTTTATCAATCGCTTTGCACCAGAACGAGAATAAGCCATTTTTCTGCCTTACACTGCGACGTTTGTCCAACACAGTATTAGTACACGTGATGTACATAAATAATTCTCGATTTGTTCGGGTTATTATTTGGTGCAATTATTCGCATGCTTTGCAGTGTTTATAAACACTGCCGCGAAATAATCGCGAGCATGAGCGTACGTACATACTGACGTACACGGAGAAAATTTTATGGTAAGGGCTCCCATACCGTATAGGAATTTTGTATGTATTTCGCACTTTTGAGAACTCAGACTAGAAGTAAGCTAACCATATCTTAAGCTATGGTAACCATTGCCTCAATTGTAAAAATGGTTACCATACTTATAGTCCTAGTTCTCAAAAGTGGGGAACACATACAAAATTCCTATACAGTATGAGATAGGGATGGGCGATGTTCAAAATAACAATCGATTCCCAAATAACTGATGTTTAAAAAGCATCGATGTTTAAAATCGATGTTTGAAAAATAAATCGGAACATCGATTATTCAGTTTTTCTTTTTTTTTTGGCGGAAGGCATTATGTTGCATGATAAATTCTTCAATAAAAAATTCGACACAATTAGGTTATAAAATGGATTTTTTTTTTCGATATTTAAGTAGATTAGAAAAAAATAATTGAGTCGTATTTTTTCATTTTACAATCGAACAAATATTGAAGTTGATACAGCGGATTGAAAAATGTAACATTGTGACGTCACCCATGTTAAGATATATCTATATATTACGAAAACTGGAATATTCAATCACCTATAACTTTCGTAATGATGATTTTTAACGAATAAGAAAAAATACGACCTAATTATTTTTTCTCACTTTACGTTAACCGCCTATAAAAATGAGAACAAAAAAAAAATTTGACAACCCAATTCGTGCTAGTTAATATTGTAAAAATTTACTTTGAAAATTGAAGAAAATTGGTGAAACGGACGTTCTGGTATGATTTTGTTCTCAGATTGTTGATCGAAATCGGTCCGAAATTCACTAAATTTAAAAAATCCGTTTTCGCGCCTTTTTATCGATATTCGGTGAAATACATCGAACATCGATGAATCGGACCTCAAAAACATCGGTCGAAAATAATCGATTATTAAAAAAAAAAATCGAGCTATTCGATTAATCGGTGAACATCGCCCATCCCTAGTATGAGAGCTCTTACCATAAAAATTTTTCCGTGTAGTAAGCGTCAGAAGATGCGCGCTGCGCCATCTAGCGGTAGGCAGAGGTACCAAACGTTCCGTATTTCTATTTTACCGCGATGGAAGGCTCCCGGCAGTGGCCTTGAAACGTTTCACTTCACCTTAATTCTAATCATCTCGAAAACGCGATTCGTGGTTTCTCCCATACAAGACGACCGATCGAAAGGAAACTTTGGGGATTACTGCTTTGCTTTTTCTACAGATCCAGTTATCATCAGGGAAATCTGGAATTATTCACTGTTGCACTCGCTTTATTGCAGTTCGAAATACCTATGGTCGGTTTCACCAACGACAGTTAACTTTTATTCGTCGATTATATAACTTCATCCACTGATTTAGGAATTGCATTTTTACATTGGAATCATAGTTTTATCGGGCGAATTATGTTATAAAACGTTATTTTTCTTCGTAACACGTGCACCGTAAGTGGGGGGTTTTTATCCTCATTTGAGAGCGGAAAATAAGTTTTCTCGAGTGAGGATCCAATTCGTTAGTTTTTTAGGTCCCAGGACAAAAATGCTGGTCAAAAAATATTTGTCCTCCAGTTCTGAACGTCGCCACCATGCGGCGACGTCGATGTTGGTCGATTTTGGTCGATCGGCCATCCAGTTGGAATATATATCAATGGGTTGATTGAATCCTGACTCAAAGACTCATTTTCCGCTTCTAAACGAAGACTAATCCCACTTTCCGTGCGCTTGTTACAAAAAATATGGTATGCAGCATGGCCTGATTGACAGTCTGGTCAAAAATCACTGGCGGTCGGTCCTTGCAGCATAATATACTATTTATCCATAGAATAACCTAATTTGTAAAATGAAAGCACATTTTCGATGTAAGAATGCAATTTCTAAATCAGTGAACAAAGTTAATCGGTGAATAAAAGTTATCCGTCGTTGGTGAAACCGGCCATTCGCCACTCAGCGGTGGCAAACCACATATTCCGAGAACTATCTCTCTCATTCGATGGAAAAACGACCGAGAGACTACAATTTTTTTATCCTACACAAAAGTTACCGACATCTTGCGCAATGGACACTTTCTGGCAGAATAAGCGCGCAGTGAAAGTGCCAAAGTGGCCAGCGTCGTAGTTCCCACGCGACTACGAAAGCTCCTTGGGTGGAGTGCAATATTTCAAGGCCACGGCCAGGTCCCCTTCACCGCGGTTATCGGACGCGGTGAAGCAGAGGTTCGCAGTGTTTGGTACCTCTGCATACCGCTGGATGGTGCAGTACGCGTCTTCTAACCAGCCATTCCCAACACGATTTCATTCATCCTTCGTTCGTATTTCAGGTTAGCTGTTAGTTAGGTGAGGATAGCCGTGTGCTATCAGGTATTGATTATTTGTGTTCTTTGGCAAGCGACAGCATGCACATGTTACGTGAAGTGACAGAAGAATACTTCACCAGCGCCGCCGCTCAATTTACAAGTTTACTGGGTGCAATGTCGGTACAAGGTGTCAGTTCAACTAAATACTGGGTCTTTCGATTATGAGTAACGGGGATTCGTCGATTTGCAGCCATCTCTCCATCAGATGACACGGGATTAGGCTCGAAGTGTGTGTTTTTTCATTGCGGAGGGTCTGATTGTTTTGAGACCGCGATTACTCACGGCAACAGTGAATGATCGCACGGCTTATGTTGTTGGTACCTGAATCTTTGAAAATGTATGTAAAATTATGAAAAAGTAAAATGGATCAGGCCCTTTCTATCAAAATAGTGCGTAATCCCCCAAAGTTTGATTGCGATTGATGGAGTAGTTTCGGAGAATTGATCGTTCTCGTTTTCGCCTGAATGAGATATGGCAATTTGTTACGACCATGATTTGAATGTGAAATTCTGTAAATTTGCGATCATTTCATTTCTTCGTTTCCAATTGAGACGAAAATTAGAAGTCGACTTTTTCCGTCCCCCTCAAAACGATATCATTTATGCAATTCAATTGAACACAATTTTATCGAATGATCTCATGTTACTTTCTTGAAATTTATTGTTCAGCCACTAATGACTCGAGAAATCCATAAATTATATCTTTGTATCCCATTATAACTGGTCTGACCTCAATTTCCAATATTGTTGTATGAAAATGTAGGGTTCAGTGAAAATGAATGATGTTTTCCGGAAACAGTCGCAATTTCTTTGCCAATTTCTATTCTACTTAATTGAGACGACTGTACATACCATACTTCAGCACTTGGACGTCACTGACGATGACTTGAGACACTTTGTCTCGAACGTCGACAGCCAGGCTGTTCAATGCTTTTAGAACTCGGCCGTCGTCTGAGGAAAGGAAAAAACGAGAATGTAGAAAACGGGTAAATTGCATTCGAAGGTATTGTATCGCTCTAATCCATTACCGAAAGTACGAATTCTTTAACACGTTCAGTAAAAACGTATACCGTGTCCTTCTTAAAAAGCCATTTTCAAACCAACCTGTTCCTATGTAGAGAATATCGTAGGCTTTACGATCGATCGCTTTGACCTGTGGATCTACAGCAATTTTTGTGAATCTGTAGCTGAAAGTAGAACAAATTGCAATCGTGAATAAAAAGAAGAAAGAGATTCGCATTCTCTTCGGAAAGTAACGAAATTACCAGAGAAGAAGAAACCGTTCTACTTACTTGAAGCTAACTTTGGTGATAACTGGAAGTGAGAAAAAGGGTTGTACAGCCTCGTCCATCAAGGGATGTGCCTTGACGAAGTTGACGGTAACGTCTGGAAGGGTTCTTGAGTCGGATACGCAAGCCCCAGGCCTTGGTTCGGGTACTTTCTGTGATGGTACACGTAGCCAGTTGCTATTTATGGTTTCTTGTTCCTTGAAGGCGCCTTGGAAGACCTCCAGTATACTGTGCATCGTGAACGCACAGACGGCTGATCCCCCGATGGAATTCACTGGGGTAGTAAACACCCCATAAATCAACTGCGTGTGCTTTCCCGCATAAATACCCTCCGTGACGTCACTGGTCGATTCTAAGGAAGAAGGAAAATTAATGAAACGAAATAAGAATAATTAACACGTACACCTAATCATCGAACGTATTTCGGGACGTAGTTGTACACTCTTTCCAGAATTCATGCAAAAAAAGACGTTTCTCAAAACGTCATAACTCTGCAAAAAGCTGTCCAAAACAATTGAAAAGAAAAGCATTTCGTAGCTTGGGATATTCACTTCAATGATCGTGGTTTTGAAAATTAGTCTGCGATCATTTTTACTCGGCAAGATAATGAGAAGAAAAAATTGCAGTGAATATGGAGGGCAGTAGTCTCAAAGCTCGCAGTTTTCTCTTCTAAAGGCTGTTTTGAAAAAAAATTCTAATCTTTTCCACGGAGTCATTCAATTTTTAGAAACTTCACTCATTCTGATTAAATACGTTGAGTGTGTAACGTTTTAGATTTTCTCGGATAACTTGGTATTAAAAATTCGTAGAGCAATCAAAATAGAAAAGCATTTTGAAGTGAAAACTTCAGGCTTCGAAATCACTACTCACAAAATTGATGCGATTTTTTTTATTTTTTTTTTACCCGACAGCGAAGTTCAAAAAAATGTTTGATTTGTTTTTGTACATTTTGCAACTCTTCATTCAATAAACCTGTACTAAGTAAAAAATGATCGCATATGAATTGAAAACGACCATATTAGAGTGGAAAGGACTATTGCATATCGGGTGTAGACGGTCAGATGGAACAAATAATAGTATATTGTGTACCAAGGAGGCAAAGAAGGTCTTTCAACGCCAAGCGTAAATTTGCAATACAAGTCGTAGACGAGTCGAAGACGAGTATTGCATATATGCTCGGCGTAAAAGAACTTCGCTTCTTTGGTGCACAAGATATTTTATACAACAAAAGTATGTTTCACAAGTTCATGCTTGATCCGGTACACAAAGTTGACGGATATACACACGCATAGCAACATATAACAACGCGTACGTCAGAGACCACTTTTAACTCCTCTCCAAAAAAGTAGCTTTTTATAACGCATGCATGAAAAAGTCGCTTGTTTGGGGCTCTGAAGCGGTTATATTGTGGCACTTTTCTGACGTTTGAGTAGGCGATTCCAACATGAAACTAATTGCATGCCAAACGCGCGCACTGCGTTTCGCGCACATCGAGCGTGCACAACATGATTCTTGTTACGCACGGCGTGCGAACGAGAGTATTTCATAATCATTCATCCCTGTCGACGGGCCATCTCCGTGAATCGACTCGATATTTTTGATATGGTTGTTTACATTTACGACAGAGCCCCACAAACAACATTTTCATGCATTTGTTATAAAAAATAGCGTTCGATACTCCCGCGAAGTGAGGCGTTGAGGGTTGTCCGATGTCTTCAGCACTCACCTTCGTCTCGGCTGTCGCCTCGACTACGGTTCGTGCTGAAAACGTCGGACAGACCTATAAACGCCTCACACTGCGCTTTCGTATCGAAATCTACTATTATTTTGCTACTAGGAGCTGAAAGTAAACTCTGCGCATGCGCATTCGCAAGCTCGCTCAACTGTCGCTAAAACGCTTCCGTTGTGTACCGAGATCAACACTGAGAAAAAATTATAGTTGTGAGAACTATTTTTCGACTAAAAAAAGTAGTAACTAAACGGACTTAAACCGATTTATAGTATACATAACCCCAACGAAGTGGAGTTAACGCAACTAAAATCGCTAGTTCCAATTACTATTTGCTCAACTATTTGGACATAGTGAAGCGCACAATATACCCTTGCAACTAAAAACAAGGTTAGCCTCACCATATGACGTAAGTTGTACTGACTAATCCCAACAATTTGATGTACTATAGTGGTACTATGTAAAAAACCAAACCAAATAGTTAAATAAGGCTCTTTTTTTGTGCTCAAAAAATAAATTTAGCTCGTTACAATGAATTTATAACATTGTATGACGCGTCGAGAAACACCTACTAACTGCATTCAACCGCATATTAATACAAAGTAAGGATTTTCAGATTAGAAAAACATCGCATTATTTTGGCCGGGATTCGATCCGGGACGCACGCATTCGCTCGCATTACTAGTCGCACGCTCTACCGATTACGCTAAACTATTTATTGAAATCATTAATCACTTTTTCTTTTTTATTTTGAACTCGGCATCTGTCAAAATGATATCAATGTTTCAATGCAGCTAAGATATCTGATTAACTGAACATCTGTATTCCAAATATCTTTTTAATTCAATTCCTTTCCTAGAGTTCCAAAAGTTCGCAACTGTAACGCTTACAATAAATATGTAGTACTAGCTATAACAATATAGTCTCCGTTACTATTTTCATAGTTTACTCTTAATCTCACTATCGTCATATGGTACGGCGAACCATTTATTAGTAAATATCACTATAAAATGGAGTCGTCTCCACTCTGAAATGTAAACTATGTTATTATAGTATCCTCAACCGAATCTTTTTTCTCAGTGTATAGTATTCCGATAACGAAAAAGAGTATTGGCTCAACTATGGTGTACACGGTACGGATTGACATTATATAAAGTTTGCAAAACTGGATAAGTCAGCACCTCCAAGTATCAATACGTTTGTGGCAACGGAAGAATAGTGTTGACTCAACCATAGTATGTATTGCGTGAGCGACTATTGTACATGGTAACAAACACTGACAGATACAGTAGGATCGACTATGAGTAGTATTTCGGTAACGAAAAAAAGTATTGGCTCAACTATAGTGTACATGGTAGGGATTGACAATATATATGGGGTATTCCAAAATATTTCTAACGGTCATTTACCCCGACCCCCATCGATTTCCGAATAAATTATTCTCACGGTAACCCTAGACTCAGGTATGATTGCTGAATTATTTGAGAATCTTGCAATTTTTTTCTTAGAAGTTACGATTTTTCGAAAATCGCACTTTTCGGCAACAGCTCTTTTTTCATCCAATTCTAGTTGGCAACCAAGGTATCCCATGGAAAAGTGACTGGTACAGAACTGTCCAGTTTTTTGACGTACTTTAAAATGGAAATATTTGTAGATTTTTTAGACACCGCAAGTGCCGAATTTCTCGGTTCAAAAATCAAAGTCGCGGATTGCAAAAAGTCGCCGTAATCGATCTCTTCGAAATTTGTCGACGGAATTCGACATTGAAAGACGGAATTTTCAAGACCAGGCCGAAGTTGGGCCGACATCGGGCTTAGGCGGCATGGCTATTTTAATCACGCGAAAATTCATATTTCAGCGTTATTTTTGTTATTATTATTATTATTGCTATTGAAATTATCAAAATTATCATTATCATTATTATCAATTAATGATAATAATCATAATTATAATAATAATAATAATAATGATAATTTTAATAATTTCAATGCTAATAATAATAATATTAACAAAAATAACGCCGGAATATGAATTTCCGCGTGATTTAAATAGTCATACCTCCTAAGCCCGATGTCGGCCCAACTTTGGCCTGGTCTTAAAAATTCCGTCCTTCAATGTCGAATTTTGTCTACAAATTTCAAGGAGATCAATTACGGCGACTTTCTGCAATCCACGATTTTGATTTTCGAACCGAGAATTTCGGCACTTCCGGTGTCCAAAAAAATCTACAAATATTTCCATTTCAAAGAACGTCAAAAAACTGGACAGTTCTGCATCAGTCACTTTGCCATGGGATACCTTGGTTGCCAACTAGAATTGGATGAAAAAAGAGCTGTTGCCGAAAAGTGCGATTTTCAAAAAATCGTAACTTATAAAGAAAACATCGCAAAATTCTAAAATAATTCAGCAATCATACCTGAGTCTAGGGTTACCGTGAGAATAATTTATTCGGAAATCGATGGTGGTCGGGGTAAATGACCATTAAAAATATTTTGGAATACCCCATATAGTCCGCAAAACTGGATGAGTCGGCACCTCCAACTATTAATACGTTTGTGGGAACGGAAGAATAGTGTTGAATGTACTATACAGAGTTCATTTTATCAGTGATTATTGTGCATGGTAACAACTACCCAAGGATGCAGTGGGTTGGACAATGAGTACTATTGTGGTAACTAATGAAGATATGTTTCATAACTATGACGGTTTAGTTATCAGCTGACTAAAAATTATAGTTGATTGTACTATAGATATAGTCATTCTTCGCGAACTTATGCATTTTGTTGATTTAACCAACTTGAAATAGTTTGCTGAACTATTTTTCAGTAAGCTGCGCTATAAAATTGGATTATCTTGACTAAAACACGTAAACTAAACTAATATAGTACCCCCAACCAAATTATTTCTCTCAGTGAAGCATGAAAAACGCGTAAAACATGCTCGCGTTGTATAAAGTTTTTTATTTGACGTTTCGGTTGAGTGCATGGCCGATATCTTCAAAACTGTGAAACAACAGTATTACATAATAGTACATTGTACAACAAGGGGGGGAAATGACCCTCCCCCCCTTGTTGCACACCGTAATTTTTTCAACGAGTGCATGTATAGGCCCTATTTTTCGCGCATGCACGACCGAAATTTTGGGAAATTTTGAGAATTTCCAATAATTTTGGAAACTTTGGAAAGTTTGGAAATTTTCGAAAATTTATGGAAATTTATGGATATTTATGGAAATTTTTGAAAATTTATGGAAATTTTTGGAAATTTATGGAAATTTTTGGAAATTTTTGGAAATTTTTGGAACTTTTTTGAAATTTATGGAAATTTTTGGAAATTTTGGAAAGTGGTGTGGCGACGCAATAATATCTCAGAGTTTCTCTCCACGCTCACTACGCGGCGCATCCAACTCGCTTCGCTCTCGCTAGTCCCATACTAGGACTACGCTCAGTATATATACCGATCACAAGCGACCACCAATATCCACTACCGGACACCCCGCGTCTAGGGCACGGTGTGCTCGGCTCTCAGCCCTACTGACGAGTCCGGCCGAGTACACCCGGACGAAACGCAATACCATATCTTTCTAGAAGGTTCGATTCCTTCAGTGAAAATTTTGAAATATTTGAGAACCTTCGAGACCGTCTCTCGGAAGGTAGTAATAGATCCATTACCTCCCTAGGGAAATAATGGATATTACCTCCCTAGGGAGGTTATGGAGTCCACGCTAGAAGTGACCAATTTTCTATTCGTTTCACATGCAAGAAAAAGGGCCTATTACATGCACGTGTTGAAAAAATATATATATATATTAGACTGGCCGTTAAAAAAAAAGTTTGCTCTCCATCCTGAAAAATATGAAGTTCACCTTGAAAAAAGATCCCCAAAGTTTCAATGCCCTACCTCATTGTTAAGGGGTGCCGGCAATTTTTCGTTTTATTTCAATTTTTTTTTTTTATTTAGAAATAGTATATTGTGCACCAAGGGAGCAAGGAACGTTTTGCTCCCGTGGATCATACGATATTTTTTTTTACACATGAACGGAGGCCGATTTTGCTACCTGGTTTGGGGAGCGCGGTTTTACCGACCGGAAAGTTCCTACCAGCCTTTTCTCCCGCTTTTGAAGACGTGACTGTACCGATCGAGTCAAACGAAACTGGGAGCAAAGACTTTGCTCCCTGAAAGGCCGGGAGGAAAGACTTTGCTCCCTGAAAGGCTGGTAGGAAAGACTTTCCGGTCGGTGAAACCGCTCTTTGCTCCCCGAAAACAGGTAGAAAAATCGGCCTTTACGTTCATGTGTGAAAAAAAAACAATTTTTTTTTCTTTTTTTTTTTTTCTTCATCCAAAATAAGATTTTATTTGTTCTCGGACCTCGATTTTTTTTCGAATTTTGTATCGATTCAAAAAAATCAAACAGACAAATAAATCTGGGATTGAAAATACTTTTTACTCAAACATTTTCAATTTTTCACGATGGAATATTCAACATGGTGTCCAAAAAAAATATCGCCTAGAAATTAGTCCGTAAACAATTTTGAGGAACCCTAGATCCAAGCCTGTATTATGAAATTGGCTCGTATATGGCCACCGCCTGGCGTCGCTGCTAACCGAGGAAGTACCGGCGCAATACGAGCTAATTTCATAATACAGGCATGGATCTACGGTTCCTTAAAATTTTTACAGACTAATTTCTAGGCTTTATTTTATTTTGGACACCATGATGGATATTCCATCATGAAAAATTGAAAATGTCTGAGTAAAAAGTATTTTCAATCCCAGATTTATTTGTCTGCCGTTTGATTTTTTTCAATCGATACAAAATTCGAAAAAAATCAAGGTCCGGACACAAATAAAATCTCATTTTGGATTAAGAGAAGAAAAACAGAATGTTTTTTTTTTTTTTCATAAATTTGAAAAAAAATTAAAATTAAACAAAAAATTGCCGGCACCCCTTAACAATGAGATGGAGCATTGAAACTTTGGGGATCTTGTTTTTTCAAGGTGAACTTAATATTTTTCAGGATGGAGCGCAGACTTTTTTTTCAACGGCCAGTCTAATGTATATATATATTAGGGTGGTTCATTTTTTCCTTTTTTTTTGTTTTTCATGGGCACACGAATGAAGTTATGAGGAGTCAAACCAAAAAAATCTGTGTAAAAACTCGATAACATTGGACAATGTTTAGAGGTCGCTACCAAGGCATAAATGAAACAACGATCATTTTCGATTTCTGATTCATAATTGATTGAAAAGAGCGAAAAATAAGAAAAAAGCAAAAAATAAAAAATAAAATGTTAAAATAATAGTATTCACTCGAAAGTACTCGTTCAAGTGAATACTATTATTTTTATTTTTTATTTTTTGCTTTTTCATAGTGAATAATTCTAGGTCATATATTTGTCATGAAGAGTCAACTGGATATATTTATCAAATGGTCAAACTGTTTCGAAGATTCCATACGACTTGTATTAATTTTTTCCAATTAAATTATTTTAATTGCCGGTAGCGACCTCTAAATATTTTCCAATGTTGTCAAGTTTTTACACAGATTTTTTTTTTAGGATTCCTCATAACTTTCTTCAAGTGCCTATGAAAAAATAGAAAAACGAAAAAAAATGAACCACCCTAATATATATATATATATATACCTAGGCTCCATGAGCATTATGATAGAGCAAGAAATTTGTGTATTCTGAGATAATAACAATAAATGACTAGGAATATTCCACATTTGCTTAGTGACTAACATGTGATCGACCCGTGGTGTTTGACACACACGCAGTTGTAAGGTTGAAGCTATTAATATTAATTAAGGGGGGGGGGGGGGGTATACTCGCATCTTACCGGCCAGTCTATTTCTCGATTTTCTCCGAAACGGGGCTATCAATCGACTTGTCCTTTTGGCGATGTTTGACGAGTAATGAGTTCGAACTGGTATGTTCGATCGGATGAAATGCCGCTTCCAACCGTGGAAATCGCGAAAATTACCACAAAATCGTAGAACACAACTGGCCCCTTCATCGTTGTCGAAAACAAAGACGTTTTGGGATGGTTGTGTTCGGAATTCCACACAGCATTAAGCGCAACTAGAAGTCTGTTTCGGTAAGAAATCCCACCTTTACGTTATCCAATGTTCATAAATCAATCCTTTAATTTGAGGGGTTACACCACCCTGAGAGGCTGAAATAAGACTCAATTTTCATGATTTTTTTGGAGCTAAAATAATGCACGTTTTTTATTTCTATTTTTACACACTTTTAATATAACATTTCAGCTTTCCAGACGTATTTTTTCAATGTGAGAATATCTATAATTGGCGGAGATATACGCCTCCGCGCGCATCAATATTTTTTTTTCACCACTGCTCTGCGGGAATCATAACTGCCTGACGGTTCATCTGAAACATATGCGATGAAAATATGTTCTTTAGTATGGTCAAATATATGGAACTACGTGGGATTTTTCCGAAAAAATCAAAAATGGATTTTTGGCAGCACGCGGAATTTTTTTTTCGTTTTTTGCGAAAAATTCCGACCTAAAAACATTAATAAAAAAAAAAACGGTTAACAATATCGAAAAAATCCTACGTAGTTCCATAGATAATAGTGTTACAAATGTGTGGTATAAATTTCAAGTCGATCGGAATAACCGTTGTTGAGTTATCATTCCCGCAAACTCGAAAAATGTAGTTTCGAGAAAAACGCGTTGGAAGTTTTGACGCGGTTTCAGCAATAGAAAACATTGAATATTTGTAGCTTACCTTGTTATACGGTTAATCGGCGATTCCTGCTCCATATTGGGGTCCTTCCTCAGCAAGTTGCTGGTCTTCTAGGGATAATCTTGACCTTCTCCGAGCTGTTCTGGCCTCTCTTGTCGTTTCTTTCGCGCGTTTTTCAGCAAGCGATGTACGGTATTCGTCTTCAGCATTGCACATGTCATAACAACTAGATAGATAGATAGATAGATAGATAGATAGATAGATAGATAGTATTTATTATTATCCATAGCAATGTTGGACAAAGCCTACCTTGCATTTACAATGTGGTATGCAAGGTAGGCGGAGAAAAAACTTAAACCTAATTTAAAACTAAGTGGAAGAGAGAGAGAGTATATGGCTGTACGGAGCAAGCAGGCAGGTTGTATATATAGGTATATAAATATACCTACATATATAGAAACACCCGCATTCGCACGAGGGACAAGGGAAACCGCCGGAAAAACCTTGTCCAGGTGTAGCCCGATCCGAGCTCAAACCACCGTGTGTCAAGTCAGCGCCTGGACGGCGTGACCCGTCTTACATTTTTGCAGGCTGCCGCTCAGGCCTTCCTTGACTCGCTTGGGGATTTGAACTCAGGTCCTTCCGCTCCATAGTCTCGAGTGCTAGCACTACGCTACTACTGTCTTACGCTACTACTTTAATATGTGTAATATTAACAAAATACTGCTGTAGCCATCATTGTGAGTACTTGTAGCGATGTAAGTAGCTATTTCAACTACTTTGAGACCGCTGAAACTGATTTTCGGTGCGATTTTCCATATCACAGCGTTTAGGCTTTCGTTGCAGTTTTGATTATATCCTCCCAAACATCGTTCGAGTAGAGCATCGTCAGTGAGAGCTTCGTAAACAGGGCGAACTGCCTTTTGTACATCTTTGTGAAGTGCAGGCTTATGCTGATATTTGCGAAGGTTTCCTTGTGCTTCCGCTTTTCGCCACGTACACCAACTTGTTTCACCAGGCGGACAAAGTTCGTGTTGAGGCTCTTTGTTGGTCGAAGATTTATGATAAAAAGACATACAGAATTACAATGATTTCTTATCGCCAATCCGTAGTAAACGCTCAATTCATCTATTAGCTTCCCTGTAAGTTTACCTCTACCACCAAGTTCTTTATTATGTTTTTTCACCTTGCGGAGCCTCGTCCCCATCCTTTTTTGCACATGTCCAATGCATTCTCTTTTTTTTATTTCGAAATTGTCACCATACGATTTCAATTCTGCTACTGCCTTGAAGGTCTTACAATCCCCGTCGCCCACATAGTTGTAGTATTTTACATCGTAAAGGTCTTCAGACCGTGCAAACATTTCTTTTACCGCATCCACCTCAATTTTTCCGGCGCTTCCGTCGTGATTAGCGGAGCAATTATTCTGATGATCTTGAAACCATTCTGCGTACTCTGCAGTGTTGGCATGCTTCGGCCAATACTCGCACTCTTTACAATACGACGATTTTACACAAACATCAACTACTTTTTTTGTCAAATTTCCTATAAGAGTTGCCACGCCATGTAAGGACGAGAATCCCCGCTTTCGCCAAGTGCCATCTCCAGAAACTGTAATTCCTGGTGGTTTGTCTGCTCTTTCTGCAGTCACTTTTTTTTCTTCATTTACTGCATTTCTCATAGACCTCTGGCAGACGGTTTATGTAGCAGTAAGAATATTTTTCAATACTTTGTCGTAAAACGATTGATAAATGCTTTTGGGTAAGTCCATGAGTCCGCAGAATTTGCGCATTCGTCTATTCCAAGGAATCGCATTGCAAAAACAAAGCGTCGATTTATTTCATACGCATGACCGTCTACGAGAGGACAGGAACTTACACTTCTACTTTCGCACGCATCACACAAAATAACAACTTTGAATCCCAGTCCTCGGATACTGGATTCACCGAACTTCACATTTCCCCCGCATGTTTTGCAATTCACGTAATTGCTACACAGCAACGAAATTCAAAATTCGGTAACCGTGTGTTGGATCAACCGGCACTTCGACATGAGCCTTATGTTGTAGTTTCTTTGCCGATGTTGAGGTACTCGCTTCCTTTTGCTCCATCTGATGTCGATTCAGCGGCGGTTTTCGTCGAGCACTTTCCGCAGCCCGAGTCGGGTTACTGTGAGTACCTTTTTTTTCCGCGTACACTCTTTTCATAGTGAATATGATAACTGTAGTATTTCGAATAGAGAATAAATTTATAGGACCAATTCAATTCAATTTATAGGACCAGTTTCACAAAAGAAAAGAATCTTCTGTATTCCGACCACGGTGTAAGATATATAGGTGGTTCGACTGGGCACAATGTGCTGTGATTATTTCAAGATAACGGCGAATATCCGCCAGGCGGCGTCGAGTCTAAGGGTAAACTAGCCGTCTCTCAATTGGTCAAAGGTGTACGAAGGCGTACCTTTACCACCTTTGACCAATTGTGATACGGCTAATTTCCTCTTAGACTCGACGCCGCCTGGCGGATTCTTACGGAATCGTCTTAAAATTATCACAGCCCCCTCCACCGAAATTGCGACCAGTCGAACCACCTACCGAGAATATTCCTTGATAGTAAACGATCCCCTTCCTACGGCAAAACCAACAAGGCGCGCACCGTGTGCATGAGGCTCGTTCGCGACGGGATGCAATGCTACTGGCACTTCATCCCCTCCCGAACAAGCCTCACGCACGTAAAGCGCCACTGTGTTGATCTTGCCGTAGGAAGGGGATCGTTTACTCTCAAGGAATATTCTCGGTATATATCTTACACCGTGATTCCGACCCACCCCATCTCCGTATACCTGCAGCGGGCGAGGGCCCGAAGGACGGGCGCGGAGCGCTGCACAGTGCGGTATAAAAAAAATCATATCTTCGTCAATATTGTAGGTACAGACTTCGTTTTGGGCTCAGAATTTTCCTCAAGGTTCACACTATAAGAGGAAAAATTAAAACCGAAAATCGATTGTTTGAAAATCTCAGGGTGGTGTAACCCCTTAAAACCATGTTTGGTTAATTTTCATCATTACATTATCGCGTTTTTCACGGCTTTATATGTATTTAGTTGATATTGATACACTGTAAAAAATTTATGCATTAAAATCAATGAAAAGTGCATGAAGCAAAAGTTATGAACGCACATGAAATCAAATTAATGTTCATCTTCAAAATTTTGTATAATGTATATGAATTTCAATGTCTGATCGTTCAATTTCATGCATTGTTTTTTTTTCGAGATTTCCGATATTATACATTAAAATCAATACAGACTGATGAAATTATGATGCACGTTAATTGATTTTAATGCGTGCATGTGAGTACGTAGTTTCATGTGTTGTATCACTGTTCAGGTTTTCTCGTTCAGTGAATACCGATTGCATCTAAAAAGATTTCTTACAAAAACTATCAAATTGGATTCATTGAATGAATCCAACAAATTTTGGTAAGAGAACGTTTACTATAGGGAGGCCGCAGCCCTCCCCGATAGCTGCTCATTCAGAACTCTCAGCAGAGATATGTCTGCCTTTAAGCCCGGAGCACACTAAACGACGTACGGATCACCTACAGGCCGTAACCGGGCCGTACGCTGACTCACACAATGCGCCGTCCAATCACAGGCATTTGTGAGTGAGCGTACGGCCTGTAGGTGATCCGTCTTACGGCACACGGCATTTAGTGTGCGAGGGGCTTTACTGTGGCGTTTGGCCTGGACCTAAAGACGTAACCGTTTTACTTTACTTGCGAGAAAGGTTTTTAGGCAAGCCCGTGCGCCGCGGCTGCGCCCACAGATGGCGCAGATAAAGACATTGAAAATTGTGCATGAATTGCAATAACATTATGACGAAAGTAATGTAAGAGTAAATTATATTTAATGTGCATGTGCATCAAGTACCATTTCAAGCACTGTACTGAATTTCAGTTACCATATTCATTATTTTTCATGCACAAGATCATGAAAATAAATGAATACCTATGATTTATAATGTAAATGCACATTAATTGATAATTTCGGAACGTGCACTGAGAGAAATTTTCAGTTACAGTAACCCAAATCGTCGGGTTAAATAAGGCCTTAACATTTTTTTTGTGTTCAACGAACGATTCAAAATTCAGTACCAGCTACTGGAAATTTCGGTGAACGTAACTATATAAGCGAACTATTTAAATAGAGTACTTCTAACTAAACCATATTTACTTAGATATTAACTTAGAGTTGAAGTAATCCTTTGTTTTTCGAGAAATCGTGTATTATAAACGAGATTATAAAGTAGCGCTGACTGATAAATTAGTGTGAACTCAACTCGATTTTATCGTGATGGAATTTCGCTGCGCAAAGAAAATAAATTTAGATTGGTAAAATGAATTTATTACAATGTATGATGCGTTGAGGAACACCTATTTATAATCAATCGCATATTGATACAAAGTAAGGATTTATAGTTTAGAAAAACATCGCATTATTTTGGCCGGGATTCGATCCGGGGACGCACGCATTCGCTCGCATTACTAGTCGCACGCTCTACCGACTACGCTAAACTATTTATTGAAATATGAAATCACTTTTGTGTATTTATTTTGAACTTGGCATCCGTTTCAATGATATCAACGTTTTAATGCAGCTAAGATATCTCAACTAAACATCTGTTTCCTAGAGTTCCAAAAGTTCTCATTTACTGTGACGCTCACAGTAAGTATGTAATAATATCTATGAAAATCTATTGATATTTCTAGTAACTGCACGGAGAGAAATTTGGTACGCCACCCATACTGCGACCGATAGGTGCTATCCTTTTTGAAGTACAGCGAGCGACACTCACATGGGTATAATGTACAGTCCAAGCTGGGAGCGCTACTGTACCAAGAGGCACACATTGTATACTAATCGGCCGGGCGAGCAGCTATTCCATATTTTGGTATAACTGCTCTCCCTCGCGTTAGTACTTTTGGTGCAGCAGCTCTCACAAACAGTGCGTATCAGCTACCAAAAGTAAGGAACAGCAGCGCCACCACGCGTGGCACAGCAGGCGTACCGAATTTCTCTCCGTGTGGTACTGAATTTCGAAACGTTCGTTGAACACAAAAAAAAAATGTTGAGGCCTTATTTCACTCGCCGATTTGGCTTGGGGAACTAGATATTTCTCTCAGTGATAGTGTCTGTTACTCGCGAGTAACTTTAGTTCAGTGAAAGTGATAAATTATGTTGCTTGGACTGAAAGTTATAGTTGTTGATACCTTAGTAAGTTGACTTACCAAAAGTATTAGATATGCGCATGTTGTTTGAGTACACTTAGAATCATAAAAACTAGTCTACTTAAACAAACGAGTAAAGTTGAATAGTTGGTTAATCTTTAATAGAAAATAGAGTTCCGTCAACTGAAAATATAGTAACGATTACTTGAAGGAATCCATCGTCACGAAAATAGTACCTGCAATTCGCCAAGATTGTGCCTTGCACAGCAGACTCAATAGTTACTGTAAATATTCGAGAGAAGTTGAGTACACGGCCGGAAAAGACTGTTAATATTACTAAATTTCTGGCGTGGTTACTGTTACTAAATCACGGATGTTCACTGTACCTCATTATAGTTACATGAACGAAAAAAAAAAGTTACGGTTACTGTAAAATTTTAACTGTATCAAAAATGTTGATTTTACCCATTGAATTTCTCTCAGTGTGTTCTTCAAAATGAATGTGCAAATGTGCATTAAAACTGCATTAAAATTAATAAAATTTTTTACAGTGTAGCTTTAACTTAAGAACTGCGTGTGTGTCAAACACCACGGGTCGATCACATGTTAGTCACTAAGCAATTGTGGAATATTCCTAGTCATTTATTCTTATTATCTCAGAATACACAGATTTCTTGCGCTGTCATAATGCTCATGGAGTCTACGTATTATATATATATTAGGGTGGTCCTTATTCCGGGGTCGGACGAATTTTAATCGAAACGCCCCCCAAAACGGTTCCAAATATTGAAAAAAAAAATGTGTCAAATTTTCAATTTTTCATTTCAATGGGAACACATGCCCCAACGAGCTTTTGATTTTTTTTTTTTTGTTCCACTAAATTCATTGCTGAGGCATAGAAATGCATGGTGAAAATGATAACTAGCTTTACGAAATGCAAATCGATTATGTAAAAATATAAACAATTGGTAGGTGAAGCATTTTCATCGCATTTTACAACTTAAGTGATCGGAAACCTCTGAATGTTTAGTAGCAAAATGTTTACATTTTCATATGAACAATCAGAAACTAGTAACAAATAATATTTTCCGGTACGAAGATTCTTTTTCATCAATAAAATAAGCAAATTAATAAGGGTAGTGAAATGACAGCATATTACATACGCGTTCAGATTTTTGAAAAGGGTTTGTCAATACGGAAATCTGGATAGTTCCTTCTATGTTCCGAAACAATATGCATAATAAATTGTTTCTGTTGTTCATTTTAGTTAGATGATCATCATAGTCTTCGATCGATTCAACGGTTTTTTCGGCAATGGCGTTGACAACTTTCAATTCTTTAACTATGTCGAGGCCTTCGTTATAATCCGCATTCCGTTATTGAGGATCGTTTTCTCGGAAACCTTGATTGATTTCCAATACAGTGAAACCTCCCTTAACGGACACCTCTTAATAGCGGAAACCTCTTTATATCGGACAAGTTAGAAATCCCCTAGCTATTCATCCCCTAGCTAGCTATATTCCGAATAACGGACACCTCTGAATAGCGGACAAAATTTCCGGTCCCAAAGGTGTCCGCTATTGGGAGGTTTCACTGTATATCAAAAATCAACATTCAATCAACATTCTGAGGTCATGTGTTGGGAGTGAAGTTAGTCACGCTTTAGAAAAAAAAACTTTAGAAAAACCAACGAAAACACTGCCAAAAAGAATGAAGTAAAAACTCGGATTGTTCATGTAAAAATAATTCAAAACTAAGGAATATTGTCTCCCTCACGATTCGTCATCAATTGTTTCTGTGAAATACGAAAATGAACGACGGAAAAAAAATTCAATTTTCACTTGTTTATATTTTCACATGACTAATTTGTATTTCATAACGAAAAATGTAATTTTTCTAATGAATTTCTATCCCTCAGCAATGAATTTGTTAAATAAAAAAGAAAAAGCTCGTTGGGGCATGTGTTCCCGGTGAGATAAAAAATTGAAAATTTGACTTATTTTTTTCTTCAATATTTGGAACAGTTCTGGGGGGCGTTTCGATTAAAATTCGTCCGGCCCCCAAATAAGGACCACCCTAATATATATATTTGTGTAATACCGTTGTTTCACAGTTCTGAAGATGGTCGGCCATGCACCCGACCGAAACGTCGAATAAAAAATTTTACTTGTCTCATCTCATCGTCTACACCCGATATTCAATAATCCTTACTACAATTCATCACAGTCAAGAATCTTTCAACACAGATTGGAGTGGAAATTTCAATCCTCAAAATGCTGTCCTTATATCTCGAATTACGCTACAGCTTCTCACCTGGTCACACGGTTTTTAGAAAAGCTATCTTTCGGAGAGATCTTTCGCTTCCGATTGTACTGCATTATCGTGATTGTAAGAGCAATTTTTCAATCTAGTAAAAAATTGTTCCAGTTGAACATAATGAAATTTATTTCTCTCTCTCCATAGAAGAAAAATATGGAGAAAAGAAAGTAAAAATTCGATCTGAAAAAGTGACGCTTTCGGTTTGGGTTGTTCGTTCCGTCCTGAAATTTGATGAAAAACAAAGGTCGGTATTTCTTGATGGAAGAATGGCCGATGGAAACGGTCGACATTGGGGTGGCTGCTGACCGGGTGTATATATATATATATATATATTATATATGTATTCGGGTATATATCCATGTGCCTGGGGCATGTAATATTGTACATAGGTATACGTACATATCTAGCCGCAGGACATTCTCCCGTTCACATATGCCTATATATACATACATATTCATCGAACCTATATACATATACATATACATATATGTATTATATATATATCTAATATATATATATATATGATTCCCTGAAGTTGGCAACCGGCCAGACTGCGGGCAGACGCAACGGTAGTATATGGGCCTGTGCCAAATCAGGGTACGTTGCAACTGTCGCCTGCCCTAGTGTCTCCCTTCTGTCTGCGATTATCCTGATAATCATTTTCCTACAATCTGCATATGGTACTCAGATTTTGCGACCGCTAATGAGAGCAGAACTGCCTCACAGAGTCGAAACTTCAACATGATTCATTCATTTATTCATTATCATTTCCTAATCCCGATCTCGGAGAAAAGTTTGTTTCGATAATTCAATCAAACAGATCTTTCTTTTGTTCGAAGTAATTTTTTTCGTTCATATTCTTCACTCGAACAAAATCAGTATTTGTTTTAGCCAACTAATGATTTGTCAGATAATAATCATCGTCTCGATTGGTTAAGAACAAAAAAAATATTTTTCGAAGTAAACAAAGTATTTGTTTCATTCAAATATATCGCATTCAAAAATATAATGTTGGATTAATTCACATAAGTGTCCCATCTTAAACTGTAGGATATCTCGGAAATGAGGATTGCTATCGAAAATTGGTTCAGCTTAGAATATCATAGTTCCGAGGGGGACACATGATAGTGATATTAGTTTGGTTGTGAGTAGTACTGCTCGTGAGACCTTAGCACAAACGTAGTTTTCTTAAATGGCAATCGATTTTTTACCTGGAACGAATGTTGTACCTCACGGTAAGACGAATTCAGCCATACGTGATAAAAGTGCCTATCGGTCACGGGTCGCGAGCTATGACTGTTGGAAACTCGGAAATTTGTAATTACCTGCTACTGACATGATAGGGGACTTTTTCAATCGCAATCATTTAGGGTGAAGGCACAGTTGTTTCAGAAGTTTATTAAATGTTCAAACACATTTCCCTCTGTCTGAATGCAGAGTTGTAGCCGACGTCGGAAATGCCGGAGTGTGGCGAGCAGTGTATTACCCTGGATGTGACGACAAGTGTTTATTATCCTTTGTTCCATGTCTTCCCGTGTCGTCAGCGGCCAAGTATGCATGATGTAGAAAAAAAATTTAACAAACGTATGATTGCGATTGAAAAATTGCACCAACAAAAATAAACTACCAAGTTTCGAACAGCCATAACTCGCGATCTGTGAACAATAGGCACTTTTATTACGTATGACTGAATTCGTCTTACTGTGAGGTACAACATTCGGCTCGGAAAAAAAATCGGTTGACATTCAAGAAAACTACGTTCGTGCTAATTTCTCACAATCAGAAATACTCACAACCAAAGTGATATTACCATCATGTGTCCCCCTCGAAACTATGGTATTGTCATCTGAACCATTTTTCGGTAGCAGTCCCCAATTCCGAGATATTCTGATGCACAGTTTGAGATGAGACACCCTGTATAGGTACAGCCAATCTGCGATTTGACCCTGCATTTTGGGTAGGTAGTGATTCATTTTTTGGGATTCGTAGGGGGGTCAGCCGTGAATGTAAGACTCAGCTTTCGAGACTGGGGGTGTTGTCATTCGGCCGCCATCTTGAAATTAAGGGTGTGATTAGTTTTTATTGCTGCCTACCAAAAATGCACGGTTGCCCCGTTTTGACGCACGGATTGACTGTACTGACACATCGAATTGAATGAATGAACTAGTACATTACGATAGGGGTGCGGTTTCAGCTTGTGCTGCAGCCTCACACTCGTCGTTTTATCACGCGAAGCGTGGGTGAAACGTCCATTATCACACTGAATGAAGTAATAGTACTTTTTGATACTAGTGCGAAAGTGTCGGTTCTCGGACCAGTGCGAAATTTTCCGCCCGAGCGAAGCAAGGGTGACAATCACGCGAGTCAAAAATCATCTTTCGCACGTGTATCAGACTTTGTTTTTCAACACGTTAGGTTGAATTTCAAGCGTACGCAAAACTGAAAGTTACGCACAACGTGGTGGATTAGTAGATTACGATACAAGTGCGCGAAGTATGCACGTACGCGCACGTGTGTCGTATACTATTTTTTATAACTCAGTGTGCGAATTTCGATTTCGGAAATAAATATAAATATAAATATCTGTCTATCAGTAACCGAAAACCGGCTGGGAATGTGAATACTGTATTTTGGACAATATTCTATAGATACACTATTTACAGTGTGCGGAGTAAATCATTCTCCCCACTCAGTGCGCGAATGTATAATATACTCCAGATACATTTGCGCACTGAGTGCAAAATTTACAAAATATTAGTGTGGGTTTACATAATATTACCGCATCCTCCCAACGTCAACTAACTTGACGTTCATCTTGTTGGTTGGGTTTAGTCAAGACTCAGCATTGCCGCGACGAGATTTCACGATCATCCTGTCGCATTGTTCTTTCAACCACGCATTCATCACTCTGAAATTTATGGGAACTACTATTTTTCGACTTTTCCGTCTTTCAATGGCTCAGAAAAGTCGCAATGCCCATAAATCTTCGCATGTTTTCAGTTTCAACCCTTGTAACAATTTACCGCAAGGTAACGGAACGCCGTTGAAAGTCTTCCCAGCCGTTCGCATCCATCATTCATCTGAACTGACTGAAAGTGACTAATAGTCATTTGCGAACCGATAAACCAGTTCAAAACCGCAGATTCGACTGAAAAATAGCTTCTAGTTCTCTTTGAGAGGGGGGGGGGGGGGGGGGGGGGGCTTCGACCAAAATCGCAAGACAAATTCCACATGATGCAAACAGCGTTTCGATTGTATTCAAAATATTGAAGTTCTTCACTCATTCATCCATTTTTGAACATTCAATATCGAATTACAAACGAATTCGACACATTCCGAAGGTTTTCGAGTTCCTTCTGATCATAAATTTCAATTTCACAAAAGATTGAAACAAAATTACATTGAGATTTGAGAAGTGATAACCACGATGATTCCTCACGTGAAAATCTCTTTTTCTTCAGTTATTTTTTTTTTTTTTCAATTAAATGGAAACGATGGACCAATATGAATAAAGCTGACTGTCATTTGTATTGGAAACGACCTTAATAGTGGAATCCTGTATCGTAGCAGGATAACCTCTACCTATTCTTCCTATTATAGAGTAGAATTTCGTGAACCGTTTCTAGAGATTTACCCCCCCCCCCCCCCCCCCCCCCCCTCCAACCTATTCTTAGTCCCACCTCCTCCGTTTTCCTTCTCTTCTCTTCTCTTTTTTTCTCCGTTCTAGATTCACCTAAGAAATTCGCGGGCGGTTTCACAGTAGTAAATACGAGGGAACAATGGAATCAGTTCGATCCTTTCGCTCCACCGATCAGCGCACCGCGTATATCAGACCACAGGGTATCAGGCCGGCGGGACCGTTGTTCCAGCCGAAGGAAGTGCTATAAAAGTAACAAAGCCTCAGGTTGGCTTCCTGCCTTCCTTGCGTGACTATTCCCGGTCATCAGAGCGAGGAATCCAAAAATCCCGAAAAACACCGGACTGTAGGACTAAGAGGACGTGCCAGGCCATTCGAAGCAAAGATTAGTGAGGCGGATGCCAGCTGGGCAAACACCACCATCATCCCGGTTGGCGAAGGTGAGGTTTATTCCGCAGTTCCCTGGATGGTCAACTAACCTGGTCTTCTCTCCGAGTCAGAATCAATGAATGAATAAATGAAATGAAACGAAACGAAACGAAACGGAATGGAATGGAATGAAATGAAATGAAAGAACGAATGAAATCACTGAATTGATGAATATAATGAATGGATGTGTACGGAGGAGACATACTCGTGAAGATGAGATAGCAGTGTATATTCTCCAAGGGAAAACATTCATTATATAATACTAACGAAACTCCTGATGTTCATTCAGTCCGAAATTCTTCATTAAGATCCCGTGTGGAAATTTGCTTGGGAACGCCCAATTTTTGGCTAGTCCCCGGACAGGCGATCCCCAGTCCAGTTTAACTGGCCAGCCCCCGAACGGGTCCCGCATTGTAAACTGTAATTGGTCTATAAACGGGTAAAATTGTCTAGTTCCCCGCTAGGAGAACTGGCCTGAACCCGTTCACACCTTTCACAGTAGTATTAGGGCGGTAATCGGGAAACCTGGGAAAATCTCCAAAAAACTAATTTTTTCGATAAAAAATATTCCATCATTTTTCGCGTTTTACCGTCGATATTTTTGAAAATTTCAATTTTGAGGACCCTGGACCTGTCAGAATCGATTCTGCTTCAAAAACGCCAGCAAAAAAACTATTTCTTTGATATGAAAAAATTCAATCATTTTTCGCGTTCAGCCGTCGATATTTCTGAAAATTTCAATCTTGAGGACCTGGGTTCGAAGTCGAAAATTACACCAGAAAACCTGTATTTTTGATCGGAAAATTTTCTATCATTTTCCGTGTTTTAGTATTAGATGGGAAAAAACAGGCAGTACCCGGATAGTTCAACCCGGTTTAGGCTGCCCAGTCGAGCGTTACAAGCCCGGTCGGGGGCTGCCTAGCTGAGCTGCTTGGCCCCCAAATTAAAGCGGGAAGAACTGGCTTGTGCCCGGCCAGGTCCCGTCTACAATTTCCACACGGGGACACAGTGGTCCTGAAGGGTCATAAAATGCCTTGAAAATGGATCCAAAATCGGGTTGTGGGATACGATTCCGGGTCATTCGTAGGTTCGAAATTCGAAAAAATCAAAATCCTAGCTGCTCCCTTTCTCGAGGAATCGATATTTTCATGTTTCCAACGTGAATTTTCACGATTTACGTTCTGTATTCGATTGGTATCGATCAAATATTTGGCAACTCGTACATGAATAGGTTTATCATTCCACTTTTAGTCTAACCCAGGACCAACGACGAGGACATAGTGGTAATATGACCTCATTTTTTTTTGTTTTAATTTTTTGTAATTTTTTTATGATTAAAATTTTTTTTTTCCCTTTTCCTCCAATTATGGAGAGAGGAAAATTCAAGCGCGGCTTTCAGTAATTTTGAAGCATACAACTCATGATCGATATTGTTTATTTTGTAACGAAACCAGACCTTCAAAAATTCACGGATTCTCCGCTTTGATCAGACCAAAAGCCTAAGCCATTATTATGCTCTATGAATTTCAAGCTTTCTTTAACGTGTGTAAGAATGATGTGAATTTTTAGTGATTGTGAGAAATTATTGATGACCTTCAGAGCGTTATGTAATTCACATGATATGTGTTTATCTAATGGCCACTGGACTTTACCTGAGGTAAAACAACAATTCACAACTTTCATTGAGTAGTGACTCTATCGTTCGTATACCTATTAATTCATACTATTGAGAATTTATCGGACGAGACGAACCAAGTTAGTAAATTGAGTCTTCTAACTGAGGAAAGATTCTTCCTCTACATAGAGCGTGCAATCCCCAGAAAGACCGAAAAAAACTGAAAGTGCATCAAATTAATTTTGCAAGTAAAAATTCTTTCAGCCCGGGTTTTTTTTCAGTCCAGTGGCCATCAGATAAACACATATTATGTGAATTACATAAAGCTCTGAACGTTATCAATAATTTCTTACAAACACTAAAAATTCACATCATTCTTACACACGTTGAAGAAAGCTTGAAATTCATAGAGCATAATAATGGCTTAGGCTTCTAGTCTGAGCAAACCGGAGAATCAGTCCACCGTGAATTTTTGAACGTCTGGTTTCGTTACAAAATAAACAATATCGATCATGAGTTGTATGCTTCAAAATTACTGAAAGCCGCGCTTGAATTTTCCTCTCTCCATAATTGGAGAAAAAAGGGAAAAAAAAATTTTAATCATGAAAAAATTTAAAAAAAAAAATGAGGTCATATTACCACTATGTCCTCGTCGTTGGTCCTGGGTTAGACTAAAAGTGGAATGATAAACCTATTCATGTACGAGTTGCCAAATATTTGATCGATACCAATCGAATACAGAACGTAAATCGTGAAAATTCACGTTGGAAACATGAAAATATCGATTCCTCGAGAAAGGGAGCAGCTAGGATTTTGATTTTTTCGAATTTCGAACCTACGAATGACCCGGAATCATATCCCACAACCCAATTTTGGATCCATTTTCAAGGCATTTTATGACCCTTCAGGACCACTGTGGGGAGGGTATATGAGGTATTCCACGCCAACTTAGCCAACGTCTGACCCTGACCGTATCGGATTCGATCCATATCTTTTTTTGTGCCATTGTTTCAACTCTAAGAGACAGCTCCATTTTGTTCCACAAAACGTTATTCGTTTCTAAATTTTTTTATACCGCAACAAAAACGCTAATTTTCATGGATTCATCACAGATATTATGAACTTTGCCTTGCATGGGTTGGGTCTATTAGGTAATCGAACCTTTCTTTTTTTTAATTTGGAGGTGACATTTTGAACACTGTACACCTGAGAATTGATTTCACGATCATTTGATTCACTGGAATTCACAATGCAGATTTTGGAACTTCTATAAGTGTCGATGATGAGCGTGTCTTACCAAGCGAGGTTTGCGAATGCGAGTCAAAATGTTGATAACGATTGAGGGGTTTGAAATGACACTCACGTATCTCGTTAAAGTAAAATGGATAGTCGCCGGGCACCGAGCAGTTGAGCCTCGCTTTCAGGAAGCTCGTCCATCTGTCGCTGAAAGCGTGCGGTCCGCCTTTGTCGTGTTGGCAGACTCTGCCGACTCGTGGATACACGGACTGGAATCAAAAGATGAAAAAATTGCCCCGTTAGTACGGAAGCTGCAGTGAGTGATAGACGGATGATGAAAGGAAGGGGTGCCACGCAGCGGCCCTCATACGTACGCATTAGGGTATACCGTTGGTATCCAGCAAAAGATAAGAGAACCATTTTTTCATAAAGATTTCGACGCACGTAATCGATTATACTCTCTGCGATATGATTAAAAAATTCTGAGCATTGATTCATTAAAAATTACGACCGTACTAAAAATCCAGAACTCGAAGAGTAGTGCTCGAGACTAGTTTTTCACTGATATCTCTGTGAAAATTGACGATATCAAGCTGAAGATGTAGTTTACCTTTTTCATAGAGAATTGAATAAGCTTCATTTTTAGTTTTCACCTTGAACTTGATATCATTGACACTGACCGAGATAACAGCGAAACACTGATTTTCGAGCATCTTTTTGCCAAGATGGTGTTTCGAGCACTAGATTGACAAGCTATGAATAAATCTGATGTGTTACTGTCTTCCGGAAACGTGAAAATTTTCATTGATCCTTAATTGCGAAAAAAATCGAAGCAACGCTTTAACCCACCTTTCCGCAGTTCATATACTCCACGGCAGTCTCGCGATAGAAGAAGAAGACGTAGTCACCGTAGGCCAGTGAGCTGACAAAATTTGGCCCTGAAACAGACGAAGATCGATTGTTGATGAAGTATCGGTCAGATGGCTCTAGCTTTAGGTAAAGGGATCACATGATATCCTCATCAGTCATAAAATGAATGGACAATATGGTTCAGAGCAGGATTTATCATCAGGGTTCAACGGCTGCAGTAACTCCCGGTCTGCTGAGTGACGTTCTGACATGGCTCGCGGTTTCCGGCGATTACCCACATCGTGGCCGAACACGGTCTAAAGTTCTTCTCTCACACCAAAATAATTACTAGATAATTGGCCGCCTTGTACTCGGCGCTGAACTTACAACCCCCACGAAATTGGGTTTCAGATCAATTATCCACATATCACCAGATTAATTAAGAGGATATATTTTGCGTTATCAGACTGGATAGAGTATGGTGATCATTTTACTAAAATGGGAAATCCATATCTCTCTCTATCTCTCTCTCTCTCTCTCTCTCTCTCTCTAAGTAGAATAAGGGTAGTAATAAGAGTAAAGTAATTGTAAAATGAAATATGTAAAGAAAAATAAGTAGCGGAAGCTAATAAACATATCATCAATCAATCTCTTCTGCAGAATTTGTCATAATTTGTGGTCAAATAATTCCGTGCAACGGCATCTCTTGTTTTACGATCAGACAAACTGTAGAAAACCAGAAAGAATTGCTCATAGAACTTTTAAGCTCTAGCACAAAGTAGAATTGAAGCGGAATATCGATGTTTAATTAATCCTGAAATAAATTATAGCGGATCTAACTCTTACTCAGTTGATCAAAAAGTACATTTAATTACGGCAGAATTTTTCCCACTTAATTTATCTTTATAGAGTTATAGAGTGTATTCATCCATCTCCCCTCCGCTCCCTGTCCCGATAATGTGATTCAAAAGTAATTACGGACTATTCAAGAACCTTTAATCAGGCTGTAAATATAAGGGATGTATAGTCATCCCAAGAGAACACTCAAAGAAAAGTTCATTTGATTGAAACAAATGTTATTATTTCAAGCGAATTTTATTTCTTCGTTCATATTTTTCTCATTTGAATGAAATGAACATTTGTTCGAACTAAATTAATCCATGGTTTATCGGATAATGAATCCGCTCGATTGGTTTGAAAAGAAAAATGTTCGAAGTAACCAAATTATTTGGTTCATTGAAGGACATAGTGTACACACATGATATCGGTATCTGTCCGTATGAAGTTGGCCCCAGAGTCTTCTTTCTCTTTTCTTCTCTATGTAACCATGGAGGATAAAAGGAGAAAGAAGACTTTGGTGCCAACTTCATACGGACAAATACCGATATAATGTGTTTACAAAAAATACATTGTATATTATCAGGGTGGCAATATTTTTTCGACTTTTTTTGTTTTTTCGAGCTCACATGAAAATTTGTTAGTTTGATCCATTTCCAGAGCCCTCTCCAAATTTTAGCTGAATTAAAAATTTCGTACAGGTCGCTCAAGAAGTTTAAAAATATCAAAATTCAACGAAATTGATTTTTCTAAATATATTTTTCACTTGCTCACTAATCCAATCTTTTCTAGGTGGATTGTATAGAAATATACTAAAAGAGAAGAAGATAAAAGAAAAAAAAAATCGATTCCGTTGAATTTTGACATTTTCAACATTCTTGAGTGAGCTCTATGAAATTTTCAATTCAGCTAAAATTTGGAGAGGGCTCTTAACCCTTTGCGTTCCATCCATGTTCTACATCTTACTTGATCGATATATCAAGTCGATTTTTGAAGCCGTTTTATTGGATTTCAAAAATCTCAATACCGATTCGTAATCGACAATCTCAAAAATTTTGTAGTGCAAATTTTCACCTTCATCCAATTATGAGTTTAGATTTGTTATATCATGGTAGTCCAGGAACTTTAGGCAAAAAATGGGCTCATCTTCGGAAAAAGTCCAACCAAGCTAAAAATTGGTGTACACTTACCTTTCAGCTCTCCAAATAAGGGATGAAAAATCCCCGGAATTCGGTTGTACGCATAACTTGTGACAGCCCAAAAACGATGAAAAAAATTACCTTTTTTCGGTTTTTTGCAAATATCTTCGTTTCTGTCTGTCTTACGGCTATGAGGTATACTTATAAGAAAAAAAGAACGGAAAATTCTATACAAAAAAGGTGAAATAGAGTTTATTGATAGAACCATTAATTTCCACCGGAAAAAGGTGTGAAACATCAGAGTGAGTTTTCTAGTTTCCGCGCCGCTGCGTCCTGCGTTCTGTGTGGCGGCGCCATAGCAGCTGCGCCTCCCCTCTGACGTCAGTGCATACATTGGGTCGGGTTTATACCTGCTATGCCTGTTTTGGCGGTGGGGTGTGCTAGACGCACAGTCCCAAATCGTTGCTACGCCACACTGGACGTATATTATGTCGCGTTTTCGGAGCAATTATTCATAATGGAACAATTGTGCGGTATTTGTGACAAAACTCTCGCAAGTAACGAATCTGTAACAGTTGAGCGGGGAATAGATAAGTTAAAGGCCGCGAGTGGTGAGAGGAATGATGGAAAAATAGCACTGTTTAGAGATGTGCAATCTATCCAAGTGCACGTGGCCTGCCGTAAAGACTATACTCGCCAGTCCAGTATCAATGCTTTCAAAAGGAAACGTGCTATCGAGGATACTGCTGGTTCATCGGGATGTAGTCCTCCAAAAAGCAAGATGCGATCATCCGCACCATCTTTCGACTTCAAGAAACTTTGTATTTTTTGCGGAAACGAGGCTGATGAGGAAAAAGATAAGAAAACCCGTAAGGAGCTCCGCAAAACGATTAAACACGTTGCGACAATAGGCTTCAAAGAAACCGTTATGCAGATCGCCGAAAAAAGAAAAGATGATCAGACCCAGGCTGTTAAGAAGAGGATCATCTTCGAAACAGATTTGGTTGCAGCAGAAGCAAAATATCATAGTAATTGCTTCATCCATTTTCTTTCACCAGGAACCGGAAAAAAAACAGGTCGCCCTGTGGATGGCCGAATTATTGCAGCAATGGAAAATATTTTCGCCTACATAGAAAATAATGATGACTGCCAATTTACCTTCACTGAATTGAAAGGAGTCCTCGATGATTTTCAACCAGATGATAAAACTATAAGAACGAAGCTTCAGGACCGGTATGGGGACAGAATTGTCATTACGTCGAAAGGTACGGGACCATCCATTGTTTGTTTCCGAGATACGCACTACAATATTCTCAATAAAACATGGTACGAAAACAAAAAGAACAACGCCGATGAAGAACGTTATCGAGTTTTGACAGCAGCTGCAGCAATTCTTCGACAGGATATACGTTCTGTAGCCTGCGAAACTGACTATTATCCTCCGAGCACGCGTATGTTTGACGATGTAAATAGTTCTGTTCCAAAATCTCTTCGTTTTTTTATAGAGGAGATCATTATTAAGAATAAAAAAGGTAAATTGGAGCCGCTACAAAAGAAGTGTACCACCATTAGCCATGCGATCATGTCTGCAGTTCGTCCACGATCATTTCTTTCGCCTCTACAGATTGGACTATCCGTTTATTTGCACAGGCAATTCGCGTCAAAACGACTAGTAGAAATTTTATCGTGCTTGGGTTTGTGTGCATCTTACAAAGAGACAGTTTTATACGAATCTTCAAGTGTATTCCATCCTGAGCCTTTACTTTCTTCTCCAGAAGAGGGCTGTTTTATTCAACATGTTTGTGACAATGCAGACCACAATGTGTCTACGCTCGACGGTGCGAATACATTCCATTCCATGGGCATCATTCGAATCGTTACTCCGCATGATACCATCCATGACAGTCAACAAATATCCAGATTACGAACGATGCCTACTGCAGCAGAGATGGCAACGGTTGCCAAAGTTTCGATGCAGATTTATGAAAATAGTGGTATGCAAGGATTAAAGAAGATCACGGTGGAAGACCTTGGTTGTGATGAGGTAACGACGAAGTCAGTACTCCGAAATACAGATGTATTATGGATGTATGGAAAGTGGAAAGACCTACCAAGAATACCAGGTTGGAGTGGCTTCATGGAGTATTTAACTAAAAACGAGGCATATTCCAAGTCACGTATAATTTTCTTGCCGTTTATCAACGCACCCGCAAGTGATTACAACACTATATATACATCTTTGAAGAGCATTCTCAACGATGGACAAAAACACGGCCATACGACATGCGTTGTCACCTTTGATCAACCCCTGTATTGGAAAGCACGAGAAATTGTTGCAGCAGCGGATGGTGATACACAGCTTTCGAAGATAATCGTGAGGCTTGGAGGTTTTCATTTGCTCATGTCTTTCCTCGCATCAATCGGATACATAATGGCAGGAAGTGGTCTTAAGGAAGCAATCAGTACTGTTTATGCACCAAATTCCGTGGATAAAATGTTGCAGGGTCACGCATACGCCAGAGCAATCAGAGCTCATACATTGCTCCAAGTGGCATTGTCTCAAATTGTATTCAATGAGATCACGTTCGATGACGATCAGAGTGCGTTAGTAAAGCTTTGTGGTCAGAATTCAGACGAAGCACCGCCATTCTTTAATGAGATTGAAAGTTCGAGTGCAGTCGGCGAGTTGAAGAAAGCATTTGATAAGAAAATGTCTGAATTGGAAAATAAAGGCCCAACTGCGAAACTGTGGGTACAGTATTTTGAGATGGTCACCATAGCAAAAGAATTCATTAGAGCTGAAAGACTGGGCTGTTGGAAGGCGCATTTGACTGCTATTAAAAAAATGCTTCCGTACTTTCATGCGGCGGGGCACTTTCTATACGCGAAATCGGCACATTTGTATATCCAAGATATGCAAAAACTAGAAATGTCTATGGAAGATGAAGCTTATAAGAAGTTCACCAACAACTTCTTCTCCATAAAACGTTCGGACAAATATTTCTGCGGAACATGGAGTGACATGATAATTGAACAGCATCTCATGAAATCTTCGAAATCGAGAGAAGGCTTCACACATGGGAGAAGTACCAAGGAAAGTGTCTTGAGTAAATGGATTTTTGGACTATTGACTGCAAGCAACATTTCTGAAGGTCTGGAGAGCTTTTGTAAACTTTCTTTCGATACCGGAGAACAGCATGTCGATGCAAGAGACTCTCGCGTAAACAGGGATCGTGAAGACGTACAGAAGATACTCCAATGGTTTCAATCTCATCATCCTTTCCCCGATATTCAACAAATTATGTCCATTGCAACGGGGATATGTGGTGACGAGAAAATAAACTGCTACAATGCTCAGAAGATCGGCACTACTGTGATGGAGAAGAAGATCGGTCAAAATTTCAAAGATGTGAAATCCTCCCGCGCTGACAGAGTACTTTCGCTTTTAACAGTCAATAGTAACGTTAAAGTTCGCGATAAAACGGTACCTATTGACCCATTATTACTGTTCCAGAGAATCAGTGCCATGAAAAGATCGGATGGAGAGCTCCGTAATTATATGCGATATGAATTAGCTCCGTTCCCGCTGTCAATGTTTATTGAAGGGTATCTGCGAATGGGAAAAAAGTCAGCTTTGTTTGACGTCTTCAAGCTATCGGTAGCTGAACTTGATTTTACAAAAGTTACATACGTCATCGATGGAGGATTTCTCTTACATCGGGTTGTGTGGCATCAGAATGAATCTTTCGATTCCATTTGTTTAAAATATATTGATTATGTACAAAGGTATTACGGTTCAAATGCTGTCGTAGTTTTCGATGGATACAACAATAGCACCAACAGCGTGAAAGCTATGGAACAACGTCGTCGAGCCGCAAAATCCTCATCTGCTGACACCTACTTCGACGAGACGATGAATGTCACAGTGAGCCAGGAGAAATTCCTTTCCAACAGCAACAACAAGCGGAGATTGATTTCGATGTTGTCTATCAAGTTCGAAGCTGATAATTTTGCTGTTAGACACGCTCAAGATGATGCTGACGTTTTAATAATTGAAACAGCTTTGGAATGTTCACGCACAAATAGAACGGTTGTTGTTGGGGAAGACGTGGATCTCTTGGTAATTTTGGTTGCTCGCACTCCGATTGATGAAGAGATCTTTTTTCTCAAACCGGGCAAAGGAAAAGTCGAGCGAAAACTTTACTCTTCTCGAAGTTTCAATGATCACGAAGACATCAGGGATCATCTTCTACTTCTACACGCTTTCACTGGATGTGACACAACGTCCGCTCTTTTTCATAGAGGGAAAACTGCAGCTCTAAAACTTTTAGCAAAACGTCAAGACCTACGTGCTGCAGCACAAACTTTCAATCAGAGTGATGCTTCTCGAGAATCAATTTCTTCGGATGGAATTCGAATCTTTCTAGCTGTGTATGGCGCTCCAGTTAAACAAGATGACTTGAACGCATACCGTTATCTGTGCTTTATGAAAGCTATAGGCAGAAACAAGTCGGTAAATTTGAGTTTATTACCCCCAACAGCTGACGCAGCTGAAAAGCACTTGTATCGTGTTTACTACCAGGTGCAGTATTGGTTAGGAAATCAGCTAAACCCCCAAGATTGGGGATGGGTATTCAGAAACGGCATATTGGAGCCAATAAGAACATCGCAACCTCCTGCCCCGGAACGTCTTTTGAACATGATTTTTTGTAATTGTTCGAAAGGCTGTGGCGCATTGTGCGGCTGTCGAAAGTTGGGCCTCCAATGTTCAGCAGTTTGCGGCAATTGTCGTGGGACATCTTGCCTGAATGCTGCCCCAGTCGAAGATTCGATAGAAAAAAGAAACGATATCGACGAGCCAGAAACCGATTCTGTTGATGATTCCGAGCAATCTTGGAATTTCCCACCAGTCCCGTGGAAAGATCAAGAACAATTCGAGAGAGAAGAGGAAGAAGGTGATAGAGAATAAGCTGTCAGAAATTAGTTATATAAACAACCGTCATTTTTTTAGTTATGTATTCCTAGATATTCACGAAGAAAAAGATTAGATTATACCTAACCAGACAAGCTTAATTTTTTTATGGTAGACTTTTACATCTTTACAATGCTAGAATAAGAAGATCAAAAACAGGAACGTTAATATTGCTCACTTAAATATATGTTTTTTTTTTATACGGTAGGCCTTAACATCTATAGATATAATGTTAGAATAAGAAGATCAAAAACATAAGTGTTAATTTTGTACACTTGAATATACTATTATTTATACCTAAATGTTTACAAAAATGTCAAAACGAGAAGATACCGCACAGAAACTTCGATTTCTATCATTACATGCAATTAAATATCAATACAAAATTTATATTGGAGTTTCAATGCCAAATTACGTAAAAACTATTAGTGTTATCAATAAACTTTATTTCACCTTTTTCGTAGAGAATTTTCCGTTCTTTTTTTCTTATAAGTATACCTCATAGCCGTAAGATAGACAGGAACGAAGATATTTGCAAAAAACCGAAAAAAGGTAATTTTTTTCATCGTTTTTGGGCTGTCACAAGTTATGCGTACAACCGAATTCCGGGGATTTTTTACCCCTTATTTGGAGAGCTGAAAGGTAGGTGTATACCAATTTTTAGCTTGGTTGGACTTTTTCCGAAGTAAAATTCTAAAGTTCCTGGACTATGGATAAAAGAAGCCCCAAGTGCCCATTTTCACTATTATCAACCAACTTTTTGTACTTTTGTTCGCCATATTGGATCAGCCATTTTGAACTTTGAAATTCTGAGCTCAGATTCGTCATCAGCGACCCCAAGAACTACACGGAAGCGACTTTCAGGCGCAAACTTCGAAAACTTTCTCAGATGACGCATTTTCTTCAGAAAAACGGCAATTCTGTAACGTTTGTTTATGTGTATAGACAAATTCACCGGTGATTTCAAACTATTGCACATCAATTCTTATCCTTGAATATATAATTGATGCTAAAACTTGGAAAATAGTTCGAAAACACAATGAAAACTACGCAAATTATTCAGAAAATGGTGATAAAAAAGGTGGGACAGCGTATGTCCCACCGTGCTCCAAAGGGTTAAGGGGAGGGTCTACTCGATGTTTACCGACCCGTCTATTTTTTGAATTTCTCCGAAACGGGGCTATCAATCGACTTGTCCTTTTGGCAGCCGATGTTTGACGAGTAATGAATTCGAACTGGTACGTTTGATCGGATGAAATCAGGATTTTTTTTTACTATCTAAACGTGTTGGCGTGCCATTTATTTCGACTTCTATCACAGCCTATACATAAAAAATGCAAAATCGGCCTATGTAGCCCGATTCTATATGGAATTCCCAACAGAACCATGCAAAAATATCTTTGTTTTTGCCAACGATAAAGGGGCAAAATGTATTCCACGATTTTGTGGTAATTGCCGCTCCCAACCGTGGAAATCGCGAAAATTACTAGAGGTGTGCGAGTAGTCTATTTTGTCGGGTCGGGTCGGTTCGGGTACCCGAGTCAAGACCCGGTACCCGGTTTAACTGGGGTTTTCGGGTACCCGGTTCAAGGGGGTATCTACACCTTTGAATTTTGAAAAAATTGTTTTTGTCCTATAATTTATTTGTAATGCTAGTGACCTACTCTCCCTGCAAATAAATCGGCATCATAATATCTAGAGGATGTGAAAAGTTACAGCCATATGACAGTGCCAAATTCCCAAGAACCCGGTCTTGACTCGGGTACCCGAAAGCCCGACTTTACCCGAGCCCGTGTAGAAATCATAGAACGGCAGCCACTTTTACAAATCGGGCCAGCATTAGGCCAATATTGGCAATCTGATACAACGGTCTTGCATTGGTAGTTTTGTTCGGCCCTGCACTGGTACAATATCGAAACTTGATGGAATGGTGAAGCAGCGGCGAGCTATGTCGGTCCGACATTGGTTTTAGAACGGCAACCATTGCAATGGTTCTGCATCGGAAAGCTATGTCTGTCCAATATTGGTTTCAGGACGGCAGCCATTGCGATGGTCAGACATCGGTAAGTTATGTCTGTCCAACATTGGTCTCAGAACGGCAGCCATCCAATGGTCCAGCATCGGTAGGCTATGCCTGTCCGATATTGGCTTCAGGATGGCAGCCATTGCGATGGTCAGACATCAGTAAGTTATGTCTGTCCAACATTGGTCTCAGAATGGCAGCCATCCAATGGTCCAGCATCGGTAGGCTATGCCTGTCCGATATTGGCTTCAGGATGGCATCCATTGCGATGGTCGGACATCGGTTAACTATATCTATCGAACATTGGTCTCAGAACGGCAACCATCCAATGGTCCAACATCGGTAGGCTATGCCTGTCCGATATTGGCTTCAGGATGGCAGCCATTGCGATGGTCAGACATCGGTAAGTTATGTCTGTCCAACATTGGTCTCAGAACGGCAGCCATCCAATGGTCCAGCATCGGTAGGCTATGCCTGTCCGATATTGACTTCAGGATGGCAGCCATTGCGATGGTCAGACATCGGTTAACTATATCTATCGAACATTGGTCTCAGAACGGCAACCATCGAATGGTCCAACAGCGGTAAGCTATGCCTGTCCGATATTGGCTTCGGAATGGCAGCCATCGCGACGGTCAGATATCGGTGCGCAATATCCATCCACCACCGCTTTTAGATCGGTCACCGGTTGATTCTCGGCGCGCATTACCTGTCCAATACTGGTTCTAGACCAAGTGCCAATGCAATGGTTAAACCTCGGTGCTCACTACCCATCCAATATAGGTTTCAGATCGGCGACCGATGTTGGCGACGGTTGAACTTCGGTGCGCGATATCCATCCACAACCGCTTTCAGGTCGGCCACCGATACACCGGTCGATTATCGGCGCGCGTTACCAGTCCAATGTCGGTTTTAGACCGAGCACCAATGCAACGTTTAAACCTCGGTGCCCACTACCCGTACAATATTGGTCTCAGATTGGCGACCGATGGAACGCTCGGACCCCCGCTACCCAATATCCATCCAATATATGTTTCGGATCGGCACCAGATAAATCGCCGAAACAGCGGTTGAATATCGGCGGCCGATATCTTTCCAATATCGGGTTCAGAATGACTCCCGATGCGACGGTCATACTAAGGTCCATAATCTCGGCCCGAGATCGAACTTGAGCTAGCAGCCGATTCATCGGTCAGACCGGAGCTCAGTATCCCGGCCCAAGATCGGGCCCCGAACCATTGTACGCGCACGCTATTTATACAAGTAACAAAAAGTAGTATCGATAGTCATACGACGAATTGGCGTGGTGGCTAGAGCGAGCGATTCGTAATATGGGAGACCGAGCGTTCCGGGTTCAAATCCCTCGTAGTTGGAAAAAAAAATATATGCGGTTAGTTGACAAATACGTAGGGGTACATAAGTTGCGATCATATAATCTAATGCGTGACGAATAGAGGCAGTTAACACAGCATTGGTACAATGTTGCTTTGCCAATGTTAGCTCACTAGTGCCCGGCGTTACATTACTATTTTGATACAGTATAAAATGCCAAGCAGGGGCCAACGGAAGAAAATATTGGTCCAATATTGCGCCGTCCTATGATTTCTACCCAGGCCCAAGCTGGATAAATGAGCTTGGTCCAATGTTGCTTTGCCAATGTTGGCTCACTAGTGCCCGGCGTTACATAACTATTCCGGTCCAGTATAAAATGCCAACCACGGGCCAACGGAATAGAATATTGGCCCAATATTGCGCCGTCCTATGATTTCTACACGGGTAGCCGAGCCTGGCCCAGCATCGTTTTCCAATATCGGTTCACAAGTTAACAGCGTTACATTACAATCGCGGTCCGATATCGACGTTCAAGATCGGCCCGTACATCTTTGCCAATATTGGACTGTCTTTGCACGCATCATTGGCCCGACGTATATAGCCGAGCCTGGACCAGCATCGTTATCCAATATCGGTTCACAAGAAAAGAGCGTTACATTACAATCCTGGCACATAACAAAATGCCAAGGTCGGGCCGGCCAAACAGTATCGGAACACGATATTGGCCCAACCCAGCCCGATTTTACGATTTCTGCACGGGAGTTGAACCGGTCACCCGACTTCATCTCGGGAACAGCAATACCCGACCGATATTCGCACGACGCCACTATCCAACTCGGGTACCCGCACAGCTCTAAAAATTACCTTGCATAATGTCGACCGAATGATCATTTCAAAGATAACAAATGAATTTTTTGTATTTCATTCGAATTTCTGTTTTTTTATTTTTTATTTGTCTTCAATAAAAATACCACATCAAACCCAAATGCTTGGCTTGAATTTTAACCGAACTTTCGCGTGAGACCGTTTTCTTCGCTTGTTTTGATTCTTTCAACTTTCGATAGATTTTATTTAAAGAAATATAATGTCTATGGTTTTTTAATTTTTGTTGCTATTAGGACAGGGATGGAAGTTATTCAATAACGAAATCACTGTTAAATTTGGAAGTTGACAAAAGCTTTATTACTAATCAAAATTTAGTATATGGATGAGAGAACGAGATCATTAGACTTCGGTTCACACGCAGTTATTAACAACGATGTATACAGTATGTGCGTATAGGAAAAATGTTTCAATAAGGAAAGATATAAATCGATTTGTGTTCGGCGCAGTAGTATCGTGCGTATATTGTCGTAGCGATATTCAGTTATTGCCAACAATTGCAAAATATACTGTAGAACACTTGATAGAAATACAATTTTGTGATAAAAAAATTTGAACTTCTATCAATCGAACAGAAACGAAATTTACTTTTCATTGTCACAAGTAGAGCCGCTTTTTATTGATTTATGAAATTAAAATCATCATTAATGCACACAACCCATTTCAGTTCTTTGAGAAATGCAAAATGATACATTTTGAAGAATGTTGTCTTATCATCGAACCAACTGGGCAAAAAAAAAAGAATCCAAAATCGCTTACCGTTCAACTGGTTTAAATCGGAGCGTTCAGTACGGATCGGATCTCTATAGATGAGGGGTTCGCCACCAGAAAAGTCTGCAACTGTAGCAGCGTAAAGTTGACCACCTGAAACAGTGTATATTTTGCATGTGAAACTTACGTTGAGTATTGGGAGAATTTCGATAATAAAACCTGCGGAATGCATTTCTATTGCATCAAATTTTATATCCATTTTCATTTTCATTTATTTTCATCAATTTTTCAACCGAAAAATTCGTTATACGTGAGACTTTGGAACACTTAACATAAACAACGACGTAGGATAGAGGAAAATGAGAAGAAGAAATGAGAGAAAAATGAAAACACAAAAAAATAGGTTGACCGGCCATACGTCTTAAAATAGCGGCAAGATCAGCGCGGCGGGATGAAATTTAACGGCAATATTTTTTTACGTCTTTTTTTCTTTCTTCTTGGTTTCTTCTCATGGTACTACATGGTACACGTACAACGGTGTCTAAGGCGCAAAGCCGCGCAAGGCCGTAAATAGCAGGTAGCGAAGTGCACCAGGTCTTTTGCGGGGGATGAGCGCCGGCGCCTCAGTATGGGAACGGTTCGCAGCGCATGTATGTAGGTATGCTATACCTATCCTTCCTCGTAAATCTGCCGCGTTTACCTTGCGGAGCAGCGTGAAGTCGCCGCGCGTGGCGATTAACTATCATTCAAAAGCAAGCCTCTCGCTCAATGAGGTAGGTAGCAGGTAGCTAGGTAGGTGCATACCTGCGTTGCTGAAGAAACGTGCACCGTACTACGTCCAACAGTGAGGCATTATATTGTTATATTATTCTACAAAAATGAACATTTCAACTATACTAAATATCATTTTTATTTAAACTTTTTCATAAGAACTGACTATGAAGTGATAAAGCTGGCATTAAACTAGCATTGAATTATATTCGTCATTCGTTTATCGTTTGTCAAATTTCGTGTCGATATTTCGAAATCATTATAATAGTAAGCTTTTACAACTTTCATACGCAAACTCATAATTAATTGATTCGTACGGGATTACTCTCGCACCGATCCACCGAAACGAACCAATATTTACATGGATATTTTAGACGGGAATGTCTATCGCGTGAACTACTAAAATTGCATTAGATTAATAGCAAGTTTTTTTTCCGGACATTTACTTCATTCATCAGCTGTAATACCCCAAGACCTTCAAAATTATTGGATATTTGCCGAATGTTTTATTGCCTAGCAACGGAGGTATCAGTTTTGCAAATTAAAATCGCGAGCGCGCAGCGCGAGGGATTTTACTGCAAAGCTGATCCCGATCGTTGATATGCAGGAAGACTTGAGGGAAATTTCCGATAAATTTTGAAGGTCGAGAGGTGTTCAGAGGATTATTTCCCCCATTACGATCTCGGCCGAACAAAGTGCAGTAATCGAGGGAAGTTTTCGATATTCGGAGGCTTAAATAGTGGCTTGGGTTTTCACGGTATTACTGGGCACAATGTTTTGTATTTTTTTATCGATTTCTGCTAATGAGCTCTGTTTTAATCGACTCATTTTGGGGTTAGCGTCTTGAAATTGATTCAAACTCGGATACGAGTTTGACAGATATTTCATTGAAATTTCTCACATTCGGGAAAAACAATTGACAGGCTACAGGGAAATTATCGGCCTGATGAGTCCCCCGTGGCTGGGGATCTTATCACTGGCCTAGGTACGTAATATCAAGAGACTCGGTAGAGTCTCGCGCCAAGTACATTTAAGAAATGTGAGCGCTCGACGACCGTGTCTCTTTACCGCAAGGACCCAAGTTCGGCGGAGTGGAGAATCTTATTCAATGAAATACTACTGTCTTTCATAATATACCGGTATGAATGTACCATGTTGAGAATGCTGATTGAAAATGCTTTAATTTAAGCCTAAAATCAATATGATCGGTGCACTGAAAGACGAGTTATGCATTTTTCATTCTCAAATTGGCGAGTTTTTCTTCGTCAGATTAAGACTGTTTCGTTAAGACTAATTTTTCGCTCCTCAGTCTAATTGCGCATGCGGCAGCATTCAGACTAATGTTTCGCTCCGCAGTCTCGTCGCGCATACGCCAGCCTATGGCACTCTATGACAGCTGAGCTGACAACTAAACAGATGAGAAAAACATGAGGAGTAGGTTTCAGAAATTAATAAAACGAATTTAGCTATATAATATTGATCAACACTTGAAAATAAATAGTTGTTCAATTTAACGCGAGTGTCCACGAGAACATAAAAATAAGCAATATATCCATTCAAATTTCAATCGTTCATTTTAGGCTTCAGAGATTTCGAGGGTAGGTGAATTATAATATAATATGTCACATTGATGATTGTAGTATAATATAGGCGTTTATCTTTATCAAGAGACTCGGTAGAATTTCGTACTATATATCACGTTAACAATTGTAATTCGAAGAAAGCTATGGTCTAAAACTTTACAGATTAAAATTTCGAATGAATTTACTTAAAAATATTTTTCTTCAATTTATGTGACACTTATTCAAAAATGTTCATGGTCACATTCTAGTTTTAGGTGGATACAATTTTCGGGATACAACCGCTCTCATGACATATTGATAACATATAGTACATGCCTATTTACTAACGCTCCTTTCAGATACCGATATATAGGTAATGAGATAATCAATTATAACACTTCGTGTTAAAAAAATCTGTTGAGGGGCCGTCCTGCAATAATTGTAAGTCGATAAATGTAGGGACTCACAAAAATTGACGTCACATCAGTAAGCGGCTGTTTAATTGTCCAGCTCGTAATAACTTCCGTACAGGATGAACAAATCATGAAGATCACCAATTACAATATAAAAGCTGTGCCTACTGATAAACTGCTATTTTGCCTAAAAAATTTTAAAGTAGGTACATAGATACAGTAGACTCTAGATATATCACCGCGCGGTATATCACCGTACAAGCGAATTCCCCGTCACACGTATTCGCACGCACACAAATAAGGCTCCCCCACCTCGGTTGCGCACGCCGCTGCCCTCGCCGCTGCCGGCAAACACGTCGCAGTGCCAAAATTCTGCGCCTGTCTCCCCACTAGCTGCGCAGGCTGCTAGAGGCGTGACTTCGGCACTGGACTGCTACGAAGCGAGGGCTCTCCACTTATCACCGTTTTCCTCTCCTACAGCCCCATACCGCGGCGATATATCTAGAGTCTACTGTAGTTAGTGCAACATTTCACGATGGTCACAATATTCAAACGGGCCATTATACGTGCATGGTAGAGAAGAAAAATCCTGCTTGGAAACGTGTAGGTGACAATGAAGTTACAGAACAGTAATGGCCGAGAAATGCTCGAGATGCGTATATTATATTCTTCTTACGGCAGATCTGATCGCATACAAAAAATTACTAGACAATTATAACATTGTGCCGAAGTCAATAGTGAGTAAGGGTTGCACGCAGGGTTGAATGTTGGGGACATACGTCTAGATAAAATTCATTAAAAGCAAAAATAAATATCAACACGGCACGGTACAAAAAGTGGTAAAATCCCCAAAAAAGCACCTCACGTGAAAAAAACCTTGCGCCAAGTACATTGATCTGCTCATTACCTCAAAAAAATAGACGTTCAAAAAAAAGATTGAAATCAGACACTACCGCCAAGCATCATCACATGGAAAACACAGAAAAATAAAAATAGAAAGATTTTCTTTAAAAATTGGAGGTAGTGGTACTTGGCGGGCCTTTTGTAGACAAGTACGAGGAAACAGCAATTAAACTATGTCAGTAATCCTGTAGTGAAATAAAATATTGGCCCGCCAAGTACCACTACCCCCAAATTTTTTTTAAAATCTGTCTATTTTTATTTTTCTGTGTTTTCCATGTGATGATGCTTGGCGGTAGTGTCTGATTTCAATCTTTTTTTTGAAGGTCTATTTTTTTGAGGTAATGAGCAGATCAATGTACTTGGCGCAAGGTTTTTGCACGTGAGGTGCTTTTTTGGGGATACTATTTTACCAGACTACGATAAAATGACCATATTCCATCCCTGTAACGCGGGGAGAAAGTAACCAATTTTTGACCAGGGGGAAGAAAAAGTCATTTTGTGGGGAAAAAAGTAAATTTGCGGGTAAAAAAGTAAAATTTGCGGGTAAAAAAGTAAATTTGCGGGTAAAAAAGTAGATTTGCGGGTAAAAAAGTAGATTTGCGGGTAAAAAAGTAGATTGGCGGGTAAAAAAGTAAAATTTTGCGGGAAGAAAAAAACTCCAAGTTTGACCGATGCTGAGTTTGATTGATTAAATTGCTGTGTTTGACTAGTGGATGCAATATGGTAATTTTATCTAGTCGGGTAAAATAGTATATTGTGTATCTAGGGAGGGAAAATGGCCATTTCCAGCGAGGGTGAGACGTTTTTAGCGCGAGTCGTAGTCGAGGGAAATGGCCATTTTCCCTCCCTAGATGCACACTGTACTTTTTATAATAAGGGCACGGAATGGGCCGACTTTGATGCGCGTCGATCGGATCGGGGATAGCGCGTGTTGAGTCGTGCACCACACACTTATAGATATTTTTCAAATTAAAAAAAAAATTAAAAATAAAATTAAAAAAAAAAATTAAGAAAAATAAAAAAAAACTTAAAAACAAAAATTGTTATTGATTAATAATAATTTATTATATAAAAACGAAAGATCCAAGATTTTCCGTTGGAGCGGGAGGGAATCATTCCCTCCCGCTGAGCCGGATATTTCGTGCTCACGTTAGAAACACGTGATTTCCCTCCCTCTCGACGAGCATGAAAGGAGGCCCATTTCGTGCCCGTGTTATGAAAAGTAATACAGTCCGCTCCGATAATAGGGCCAATATCAATAACGCCGCTTCCCCAGGTTCTCGCTCAAGCTCAACCCCCACTACTGACTGACCTCGGGTTTCATATTCGTCTCTGTCAATAGGGCCGAACGTTCGCTTAATGAAATAGCATATAATTTCACGGCGGCCCTATTACCGGAGTGCAAAGTGAATTTCGACGACGTGAACGCGCGTCAGTAGTGGGGATACCCGAGTTCCAGGAAAAATACTCCCCTAACCACCCATAGCCGGCCCTATTATCAGAGCGGACTGTATTGCCACACGAGAGGTGCGTGATTTTCACCTCGTGCTCGTGCAGCCCTCGCTTCGCTCGGGCAGCAAACCTCGCACTCGGCAAAAATCACGCACTTTCCTCCCTTGTAGCATAATGTACTATTGAGTAGTGACTCTATCGTTCGTATACCTATCAATTCATACTATATGAGAATTTATCGGACGGGACGAACCAAATTTTTAAATTAAGTCTTTTAACTGAGGAAAGATTCTTCCTCTGCATAGAGCGTACAATCCGCAGAAAGACCGAAAAAAACTGAAAGTGCATCAAATCAATTTTTTCAAGTAAAAATTCCTTCAGCCCGGGTTTGAACCGGGACCTCCGCATTTGTACTGCGACGCCTTGTCCAATTAGACCACTGAAGGATTGGAGGAATCCTTACTTGAATTTTGTGTTATTGTAACTGACCTCTTAGATAATGTACTATTGTTACTTGCATTTCTTTATCAAACAGTTCTTTTTCTAATTCTCATGGAATTTTTTTTTCTATGAAAACAAATGTTAAAATCAAACGAGGCGTGGCAATTATTCATGCCCATTATCTACATCCAAAATCTTGTAAATTGCAGATTTTCTTAACAAGCTGTTTTTTAGATCATTCGGCGAATTCAGATTCATAGATTTTGAAAATCAATAAAAAAATATCCTATAATTAAGAAACGTACTCGAAATTACTGGTTTGAATTGAAAAAAAAGATTGTCTTCAATTTGAAATTATCAAGAATATACAGAGAGGATACGGGTATGGTTGCCACTTAGTCACAGTCAACTCGGCACACTTCAGGTTTTTCGTCTGTTCATTGCAGGCCAGCCATGTGCATTTTTTCTCTGGTTGAATTGATTTGCTGTCGGAAGACATCGATTCGAAAAAAAAAAGAAAAGTGGATGGCCAGCCTGCAATAACCAGACGAAAAACCTTGAGTATGCCGAGTTGGCTGTGACTGAGTGGAAACCATACCCGTCTGCCACTGTCTCCTCTCTGTACGAGATCTAAGTAAAAAATTGAAAGTCGATTTATTTCCGCGGTGGAAGCGAACGTTCGAATTCAATGGGATATGGCAATTTTTCGTTCCCGTCATTCAAATGTAAACTGCTTTGAATTTTAGATATTTTCATCGAGCCGTTTCATTGAACGACAGACCGACAATTTTCGAAAAAAAAAACTGTTTTTTGGTTTCTAGAGGGTTGGGAACGTGAAAATTCGTTGAAATGAGCAAAAGTCACTTTTCGCACTTAACCAATACTTTTCTTATATCACCATAGGTGATAAAAAGTAAAAATGTAGAAAAAATCTAACGGCCACAAAATGAATTTCAAGGTGTGTGAATAACTCTTTAGCCTGGAAAGCCTGCAGAGAATTTGTTTCCTTTCAAATAGACAGGGTACACTGAAAAAAAAATTCGGTTGAATTAGCTGAGAATCGGTTGAACCAACGAATAGATATAGGGATAAGGGAGCCTCTATTAGCGTGACCTGTTTCCTCAGAATATATATATATATCCTTCTATATTATGTAATTCAGTGGCCGCCGCCGCCGTGTCGGACATTCCATGGCCTCCTCGACTCCGCTCCCCCCCCCCCCCCCCTCGCCGCCGCCGCCGCTGCCGTGTCAGTATTCCAGGGAATTATGGGTAATCCCCATGGGTTTTCCCCAGAATTCTTTTGTTTTTCCCAGAGATTTTCAAGGTCGAAGGTCAAAGGTCAAAGGTCGCCGCCGTGTCGGATTCCATGGCCTTCTCTGTTCCGCTCGGTCTTTTGGGCCCCCTTCGACCCTTCCAGGGCCTCCTCAGTTCCGCTCGGCCTTGTGGGCCTCCTCAGTTCCGTTCGGCTTTTTGGGCCCCCTTCGGCCCTTAGCCCCCCCCCCCCCCGGGTATCCTCGGCTAACTCCTTCTCCTCGGGTATCCTCGGGCATCCTCGGGCATCTTCGGACAACCCCGAGTATGCTCGGTATCCACGGCCGTTCGAATTACCCCCATAGGGTCACAGTTTTCACCCATTATTGCTCATGATTCCCTGCGATATTGACACGGCGGCGATGTCTCTTTATAGTATAAAGTATAAAGTCCTCGGCCATCTTCAGTTATCCTTGGGTATCCCCGGACAGCCCCATAAATTTCCCACAATTCCTGGGTATTTCTCATACATCTTCTGGGTCCGCACTATGCTCACAGATTCCCCCCAGATTTAATATACTTATTACACCGCCGAAAACTCTACATTGTGATTACAAGCGTCACAATTCTTAAAGGTCACTGTTCCTTTACAAGAACAACGATTCAGAATTTCAAGCGTCCCTGTGTGCAGAATCACCTGTTTGAATTGGAGAAATGAGATATTCGAAAAGTTCAATTTTATTGTACATTTATTCATTGTGAACAAACGAAATGTAGTTACAAATTACTGACGTCAATGCGATGAAACGTCATTTGTAACCAAATAGCTTGAATTTAATCAATTTGCGGTGCAAAAGATTCATATTTAGTACAGTTGCAGATTTCTTCCAAATGAGTAATTTTCAGAATTTCGACCTCGGGTCCTAGAGCATTAGATTTTCCCAACACATTTACTTTTGTATAGTGTTTCAATTGAAGCTCATATGGAAGATTTGCATTATTAAAATTTGACACGGGTTTAGCGACTGCATTTTGGACTAACAATATCTGAAAAATTTGATTATATGTTATCAATTTTCAGCCATCGCTAGAAACGTTCGAAAATATAATCTTATAAATTAATATTCGTATTTATACTCGATGTAATTCTATTTCATCCCTAAATTTTTCGGCATCTTCATTCCAAGCACAACACGATCATTTTCTTCCATCATTATTATCAAGAATAAATTTAAAAAGTTGTAGATTTTTCGAATCTTTACTTTTGAAGAATTTGATTTTGTTCAGTGTTTTCACGTAACCAACGACGGAACTAAAGTTTGAATAATAAGTTGTTCTCGATTATGAATATATAGTTGAATAATCTATGAGTTTTATTCTACTGAGATACATACACAAATTTATCGTGAGGTTTGATGTTTTGGTTCAAAAACTCCGTGGTGGTGAAAGGAAGTATTGGGCCCATACTCTTGGATCGTTTACGTGATTGACTAGGGAAACTATGCCTTGAAGATTTTCGCTAGGACATATTCAGTGTTATTGTAGTTATACCAGAGGAAATATATGTGATTTTAATATTATATACCTTTGTGGTATGCTTGGACGATTGAGACATACAGTAGACTCTAGATATATCACCGCGCGGTATATCACCGTACGAGCGAATTCCCCGTCACGTCTATTCGCACGCACACAAATAACACTCCCCCACCTCGGTTGCGCACGCCGCTGCCCTCGTCGCTGCCGGAAAACACGCCACTGTCGGCAAACACGTCGTAGTGCCAAAATTCTGCGCGCGTCTCCCCACTAGCTGCGCAAGCTGGACTGCTGCGTGGCGAGGGCTTTCCACTTATCACCGTTTTCCTCTCCTACAGCCCCATACCGCGGCGATATATCTAGAGTCTACTGTAATTCAAAATATGATTTTATACCGTTTTAAATACAAAAATTTGAAATACAAGGTAAAGTGAATGGATATGTTTCAGTCACATATAAATTTCGGAACAAATGATTTTTGCAGTGAATATAGTTACGGTTTGCGTTACGTGTTTTTTCATTTGGTTTCATGACGGTGTAATCGATCTTCAATGGATTTTGGAAAATATATAGTGGATTAGACTTTTTGAAGAAACCATTTAAAAAAAAAAGCGCCGAGTTACCTACTGCAAAGTGGTGTGGAACGCTAACTGTTCCAAGAATTGTTATTATCCTTATTCATATATTATTATTTTTTTGCAACACCTCCTTCGAAAGTTTGATTTTCGAGGGCTGTGTAGCGAGCGCAAAATACCTTATTTCCGAGGGGTGAGGTAAAGAGAGAGTTGGCGCATGCGCACACCGCAAATACTCTACTTTGCCCACTAGTGCTTTTGTTGCGCATGCGCACATCGCGAATACTCTACTTTGCGCACTAGTGCTTTCTTCGTGCACTGTGTCATGGCGGTGGACAGTCGCGATGTGAGGTTATATTGATAAATCAATCTGTCTCTCAAATCAAACTTTCTTCGCAGGGAGTTACAAAAAATATCGTGTGATACACGTGCGGATAGGCAATATCTGTCTCGTGTCATTTACAGCACTCGCCTTCGGCTAGTGCTACAAACGACACTCGTCGGATATTGCCTACCTTCCGCACTTGTATCACAATATGCTATTTCGGCATAGGCATTGAAAAGTCACTTCATGACGCCTGTTTTAGATCCATAAAGTAGCACTTTATATCGCTGATTTCAGAACTGCCCTATAAAGTCTGTATACCGCAGTCTGGATGCGCAGTTCGAAGTGCGCATTCCAAAGCTGCCGTATAAAGTCTTTATACGGCAGTTGAGATGCGCAACTCGAAGTGCGTGACAGATCGCACCATAGCCTCACTCTTCGTCTGTGAATCTCAACAGGCGTCAAAGTGACTTTTCATGCCTATTTCGAAAAAAATAAAGTATGGGGCTCACTCGTAAACCGTTTTTGACTCGAATAATAATTTCAGAACTCGCTGGTGCGAAAAATCGTGTAGATATATCTGAACAATTCCTTGCATAGTGGTCGCAATTTACAAGAAAAACTCGAAACATATATGGCATTATGTCAAAGGTCGCCAAATTTCCTATGTTAAATGAATGGGAAACAGAAAAACTCGATGAGGAACCTCTAAAAAAAAAACGACATAGCCCGAATTTATACCACATCATTATGGCATATAGTATAAGATACTGAGGGGGTGAGAGCCTAAAACAAAAAGAAAGAAACAAAAATGACACACCCCAATATATATATGGGGCATTCCACGTCAATTCGGACGGTCAAAACCCTTGACCTCTCCGATTTCGATTATTTTACGGAAATTTGTTTGTTTTGGTCCAAAAACCGCCCTCATTTTTTTCCAGATTTTTAGCGGCTCCCCATCACCACCATACCCCCGCATAAACCCCTCAAAAACACGGGCAATTTGGACATGATTTAAAAAATTGAAAAAAATTACAGATATAGTACATAATAAACTAAAAATTTTGGCGGTGGAATTGGAGTGGCTCCGACTTTCATTAGGCTGCAAATAATTAAAGAAAATGATAAAAAATAAAAAATTCACATTTTCCAACCGGTTTCATTAAATTATCAATAAAGAGAATGAGAAAAAAAAATGTTAATTTTTTCTATTTAGTAGAAAAAGAATTTTCACAAATTTTAATGATTTCGAATTTGAGCAGGATTGCATTTTTTATTTCGATACATTTTTAATCGTAGTCGTAAATATTATTATTATTATTATTATTATTATTATTTTAGAAAAAAAAAAAAGTGGTATCCTAGCAACCATATGATACTTTTCACGACAACGTCGTCCCTGTCTCATACGTAAAACCATCATTGTGTAGCAATTTGCCATGGATTCAAATATATTCCGTGACCGCTGTTATAATCCATTCGGATTACCAAAGCATATTAAACGTAATAGCTTGCGTTGTGTATCAAGTGAATTGAAAAGAAAGTGGAATTTGACGGGTGATTTCCGTGTGTGTTCGAAGTGTAGAGAAACTCTTATCAATACTGATATTCAAATGGCAGACGACAATTTGATCGACGACAATTTGATCGACGACAATTTAATAATCGACGATCAAGACGATGAGGCAAACATCGAAGATTTATGTGGTAATTATCGTCTCATGTACATAACTTACACGTTAAGGGTGGATTCATCTGATATAGCTCGGTTTATGGTAAGGTTCAGTAGTAGTACGTTGGTCTAAATTAGCCGCCTTTCCTAAATCTTATATATCAAAAAAAATTTTAACGTTTCAAACGACAGGTTCCCCGTCCACTAGCGTAGAAGTTCTTTCCTCACAGAGCAGCGGCTTGTCAACGCTTAGTCTGGAAGCTCGCTTGCCTGAAATTAACAGTGGTCTTGAAATATTACATAGTTCACCAATGACAATAAAAAGATTGAAAACTGAAGGTTATGTGGATCAGAAAGCGCTGTCGGTGGCTTTAAATATCGAAAAGTTAGTTGGAACTGGAGATACACCTGCCCAACAAGAACTCGAATTGAATATCAACACACAACGTGATGCAGCTCACTTCCAGAAACTAATTCACAAGCTGAAAAAAAAATTTCATGACGAAAAAACTGATCGTGCACATAAACTGCAAATCCTCACACTTCTTCCATCAAGCTGGAGCCTGGAAACTATATCTAGTACAATGAGTACAACAAAATACATGGCAAGTGAATCAAAAAAGCTCATCGAAAACCAAGGAATATTATCTCTGCCGACAGGAAAAAGAGGTGCGTAGTATTCTCCTTTATATTGTTATAACAAATGAAGCAAGTACACTTTCAGTTCGCCTCTGTTACTACTCTGATCAAATATAATAATACCTAGAAGCGTATGTGACATGGTCAATTAATTACGTGCGAATGTTGGAATTTATTATTTTTGATCATTCAATTGCGATCATCAACTTCTAGCCTTTCAGAGCAAATGAGAAAAATCAAATACCATTCTTCTCCTCTGGATCCGTAATAGTATGGGATTTCAATCAGACTTTTTGAATCCAAGTTTGTAAAAATAGTATTTTTTTTAAATTGTAGGCAAGACGATATTTGAAAGTACAAAGAAACTTGTTCTCGCATTCTATGAAGACGAAAGAAATACTGCCATGATGCCCGGAAAAAAAGATTTCGTATCAAGTCGCAATGAGAATGGGGAAAAAATTCACGTTCAAAAAAAATTAATTCTTTCAAATTTGAAGGAATTATTTGAGCATTTTCGTTCCGAATTTCCTGACGAGAAAGTAGGGTTTTCAACCTTTGCATCAATGAGGCCTAAGCATTGCATTCTAGCAGGTTCTTCTGGCACACATACAGTATGCGTTTGCTCGATTCATCAAAACGTGAAACTGATGATACATGGTAAAACTCAAATTACTATTACAGTTTAAAAATTGTTATTGAAAATTTGGATGTATAAAAAAAAATTTCAGGTTGTGGTTTGGTCAATCTTAGTAAAGACATTGGAGAACCAATTACCAGTTACCAAGATTGCATCGATTCGATTGTGTGCCAAAGTAATCCGACAGAAGAATGTCATCTTGGAAAATGTAAGAAATGTCCTGGTATAGGCTCTTTGCGAGAAGTTATTGAAAAGGTACTCGCCGAAAATGAAATCGGGGAGGTAACTTACAAGCAGTGGATTGTGAAACCTCGTACATCTCTTGAGACTTTCGTTAAAGATGCATCTGGATTTATCGATGATTTTTGCCAAAAAATAGAGATTCTTATGCCACATTCTTATATATCGAAAGCACAAGGCAATTTTATGAAAAATTTAAAAGGCTCGTTAGAAGAAGATGAGTTCCTTGTGATAATGGATTTTGCGGAAAATTATGCATTTGTCGTGCAAGATGCTGCGCCGGGATACCATTGGAATAATGCGCAGGCAACTGTATACACGGTCGTCATTTATTCCAAATATGGACACAAAAGTTTAGTAATTATTTCGGATAATACGAGTCATGACTCGATTGCAGTTCATTTGTACACAAAAATTGTCGTAGATTATATAAAGTCGATAAATGAAGCTGTCACGAAGCTGTACTATTTTTCCGACGGAGCCCCACAGCAATTTAAAAATTTCAAAAATATTGTTAATTTATGCCATCATGAAAGAGACTTTCAACTTAAAGCAGAATGGCATTTTTTTGCAACGGCGCATGGGAAAGGTCCCTGTGATGGCGTTGGTGGCACGTTGAAACGGGAAGCAGCTCGAGCAAGCTTGCAACGTTCATCTGATCGACAAATCACGAATGCCAAAGAATTATTTGAATGGGCGAACCAACCATCCTGTCTTCCCAACATCGCCCTTAAATACTGCGGAAGAAATGTTTATGATGCAGAAAAAGAACAAATAGAAACACGATTTAAAAATGTTAAAAAAATACCGAACTTGCAAAAAGTTCACTGCATTATTCCTGGAACAGATGGCAGTGTGACGGTACAAAATTTTTCATCGTCTACGAATAAGACAGTCTATAAGATGTAAAGTTAAGGAATAAAAATGAATTCTTGCAACAGCGAATTGATGTTACTTGAGTATTTTTTCCGCACCTCTATATCTATTCAATTCCTTATGAATTTTAAGAATTTCAAGTTCAGCTTGAATTGGTATGTGATCTCGGTAAATGAAACGAAACGATGCTCCATACAATAATATTTACGACTGCGATTAAAAATGTATCGAAATCAAAAATGCAATCCTTCTCAAATTCGAAATCATTAAAATTTGTGAAAATTCTTTTTCTACTAAATAGAAAAAATTAACATTTTTTCTTTTTCATTCTCTTTATTGATAATTTAATTCAAACGGTTGGAAAATGTGAATTTTTTATTTTTTCTCATTTTCTTTAATTATTTTCAGCTTAATGAAAGTCGGAGCCACTCCAATTCCACCGCCAAAATTTTTCGTTTATTATATACTATATCTGTAATTTTTTTGAATTTTTTAAATCATGTCCAAATTGCCCGTGTTTTTGAGGGGTTTATGCGGGGGTATGGTGGTGATGGGGAGCCGCTAAAAATCTGGAAAAAAATGAGGGCGGTTTTTGGACCAAAACAAACAAATTTCCGTAAAATAATCGAAATCGGAGAGGTCAAGGGTTTCGATCGTCCGAATTGACGTGGAATGCCCCATATATATATATATCTACCTATTTCACATCGACGTATAACTTCGGAACTTTTTTCATATCCGAACGAAACTTTAACGTATCCCTGTATTAACTTGGAAAAAAGAGAGCGTTGCCAAAGAGTTTTTCCTACAGATCTATCGCACATATCTGAGATCTAACGTTTGTATCTATATGAAGGTAGGAAAAAAAAAATCTCAATAACATCGCGTGCTGGAATAGGTATAATATTGTAAATTATAGTATATAGTATATCTGTGAAAGTTCGGGTTCCTAATGGATAGGCAAATCGTTTTCTTTCGAAATTGGCAACGCTGTCGGACGCCCACGGACAACCTATCTACCGATATCTTGTATGTCTATGACTGATGTAGTACACAGGCAGGGTAGTGGTAGCTATATTTCAGTCATAGACATACAAGATATCAGTAGATAGGTCATCCGTGGTCGTTCGACAACGTTGCCATTTCCGAAAGAACACGAAATGCCTACCCATCAGGAAACTCACTTTCCACATATTCGCTCATATAAGAGATGTGCATTGTTATACGTAGTGTTCAGCAATTACCGGCGTATACAGCAGTGCTGTTGTGCTCCGGGTTGTAGGGGCAGAGACCAAGACCCTCGGTGTCCTTTTCGCTCGTGTATGCGTTATTCTGGAACAAAGGAATGCGGGAGAAACATTGTTAGTGAAATTTGTTGAAATTACTTTGTTCCCCGTCCCACGTAGTCGCAGGATATTCATCCACTTTCCAGACATGATATGAGTATGTATATTGAGATAAAAGGAAGAGAAAAATCAATCTTTTTTTTTTATTTTTTCGTTCACCACTGAACCAAACCTCACGGTATCTCGGATATTCATGTCAAATTTCAGGGTCGTATATTTTCACCTTAAAAAGTTATTATATGAAATTGATGACTCAAATAACGTGAAAACCTTCTGATAATTGAAGAATTTGTACGCTTGACAAAAAAAGATTTAACAGTCCCATCCGAATCTCTCCGCAAAATGATTCTTTCAAAACGTTGGAACTCGACCGAAAGCTCTTGGAATTGATTCGAAATATAACCGTTTTCAACCTGGAAGTTCCCTCTTTGAAATTATAGTTTAGTCTTTACAAATTACTTTTTCACTGAGTTTGTGTGAATCGTTTTGGCGTACGTGAGGTTACTTAGGATTGAACAGCCTGGTAACAAACATAAGGAGCAGAATTTAAAAAATAGGATTTTTCAGAAGAAGTTTCAAAAACCATCCCTGAAAAAAATGTTTTGCGGTTTTTTTGGTTTATAAAATTTCGCAACTCCTTTCAATCAAACCTGCACATATAAATTGAAAATGATCACAGACGCGTTTTGAAGAAATAGTCTTAAAGTTGGAATTGAAAACCTCGGAATCCTAAGTTTTCGAATATTTTCAGTCAATTTTGGACGAGTTGTAACGTTTAAAAAAAGAAAAGCAACATCCCCTACTGAAAATTTCCAGATGCATTTATCTGGACGTTCGAAATTCCTATGGATTCCATCTGGAATCTAATGGATTCCTAGCAGAATCCAATTAATTCCATCTGAAACCTGCTGGATTTCTAGCAAATTCCATAGGAATTTCGAACGACCAGATGAATCCATCTGGAAATTTTCAGTAGGGTCTTGCCCGGTCCCGTTGCGGGAAACTCAGATTTTCTTGCAATGAGGGCAAAGCTTTGCGGTGAGCTTGGACTGCGGAACTCGAAGCTCGCAAGCCGTCAAGTTAATATTAATTTGAATGTAAAATGCGCGACGTGTCAGGCGGTGAATAGCTAAGGGAAAATGTCTTTTCCTGCACAAGGGGATATTCGATGAAGATCGCAGCTTTGAACGAGTTAATAAAACATTATGACGCGGCTTTAACGCGGCTTGCGGTTTCCGGTTCTTAGCCGCAAAAAGATTTGCGTTTATTTACACTAAATTACGAATGAAATTCTGCTGGGTGGGAGGCGAAAGCGGGTTGTCCGTTATCTTGGCTTAGAAGTTTCAAACTAATTACGTTTAATTATAAAAGTTGCAGCTCGAGTCTCTGCTCCTCACTCGCTACTAGGTGCTCAGTTCTTGCCTGCCCAGCGTTCAACTTTAAAGTTTTACTTCACTGCCAGAACTGAGAAGTGATAAATCTAACTCGCAAACAATCGCGCCCACGATAAGAACATTTGTATAACTAGCGTTGCTGGATATAGAATATCTACCTCTGACATAATATCTTGACAAGAAGCATACCGACTGTCCACCTATTTTTTCATATTTCTCATTACCGTGAACTTCGTATTTTGTTATATTTTTTCACAGATTTATTTACGCGATTTATATTCGTTTTGTGCCACAAAATAAAAACCAGAACACCGGAAAACAAAACTGGAACCGAGATTAAAAAGTAACCAAAAGGACTGCCAATTTGTTTGAAGCGTACAGAAATCTAATCCTGAACCAAAACTACTGTCGAACAGTTTCACGGAACCGAAACCAAAACCGCAATCCTCGATCGATTATGCGACGAGACAGCGAACACTTGCTCGAAATTTTCGCAGATCGAACCGAAGTCACTCTCTAAAAATGAAACAGTGAAATTTTCACTGTTTGTCACAGTGATCCACTAACTCACTGTAAAAGCAGTGAATTCCACAATAAATTACAGTCGGGACTCCCAATAAGAGGGCTCTCAATAAGAGCGCTTCCCCTAATCCGTGGCCGAGCAGTACCCCCACTACCGTGCTTGTTTATTGAAAGACCGGTTTACGTTCTGAGCGAGCGAGCTTTTCAAAAGGAAGTGGGGGTACCACATTTCTCGGAAATTCCTTCTCCTACAGCCCCGTAGCGCTCTTATTGGAAGTCTCGACTGTAGTGAAATTTTCACTACCTGTTATAGTGGTTTGAATATCACTATTGACTCAGTATTTTTCGATGTGAAATAGTGATTTTTCACTAGTTACTTAATGATAGTGATTTTGACTTTCAAATTAGTGTTCACGTTATTCTGTTGATGAATATGCGACTGCCTGACAGATGGCGGACGAAGAGAATATTTTCTCGCGAGTAAAGTGACCCCGATAATAATACAGTTGGCTCGTCTCAACCGTGTTTAACTGAGATCATACTGCATGGGATCATTTCTGTAGTAGGTATATCTTCACATTCCCTCTACCCAACAGTAGAGTCGATGCAGCCATCATGTGTCTTTTCTTCTAATAATTGTATGAACCCTGAACTATTACGTATGGTTTGTTACAGTAGAAGTATCCTACAAATTTTGATAAATTTATCCAGTAACAGATTGCTGCTGATTGTTTCATTGGGTATATTTAGCTACTTATTTCTATGAATATTTCAAGTGAATTTCACTAATATTTTGAGTGATTTTCAGTTATAAAATGATATTTTGACTGAAATCAAAAGTGAATATCACTAATCAGAATAGTTATTGGAACGACTAATTGTCACAGTGAATTTCACTACTTCAATTAGTATTGCCATATCCAGTGGCGGATTTAGGGTTCTCGCCGCCCTAGGCTACAAGATTCCCCCCCCCCCCCCCCCCCCTCACCATCCGAAGAAATATTTTGCAAAACTAATAAAACATTATCAAAAAATATATAATTTTCGTATTTTTTGCTTATTTTTGGCAAAAATTTGCCGCCCCCCAAAATTTGCCGCCCTAGGCTGCAGCCTACTTAGCCTACTGGTAAATCACTACTTGAAAAAGTGTGAATCCACTAATTGTTAGTGGTATACTTATAGCTGAGTCAAATAGTGGATATGCACTGCGAATCAGTGAAAATCCACTGTTCCATTTTTAGAGAGCAGAGCCCTTACATACAATTTAGTGAAATCGCAAACGACGTAGAAATTCATGTTTTTTACAGTTTCGCACAACTGAAGCAATAATCGAATTTCTTGTTAAAGATGTACACAGGACTGAAACTGAGGCCCTTGTTTGAAAGCTTCGCCTAGCTGAAACCGGAGTCGAAACCTATTAATTGAGATGTTCATGAAATCGATATCGATATCGAAACCCTTCTCGTGGAAATTGCAGCACAACCGAAACGATCATCCAAATTCTTCTTAGAAATTCTTGCACAAAACTGAGACCGAAGCCTTTGGTAACGCGAAATTTTTACGAAACTGAAACCAATATCGAGACCCTATAATTCCGGAACTTTCACGTAAGCGAGACAGACTTTGAAAACCTTATCTTTGAAATTATTACGGAAGCAGAACCGTGGCCGGAAACCTTCATTGAAATTTGGATGAAACGCAAACTAGTATCGGAACCGAAACGACAAACTTTTAAGGTTTGGAAGCACGCAAAACCGAAACAAAGTTCGAATTCCTTGTTTTCAATATTTTTTCAGGACCAAAACAATAATATAAAAATTCTGGTGGCAAATTTTCACGGGATTGGAATCGAATCCCTAATATTCAAGACTGTGCTGCGCCCCAACCGGAAATCGCTAACTCTTGGTCGAAATTTCCGCACAAACAAACACAGAATTATATATAGTCGGTGGATGGGCAACGAGCAATTATGAAATTATCGAAACAAGTTGACACAAAATGTCTTCTTCAATCAAAAAAAAAAACTTTACTCGAGTTCAAGAATGTCGAATGAATTAGCGGGAAGTAGGTCGAGGTGAAGTAAAAAAAAATCAGGAAATACGAAAAAGACGGGGTTTTTCGCAGTACTTTTCAGGACCTCACAAACCAATGCAATTACCCGAAATACTATCCAGTTCACACACAATCAACATTTTGTTATTTGCATAACTTTATAAAATGGTTTTGATTTGTTTTTTTTTTATTCGAAAAAACATCATTTCGATTTAGAAATATCTAAAATGAAAAGTAAAAGAAACAAGTTGAAAAATTTAGAAGAAATTGTGAAAAAAAATGAAATAAAAAATAAACTCAAAAGTCCGTAATTTTCCATTCAAAAGCGTAATGATGAGGAAAAAGTAAAGGTTTGTCGGTAAAACATTGAAAATCGATTCATTTCCGGTAGAACCGGAATTTTAAATTAAACGGGCCATGGTAATTTTTCATGCCGGACCGACAGACCGACAGACCGACGGACCGACATACCGACAGACAGACCGATATTTGTCTAAAAACCTGTTTTTCGGATTGCAGAGGTTCGGAAACGTAAAGATTCGTTGAAATTAGCAGAAGTCACTTTTCGTCCGAAACCAATAGATACTTTTTTTTATATCAGGATACGTGATAAAAAGTGAAAAAAAAAACAAGAATAAAAACGAACGATAGGCAGTAGGTATATTTACATATAAGTACGTAGATAATTTTCAGGGATATTTTTAGAGGCCGTGAGACAATGTGCGGATATCGCAGAAGCCCTTTGTATATACGCTATACATTTATGTACACAGGGTGGATGGGGTAAGGTGGTGCAAGAGAGTGCAGTCGACAAGAGTACGCAGTGCCATTATCTAATCACAGAACAGTATTTTGGGGCTAGTTTTAGTTTTTAACAGTCCACTGACGTCTTAAGTGTGCCATCAACAAAATCTGCGCGTTTTCATCCAATTTTGAAAGATTTAGACAGAAAAAGTGATTTTCGACTCGTGTGATCTATTATTTATGACTTTTGTAACCAGGATTGTAAGAAAGATTGGAAAGATAAGCTACTTTTTTTTATTTATTCCGGTGGGGTTATTATTGGACTAGTTGCCACCCTAGTTATTTGGATATTCATCTCAATGGATGGCAAAGTGACGTTTCAAAATTGTTCAGTCCGGATAGTGCAAGAGTGCGCGCGTACTTCGTAAATTTTCATGACTTTTTGACTCCCCCCCCCCCGTTATCCAAATAAGTCACAACCATTGAACCCCTGTCCCTTACAAAACGTTCGATGGTCACGATCAAAGACCCCCCATTATTTCTCCAAAATCGGAATGAAACTCTGTAACTTTTTTTATTCCAATTATCAATTCTGTTATTAAAGCATATATTTTTTCCAAAATTCCGAAGAAGGAATTCTTGCGATTGACCTTACATTCAGCCATATCACCTCCCACCCACCTTACTGCGCACTCTTGTCGCCATTGCTTGTGCAAGAGTGCGCATTACGGCGGCTGATCTTTTTGCAATTTCTGCATAAAGCGTTACTTTTAAGGGGGGACAGTACTGAAAATTAAAAAAAAAAAACATATTTTATTTTTCCACTACTCAAAATGCTTCAATCAAAAATCGCCTCCAGCAGTTTTTAGATATTAATAATATGTATATTGGAAAAAAATATAAACCTTCTGCGATGAAAGTGTATGCGCAAGGGTTCGAAAGAACCCTTCTGCGAAAGGTTCCTTGCACATACACTTTCATCGCAGAAGGTTTATATTTTTTTCAAATACACATACTACTAATATCTAAAAACTGCTGGAGGCGATTTATGATTGAATCATTTTGAGTAGTGGAAAAAATAAAAAAATGTTTTTTCACAAATTTTCAGTACTGTCCCCCCTTAAGTTGATTAATTATTATTTTTTCGTTACCTAAATCACCAAAGAAGATGAATAAAATATACCATCATCCCTAAAATCTCTTCATTTATTCCTATAAAATGAAGTATGCGAAAGTGCGCACTCCTGCACCACCTTCACCTATGTATTAAATATAATCCAGAGGTTCGTGCCTCGTGTAGTTCTTAGTTCTCACTTCGTAAATAAACGCGTCAAGCGTATGTCACGTTCCGGGAAAGTACGTAGCGAATACGTGTAAAGGTGCGCGTAATATATTTCTATGCGAGTTTCTATGTAACTAGATCTTTATATCTACTAAGGGTTTTTTTTTTCTCTATGCGCAAGGTTGAGGGGACCAGTACAGCTTGGTTTAAGATATTTCAAGTACTCCAGAATGACTTTATTTGTTAACCAAAGTTTATTTTACATCAAAAAAAATGTTTCTTAAAAAAACTGTGTCGTAAGGTTTTAGTCACACCGTTGATCTAATTCATCGTCTCGACGTCTCACTTTCTTCAGACAGCGGTCCTACATCTTATGAATGCGGGGATCTGAAAAGAAAAAAACATGTGAAAACTTACAGTCAATTATCCAAAATTTCAAAAATTTGAGCCACTAATTTGCAAATAACTTGGCCAAAAAAAAAACATTCAAAAATTCCCTCAGTCATATCATGAGGATTCATTTTCTGAAGAAAATGAGCCATTAAAGACCCAGATCGGACCATCGGTGCTCCAAAAACCTTACGACACAGCGCCAAAAACATAGTTATGAGATAAACGAGTTTGAAGTTTTTGCAGAAAAATTGGTATATACTCCTCCGGAGGCTCATACATCAAAAAGTTTGTTGTACCAAAGTTGAATGAAATTTTATTTTTTTTAATTTTCAATTTTCAAAAAGAATTTTTTTTTTTATTGGAAATTTAATTTTTCCTTTTTCTTTTCTGCAAACTATTTTCTCAGAACTTTTTTTTCCCATGTATTTTTTTGTTCCATACATGCTTCTTTCTCTTACTCACTTCTTTAAAAAGCTCCAGCAGCATATGAGGGCCCTGCTGCATCCTCCGCAGACTCATTGCATTGCCCAATACAACGCATCGCTAGTATGGATCGCCTATTGATTTCATACGCGCTTCGTGTTTCATCAATCATAGGGCTACTTTTGAAGGTTTTTAGCTGGACACAATTTTCACAAGAGATACCGTATGTTCCACCCAGTCCTCTCAAGCTAACTTCAGTCATAACTATCGACCCACCACATGTCTTGCAAGATAAATGCTCCCGCAGAGCACGGAATAGTGTTTCACGTGAAACAGCCTATAGCCAGCAGAATCGCTAGCCTCGTAGTCGCCACTGATTTTTCTATCCGAAGCTGTTGAAACATGAGTGCTCTTTCCATCAGCCGCTGTTTGCTTCTGCGGAAATGTTTTCGCCCTCTTCTTTGACCGGCCAATGCATCCTTTTGTGCCAACACCAGAACTCCTCTCTCTTCTTTTCATATTGAATATATTGGACATATTTTATATATTTCCTTTCTGCTTTATCAAAAAATCTGTGAACAAAAAGCAAAAAAACTTCGACCGCACACACAGTTCGGCAGAAGCTTAGTGTAGATATTACTATTTTGATTGAATACTTACTTTTAGGTTATAGTTTTCGAAGCACCAAGTCACAACACCCGTACAACGATTACGCGCTATAGATATTAGGTAAATTTATAATTATTTAGTACTGAAAAGTACTGTTTTTATTTATTTATTTCAATTCTGAAACACTGGAAATCGAGCAGACGCTCACGCAACCTCGAAAAGTATTGCACAAGTAATGGCGATCATACACCATGTGATCAATATCGAAATCAAGCGCCAGCGCTACTTGCGCCAAATCGCGATAGCCAAATAACGAACTTTTGACCGTAACTTCTAAACCGTGACGATTTCGTCAAACTCGATTTTTTCACAGACGTAGAAGATCTTTAGGTAACATAAACTGCAAAAAACGAAAAACCAATTTTTTCGAAAATTCAAGCTGTACTGGTCCCCTTAAAGCCAGGAAAAGCGCGTTGAAAAACGTATAGCTACTGAAGTAGGTATAGAGAGAGAGAGATTGATTGATTGATTGATCTTTAATATACCCAAGCCGAGGCCAAAGGGCAAAATAGAATATACAGTAGGTAGTACAGCGATTAACAATTACAGACTAGGATAATAACTTAAAGTAGAATAAAAATAGAAATAAAGATAAATATACAGACTAGCATTAACAGTACGGATAAAACGAGGTAGCAGACTAGTGCGTAGATGAAATAAGATAAAATAACAAGTAAAATAGAATAGGCTAAGGCTGAGGGAAGTACATACAAAGCAGAGCCAATCTAAAGACTGCAAGATAATAATAAAAAGTGAATAAAGTGCAATACGAGTGAGAACCAAATACTATCCTAATTACATGCGTGCCGATAAAACAGAGCATATCACACCGTCACCATAGATGTTAGCCCGAAAGGCCAAACTCAGACGCAAACAAATGCGAGTACAGCATACCCTTAAACGTATTTAAGGACGAGGCCAGGGAGATGTTGCTGGGAAGGGAGTGCCAATAATAAATAGCCGAAAAACTAAATGAATTCCTGTAAGTGGTGGTACGATGGGAAGGAATACTGAAGATGTGAGACGGGGTAGCCAGACGGCCAGATCTGCGTAAAAGAGGATCAAGAAAGATGAAAAGTTCACGCAGATAGGACGCAGACTCCGAGTGGAGAATGCGATGGACTTGGATACCTAAAAAATATAACCTGCGATTGCGCACTGACAACCATCCCAGACGCCGTCTGTAGGGAGAAAGATGCTCGTCACGTTTGGGGTCGAAAATGAAGCGTATGCAGCAGTTTACTACTGTCGGCGCAAAAAGGTTTGGCGCGTCTGTTTGAGTGATCATAACTTCTACAGGAAAATTGGTAGAGCATCGAGTCTTGGATGATCGGAAAGCGCTGAGTTTTCTGCGTCCAATGGTTGTTCGCAAATTTCCGTGTAAAAATCGTGAAAGCCATTATGATCTCCGAAAAGTTAAAAAATGTAGTTTTTCGGAGTCCATCGCCGTACGTCAACTCAAACTCGTCACCGTTTATCTGAAATGAGTGCGAAAAATCTGGAAAAATTTAGAAATATTCCCTGAACATTGACGAACATGATAGAGTTTGGTAATTTCAAAAATATTTAAAAACCTGGATACCAGGTGCAAAAATGTCCAATGGTGCGATTTGGGGAACGGACTGGTACGGGTGAACCTGAGATAGCTCAAAATTTCCGTAAAAATATACACGTTTTGATTCCGTGATCAGTTTTTGGTTCGCAATAGCGAACTTCCAGTAATCAACGTTCCCTCCCGCCGCGACCGCCGCAGACGCAATTGTTACTCGCGGCCACTGTTACAACAATGCGAATGCAGCGAAGAATATTGCGGCTAGGACACAGGCGGCCCCGCGCAAATCTGAAAAATTGTTGACGTCGATTACTGGAAGTTCGCTATTGCGAACCAAAAACTGATCACGGAATCAAAACGTGTATATTTTTACGGAAATTTTGAGCTATCTCAGGTTCACCCGTACCAATCCGTTCCCCAAATCGCACCATTGGACCTTTTTGCACATGGTGTCCAGGTTTTTGAATATTTTTCAAATTACCAAACTATATCATGTTCGTCAATGTTCAGGGATTATTTCTAAATTTTTCCAGATTTTTCGCACTAATTTCAGATAAACGGTGACGAGTTTAAGTTGACCTACGGCGATGGACTCCGAAAAACTACGTTTTTTAACTTTTCGGAGATCATAACGGCTTTTACGATTTTTACACGGAAATTTGCGAACAACCATTAGACGCAGAAAACTTAGCGCTTTCCGATCATACAAGACTCGATGCTCTACCAATTTTCCTGTAGAAGTTATGATCACTCAAACAGACGCGCCAAACCTTTTTGCGCCGACAGTAGTCTTTGCAACGCGTTGTTAAGCTCATCACTAAGGCCATGGTAGACGAGGCAACAGTAGTCGATATGGGGCAATATCAAAGTTTGTACTAGCCTAGATCTAAGCGCGGTAGAAAGAGAGTTCCTGTGAAATTTTAGTTTATACAAAGAAAAATGCACCTTTTGCGACACATGCGCAATGTGCCTTTTCCACGAGAGATCGGAAGAGAAGAAGACGCGCATGTTGCACGCTTCACTCACGAATGGTAGGGACGTATGGTTTACAATGATGGCAGGAAGCTGGTCTAGGACCAAGTCACTGACGTGAGCACGACTGCCAAGGATAAGCACTTTGGACTTTGTGAGGTTAAGTTTGAGTTCATTTGTATTTGCATAGCCGAAAATCCCTTCTGCGTCCTGAGAAATCAAGTAAAGACCGCGACGAATATCTGCAGGTCGACAGGGAGAGAAAGAGAGAGATTGATTGATTGATTGATTTCTTTATTATGCCCTGGATACCTTAGGGGCAAATGGGTAAGCAAGCAACTTGAACAAAATTTGGTAACATAATATCGCTAATCATGCAAATGAAAGTAAAAAACAATAAAAATAATAGATATAATAACGAATGACTATAAATAAAATAAAATAATAGATATAGCTGTGAGGTGTAGAACAGCAGATAGCAGATGATAAAGTAGTAATTTACAGTAAGTGACAATATGGTAAAAACAGTGTAGTCTAAGCAATACTTAACAATACATAGTACAAAGGACTTAACCTAGAAAAGTACAGAGGTACAATAATAAATAAATTAAACCGATAACTAAAATAGGCTGATGAATAGATTGGCAGAATAAGCGAAATAGAGGCGAATATATCAGCTGGATACCAAGATATGGACTCAACCTAGACAAGTATAGTAGTACAATAAAATGCTGATAAAACTAAAAATAAGGATAAAGTAGCGGTAAAAATAGATGGCAAAAACAGGCAAGAAGAGGCGAATATACTGTCTGGGTACCGCGATAGGACGGGGCCAAGATGGTAGAAGTTTTTCAGGTCTACGAACACCGCTCCCACAATATTTCCATCACTAATATTCTTTTTCCATTCCGATACAACTTGTTGTATAGCGTTCTCACATGATCTTCCTTCCCTAAATCCGTATTGTTCATCTATAAATAGATTATTCTCCTCAAAATACTCCATTAGCTGTTTGGCAACAATTTTTTCTAGAATTTTCTCATATTGCGGGAGCATATTAATAGGCCTGAACTCCTCCATTTTTATGGTGTTTTTAATTTTTTGTATTGGTATAATCTCTGAGTGTTTCCACTTACTTGGGACAAATCCTCTCGCAATTGATTCATTCATAATTATACCTATTTCTGATCCTATCGACTCATTTATCAATTTCATAATTTTTGTTGATATTCCTTCGCTTGTGCCCTTCTTATTCGGTAACTCTCTTATGATTTTATTAAACTGATCTGTAGAAATCAGTTGGAAATTCTTGAATGCTTTATCTGTATATTTTTTGTCATCATTTCTTGTTTTTACGTTATTAATACTATCAACAATTTCTTTAATACTATTTACAAAGTAGTTGTTAAATTTGTTCGCGATATTTTCATCCCCTTTTATCATTATATTCTCCATACTCAATTCGTCTGGCAGTTCTACCTCATCTGATCCTTTAATTACTTGTTTTAGTGTCTTCCACATTTTTTTGCTATCTTTTCTATTCTGATCAATTTCCTCGTCATAATATCGCATCTTTGCTTCTCTAATTTCTGTAACTACCCTATTCCTTTTCTGTCTATATTTGAGCCAATCATTTTCGTCCTTACTATTTCGAGCTATTATATATAGCTCTCGTCTTTCTTTAATTTGTTCCCTAATATTAGCGTTGAACCATTTTTTCGATTTTCTATTATTATTCTTGTTAACCAATCCTACAGGTGCTTCTTCATCTATTATCTCTACTATTTTGTCAATCATTTTCGTCGCTTCATACTCTAGGTCATTATTATCTATGATTATATTATTATTATTTATTTAGCCTCGTAGTTTCTCTTGGAATCTTTCATCGTCAAACGTTTTAAAATTTCGTCGTAAGGTTTTTTGTCTTTTTATTGAAGGTCTATCCACTTCCAGTTCAAACTCAATTATAGCGTGATCCATTATTTCGGCGGTGCTAATCACCTGTGGCTTTATTTCATAATTACTAAATAGTAGATCTATACCAGTGGATGATCTATCGTTGATTCTTGTCGGTTCCCTAATGTATTGCTTCATACCCAGGCCTGAGAATACTTGTAGCAATTTATGAGCATAAAATGAGTTATTTTTACTTACATCTATATTAAAATCACCTAAACATATACATTTGGTTTCACTCTTAAAGCTCTCACATATATCTTCTATACATCTTATAAATTCAGAATCACTTGCACTGGGAGAGTGATATGTCACTAATAGTACACCATTGAATCTATTACTTCTCAGTTTCATACCGACTGTCCAGCAGTTAGTAGCAATTTTTTCGTTAAGGGGGGGGTATACCCGATTTGTTACCGACACCGCCTATTTCTCCGAAACAGGGCTATCAATCGACTTGTCCTTTCGGCAGCCGATGTTTGACGACTAATTAGTTCGAACTAGTACATTTAATCGAATGAAATCGGGATTTTTTTTTTTTTTTTTGATCGAAAAGTGTTGGCGTGCCATTTATGTCGACTTATATCAAAGCCTACGCATAAAAAATGCAAAATCGACCGAGAGAGCCCGATTCTATCGAGAATTCCGAACACAACCATCCCAAAACATCTTTGTCTTCGACAACGATGAAGGGACCAGTTGTATTCTACGTTTTTGTGGTAATTTTCGCGATTGTCAACGGCTGAGACCAGCTGAGAGCGGCCATTGCCGCTAATGTGATTATATTAGTTCCCACACCGCCCGTGAGATGTCGCCACGCTGTTACGTTGATACACCTGTAACCACGTGACTCGACCTGCAGTCTAATCGCCTCTCACTAATAAGCTAAAAATTTGCGCGTGGCTACATCTCACGGGCGGTCTGAGAACTAATATATTAACATTAGCGGCAATGGCCGCTCTCAGCTGCTTTCAGCCGTTGACAATCGCGAAAATTACCACAAAAACGTAGAATACAACTGGCCCCTTCATCGTTGTCGGAAACAAAGATGTTTTGGGATGGTTGTGTTCGGAATTCCCGATAGAATCGGGCTCTCTCGGTCGATTTTGCATTTTTTATGCGTAGGCTTTGATATAAGTCGACATAAAGGGCACGCCAACACTTTTCGATCAAAAAAAAAAAAAAAAAAATCCGATTTCATTCGATCAAATGTACTAGTTCGAACTCATTACTCGTCAAACATCGGCTGCCGAAAGGACAAGTCGATTGATAGCCCCGTTTCGGAGATATAGGCGGTGTCGGTAACAAATCGGGTATACCCCCCCCTTAACAGCCATTTTATATTCAATATCGTTTTTTATGTACATTAACACACCTCCTGTTGTTCTTTTTTCTGAGTCACATCTTAAAATTTTATAACCTGGTATCCTAATTTCTGAATCTTCAATTTCATTTGTGAGTCTAGTTTCAGTGAGGGCTATTATTGATGGTTTCTTTATATTGATTATTAATTCTTCCATTTCGTCCTTATTTTTTAGCAAGCTCCTCGCATTCATATATACAATTAACAGATTTTTAGTTTTCATTTCTACAACCGATTTTATGCTATCTCTGTATTCCCTATCTTGTACTTGTTCAGAAAATATTTATAGGAAGAGCACGTATTATCTTTCACATGATGCTTGGTTGATTCGTCTGAGAGTTTTAGTTTTTCTTTATGAGTCATACAAGTTATGCATTTGAATTCGGTAGCATTGCAGTCCTGTGTTCGATGATTTTGTGTGCATTTACCACAAACTGTACTTTTTTTTACAGTTCTTGGCAATGTGATGAAAACCCCAACAATTAAAACAGCGATTTAGCTTTACATATTTGCTTGCCCTACATCTGTTCCACCTTAAATTTAGGAAGCCTTTTTCTAGAATTATTTGTTGCATATTTTCACTGACTACGATTATGAGTGTCATTTTGTTATACTTTTCATTTGTCCATCTATTTATTATTCTCATTTCTTCCGCATCTGCTCGTGAGTCAAGTTTATTTTGTTTTAATATTTCTTTCGTTATCTATTCGTTTGCTTTTTTTTTCATTCCCACTGTCAACGTTTATTACTTTGATTTTCGGTACCTTTTTTTTGAAATTACAACTGTATACTCATCACCTAATTTTTGGCCCATTAGGTCTATAAGTTTCTTCTTCTCACTTTTGTCCTTACACCCGATCACAATTTTGCCTTTTGATGCTTTTCTGATCGTACAGATGTCAATTCCAAGATCGGCAACGTCAATCTTATTTTTTACAGCTAGTTCTGTTACTTCAGAGTTCACATTATTGTTTGGTTTCACAATTATCACCGAGTCATTACATTTATTCCGTGGGGCTGTGCTTGCGGTTGTATGAGCATATGTTGTGGGCAGTTCTTTATTAATATTGTCTGATATGTTATTGTTATGTGCTTCGTGTAGTTCATGCCCAGATGTCATCTGTAATTTTGAGCACAGCATGATCTCCTGCATGAGGTTTTTCATCTCTACAATTTCCGTTCTGATTGCCGTCAAGTCGTTATTCATTTTCTCCTGTATTAGGTTGAGTTCACTTTTTAGAATGTCTCGTATTGCACTCTTAGAATTGTTTTGGTTCTCTTGAGAATTCTTTATTTGGTCGATTTGTTCAGCTAAGCTATCAATTTGATCACTTAAGTAACCCTCTCTGTCCTCATGACTCTCTTCACTATTGTCTCCTATTCTTTTTCTTTTATTCTGATTTTTGTTCAGTTGCTCCTTTTGAGGTTCTCTATCATTGGCATTGGTATTCATATTTATTTGTCTACTGTTTATGTTGTCACTCTGATCAGATTCACCGGCATCACCTTGGGTATCAAGCTCTGTGTGTACAATCACTTCAGTCGCCTGAGACAGCTGCGATGCCTGTGAAGCCAGTATCACTTCTATTACTCCTGGGCATAGGATGAGTTCGTTCTCCTTGTTATAGCATTTGTGTATTTTAGCACATCCTTTGTGATAATATTTAAGACACAGTTTACATTCATATTTCTCATTAACAATGATTTTGCGACACTTACCGCAGGTTATATTAGTTGAAGAAGGCATGTGTAAGGTTAGAACTTTCAGTTCACTGTTCTTATTATCGGTTTCGCACCGTGTTTACTTTATTTACGCTAATTTATCATAACTATCTCAGATGGAGCAATTACAATCAAAGTTTTCGCGTTTGTGATTGTTGGCCCTTGATTTTTACTGGGTTTTTTTCGAAAATTTGGAGCATTTCCGAGCAACACGTTCTCAGAGAAAGAAAGAGAGAGAGAGAGAGAGAGAGAGAGAGAGAGAGAGAGAGAGAGAGCGGGAAAGAGGGACAGAAACGTCGGGAGAAACGTAGGGAGAAACGTAGGTAGAAACGTGCAGGCCGACGGTGAGTTACGGCAAGCACGAATCTTATCGGTCCCAGCGGCTCTCTAAATCATCCGAGACGCAGGAGCTCCGGCAGACTAATGGACCCTGAGGGGTGGTTCACCCCGGGCTGGGCTGCGTCGCGAGGCGAAGCCCACGCGCTTTCAAAGCGCAGATTATTTTCCGCTCGCCGTTCTTTCTCGGGATTTTGGAAACCACACACGGCGACACGATCATCCCCCAAGATCCCAACCTACAGCCGAGGGATGATCGAAGACACCCTGCCTCGCTTCTCTCTTTCCTACTTCACCCTAGTCCCATAAGAATCGCGTTTCATAAGGAGTTGGTCCAGCGAAATTTACGAATCCCGAAAAACAGATTCAGGAAACTTTTCCTATATTTTTCTGCCGTTTTATTAACCCGACATGAAAATACCCCTATTTTCAATGATGCATCTTGTTTCTCCCCTGGTCGCCTCGTGGGAAAGTCGACGGAGCTGCACGGAGAGACCGTTTTAGTAACGATTACTATGCTAGTTTAGTAATTTTGAAAATTTCCAAGAAATGCACTGGAATTCTTAGAAATTTATATTGTTATGAAACTAGTTCAAAGAAATATATGAATGATTCCTAAACTACATAGTGACAGTTCGTAAAATAACAAAATTGTAATCAATCTCTTACGAATACAGCACACCTCAATAGTTGTATGGTAGTAGTTCCCAACACTGCAAAGTACTGAATGTGATATTGGTCAAATCGTTGATTACCATACCACATTGAGTTTCATATCTACGTTTTCGAATAGTGCGTTACAATCTCCAAACAGATGAGAAAACATTGTACAAATTAACATAGCGTAGTTTGGCGTAGCGGATAAAGCGTGCGACTAGTATTGCGAGCGATGGAGCGAATGCGAGCGGACTTGAGTTCAAATCCCGGTTAGGACAAAATATCAGCGGCGGTTTTTTCTCAGCGAATTGATGATGCGTTTTCATCTACGTGCAGATAATTATAAGTTGGCGAATGTGATGTTAAAACCCTGTTGAAAAATATTTTTTTTTTTTTGGGCTAGCTGAAAATTTCCCTCAATATAAACAAAAACGGTGTTTTTTTATCCGGATTAAACACCGCATTTTTTACATTATATTGAAGAATAAATTTGGAATATTCAATTTGCCAAATTATTTCAGCACCTACTTTTTCCGACGGTGAAATAATTATTACTACATTTCGACGGCTCCGCGGAAGAACCATATATCTCAGAATTCGCTCGAAGAAAAGTATATCTCAGAATTTGCTCGAAGACCCATATATCTCAGATTTGCTCGAAGAAGAGTATATCTCGATATTTATATATTATAAAATATATATTCATATTTATATTTATATATTTATATATAAAATAATATATAATATATAAATATAAATATAAATATAAATATATAATATGTAATATATAAATATCGAGATATACTCTTCTTCGAGCAAATCTGAGATATATAGGTCTTCGAGCAAATTCTGAGATATACTCTTCTTCGAGCGAATTCTGAGATATATGGTTCTTCCGCGGAGCCGTCGATTTATAATAAATATCACTGAAAATATTTCGATTGATTATAAAATTTTATTTCATTGTTAGTGATCACTCACAACCATCGCTAGAATAGCAATAGTTCCTAAGTTTTGTAGCAGTGGATACCAACAATGTTCTACGTTGCTAGGAGCCGTTACTAGTCTTCAGAATGGAGCACTACTAAAAATGATGCATTGTCACCACTTTACTAACTTTTTTGGGAAGGAGTACCAATTTTTGAACAATCATCACCAAAACGGTCTCTCCGTGTGTACTTTTGATTTAACTTCAAATCTTGTTCCGTCAAAGGCGGGGATAACTCCGAGACCGTCAGTTTCTTTGGAAAACAGATGCGAAGGATTTCAAACCCTCCTCTGATTTACCTGTCCCCAGAATTTCGGGGCCGGTTTGAAGTTCCGAATCTTCAAAGCTCCGAACGGTCAGATTTCCGAATTTTAATGCAACCCGCTAATCAAAATTGTGTTGCCGCGATATTTCTGTAACATGGCATTTCGGCAGTGTGACATTTACCACAAAATCTCGCTAACATTTATGAAACATTTCGGTAGCCATGAATGTCCTACCTCATTTACGTTTCCTACAAAACTTCTCATTTGCAACGTTGAAAGATATCCCAGTAACTGAAAGTATACTCACGCAGTGACCTGCTATTTGGAACGTCTCATTTGGAAGATTGCTGCCACATTTATACAACACACTATAAACTACAAAACCGACGTGACGAAACGTTTGTTCCGGAAATATGTAAATAACTTCTCTGAAATGAAAAATGTTCTACTTCAGCGATGTCCCACATGGAAAATTTCATTCGTAACCGTTTCCCTACATAGATGTAACGTTCTCATTCGAACATTAACAAATAATTCTGCAACCTTAATGGATGACCGCACGGATAATTTGGTGTTGAATTATAGTATTAACGTTTCCTCAACAACCTTCATGCAACGTTATGAGTGTTGTATTGGAAACGATCATTATAGCATTATTGACGGAATGCATGTATAATGTATATGTGCTGCAGTTATCAAGTCAATTAAAAGAAACACATTCGGTAAAGAATGTGGTCTGACTCGGGAGCAGAGAGTGTCAGGGTGAATTGGCGATGTCATACTCCTAGTCAACTGAGTATAGATTTACTTGCGAGAGACGGGCAGGCTTTGAAGCATCTATCGGTATGAGGCGGTACTAATCACTGGGGCACTGACGTCCAAATCTTCCCCATCAAACGTTAACGAATCGTTGAGAGTAGAATGTTTCAGCAACATGACGTGCACAACAATTTTGTAACTATGTCGAACATTTTAATATGTTTCTACCTTCATGTGTCGTGTGAAACATTTGCAGTTGATGGCAAAAGAAGGGTGGCAACATTTATGTTCACAACTAAACGTAGGTACTGCATAAAACGTTACATTTGTTACACAAAGGATTTTTCAGCAATATCACGTAGAATAACGTATACTATCTTTCCAATGTGTTTCACTTCATTAGGATGAAAAGTAAATATTTAACTCAAAACATTAATAAAACGTTTAAACAAAAGATTTCGGTAACATCGCGAACGTAAAGTTTTTCGTACGTGATCAAATATTTCCAATCGAATGTTTAGAATGGAACCTCTCCAAAATACTGCAAAGAAAACGTGTTAGTGACATGACGTATGCGACAGATTTCAAATATTTCTCGACGACCAAAATCCAACGTTACGTGTAGAACATTTCGGAGCAGTTTTGAAACGTGTCTTCAGTGACCTCACAAATTTACTTTAAGACTGCCAAGATGCAATGTTTTTTATGTGGTCCATAGATGTTTCAAATAGGATATTACGTCGAAACGTTTGCGAATTATCTCTTGAACGAACTTTTGGTTTCAAATCATTTTCTCCAGAATTCTGGAAACAAAATTCTTACAATCAAAAATTTCTATGTGTAAAAATTACATTCATCAAATATTATTGGTTTGGTCCGAATTTACATCCATGAAGAATATTTACTCAAAAGTGGAAGAAATTTCAACCAACGCAGCAACCTGCATCCTACGACAACTGCTTTTTCTTCGATGGACTGAATTTATGTTCAGCGAAGGACATAAAATCTGGAAAAATTATGAACTATGTATCAAAATAGCACTAATCAACTGCAGAAAAATTGAGTCTCTAGAATGTTTTCTCAGAGCGTAGCAGTAATTTGAAAAATATTATTTTAAAGGTGTATGTACCCCCTTAACCCTAGACGGGGTAACTGGGGTCTCCCGGTACCCCAAGCCAACTTTGAAACAAGTCATTTTCAGCTCCTCACCGCATTTTCTTGTTACTTTCAATGAGTTTTTCTCGATTCTATCTTGACGGAAAGGGCTCTGAATATATACCATCGTCTTCCTGATTCAAAAACGAAGCTAACGATGTACAAAAAATCTCATCTTTTTGCAACTAGAAAGGCTTGCATCATTTGGAAACGCTTGGGGTACTCCGGTACCCCAGTTGCCCGATAAAAGGTGAGAAAAATGAGTTGCCCTGTCTAGGGTTAAGTTTGAGAATGAAGTTTGTGAAAAGCGAAGAAAATCGGAACAGGACAAGTTCTTCTTTTTATTATTCTCCTTAGGCTTATACCCTATTAAGAGGAAGGAGCCAAAACAGGACAAGTCCACCGAGCATAAAACTGATTAATGAAGAGACTCTAAAAGTACCTATAGATGAACTAATATGAACCCAAAAATGTATTAATAAGCTACGTGAAATTTACAGGCGTAATGAGTCGCGACGAGTCAAATTGACCGGAAATAATTCCAAAGTCAATATGAACCTGAATTCAACGAGTTGTGTATCGAGAACTGATAGTCGTGATTTGACTGAGAACGAAAGTAATTTGAAGTAGTTTTTCAGCTGAATAAACCGAACACATCAACAGGTTCTGTCAAACAGAGTTTAATAGTAGATTTCGATACGACAGCAACGAACCGTAGTCGAGGCGGCAGCCAAGACGAAGGTGAGTGCTGAAGACATCGGACAACCCTAAGCGCCTCACTTCGCGGGAGTATCGAACGCTATTTTTTTTATAACAAATGCACACTGAGAAAACTGTATTTTTCCACTGACAATATTTCTTGTTCTGAGAACAGAACTTGGTATTGCTCTACTAACAATACATAGTATTTTGCTCAGAACTATACGTACGACGACGCAGCGTATTATTCTCATAACCGGTATTTTGCTGAGAGCAATACATATTTTGACTATAACTAAACTCGCTCGGTAATAATTGGTATTTTGATAGCAAAAATACAGTTTTCTCAGTGCATGAAAAAGTTGCTTGTGGGGCTCTGTTGTCAATGTAAACAACCATACCAAAAATATGGAGTCGATTCACGGAGATGGCGCGTCGACAGGGATGAATGATTATAAAATGCTCTTGTTCGCACGCCATGCGTAACAAGAATCATGTTCGCAATGCGCACGTTTGGCATGCGATTAGTTTCGTGTTGGCATCGCCTACTCAAACGTCAGAAAAGTGCCACAATATGACCGCTTCAGAGCCCCAAACACGTGGCTTTTTCATGCATGCGTTATAAAAAATTGATTTCCACTGATTTTAATCTTCTTCGTAGAATGCAGTACATACATTTTCTGGTACATATTGAGTTTAATGGACGATGAAAAACACAGTCTTTATCCGGTGGGAGGTATACGTAGAATCTCTCTGGAAAAGCTCATTTTCTAGAAGTGATATTTCTGAGAACTACCTAACCGTTGATCCGAACAATCCATCGAAAATTAATCCTGCATGTAATACAATTATTCTGGTCTCTCCTTATGGTGTAGACTAAGTTTCCTCTGAAAATCTCATAAGTTTTATTGCAGGATAAGAAGTGGAAAACAAAAGTTCCAACTTCCACTCCATTCGGTGAAATTTGTCCAGCCTCCTCATATCATCTCTGATATATGGGTAATTCTCCCGAAATACTCCTTTTCCCGGTAACCGAGTTTATTTCCAATAATCGCTCTGATTTCTTAGATTTCCTTACCAGAATATATTAGATCGTGATATTTTGAGATAGTGCTACAGGACAGATTTTTTTTTGTAAATCATGTTAATCGTTTTCTTGCCTTATTTGGTGCCTAGACGTAATTCCCCTGGCCTGTAACCATCACATCTTCGCATATTGTAACGGTCTAAAAAAGTACTCAGCATTAAAAAAACTGTAAATCATAAATATTTTTTCAAACTAAACCAGATTTATAACTATCTTCTGGAATCCAAAGAAAAAAAATGAGCACAGATATCTCACAATAAAAATCGAAATCTCGTAACCAGTTTTTCCGTCATTCCTCTGGGCCGTTGAAAATAAGTCGTTAGTAGTGCAATAGGTTGCGGTAACTCACCGGGAGTTCGAGAGCAGTACCTCCTAGATCTAATTGACCGAGCTGACAGTTTTTGGAAGTTTCATTTGTCATGCTTGTGACTTTTTTCTTACGAAAAAGTGTGGCTTGAGAAGATGTCACAAGCTGGAGCGTCATTCCTCTGGTAAGTGGCAAAGATGTATTTTCAACTGAATCAAATCTTTGTGTATATTTTGAAGTGAAACTATTGAACACCAACTCATCACCGCGATTTCAGGTTTAAAAAACTGCGCATGTTACATGACGAACAAGAAATTCTCAAAATCGTCATTCCTCTGGCATCATTCCTCTGGACGATTGACATCCAGAGAAAAAGAAAAAGACATTTCATACATAGAATACAAGGATATATCAGCTATATAGCTAATATTGTCATCTCCAACCACGAAAAAAAAAAAAAAAAATATTGAAAACCAAAATTGAAACAAAAAATTAAAAATTGAAACAAAAAATGTTTTTTTTCAAGATACTGAGACAAACTCATAAAAAACGTTGTATCAAAAAGTGTGCATCATTCCTGTGCCTTCATCATCATGCTTCTGGCACTACGATTTCTACTATAAGTAAAATCCCGTAAAATAGAAAAGCGAGTTTGTCCAAGAGGTAATTATGTTTTATTAATTCATACTGAAGGTCATCAAGGTCAGTACCAGGCTCAAAAGTTTCATTTAGGTGAAAAAATATGTCTGTTAAAATATGAGCTCTGAATATTGATAATCAGATGCTGCACGGAGAAAAGTATTTCGTGAAACTTTACCGAACTCAGTTCAGTAAACTGGGGACATAGGGACATTTATGTAAAGTTTCACTTACAGTTCAGTAAAGCGAAATTCAAGAAAACCTCATGCATAGAACGTGAAATTTTGATAAATTTAAAAGAATATCTACCGAACTAGAACTGTAATTAATACTGCACTTGGTTGTGGAAATTTTAATGCGCACAATTGTAGAATATAATGAACGTCAGGTAGAGATTACCGAACAGTTCAGTAAACCGCGGTTGAGGACATAGCAGAAAATTTAGCTCGATTTACATGAAACGAATGAATGAATGACTTACAGTCGATGAAACTTTACCGAACAGTTCGGTAAAACGTCAACTCCTGTGCAGCAAAAAAAAGTAGAAAAATTTTGAGTAACGAAAATGTTAGGTTTTACTCGACGGTTGCCCACGTTTTACCGAACTGTTAGTTAACTTTTACAGGTATTGTACTCACACCATCCTACACATTCTGTCGGTGGCCGGTTACCCTTATTGTCGTGTTCACATCTTAACCTAATACTAGTACGCCTTTAGAACGAACCTATCACCTATGTGGAACGCATCGCAGTGGTCGTGTATACATTAAGTCTATACGCTCATAGTTTCCAACACTTATAGACTACGCAAACGCACGCCTATCGCTGATGTTTAGGAATTGGAACTCTCTTATATACTAACTGGAAGAAAGTTTAGCACTTGTGAGAAAGAAAAGGCGGCTGTGAGACATCTGGTGGCGAACTAGACTATTATGTCTAACCCTGCGTGACTATGGGAGTGGTGGGAGATGTTTCACGTCGTTCAGTTTACTGAACTGTCTAGTAAAATTTGAAGTGCCAGGAGGGAGAAGTTACATTATAGTGCTGTAAAGTTTCATATAGGGAGAATAAACTTTTCTCTGCCTATCGATGTGAAACTTTACCGAACTTTTGAGTACTTTTTCAATTCCTCAATAAGAATGATTCGTCAACGTTAGTCATTCTTTAACTAATCTTAAGGGAATAATTCACGTGAATCTATTAAAGTTTGCTACGATCTTCATATGAGAATTTTACTGTACATTATTAAAGTTTACCGAACTGTCATGTATTTTATAACGTTCAGTATGTCACTGATTACTACAAAAATGTGAAAAACTCACCAACTGGTCCCTATATCCCAACTTTGCTCAACAGTTCAGTAAAGTTTCACGAAATACTTTTCTCCGTGTGCGCATCGCACTTTTCGATTTTCCATAAGAATAACATGTGATAAATCATTTTGGCTTCTTCTGATTTTTATAACTAGCAAATGATTCGTCACACAGAGAATCCACAAACACAGTTTTGTAGAGAAACACACGCTGTACAAAAAAGTTCCGAGTGATTTTCCAATAAGTCGACTCGTTAAAAAGTTATTCAAGGTCAAAGTTCAATGTAATTAATCAATTAATCAAATAATTAATTAATTAAATGAATTATTTGATTTTTTATTATTTTTTTTCATTCAATTCTCTACACAAATATGTCTGTAGATTCTTTGTGTGGCGTATTATTTGCTAGTTATGAAAATCAGAAGAAGCAAAAATAATTTATCCCATGTTATTCTTATGCAAAACTGAAAAGTGCGATGCGCAGCATCTGATTATTAATATTAAGAGCTCATATTTTAACAGACATATTTTTTCATCTAAATGAAACTTTTTAGCCTGGTACTGGAAGGAAAAAAAAATTTTTGTTTTTTTGAATCACCCTAATCTATATATGCTGATGCGTCCACGGTCTGAATGAAGTCGCAAGTGATGATGCTCATCTCGGTGCAATATTGGATAACGATTCGTTCCTCTAGTTGAACCCTCACACCTTCGACAGTATCATTCTTCAAAACGGAAGATACCGGATAGGAAATAGCTCTAGATATATAGTAGCGAGTGAACCATACAAGCTGGCGGTCCGACCGGGTTGAGCAATCTATGAACTCATCTCTGGAGCTATGGAGCAGACGGCGGACAGACATAGCAGACGCAAGGTGGTTTAGATCTCAGATACCTAGTCCTACCAGACCGGCGTTTGGAGTTTGGACCGGCGCCAGAAGACTGGTGGTACAATCCAACTGCTTACATCTACAACCCAATACCATTCTGTGCATATACAGAGTGTCGAATTCCAATCTTAATAGGATAGTAAAAATTTGGTGTTTTTTCTTCTGTTCACTTCATCAACGTTGGTGTTGAGACAAGTATTGGCTTCGGTCGGAAAATGGAAGTCAACAATTCCAACCATCACCTCGAAAACGAGATTCGTAGTTTCTCTCACATCACACAACCGATCGAAATGAAACTTTGGGGCTTACTGATACATTTTGGCAGAAAGTGGTTGAGTGTTTCGTTTCTTGAAAATTTTTATTTTTTTTTACCGATTCAGTTGTCATCAGAGAAACCATGGAGTGATTCACTGATGCTCCCGATGTATTTCAATTCTGAAATACTTACCTACTCACCGGTGTCACCCGCACGGAAATAGAATATATGCAACATATATGTAACATATTTGTTTTGGGCCGAAAATTATATTTTTATATATTTAATATATATCTCGAATATATGTCAATATAAATGTTGCGGCGTATATGTCGCATATACGTCGACATAGATGTCAACACTATCAAACATACATTGTTTTTGGCCGACATATATGTTGCATATATTTTTTGCAATAAATATTTTCGCGCGGGCAAACCACAAATTTTGAGTACCATCTCATCTTATTTAATAAAGAAATGACTGAGACACAACGATTTTGCGTTTTGTAAATAAGACACCGACATCTTACGCAGGCGACATTTTGTAGCAGCGTCATCATGCGGTGAAAGGGGCCCGCGTCTGAGTTCCCACACGACTACCAAAGCCCCTTAAATAACGGGGAATTGAAAAAGTTCGTGATGATGGGCATTAGGGTGGGCCGAAAATCCGCTTTTTCAGAATTTCTATTAGTAATAGCAAAAATATAGTTGATTATACTTTAAAAAAAATTCGTGTGAAAGACTAAAATTTTCGGTCAACATCCTAGGCTCGCCCAACGCAATCAAAGATCAAAATGTTCAAAAAAATTTCTCGTTAACTTATTTCAATCGGAAATTTTATGCTCTACAAAAAAGGTCCTTATACAAAATTATGACAAAGATATAAATTATTTACCGTCAAAAATGCCAATTTTTGAACAAAAATCGCAATTATCTTAATGATTATCAATCGCTAAAAATCTTACCAAGATACCTTTTTGTAGGAAATTCAATTTTCTGAATAACCTTGACCTTTTGAATAGTTTTTTACCCATAAACAATATTTAAATGGCCAAAAATTACAATTTTGATCCTAAAGTCGCGTTTATTTCTGAAACTGTACATCTGACATAATTTTGTATAAGGACCTTTTTTGTAGAGCATAAAATTTCCGATTGAAATAAGTTAACGAGAAATTTTTTTGAACATTTTGATCTTTGATTGCGTTGGGCGAGCCTAGGATGTTGACCGAAAATTTTAGTCTTTCACACGAATTTTTTTAAAAGTATAATCAACTATATTTTTGCTATTACTAATAGAAATTCTGAAAAAGCGGATTTTCGGCCCACCCTAATGGGCATACAAGATCAATTCGAATGTTGGCTTCTCTGAGGATAAAATTGTACTTTCAATTTTTGATAAGTAACATAGCCAAAAGTTGATCATATACCTAAGTATACTTTCCGTTAATTAGGGGTTCCGGTCAAAATTTTGAACGACGGAAATAAAGAAGGGCTCTTACATGGAATTTCAGAATTGCGAATTCTAAAATATCGAGGGATGAATTATTGAAAAACAAATTGATTGACAGATCATCAGGTCGAATAACTGTATCAGTGAAAGTTGATTTATTGGAATGATCATACAACGAAAATGTATTTTTACATACTCCGTATCATGAATGAAGAAAATTTAGATTTCATTTACGTGGAAAGTCGATGATTCTGGAATTAAAAGTGGAGGTGGGTTAATATTCTCAATAGCTAATAAACCGAAAAGTAGTATTTTGACAGTACAAATTTGGAATGAAGCAAACTTGGATGGGTAAAATGGGGAAGGACCAGAATAGTAAAAGGCCAGACGCGACTAGCTCCATCTGCCATCTTCATTTGGTACTGTGAGAAACTAAAAATGTATTCTCAACGTATCATGAGCCGTCGTTATTACGACCGTTCCAACTTCTGGTCCTTCCTTATTCTAACCGTTTGACTGTTTGGCCCTCCGCTTTGCTGAATTCCAATTTACGAATTTTACTGAAATTTGCAATTACAGTAGAACCTCGTTTATCCGAGGTAATGTGGGGAGGAGGTACCTCGGATGAGCGAAAACTCGGATAACACAAAAGAAGCGGAAAATTCGAAAATTTCAATCATTTTTTATGTATTTGAAACGGTGGAATGAAATTTGATCACAAAAGTATTTACCTATGGATAAGCACCATAGTAGCGATCGCAAAATACTTCGCGCGTACAGCATAGGCATAGCGGCTCTATCCGTTTTATTCGAGTTTTTCCGTATTATGCGAGCATACACCTCGATTAATGCGGAGTGCTCAGATGAGTCCGTTGCCGCGGATAACGCGGAGACTCGGTTGATCGAAGGCCGGATAAACGAGGTTCTACTGTATACGATTGTAACACTCAAATCATGGAGAATCGTCATTTTCGTGAATTCCACATTTAGGCCCTCGCAATTTTGCTAACTTTGATTCTCTGTGTTCAATATAAGTTTTTTTTTTTCACTTTTTCGTTTTCCAAATTATTTTATGACTACTTCAAAGGCTCTCGTAATATTGGTCTTTCTTTATCTTGAACTTTCATCAATTTTTGCATTCGATAATTCAGCCCTTCTTCATTTCCATCATTCCAAATTTTGACCGGCACCCGTTAATTAGATGGGATTCTGAGGTGATGTCAAGTACCGTGATTGCCGTGAAGAACCCTGGTACTCGGTTTTGTATTTCTTGCGGTACACTGTAAACGCGTTTCATGGAGTAAAATATACATCCATTGATGCCCGAAAATGTATTTGAGTGTTTTCTCAGAGTTATAGGGAGTAGATCTTTTCTGATAGCTTTGAGCGTTACTATAACTCGAATAACTATTTTTCATAATTTCGAACGAAGTTCTGGGTGCCCTACCCACCTCTAAACTGGAGAATTATTGGATAAGAAATGTTCAGTATCGACGCACGACATTTTCACGGTCGAAACCACTAACGAACGGTCGCACCGTACCCTTCGTCAGGAAGACTTTGCCCACGGTATAACTTGCTAAGTGTTCATTCTCGGAGGAATAATACCCCCAAGGAGTTGTACTTGTCGAACTTATTTCTATAGGGGCAATTCCACCTCAAATCGACCAATTTCGGGTGTTTTTTGACCTCGTATTTTTTGAAACGACTTAAACTTTTTTCACGTGAAATCTTTCTTCGTGAAAAAATTTTTACGCTAGTTATGAATTATCGCATTTTACTGTAGAAGCAGCGCGCGAGCGGCTTTGACAATTATTATCTCGGGTTCTTTTCACCGTAGAGAGATGTTCAAAAACTCGTTTTAAAGGCGATGAAAGACACTTCCCGATAAAAATTTTTAACTTTTTGAAAAATATCATTTTGTTATTTTTATGAGCAATTAAAATGTTTATCGATTTTTTTCGTAAACTTGGGCCATTTTTGAAATTCTGAAAAAAATATGATTCCATTCCTTATTCAATTCTGAAGATGGAGAATTTTTTAAATTGGTGGAGCGATTTTTCTAAATATTTTTTTCACAATTATTTGTCAAGCGCTGCGTCAGGTTGCCGCGCCACGCGCCTCGCTACTACCGCGTCGCACGGGGCTTGGCCAATGGCGTGGCGCGCGGCTTTCCATACATGGAATGACGCGATAGTAGCGAGGCGCGCGCGCGGCAACCTGACGCAGCGCCGGACAAATAATTGTAAAAAAAATATTTAGAAAAATCGCTCCATCAATTTAAAAAATTCTCCATCTTCAGGATTGAATAAGGAATGCGATCACATTTTTCTTAGAATTTCAAAAATGGCCCAAGTTTGCGAAAAAAATCGATAAATATTTTGATTGCTCATAAAAATAACAAAATTATATTTTTCTAAAAGTTGAAAATTTTTATCGGAAAGTGTCTTTCATCGCCTTTAAAACGCGTTTTTGAACATCTCTCCACGGTGAAGGGGACCCGAGATATTAATTGTCAAAGCCGCCCGCGCGCTACTTTTACAGTAAAATGCGATAATTCATAACTAGCGTAAAAAAAATTTTTTGACTAACGAAAAAATACGGGTCTACTTTTTTGACGTAGATTTTACAAAGAAAAAGTTTGAGTCAATTGAAAAAATACGAGGTCATTTCTTGGCCGATTTGAGGTGGAATTGCCCATATACAACCTATCGCCGATACATTCTTTGACGGACTTTCAGGGAATTGTGCAAAAATAAGAAAAATGATGGAAATCAACTGCGATATGAAATTGTATAAAATTTTCTTAGCCTTTTCCACATTCATTACCACGATGTTTACAAAGTCCCACCTCGTAGAGAAAAATGGCTTATAAAATGAAGTTAAGATATGGAATTAGCTGGAGCCTTGACTTACCTGAAACACGAACTGTCTGCACGCAGGTCTGTAGGCGTTCGTTCCGCATGCGACGAACTTGTCCGGACTGTGCCTGCCGAATATGCGAACGTAGTTTTGGCACTCATCGCCACTACGACCCTTCAGGTAGCAAAGTTCGCGATGAGCTGGTGTGCTAGACCAGTGAACTCTCTGGAAAAGAAAATGAAAATACGTGAATAAACGTAATGAATGAATTTTTTGTAACTCATGCGCAAACAGTGCCGGTTTTTGTGCCTCTGAAGTGTGGCAAAAGTGGTGTATTCTAATAAGGCATGAGGAAAATATATCGCGCATACGTCAATCGGCTTCATTTGCTTTTATGATACGCTACCCGGGAGAAAATGATCAGGCATGATCAGACATGAACAGGCATGAGTCTTCAGGCCTGATCAGACATGAAAAATGACCGGGACTGAACAGGCCTGATCAGGTCTGTTCATGTCTGATCATGCCTGATCATGCCCGGTCATTTTTCATGTCTGATCAGGTCTGAAGACTCATGCCTGTTCATGTCTGATCAGGCCTGATCATTTTTCCCGGTTTTTTTTTTTGACAAATTAAAATAAAACAGCTAATTATATCAAAAAATTATACGAACTATTGTTTTTATACCATTTTTACGTCGTGATGATAAGGATTTATGGTTATTTCTGATGAATAACTTTTTTTTGTCAATTAAAATTTTCTCACCGCTTCTTACTGGGATTCGAACCCGGGTCCTTCTGCGTATCAGTCGAGGCTTTTACCACTTTGCTACTTTACGTATTTGATAGTTGATACTTTCAGCATGTCTATATGTATCTGTCACGAAAATTTTATCAATCTTAACTGATGCACTTAATATTGATTATGATGCGATCGAACGATTCTTGAATTGTTTCTGTATTTTAGGGAATGTGAGGCAACATGGCCACTCTAAATTTTTCAGTGACAAAAATTACTCATCTGAAAATGCTGTTTATTCTATTTATTGAGAGAAATTAAACGTGTATTTTCTTGACTGGAGTAATTAATATAACGTTTTGGGGCAAAATGGCTACTTTAATAATATCATAATATTCAGGTTTTTATTGTTTGAATTGTCACAGTATATGTATGGGTATACAGGGTAATTCAGAATTCTCGACGAATCTCTTGAGGGGTTTATCCTTGTCAAAATTGGGAACGAAAGTTCCTCAGCCATTTTTCGTGGGAAATATTTTTTTCCGACAAACGATTTTTTTTACAATTTTTTTTTGTCTGTATTATTTGTCGCTTTTCAAGAATCCCAAGAGTTTCTTATTTGGCGAAAGATATTTAAAAAATGTGTTATGATTCCAAGGAAAAGAATCATTTTTCGGAAAAATGGCTGAGGAACTTTCGATCCCGAATTTGCCAAGGATTAATCTCTCGAGAGATTCGTCACGAATTCTGAATCACCCTGTATATTAAGTAAGATATCATGAGACCTAATAATAACATATACACAACTATCTATGATTTAAACAAATTATCTAGGTTTCCTAACAATCAGGTCTGATCAGATCTGATCATATATAGACCTATATCAGACCTATATAATATGATTATATATGGGCTTATATCAGTCAGGTCTGATCATATCTGATTATATATAGACCATATATGATTAATAATAATAATAATAATAATATAATAATAATAATATTTTATAATTATATATAGACCTATAAATGATTGGACATTGACTTATATCAGTTATGTCTGATCATATCGTATGAAATTAGACATGATTATGCCTGTTCATGTCTGATCAGGCCTGATGCTCATGGCCAATCATGGTCTGATCACGTATCAGGCCTGATCAGAGCTACATAGTTAGAGCAGAGCGGAGGTTTTCAACCTTCCAGGCATAATCATACATGAACAGGCATGGCCATGCATGATCAGGCATGAACGTATTTATGATTAGGTCTGACGTCAGGCCTGATTATACATGAACAGGCATGATCATGTCTGACATCAAGCATAATCATACACGAACAGGCATGGCCATGCATGATCAGGCATGAACGTATTTATGATCGGGTCTGACATCAGGCCTGATCATACATGAACAGACATGATCATGTCTGGCAGCAGGCATAATCATACATGAACAGGAATGGCCATGCATGATCAGGCATGAACGTATTTATGATCGGGTCTGACATCAGGCCTGATCATACATGAGCAGGCATGATCATGTCTGGCAGCAGGTGTAATCATACATGAACAGACATGGCCATGCATGATCAGGCATGAACGTATTTATGATCGGGTCTGGCATCAGGCCTGATCATACATGAACAGGCGTAATCATACATCAACAGGCATGATCATGTCTGGCATCAGGCATAATCATACATGGACAGGTATGGTCATGCATGATCAGGTCTGAACGTATTGGGCGCTTCAGGCCTGATCATTCATAATCATGCATGATCATGTCTGGCATCAGACATGAACAGGCATGAACAGACATGTTCATGTCTAATTTCAGGCCTGATCATACATGAACAGACATGATCATGTCTAATTTCAGGCCTGATCATACATGAACAGGCATGATCATGTCTGAACATTTTTTCCCGGGTAGTCAGTTTTGCGCACACTTTTTTAACACTCTAGTTACTTTTGCGCACTCTTTTTCGACACTCTACTTACTTCTTCTTACTGACGCGCCATCTGATGAGATAGAAGTAGATCGACGTTGAGTCGACGCTTCAGAGGCACAAACAGGTAGTTTTTGTGCATCCTTTACAAGAAGTATTATGTGACACTTGTCCGAGAAAGCAGACGCTTGACGAAATGCGTGAAGTTGACAGCACTCGCTTCCGGCTCGTGCGGCCAACTTCACAGCCTTCGTCAAAAGTCCGCTTTCTTGCACTTGTATCACAAAGTACTATTATACAACCGCCTATTGTTCATCGAGTATAACCCATTCATTAATAGCCCAGTTGTTTGAAATCAGTTTTCTCCTGATATCTCAGTGATGCTCGACGCTATCACATTTAAGGTGAATACCGAAAATGAAGCTTATAGAATCTTCGAGGAAAAAGTCGAATATATTTTCTCCGTATCTTGATTGCTTTCGTTGTATTTCAACCTGGAACGTGTGACTAATTATCACACATTATGTCCAGAGCGTACCGAATTTTCAGTCTTAAAATAAAGCGAAACGAATCAAGATATAGGAAAAATATATTGTATCTGTTCCATAGAGAATTTGATAAACTTCATTTTCTATGCTCACCTTTAACTCGATACCATTCCCAGTTACCGAGATATCAGCGAAAAACTGATTTCACGCGCCAGACGAATCAATATTTTGGCAGGGTTGCAGCTTTTTGCTGGTCATTATTTATATTTTCCTCCATTCAACTGGACCTGAGTCATGTGTGAAGGTTTCTCTTCGCGGAGAGACAGATTGATACTTTCACTCTACAATACTGTTGTTGTGGTCTTGCAATTACCTAACATCCGATAACGTCATACCGGTATAATGACATCTCAACGAAATCAGTTCTGCACCGAAGGGGGAATTCGGCAGTCTTTGGGCATCTACCTTGCGTATGATGAAGTTCGGTACGGATATTGAGCACAAGATCCAGTGTGGTTGTTTTTAGATGATTTCCTGGATCACCGTGTATATAATATGGAGGTATAGAGCTAGGAAGCGGACTTTTTGTCGTGATTTGAATAACCGTACGGTCTGCGTACTCTCCGGCTTGTTGCCGGGCGCCGTGCTGGCTGGGATTCGCGAGAGAAAAGTTTTACCGCGAGCAAAATCGTCGTGAATATTCATCGCGTAATTCGGTTGCGCGATTTCGAGCTTCCACCCGTCACACCGCACCGCACCACACCATACCGTTCCATACTCCGAGGCGGGTAATCCGCGTATAAATCGATTCATCACTGACGTTTATCTGGCATAACGCGATTGAATAATACCCCTCGACATCAGCGCTGGTCTCATATCGGTTCTTCCAGCCATGAAGTTCAGACCCTTTAATTTTTCATGCGATACCAGGTAGGCAGATATACGCTGTATATCAGCTTGCACTTCAAGGATGGATGCTGTACATATTCAATTTGAAATATCGAGAGCTCCGGTTTTGTTCAGCTATTCGCAGTGAATTTCGTCTGAAAGGCACGTTTCACGACCTTTAAATTCAATTTGTTTCACCTTTTAGACAGTTATCTCAAACGGTTTGGAAGTTATTACAATTTCTTTGTTTGCTAGACAGTATCGTGTATAAATCACTCTGACTGTACAACAGCGTGAGCTATGATCCCACGAATTTCGTTCTTCCATTGAAAATGTGCTGTCAACAACATTATTGATTGCGGCTATTATGATGCGCTGCACACTCCTTTCAGTTTCATTTTACCGCGAATTTTGCGTAGAAAAAATAACTGGCTGTATTCTTTGTGAAAAATTGAGACGAAATCGTCTGACAGAAAATTTCGAGGGTCTAATAGTTTTCAAATGGGAGCGAGTTGAAACTATAATGGTTATGCAGCCGCCGGACGCCACCGCCAGTTGGCGCTTCACTCGCACAGCCTGTGGCAGAGGCGATGCGTGATTGGTCCATAACTTCAACGCGCTCTAATTTGAAAACTATCGTACCCTCGGCATTTTCGCTCCTACAATTTCTACTCGATTCATCACAGGAAATTTTTCCACGCAATTATCGTGCTCCAAAATATGTTTTCGTAGTTTTCGGGTTCTGGTACTAATACTAGAATACCTGGATCAACTGAAAATTCAGTCTGATCAGTTTCCTTGAAATAAAATTGCGAAGTTAGGTCGTCGACAACGGTGTCTCAATTTCTGGTTATTAAACGTGACGTGAAAGGTGATCATTATTGATGGTATCAGGCGTCTTCCTCCCTGTAGGGCAGGAGGTTAATTTGTAGTGATTCGTTGTTCCACATCGGTCTGTTAGTTTTCTGACCATATGATTCAGGGAGTGGCGGAAAACCGGCGAGCATTTTGTAGGCTTAACAGCCGTAAGAGTCTATCCAGACACGCGATGCAGAAAGTCTGCGATTATTTAAGCTCGCAATCATCAAACCTCCTGTATTGATTGCGGGAAGTTCGACAGACGAGAACTTAATTCAATAAAAAAGCACAAGGCCGCATCCACTCTTTTATCGTTCGAGCGATCATTTTACCGCGAAATCGTAGCGTAAAAAAAAATTCGTTCGTACATGAGAGACAAGTTTTATTCAAAGCAGTTTTTTGCCAAATTTTCATCAATCATACACACGGTCTTTTATTTCAATTGGAAAGTTCACTGAACCTTGTCAATGGTCTGAACTTATTCACTAAGATTGACAATCGCATTACACCAGCTTCGGAACGGCAAATGGTTACGGAGCTGGTGAAATTAATTCGAGACACCCTGTAGGTGTTTGAAGTGGTCGATAGCCACTCAAGTTCCCCTAGAACGCGTGCGGTGCGGTGCGGTGCGTTAAGTGCGCGTTACGTGGGCGCGAAGAGTAATTCCTTCTGCCCGATTGAATGAGGACGGATCTCTTACGTGCGAATTCCATACGTGGTCTATGAATTATTGATTTCCAGAGCCACGCCATTCCAGAGTACGACCCAAACAGCTACTTGCACAAATATGCGAAAAACTACGCGAAAATATCAGCTGGCAAGCTGCACGAGGGATATATACGGATGGTAACCGAAGTTCTTGGTTATTTTGTGACCGAAGACCCTTCAGAGTTGAAAAAAGCAATATAATACGACAGAATCCTGCACTGGTACGAGTCAAGTTGGACCCGCCGCCTTTTGAAACGGGCGCAACGTCACGGGAAACAAGTTCTAGAGTGCAAAGAAGAAGGAAGGTGGAACAGAAGACTGAGAAACGGAGAAGATAGGTCTTTCAGTTATCGCGGGAAACGCACATACACATAAGGTAGCTATATACTCGGAGAAGAGTACAGTGAGTATCACGATGCCAAGAGCCATTTCTGTATTATTTAGAACTAAGTTACACAGGGCACATGATGATTGGTCCATCTTCAACCTTATATTCCTTTTTTCAATATTTATTGCACGTTCTTGAGAGTCCAATTTTTCGATCTGGGAAGCTTCAAGCGTTTTACGGTCTATGGAATTGTTAGAAATTTCGGAGTAAGATAGTTTGAGATGACTGATGGATTTGGATTTAATGCATCTAATTACAGGGTCCGAAAAGAGCTGAAGAGTTTTAATGGCATCCATAAGTTCCGGCGGAAATCTCTCGTTATTTAATCATTTACTTTCGTCTTCATCACGTCATGTTAGATGGAGTTTCGACACAGATTACCCTTCACCGTTGAACTTGAACGGCTGATTATTGATCGTCGTATAATCTGGAGTATAATGTATGCTCGACGGTTTAGTTGGAATAAAAAAGCAAGAAGATGACTAAGAAGAAAAAAGAAGCTCTCATTTTATCGCTTATCGCTCATCGTGACATTTCTCGCGGGTCATTTTTAGGCCCTGACTTTAGGTTTATTTCACCCCTGCTTTTACCAGGCGCAAAACGTCGCAGAGATAACGACTTTTCGTCTCTCTGATTTAATCTGAACGGTCGAGCCTTATTGGGGATCGATATACATAAATTTGACCTATCGTTGAATGTTTATGTGCGACATAAAAACAACAGACACGCATGTTACAGGTCTGGATTCATTTGTTATTCCTTAGTGAATAATTAACAAGCTCGTCACCACAAACAAGGTGAAATAATTACCAACCCACCTACCTTATCTGTCAGAACAAATTAAACGCATTTACAAAGTGGGATAAGAATATTGTACCGGAACTTGCGATAAAACGATAACGAGTGCAATAGCATGAAAGCTGGGGTACACATGTCTCTCCCTGCGAGAAAGTCGTGTGCCAAATTTTCACCTACCCGGGTAGAATTTGCCATGGTTGACAATACGGCCCAATACTGGCACTGCACTGGGAACCAACTAATGCGAATCAACGCTGGCCCAGTACTGGTGGCGTATTACTCACAATACTGGGCCAGCGTTGGCTTAATATACTGGTCAACTGCAGAAATGCAGGCCCGGTCCAATAGATGGTAGAGGTAAAATTGCCAATACCGAAAATCTGTGTTGGCGCAGTATTGAACCAATACTGAAAATTTTATAAATGCAGAAATTCACTGATAACGATTATTATTATTATAACTCATTGTTTGAATAGAGAACCTACTGAAATCTTGATAAGAAAAACCAGTTTCCCATTTTTTATATCGATGAAAAATATCCAATCAAACCATGAATCTCTGCAATTCTAGGTTTAGGTTGAAAATTGAAAACAAAAACTCATTTTTCTGACTTCGCAGCGCTGGGCAGGAAAAGTTTTACCAAAGGTTCCCTACATCTAAACTTTCCATGCGGCCGATTGAAAATTTTTTTTCGTCACTCATGCACAATTGACAGCCTTTTCCGGTCCGATTTGGCGCCGATAGATGGCACTTTCTTGTATTATTCGTGAAAAGGTGACATGTGACTGCCTAGGTTTGGTAATTACCCCGTGCCTGACACTAGGGGGATATATCCAACCCAAAAAAGAAGAAGAAGAAGACTGCCTAGGTAGTGAAAACCACTATTTTCTGCCTGGGCGTCCAAAAATCGGACCGGAAGGCTGCCAATTGTTCATTTGTGACGAAAAATAGAATATGTCATTCGACTTCGACCTCAGGTTTTCAGCCTAATGACATAATGTACTATTTTATACATGTTTCATGATAAGCTGAAAACAATAGGATTCGTTTTTTAATTGGACTTTTGCTAACTGTTCGGAAGACAAAAAAGTGTTATCTGTCAAGATTTCAGTGGGGTCTACTCTCCAGCAAGATACCACTTTTTATCATTTTGATTATAATAGTCTTTTTATTTTCAATCGCATAATTTTTCGAGCTTCTTTACTTTCTTCAATAATATTTCATGCGATGATGATGAATCATTCCAGATGTTCAAATTATCTGCACCCTAGTGTTTATATTCTCGGAGTAGGTTATATAGGCTCAAGTTGGGGCAAAATTTCAATATTGAAATGATATGAAAAAAGTCACTAAACACGCTAAATGTCTCAAACTTCAATGTGATGGATAGATACTATTCTAGAAGTCATATAAGTTTATGTTTAAGTAAGATTTAATTATTTAAATAATAATATGAAGGAAACAAGATTAGGGGCGAGAGGGGGAATGGCGGTCACTTAAGCAAGGATTGCAATAACTGGATCAATCATGATTGGAAGAAAGTCTGTTATATAGGATATGGCGGGGAATTTCATCCACTATGACTGCTATGAACGGTATTCAGATCTTCGACAAACTTCACATGCTAACTTCACATCACTGGAAAATGAAATCGACCGTCATTACCCGACAGGTGATGACGGTCGGCATAAAATGCACACTGAGAGAAATTCAATGTGTGAAATCAACATGTTTGATACAGCTAAAATTTTATGGTAACCGGAACTTTTTTTTTCGTTGATGTTACTATAATTAAGGTACAGCGAGAATATGTGACGTAGTACCAGTAACCACGCCAGAAATTTGGTACAGTAGACTCTCACTTATTTGACGGAGTCAGGACCGGCGCCGACCACCTATTTTGCGGCAAGAAGGGCTTCCCACTACCAGAAAAGTCGACTCATGGAGTGGGTAGCCTCCTCTCTCGGCGCCCCGACAAACAGGTATCTGCCCCACTCTGACTACGTGAACCTTGCATTTACTACGTGTGAAGCGCTCGAGAGTGGGGGTAACACTGCCCCGTGATTCGTCAAATACGTGAGAGAACTTTCGTCAAATAAGTGAGCGCCGTCAAATAGGTGGCGGTAAAATAAGTGAGAGTCTACTGTAATATTAACAATCTTTTCCGGCCGTATATTCAACTTTTCTCGAATGTTTACAGTAACTATTTAGTCTGCTGTGTAAGGCACAATTTTTAGCGAATTGCATGTTCTATTTTTGGAGTGTTCAATTTTTCGAGTAATCGTAACTATATTTCCAGTTGACGGAACTCTATTTTCTATTAAAGATTAACCAACAATTCATCTTTACTCGTTTGTTGAAATGGACTAGTTTTTATAATTCCAAGTGTACTCAAACAATATGTTTATATGTAATACTTTTGGACGTCAATTTAATAAGGTATCAACAACTATAATTTTCAGTCCAAACAACATGATTTATCACTTTCACTGAACTAAAGTTACTCGCGAGTAACAGACACTATCACTGAGAGAAATATTTAGTCCCCCCAACCCAAATCGGCGAGTGAAATAAGGCCTCCACATTTTTTTTTGTGTTCAACCAACGTTTCAAAATTCATTACCAGTTACTGGAAATTTCGGCGAAAGTATACGAATCTATAGATTCTCATAGATATTATTACATACTTACTGTGAGCGTCACAGTGCATGAGAACTTTTGGAACTCTAGGTAACAGATGTTCAGTTGAGCCATCTTAGCTGCATTAAAACGTTGATATCATTGAGACAGATGCCAAATAAATAGACAAAAGTGATTTCATATTTCACTAAATAGTTTAGCGTAGTCGGTAGAGCGTGCGACTAGTAATGCGAGCGAATGCGTGCGTCCCCGGATCGAATCCCGGCCAAAATAATGCGATGTTTTTCTAATCTGTAAATCCTTACTTTGTATCAATATACGATTGATTACAAATAGAAGGTGTTGCTCAACGCATCATACATTGTAATAAATTCATTGTAACAATCTAAATTAATTTTTTTCGCGCTGCGAAATTCCATTACGATAAAATCAAGTTGAGTTAACACTAACTTATCAGTCAGCGCTACTTTATAATCTCGTTTCTAATACACGATTTCTCGAAAAACAAAGGGTTACTTCAACTCTAACGCAATGTCACTCGAACCAATATAAGTTAGTAAAGATGGTTTAGTTAGAAGAACTCTGTTGGGATAGTTCGCTGGTATAGTTACGTTCACCGAAATTTCCAGTAACTGCCACTGAATTTTAAAACGTTTGTTGAACACAAAAAAAAATGTTGATGCCTTATTTCACTCGCCGATTTGGGTTGGGGCAACTAGATATTTCTCTCAGTGCATTGACGGTCAAAGTGGGGTTAATGGTAATCACGCACGAAAATCTTGTGAAAATCGCTTTAACCAAGAATATTTAGATTTTGATTTATTATTTGTTTATTTTTGTTTATTTTTGGTTATTTTCAGTTTTATTTTCATTTTCATTTTTCTACCCGGCTAGAATGACCCGCATAACCCCAACACGTCAAATGAGCTTTGACTTGTTGTTTCAATCACAAAATATATTAAAAACAAAAATTATTAATATGTAGAATTAAGAGAAAGGCTGAATTAACCACCAAGTAATATTATTTGTTTCGTAAATGTGACAAAAATACAACATATCTCTTATAAATCGCATCCAAAAAATGAGTGTCCAACCACCACATAACTACCGATTGTCACGAAGAGCTGAAATCTTAAGCCGATGGCAAGCTCGAGGCCACTAGTTTGTATCTGCTTTCTCTACGTGGTAGCAGTAGAGTCGTCATTTTCAAATGCATAGAATATGAGATATTGACATGACCGTCATTACCCGCTGACCGCCATTCCCCCTTTCCCCCGTACTATATACGTACGCGAAATGTGTGTAATGTCTGAAACTTCCATGGGATAAATATGACATACAGTCGGGACTCCCAATGAGAGGGCTCTCAATAAGAGCGCTTCCCCTAATCCGTGGCCGAGCAGTACCCCCACTCCCAATAAACACCAGCTCCTATATTACGCGTGTTATACACGTCTCCTTCGTTGATTTTTGGTATCGATATATCATCATACTTTCATAAAACGTATATCATACACGTTTTTCAGTTATCCGATAATATTCGCTCAATAATCACGTTTTTTAAACGAAGAAATGATTTCCTATACCTTTAATACACATTTATAATTCAAACAACGAATACGTTGTAAATTAACGTGATATATACATTTCTTAGCCTGGACAGGGATACGTGTATTCAACTGCGCGTACGAAACGCTCTAACGTACGTATACTGCCACACAGATAATATACGTATTACGTACGTTTGCTCGAAACCTGTCATTTAAACGTCATTTATACGTTTATTAGACTGGACAAGGATACGTGTATGGGCTATTCCGCGTCAACCGGATCAGTCATCTCTCAGATATTTTTTTAATTTTGCATGTCGATTGTCCTTGGGGAGTTAGATTTTTGTGCCAAAGGATTTTTCAATTGGTGCAAAATTCGTTGAGTTATTTGCATAAACAAATTCGAGCAAGGTTTTTTTCAAAAATTCATAACTCCGCCAAAAATGATGCTAGACTCAATTTTTTTTTTCAGCTTACGCGGAAAGATTCATAGAATGTAAGATTTTTAAAACAGTGAGCAACACGACCAAAAAATGTTTTTTTAATTCTGACCTGTTCCTTGAACTATACTACAACCTGTGAATTAATTCCAGAGATGTGTTTTTTTTCGTTTTCGAGTAAAAAATCATTGAAGGTGTCGATGCGCATGAAATCGCGGCGCGCCGAGTCTCTACGTAATGGCGGGCGGTCAGTTGCCGTCCACCGCTACTCCGCGGTGGCGTCGCAGCGTTAGTTTAGAGTCATTTTCACGATGTAGGACATGATTGAAAAATCTGAAAAAAATACTGTACCTTCACAAGGCCTGCTCGAAGCGATAAGTGAAGTTTCAAGAATGTGTTTTTCACCGTTGCGCGGACGAAACGCTCCAAAGTACGTATACTACTATACATATCATATACGTATTGTGTACGTTCCCTCAAAACGTCTTCGACAGCCAAAAAATCAACGTATACCTCGCGCATTTTTAGTTACAGTATAAAACCGTACAATTCCTTCCGATGATTATACGCCAGTGTCATATCTACACGTCATTTATACGTTTTTTCCGATCTAATAATAAACGTGCAATATAATCGAATCGAGTGAGAACGTGTGGAACTCTAGGCAAGAAATTGAATCGAAAACATACTTGCAACTCATATGTTTAGTTAAAGAGCTGCATTAAAACACTGATATCACTGATATGAGACAGATGCGAAATCCAAAACAATTACGAGAAAGTGACTAACTTTGTCAATAGGTCCCCGGATCGAATCCCGGCCCCAACAATAATGTGAAATTTTTCTGATCTGAAAATTCTTACTTTATAATAATGTACGATTGTTTGCGATTAGTAGTTGTTGATCAATGCCTCATATATTGTAATTAATTCATTTTAGGGACCTCAATTTTTTTTTGAGCGACGAATCATTTGGTTGAATATTTAAGTGGAACACATGTATTAAACGTTGTTCATTGCGTAATGTTAAACGTATCGACATAACGTTTTCAATAAACGCTGCTTGTCCGTTTAACTGAGGAACATTCATCCTCTGAATAAACGTAGAGTATCCCGAGCAGAAATTTGCGAACGGCGCTCCGTTGGGCCAATATTGTCTGACACGCAACAAGATCGGCCCATACGTGGGAATTGGTATCGGGCCAGTCTTGGCATGTAACGCGGTAAGATATTGGTCTCCGCGCGGCAAGTTGTATCGGGCCAGCACCTGATACAAGCTAGACCCATCGTTGGCCGACGAACTTGGGCCCAGCTTGAACTAATATGTCCCCGTGGAGAAATCATAGGACGGCGCAATATTGGGCCAATATTCTGTGCCGTTGGCCCCTGCTTGGCATTTTATACTGGACCAAAATAGTAATGTAACGCCGGGCACTAGTGAGCCAACATTGGCAAGGCATTAACATTGTGCCAATGCTGTGTTAACTGACTCTATTCGTCACGCATTAGATTATATGATCGCAACTTATGTACCCCGACGTGATTGTCAACTAACCGCATATATTTTTTTTCTAACTACGAGGGGATTTGAACCCGGAACGCTCGGTTTCCCATATTACGAATCGCTCGCTCTAGCCACTACGCCAATTCGTCGCATGACTATCGATACTACTTTTTGTTACTTGTAGAATTAACGTGCATATAAATGGATGTTCTGGGCCCGATCTTGGGCCGGGATTATGGACCTTAGTATGACCATCGCATCGGGAGTCATTCTGAACCCGATATTGTAAAGATATCGGCCGCCGATATTCAACCGCTGTTTCGGTGCTTTATCAGGTGCCGATCCGAAACCTATATTGGATGGATAGTGAGCACCGAGGTTTAACCGTTGCGTTGGCGCTCGGTCTAGAGCTAGTATTGGACAGGTAACGCGCGCCGAGAATCGACCGGTGTATCGGTGACAGATCTGAAAGCGGTAGCGGATGAATATTGCGCACCGATGTCTGGCCATTGCAATGGCTGCCATCCTGAAGCCAATATCGGGCAGGCATAGCTTACCGATGTTGGACCATTGGATGGTTGCCGTTCTGAGACGAATGTTGGATAGACATAGTTCACCGATGTCTGACCATCGCAATGGCTGCCATCCTGAAGCCAATATCGGACAGGCATAGCTTACCGATGCTGGACCATTGCAATGGTTGCCGTTTTCAAACCAATGGTGGACCGACATAGCTCGCCGCTGCTTCACCATTCTATCAAGTTTCGATATTGTACCAGCGCAGGGCCGTCCCAATCCGCCAATGCAAGACCGTTGTATCAGCATGCCAACATTGGCCTAACGCTGGCCCGATTTATTAAATCGGCTGCCGTTCTATGATTTCTACACGGGATATGACCTTTTTATACGATTTTTATCCGGACCGGTGTTTATTGGGCTACCGTGCTTGTTTATTGAAATACCGGTTTACGTTCTGAGCGAGCGAGCTTTCGAATAGGAAGCAGGCCCGGCGACAGGGGGGGACTACGGGTACAGCTGTATCGGGCCCTGGACGTTAGGGGGCCCCATGTAAAAAAAATTGAAAAATGCATTTAAAAAAAAATGAAAATGACTGTAGGCTACTGCTGCGTGAATCTTACGGGCGAGGGCCCGTAGAGGTCCCATGATGTCGCGGCGCGCTCTCAAGCAGCTCTACTGCATAAAACTTATATTCCCGGAAGGGGAATAGCCCATTTGCGCAATGAGCGGCAGACTGACGCCAACATGTTGGTACAGAGATATATCTCTCTCTCCTTTCCCAACGTGCAGTCCCCTCTCTGCGCATGCCCCTCGTCGAAATAGTACCGCGCGAAGATTGATAGGTTAGGGTTAGCGTAAAGTTGTAATTTATTATGTATCACAGAAGTAGTTTAGTTATACATTTACTGACAACGGTTATAAATTAATATGCTATTAAAAATTATCATCCAAGCAAACAATCTGACAATGGTTATTCGTGGTTAACGTTATAGGTTAGGATTAGGTTTAGGCGCCTGCGCGGAAAGGAAAGACAGCGCGTTAGTAAAGGAGAAAGGGATATATCTCTGTCTCAACATGTTGGCGTCAGCCCGACAGTTCCTATTCCCCTTCCAGTAATATAAGTTCTATGATCTACTGTGTTTTCAGAGAGTCGAGCTCTCTAACTTCTAACTGTTATCTATTCGCTGTAAGCGTGACTACATGTAGCGCCACAAGTGACGGAAAATGGCAAAAACTCTGGTAACAATTTGGTGAACAGACAAAACTAGCCTATCAAATGCCGAATTTTTCCAGGAAAAACGCTATTTACTGCCACCATGGGTGCTGTCATAGTTTCGTCTATCCCCTCCAACGAAACGCTCACAGCGAATAGATCATAAAACGGCACGAGAAATTGATTTCAGTGACGTTATAAAGGACTTTGCCACATTAAAAGTAAGAAGGCTCATTTAAGGAGGTTGGCTACCAAAATGCAAACGATAAAAAATCTTTGAAAATTTTATCGTCGAAAGATAGATAAATGAAATGCTTACCGCCGAAATTTCAAGTCAATTCACTACACCGTTTTCAAAATTTTAATTTTCCAATTTGCTTCTTATACACGTAGAGGTATGGATAGCCGAAAAGATTAGTGGAAATCTTACGTAACACCCGCGCAGTAAGAGTAGATTTCATACTTACCTTATCGGCTCTCCATACCTCTGCGTGTATAAGAAGCAAATTCAAAAATTAATTTAACAAAAACGGTGTAGTGAATCGACTTGGAATTTTTGGAATAAGCATTTCATTTATCTATCTTTCGATGATAAAACTTTCTAAGATTACTTATTGTTTGCATTTTGGTAGCCAACTTCCTTAAAGTTGAAGTATGTTTTGTTTCTAGCAATAAATATTTTCAAAAATGTTTCATTATCTTATTATGTACATTAGGGTGGTCCTTATGTCGGGTGTTTTTGAATTTTTACGCTCCCAAGGGTTCAAACGGATCCTTTTCAAGAAAAAAAATGTGTCCTAAAGTTTTAATGCTCTAACTCGATTTTAACATCCCGCGCACGACCGCCAAAGTATTATTTTTTTTTTTTTTCAATATGTTACAAAAAACATGTATGACCCAACTTTGTCAAGTCATTAACGTCGAAGTTTTAACATTCTGCGTCCTGCGTCGATTTTAACATCCTGCGCACGACCGCCAAATTTTTTTTAACTTGACAAAGTTGGGTCATACATGTTTTTTTGTAGGAGATTGAAAAAAACAAATACTTCGACGGTCGTACGCGGGATGTTAAAATCGAGATAGAGCATTAAAACTTGAGGACAAATTTTTATTCTTGAAAAGGATTCGTTTGAACCCTTGGGAGCGTGAAAATTCAAAAACACCCCATATAAGGACCACCCTAATGTACATACCCACCCAAATACATATAAAGCTAAGCTATAGCAGACTATTACTTGCTACTATGATATACTAACGACCAGACGCGAAACTAGCGACCAGGGGGGCCCACATAGAAATCAGAGTAACGGGCCTCAACATTTCTGTCGCCGGGCCTGATAGGAAGTGGGGGTACCACATTTCTCGGAAATTCCTTCTCTCACAGCCCCGTAGCGCTCTTATTATGAGTCCCGACGGTACATGTAAAGTCTTCCATAAGTATAAGCTTTTCTGCTGACTGCAGTATTTCTAACACTTTTGAGGAATTTGACGAAAAAAGAATGTTTCTATGCAATCGAATAAAAGTATATAATATACTATTTAATCATCATAAATCTTCGAAGTGACCGTGAAATTTTGCTATCATTTATTTTTTTCAAGTACACTTGGGGTCACGGATTATGAGACAGCCAGTTTTCTGGACAAGGCAGTTATGTTGGCAACACAAAATAAACCCACAGCGCTGTATAGTGGGCCGATCGTGTAGCTTAGTCAATCTCACTAAATATCACATAACTCGTGACAGTCCCGCTAACCAAATGAGGAGAGGAAGAACTCATAAGGCGCGTTCGGTATATACGTCTCCGAGTATTCGGAGCTCTTCTATCTTTTGTTAACGCATGTTAAAAACAAAGATAGAAGAGCTCAGATATGCTAGAAAAAGCTAAAAGAGCGAATCGAGCGCATATACCGAACGCGCCTATAGACTACATACCTGAAAGGGTGATAAGTCGAAAAAAGGAAAGAGAGACAGAGAGGAAGAACTTATGACAGTCGAATCTAACCTAATACCTACTAACCTAATAACCTATGGATTGACGTGTAAATCAGTTGGAAAATAATTGTAATTCATAACTTCCCCCTCGAAGAATACAAACGGGCGAAAAATTATGTTTTCAATCTTTTCAAGTGATGACAAAAGAAATTGTAACCTGAAAATTTACGGTATGTTGATTTGATGAAAATACAATTAAATTAGGTAATGCAAGTTACGCTGTGCCTGAAAATTAAGATTGTTTGTTGATTTTGCGTGTGAAACCATGTCCAGGACTAGATTATGAATCATTAAGACTATCGTGTAACTCATTATTACTTCTCGACTGATACAAGACATTTATCAAACACAGACTGAACTCTGCAAGAACCACCCGTCGAAACAGGCAAAAAAAGGAAACATTCAGCTTCAGAAAAACGGAAGGTGTCAGCTCGTACTAATCCAGAGATAGAAGGACCTCGCTTTGGTAGAATCCAAGTGAGGACTTTGAATGCCTTCTCCGGCGACTACTCGTCGTTCACAGAATTACATTTTTAAATCTATCAATTCTTAGACTAAAACTTGGAATACCATCACAGACGACTGTTCACTCCTTATAATCTAAAATTCAGGACTTCAATACAGTAGACTCTAGATATATCACCGTGCGGCATATCACCGTACGAGCGAATTCCCCGTCACGCGTATTCGCACGCACACAAATAACACTCCCCCACCTCGGTTGCGCACGCCGCTGCCCTCGTCGCTGCCGGAAAACACGCCACTGCCGGCAAACACGTCGCAGTGCCAAAATTCTGCGCGCGTCTCCCCACTAGCTGTGCAGGCTGCTAGAGGCGTGACTTCGGCACTGGACTGCTGTGTGGCGAGGGCTTTCCACTTATCACCGTTTTCCTCTCCTACAGCCCCATACCGCGGCGATATATCTAGAGTCTACTGTAATTCTTTGGATGCTGACTTGGTATACCTCCTACGACGACTACTCGTCTATCACAGAATTACTTTTTTAAAGCTAACAATTCTTAGATTATTAAATTTTAGACTTCATTAATACCTACATCACCGACTTTGAATACTCGCTCAGGCCGCTTTGAGGCTAAAATAATTTGATAATCTAATACGAAAAAAAATACAAAATAAAATATAATATAAAATATGCTCCCAGTTGACCGAGACGATCGTGTAACTCATTAGCTACTTATTGACTGATACTAGACATTTATTCAACACAGACTGAACTCCTGAAGAACCTGAACCTGCACGCCCGTTAAAACAGTGCAAGAAAGGAAACAGAAGTGGATATACGCTTGAAGGCTGCAAGGAATTTGGTCAGTTTCTAGAAAGAGCCTTTTAAACAGCTCCAAAAATTGACTTGTGATTGGCCAGGGGGAGACCGTCGGAACAAAGACATGAAAGAAAGCAGCCATTGGAACAAAGACCTGAAATAGCCATTTGGATGATTGAAATAATACTAAATAATATTAGCAGCGAGATTAGCAAAGCCACGAACCTAGTCGAGGTCATATCTCGTCATTGTTATTCATGACCAGCGTGTTGTGACGTGCACCAAAATTTATTAACTTTTATCTTTATTAATAAGATATTAAAATAATAAATGTTAAGAATACTTATAATAATAATTCATGAATGTATGGTAATATAGATATATTACTTTCATTGACGAGAAAGATATGATTTGATATTGAATACAATATTCAATTAATTAAATAAAAAATTAAGATGACTAGCTAATTTATTTTTATGATATTATCCAGATTATAATTTTCAAAGTTTTAATCTTTGAATGATAATTGAAGAACATAGACTGGTAGTAGGTATCCATTTCTATTGAAACGAATTGCAATAAGAAGAATCATCCATGCAAATATTTCAAATTTTCTAAATTAATGATTGTGAATAGTATATGTGATAATGAAGTGATAGTATTGAAATGTGATCGTAAACTTTGGAAAGTGAATGAATAATCAGCTGGAACATAAGATTTTCATGCACGCATTTTTATTTATTCAGCTTATAGTTGAGAATTTTACATTATAAGGAGCGAGCAGTCGTCTCTGATAGTATTTCAAGTCTCAGTCTAAGAATGGTCAAAGTTTAGAATGTGAAAGACGAGTAGTCGCCGGAGAAGGCATTCAAAGTCCCCACTACGATTCTACCAAAACCAGCTCCTGTTGTCTCTGGATAAGTACGAGCTGACTCCTTCCGTTTCTCTGGAGCTGCATGCTTCCTTTCTGTGCCTGTTTCGACGCTTGTGAAGGTTCAGGTTCTTGAGGAGTTCAGTCTGTGTTTGATAAATGTCTAGTATCAGTAAAGTAGTAGTTAATGAGTTACACGATAGTCTCGGTCAACTTGGAGCATATTTTGGCATATTATATTATCATATGATTTTATGCTAAAAGCAGCCTGAGCGAGTATTCAAAGTCGGTGATGTAGGTATTGATAAAGACCAAAATTCAATAATCTAAGAGGTACCCAGACATCTGTGATAGTGTTCTAAGTCTTGATCCAAGAATTTTTAGATTTCAAAATGTAATTCTGTGATAGACGAGTAGTCGTCGTAGGAGGTATACCAAGTCAGCATTCAAAGAATTATTCAAGTCCTGGATTTTAGATTATAAGGAGCGAGCAGTCGTCTGCGATGGTATTCCAAGTCTTAGTCTAAGAATTGATAGATTTAAAAATGTAATTCTGTGAACGACGAGTAGTCGCCGGAGAAGGCATTCAAAGTCCTCAATCGGATTCTACCAAAGCGAGGTCCTTCTATCTCTGGATTAGTACGAGCTGACACCTTCCGTTTCTCTGAAGCTGAATGTTTTCTTTTTTTGCCTGTTTCGACGGGTGGTTCTTGCAGAGTTCAGTCTGTGTTTGATAAATGTCTTGTATCAGTCGAGAAGTAATAATGAGTGACACGATAGTCTTAATGATTCATAATCTAGTCCTGGACATGGTTTCACACGCGAAATCAACAAAGAATCTTGTTTTTCAGGCACAGCATAACTTGCATTACCTAATTTAATTGTATTTTCATCAAATCAACATACCGTAAATTTTCAGGTTACAATTTCTTTTGTCATCACTTGAAAAGATTGAAAACATAAACTTTCGCCCGTTTGTATTCTTCGAGGGGGAAGTTATGAATTACAATTATTTTCTAACTGATTTACACGTCAATCCATAGGTTATTAGGTTAGTAGGTATTAGGTTAGATTTGACTGTCATAAGTTCTTTCTCTCCTTTTTTGGCTATCGGGACTGTCACGAGTAATGTGATATTTAGTAAGATTGACTAAGCTTCACGATCGGCCCACTATGTAGCGCTGTGGGTTTATTTTGTGTTGCCAACATAACTGACTTGTCCAGAAAACTGGCCATCTCATAATCCGTGACCTCAAGTGTACATATTGATGTAAATCCTCACAAAGCAAAGTTTACCTATCAAGTCAAAAAGTGTTAAGGCCTATCCCTAGTCGCCCACCTCCTTTTGGTCGAAATGTGTCACATTTCGATTATTATCCGAGCCGAGGAAATCGAATTCGAATAATTTCGTAACAATGTAAAAACCATCTGTAGACTCTATTTTCGCACGAAACGAACATTTTTTCGGACGTATGTCTTCGGAATTGAATTTGAATTCACGCAGCGTTGGCCTTTTTTGCGTTTTTGACGGCTGGGCTCGGATAATAATCGAAATGTGACACATTTCGACCGAAAGGAGGTGGGCGACTAGGGATGGGCCTTAAGTATTGTGACAGGCGACGATTAGGTCTAGATGAACACCGGACATCAACCGATCAACGAAGTTAAGCAATTTCAACTGCGACCAGAATTTGGATGGGTGACCCATATGTATAAAAAAAAAAAAATTTGTCTTTGAGGAGATGATTTCTAACATCCAGAAAATATTAACTGCGTTCTCTACCGCTCGAAAAGGAATCAACTATTAGTGAAAAAAATATTTTTTGTCCGGATAATATCGAAAATAAACAAAAATAGAATCATCGGGTCATCGGCTGATCAATATTGGGCTCTTGTTGGGCCATTGACTATATACAGAGCGATTCTGAGGAAACAGGTCACGCTAATAGAGGCTCCCTTATTTATTTTCGTCAATGACAACGCTGTCAAATACCACGAACAAGCGATCTACCGATATTTCATATGCCTATGACTGATATCTTCAGACGACGTAGCGGTAGCTGTCGCGTTGTATCGGTTAAAATGAACTGTCATATTACAATATTCTGTAATTAATTCCATTATTGTTCATAATACAACGGTATACGATATTATTTCATAAATAAGTAGTGATGAGGTTAAATTGATTGCAGGCGTCGATTTCTGTTTATTCCAACATTATTAGGTTATAAATAATTGTCTTGGTGAAATTCACAGATCTGGTAGTGATAAAGTTATTAAGTCAATAGCATACGATATTGATTCTTTATGAATTCATTCCAGGTGTGAATTTCTGTTTATTAATTACATTAGTTACAACCGAGGATTTCTTTGGTGACTGACTGACCCGTTGCATCTTTTTGACGAGTAGGGTTACGAACAAATCGATGTGAATATCATTCATCGAGCAATATCTCATCGATCCAGTGAATGCTTTCCATCCTACGAGGCATCTCCGCTGACTAAAACTCTACATGTCTTCTTAGCCTAATGAGTACGAAGACAGTCCTGCATAAATGATGTGTTGGTCTATCAATGCGTGTTTAAGTTTCATCGAGTAATAAATGAATTAAAAGTATCGTTCCTTTTGTGAATCTATTTAATTGAGTATTTGATTGCTGCGTAGAACAAAGCGTTGCATTTTTGTACAAAATACTCAATCACAACAAATTGTACAAATTTAATAAAATTCTTTGTTTATTCAGTTGATATTGCATAATCATAATAAATAATTAATGATATATGTGCAAGGACGCTGTCCTTCTGGAGAAAAAAAAAAATATACAATTTAATAATAACTCAATAGCATGGTTTTGGAACACGCGGCCGGTCATAGCTTTCGGACCATCGCAGATGATTTCGCAGCCAAGAATCCAGGACGTCCGTGTCCGGCGATGGATACCGTGCGGAATATCGTATTGAAGAAGGAAACTGGAGTGACTTATCCGCATCGAAGTTCTACGAGTACACCGTTTTCGCCACAATTTTTAAAGCATTCAATTTTCATAACTTGCTTGTCGCCCATGGTTTGTTGCATGGTCATTTCTTTGAAGTACTGCCCTAATTATTCTGGGATATCTAACAGATGTTAGAATGGGTTATTTATGGGTGGGATTGATCTATTCGGAAGAGGTGCTTCATACAATCATGATAGAACTTCACTTACAAGTTAGTTCATTTAATCATGTAATTGTATTTCGCGCCTCTTTCTCTAGATCAACACGTAGATGTTTAAAGCTTATTACCGCAGATCAATGAATTAATGCATCAGGACTGTCTTCCTACTCATTAGGCTTAGAAGACATGTAGAGTATTGTTTTATTCAGCGGAGATGCCTCATATGATGAAAAACTTTAACTGGATCAATGAGATATTGCTTGATGAATGATATTCACATCGTCTTCTTCGTAACCCTACTTATCGAAGAGATACAACGGGTCAGTCAGTCACCGAAGAAATCCTCGGTTGTAACTAATGTAGTTAATAAACAGAAATTCACACCTGGAATGAATTCATAAAGAATCAATATCGTATGCTATTGACTTAATAACTTTATCACTACCAGATCTGTGAATTTCACCAAGACAATTATTTATAACCTAATAATGTTGGAATAAACAGAAATCGACGCCTGCAATCAATTTAACCTCATCACTACTTATTTATGAAATAATATCGTATACCGTTGTATTATGAACAATATTGGAATTAATTACACAATATTGTAATATGACAGTTCATTTTAACCTATACAACGCGACAGCTACCGCTACGTCGTCTGAAGATATCAGTCATAGGCATATGAAATATCGGTAGATCGCTTGTTCGTGGTATTTGACAGCGTTGTCATTGACGAAAATAAATAAGGGAGCCTCTATTAGCGTGACCTGCTTCCTCAGAATCACTCTGTATATACAGTACCGTGCATAAGTTCGGGATCACTCTTCGAATTGTCGATCGAGACAAAAAGTTGAATATCTCGGTCAAAAAAAATTGTAGCCAAATGGCCCGGGTGCCATTCAAAAGTGGAAAGACCCGGCTTTATTTTTCTTCTCTGTTCAATTTTCCAAAAAAATTCCCGCACTCACTAGATAATGTTGAACATGACCGTTTTTTTGCGATTTTCATACTTTCATAAATTCGCGTGTAATTTTCTGGGAAATAGATATAGAAACTTTTTTTCAATAGGTCTTCGGAAGAGGAGAGGTTAAGCTGTAAGTCGGTTTTTTTTTTTTTGATTGCGATTTTTTTTCATTAAGTTATTCAACTTTTCGTGCGGAAAATCGGTTTTCAGAAAATGCGTCATAACTCTGGCACTATGGGGATTTAGATAAAATGTAGTGACATAAAAAATGTGTATTTTTTAGTTTTTCACTGCATCAAATTTTTTTTGAATTTTTTTTTTTTTTTTTAATTTTATTTTCGAATTTTTGGTACACGAAAAAATCCGAAATAAAATAACGAATGAATTTCCTCATCATATAATCACAAAAGCATCGCAGAAATTATTGTTATCTTCATTTCGGATTTATCCATATAATATAGAAAAGTAAAAACAATTTTAGAAAAAATGCAAAAAATTTCAAAATTACCGAACAAATTCAATGTTTGATTTATTTCGGATTTTTTCATGTACCAAAAATTCGAAAAAAAAATTAAAAAAAAAAAAATCGAAAAAAAAAATTAAAAAAAAACTTAATGGAGTGAAGAACTAAAAAATACACATTTTTTATATCGTGACATTTTATCTAAAACCCCATAGTGCCCGAGTTACGACGCATTTTCTGAAAACCGATTTTCCGCACGAAAAGTTGAATAACTTCACGAAAAAAAAATCGCAATTAAAAAAAAAAAACCGACTTACAGCTTAATCTCTCCTCTTCCGAAGTCCCATTGCAAAAAAGTTTGTATATCTATTTTCCATAAAATTACACGCGAATTTATGAAAGTATGAAAATCGCAAAAAAAAACGGTCATGTTCAACATTATCTAGTGATGCGGAAATTTTTTTGGAAAATTAAACAGAAAAGAAAAATGAAGTCGGTTATTTCCACTTTTGAATGCCACCCGGGCCATTTGGCGACAATTTTTTTTTGACCGAGATATTCAACTTTTTGTCTCGATCGAAAATTCAGAAAGTGACCCCGAACTTATGGACGGTACTGTATATATTAGGGTGGTCCGTATATAGGGTGTTTTGGAATTTTCACGCTCCCAAGGGTTCAAACGAATCCTTTTCAAGAAAAAAAATTCTTCCTAAAGTTTTAATGCTCTATCTCGACTTCAACATCCCGCACACGACCGTCAAAGTATTTTTTTTTTTTTTTTTTCAATTTTCTACAAAAAACATATATGACTCAACTTTGCTGAGTCAAAAAAAATTTGGCGGTCGTGCGCGGGATATTAAAATCGAGATAGAGCATTAAAACTTTAAGACAAATTTTTTTTCTTGAAAAGGATCCGTTTGAACCCTTGGGAGCGTGAAAATTCAAAAACACCCCATATAAGGACCACCCTAGTATATATATATGAGCAAGTCCACCAATTCTGGACGTCGGATCCGGCCTTACCCTCTCAGATCTTTTTGAAATTTTGTATGTTGAAAGTCCTCATCGAAAAACAACTACCCAATTTTTTTCAGATTTTTATCCCTTTTATTTCAGAAGTTATTATATGGGGTGTTTCATACAGTTTTATACTTCTTGTCTTAAGCATTTTTTTTTAGTTGTTTCGCCACTGTAGCACTTTTTTGAAAGACTAGGTTTTTTGTTTACAAAAGTCTCAGCTTGCCAAAAAAAATATTTTTTTTTCATTCACGCTTGTAAAAAGCTCTTAAAATTCAGTTTGAAATAAAAAAAGCTGTTTTTTTGCCGTTGCCCAAATTTTGAAAAAAATTTCAATACCTTCTTAGAAAAGCTGAGAAAATTTTACATGGACCACGTAATTTTCAGAGTGGGATCTCGATAAATACACGAGAAATGAATCAATGAATGAAAATTGGAGAAAATTTTCAATTGATTTCCAGACTTATTCCATATATTTATTCCAATTTTTGTCCATTAATTCATTTCTCGTGTATTTATCGAGATCCCACTCTGAAAATTACGTGGTCCATGTGAAATTTTCTCAGCTTTTCTGAGAAAGTATTGAAAATTTTTTCAAAATTTGGGCAACGGCAAAAAAACAGCTTTTTCGATTTTAAACTGAATTTTGAGAGCTTTTTACGAGCCTGAATGGAAGAAAAATATTTTTTTTGGCAAGCTGCGACTTTTTTAAACAAAAAACCTAATCTTTCAAAAAAGTGCTACAGTGGCGAAACAACTAAAAAAAAAAATGATTAAGACAAGAAGTATAAAACTGTATGAAATACCCCATATAATAACTTCTGAAATAAAAGGGATAAAAATCTGAAAAAAATTGGGTAGTTGTTTTTCGATGAGGACTTTCAGCATACGAAATTTCAGAAAGATCTGAGAGGGTGAGGCCGGATTCGACGTCCAGAATTGGTGGACTTGCTCATATATATATATTTATGTTCATAAATTTATACTAGCCCAATGTCGATAGCCATACGTTGGACCGAAATTATCATCCCAGTATCAAACCAGTATTGGACCGGTATTGGCCGCCGACGATGGGCCTGCACTCAAACTGTTGGATGCGGTGTTGGCCCAGTATTCGGCCGATTGTGATACTCTACTTGGGTAGCGATGAGCATGAAAATCTTCTCTTTCATCTATTTTCGACAGATTTTTTTGTTTGAAATTTTTTTTTTTCCCACATGGCCGGGAAGGCCGATTTCCTTACCCGCTGAGAGGTAGGGAACTCCAGTTTTACCGAACAGGGGAGTTTTGCCTCCCATGGGAGGGACGGCCGTGAGTCATGAATTTTCCTCCCAGTCCGCTGCGTATGTTTTCGGTAACAGCGCCATCGGACGAAACAAAATGATAGAAAAAAAGCGCGTCGTTCATGATCGTTTCTTTGTTCTCTGCGAAGAAGAAAGTGAAATAATAAAAAGCAAAATAGCATGACTTCCTTGTCCCACCTAAAATTGCGCGTTCGCGATCGTTTTACACATGAACCGAAAGGCCGATTTTGCTCCCTATTTTCGGGGAGCAAAAAGCGGTTTTGCCACTCGAAACGCCTTTCCTCCCAGAAAGTCTTTCCCCCCGGCCTTTCCTCCCTAAAAGTCTTTCCTCCCGGCCTTTCCTCTCTGAAAGTCTTTCCTCCCAGTCTTTGTTCACCGATATGAAGTTGCACTAGATTCATCTATCCTCTTTTTTCCTTCTTGAAAAAAACAGACGACGGTGGGACCAACTTCATACCTATACTGTTTTGTTTAAAGCAGCAACCAAATACAGTGCTCCCTCACTAATATTCACCTCTCTAACATTTTACCTCTCCGCCGTCGGAGAGGAGTAGGTTCCCCCACTATATAGCCTGGTCGTTTGGGTTGGCGCATAACGATGCGCAGTAACCACGTCACATAACCTCACAAACCTGTGGTTTTCCAGTAAGTCAGCTGTCAGCTATTTCCCCTCTACTGATGTGCATACGTCATTAACTCCGCCCCTGGACATAGTGGGAGGCCTCGCTAATATTCAATTCCAGGCACCCATACCCCGGATCCGTAAAAATTAGCGAGGGAGCACTGTAAATGAGTCATGTCTTTCATTGATTTATTGAAAATTAATCGGTAAAACCGATTTTTCCTCAAACAGGTAGCAAAATCGGCCTCCGTTCATGTGTAAAAAAAGATATCGTGTGAACCACGGGAGCAACGTTGCTCCCTTGATGCACAAGATACTATTAGGTAGTATCAGCCTCAGACCAGCCTAAAGGATAAGTTTTTTCGATTTTTTCTGAAAAATGGAGGTGCGGAATCCACTGCTTCTGATGCTCCATCTTCTCGCAATGCAATATGACTGAACCGTAACTGCTTATTTAACGTTAAGAAGCTTAGTGAACATGTGAGTAGCTACTTCCGCTTCTGATATCTCACTGGAAGGTACTTTGTTGTATGCAGGGTATACATATGGGTAACCACAAGATAGGAGCTTTGACTACAAAGACTTCCTGGTCCCTGGAGCTGCGGGTGTAGTGAACAGCACTAAAATCACGCTTGGAAGGTTCGACGAAGGAAGGAAGGAAGGAAGGAAGAAAGGAAGGAAGGAGCCCCTAATTTCTAAGTAATCTAATCAAACGGTGCCGAGAAGATGCAATTACCTTGAGAGTAGCAGCTACGCTACAGTAGAATTCGATACAAAAATAACCTTTTCCAACTTGTACTAAACTTCTTCGAGGAAGTTTAACCCAGTATCTAATGCAGGGATGGCAAAGGGAACACATAAGACCGTGTAGAACCTTACCTACCTGAATGGAATGGAAAAACTGCGGTTTATAGCCCGGAACAGCGGTAGGTAATAGTATCTTGTCAAAAGTTTGACGCTACGGTTTCCCGCATTCTGGAAAGTGATTAGATGCGAAAATAACGTTCTTCCAGCTGGAAGAACGTGATTCTTCATTTTATTTCACGCCATTTGCATTCCCACCTGACATATCTAGAAGCGAACGTTTAAATTTAACGAGACATGGCAATTTTCCACGCCCATCATTTTTAATGCAGTGTCCTGTAAATTTCGGGCTCTTTTTCTCACCGTTTCGGACATAATTCGCCGAGTTTATCGGACAGACGTTGGGAACTTCATAAAAATCTGTTTCGTGGATACCAGAGAGAAAACGTGGATATTTGCGGGTAGTGAAAAAAGGGGAAAAAAGGAAACAAAAAGTGAATTAAATTAACGAATATTTTTTCCTAATTGCGTAGCAGCTCGTGTGGCTCGTTGCCTTGAATATTTAAGCGGCGGTGTAGTCAACCACGTGGCAACCCACGCTCCTGCACAAATTCCCCGATAGGTAATTGATTTACCGCGATTCCTTTAATCGGCCAGAACCGAAAGGAAGGTCAGACCCTGCCTGGCTATCTACGCCTCTTTATTTTCAGCCGAATCAGCCGGGTGATCAAACAAGTCAGCATTATAAATCTGAATTTAAATGACGGCGGGAGTATGAGGCGATTTTTAATTTCTCATTTGCACCTGATTTTATTCGCACAGCTGACAAATTGAATTCATCTGATGAATCTCACGTGCCTGTGGGAGATATAAAAATAATAGTTATCGTTCAACTTTACACCCGAATGTAAAATTTGATCGCTCTTATACCCAAGGTCTCGAAGGACCTTTTTCACTCTGATAATATTTTTGTATCATTTAAAATCGGGATGAAGCCCGGGCCTCATAGTTCGGCTTCTCACTTTCGGTACAATTTTCTATCTCATTCTTCCCCCCTGCACGTGATATAGAAAGTTTCCAAACGATGTGGTCGAATAATGAATGAAAAAAAAAAAAAAATGCTCGAGAAAGTGAAGAGCGGTTGAAATTGAAAAAGTTTAAGTTCGACGGAAGGCTGGCAAAAATAAAAATGAAAGACACCCAAACGACAGAATTTATCAGTGGGTAATCGACGAGCAGTCTGCTGCTGGGAGCCGAGTTGAACACACAAAACCCGGTTTTTGACAAATTTTCCAACGATGCAGAAAATTTTTTGTGCACAAAAGCATTTTCAAGTTTCGAATTCCAGATTGAGGATTATGTTTGAAAGAAAATGTATGAAACACATCGAACTTCAGCTGTATGCAGAATTGCGGAAAATTTACACTATAGTGAAACCTTAAGGTCCTCCGCGTATCAGAAATCCGAAAAAATTTTCCCCTTAAACTTGATGGATCTCAAAGTGAAAGGATCGAGTTGGGGAATAGGGAGTCGTAAAAGCGGCATGACAATTGTGAAGAGGAATCCAACTACGGCTCCCGTATCTTTTCTCGCCGAACAAAAAGGGGTTCAGATTCGGAGGATGACCGTTCATATTTTCGTCAACGTCAAGAGAAAGAGAAAGAAAAAACAAAGGAAACTAAAAAAAAAACTACCACGTTCCAAAATCCCGCAAAAAATGAGACCGTTATGCGAATTAGTTCACGTGAAAGCTGTCAGAAGAAAAAAAGCAGGGATTGAGGAAGCATTACGACGTTGACAGAATCCGTCAAAATGATCCGCGAATCCCGGGGCTCAAATCGCTCGTTTATTAATCCTACGTTGCGGAATTAACATGACGATGTTGCATTGTCGCACCAAATTGTTATCAACGATGACGAAAACGACATTTTCGCAGGTCGAACTCCCATCGCCAAAATTTTCAGATCAACCTCGTCGATGGTAAGATTTTCCGCCGGAACAAGCACCGCGAAACTAGCTGTCTTGGTGTTCCAGGTTTTTTCGGGTCACCGATTCCGGATTCGAAACGGAGAATCCAATAGAAATATTTTAATTGTTTAAATACTCGCGATATTAGTCGCATAAATAATTGAAATTCGGAATCAGCGACCGAAAAAGCCCCCCGGAACCAAGTTAGAATTTTGCAGTACTTGTTCCGGTCAAGTTATACTGGAAAACTTTATCGTAGATTATCCAGGAAGTTGATTATTGTACGTCATTCGAGATGTTTTCGCGATAGAAAGACTCGAGAAAAATGTCGATCACAATGTACAACCAGTGCGCGATCGTTTCGACGAAAATCGATTACATCGATGAGGATAATGGGTATCGACTCGATTGGACATTAGCGTTGCGGTTTGAGGTGGAGTGCAACGTTTGTCGAAACTTTAAGAGCGAGATCGGTTAATTCTCCGAGTCTACTCAATCAATCGCAATGTCACTTGGGGGGCTTACACATTATTTTAGTCAGTGGCGGATTTACCAGTAGGCTAAGTAGGCTGCAGCCGAGGGCGGCAAATTTTTGCCAAAAATGAGCAACAAATACGAAAATTATATATTTTTTGATAATGTTTTATTAGTTTTGCAAAATATTTCTTCGGATGGCGGGGGCGGAGGGGGGGGGGGGCAGATATCTTATAGCCTAGGGCGGCGAGAACCCTAAATCCGCCACTGATTTTAGTAGAAAGTGCCTGATTATTTCACTTCAAAATTTTACAAAAATTTCTACAGATTTCGGTACCGACCACATAAATCGTGAAATTATTCACTGTAAAAATGATCAGACCCTCCGCAATGAAAAACCACATATTTTGAGCCTAATCCCCGTCATTTTATAGAAAAATGGCTGAAGATTGACGGATGTCCGTTACTCGAAACCAAAAAAACAGACATTCAGTTGAGGTGACACTTTGTACCGACATTGCACCCAGTATACTTTTAAACCCTGTGGCGACGTTATAGTGAAGAATTCTTCGGTCCCTTCACGTAACATGCGCAATATGCTGCTTCCGCTTGATAAAGAATATAAATAATCAATTGCGGATAGCACACGGCTAACCTCACCCAACTAACAGCTAACCTAAAATACGCACAAATGATAAATGAAATCGTGTTCGGAATGGCTTGTTAGAATACGCGTGCTACGCCATCTGGCGGTATGCAGAGGTACGATATGGTGGGAATCTGTGCTGTACCGTTGTGAAGGGGACACAGCCGTGGCCTTGAAACGTTGCACTCCACCTTAAGATTCCGTCCTGATAATAAGCGGATATACTGATCTGCGGAGGCTGCTCCCGCGTGGAAAAAAAATATATGCTGACTTGTATCACACATATATGCCGATCATATAACATATATGTCGGCCAAAAACAAATATGTTTGACGAATTTTACATAGTGTTGACGTATATGTCGACATATATGTCACATATCGCACACCTAGATCTAAACTAGGACAAGTCAAAAAATCTAATTTTTAAGTATGAGAAAATAGTATATTGTGTACCAAGGGCGTAAAGTGGGCTTTTTGACCTTGTGTGGTTGCAGTACTCGTCTTCGGCTCGCAACGCACTCGTCTTCGACTCGTGCTAGCTCGCCTCTGACTCGTACTGCAAACTCCACACTCGGTCTAAAAAAGCCCACTTTACGCCCTTGGTACACAATATACTATTATATAACAAAGCCATGTTTAGCGACTTTTTGATGTTTCTGTATAGGATCTAAAGTAGTACTTTTAAGTCCTAGGACCTAAATGTGGCACGAAAAGTCCTAGGACTTAAAAGTACTACTTTAGGTCCCATACAGAGGCATCAAAAAGCGAGGAAAACATGCTTTCGTTATATAAAAACGTTTTGCTCCAATTATGCCTTTGGATAATTAATTAATGAAATAATTATTATTCATAATAAATATAATTATATAATATTACTAATGATAATTATCATTAATTATTATTATTGAAAATATAATAATTATATTATTATAAAATTATTATTTATTATTTATTAATTCAGCAAAACCAAGTTAGTGCAATCTGTCGTCATGATTATGAACATTAAGTTGAATCTGTTCTTGTGGTTAGTTGCGTATGGTATCAGGGTATACAAAAATGATGATAACTCAAAATTCAAGTTTTTTTACTTGTTTTAGTTTAGATCTGGGTGTGCGATATATGCCGCAACATGTGTGTTGACATATATTCGACATTTATATAAAATATATAAAAATATATGTTCCGGCCAAAAACGAATATGTCACATATATGTCGCATATATTTTTCGTATATATATATTTCCATGCGGGCTGATTGCTCGATATCCGCAAAATCCGCGGGCTTATTTCCTGTGGGTTTTTGCTAACTTACGTCCGCAGCTTGTCGATCAAAGAAACACGGGGATTATGGCCTACGGTGAAGAGCCTGCGGCGCATAGTTGGTGCGGCTATTCGGTTTGCGAGACAAGTACGTCCTGCTCTGATTCCTTCCTACGGACTTCTAGGGTCTCGCGCGTCCCCCGAGGTTCAGATGGTAGTTAAACTGTCTGAAACTCTGACTATTAAGGTTGAATCCCACCTTTGCGTTGCGAACAGCAGCGATCCGATGTGCCGCGCGGCGCGGCGAATTTATTCCTTTGTGGGTTCCCTAATGGAGGTGCGCTCACTATGGGAATGGCAACTGCCAGTTTTTGCCACTTGCGGCGACACTATAGCATGTCCTGGGCGACCGGTGTCAGAACGATTAGTGTCAAGTACAACGGACAAACTTCTTTATTCATTTACGACTTCTCTATTTATTTACAGGTAGATAGCTGTTTTTTCCAAAATGGTTCAGTGTTGTGCATATGGATGTACTGCTCAAGGAGCACATTTTCTTCGTAAGAATGAGGTTAGGCGCAAACAATATGAAATACCTTTGAAGCGGGATGGCTTCAAAACTACGAAACATTCGCGACTATGTGCGGCACATTTCAGGCCGGAGGAATATATTTCTGCAAGCTTTTTCATAGGTATGTGTCACCTCAAGTTTCCTAAGAAGTATTGATTACTAAATTCTATGAATTATGCCCGGTTTTATAAACGTGGGTTACCCCATGAGTTGAATAACCCGTAGGTTACCCCGCAGATACTACCCGTTCAACCGTTTTTTCATCTGACAGCTGTCATGAATCGCTGTGAACTTACAACAGTCCATGAAGGTTGAACGGGTAGTATCTGTGGGGTAACCTACGGGTTATTTAAACCTTGGGGTAACCCACGTTTATGTAACCGGGCATTAGTGTGTTGTTTCACGCCGTAGTCTGAAGGCCATAACCTAACCTAACCTAAGATGTATTGAATAAACTTTTCTACTGCTGTACTTTTTTTTATACCTGCTTTTTCCTGTTTTCCTTCAATTCCAGGTGTTGCTTCAGAAAGGAAAATTGTAAACACTGCAATAACATCAACGTTTGCCGCGGTTATACGACATAAAGAGCTACGCGCGTCACTTTGCAATCGGGACGTACTATGGTGGCGCCCTCTGCCCCGAGCTTTGCGTTGCCCTTCTCATTCCGCAGCGAACCCATAGAGATATTATAGATAGAGTAGGGGAGACAGGCCTCAGGCGGCCCCGCGAATAAAAAGAGAGAGGTATACGACGGTACCGTATCCATCTCTTTCTATCCGCGCATGCGCAGTAAGCGTAGGAAAGGAATAACAGTTGAACTGTCTCTATGTGCACTCACTGCGCATGTGCTAGTGGAGAGAGATGGATACGGTACCGTCGTATTTCTCTCTCTTTCTATCCGTGGAACCTTTCTACTTGCACGCAGCCCTATGTCTTCCCTGCTCTATTTTTAATATCTCTATGAGCGAACCACGGTGAACGGCGGCGAAACGCATTTTGGCGGTGCGCCGCGCTTCGCTGCCGAATAGTGAGTGCACAAGGGATCGGCAGATTGTCGTTCATATGACAGTGAAGGCAAACCACCTCATCCCTCTGTTATGCTCCATGCAGGCTAGTAGGCAATCACTAATAACAAAAGGCTCAATGATAGTAATAATAATTTGTTTACTTATTTCCGGTTTTTTAAACGTGGGTTACCCCGTAGCTTTAAATAACCCGTAGGTTACCCCGCAGATACCCCTTACGGAAAATACACTCCATTTTTGATTGTGAACACTGAATTTTGGGTGTAAACACTGAATTTTGGGTCTAAAACTCTTAAATTGGGAGTTGACTTTCAAATTTCGAATGGTGAACTCCCAAATTGAGAGTCGACTCCCGAATTTTGAGTGTCGAACTCCCAAAATGAGAGTCGGCTCCCAAATTTCGAGTGTCCAACTCCCAAATCGAAAGTTGACTCTCAAATTTCGAGTATCGAACTCCTAAATTGAGATTCGACTCCCAAATTTCGAGTATCGAACTCCCAGGTTCAGAGTTGACTCCCAAATTTTGAGTGTCGAACTCCTAAATGGAGAGTTGACTCCCGAAAAATTCCAACCTCAATTGAGTGACACCCAACAGAAGGTCAACACTCAACTTGAGAGTCAACACCCAAGTTACACGGAGAAAAGTATTTCGTGAAACTTTACTGAACTGTTGAGCAAAGTTGGGATATAGGGACCAGTTGGTGAGTTTTTCACATTTTTGTAGTAATCAGTGACATACTGAACGTTATAAAATACATGACAGTTCGGTAAACTTTAATAATGTACAGTAAAATTCTCATATGAAGATCGTAGCAAACTTTAATAGATTCACGTGAATTATTCCCTTAAGATTAGTTAAAGAATGACTAACGTTGACGAATCATTCTTATTGAGGAATTGAAAAAGTACTCAAAAGTTCGGTAAAGTTTCACATCGATAGGCAGAGAAAAGTTTATTCTCCCTATATGAAACTTTACAGCACTATAATGTAACTTCTCCCTCCTGGCACTTCAAATTTTACTAGACAGTTCAGTAAACTGAACGACGTGAAACATCTCCCACCACTCCCATAGTCACGCAGGGTTAGACATAATAGTCTAGTTCGCCACCAGATGTCTCACAGCCGCCTTTTCTTTCTCACAAGTGCTAAACTTTCTTCCAGTTAGTATATAAGAGAGTTCCAATTCCTAAACATCAGCGATAGGCGTGCGTTTGCGTAGTCTATAAGTGTTGGAAACTATGAGCGTATAGACTTAATGTATACACGACCACTGCGATGCGTTCCACATAGGTGATAGGTTCGTTCTAAAGGCGTACTAGTATTAGGTTAAGATGTGAACACGACAATAAGGGTAACCGGCCACCGACAGAATGTGTAGGATGGTGTGAGTACAATACCTGTAAAAGTTAACTAACAGTTCGGTAAAACGTGGGCAACCGTCGAGTAAAACCTAACATTTTCGTTACTCAAAATTTTTCTACTTTTTTTTGCTGCACAGGAGTTGACGTTTTACCGAACTGTTCGGTAAAGTTTCATCGACTGTAAGTCATTCATTCATTCGTTTCATGTAAATCGAGCTAAATTTTCTGCTATGTCCTCAACCGCGGTTTACTGAACTGTTCGGTAATCTCTACCTGACGTTCATTATATTCTACAATTGTGCGCATTAAAATTTCCACAACCAAGTGCAGTATTAATTACAGTTCTAGTTCGGTAGATATTCTTTTAAATTTATCAAAATTTCACGTTCTATGCATGAGGTTTTCTTGAATTTCGCTTTACTGAACTGTAAGTGAAACTTTACATAAATGTCCCTATGTCCCCAGTTTACTGAACTGAGTTCGGTAAAGTTTCACGAAATACTTTTCTCCGTGTAGGTGTACGAAAGTACACCTTAGTTGAGAGCCACTACTGAGTGTTATTTCAAGGGTTATCTTGAGTGTTATTTGAATGTTTTTTCCGTAAGGGACTACCCGTTCAACCTTTGTCGGAGGTTAACAGCGATTCATGATAGGTGTAAGTTGAAATAAGGTTTCATTCACTTTATTTATCATTTGCTTCAAATAAACGAACATAACCACACTTGTCTACCTTCCGCGATGTATTGACAGTCAGCCGTCTTCTGTCAACAGTGGCTGCCGAGTTTCATCGACCGCGCGCGAAAATCACCCTAGGGATTTTTCAGCGCAACGAGTGGCTATCTCCATGAAAGTACGTAATATTAGGTGTCTAGGTGGATGGACCATTCGGTTTCACCTGTTCCTCGTGATATAGAGCGAGATTGGAGTTTTTTTAGAAATCTGTTTGAACTTCGCTTAAATATAGGTAATATTGGAACTGACAACTTTTCCTTATGAGCCAAAAAAAGTTGACGTCTTTAAAAAAAGATATTCTACTCCCGGAGTATGAGTAAAAAAAATATGAGCGTATTCCTTGATCAATTCTCTACAAAATTGTTGGGTCAAAGGGACGGAGAACCAATGTTAACCATGTTAAAACGATTTATTTAGAAGTGACGGCGCGCGCCGCCGCTGAAAGACCCGGCTCGGGTACGGTTTTTCGGTGGCAGCGCGCGCCGTCGCTTATAAATCAATCGTTTTAACATGGTTTCCATCGGTTCTCCATCCCTTTGACCGAACAATTTCGTAGAGAATTGATCAAGGAATACACTCATATTTTTTTAGAATTTTTACGCGGGGTTCTTGCCTTGAAAACCAGGTTTGAATATTATATTTGTTTATAACAAATCGAATTTTTCGTTATCGTGAAATTCAATAAATTTATAATAATAGTGTCATTCAATAGCTTTAAAATGGTTCTTGACTGAAGTCTCTAGGATGAACACAATCAAAGATATGACCGTTTAAAGAGGAGTGTGTTTTCGATTTTTGGCTCTTTTTGCTGAGTTTCATCCCCGTGTAACTTAGGAAATAGGGGCGAAAAGAAAACAAAAAATGGTTTGACGAATTTATTTGGTCTATAGAACCCGTAAAAAAAATTATAGCAAAATCGGTAACATCGAGGTCCGAAAGCTGTCCGGTTTGACGTGGAATTACTCATAAGCGGATAATAAAAACCCGAAAACGCCCACTAAATTATTTTTCAATATTTGCAAAAAAATTATCGATAATGAAGAAAAAAACGCGAAAATCGTGCTGTCACAAAAAATATGGTGTGCACCGAAGGCTAAGTGGGCTTTTTGACCTTGGTGCACAATAGTATACTAATACGTATTTGTCGACGAGCGACGTTTGACGAGTCGGTAGGTGAGAAGGCAAATCGGCCAGATTACCTATTCAAAGTGAAGTAAGAAATACTTCCGAAATATCCACAGGCCGGGACGGGCCAGGCTAGCTGACCGCTCGGCCCCAACGCATCGATGAGCTCAGGGAGCGGGGTATGCGGTGTGAAGGGCTTGCTCAACAGCGTAGACGCTAAGCCGCATGAGCCTAAATTTCCACCCTACAAGAACTTTGTTGCCCAACTGTACGTTCAAGGTCCAGAATATATGGTTCGCGTAATGTATTTCAATGTAAGAATGTAGAAGAATGATAGTAAGAGAAAGTCGCAGAATCTGTATGGTGAATAAAAAGCAAAAAGACCATGAAAAAATTAGAAGAGATATAGGAAAGGCCAGATGGGCACCCCTAAAAAAATTTCGTACTTCTTCGAAATTGAAAAACGTTTTGAATTTGATTGTTTACTTGCTCTAGCAAACTTCAAACACTAAATCAAATACACATCTTCACAACTTTGGGAAAGGTGGAAGAAATGGGTAAGAAAAGTAAAAAAGTAAAACAGTAAAAAATATTCTAAAGTAAATACGAGAATAAATTCAGAACATTTTCCAATTTTGAAAAATTTCCACAATATTTTAGGGTGCCCATTTTGCCCACATTTCCGAACTTTTCAAGTAAAGCCTGGAGCACAGACTTTTCGTGTCGGCTCGCCTACAGAGATCGTGACCAGCGTACAGTCTTTCACACGCAGCGCCGACCAATGACAGCCATGTGTGAGCGACCGTGGCACCTGTAGGTGAGGCCAAACACGAAACACGAAAAGTCTGTGTCACTGGCTTAAGGGCGTTCAACACTCGGTATCGGTCAGACCATCGTTCTTCGGTGAAAATTTGGAGATCCATTGATTCAAACCCCTATTTGAAGCGTAAATTTCTTAGGGTGCCTATTTTTCCCGCTCCTTCTCTATATATAACAATACATGGATGTGGAGTCGAAAATTGGTCATACGAATTTGTACCAAACAAAATTCTACAAAAAGTATTGAGATCCCCCCAAAAGCACCTCTGATGCAAGAACCTTCCGCCAAGTACCTACATTGATATGCCACAAAACAATCAGTGAATTATCTCCCTACAAAAATTAGTTTTTGATATCCACCTATAACAATTCTCTTATTATTCATCTACAAAAGTATGGAAATCAGATACTACTATTGCCTGCACGTATCGCCATGCATACTTGCCCCTTAATCTATGTCGATCGCGTTATTAAGACTCAACGTAGTTTTTTTAGTCAAGGTACTGAACGGGTAAAAACTGGGAGGTAAAACCACATTTAAAAAAATTAGATATTTCAGAATTAGAGAAAAAAAATCCAATTTGGAGCTAGTGGGACTTGGCGGGCCTTTTGAAGAATCCTACAGTATTATAAAATATCGGCTCACCAAAGTACCTGCCACGTATACTAAATCATCATCATTCTATTTTTTTCGAATTTTCAAATGTTCAATTTTTTGAAATGTGATTTTGACTAGAAAAACTACGTTGAGTCTTAATAACGCGATCGACATAAATTAAGGGGCAAGTATGCTTGGCGATACGTGCAGGCAATAGTAGTATCTGATTTTCATACTTTTGTAGATGAATAATGAAAGAATTGTTATGGGTGGATATCAAAAACTGATTTTTGTAGGGAGATAATTTACTGATGGTTTCGTGGCACATCAATGTACTTGGCGGAAGGTTCTTGCACCAGAGGTGCTTTTGGGGGGATTTATTTTGTTTGTATCAAACTGGTTAGAAGATTCGCGCTGCGCCATCTATTGGTGTGCAGAGGTACCTCAGGGTACACCTGCATTACCCAAGTTCAAATCATAGAGATATATAATAGAGTAAGCGTCCCGTGAGCGGTTTTGAAGCAGGTCTCTGAAGGACAGAAGATAATAATTCTCCCGTCCTCTCTGTCGCTCTTCCCATGGAGTGGGGGTCACGGGAGAGCTAGCTGCGCGCGCCTGCTCATATATCTCTATGGAGCAGGCGCGCGCAGCTAGCTCCCACTCCATGGGAAGAGCGACAGAGAGGACGGGAGAATTATTATCTTCTGTCCTTCAGAGAACTGCTTCAAAACCGCTCACGGGACGCTTACTCTATTATATATCTCTATGGTTCAAACTTCAAATAGCGCGCGTCAGATGTTTTGAGCGACTTTAATAAGGGCGATAAGTTGATAAAGGATTAACTAACTAACTTGAGCGACTTTAATACCCCCTCTATGAAAAAGATATTTGACATTGAATATAGTATTAATCAATTAATTGATTGAGGAAGGATTTATTATTCATTAACTGAGTTCAATTTTTCAGCATTATTTTGGGACATAATTTTATTTGAGAGTTGGTTTTCACTTTACGTAACATGGAATCATCTGTTCTTGATTCAACATAAGATGGGATTGTCTTACTTTGATTATACGATACGCCTTCAGTGTGTTAAGGGGGTATTCAGGGTCTAGGAATTAAAAAAAAATCGATTTGTTTTTGTTGCATATTTTAGAAGTTTAGACCTTGAAAAATATGCCTGTGAAAGGATTTTTCGAAATTAGAATTATTTTCAGAGTTACAGCTGTTTTTATGACGCGGCAACTAAACCGGTTAGCGATACAATAGCAGACCGTAGGCAATCTCCGGCTACCTGGATGTACCCTACGTCGTATGAATTCTTTTATTTTCAATATACACCTGAAACTGAGTACGAGGCAGAAATCGCTAATTGATAAAATGTAAGTATAGATATAACACACCATTAAACGAGACTCCAAACTTTAAACTCGTTTTTCTCGAAACTACATTTTCTGACATGGTTGACATGATATCTCAAGTTCTAGAGGACCGATTGTGTTGAAATTTTTTCCAGAGCTTCTGAACATGTTCAAAATTTGTTCGACGAGAGGGTTTTTGAAGAAAAAATTTTCATCATTTTTAAATAATTCCCAAACCCGAAAAAATGATAGGAAAAACAACCTTCTTTTTCACATGGACGCTATTTGGCCAATCGCTCTCGTCGAACGAAAATGACATCCTTACTCTTTAAGAATCCATGAAGGATTTGTGTTTCAGATCACCGACGGCGTCGGAATCGTGTCAACCACGGGGCGCCTTTTTTTTTTGAGGCCCCACTTTGCCGGCCTGTCCTGTTTTCAATTTTGACTTTTTTTGACTTCTTTTTTTTTCCTTGTATTGTTGAAATAGTAATAAAAAACTCATAAGAAAACCGATGGTACAAATGTTTAAGGTTATTTATTTATTGCGCGTGGAAAAACACTTAAAATTTGGCCGTCTAGACCAGAATACCCCCTTAACATTTCTTTATTATTACGAAATGCTGAAGAATAAAATTTCTCTGCTTTCATTCAAATAGAATCGAAGAAAAACAGACTAAATTTCGTTTAGACCATATCAGTGGGTTAGCCTATTTTTCTTTCTTTCTCTTTCTTATCAAACATTGTAGTTGTTATATCACTTTTTGACAATACCTTTCTTCAACTATTGACAAAAACTTACGTGAAAATAAATCTTCTTCCCATAAAATCCGTCAGAAATAGAAAAATAAAAGCATTTTCAGAAGAAGTTTATTAATTGTCTGCAAAGACCTGTGAACGAAATTATTTAAGTTCCTTATTCGGATACTTGAACACCTTGGGGTCGATTTCAATTCATTTTAGAATACTCCACGGCAGCCCCTCAGATAAAACTTTACATTCATTTCTACTTCATATTCAACAACCCTAAACTTTTCTCGGAACGCTGGAATTCTTCGAAAACTGGAATGATCAACGCTTGAAAATACGGCGCTTTCGACTGAATCATTTATCAAAAAATTATTGAATTTCTCTAGCTTCTCGCGAACTCTTTGGGTATCCTGTAAACTTTTCGGTGGTTTTTCCGCACCTCGTGGACTTTCTCCAAGATCCACGGATTCTCTCCTACTTTTCTCGTATTCTCAAAGTTTTTGGCTTCTATAAAAAAAAAATGTATTTTTTGTTTGTCTCGAAGCTTGAATCCCGATATTTTGAATTTATGAAAGTTTGCAAATTTTTCATCAACCTCCGAGACCTTTCGTAAAACTTGATTTCCTCAATTTTTTCGCAAAGCAGTTTTTCATTTATCGAACAACTACGGAAGTCTATAAGAACATTTCGGGTATTTTGTTTCCGGCTCTGTTGAGATATTTCCGAAATTTTCAATTTAAATCCGATCCGAAAGGTCAGAAGGGCAATATCGAGATGTGATATGAGGTACGAGGCCAGCTAAGCCCTGCGGAGTTTATCCACTGTTAGGTTGAACCGTGGATATATACATGAAGTATATTCCACATTTATATGCAAGTTGCAAAATACTTCGCATCGTGCACGTGCATGAGGCTACGTTGCAGCGTTATTGCATTTGTCTATTTAATGCACGATCTATCGGCATTGGACAGTAAGGAAGTGAAAGGCGAACGTTCGACGACGTTGAATGCCTACCAACGATCATATTGTAGAAGGCAGATAATGACCCCAAGATCTGATATCAACCTCGCCGAATGATCTCAGAAACGGTGAGATAAAAAAAAAAAAAAAGTACACAAAGAAGGAAAAAAATTGTTATATCTCGTTTGCTTCCATAGGAAATCAAATTCGACTATCAATTTTCACCGACGATTATCCAACATATTCTCGAAATAAGTGGGAAAAAATACCAGGTCCTTAATTTTTGCTGAATATCATCAAAAATTTCATGCACAAGGATTTAGATTATGGTACACAGAAAAAACGAGTTGTACCAATTTAAATTGGTCCAAAAAAAATTTATTTGTCCCAAGAAAATTTTTTTTCTGTGTAGTATGTGGATTGAACAAAAAAATGGAATCCTCTGAGATGAAGGTTTGGGGTGAAATACCTCATATACAGAGCAATTCTGTGGAAAATCACGCGCCCAAAGGGTAGGCTAACGGAAAACGCCTGAATGGGGAACTTGCATGCATTTGAAAACTCTATACTTCTCTATCGAACTCGAAAATAGGATGAAAAAGAATGAATTTCCCGAAAATTTTTTTTTTTCCGAGCAAAATTGACGCTGTACATTTGTTTTTCTTTTTCACTCATTTTCGGGCAAAATTCGAATGGGCAGACATATTGCTGGACCCGTCTATCAGTGCCACAAGCGTCACGTGCGGGAACTATCCCGGGTAACAATTTACATGGCCAGCCCACCAGCCACATTAATGCCATGTGGCATTAGTACGGCAATGCCGTCAGCCGGCCACATAGCAGGTCGATGTTCGATAACCATGCGGCGGCTATATGGTTTCAACATGGCCGTTTCATATGGCGATAGTATGGCTAATTCAGCTGGGCTACCAATGTTGCGCAATCCTGGCAGCTACGAGGCTAGTTCATGTAGCTTTTGACTATCTATCCAATGTACACTGGCTACCTAGCATTGACCTGGCCGCCACTTTGCCCCACGACATTGATTTTATGTGAGCCCAGCTGGTACTGCCATGTCCCGTCACTACCTAGCATTGACCTGGCCGCCACCTCGCAATGCCATATTGCTTTCATGCGGGCTAAGCTGGCACTGCCATGTCCTGAAGTTAACTGGCAACTACCTGGCCGCCACCTCGCGATGCCATATGGCTTTTATGTGGGCCGAACTGGCACTGCCGTGTCTTAACGGTAACTGGCAACTACCTGGCCGCCACCTCTCGATGCCATATGACTTTCATGTGGGCAAACCTGGGACGTCATGTCTTAACGTTACCTGGCGACTACTTGGCCGCCACCTCGCGATGCCATATGACTTTCATGTGGGCCAACCTGGGACTGTCATGTCTTAACGTTATCTGGCGACTACCTGGCCGGCACCTCGCGATGCCATATGGCTTATATGTGGGCCGAACTGGCGCTGCCTTGTCTTAACATTAACTGGCCACTACCTAGCCGCCACCTCGCGATACCACATGGCTTTTATGCTACAAGGCTAGTTCATGTAGCTTTCGACTATCTATCCAACGTACACTGGCTACCTAGCATTGACCTGGCCGCCACCTCGCAATGCCATATGGCTTTCATGCGGGCCAACCTGGCACTGCCGGGTCTTAACGTTAACTGGCGACTACCTGGCCGCCACCTCGCGATGCCATATGGCTTTTATGTGGACCAACCTGGCACTGCCATGTCCTGAAGTAGCCTGACATCAACCTGGTCCGTACATTGTGTTGCCACCTATTTAGTACCTCGCTATGCCGGTAGATGAGCGGCCACGCTCGCAAGCAAAGTAACACTGGGTTCGCTACATCTACCCGTTGCTGGCTGGCGGTAATTATAACCAACTTGCGAGTCAAGCGACTCATACCGCCTACCCGGCAGTATGTATCGCAAGAGTCTTTTGTAATTAAGACTGTGTGGTATAAATTCGAACAATTTTCATGACTACTTTTTTCTTTTTTATTCGATGCATACTTTTTTTTCATATCGCAATCATTCACAAATCAGGTAAGCTAGTGCAACTTCATGGTTTCTTGATGGTTTCTTCATTGCATCTATATAGCAGCAAGTGATCTCCGCCATGCCGCTGCCAGGTCGCAACCACAAGTAAGCTATGCTGTCTAACCAGCTAGCTGCCATGAAGGAGCGACATAGTTTGGTCGTCGTTGCCAGGTACAAGCCAATATGAAACCGACTACGGCCCACATAAGCCGCTACATTTATCAATGGTTAGGTAGGCTGGCCACATAGCGGCCATATGGTTGCCATATCGGATTGTTACCTGGCAACTAGTTAGCATCCACATGGCAGCAAGGAAGCCCCGCCATGTCGCTGCCAGGTCGTAACCATAAGTAAGCTATGCTGTCTAACCAGCTAGCTGCCATGTAGGAGCGACATAGTTTGATCGTCGTTGCCAGGTACTAGCCAGGTACTAGCCATGATAAAGCCCACATGGCGGCCTTATTGGCAGGTCAGTTGGCTATAAAACGGCCGTATGGCTGCCACTTAAAATTGTTACCCGGGATGCTTCTCTGTCAATACTTCATGCTACGAGCAAAATGTCTGAAACACGTACAAACACGCACGCATACACACATACGAACACACACACGGTGGTGGCGCTGATAGATAAGTTCAGCAATATGTCCTTCCATTCAAATTTTGCATCAAAATGAGCGAAAAAAAATTTTACATCGTCAATTTTGCTCGAAAAACAGAACGGTCATGAAAATGAGCGAAAAAAAATTTTACGGCGTCAATTTTGCTCGAAAAACAGAACGGTCATGGGATTCATTCATTCATGGGATTCATTCATTCTTTTTCGTCCTATCTTCGAATAAAATTCAAATTCGAAAACATGCAAGTTCCCTATTGAGCAGATCAAATATCGACGATTGGGTTTTATTTATTTCGGGGAAAATAGAAACCTTGCAGGCAACGAATTTCAACCCTAGAGAGGTACACTGGGTGTTATACCTACACATACACCCAGACCTTTTTGTTTCTTCGCGTGATTCTCCGATTTCATGCTTTCGAAAAACTCGATTTACTCATGCAAAAAAATTTCGAAATCGACTTTTTCGAACTTGATCGTATTCAGAGAACTTTAAAGAAGAATTCTACTACGTTTGAAAATGTCAAAAATCCCAATTACAGCCGGAATGGCACCTTTTTGAAAATGTTCGGGTGTCGTACACCCAGGTGTACCCTTAGCGTAAGAATTAGGAAGTGTACCCCTCTAGGGTTAGGTTTTTCTGATAGGATGGATAATTTTATTATTATTCTCATTATCTCCCAACTCTGATGTTCCGGTCACTCAAATACTATTTTAATAATATAAAAAAGATGTGCTTCAAATAAAAATGCGTAAATAGTACTATCTCACAAATTAGTCGAGGCGCGCTAGAAGATTTAACGTTGAAATTTCGGAATACGCGGATCCTGCATGGATATTGATGAAACTTTAGCAATCCCTTCGAAATCGAATTAAAATCAAAGTTTACCACCTGAGAACACTTGCTTTTTTTTTCATTTAAATTTCACGCAGAAAAATGTGCATATTTCAGAATCTAAAAAAAGGTCTGGTGGAATTGGGTAGGGAAGCACCTTAAGGGGAAATGAAAGGTGAATTATTCGCTCCGTAGATACTACGTGGCCTCGGAACTGATTCAGATTTGACAACTGAAGTTACCAGTAGCGGAATTGAGAAGCTTGAGGCCTCTTAAATTCTACCGCTCATACAGCGTTTCCTGTGATAATTGAAGTTGCTGTAAAGAAATAAGAGATTATCACTGTTTAAAGTACTGTTTTCATTGCTCCGGTAAATAACGAAGTAATAATACAGCGAGCCGGATCGTTTGTGGCATTTTTATGGTTATTTTTAAATCTCAACAATGTCGAGTGTCGTGGCAAGACCGTCATAACGTCTAAAAGTGTTAACACGTAGAAACTAACGATGGCTCCGAAAAATCACTCATTCGCTCGGTTGCTAATTACGATTAACCCGTTTTAATTACGATATCCATTACGATTACGCAATGTACTTTCTACAAGCTGTTGATTCTGACACATGTAGCAGACGACTATAGCAGCAGAACTATAATGCAAAATCCTCGGTCTTTACTTTGGAATATTGAAAAAACCCCTCGGCTTAAATCACTCGAGTGTTTTTTGTATAATTCATTCTTATTTGGTGTCCTTACCCTATAGTAAATTCAAAGTCTAGGCATAGAGCAATTTATTAAAATCTTTTTAAAAAGGTATTGCCCCATACCTGTAGGGTATTGCTTTTGTGGATGCAACAAGGTTTCAAAATTCACCACACGCAGCGCTGGAGTACACGTAGCGAATACACCTCGAATTTTTGGCAGTCCGGTTCCCAGCTGAAACACATCCGATCGTTGTGAAATTTATATCAGTGATGCAGAAAAAGTGCACGGAGGGCACGATGCTCTTGGATTACCAAAAAGCGAAAATGTTTCGGGTGTTATCAAGTACAACGTCAGCAACAACGATTATTCGTTGCAGAGCACTCTTGATTAGAATCTCTACATTTTATTTTCGCTTTTTGAAAATCTAAGAGCATCATGCTCTCCGTGCACTTTTTCTGCGTCACTGATATCAATTTCACATCGATCGAATGTGTTTTAGCTGAGAGACGGGCTGCCGAAAATTCGAGGTGAATACTTCACCTTTCATTTTCCCTTATGTGAAGTTTGGCAGATCAGTACGATTTTCCCTTTTTTTTTGGACCGGAAGCTGGCGATATTCCACTAGAAAGTAGTAGGTATGTACTACGTGCGGTTGACGCGTCAGTCAGGCTTTCAATGTCTGCGGTTTTGCAGATATCAACGGCGCTATTTGACCGAAATAAAACGGCTACTCCAGCGGCTAACCAGCCGCGTATCGTCCATTTCCGGGAGCCTCGGTATTTCCGCTCTCTCGCTTGCCCGATAGGATTGCGTATCTATTTTATAAGTGGGCCTCTCTGCCCATAGAGACGAGACAACTTAGCCGAATTATAGGCCCTGTTTTTTCCCCAACACATGAAATTCGTCGCTCCATATCGTAAATGACACGTGTTTCATAGATAAAACTGATTTGCACTAAAAGAGATTGGTCCGTCCTCTTGAAAACGACACGACGATAAGCGGGGATGCGCGATAAAGCTCGTGCAGAGTAATATACGTTTAAAGAATCGTTGTTCTGTACTGTATATTTTTCGGCTACAATAGTCAATACGTTAAAAATAATTGCAGCTATTTCCAAAAAAAAAATGGCCAGTTAAACGAGAAAACTTGAATTGGAGAAATCAAAAAATAATACAAAGAAATGATTCATGGATTCAGAAAGTCGTTCATAGCATGATAATGGATTGCAATTGAATGAAATTTCTGGAAAATCAGCTGTTCTTGAAAAGTCAACAAAATTTTCTAAAACTCTCATCGCAGATAGTTGTACGCGATGGCATAGACCGATGGCTATGATCAAGTATTCATATTCACCTGTTCCGCTAATTCTCCCAGGTCGTGAAGACTGATGTTGTAAATGACATTTCTGGAAAAATAAAGAACAGATACATCATAATCGAACTATGAAGGTGGACATTTTTCGACACATCGTGTTGGACGTTTGACGCACTGAATTATGGATTCTGGGCAAGCGAATTTCAACAAGAACAAAAGAAGAAGAAAAAACTAGGAGGAAACGAGAAGGAAAATGAAGCATATCATAAGAATATTTAGCAATTATAGTAATTACCTGGCACCGATCAGCACGGAAGTTCCCGTCCGTTCTAGTAGCTTGAAGTGTTCGACGTGGCTTTCATTGCCCAGAAATCTCTGCCCTACAACGTCACCTGCAACAAATAAACGGAAAATCATGAAATAAAGGGAAGTCGAAGTGATTTTATACACGTGTCTTGTTGTTGGCGAAAAAAATTCTTCACTTTGCTTGATCTTAGTCAGTTAACTACTGCGCAGTATAATGTTAACGTATTGTAAGTGCGAAAATGAATCTTTCAGACGTTTTCTATTTATAAGTTACCATAAATCTCTGAAAGTGACCAAGAGTCAGCGAACAAGTAAAAGAAAAGCTTCATGGTTCTGCCCAGGTTCGAACTTTGCAAAGATCATTAAAACTCAGAGTCATTTCAACTCATCTCAACTCAAGATCCTAGCTAGTACCTTCACCCAAACCACTAAACTAAATAGACCCTCGGGTAATGTTATGTCGTAGGCAGCTGATAGGAATTAAGCATCTTGACAAAAAGTACAAATTTCCGGAAAAGCACTACCTCCCAGCGTCCATACACTACTCAGTTGCTGCAAAGTCACCGATGGATGGCGGATATTCTCGCAATAAAACCCAGACACAGTAGTGATTATAATCTTCATTGTATAGACAACGCGACAGAAGACCTAACACCGTCCTTCTCTTCAAAAAATTTGAAGATTTTCTTCAGGGGTTAGAACACCCTTAAATTTTGGAAAAATTGATAATCTTTGTTGTTCCATTTGGGAAAACTTTCTACTTTCTTTTGCCTTTTTCTTATAACTACATCTTGGTCACTACTGGACTGATTGACATGAAATTTGGACGCAGTACGACTAAATAGATTGTCTGCAATATAATTTACGGTTTTTGTGATAAGTTAATAAGTTTTATAATTGACAATTTTCTTCGTGTGGAATCGCCTATAAAATAAACATCTTGTTTGCTGGTTTTAGTGGCATCGGCTGTGGCACCGCGATTTTTAAATGTTTTTTGACAGTTGTTGAACTGAGCATTAGGATGGTTTCAAAAAGACCTAAGTTCTCAGATGTTGCTGCTCATCCGTGAATATGTCGTTTGTGATTTTGAAAAAATATTCCATTTTTTTTTAGCTCTATAGGACAATATTTACTACTGCCTCATTGAAGTTAAAATTTCGAAATTTTGCCATTTTTGGGAATTTCAAAGTTCTCAGATGAAAGTGCTCATCCGGCTACCTCTAGAGTCTCATTCAATGAGCATTTTGATTCAAGACGAGACTCGTACGATTGCTAATTTCACTTGCAAGAAAGTCGCCCTCAATGAGGCAGTAGTAAAAATGGTCCCGTAGACTGCAAACTGCTTGTATTTCTTCCTTATGATTGTAAGGAAAAACTGTCTCATGAGCAACACCTGGCGATCGGATCTCTAGAAAAACGCTAAATTTCGAAAAAACTCCAATGTCTCCGAGGCAGTACTAAATATGATCGTACGAGTCTCGTCTTGAACCAAAATGCTCATTGAATGAGAATCCAGAGGGAGCCGGATGAGCACTTTGATCTAAGAACTTTGAAATTCCTGAAAATGGCGAAATTTCGAAATTTCAACTTCAATGAGGCAGTAGTAAATATTGTCCTATAGAGCTAAAAAAAAATAGAATATTTTAAAAAAATCACAAACAACATATTCACGAATGAGCAGCAACATCTGAGAACTTAGGTCTTTCTTGAACCACCCTACTGACTGAGCATAGACCAAACTATGAACTACTACGGTGCCAAAAATGACAAACTGTCGTTCGATACTTTCGAGTTTATGAATTTGTTTTTCTGAAATAGCGCATTTTTGAGGCGGTAAATGTGGTCCAACTTCCGGAGAAACGTATTCGGTGTGAATGAGTAAATTTTTGGGCCCTGTAGAGTGAGGATAAACAGCACAGTGTAAAGAGAGTAGAAATCTCTCGGGCTTAAGGGTCGATGGGATCCGTGGATTTGGTATTATAGTTTCGGACGCATCGAGTAAGTTCCTGAGCCCTGAGAGTTAACGCTGACTACGAAGAAGAGGGTGCGGAGCATGCGGCATGTCTAGTAGCGGGTGACAGCGGGCTGCTTGCTAATCCTACGGGATTGCGGGTTGTCACACCCCGCGACAACCAATTAGCGTTCCCGGATTTTCGCGGAATTAATCTGTCGCATTGCCATGATTATCCTTCGTCGTAGTCATTATCAAAATTGATATGACTGACGGGGCGAGTATGCCACATGAATATCCAGCGAAACTGGTGGGGTCGTAATCTGAGGTCGCGGTATGTAAGCGTTTCCAGAGTTTCAACGGGTTTATTGATCTCTAAGTAGCGCAGTCTTTTCCATTTCGCGAAAAACCTGGATTTTAATACCGCGATAATCATCCGAGTGAAGCTTAGACACGTGCCACGCTCGATTATAATAAGAAAGTGATAATTTCATGGACAAAAGTGACAAGAAGGTGAGTTACGCTCAGTTATGAAAGTGACAAAAAGTTGGAAAGGCGAGTTCCGATTGACCCTGTGGAAAAACCGCATCGATCAGCCCAAAACTTTCAGAGTGACATCAACGAGCCAGGTCTCTCCAAAAGAATGTGTTTTTTTTTTCAAAACTTTATAGCTCGGTGAAAAAATATGATTCTTTTTCGTTTATAAAAACAGTATTTTAACATTTTTTTTTAATTTTATCTTCGAAATGATCATTATTTTAATTCGTCTGCAATTATTTATGGCCCAGCTGTGCGAGTTTGAATAATATGAAGACTTGCGAAATGTAGGTAAGAAAAAAAGAAACACAATTTTTTAACTTTTCTGGGGCATAAAAAGAAAAAGAATCGAGAAAAATTTGGCCCTCGTGGTTCCGAAGCACAAAAAGTTTCTTCTTCAAAATCAGTTTTTCCGACTTTGTTACTTTTTTTTTCCACCGGATTATTTAATCCCGAGTTTTTCTGATCGAATAAATCGGTGAAAAGAAAAACCAGAATGAACTCAAAAAATAAAATTCAAGCTCCAAAACCATTGCTGTGGAAATTTTTTCTGTTTTTTTTTTCTTCTGGAATCCACGGAAAAAAGTTAGAAAAATTTTACGTTTCGTAACGATTCATATTCAAACCTTTATACCAAAGTCAGAAATGATCGCACGCAAATTTTTAAAGATCAATTTTGAATTTGAAACTTCGAACCACTACACCCTATTTGTGAATGGAAAGAATTCAATGATTTTTCATTGAGTTGAAAAAAAGGGTTTTTTCCAAATATTCAAGTGAATTGTTGATTCCGTAGTTTGACACGAGGCATATTGATTGATTTTTAAATTCAGCTTGGCCCTGGAATATGGTGTCGATCAATTGTGCGAACGGATATCCAATTAAGTGTAATTGTACCTTTAGGAGTTGACAGCGCTGAAAATCAGAATATCGATAGAGACCCCCACCCACCCCCAAAATCGGGTGTCTTGACACAGTGGGATAATCTCAGCACGAAGATTTATGATAAATAATTAACCCGGCCTGTACCTTGTCGAGGTTTCGCCCGAGCACCAGCTAAATCTTGAAATCGCCGGGGGGGGGGGGGGGGGGCTAAACGGTCGGATACTTGCTTCTGCAGAGTTTATATAGCGCTCACGCCGCGGACGTCTAACCCTCGTTTCAAACTTCACCACCACGACCAACAGCTTACAGAAAGTGATAGTGCGGAGTTTCTAACCAGAGAATTATAACGCGATACAGAGGCTCACAGAAGCTATGTACAGGTATATTTCGCGGGTAATTGAATGTATTAAAAAAGTAATCAATATTCATTATGAAAAGTTGAAAAAAATTGAAAATCGCCAATCTTTCACTGTTTATATTTCAAGATGGGAATATGGAATCATTAAAGGCCTCAGAAGTCCCGGAAATCGATAAAAAAACCTTGGTCTGGGAACAGACTAATGGTAGCTAGCCGAAAGTACTCAAAAGTCACGAAAAGTCATGAGAAGTCGTTACGAGTAGTTTCGACGCTCTGAAAGTCACTAAGAGTCATTTCAAACCACGGAAGGAAACTTCGAAATCATTTAGGAATTTATGGAGTCGGTGAAAATCCAGGAATTCAGGCCGGTCGTAGCGAAAGGATCTAGACGCCAGAACAACATTCTGTGAAAAACGAGCTTGAACAGAAAACGAAGACGAACATTTTTCCGATTATGGAATTGCTTGGGAATTGTTCATCCAGTCAAATTCGAACCGATTTTGTGGAAGAGGAACAATTACCGGTGAAAACATGCAGCTTGGCAAAGATGTGCATTATGGCTTGGTTTTCAACACAATAATCATCCTAAACTCTAAGTACCGCGCTCGTACCGGTCGCGCTATCCTGAAGAAAAAGAGCTGCAGGATTTATTGCTGATATCTCGGTAAACGTTGATCTCATCAAGTTGAAGGTCAATACCAAAAATGAAGTTCATTCAATTCTCTGTCAAAAGGGTAAGATACATTTTTTTATGTATCTTCAACGGTTTCGCTATAATTTGAGATGCAATGTGTAACTAATTATCACGTTTCTTTCCAGCTGTAAATGTTCAAATATTCAGCCTCAATATACAGCCAAACCAATGAAGATACAGACTAAATGTAAAATACGTTTTTTCATAGATAATTCAATCACCTTTATTTTCAATATTCACCTTTAACTTGATACCACTCACGTGTACCGAGATATCAGCGAAAATCTGTGACCACTATACTTTGATTTCAAGAATTTTAGTACGGTCTAAATTAGGCCATAATTAAAGACGTTCCCAAGGAGCAGTTGTGGTCAACCTACAGAAAGATCCCCTTATGTAAACTGACATGTATACTATGAATAAATAGTTGATGCGCAGTGCGCTGTTTTCTCCGACAGTCCCACATGCGGAGAAATAGAAAAATAATCCTAATGCGTCTTTTTTCGGATCTGGCAACGTTACATTCTTACAGTGACCGAGATACACTGATCTCTATATAAACTGGATGCGGGGTCGACCTTTTTGAGCGATACCACTAGGAGCTCGAAAATCGTCGGTAGCGCAGTCTGACGAAAGGACTCGGTACTAGGTTTCTATGGTAACCACGCTACAAACAGCGCGGCGGGTGTTTCGAATTGTTTGAATTATATTTGATGCGCGCCACGGTTTTATATTTATTATTCGGCTGTAATTGATAATTCAAATTGTGTTGGATTTTGCAATTCTTATTTGCTTTAGGTATCGTCGCAAGAAATTTTTTTCGTGTAAAATTCAAGCCAAAATAGTCTGAATTAAAAAAAATGTTGATTTTTCAACATTCAAATCACTGGTTCAAACCCTTAATTCAATGACAGCTGTTCTTACGCGCGCTTCACGGACGGGGCTGTGCCATCGCCTGTTTGAAACGGCTCGCGATTAAATTAGTATCGTGGCCTCTCGTCATACAGCGCTGATAGTACTTAAGATGGCTTCTCTGCATCACAGCCTACTGCCTATGCCAAGCCGCACTATCCCGCATCCAGTTTATATAGAGATCATTGCCGAGATATGACTTGTTTACGTTTTGTTTTGGTGTTGTGGAATATTTTTCGAAGTTATATTTCCTTCCCGTGTAGTGCGACGTTGTCAAATCGCGATCTTCTAGTCACTAGGTTACGTAAGGAAAGTCGAAAACGATCAAAAGTATCTCACTTTCAACCTATTTTATGAAAAAACGAATACCGCTTGCTATAATTTTCATTATAGGACAATATTTGTCATATTCTCAATTAATGATTCTAAGTTCTTCATATCAGTCGTATGAAAATTACCATTGTTATATCACAAAACATCCGTTTCAACATAGGCCGGGGTAGGGTTCATATGTTAAAAATGTAAATTTTAACAGTAAAAATCTCAAAATTTAATGCCGCAAGGAGTATTGAAACTCTTTGATCGTAAAGAAAAATATGATCGTAAGAAAAGTGATTTTCTTGGGAACGTCCTTAACATCTTGGGCGAGTTACATGAAATCTTTTGAAGTCATTGAACTTATATGAAATCTATGAAGTCCCTGGGAGTCTGTATAAATTATTTCCGTTCCCCCAACATTATGTGAACCAATTTGAAAAATCTTGGTCAAAACTCGCACATATGTATTTGCTTTCAGTTACAGCTGCAAACTCGCTTGTGAATATTCTCGTCGTTTTTGGGGTTAGCGTTCACCTTCCTCCATCTGGCTGACTGAACCTTCGTTTATTTCTCACGTTTCGCGAAAACGATACTCTCGTCGGGGGGGTCCCGATAATCCGATCCTCTTCAGAGAACCTGGTCTACCTAACGCACCATGAAGTCGCGATTTCGATGCCTCGAGTAGCGCACGAATAGCGAAAGTCGGGGATGTTACCCTCGCGATTCGAGACTCTGGCAGGTTAAGTATACACACACACACACATATCTATCTATACTCAGTAAACGTTCGATGGGCACGTACCGGAATTTTACATTTATTCCACATAGGGTGTATGTAGCTCGACTGCGCCCCTGAAAATTCGGTTTGTCCTTTTCTGCGCATACGGGGTGTCTAACAAAAATCGACGTTTAATTTCCTCGCTCCAAGCACGCCAGAACTCAGTTTTTTCAGACGAGACAAATCCTTCCACAAAATGAGCTCTATACGTCTCAACTCCAAGAGCCATTTTTGTTTTTCAATGCTTATTCAACTTCTTGCACCCTTCACTTTTCGCCACATGCAACTTTTTCGAGAGCCACAGAAAAAAACTTATACTTATTCCTAATCTGAATCGCCTGAAATTTGATACTCAGGGTCCGACCGTCCATTGATGTGAGCTTGGCAATGTTTCAGCTGGCCAAAAACCGCAAGGAAATAAAACACTGCAAAACTGTTCACTTTTTACACCATATTAGACTCGCCAATTTCAATTTTTGTATTATGACTCCATATCTGGAATCAGCAGCCCAACAAAAGTTATTCTGATCGAGTGAAACGAAAAGATTGGATATCGGCAGAAGTGAAGGCTTCAAAAAGTTTAATAAACATGGAAAAATGGCTTGAGCGTGCTCTTAGGGTTAATCTTGTGAGAGAATTTGTTCATTTAAAAAATCTTCATGTTCAGAATGGTGGGATTATAAAAATTAAACGTCGATTAATTTTGAGAGACCCTATAGCGTCCCTTATATCAAATGTGCAGATTGTTATCACCCAATTTCTTCGGGGTTTTGAAACGAAACCTATTCACTGCGTCTTCATGAATCCATACAGTATTTGCATTCCAATGTGAATCGGATATTTCTTTGTTTTTTTTTTTTTTTATTCAGAAATATGAACGAACCGAGACACCCCGTATGTTTCTCAAATGCCTCGAAGCAAAATCTTATCGGAAGAATAGTGCGTCGTCATATTTTACGTCCCTATATGGTATCAGAGCAGAATATTGGCGCTCGCATAAAGCTATGAGTAGGTATAGGTGGGTTTCTTACTCTAGGCGTAAGAAGATGAAATACTGTTGGTTTTTTATCTCCAAATTTTCGTTGTTGGAATATTTTTTAGTAGAATATTTCCTTGAAATTTTCGTCGGTAATTATGATGTGTAGAATCAAAGGATCAGTTTTGAGGGAAATTCCATACTCCCAGCATCAGCGGCGACCTCGTATGTCTGTTCTTGATTGGCATCAGTCGTAGAATGAATTATTCCAGAGACTACAGTTTGCACTTTATCGTTGGAATAATTTCCTCAGAATATCGGAATAAGATCTTTCCATAGGAGTTCGATGAATCCTAACTGAGTACCACTTAACGTTCTAACATAAAATGGAATCGTCTTTCTTCGATAATATGCGATACGCCTTCGATGTGTCAACATTTCTTTACTATTACGAGATGCTGAAAAATGAAATTTCTCTGCTTTGAATCAAATAGAATCGAGAATAAAACAGATTTGATTCCGTTTAGACCATAAAATCGGCGGGTCAGCCTGTTTTTCTTTTTTTCTCTTTCTCATCAAACATCGTAGTTGTTATACAGTCGGGACTCCCAATAAGAGCGCTGCGGGGCTGTAGGAGAAGGAATTTCCGAGAAATGTGGTACCCCCACTCTCTATTGAAAAGCTCGCTCGCTCGGAACGTAAACCGGTCTCTCAATAAACAAGCACGGTAGTGGGGGTACTGCTCGGCCACGGATCAGGGAAGCGCTCTTATTGAGAGCCCTCTTATTGGGAATCCCGACTGTATTACTTTTTGACAGCATTTTTCAAAATTTTTCACAAAAAAACTGGCGTAAAAATCAAATTTTTTCAGATAAAATTCATCAAAAATAGAAAAATAAGATGATTAAAAAAAAAAAAAAATGGATTAATTGTCTGCAAAGACCTGTGAGACAAAATTATTTAAGTTCCTTGTCTGGCTATTCAAACAGCTTAGGGTTGATATATATAACATACAGTCATTCATGGATTTCCATTCCTTTTAAAGTACTCCAGAGCAGCCTCTCAGATAAAAGTTTTCATTCACTCTTGGTTTATATTTAACGACCGAACATTTTCTTCGAACGTCTAGAAAACTGAAATGATCAAAGCTTATAAATACGGCGCTTTCGACTGAATCATTTATCACTAACTTATTGGATTCCGGTAGCTTCTTTGGAACTTTTCGGGTTTGCTGAATAACTTTTTAAAGGTTTTCACCAATTTCCCCGAGACCTTCGTCAAACTTGACAAATCTTCTACAATTGTTCAAGTTATTGCAAAATGTTTTGGCTTTTATAAAAAGAATTCGGTTTGAATTATCTCAATGGATAAAATCTCGAGTTATTTTTCTTCTAAATTTTTTAACGCATAAAATTTCTCGAATCTCATCAAACTATATGCGAATTCATTAACTGTCATTTTTGCTTCTCTTCTTTCAGCTATATCATCTAATCATTTTTTTGACTTGTGTTCTCTGCTTCTCGACACTATCACGCATCGGTGTGAAGTTTCTTTTCACAAATCCCGTATTTGTCTGCCTTTGACCCTCCGCTCGGCTCGTTTTGTTATTGCCGCTTTGTTTTAACACGTAATGATTCAAACCTGGGGCAATTCTTAATACACAGATAATGGCATATACAAAACGGTATCTATCTAGGACTATCTATTTTGATCCTAAAATAGCCGATATTTTGTGTAGCCAACATGGTTTGTCGCGTGAGGAAGCGGAGTACCGGGAACGAGGCTTCGGTTGCAGGTTCGTGACGCACGAATACCGTTTTGTAAACATTGCTTCGCGGAATCTTAGCGATTGATGCTCAACGGATGACTATACACACACTGAATAAGCCCCGCTGTGATGATGCACGTCGCCATAGAGATTTTCAACGCACACATGGATGACGACGTATATACCTATCTACCTATACCGGATATACCCAGATCGTAGAGGACTGACGCACAGCTGGGACCAACAGCGTCACTCCTAGGCCACTTATTGTTAGTTCCCAATAAATTTCACTATTTCTATGTAATGCTATATGTATATCATCATGGTTTATCTAACGGACCGCCCATTCGCTGTGTTGAAAAATCTAGCCACGGCTCTTGCGCTAATACTTTTTTGCAACACCTGCTTCGAAAGTTTGATTTTCGTGGCTTGAGTAGCCAGCGTAAAATACCCTATTTCTGAGGACTGAAGAAAAGAAGAGTTAGCGCATGCGCACACCGTAAATACTCTACTTTCCGCACTAGTGCTTTTGTTGACTCTACTTTACGCACTAGTGCTTTTTTCGCTCACTGTGTGATCGCGGCGGACAATCGCGATGTGAGGTTATATTTATTAATTAATCTGTCTCTCAAATCAAACTTTCTTCGCAGGGAGTTACAAAAAATATTGTGTGATACACGTGCGGATAGGCAATATCTGTCTCGTGTCATTACGGTATTCGCCTTCGGCTCGTGCTGCAAACGACACTCGTCGGATATTGCCTACTTTCCGCACTTGTATCACAATATACTATTGCGCGTTTCGGTGATTTTGCAAATTTATATTGCACTGAGAAAACTGTATTTTTCCACTGACAATATTTCTTGTTCTGGGAACCAAACTTGGTATTGCTTTACTAACAATACATAGTATTTTGCTCAGAACTATACGTACGGCGACGCAACGTATTATTCTGATAACCGGTATTTTGCTGAGAGCAATACGTATTTTGACTATAACTAAACTCGCTCGGTAATACTTGGTATTTTGATAGCAAAAATACAGTTTTCTCAGTGTGACTAAGTCTTGGATCTAACCGTTTCCGATTCTCTTCCGACTCGAGAGACACCTTAATCGAGTCACGAGGAACCCATGAATATTTTTTTTAATTTTTTTTTTTTATACGTTAAATATTAGGGTGTCCCTTAGAAGAGGTGTTTTCCAATTTCATTTCTGCGGGTAAATCAATCGGTTCTGAATGAATTTTAAAAAAAGCTCTGCTAGAGCATTTTCCTTGATTTTGATTGCAAGTGATGCCGGTAAGCTCGTTATTTTTCCTATTCGAATAACATGGGTTTTTGGTGTAAGTTCAGTCATTTTTTTTTTTTTTTTGAGCCAACTGAATGTTTGAAAAATCTGATGAGCACAGTGAGAAGGTTTGTGGGGTCGCTGAATCCGAAATTGATAACAGAATTTCAAAAATCTGATTAGCACGATAAGAAGGCTGTTGAAGTTAGTGAATCCAAATTTGATAACAGAATTTCAAAACTCTCAATGCCAGATCCAATATGGCGGATACAAACTTGAAAATGCGTACCCTAAAGTGTTGAGGGTCGCTGAATCCAAATTCACCAACAGAGTTTCGAAATTCAAAATGGCGGATTTAATATGGCAGATAGAAATTTGTAAATGGTCGGATCTTTGTGAAAATGGGCGTTTTAGGGTTTCAGATTTCGCCCTTTTGAATTTTGAAATTCTAATGTTGAATTATAAGACTCAGCGACCCCCATGACCAGATGATACATATTTTCATGAAAATCACCCATTTCCAAGTTTTTGTCCGCCATATTGAATCTGCCATTAAGAATTTTGAAATTCTGTTATCAAATTTGGATTCAGCAACCCCAAAAGCCTTTTCATCGTGCTCCTCGGATTTTTCGAACACTCAGCAGGCTCAGAAAAAAATAATAACTAAACTTACACCAAACACCCATGTTATTAAAATGGGCAAGAGAATAAGCTTACCGGTACCACTTGGAATAAAAATCAAGGAAAATCCTTCGGCAGAACTTGTTTTATATTCATTTGGAACCAGTGGATTCACCCGGAGGAATTAAATCCAGAAACAACCCTTTAGAGAGACACCCTATTGTATATTGCGTATTCGAATTCGTGACATTTGCGAGTATGTTGAAAACCAAATTCGTCGATGATTTTCATTCAGTGGTTGAGAAAAGAAAAAACCGAGTCATGCGTCATTTCCCGTTCTGTCGGCTAGAGAAGAATTTCATGTTCCTCCGATGTCTCTGAATGCTTGACAACATCGCTTTTGATATTAAAGTGGCACTTTGTTTCATTTTCGCAAATTTTGTCTTCCATTTGATCTCATTTCTTCTAAAATTTCAACCCAAGATACTAAGGACATGTGACTTTTAATATTATGGGATCTTCAGTAGTTCTAATAATCAATAATTTTTTCCAAAATCAATTAAAAATGAAATAAAATAAATGAGAACGATGAGCATTGCTCAACATTTATGTTCCAGAAATTTTTTGAATCATTCTCAAAAAATGATTGTTCATTTACTAGAATCCCTTTACGAGATCCAAATCTGAAAATAGTATGTCCTCAGTATCTTGGGCTGGATTTTTTGAAGAAATGAAATCAAATCGAAGACAAAAGTTGCGGAAAGGTATGAAAGTGCAATTTCAATGTGAAAATTGAGGTTTTCAAACGATTGCAGTCATCTGCGGAGAAGGAAAATATTTTCTTCTGAAAGAGCGTGAAATTTCGCGCGACTATGTCCAAGACTATAAAATGGATTGAAAAAGACGGTTTGTGAAAATGCCACAAAAACATATCTTCGAACTCTTTATGGTTGGGATAAGGAGTTAGAAGAGAATCGGAAAAGGTAATTATAAAAATCACCGATTTCAATCTTCAGCTATGGAGTAAAAAACTGAAGAGGTATACCCTTTAATTTCGGTCATTTAATTTGGCATATCCTGAGTACAAAGCCAGCAATCAAGGGGACTGGACACTCTTCTGAATCGGTTGAAAAAAAAGGCAATGTACTTGAGGTGTCGGTATCCCAGATGCTCGGCATTCTTTGAGATAATTAATTCAGTTCTTTTTGCAGTTGGAGGTTGAAGAATCCTCCCAAAATTCATCAGAATATTTCAAGTTTTTTTCTTCACTGTTGATTCACACGTTCCTCATGCAGTCCAGGTCCGGGTCCGACCAATGGATTGGTAAAAGTGATGGAATACTTCACCTATGAAATTGATAGCAGCTTCCAGACGGTTGTTCGCATTGAGAATTACCGAACGGGTTTTATTGGTGTGTGCCGATTTCCTCATCGAGTTGAGGGAATTCCTTCAGTTCTTTTTTTTCGATCGAAAGCAATCGCGGTCCCAAGAGGAGTATTGCAGCCTTTTATTCTCAGAGAGAGATGAAGAGAGAGCCTTCAGTTCATAGGATCCTTTTTGCGGGTGGTCGGTTGATTAGCTTCCGATTACGATGCTTTTTGCGTAGGACGAACCAATCGACGTGGTTCTTCGGAACGTGCAACGAATCGATTCGGCTCACTGATTATCGCTGCCTCAGGGCCTCAGTAGAACTCTCTCGTCGACTTCTTACTCTCTATACCAAAATTTATCGTTATCGAACCGACTTGGCTTCGCTTGGCCCCCCGGTACAATTGGCAGACTTTTACTCCCAATCTGCTAGCCTGGCGGATAGGAAACTGTCGAGGAAAACCGTGCCTAGGAATTAATCGCGAAGCCAGCATCTAGATGCTTTCATTTACCGGATAAGCCATTTCGGAATGAGAGTCAACGAAACACCCAGTCAAAAGTTCTTGCTGCGAGTGAAAAGCAGACCAAAATTGTTAGCTTCGAAGTGATTTTCTCGCCTTCTTTTTTGAAATTCATGATCAGCCTATGGACGACTTTCAATATCCATGAACTATGGCTCAATGTATCCTTCGGAATCTAACGGTTTGATTGAGAACCGAGATTTCAACGCAGCTTTTTGCCCTTGAAGAGTTACAGTTTCGCTCAGTCGGAAATAGCTACAGCTGAAACTGATTCTCACTGCCATTTATATTACACCTCGTTGTGCAGCTGCCAAATGGCCAGATAAAATCCTGAAGGCAATGAGCCGGCGAATGAGGCAAGTATAGTAAACTGTTTCCAGCAAGAACACCTGGGTTAAATAGCCAAAATTTATACTAGAAACTGAATGAAAATATCCGTGATTCGTTTAGGAGTTATACCCGTTCAGAAATTTCGAAAAAATCGATTTTTCTTTTGAACATATTATTATAGATAGATGTTTTAAGAATATTTTGAAGCGAAGCCGATGTCGATATTCCGAAAATTGTGAAAGTTATGAGCTCTTGAGTGGAACACTGCGCGCCTCAGAATTAGTAAAAACTAATCGCTTTTATCTCGAAACTACATTTCTTGACATGGTGGGCCCAATAACTGATACACTGTTCTCGAAATCAATTTCTGATCTGGTGCACGTATTTATTTGATGATTTTGCATCTGTTCACGTAGGATTTTTCTTTTCCGAAAATCGATTATTTCACGAAAATCGTAATTTCTCTTATATTTTTTAGAATTTCAAAAATCCCCTACGCGAACAGATAGCTATTGTAATTCATCATCTGTAATTTATTAACTTATTTCTTCCTTTATTTGGAACCATAGCCCAACGAGCGAAAACAAGGCAGGGCATACAAGAATTACAAGAGTTACATAGTAATGAGAAGAATTGAGAATTCGCAGTTTGCGATTCGGCATTTCATCGATAAAGGGACGACCGATTGGTCGCGCGAAAAGCGCAGCGGTTCGGAAAGATGGCAATAACTTCCAAACGACCGAGTTCTCTTTCATCAAGTCAAGTTTTCGTAACGCGTATGGATATTAACTAATAACTATGAAAAAATCCAAAAATTCTACCTCCTGCTTTGATTGCAAAAATATCGCTACGATGTACCTGTTTTTAGACGGTCCGACCAGGTACAACTGACCTTTATTCTTTTGAGTGACTATAAGATTGCTATTAGTTTTCAAACTCGAAAATTGGATCGATTGGATCGTATGAAGGCAAAAATGAAAAAAAAACCAAGAAAAAGCTGAAAAAATACCCGTTTTATTGTAGATATTCTGAAGGGGTTTGCTAAGGAGCGAAGAATGGCTGGAATATGTACCTTTCAATTGTTCGCTATTCACTTAGAAAGAAACGTCGTGAACAAGTACAACTTTCGGCGTTAATCGTTTCAAGTAATTTTTCGTGCTCGCTGCCACTTCCCAGTTTGCAAAGGTGGAGGCGGAGTTTGGAGGAGAGGGGGTTAAAATGAGGTGCCTCCGTGAAGTGAAAGTTCAAAAGAATTAATCTTTTCTGAGGTAAAGAAAGAAAAACAAAAACAGCGTTTACAAGCGAGCGAGCGAAATACATGTAGCTAAACACGCACGAAAAAAAGGAGAGGAAAGAAAGGAAATGAAAAGAAAAAGAGAAAGAGAAAAAAATGGAATTCAAACTTGTTTCTCTAGGTATTTCGATCTCCAGTCACGCGAACGCGTTTCTATAAAAGTTTCAGTTAACTACATGTCGGTATCAAACTATCGCAGTGTTTGCCATTTTCAACTAAGTTATTCCTGAGCAACAAAAGTACCCACTTCATACTTGAACGAAAAAGTTTAACAAATTACCCTTTTTTAAACTCGCGAAATTAAACACGTTTCCCAATTCCAACCCACACATTGCGTACGTAAGCTACTTCCTACTTCAGTTCATAATAGAAATGATACCAACTAATTTTTTTTTTCTCCTTCTTATCAACTGACGTCTCCAATTTTTCACCTCCTTCACTCCTTCGTAAGGATCTCCTTGAAGCACGTTAATTTTTAATCATCTACTAGGTGAGGGGCGGGCTTTAACGATCTTCAGAAATACTTTGCTGAATTTTAATGACACCTTTTTGACTGATTAACAGTCACATTAAAATTTCATTCGATATTCTAAACAGAAACGATCTACTATTCTACTTTGTTTTCCCGTCGTTAAGGGGGTATATACACCTTTAATGGCCAGTTGCATAAAAGTGGGTTACCCAAAGGTTTAAATAACCCGTAGGTTACCCCGCAGATACTACCCGTTCGACCGTTTTTTCATCTGACAGCTGTCAAGAATCACTGTTAACTTCCGACAGTCTATGAAGGTTAAACGGGTAGTATCTGCGGGGTAACCTACGGGTTATTTAAACCTTTGGGTAACCCACTTTTATGCAACCGGCCATAAATGGGTTGAATTTTTGAAAAACAATTTTTCTTTTTTTTTCAACTTGAAGACTCTGATGAAATTGAAAAAAATCATCATGTTTGGGGAGGGTTTGACCTTCATTATCCATATCTTACATCATGTATTACTTCCAGTCTAATAGTGGCTGCGCTGAAGACAGGAAAATACAAAATCACTCGGTTGCCGTAAAGAATCAGACCCAGCGTTGGAACAATCTTGGAATTGTTGGTTCTCAATTGTTCATAAGACATGCCTCTATCAGATGAACATAGAACTTTTTGATATTGCAAGAATTACTTGAGTTATTGAATTTTTTCGATTTTTTTTCTGAATTTGAAAAAAAATTTTGCTTATTTTTCTAATATTTCAACTAAGAATGGGTTTATCAAAAAGTTCTATGTTCATCTGATAGAGGTTTCGATTCTACAAATTTGAAGACCACAAACACCAGAATCGGTCCAGCGATGCTCCTGATTCTTTACGACACCCGTTCAAAATATTCATTCTCCAGAAATTAACTTTCAAACTTTTTTATCAAAATTTTTTTTTTTTTCATACTTTTCCAAGAGAAGAAAATGTAGTTACAGGAAATTAAGTTTTAAGATTTTGCTTATGACTAATATGCTGGATCCGCAGCTGCTCTCGTATCGATGAGTTATGAGTCGAGTCGAGTCTAGACACATGTGCCAGGGGGAGGTTCGTAGTGAGTTTTGACCTGTTCTGTACAACAACAGTGCCCGTTAGGTGTCCGGTGAGGCTGTTGAAAAAATAATTAATTGCTTCAGAAAAAATCTGATCAAAATTTTTCAACATAAAAATTCTCTAAAATTTTATCTTAAATATTTTTGAGATTCAGAAGATGCTAGCACAATTTTTGTCAATACTACGAAAATTCTTTCATCTTTCATCAATCATACCTTTTTTCTTATAATATTTATTAAACTCTTGCAATTAATATATGTATTGTAGAAATACTCATCTTTTTAGAAATCCAAATGTGTAATTTCCTGGCATCGATTTCAAACGCACTTTTTGATGGATCATCTTCTTTCGATTCCGAAGTCTCATGTCAGATATATAAACACTGTGTTTATTCGATAATGGAAATTACCAGTAGTTTGAATTCGTAATGAAAGCACGATAATATTTACAAACAAGTGGACACCTAACCTCGAAAAAATGTAGATCGCAGCCATGTGACTTGTCAATGATCACAATTCAAAAGAATATTGAAAATTAAATATGTGTAAGAATGATAATTACGAAGAATTAAAAGATCACAGAATCAAATTCAAAATCGAAATATATCAAAACGTCATCAAATTAAGCAGTGATGTAAGTGGTGTTGGCAGTGTTGTACAATACTTATGGCACCAATCTGAGGGTTCGCGCGCCGCGCCGCGGCGCTTTTTCGCAATCTGGCACTGTCATGGCTGTAACTTTTCAAATCCTCTAGATATTTTGACACCGATTTATTTGCAGGTAGAGTAGGTCACTAGCATTCCAAATAAATTATAAAAAAAAAACGATTTTTTGAAAATTCAAAGGTGTAGATACCCCCTTAAGTTCTATCGGCTTGAAAAAAAAAAAAAACACGTCGAATTTTATATTCCTTGTTTATAGACGAAAAAAGGCAATTTGATCAAACGAATTCCGGATTTTAACTTGAAGGTAGAATTTGTATTAACAAACCTTTCGTTCGTCACATATCTGGCCGATTAAGCAATGCTAAGCTGGATAATTCCTATGAGAAATCCTGTGCACTTAGTATACTAATTGCTCTTGGCGGCTTCGCAGCAGGAGTTTTCGGCGCACTGGGGCATATACCGAGATAGATAGAGATTTTATGGTACACTGGTTCTGAAGGGGCTCGCCGGAGATCGCGCTGGTCTGCGGTTGCGTATACGAAATAATAAAAAATAAAAAAATAAATACGAAAGGTGAGGATAAAAATATGAAATGAAAAGGGTGAGCGAGAAAATGTGCTTTCTAGACACGGGTGAAAAGTCATACTGGCCCAAGTCAAGCCTTACGTTACAATAGGGGGGTATTATCTATTTTCGCCAATCTTTAAGCATGCTTCGAGAACCCGACTAGACTTCTTGGTTACCTCTCAATACTCGAGTGCGTCGTAGTCGGAGGGTGAAGAAACTTCCGACGAGTATCACAAGTGGACAAAAATAATATAAAATTTGAATTACAGCGAGTAAACCCGAGGAAACCCGCCAGTTTCAAGAGAAATCAGAAAAACGAGGCTTATTACTGTCGACGTGAAGGATTCTAGCTGAAATTGAATTAGCTAGTATACAGTAGCATACGAAAAGACTTATTTTCCTCGTTTCCTGTTATTATGTATCCAGAGTTTCCACAATGTCAGAATCGATCAAGGCTCGTAGAAAGAACGTGTGTGGGTATATACATATACATGTACACAATGTATGTAGACGTGTACACGGATTTACGATCGGCTCAGGTCGTTGAAAAAGTCTTTTTCATGTGTAGATTTTTATCCCACTCTGTCTGGCGAGGCTCAAAGTATACCAGACTGCGTTGAATATGGGCTAAAGTATTTTTATCCGACTCGAATTCAACCTCAACTTTGATGTCGCGGAGATGATATCGAGTTACTTCAAACCCCGACCTTAAGAAGAAGAAAAAATCCGTCTGCCGACTCCCAATCGAACGCATGCGGTTTCATATTATTGTTGTCATCATTGTTCACAACATAATATACCGAGTGAGGAGATATTTCGCAGTTGAAGACAGAATTTGCACTATTCTCTGAAAATGATAGCCTTTTGCAGAAATGAACCATCTGATGAGTCACACTCTGGAAGATGTCCGTCCTGACGATTCTCCGTTTTTACATTTCCCGGTTTTTTTACCTTTTCTGATAACCTCACGTCTGACGAACAATTTGAGCGATCAGGTGCTAAAACACTCGTAAAATTAAAAAAAAAAATTGCCAAAAATATGGAACGTCGTAATTTCAACCTCTGATGCTGTCCATTTATTTGAAGAGGTATGAATTCCACAGCCGACAATGCTAACATGTGTAGCTGTAACTGAATGAAAGCACGCGGTGCATTTTATGGCTGAAGTAAAGTCCGATGCTTATTTGCCAAAATTTTGCACAGATATCTATGTACGCGAAGTCTTGACGTAACAGAAATTTCGGAATTTTATCGACGGTGGTGCAGCTTTAAGAATTCCTTCAGGAGAAAACCTTTGTTTAACACACGAAACGGATGCAAAAGCATTATTAGTGGAAGTGAAATAAAATTTGTTCCATAGCTCAACGCAGTTTTTCATCTTGTGAGAAAAAATAAAGCTGCCCACGCAGCAATAACTTCATCTTAATTATTGATGGACGAACTTCATCCTTTGGTACATTGAGTTATTCAACGGTTTGGATTCCTTTCGCCGATTGACATCGACCGCGAAATAAACAATCGCATTGTTATGCCATAAATCCAGACTTTCAAAACAAGAGATTCCCTTCCATCCTCCTTGGCCATATCTGCAAATCCACTGATTTCATTGGTTCATCGCCAGACTCGATACTATGAATAAATTGAATTGGATGAAAACCTTTCTCACTGATTAAATATTAAACGAGCACCACCGAACTCGAACTTCAACTGCATTGACGGCTGAGACTGAGTGCTGTTTAGAATCCGCCTTGGCTGTATGGTAATTATCACTATTAGCTATAGCTCGGGTGGCATTGGGGCGTCAAATATCAGGTGAAGCTTGGGACAGAAGTGAGACAGTGCTTTTGTGACCATTACAGGTACTACTGAAAGCTGTGTATACATACCGGCACTTTTGTGCCCGAATTTTACAGTATAAATCCGGTGTGGTTTCGTAGACGGCACAGATAGGAACGTACACATGCTTTACGGACAGCTAAAGATGATGTATATATGTGGTGAGAGCCAAACACGGAGGTGTCATCGTGTTAAGCTACCCTTACAGATATTTGTCTGTGTACTATAATATTCCGTCTTCAACCGTGATGGCTTATCCTCGAAAGTTTAATTGGGTGCTGCAGTAACCGTGGTGTTTGAAACTCCAGGGTACAAGACACCTTCATTTTGTTTGCGAACTCAGCCCTCGACTTGCTAACTTTACGGAATCGAGCAGTTTGTTGATTACACGAAGAAGACGTCCTCGCTTCTGGTCAGACAAATCGCGGTTCTTCGTCCATCACTCATCGATTTGCCTCTCGTACATTCCTATCAAATCAACGGAATACTGCAGTTCGGATGGAGGTGTATCGGGAAGTTTCATGGGATGATCTCAGCCCAAAGGGGGTACGAATTAGGTTCCGGCAATGTTTCGGATTCCTGGGGTCCACCCTGTACGTCTAATAGCGATAAAATTTATCAATCAAACGATCAGTCCGTAGTTGACAGGCATCTGACATACTTGCAAACGTGTGTATACATAACACCCACGGCTATCTATTATGACCATCTTATCGTTGGCCCACGGCTTTCGTTATCGGGGCTATAAATGGGTTACGACTTGCGGCTCTGGTCGCTCCATGATGGTTCTACTGCCGGAAGCCGACAACCAGGAGTCAAGAGACGTTCGGTCGGGTCGGTGCAGGGACCAAACGCTATAAGGCTTTAAACTTCCGCGCGTCTTTGCGTTTTCTTATCTTGCTGCAGAGCCCTTCTTTGTTGGCCCCTTTTGTCCGCCTCCCATTGTGCTGCTTCCCTTTGCGCACACGCCTATCCAAACCATGTATTCGTGCACACATAGACACATCAGTGCACACAGGGTGTCCCATTTCACTCGGAACGGTAAATATCCTATGTAGTTAGTAAAAGATAGCGGAAAAATGTGTAAACAAAAGTTGAACGGTTTGAAAGAAGAGCTTTACGTCTCTCTTTGAGATGAATTCAACACCTCACTCACTACGATGATGTTGTTGAAAACAGCACTCGACATGATAGAGTCGATTCCATCGGGACCACATAAATTACCATCCCGATGACTCGGTGGCTATTTATCGCTCTTGGACTTCAATTCGAACTATCTCGTTATCAAGTGATCAGGATGATACTGATTCCGTTTCTTCAGAGTAAACAATGAGTTGTCCCATTAAAACCATAGGACGTTTGTCTAAACATTGTCTCGCCGTCCCCGCTAATTAGTTGAAGGATTTTTCTTCATCGAAATGGAACACCCCGTGTGTGCCTAGCTAGCTACAGTCATCTCCCACTGGCAGGGTGACACTCCGTAGTATGTAATGGTATCTGTGTGTGTAGGTACATAGGTGTAACGTGAAACGTGTGTGTGGAATATCTGCAGGTTCGCCGACGTCACCATTTTCAGGCACTCATGCAATCAGATCGAAAAAGTAGCAGAGAAGTGGCTAGTATCTAGCGGACAAAGAAGTCTACCGAGAGACGTAATGTCATGTATCTATAGGATGCGGCAGTGAGTAGTTTTAGTAAGGTGTGATAGCGACTGCGAGAAGACAGTTCAAAGGTGGGCTGATTTATCATTCGCGTCCACCACTTGTCATCTTCATCCCGTGAGCTTGAAACAGTGTCTAAAACGACGATGGGTCGTCGTTCGAGAAAAAGAGATGGAAAGCTTCCATCTCTTCATTCCACACCGTTCCACGGTTTGTCCCTACATCTTTCTAGTCTTCGATTGAGCACCGCCTGCAGGAGGAGGAGGACGAGAGAGAGCGACGACGAGGACGGTGGATGATCACGTTGCCGACTATCCCATCGCTCACTGTCGGCCTCCGGAAGCAACCCTGAGCAATGCTACTGTCAGGCCAGAGCGGATAGGGCGCATGAATTACCAAGCGGTGCGCAGAGCAGAGGAGAGAGAGTCAAATGGACGAATTGGGGATGCGGCAGAGGAGGAGGAGGGCGGATGCATGTGTATCTGTAGATATCCATGAAGTATGAACATTGATGTGGATATGGGGAGGTAGGACAGCTGGCGCGAGTTGGTGGCGTGAATCATCGGGTCACGCGAGGCAACGGTGCCGGTGACGGTGAAGATGAGAACGACGACGACGCCCCGTCATCGCGGGAGGTACCAACCGGTACCGACCCTTGCGCCGCTCTCCGCGCTTCCTCCTCGTCAGATGTCGAGGCCTCGCAGTCCTCGATGAGAAATAGAAAATGATAGAAAAGAAGAAGAAAAAGAAGAAGGACAAGCCGAATTAGCAGCATTTTTGAAGAGAATGAATGCCGGTTGACCAATCAGCCAAAGAATGGAAGAGATTGAGACAAGATGAAGAATCACCTATTTTGGTACCTCCAGAGTGGGCCGATTCATCGACGAATTTCTCACCGCAGTACACTGTCGGATGAAACTGCATGACTTTAACCAATGAAACACTGCTCTGTGATGAAATCGTAGAACCAAAATCTCTAGTATCGCTAGTGGGATTGGTAGAAGGAAGAGTGATGTATGCCAGAACAAATAGCATCGCTCCGAAAACCACTTTCGAATTTCGATGAGTATGAACCAATCGATGAACACCCATTGTACCAGTGTCGTATGGCAGGTTGATTATTAACTCCCAGCATTGTATGACAAAGGTCTTCGACAACAAGTTGTGACTATCAAGATTCAAATGCTGACGTCTAACACCGTGGACTGTTCCCGAACACTTATAGGTACAAAATGTGGGCAAAAGTTCATTCACATTCGTGCCCCACTTGAAAGACATCATGTTTCCCACCACATTTGTTTAGAGAATGAATTGACGTTGACTCTCAATCAGTGAGCGGCATCCTCGTGGAACGTGAATTTTATGAGGGCTGGAAACATCGAATTTCGAGAAGCTCTACAGACATCGGTAGAAATGCTATTCAGATATTTACGAGTATGTATGTACATAGATGCATACGAGTATATATGTTTATCGCATGGTTAGAGAAGATACGAGAAATTTCCTCTCTTGTATTTTACCTCGCCCGTTTTGTTCTCGTTCGAATGGGAATGTGGGAGCTAAAGCCTCGCGGCGCGGTGTGTATCTCTGACAGACAACTTTGTTGGTGAAGCACCACAGCTAGCAGAAGCGTGCGGTGGGTTGGGTAGTGTAATTGAGGTCTACCGTTATTACGCAAAGAGAGAGGACGTGTGTTGTGGGACAAATCCAGAAATCCAGAAGGCTAGAAAGCCAGAGACCCGGAAAGCCCTGTGACCGGACAGCGGCTACACGCGAGGTATGTTCGCGCATCGCACGCTAGCTGGAGAGTTGGAATTAGCCCTGGCCTGAAATGCTGCTCGCTTTGTCGCGCCCGAAAATCTTCCCAGAGTGAGAGAAACATGCATGAAAAGCAGCTTCCCCTGATCTACCATTCGCCAGGGCGGATTCGCGGGATACAAACGCGCAAGACTCCCAGAGGATACAAAGGTAAAGAATAGGGGAGGAAGAGGGAGCGAAGAAAGGGGTGTGGGCTGCACAGGGTCACCCGGTCATTTCTAAGGATCCTTCATTCACCCACGACCTCCAGAATTCCCTCGGGAGACCCGAGATAAACTCGCCAACTATGTCACTTGACGGAAACGAGTAATGGCGCTCCCCCAGCAATGGCATCGATTCATCGGCGCAGTTCGAAGATTTCTATAAAAACCGATCGCAGTGAAGAAACAGTACCAGATTCCCCAGTCAGTCAAACCAAGATGAAATATCATCTGGAACGATCTGTTGTGATGCTTTCGACTCTCTGAATAATGGCTCGTCGAAGTGATTCTATAATTGTGACAATTATTCATAGCGAATACACCCTGGTGATGATGAAAGGGCTGATCTTTTCATCAAGTTCTTGATTTTATGATCTGTCTGATCAAATGTGAAGAGGAATCCTGGCACCCGTTCAATTTCAGTATTCCTTTGTTCTTCCCTTCTCGGAGTATCTCGGTCCACTCAAATCTTCGGGGAGTTTTATGGAGCGCGGTCGTCATGGGGATGAACCGAAGACCTATCTCACTCACTCACTCACTCACTCTACCGAGTGAACTCTTATCGTTGAGAATTTACCCGCGCAGATTCTTGCCGTGAACGATCTCAGTTGTATATGTCATGGAGGCACGTATAGGTGCCTGCTGCCTCGGACGAAACGACTATTGCCAAGCATCGGGCTGGGACGCCCGAACGGCCCTTCCTACTTCCTGCGATTGAACCGTCTCACTCTCCTCCACTCGCCCTCACCCACGTGTCGCACCCCCGCACGGTGATTTCGTTGCCGAAGAGGCCAACCACCTTCAGAGCAGACGACTTTGATTATCCGGTTTTGGGCACACAGAATGGTTTCCAGAACAGTACCCATAAAAAAATGGCACTGCTTCAAACCTTAGCCACCCACGATTTGAGGTTCGGATCAACGTGAGATTCAAAATTGAGAGACGTTGGTCTCAAATGCGCCATCAGGATTAAGAAATCTGGCACGGATCATAAAGTAGAAAGCAATTGATGAATAACCAACAATCGAGGCCCGGTCATGACCGCTCAATTATCCGGGATCAATAGTTGAGGAACAGCGATTGTCAGACGACGATAAACCATTGAGAAGCAATGATTAGGGGCAGCTGACGAATGATCAGTGATGAACAACCGACGATTAATGATGAATGACCGATTAACAACAAAAAAGTGTGCGAGTTTGGGAATCGAGGATGAACACTTACCGATCGACAGTCACAAATCAACGATGATGATGAAAGATGAACAATCAAAGATCGGAAAAGAATAACCAACGATCATCAACTAGAGATGAACGATTGAAGAGCAACAATTAATGATCGATGACTAGCGGTCAATGATAAACGACCTACGATTAACTACCATAATTGACAATCCTTTGACTGCTACATCACGATTATCCTGAACGACTGTAGAAAAAGGATCGACTTTGAAATCAAGAGGGGAATCGTGTGTGCTACTATAAGTCAAGTCGTCGGATTTTACAGCGAACAAATATCCGGTCAGAACAATCAGAAGGGCAAGAAACGATAAACGGGAAACGATAACCTTGAAAGGCGAGATAGAAACAGCAAAGTAGAGGGATAAACGGTTGTGTGTTCACCGTTTTTGCCGCTGAGGAATCGGTATCTATATCTTATACCATTTCTGCAAAGCAAAAAGTCAGCAAAGCGCCAGTAAGGTCTGGCTTCCAACGTCCGTAGTCTGCCTCTTGAGTAAGCGCGTGCTAAAATCCAGTGCAGAATCTGTAATCTGTGATCTACGGTTATACTATAAGATTGATCCGTCGGTTTATTTTAGCGCTACTATGACGAGCAAATACGTGTTTTCCGAAGGCGGTGGCGGTACGACGCGGCTAATAAATATACCCGTGTAGTCGACAGCGATAACGTCCAACTGTGCGTTATTACTGTATTACCCACACTTACACAGTGCAAAGACACAAGCACGCACCTCCTCTCTTTCTTCCTTCTCCACGTCGGCCACCTCGGTACGGCTCTCCGGCCAAGGTGTGGGAGTATTTTCAGCACGCGATATTGCGTGCGAACCCTCATCCTGATCCTCGCACCCCTGCCTCCTTTCCTTCTTCCACTTTTCCCTCAGTCAATCCACATCGCGAACCTGCGTCCACCCAGGGCTCTGACAAAGACCTCTTCGTCAGCGTCCTCTTCATCCCCGTCCCGTTCCGTCTCGCACCAAGCGTGCCGTTTTGATTTCGCGCGTCCCACCGTGTTATTTTAACGAGTTAACCACGGCTCTTCTCTGCTGCCTGGACTGAAACACCCTCCAAAAGGGCCCAGAGTCTTCCTCTGGGAGGTGTACACGTAGTAGTCACTAAGAATCACGAAATTACTTGAAGCAATTAAGCCCATAGTCACTCTATCAGATCGCTTTCATCCACTAATCCTACGAACTGAACCTATTTTACCTTGATAAACAAGGTATCTTCCATGAGACACAGCAGTAAGTTCAGCTGATTATTGTCCTGTCTAACCGATACCGGTCGGTTGCGTGTCTCGTGAAACTGCTGGCCATGCTACCGTGCTACCAGTCCGTCATGAATCTAAAACAGTATGAGTATCAGTTGCCGAAGCTAAAAATCAGTCCCTTTCGACTGACATTTCAATCCTCGAACTCTGTTCCCATCTATTTTGTATTCTTGATCGATTGTTAAAAAAGTACACTTCCGGTTCCGACAACAAGAGAGGAGAAGCGACTTTGCGCGACGTCCCTTCAAAAACACATCTGACATTTTTAGCACCAGAATTCTTCTGCCACGATGCCTCATTTCACTAACAGATACGTGGGTAGCCACGTTCATATATCGACGGGCACCCCAGAGGAGAGACACGTGCCGTAGATTGACCGACGAGCAACGGAGCTCGAGCGGCTCACTTCTGGCACGCGTCCAGGCGGAATCCACGGCACCATGTCCTTGTGTGCTCAATAACTATGAAGGGATAGATAGGTAGACAGACAGAATCACCGAGAGTAGCTCTACTCGGCTCTCGGACGACGAGCCTGTTTTAATTACGGGAAATGCTTTCTGCTGCCTGCCTCCCACCCCGGATCGAAACACACAAACAACTACTGGTACCTTCATGCTCGCCAATCTCTCGGGTCTGCCTCGAATTTAATGTAGAAACCCTGCGAGCTGGACAAAAAAGGGTGATGATAAAACACCGAAGAAGTACCAGTCGATATTTGAATGTTTGACGGTGGAGTTGAAAGGTCATCGTAGATTACTGTAACGTCCATTGCTGGTGCCGTCAGTCCATTGGCCTTATTGTCAGTCCATCTTGTATAGGTACTTAATTGAAGATATTTGGATGAAGCAGAAATTAGCCGAGCGGAACTAGTGATTGATAAATCTCTAGACGAGCTAACAGTCTAACAATAAAACAACCGGGGGACATCCTCGTTGCTGTTATGCTGGAAGAGAACCAATTGCTCGGACGACAAGTAGGCATTAACCTATTTGCCGGAGATTAGCAGATTGTCTCCGAGTGTCACGCGCAATCAACGACAAATACCCGTCGTCGTACGTACGTAATGTACTACTAAACACGTCGGTCTAAGGGATAACGACATTAAACAAAATGAAGAATGTACCGCCATGCATGTCCGTTTATGGGTTGAGGCGCGGAACGGCTAAGCCGCTCTCTTACAATTGGACGGTCTGTTCCTGATGATTAATGTCAGGACTTTCAGGCACACTCGAGTACATACAGTGAGGATTCGTGGATGCGCACCATAGGACGCCTGCATACGGGCAACTCAGAAGTCAAGCGATTAGGTTTTGTTCCCACGTAGCCAATGGGCACGCATAAAACCGAATCGCTTGACTTCTGAGTTGCCTGTATGCAGGCGTCTTATGGTGCGCATCCACGAATCCTCACGGTATATATGTATGAGAACGGGGTATATCGCGGCTGACGTCATTCCTTATGTAATTTACTTTCTCATACAGCTTTAAAACTAATTCCGCTGATTGTGGGGCGTCCCAGGCGGCCACCAGCCAACAGCCAACTCCACCCACGCTGTGCCGAACCAGCCACACGACACAGCTGTCAGAGGTGCCACTGTATACCCACATCCGCACGCAGTCGAAGAACACATGCAAGAATTGGAAGACCAAATGTTTGATCAACAGCTCTTCCGATATCATTTTTATGAACTTGATGGATTTCATTTTTAACACGGTTATCGCAAACTTGGACAACGATTTTATATGCTGATGTGGAAATCCAGCAGTGTTACCACGTCAGATGGCTCAGCAAAGCCCCATTCTCGAACTATTAAGAGAAGTAATCATTACCAAACACTGCAAGGGGCTTCTTTGGCATGGCATGACTTTTCGGAATGGCAATATATTTTTCAACTGAGTGGATGCGGAAGCTTGGGATAAGTATTTGGTATACTTGCATAAGGAGTCCTCAAACGTGGAGAGGATCAAGTTGAAAGAAGGTCAGAGTGGACGATGAAGAATTTCGATGAAAATTCTTCGAGGACCACACCCCACTCAAACTGCCTATAAAATTCTGCACTGTTTTCGCCGGATTGTAAAACGTCAGCGAATAACTTTACACAGAAACTTTTAGAGGCCATTTCAAGACTGAAGATCAATTCAAGCGGATATTTCTTCACCATGGAATGAAATGAAAGTTTTTCAAATTTTTTTCATCGCTGTTGTTAAAAACCACGACTTTTTTCTGGCGATAGAAAATATTGCGTATTCTTATTCCTGACAATTGACAGGAAAAATAAAATACCTTCAAGTTTTGCAAAACTTCTGGGCCATGTTTATATGATGTGAATCCACCGGTGAAGTTAATAATTTTACTTCACTCAGTGTGATAATGGACGTTATACGCACGCTTCGCGTGAATTAAACCTCCATTTTCACACCTAATGAAGTAAAATTTTGTACAATACTCGACGGAAAAACTTCTTCTGATCTCGTGTGATTGCAACACTTGCCTTCGGCTCGTGCTGTAACCTCACACTCGTCAGAAAAAGTTTTACCGCAGTCGTATCGTAATGTACTATTATACAACGCAAGCATGTTTTACGCGTTTTTCATGCTCGATCTCGGTACACAAAGTGGGGGATTTAGCGTCAGCTAAGCCTGTTTGCGACTGCGCATGCGCCGAGTTTACTTTCAACTCCTAGTAGCAAAGTGAAGCTATACTTTTATATTCCAGGAGTTAAAAGTGGTCTCTGACGTACGCGTTGTTATGCGTTGCTATGCGTGTTTGTATCCGTCGACTTTGTGTACCGGATCGAGCATGAACCTATAAAACTTTGTTGTATAAAATATCGTGTGCACCAAGGAGGCGAAGGTCTTCTACGCCGAGCGTTAAAAGACCTTCTTTGGCTCCTTGGTACACAATATACTATACTACGATGGGCTCAGACCTGTGACAAAATCCGTGGAATAATATTTTTTCGAATTAGCTGCACCGGTGGAAATGAATTTTCATACTTTTATTCATTTTTTTTTTGTTACGAAACTACGCGAAAATAAAAGCTTCATTTTCGTTTTTTCTTCTTTTTTTTAGGTTGAAAAACGTGTTACTCCTTTCTGAGGGGGAGCCTGGCTGTTACGGTTGATCGCATTTCGGGGGGGAAACAGGAACTGGATAGGGGAGTCCAGAGAGTAGTAACGCGATAACCGAAAATAAACGGCGCCGAGACGCTCAATTAGCGATGAAGTTATAACCAGGCAATGCCATGCCGAAAGACCTGAAAGCCAAGAGCCAAGATAACGCGTGCTATAAGCTCTAGAATTCTAGAATTTCAACCCTTTTAGTGTCATGGCGTTAGCAACGTTTGTCTGAATTTCAAATCAACGTTTCCAGTTTATGGACGATGTCACGATCCTGATTCTGCTGAATGATTCAAGAAAATTTTGATTTTTCTAACTTGATTTCATGTTTTTTTTTCTCAACCTAATTTATCCAAACGATAATGTGTGCTATATTCAACCATCTACATTCACTAATTTAGTCGCCCCAAAATTAATTATACGAGAATGAATTCTACGAAACTGGCACATAATATAATGTCACTGACTAACTAATGTGTCACAAAATAAAGTGTCAATAAGACTATAAGCCTTTTGCGATTGAAACTTCATATTCGATTCATCATAGTTCATTTACAAAAACTTAATTGTTGGAATAACGATATTGTCTTATAAATCTCGGAAGGCAATACGTTACACAAGCTCGATGAATGTGCCCGACATACAGGGCTTATATAGGTTGAAGAGGTACACTTGGATGGCCTCTGCAGGGCTGGGAAGTAACCTATAGATTTTTATTGGCGTGCTTGTAAGGTTACGCCAAGGCGGGTGGAGCGGTGAAGAAGATATGACATATTCCATAGCAGATGATATGGATCGAGATAAATTGTGAGAAATATGAGCCCGTGGAAGAGAAGAATAGGGAGAAGGAGAAAAGATGGAAAGATCCTCGACGTAGAATTGAGAGGAGGAAAAATGAAAAATCGAACAAAACGCACAAACATGATGTTCGCCTAGGGATATGGAAAAATAAATTAGAAATTATGTGAAATTGGTAGAACGATGTGGACACAAGATATTGCGAATTAGGTTACAGATTTATCGCGGAAGACGAATATATATGTTCCGGATTATACCAGAAGTAGAAATTAACCAACGCTGCATGAGCGACCGGTGAATATTCAAATATCGAATTGAAATTTCGAGGGGTTTCGCTCGCGATAAAAATGAAGAAAAATAGAGGGTGTATAAAAAAACACGTGAAAAAAAGAAGAAAATACATTCTCGCTGTCACCCTGCTATATACAATTCCGGCTAAACCCACAGTGAAATAAAAGCTCGATAAGCTTGGTATACACGCGGAGATGCATATATATATACATACCTATATTTATGTCGGTGATTTTCTTTTTTCAATTTTTTTTTTTTTCGTTATTTCAACAAATTTTTAGGGGAACCAAATACGTTTTACTCCAATCTCTCGCCGATTTTACTACAGCCTCATTGTATCAGTGCAGGTAGAGAATGTCGAACGAAAATTATCAACGGAGAGGTAGACGTTGAATTGGTTTATTCCCTGCAAATAGTTCACGAAAATGAAAAAAACTGTGTCATTCTTTTAACTCTCAGCGAATTATCTTATGAAAATTCATTAGTTGAGTACAACGTATGCTTCATTAGAAGCCGTATTACTGAAGTTGAAAAAGCTGCTTCAAGTTCGAGAATTGAATTTGGAAAAAATTGTAAAAAAAATAAAAGGAGAAAAATCCATTGAGCGCAACACTGGCCAATGAAAAACGCTTCGAAAGTACCTGAATAAACTAATTTAGGCCCAAAAATATCATTCACTCAATGCTAAATAATACCCGACAGTAAAAGGGTGGAAAAAAATCGATTCGGATTGCAAGAACATACTATTTTTTTATATACGAGAGATACGATTTTTCCGTTCTGGTAACAAAATATGTATTGGCAAAATGAAAAATCGAATTTCTCAAAAATAATAATTCTGTAAGTGGCCTGCAGTTTTCAGAAATTATCCTTAATTAAACATAACAACTAATTCACAATTGCACGGAAGTTTTTTTCTGTTCCCAAAAAAGAATTTTCAAAATTGTACAACTTTTCGAAATTTTTATTTTGAAAAACGGTTTCTGAAGGTTCCCACCATTCCAGGGCAATTTTGAGATCCGAGGGATCAGGGGCAATCAAGTTGAGCTGAATGGACAAAAAACCATCTTATATTATGCTCAACAATTAAGGGCTGATGGGGACCTCGGTGAAGATACATATCTGAATCTTCCTTTTCCAAAATTTTAAAATATACCATGAATTTGATCATTATTAAATCTATTTCTTTTTCTCCAATACACCGTTTAATACTAGGGTGGTCCTTAGATGGGGTCAAAAACAAAATTCATGTTGGATCCCCCCCAAATCAGCTCGAAATAATTAAAAGAAAATTCCCTCATTTTTCCAGATTTTATTTTATTCCCCTAGTCTCCCTTTTTTGATTCAAAGTTTATAAGTTAATCCACGATACTTGAAGTTAAAATTTAAAATTAGGGAATTTTTTTTTAATTATTTGGGGCTGATTTGAGAGGATCCAACATGAATTTTTTTTTTTGACCCCATCTAAGGACCACCCTATTGAATACTTGACTAATTGTTATTTTTCCAATGAACACTCAAATCTCTGATCCTCCGCGTTCAAAATATCAACAAAAACTAATAAAGATATTAAAAAAACATATATTGAATATTTTTTTTCATGCATAATATAACAAGTTTCATTCTTTATGATATGCGATAACCTTGATCGTGACGATAGGATCAATAGTTGTCAAGATATGATCAAAAAACCGAATTCGAACAACTCCCATTCAAGATGGCGGATCAAGCCGTCGAGTTGGAGTTCTCCATGAATTTATAGGTCTCTACGAATTATTTTTTCTACTAGTGGGGAGGGGGGATATTTCTGACCTAAAAATTCTGGAGGCATCGGGCGAATCATTTTTCATATTATATGCCAGAGGGGAGTACGAGACGCGAAATTGTTCGGCTAACTTGAGGCGCGCGTCGGGTGTCGACTGCCGAGAGGGCAGACAGACAGACAGACAGACAGGCAAGCAAGCAAGCAAGCAAGTAGGCAAGTCGGTGGCCTGACGCTAACAGGCTAACAGGCTGATGGGGGGGGGGGGGGGGCTCATCTCCCCCTCACTTCGGGATCTTCCTGTTTTTTTTCCTCCTTTTTTTATTTTTATTTGTTTCCCCTCTTTCCGTCGCTTTGCCCTCTTTAGCCCTCTTTAGCCCTCCGCCCTAGCTGATTCTGCGAAATTACCGGAGTCAACTGGCACGAGTTGACCCGGCCGACTTTTTACAACTTCATTCATGAATCACGTCGGCCTTCATTACGACGCCAGAACTAGCTATGGGCTATCCAATAACACGTAATTTCTCAATTCTTGTTCCGATGTATTATCGAACTTCACGCTGAAATTTATTACTACATATCGCGTCGATGGCATACTAAATGCCGAAAATGCCTTTCTCAAAGTTTGCTTATGCCACTTTGAAAACATGAAAATAGCATAAAAAGTAAGAGAAAAAAGAACAGAAGCATCATTTTTCGAAAAATCAAAAGGGCCTGTGGTAAAAAAGATATGCCCTTCAAGCTTTGACTATATATGACTATGCCTTTTTGGCATTAGAGACGCGATATGTATGTATACGTATATGGGGGAGGAGAGTGAACACCCGCTACTATTTCGTACTACAATTGGCAAAAAGTTTGAGAAATCATTTCTTCTTTTTTCTTAAATCACTGGAATGCTTCGAAAAAGTATTTTATTGATTTGGTTTTTTGACCAACTGATTTTACTCCCGTTTTCAGACATCGTTAGAAATTATTTCAGATTTTATGGAATTCCCCCCTCAATGCCATGCGAATTACGTGGATCGAAACTTTTTCCAAATTTTAAGGGGAATATTCTGAAATGATAATGTCATTTTATAGAAAACGGATGACATGGAAAGATAAAATCTGTCTTTTATCACTGCGAGCGCGTGGAACGCACTTTTCTCTCTCTCTCTTTCTTTTAATTTTAATTTTATTTTATTTTATATACAATACCTGCACGATTATGATACCTAGATTAAAATGTATCACTATCATATGTACAAATTTCAAAGCCTATATGTACCTGATGTGTCAGCGCTTGAGGGGACTTGTCCCAGAGCGCTCAATAAATACATTATCTTATCTTATCTTTTCTCTCTCTCTCTCTCTCTCTCTCTCTCTCTCTCTCTCTCTTCCCCTCTCAATGTTTACGAAAAAAAAGTGGCTCAAAACCAGAAAAATTTCTCATCTAAACATTGAATCTATTGAAATTACATCGATGTATAGAATATTCTCTCATAATTTGAAAAAGTTTCGATTCACGATGCGACCTGTACCTACCCAACGAGACAACCACTAGAATCAATCTATGTAAAGCGAAGTGCATGAAAATCTCAAATGGATTTTGAATCACGTAATATCTCTCCCTAACGTACCAGTGATTTGAAAATAATTAGTTCCGTGGTTTAAACCCTCTTAAAAAATGTGTAAAATAAAAGAATATTCCAAAGTTTGATATTTCGACTTTGAGATTATTATTATTATTATTTTTTAATTCGTCTCTAATTGTTTTTTTTACCTAGATATGCAAGTTGGAATGAAGACATGCGAAATATATGGAAAAACAGTAATTGTTTTTGAAACTCTTCTGTGGTGTGAAAAAAAAAGAAGGAAAAAAATGTTGACAGTTAACTTTTTGAAGCCGGTGATTTCCTCTTCAAAACGCTCGTTTCTATATTCTACTCCGATTCCTTTTCATTATACTCAAGATCGGATAAATGGGTACGAAAAATAATCGAACAAAATGTTCAAAACTAAATTTCAAAACAAAAATTTCAAGCTTTAAAACCATTACTGCCAAAATGTTACTCGATTTTGTTTTTCTACACGACAGAGGTTTGAAAAATTGTTTTTTTTTTCTGTACAATCCCGAATTCTTCATTGAAACCTACACAACTGCGAAAAATATTGATTTTTTTATTTTTTATTACAGAATGTGGACTTATAATAGAAAATCAAGTCGGGGGACTATATCTCAAGGCCTCATGCAAAAAGCGGCAGATGAAGTGATGAAAAATGGCGAAAAATTAACAGCCGTTGCTGAATAGTAAAACTTTGGAAATTTGTGATTCATTTTTTTTCTACATGAAGGGTCACACGAATCGCCTTGAAATTGTTATTTAAATTACTTCGAAGAGGCACAAAAAAAAGTGATCGAATTTTCAGCTTGCCTATTTTTTCGATGACCTCCGGCCAAAAACTGATCCGTGTCTCGTGAACACCCTATATATAACTCAAATGACATAATTATTATCAATGATATATCTTTTATGATGATAATTGATTTCAATATATATTGTTTCTAACAATAATTGATCTCAAAGTATTACCTACTTGGAGTTATTGGGATATAAAAAAAACTATATATGAGCGGATCCACGTCACTTCACTCAAAAAAAACCCGTCAAGTCACGGATCTTTGTGCCATTTAAAATATCTTCAGTACTATGAAAAGAAAAATACAACTTCAAGGATTTTGGAATTTTTCCAAAAATGGCGGAGTTGAAGCTATGTGAATTTTGGTAAACCGCTGTTGCACCGCTATGTTTGAAAATTAATATCTCCGGAAGTATTCATCGGAGCTGACTGATCTTGGAATTATTTTGTTCGTAGAAGAATGCGCTTTTGTATGAAAAATTTTATTCAAGAAAAAAAAATTCTTTCAATTTTTTTTCGTCGTTTTTTTTTTAAATTTTGCAGCTGTTTCCGCGCGACTCACAAAAATTTGTGGAGATAATTTTTTTCAGTTACCTGGATCCTTCCCCTTCAATGCTAAAAAAAAATTTATGGAGAAACTACCTGGGCCGTAGGAAAAAAATAAAACGTCGAGTCGTGCGTCGCCGCTCACGCCGATCCACGTCTGCACGCAGCGTTCTCGGTTCGAAGACTGCCTTAAAACGAAATCACGAACACAGTTGTCGATCGGAAATTTGCTGAATTTTCCAAAAATGATGACCATTTTTTTTTCACTTGTCATTTTCAATGCGTAATTCAAAAAATGAAACTTAAAATGTCAATTTCACCACGTTTCTGATCGTTTTTTGGAAATCTTTTCTAATTTTCAGAAAGTTCAGAAAATTTCCGAAAAAAATCATACCCAAAAGTTTTTCGCTCGTTTACCTCTAAGATATCATTATCGAGATAATTTCATTCCTAATATCGAAATATATAAATAATGACACAAAACCCTCAAAGCTTATTTAAGCCGTAACTGTGCCTTGAAGGTGAACGAGCGGAAAACTTTTGGACATGATTTTGATCGGAAATTTCCTGAACTTGCTGAAAAAAAATAAGATTTTCAAAAATAGATGGGAAACGTCAAGGATATTAAACTATAAAGGATGTCTAGATCCCATAAGCGCAATGTTAACAGTCGGGTTCGGTAGTGGGGGTAGACTGATGACGTAGCGCTAGACCCTCGCAGGCCTCAATACATAGCGGTAAGTATTGTTTTTCATAGTTTTACATAATTTCCGTCGCAATAACTTGAACATAACTTGATTATCCTATACATCATGTGAAGATAATATTCTGATATGATGTATGGGATTCTAAGTACTTTGGTTTTTGAGTTAATTTACTTGTGACAACAGTGATTTGAGGTTAACCATACAAGTATTGACACTTTCGGGAGTAAATTGTTGAAACGAACTGTAAGATCAACAAAAATTGAAACTTTCAAATACAGGAAGAGACTATCAATATCATAATATTCTAAAAATATACAAAACCTTATTTTTTTATATCTAGGTAGGATGAATAACATAAACGTGATTATTCCATATTTTGTTCCTTCTAAGTTTCATACGAATTGTATATACATACTTATTTCAAAACCTAGTCAAGAACGTATGCCAAACCTAATTTCCTCTGAATTATGCTTGCATGCCACAGAATTCGTTGAAAATTGAAGATATTATATTCAAATTGGGTTTTGACACGGCTTTAACTAGAAATATCGTATTCAATTCAATCTAAAAACAGATGGCGATATTTTTCCCGAAAATAATAGCCTTTTATAATTGTCTTATACGATCTAACAGCGACAGTACAGTTAAAAAACTATAGAAATAAATGGTCTGTAGCTGTTATTTCGAGAGTGCCGCTGCGTTAGGGTCTAGCGCTACGTCACAGACTGACGAGCCAATCAGCGTGCACGGCCGGATCCAGACATCCTTTATAGTTTAATATCCTTGGGGAAACGTGGTGAAATTGACATTTTAAGTTTCATTTTTTCAATTACGCATTGAAAATGACAAGTGAAAAAAAAATGGTCATCATTTTTGAGAAATTCAGAAAATTTCCGATCGACAACCGTGTTTGTAATTTTGTTTTGAGGCAGTTTTCGAACCGAGAACACCGCGCGCAGACGTCCCTGGCGAAAATGAGATGTGCAAAATATCGAAGCAAATGTAAATTGAAACAGAGAAGTGTGACCAGAGTGTGAATTTGTTTCAATTTACATTTCCTACACGCTTTCTCACATTTCCTGTACATCTCATTTTCGCCAGGGTTGGATCGGCGTGCGCGGCGACGCACGACTGGACGTTTCATTTTTTTCCTCCAGTCCAGGTAGTTTCTCCATGAATTTTTTTTTTAGAATTGACAGGCAGGGGAGAGCGGGGCTAGAATTAACAGGGGTAAGTTTTAACATCGCGTTTATCTTCTTAAGTAACAAAGATAAATGAATGGTTCCAACGCGAGAATGACTGTTAGACTCCAACAGTCATTCTCGCGGTGGAGTCATTCATTTATCTTTCATACTCAAGGAGATAAACGCGATGTTACAACCATCCCCCTGTTAATTCTAGCCCCGGTCTCCCCTGAGGATCCAGGTATCTGAAAAAAATTATCTCCATAAATTTCTGTGAGTCCCGCGGAAATGGCAGCGAAATTAAAACAACAAAAAAATGACGAAAGAAAATTGGAAGAATTTTTTTTTTGAAAACAAAATTTTTTGTATGAAAGCGCATTCTTTTACGAACAAAATGATTCCAGAATCAGTCCGCTCCGGTAAATACTTTCGGAGATATGAATTTTCAAACATAGCGGTGCAACAGCGACTTACCAAAATTCAAATAGCTTTAACTCCGCCATTTTTGAAAAATTTTCAAAATCCCTGAAGATGTGTTTTTTGCCCCATAATACTGAAGATATGTCGAATGGCGCGAAGATCCTTGACTTGACGGTTTGTTTTTGAGCGAAGTGACGTGGATCCGCTCATATTTATGTTTACCATTTAATTTGAGTTTAATTTATGTAAGACAAATAATTGGAAACTTTAAATATTGTTATTTCCGTCTTACATACTTAAGTTTATTCTAAAATAATTGCTTTTTTTTTCAAATACAACCATAATACATCTTGTAACAACTTGCCCCAGCTCATGCACAACTAGCCCCGAATCGAGGCAAATTGTTACTTTCCGTTTTGTTGCAAAAAAAAATTCATATAAAAAATACTTATGCAAATACATTCCAAAAAGGTTAGGGATAATGAAATAGAATATATTTGCCTAATTGTAGAATAATATTTCCATGTTTCCAGCATCCAGAACAATCAACAAATATTCTTTTTTTATAGTACGCACAGATACTGACAGATTTCGTGGGACACATTTATCCATAGGACACCTTGGTACTGAATCGAAACTGTATGAAAAAGTAGTGATCTTAGTTATTGGAAATTTTCGAAAAATCCTATCTTCTATATCGTAGCTTGGAAAAATCCAAAATAAATCACCAATCTTTCTTGAGTCTAGAACTACGAGGGAAAAAATTGAGTCAAAAATCGAGAGGCGTGGGTGTTCGCGACTGTTGGAAAATTTTTGGAACTCACTATATGTGGATTTCTTCGAATCCGCAACCTTTCAGCTATGGCTACGGAGATTTCTACGTTAACCTTTTTTCTTGGAGGAAAAAAATAAAATACAAATACAAATATATGAATAAAATCGCAACTGAGACCCCCATGCGAGAAGTTGGGGTTATCTGAAAACGGCCTGCGTTCCATCACCTCGTATCACTCGAGTATATCTTCTAGCACAAAGTGTATAGCAGATAGGCAACCAGCCAGCCAGTTAGCCACTCAGCCAGCTAGCTAGCTGTAGCTAGCCCTAATCGCAAGACACGAAAGAATTTTTTTTGCACATTTATGGCTCTTATGTGAGCTCTGCAAATAGCCCGTGTTTTATATAAGTTGATATACCAGGGTGTACAGGGTTTTTTCTTCTTTTTCGCAAAAGATATTATATCGTACCTGGTAGCATATCTGGGTGTATAATTATGTAGTACCTGTATGCTTGGCTCGCGGTCGATGAGTCTTTAGTCTGGGCACGTATAATGGAGTCTCATATAAGAGTTTCCAACCATCTGGCAAATAATTATCCCAGACATAGTGCCAATCAACTCAGAATTATTTATTTGAAATAATTTTGGAGTAAAAATCAAATCATCAAGGTATAGATGATGGAACGAATTCATAAGAGACAGAAGAAAATATAAGGAAACTGAAAGAAACTGGAAAATAATAGAGAAAAAGACTGAAGGAAATTGAAGACAATTAAAGGAAATTGAAGAGAACTGAAGAAAATTTGAGAAAACTTGAAGCGAAAAAGGAAGCTCGAAAAAACTGAAGGGAACTGGAAAATACTACAGAAATCGACTGAAGAAAATTGAGAAAAAGATGATGAAATTTAAGAAAACTGAAGAAAATTTGTGAACACTCGAGAAGACTTGGGAAAACTCGAAAACAAATGGAAGGAAAGTGAAGAAAACTCGAAAATAAATATTATAGGAAATTGGAGAAAACTTGAGAAAACTTGGAAACAAAGTGAAGAGCAGTCGAGGAAAGTGAAGAAAACTGGTATAACACCGGACATATATATGGAAAAATCTGGGAAGAACTAAAAATGACTGAAAAAGTTAGAATGACGAGAAGTGAATCGAAGTCAAGAAAAGTAAAGAGAAATGTTACGAAAGTTTGAAGAAGAAAGTGAATAAAAGCGATGAAAAGTGAAGAAAATCGAAAACAACTTGATGGAACTGCAGACGAAAAATTGACCAGATGTAAACATAATTTGAAAATATATGGAAATTTGTTGACTTATAGATAGGTTATGAGAATTGACTGAAAGCTTGTTTCAATTTGTTCGGAGACAAGAAATTGGGAAACGTAGTAAATAGAATCGATGGAATTTTCTCAAAAACTGGGAAAAAAACGACTAGGTGTTCTGAATTTTATGATTAAAACGGAAAATGAAAATCGCGAATATCTCAGGGAGAATCTGAGAATTCCCTGGTTCATTATTTATCCTACAATAGTTGAACGGGCGGGTTATGCAGTCGAGCAAAGAAGCTGCGAAGTGGAATGTAAAGAGAATAGAGTCCGAGGGATGGCTGACTGCAGAAAGAAGGGAAGAAAAGGGAATGGGATTTGAGGTGCACTAGAGGCGAGTGCGGGAACAGAGCCTTTTGTAGTTAAGCGAGAACCGTTAATGGCTTTCGCGTGGGTTTCACCCCTATATCGTTCTTGCAACAGTTGGGAACGGCTAGAAGCACGCGGTGCAGTAACGCGTATCATCCCAATACTTCCGCGCCTCGGCAACCCCTGAGATATTGTAGCCACATTCACTGATGGCATTGTTAAGGACGAGACCAAAACAAAATGAACAAGTACGAAGTAATGCGAGTAGCTATAAGACAATGGGAAATAAACAATTCTGTACAGAACACCGAACAAAATTGAACAAAACTAAACAAAACTGAACAAAATTCAACAAAACTGGACAAAATTCAACAAAAATGAACAAAATTCAACAAAACTGAACAAAACTGAAGAAAATTAGACGTAGTCGGAGCAAGATTACAACATGTAGGGGAGAGAGGTAATGAATGGGACAGTTGCGAGATAGGTATGAAGTAGGCCTCGGAAAATTTATAACTAAATACCATCAGGTGTCACTGGTTTCGCCGTTGTCAAATCCCATGTGCTATTCAGTCAGAACGTGTTTGTTTCGACGGCAGATTACGATATAGAGTTAACATCAAAAAAGTGAGATTTGACATTTGATGACATTTACGTTACCGGTTGTAATTGTTTTGTTATTGCAGTTATTTACAGTCACTTGATGTATTTATATACAGTCGTTCATCCCCCACAATGTTCCGATCACTGATTTTGTGAAGATGTTCGAACCGTTGGTATATTCACTGCATTTTACCCAATTACGTGCTATTATTGAATGGGACATGCAGAAAGTGGATTTGTGGTGAATCTAATGGTGGTAGTAGGAAGATGTTCTACACGTGTGAGGCTTGCGAGAATGCGGATTGATCGATTACCAGAGAGATCTCTGATAAATTTTACTTGAAGTGATTTCTGAGCGAACTCAATTAGCATAAATACGACGTCCCATTCAATATTTATAGCGTCCCATTCGAGCATCACTTCGCCAATGAATGGGACATGTGTTACCTCATGTATACATAGGTTTCAAGACTCTATGACAAAAGAAATTATATTTTCATGTTCCTAACTTCATTTATAAAGAGCTGGAGTTGATTTTGTTACAAGTTAAAAATATGTGTGTTTTGTTCAAGATGAAAAAACTCAACATTTATAAAAAGTGTCCCATTTATTACCTCTCTCCCCTACACCCGAAATTGAAGAAAAATGAACAAATTTGAACAAAACCGAACCAATGGAAGGGAAATATATGGAACTGAACAGAATTGAATAAGAATGAAATTGAATTAAAAAAAAAATATAAGAAAAATTAGAAAAAAAAGTGGATGAAACTGATCAAAATTGAGAAATACTCAACAAATTTGAAGAAATCCGAGCGGTCATCAAAATTAAACAAAAATTGGAGAAAAGTGTAAGATAAGTTGACCAAATTTGAAGGGAAGTGAACAAAGTTAGACAAAATTGAAGAAAACTGAACTAAACCGAAGCGTAAACAAAATTGAAGGAAACTATATGGAAGTGACCAAAATCGAAGTAGACTGAACAATAAGTTGAACAAACTTGTAGAAATGTGAACAAAAATGAACAAAGTTGAAGAGAAGTGAACAAATTTGAACAAATCCGAACCGTAAACGAAATTGAAGGAAGGTATATGAAACTCAACAAAATTCGATCAAACTTAAATCTAACTGAACACAAATGAGCAAAATCCGAGAAAAGTGAACGAAACTGTCGAAAACTGAACAATAAGTTGACCAAATTTGAAGGAATGTGACCAAAATTGAACGACATAAGAAATAACGTGATATATGAAGCTGAACGAAAATACGAAGAACGAACAGCATCGAATTTGAAAAAACTATGAGCAAGTGAACGAAATTAAACAAAGTTGAAAATAACCCAATGAAACCGAACAAAATGAAGCAAAATCGAATGACGTTGACCGGAACTGACGAAAATTCACCGAAATCAAACAACACTGATTGTGAATGAAACGAAATTAGACAAATCTGACATGAACAAAGTCGAACAACACTAAATGAAATGAAAACAAAATTGAAGAAAAGATATTAAAGAATATCATACGTCATCGATCTGCAAAATGAATGACTTTGCACTATATTCATATGCAAAGATGGTTCCGAAAATATTATCAAGCGTGTGAGAAACGAGAGAAGGGAAGAAAAGAAAAAAAAAAATATATATACCGACAATTTTCAACGGCGAATATCTCATAAAAGTTGCATCGCGGCATATTACATGTGTATATAAATTTGAAACACGCCAAAATAAACGAGCGAGATATGAAAACAATAATCCTATACTCAACGCCTGAGGGCAGCAACAAAGAAATCTGCGACGGCGATGAAAAAAAAAGAGAGAGAGAACGAAATGGTTTTGCCCGCATTTATTCTAAAGCCCGTAAACAACAAGCTTTCACGATACAGCGTGAAAAGTATTTTAGAACTCGAATTAAATTTTATTTCAACACTCCCAAAGAGATAAAATAATATTTTTCAATTTTTACTCACTAATCATTCTTCACCCTTCTCTCCGTCTCTCTCTCTCTCTCTCTCTCTCTCTCTTCCTGCTCTATCTTGTTGTATACCATTTTGCCCCTAAGCACCCCAGGGCATTGGATGAACTATCAATCAATCAATCAATCTCTCTATCTCTCTTTTTGTTTTTTTTTTATTTCTTTATTTTCAACTGCCGGCGGAATATGTTCGAACACCAACTAAAAAAAAAGAATGCAACGAAAAAAAAGCTTTCAATTCATCATTTCATATCCGAAATGAACGAAACAAGCCGATTCGTTTTTCCAATTTTCAGACGCACCACGTTGATTTTCGACAAAAAATAAAACAAATGTAACGAAAAAAACAATACGAAGACACGCAAATCGAATACTGCTGAAATTCCACTTCATTCATTGTTATATCAGCGACTATGCACGGGTTATTCTGACGATTATTGACCAGGTTTCGGGTCTCACAATCTCCGCGATTTTCTTCTTACTTCGAGCACCCCTATTTCACTCATACAGAGCCAGAAAGATATATTTAATTTTTGTCAATTTTGAACCGATTTCTCCAAGGAAACAACATGAGAATGCAACTCTATGCCAAATTTCTCTAGCTTCTGCGTGTAAATATTTTCATTTTTCTCAGACATCTTCAATCGTTTGACAACGTAACGTTTCATACGGAAATGGCACTTGCATGCCTGTCCACAACTTTCACCTATGATTTGATTTCTTTCTTTCTTCAAATAATTGCAATTCTCAATGTCAGATCGTGCGGAATTCTTTCGGTCCATTCTAAATGAATGCTCGATTTATCACAATCCTTTCCCCCTTTCAAAATCCCTTACGAACGATCGGGAGGACATTTTGTAGAAAACTTGAAGACTCAATAAAAACAAAAAAGGAACACAAATCGTGGAAGACATCGGTGAGCAAATAATTTCGCACAAATCACACGTATTCAAGTTACACATGACAATATATTGGGACCAGTCGAAAAATGTGCAAAAAGTTTACGAAAAAGGATGTTTATCGAATCAGTAATACCTTGCTCGAATTATTTGCGGGGCCCTTCTATCTATCGCCCGGGGGGGCTGGGAGTTGGGAGTTCAGGCTTGGTGGTAGTGCACGGAGGAATACGGACTAGGGGGTTGAATACGACAGCGGCTTAATTGCGGAGGATGTTTGAGTCTCCTCGAACCAATCAGCGATTCAATTAGAACGAGAATCTCGGCGACGACGTTGCTGAGATAAAGCTCTGCGTTAGGACATATCTGCCTCTTTCTTTACCTCTCTATCTCAGCTATACATATACTAACTGATATCACGGTGACCGTGGATGATGAAAATGTCGCTTATAACCTGAGGAGGATTATCACCGGGAGCCTCGTTACCGCCGCAAATCGACGAGACCCTGAAGCCGTTCGTTGTTTTTGTTTCAGTTTTTCCGATACACGAAGAGCGGGGGCGAGTTTTCGTTTTTTTTTTTTGCGATCAAAGTAATGAGGGCAGGAAGCTTTTTTCTTTCTAAACACGCTTTTGCAATTCAACCTTTGTTCATCGCAAAAAAGAAAAGAAAAAAATTATAACAGAATTCGATCAGTAATTAGGGAATGATTTTTTGATTATTTTTTTTTTCCATCTTCAATCATACCACCTAGTACATATTAATCGATGAAAGCACGTACGTGGATGTAGACCGGATGAAAATTGGATAACGACGATGAATCAATAAACGAATGAACAGTTAAAACATTGAAAAATCCAGCTGCTACCGATTGGCTGGTTGGTTCTCGTTCGTTCCGATAGGTATGAAATTTGATTGTGAACCGCAAATTTGACGCTGGTGCAGCAGAGAGGCAGCAGAAGCATATCTATATATATATATATATATATATATATATATATAGATATAGATATATATATGGAAGCGGGTGGATCCCCATATTCATGCACCGAATATTTATTACATGAAAATTGTACCTAGCTACGGCATTACAAAATGGTATCTAATGAGGAAATTGCAGCTAATTACTCTGGCGAGATATAATTGAAGAATGGGTGGAAAATGACCAATTTGAAATATACTGTTTCAGTTAATCCTTGTAGTCGGTGGAAGGTCAGACCTCGTTCAGGATCAGAGAACATCGTATTTCGTCATTTCCGTTTCTTCTCCGTTTCGACCAATTTTTGCGGTTTCATTTTCAGTAAAGAGTATACATGGTATATAAAAGAAAAAATGAAGAAAGTACAAAGAAAAAAGAGAAAAAAGGATAAAAGAAGATTTTATCGAAATGTTTGCCAGCTTTATTCTGGACATTCAGAAATTCGATTTTAATGATGAATTTCACCAGAAAAAAAAATGAAAAAAAATCCAATGATTTCGTAGTCTAGACGCGATTGGGTCTGCCCATGTCATTCTATCTATCTATCTATCTGATAGAAAGCAGAGAAATTTTATTTTCCTTCGGTTTCCAAGGAAGACGAGCACATCTTGTGTGAAATCCAGAACCGAGGTATCAAACACAATCCATAAAGTGATTCAAAAAACAAACTGGAGTTTTTCGGATTTTTCTTCCTACTCCTAATCTATAATTCTATTGAATTCTAAGAGATTCATTTTTTTCGACTAGATTGCCGTGATTCAAAAATAAATCTTCAAATTAATAATCCAAAACAATCCAAACATAAATTTTTTATTTTCTATTTTACATCTCTCGCTCTCGTGATTTGTTGCTTCCGTCGTTTCCGCGGAGATTTTTCATAATTACGAAAACAAGAAATGAAAAGAAAAATATTGAATGAAATGATGGGGTCCCTCCGGAAGCTTCAAGACTGCCTCCGAATCAGCTACATCATCGTGAAATTGGTCAAAATTGAATAAAATAATGCTGAGTAGGTAGGTAGGTATAATAGGTATACGCTAGATATAGAGGTGTATTATATATTATATATTTATATAGGTATTACGTAGTCTCTGTAAGTGATCACTGTCGACTGAATAGACAGCTGGACGGACAGATATATATCCGTCTTATAATTGCGAAGATGAATTATTACACAGAGATGACTTCTCGAGCCGCATAAGACACAGGATGACGTATATGACACATGTATGAAAAAATCTTCTACATACTATATACCCACATATACCTACACATATAATATGCAAGAGAGTCGAGTCGAGTCGAGTGGAGTGGAGTGGCGTAGAGTGGAGTAGATGGTGGGATATTAAAGCTCGTCGCTAATTCGGAGGCCCTGCAGTACCCGAGCCCGCGGGAGGGGTGAATATTAAATTATCCAAGAACAGTCTCAATTAAGATCAATTGCTGGTAGTGTATTTTTAACTCGCCACCGAGTCCCACTCGGGGTCTTATACTAGTGATAGTTGCTCCCACGTATATGGGTTATTCGACGTGAACCCAGCACGTTAAAAATTACGATTTCGTAACCAATGTTTTTTTCCCATATTCTCCGAGTCTTCACCAACATCGACCATTTTAATAACTACCGATTTCTCGAGTGTGAATGAGATTTTTGATCAAATAATCGGTCTTCCTCTGTTCCTCTCTTTTCGCCGTTACATGCGAACATGTTTAATATCTAGTCGTAGACAATTGCGGTCGACGATCCGTGGTGCAGCCGCCCACCGTACTCTATTCTTCGCAATTCTGACCTACGGCCTACGCGATACGACCGTCGCGTTAACGTGGTACGAAGTCTTGCCCTCTACGAGGTTCTGGCTTCTGTCCCCTTCTCCGCCCTTCATCCCACAGTCAAGTAATTCCTGAGAGATACCATGGCATGGCACCCACCCGAGGAAGAGTAGAATACCAACGTAGCTGCTGATGTATGGAGGCCCAACGGAGCTCTGCACGTAGGGAGGCACTAATTTAACCGATTTCTGTGTATATATATATATATATATATATATGTATATATATACACACACATGTATACGTCTAATAGAGGATACGCACGTATGTCCGTAAGAGAAGACGTATAGAACCGTAAATTACATAAGAGGCAAGCGAGAATTTGTCGAATCAGTGGATTCCGTTGGGAGACTTGAGAACAGCAATCATGGGAGCCGATAAAGACTGCAATCATAGATCGCTAGTTGGAAGTATCGATATCAAAGCTTTTGGAAAGGGTAAACGCACGGTGAAAAAGTAATCACAACGATATGGAACGGGAGGCATTCTAGAGTTGGAAGATTTCCTCACTTCGTCAAGAAGTTTCGATTGGGGTTGACGATCAGTTTGATATTTATGCCAATCGAAGTGTAGTCAGTATAAAGCGAAAATCGGTAGTGATAAGTTGCAGAACTAAAAAAATTAAATGCGTTGCAACAAAGTGATAAATATCGGTAGTCCCAAAGGAAATTATTAAAAAGATCAGGACTAACAAAGAGCGGTTATCGAGATCGGTAGTAACAAATATAAGATATCAGTCAAAATCGATAGGGACGAAGATTTACCGGTAATAGTATCAAATATCAGTGGTAACTATTATCGGGAGTATTAAAGATCGGTAGCTGCGAAGATCAGTGATAAAAAATTCAGTAGTAGCGGAATCAGTAGCGAGTAATATAGATATCAACAGAAATTAACAGTAACCAAAATGTATGATATCAAAGAAAGTCGATGACGACCAAAGTCGTTCGATTTAGCCAGAACGATTTAATAGTATCTGCGTTGCTAGGAACGAAAGTTGGCGATTGCGACGAGTGTGAAGTTTGCCGCCCGAGCGAAGCGAGTTGCAATCGGCAACTGTTGGCCATAGTAACGCACGATATTTTTTATAATAAGTGCATGAATGTGGGGCGTGCATGTCAGTAGCGGGACGTTTCCCAAGGGACGAAAGTGAAGTAATTGTGGACTGCGCATGCGTCAACCTTACTTTGCAGACCTGGTATGCATTCGGCCACTTTCGTCCCGCTAAACTGACATGCAACGCCCCGCTTTTCATGCACGTGTTATAAAAGAATATAGTATCTTGTTCGTAAGATGCGACTTCATTTTACGTTCTTTGAAATTTGATGTGATATATGCGCAGATGAACTTCAGTCATTCAATTCTCCTGAAATCATTCTAGAGTGGTAATGAACGGTATTGATAGAGTCGGCAAAAGGAATCATCTATCACGAAGAAAAGTGTATACTAAATTTTCTCATACCAATATAGTATGGTGGGATATACCTTCCAGTATGACGGTAATTCCTATACTTTATACCATGATAGGAATATTTCTATATGCATGGTGAAATTTGGTATGAAGTATGGGAATTATCGTCATACTTAAGGTTACCAGATCTGAACAAGTGCAATGCAGGACACCGCCATTACCCCCCCCCCCGAGTAATTCATGGACATAATCAATCAATATCAATTTTTTTCATTCAACACGATAAAAGTAACGTTACAATAATAGATGAATATAATATTTTACATAAGTTTGTAGTATACTCACAGTACCTTTCTTAGACTAGAATTCTCAATTCCTTAATCTTATATGTAGGTATTGCAAACATTAAACAAGAAAAATCTCGAAAAAAATTGAACAGTCAAATGATTGAATAATATATCTATAGTATACGTATCAGTTACGATATTGTTACTCAGTTTGCGGCGCGAACTTTTCCGAACTGTGGATTTTCTTCAAGATATCCGGCTATTTTATATGTTTGAAAACAAGTTGAAACGAACTCGCACATAATCCAGGACAATGCAGGACAATTCTCATAAATGCAGTACGAATTCGGGGCGTAAAAAAATCCAGGACACTTAGCTCAAATCCAGGACTGTCCTGCCTAATCCAGTACGTCTGGTAGCCTTAGTCATACTGGAAGGTATATCCCACCATTACTATATTAGTATGAGAAAATTTAGTATACACTTTTTTCCGTGTAGTGACGTCACCGGGCTGCTTCAGATCACGAGTATGTTTCATGAGCTGAGTTTTTTTATTCTGGTGGTCCAATTCTTCTAAAATCATCTGAGATCAGTGGTAAAAATCGGCAGAAGATATCAGCGAGTAGTGATTCCTAGTATGTTTTATCAGCCTAACTCGTCACTTCTGCATGCATGCGCAGATAGACTGGAGTGATTCAACTCTGCTAGAATAATCTTAGACCGGTGATGATCGGTAGTAAAAATCGGCGACAGGAATCATCGAGTGACGATTTCAGGTTACTTCAGATTCTGAGTACGTCCCGTGAGGTCATCGATGAATCATGGACTCAGATTTTTCTTCAGATTCAAATTTAAACCGTGACGTGTTATCGATAGCAGTATCTGTCTCTAAAGCGGAATAGAAAAATCGAAATCTTGCAAATCCATGATAAGCAACCGTATTCTGGGCTCATAATAAACGCTATTCCAATAGCGCCAGGGTTGACACACGCCGGAACGAAGGATGTCGCATACCATAGCATCAGTCAGGCGTCCTTGGCTTGTCGCGAATATCTGTAAGCCAGCCCTGAGCTCCGCATAACTTGGTGGAATTCGTTAGCCTCTGGATTTCCTGGCGTGGCGCCATGCCATCCCATAGTCGCGCGACACACGTCACTCCCATAACACGAGGCCCAAATTGTAATTCCAGGAACAATTATTGCCCTCTCAGAACAGCAGCCGTAAACCGTCTCGAATTGGTGAGGCGGTGACGGTCAAGTGGAATGTCTGAGACACAAGAATCTAATGAACGTCAGGCAAACTAAACGATATCTACCTTCGCCATTATCTTTCATTGCGATATACCAGTTCCTGAAATCTAAGGGATTTCTGGATCCGAGATATTCAGATAAAGATACATTTTATATCGAAGGACGGAGGGCCCTGCCAATAAATAACGATTTCAGTTCAAGGAACCCAATTGTCTTTTCACGCAATCCACCCATCTAGACAATGCGGAAAAATTGTGGAAATTTGAAACATCAAGTCTTATCATAGATGGACAATTTCTTTGACATTTCGATCTTGATTTTCCGTCCAGGTTGCACTGATCAATGGTACCTTTGACAATGTACATCATAACGAGACGGACTCTTTCAAATATGGATCCTGATTGAAATCTAGCTGCAGTCTGCACACGTGTGACGCCTTCCTTCTTCTTCTTCTTTTCATTTTCTCATTCACCATGCGGCTTTTCAAAATATATTTATGGAATCGAAAAGTGTTTGATGAGAGAGTTGATATTCTAACATTAGAACTCCTCAGTGCATTGAAAAAAAATTTCAAGAAAGTGAATGAACCGTTTTTAGAGTTCAGTCTAAGGTAGGAATCGCGAGAATCGGTCTTTTCAGTTTTGTTTTTCATGTTTTTCTGGCTGATGGCAGGGGAAATTCCGATTTTAGAAAGAGCATTGTTACAGTGAAGATGGAGATCCAGAAGAAGTTTGTTTCTTTTTATAAACTTGTTGGGGGAATAGCTGGCCGTGTCAGTTGCAATCTAAGCAGTAGCTGTTATGTATGTACGTGCATACGTACGTAGTACCTCATAGTTGCGTTAACTAATAACGTCACGACCTACTTTGGCTCGTTTCAATCTACGCTATGCCAGTGACTATACTGTACCCAAGATATACTGTTCTGTCATGAATCCAGCGAAAGTTGTACACCAGCACGGATCGCGATAACAAAAAGGAGCCAAGGTGTTCTCCTAACTTTATGTAACTGGATTCTAAGCGCTTTGATTTATGCGAGTGACTCTCATCATAAGCGACGGACTCAACCGCGAGTTCCCGTTTTATTCTTCATCCGAAGAAAAGCGATTTAAGCAATTCAGACTTGCAGAATTATTAAGTTTCTCTTCATTATTTTCCGGCCGAATGACTAACGCAAGAAAACGACCTCCCTGCGAGTCACTAAAATCACGAAACAGAGAAATCAAGTCTCGACTATCGACTGACCACTTGCACAATGATCATTATTCTCGCAACGTGCGTCAGTCAACAACCTTGCTACCCCTGCAGTAGAAATTACTTCATACCATAGCAGGAAAATATCGGACAAAAGATAAGACTTCGTCCTTGATGTCCAACGTAACGATTGGCCATGGAAGTGTTCACACAGTCGATATTCTCATCGTCATTGTGCTGGACTTTAGCAGACTGCAGTGTGGACATAACAATTGTTTGACTTCTCGGTCCAAGCACACCTTAGGCATGATGAAAATTCTTCAGGTTACTCATCGGAGCGACTTTTCACCTGAAGTAAAATCCCTGATTTCATTCGTTTCCTTCGAGGTGATCGCTTGTGTGGCGATGGTGTTGGGTCTCTAAACTGTTGTTCACTGAGAGAATTGAGACTTGGGCACTCAAGGCTGCCCCGAAACTTTGGGATTAGGTTGGCTTGGAGTACCAATTGCCTTTGTGATCGAAGTCTAGTTCCAAAATGACTTTCAGATTTGTTAATTCAGGTGTGAAACTGGCTTCTCCTTGGCTCCACCTACTTTGTTTAGAATCAGTATTTCGAAATCCGTGACTACAGAACCCAAGAGAGTGAGAGAGTAGGTACTGGCCTTCGGGGCGATAAAACTCGACCTATATAAAATCCTGAGGGAAGGTGTGAGTGGAGAAAAATGGTGTAAAGAATCGGGGGCACCCTTTTTCCTAGTCGTTTTTTTTTTTCTTCTTTTTACTCACTCGAGCGGACTGAATCTATAAAACACGAAATACGGAGAGTACGAAGTGCGAAGTACGCGGAACCGGGCCACGTAAGAAAATTACTCACGAGTCACGAGTCACCAGTCACGACCGCTACGACCTCGATCGATAAGTCGAGCCCTGTGCCCCCAGCGTGACGAAGATTGGCAATAGATTGTTCGCTTATTAACGGATGAATCAGCTATTAAACCCAGCTGAGTGAGCGAGCCAGTATGGACAGTGGGTTGGGTCAACCCCAGCAACCCCTCGTGGGTCATGCAAACGGTACATGTATGTGTCACAAGCCGGGAACCCTCACCCACTACAATTCAACGTTCAATAATTATCAGCTATATTCGTTACTGCGTTGTGGATGAAACCTTAAAATAACGAAAATTACTTTTTTGCTGATATCTCGGTAAATATCAAAGATATCAAGTTAATGTTGCATGCCACAAATAAATCTCATCAAATTTCCTATGGAAAAGGCGAAATACATTTTTCCTCGATCTTTGACGATTCAGATGTATTTTATGGCTGAATATTTAAACATGCGAAACTAAAATTTTGATAATTAGTTTCACATTTCACGTTGAAATGAAGCAGAACTAATGAAGATACAGTAAAAATGGATTTGACCTTTTTCGTAGAGAAATTAATGAATTTTATTTTTCATATTTACCTTCGACTTGATATCATCAATGTTCAACGAGATATCGCAAAAAAAACTGTTTTCGAAAGTTCAGTTCTCCTTCCTAAAAATGTGGCACAGATGAGATACCGGAAACCGATGTCAACGTATACATACAAGAATTTGTCCTTCTCACCATTAAAATTACAAAGAACATCACGCCTTAATCCAGACTATGAGGTAGATAAGGTTTACTGCTGGGGTAGTATGGGGGCGGGGTTGGATTGGTCAGCAGTTCACCCTAAACTCACCACGTGCTTTCCGCGGACTCATCGCTTCCTGCGAACAGGGTTGTGGGTCTGCGGGTGAGTCATTTGCCTGCTAGGACTTCTATTTACCGATTACAGTGAGCTAGAATGATGGTAGATGCCAGGAAGGGATCATTAAATGGATGGAGAATGGAAATCGAAATGGAAGCTGGTTTGGGGAGCATCCCTTCTAGGGTCGATACCATTCCTCAAAGTTTTCAAGTTTTCATGAACCTGTTATGGATTAGATGATGTTTACTTCCGATTCCTTCTGAGTCTGATGATGCGCGAGTCCAAAAACTGGAAAGTATTTTTGGAGGGTTATAAATTATACCGAGAGAAGTATTCCGACGATCAGTTTCAAATCCTCGGCCATAAACCGTAATCCTTGAAGAGCGTTATACATCCCACCGTGAAACGATATCTCGTATCGAATCCTGGGGCTATAAATTCGTCGACTATACTTGTTACGTCAAAAGCCTCACGGGGGTAAGCTTATTTAGAGGTGAGAGGAGGTATCGCTATCCCGGGAGTGGCGAAAATTAAATGAAAGTAAAGCCGCAATAAGATTTCGCCACCGAACGGGAGGCAAGCCGAAGAGAAGAAAGGGTCCCGTCGACGATTCTCCCCTTGAGTAGGGGGTGGAATCGAGAAAGCTATACCAAACCCGAACACCAAGGGGGTGGGTTGGCGCGAAACTGTGCGAGGGTCGTAAATGTAATTGGAAGATTCATCGGCGCCTATATACACACACATATATACACATACACAGGGTGTCGCGTTTAAATCTTTCGAAACGAATTTCTCTTACACTTTGAAAGCCCCACAGCCATACCACTCTGATAACAAAACTTCATTATCAACTTCCCTGAAACGCTGATGGTCATTTTTCACTGATTATACGAGAGTGGGATAAATATGGCAAAAATCAAGCTCCAGGTTGATTTATAGTTCTGGTAAGTCATGTGAACCATAAATCAGGGTTGATTCAACACGCGAACATGCAGATTGTCAAGAATCTCGTACTTCTTGGCACATGAACTTGACTGCTTTTGATAACCACTGACGATATTGACCTCGCCATTAACTACGGTTTATTCATATCAAAGTTTCGGTTACTCACGACCTCTCAATGTGAGATGCAGTCGAAATGGATTTTTTTTTTTGGCACATCAGTCTTTCAAAAACATAAAATCTTCGACTGAGACATGTGCATCGTACCAATTTCAATCTCGAGCCAACGAAAGTTCGGAAGGAATACCTACGTTGAAACTATCAACGAATCGATATTCCCCGAACGATGGATCGCTTAATGACTTTGAGAATCTTGTTGCCGAACTTTTCACTCAGAATAAATCAGCCCTTCAATTATTCCTCTGACAATCATCCATCCCCCAGGTGTAGGTACTTGGTATCCAGAATTTGGATAGAGCCCAATATTGAATATCACCTCCCGAAGGTGTACCAGGAATCGATAACTCTGCCCTGGATGGTTGTTCGTTCGTCTGAACGGTACTTTACTGCATTCCGGTCCCCTCAATCTCCTCTAAAACTTTTTACAGTGATAAAAATCGTAGTGCGATTTGAAAGAGCGAATGAGGGTACCGATCGATGTGACATGGTCGCGGATGAGACACAACTGGAAAAATAAGAATATCCAGTTTTTTTTTTTTTTTTTCACTAGAATAGAAACAACGATCGATATAAAGCTACAAGTTGACAACAAGAACAAAATCTTCATTACAGATCGAAAATAGTTTTTTGCTCATATCTCAGTAACCGTCGATGATGTCGAATTAAAGGTTGATATCAAAAATAAATGTTATTGAATTATCGTCAAACTCCTCGTCAAACCAACGAAGATACAGGATGAATGCATATCACCGTTTTCATAGGGAATTTAGTGGACTTCAATTTCTGCATTCATCCGCAACTCGATATCATTAACGTTGACCGAAATATCAGCGAAAAACTGATTTCAAACGACTTTTTGGGCAATAGATTGATCATGCTCGGAAGTAGGCCATAATGAATATCTTAGCTGGTTTTTATACTTTCCCTGGACTGTGATACACCGTTGGGAAATAATTTATAGATTTTTTATTTCTTTTTATTTTCCTCGACTGGGTAAAGATGTGAAGATATTCGTTAGGAAAGATCGCGCCGGGTCATCCCCCTCTGCATAAATAGGTACCTGGGGGTAGTATATCTCGACACGTATCATGCATACATGAATATAACCTCCGTCATGATCCACTCGATCGAACGCCTGCTAATGACGCGGCACATTTGCAGTTTATCACTTATGCAATACCGCGTTGCACACCAGGAATGAAGCCGTTTCGTTGGCCGATAATGCGACTAGCTCACTCACTCACTCTTGTACACCAGCTGAAATCGAGGAATTTATCAACTATCAACGGGTCTCCACAGGAAGCTTTTCATCCCTGGATAGTTCAGCCATCGCCCACCTGCAGGCGCCTTTCATACGTTTAAAAAGCCCCGCTTTCAGCGCAAGTGAAACGAGTATGGAATCGCAAAACAAAGAAAACCTGAACTATTGCATAATCGGCGATAAATAGACCGCAGGTTATTCATTTTTGTTTTTTCTACTTTTTTTGCTCACATTTATATTCAGTTCGCTGGTATTCATTATATGTTTCACCTCATCTATGATAAATTTCAGTAAATGGGATAGACGAGTCTTGACCTGTTATAAATCACCGAGCAATGACCCAAGCCGTTTTGCCAATATGGAAGGATGATCGCTCTGTCAAACTAAGTGCGATGACCCAGTGAAACGCGAAACGACATTCAGTCATAGAGAATAATTGCCACTGAATTAACCCGAGCAAGAACCAAACATGGTTAAAACCGAGCCGCCCGGATATCGCCTGCGAGAAAGGTCGGAAAAAGTTTCTACGGTCCGGCCATCTGCCGTTAGAAAAACGAACGATTTTAACAACCAAATTTTACGGGTCTCGTTCTGTTTAATGGGAAAAGTTTCACCTTACAGCATTCATTTCTATTATAGGTGTGTAATTATTTTATAACGGCCTCGTTTACGCAAATGTAATTAATTAATTAATTAATTAGATTAATTAGATTAATTAATTGGTTTTATAATTAGTGTATAAATATAAAGAGATAATTTTTATAGTGATACTGACAATGATAATAGTAATCATAATTATGTTAATTAATGAGAAATATAAGAAAACGGAAGAAGTAGCCAGCCAGTCGGCGGGTACGGAAGTATAGGTGAATCAATTATAAAAGATCGCCTGTTTTACGAGAGATAATTCAAATCCTCTCGACCCCGGGTGTGTATTATCCCCTTGGAGGTATAATCTGGTAACGGTAGGATGTTGTCGAAGAAGAAATATGCGAGGAGGATTGAATAAAACAGCCGGAAATATGGACGATAAATTTAAAGATGTAGATACATGGGTATGACGTAGGCATATCAATATACTAGTATATCAGACACGCTTGTAGTTATCGTGTTGAGAGAGATTACTGTACAACATGCGAGAGTAGCACATATGTACATAGAGTAATAATTCATAACGTGACATTTGACTTCGTTTAGTTTGCGAAAGCAATTGACGTGCGAAATTACGCCCTGGGGCTCTTTGGTTTAATTAGGTGACCAGATGGATGACTCGATTCCAAAAATCTATAATACTCGGCAAAACTAAGTTCGGAAACGATTTTTTAACGCCCTACTTCGTCCAGATCACCGCGCCTCCAAGCTCATACATCGTTTTTATCATCCAATTACCCGACTTTTATATCGCCAATTAAGGAAAACTAACTACCTGTGATGATGAAGAAAAATGGGTCAAAAATTGACCGTCTCACTCATAGTCCGATAAAAATGGCCAAAAGCGAAGACGTATTGAGTGGTAATACGCTTTTTTAACTGAAGCTAGGTGACTGGATACTGAAAGATGCCCCAATGAAATGTGTGCCCCTGTCCCCCGGCAATCCTGAGAAACGGGAGATGAAAGGCTTAGAATCTCAATATCTCAAAAACAAACGTCCCGATCGTAAAATTTTTCTCACAAAAGCTGCTCAGAATAAAAAAAATACACTAAAAGTTATAGGAAGGTCAATTCCGTATTTCTACAAATAAGGGCGTTAAACCGATGTAAAGATTTGGCGGGGTTGACCACTGGCAGAGAGAGACAAAACTACATGTCTGCACCGCTCGCACTCACTGACACGCTTTTTCCAATGTTCTGCGCATGTGTCGATCCCGAATCTTTACATCGGTTTAATGTCCTTATTTGTAGAAATACGGGATTGAACTAGATATAACTTTCTGTGTATTTTTTTTATTCTGAGAAACTTTTGATCGAAACATTTGACGATCGGGACGTTAGTTTCTGAGATATTGAGATTCTAAGCCTTTCATCCCCTGCTTCTCAGAGTTGCCGGGAGTGGGGGCACAAATTTCATTGGGGTATCTTTCAGTATCCAGTCATCTAGCTTCAGTTCAAAAAGCGTATTGGCCCTCAGAAAGTCTTCACTGTCGGGCATTTTTACTGGACTATTACTCATGAATCTCTTTATGTCTTTGGAACCGTTCAATTTAGACGACGATACGAACAGTTGACAGTTCTCGAGACAGATGGCGAAATGGCTGAAAATCGTGCTCATAGTTTCTCGCAGGTGGTGGTTGACAGGCCCGTTCAGCATGTGAGCTCGTGCAGCGAATGACAGCCACACGGTCTATGCGCTTCCACCATGAGTGATGGAGTTGGTTCCTATTCAGGCCTGATTAACGAGTAGCGAATGGCGAATGGCGATCGGAACGGAAAATTAAAAGCTCTCAATGAAAATGTTCCTTGTTTATGTTATTTGTAGATTTTGTAAAGAAAAATTTTCCTTTGAAGATAGGTATATCGTAAAAAAAATTATACAAATACATGATTTTTGATCAGATTTTTCATCATTCGGTATGAGATAACGCCGCGGTTTGATGGTTTCGAATCAAGTAGGGAGCAACTTTTCTGTCCAATAGAGTGAGTCGTGAACGATTGCATCGGAGCTTCTTGACCTCTGAGAGTATCTAACTAACTAAAATAATAGATTTTCGCTCACGTTATAGTTACCATTAAATAAAATGAAGTGTCTACTTTAAATTTCACGTAACTTTTACAAAGTATTAAAAATCTCTTAATGACATTCGCCGCCGTGCCATGCCGTGCCATGGCCGTAGCGTTCGAAACGTCAGTCAATCTTCGTTAGTTCAATTTCCAGACCTGATCCCTGTCTAGCGAAAAATCCGCATTGCAAGTAACATTTCAAAATGTTGTTGAGTCTTCGGCTTTTGTTTTTTTTTTTTTTTTTTTTTCTAACTTCACCAGCTTTTGCCCCAATTGTCTCATCATTGATCATTAAATATGGGGAATTGAAAATTGGACGTCAATTTGACAGGGGGGGAAACATGGATCCGATATCCTGGTGGCCAAAGTGGAAAGATTAAATTTCTGTCCTCGATAATGCAGGGGAGCAAGACACACCCTGCGGACTAGACTGTTCGCAAAAGATAACGAGATCCTCTCTTTGCCCCCTTTTATAGATTCCGGGTCCTCGTTATATCCTGAGCCAATATTGACGCTCTATCATTATTTCTAGCAAGAAAAAAATATATAATTACTATGGCAGAAATAACAGTCAAATAATTAACGACTTACGATGTTTGACGTGGATCCTTGGCACGGGCTCCTGGGGCCAGGCAACGGTTCCGGCGACCAGGACCAGGGTGAAGAATACGACGACGACGTTCATCCTGAACGGGCAGGTCGAGAGCCGGCGAAGATGGGCTCTGGGATTAACTGTTTTGGACTTTTGAAAGCGACATCGTAGCTTTCTCCAGGTTGTGGGGCTCTTATTATCTGCAAGCCAAAATAAGGGAATTTTTCATTTGATATTTTATACCCTCTCGTTTTTTTTTGTCTTTTTATTTCTCTATTTTATTCGTTTTTTCTTTATGAAATACTTCGAGCAATTTATCGCTTGTTTATTACACTCGGAAAAGTTATTTACGCGCTTTAGTATACCGGTCGATGCTTACTGGGACTGTATGTCACGCAAGAGAAACACGAGAGTGGAATTTCAATTTTTCGAGGATGTTGAAAAGTTGAAAAATCCGCGAATGACTCTTCCAGCTGTTGAAATCCACGAGCATCATTTTTCGTTCAGTTCAATCAAATTACAACCAAGTTTTTCGAATGCCGCCAAGTTTTTCGCTGTTATCTGCTTAAGGGCATCGCCCACCTCCTTATGGTCGCTAAAGGACACATTTCGATTATTATCCGAGCCCGCAGGCGTTGAAAACGCAAAAAAAAAAGACACGCTGCGCAAATTCAAACTCAATTCCGAATACATACGTCCAAAAAAAAATGTTCGTTCCACGCGAAAATAGAGCCTACTCTCTAAAAATGAAACAGTGAAATTTTCACTGTTTGTCACAGTGATCCACTAACTCACTGTAAAGGCAGTGAATTCCACAATAAATTAGTGAAATTTTCACTTCCTGTTATAGTGGTTTGAATACCACTATTGACTCAGTATTTTCCGATGTGAAATAGTGATTTGCACTAGTTACTTAATGATAGTGATTTTGACTTTTAAATTAGTGTTTACGTTATTCTATTAATGAATATGCGACTGCCCGACAGATGGCGGACGAAGAGAATATTTTCTCGCGAGTATGATGACCCCGATAATAATACAGTTGTCTCGTCTCAACCGTGTTTAATTAAGATCATACTGCATAGGATCATTTCTATAGTATATCTTCACATTCCCTCTCTACCCAACAGTAGAGCCGATGCAGCCATCATGTGTCTTTTCTTCTAATACTTATATAAACTGTGAACTATTGCGTATGTTTTGTTACAGTACAAGTATCCTACAAATTTGATTAAATTTATTCAATGAATATTTCGAGTGAATTTCACTAATATTTTGAGTGATTTTCAGTTATAAAATGATATTTTGACTGAAATCAAGAGTGAATATCACTGATCAGAATAGTTATCGAAACGACTAATTGCCACAGTGAATTTCACTATTTCAATTAGTGTTGCCATATCACTAATTGAAAAAGTGTGTATCCACTAATTGTTAGTGGTATACTTATAGCTGAGGCAAATAGTGGATATGCACTGCGAATCAGTGAAAATCCACTGTTTCATTTTTAGAGAGTACAGCTGGTTTTCACGTAATTCGAATGTCAATTTCCTTGGCGGCCATGATTATGAGAGTCGCCCGCCGAATTTGGCAAGTCACCACGTTACACGATGCGTGATCATTGACAGCTGACTATTTCTATCACCTTCGTGTGTCTGAACTCGATGGACGACTCTCATAATCATGGCCGCCGAGGAAATTGACATTCGAATCACGTAAAAACCATCTGTGGACTCTATTTTCGCATGAAACGAATATGTTTTTGGACGTATGTGTTCGGAATTGAATTTGAATTTGCGTAGCGAATCTTTCTTTTTTCGCGTTTTCGACGCCTGGGCTCGGATAGTAATCGAAATGTGTCGTCCCCTACCCCTTTTTTCGGACAAAAGGAGGTTGGCGACTTGGGATTGCCCTTAAACGTTGATGATATCAAGTTTGAGGTAAATATGAAAAATATTGTTCATTAAATTCTCTACAAAAAGGTAGAATACATGTATCCTGTATCTTCAATAGTTTCGCTGTATTCTAAGGCTAAATGATTCAACATTGGCTACAGAATTAGTCACACATTCTACGTTAAAGTACAGCGAAACCAATGAAGATACAGGATAAATGCATTCCACATTTTGATGGATAACTTGGCAAGCTGATGAATTATTGATATTCACCTTCAACTTGATATCATCAACGGTTACCGAGATATCAGCGAAAAACTATTTTCGAGCACCTCCTTTTCAAGATGGCAGCTACTCGAGCACCATATACTTTAATTACAGGATTTAGTATGATCAAAAGTAGGCCATTCGCTTCATACTTATGTGGATAAAAGAAAAACCTTATTTATAGTTTCCTCCGCTCTGAAAAAAAAGAGGAGAAAAAAAGTTGAAAAAGTTGAAAAAATCAGAGCAAAGCAAAAAGGCGACGTAATTAGCAAGTGTATATATATATATATATATATATATATATGTGTGTATATACATAATTATTCGAAGAACAATTTTTATGTGGGTCATATATAGCCTGATAAAACCGTATAACCTAAGGTTCTACAGTATGCCTCAGCTACCGAGATTAATTTTCTCTTGCTTTTTGTGTTATTTTGTTTTATTATATTTCTGAAGAGGGAGAGTCGAAGCGAGTGAATGGGGAAGGTAAAGAAAAAAAATTAAGCTGAGTTCGGTTGGATTCCTTTAAGCATGAAAAAAAAATTGAAAAATGAAAAAAAAATAAAAAAATGTACATCTTTCATTTTTTATTCGTTAAACTCAACCCTAATTGCTTCTGGGTTGACGAGGCTCGAGACAGTGGATGAAAGCCGGTATAGTCACGCAACCGTACGCAACCGCAGAAATTTCAGAAAGAACGTTTCGGAAGAAACAGCAAAAAAAAAAAGGAAATTGAAAGCGTAAAAAGAAAAAAAAAGGGTCAACGAGGCGCTTAAATGTTGCGCGTATAATTAGTAATGGACGATTTATGATAAAGTAATTATCATTGAATTAATAATGCGTTGAAATAATTTTAATAAAAAAAAAAATATTGTTCAACATTATCTTACTGACGTATCAAAGATATTATTTTTTTTTCTTCTTTCCCTTCAAATTTGGAAGTTATTTTTTTTTTCAATTTTTTAACAAACAAAATAATTTAATTCGCCTAAAGAATAACTATTTCTTTCTCTTTGGTAGCAGATTGGATGATGATGGTCGACGGTACATTTTTTTAGTATCATAAATGCTATCGTTCATTTTTCTATAATAAACTGTCAACTCTTACAACACTCTGGCTACGACAAAAATTCTCACATTATTCCGAGTTCTCTGACTTTTCCACATTTATTGGAATACGTAGAGGTGCGGATTTTCATTTCAAATGAATTCCAATTTTGTATTTGTTTTCATTATTTTAAAATTATAGGTATGCGAGATCATGCTTAGACATTCCAGTAGAATATAAATTTATTCCTATGTGTCGTAGCGTATCGTAGCGAATATCAAATTACGAATTTTCAATCAAGTTCTCTTAAAAATTTTCCTAATTTTTCATCATTTTACTTCGACCAACATAATGAAATATGAATTTGAAATATGAATAAAATTTTCTTTCTCTCAAATGAATCTTTCTTAAAATTTTTGTTGCAGTATCCGAGAGTTTCGACATTTTCTTAGCCGTTTTCATAACTATTCGTACCGTAACTTAAAACTTTCCTCACTTTTCCTCAACTTTTCTTCTACGAACACAAAAATTGTCTCTGCTACGGTATTTTGACAATGTTTCTTAATTACTCTCAAAATAATTTGAAGAACTTGTTCTCGATTGTTCCTACATTAACTCGAAATTTTCCCTACTTTTCCTCAATTTTTCTTCCACTAACACACAAATTCTCTTTGCTACAGTATTCTGAAGATTCTGAAATTCTTGTTGACCGTTTTCCCTAATTATTCTCAAAATAGATTGAAGATTTGTCAACTTGTTTTCGGTTGTTCCTTCGATAACTTGAAATGTCTCCTACTTTTCCTCGATCTTTCTTCTACTGACACACACATTTTTTTCGTTACAATATTCTGGAAATTCTCGAACTCCCTTTCGCCGTTTTCCCTAATTATTCTGGAAATAGTTTGAAGATTTCTTAACTTATTTTCGATTGTTCCTGTAATAACTTAAAAATGTGATGACATAATTCTGTTGAATTTGATTTCCTACTCAAACTGTGGAATTTTCTCATTCTTTGTGGCACTAAAAAAATAATGTCCTGTATCCTTTTCTTACACAGAAAAAACGAATTCAACCAATTTAAATTGGTCCAAACAAATTTTTTTTGTCCCAAGAAAATTTTCTGCAATTCGCATTGGAAACCGAGATTATCTTGAATCAAGTCAACCTTTTTTTTCTGTGTAGACGGTTCTCTTCAAAATTTTGAAAATTAATTTATTGATCGCAGTGATTGGTATTTACAGGTTCCCTACGTCACGTATGATACGCGTGAACGACGTCTTCTTGATTTTTGTTTTCGGTTCACCGATCTTCGGCGCATTGATGAACTACACAGACCGGAGCAACGTCTCCTGGCTCACCTCGGAACTTTCACGCAGGTATACTGGCTATAAAGGTCGCATAGTGCGAGTGTGACGATTGTGTGTGATTCCCGAAAATAACTTTCTACTCTCTCGGTATAATATTTTACCTCGGGCATTCCATGTAAATTATTATTATTTATTTATTTTCTTTTTTGCTTTACTTCGCACACGCACATCCGTTCGTTCAGTAATTCAGCGTAGCTAGAATCATTTATAGGTCCTATACTACCAGGAGGAAGTGGGAAATAGGTAAAGTAAAAAAAAAGGCAACAAATATCTTCCTACTACCCTGCGAGCCCTGCGGCCTGCGTGATTTGTGTGACTCGGCTTTCCAAATCCGAACAAGAAAGAGAGAGAAAGAGAAAAAAGTTGAAAAAAAAATCGGAATCAATTGCCGAAAGGTCGGGAATTGCTCGAGGCTTGATACCTACCCAAACAAATCTAACTTCCAAAAGTTTGACCTACTGCACCACAGTTAGCTATGACTTTATCGGTAATCGCAGTTTAGTTCGTTTCTTACCGCGCAGTTTGAGAGAAGAAAGAGGAAAAAAAGGAGAAAGGAGAAAGAAAATCGAACTAGTTGGAAACGATCGGTAGCAGAACTTGGTCGTTGTACCAACACTGGTATGCGAAAATTTATCGAACATGAAATTGCGAAAAAGTTTTAGAGGAGGTCGGAAATCCCAGTGGATTTTGAATCTAAAATATTATAAAAGTCTTAGGAAACGCACGCTGAATTTTTGCTGAATATCCTGGACGGCGAGAAAAATTTTGAAGAAATTTTATCAAATCGTTGTCGAGTTCGATATAAATCTACCCGAGAATGAAAGAATTTTTTTTGAAAATTTACAAAATGCCGGAGAATTGGAATTGGAATATCGATCGGGCTTGAAAGGAATCCATCGAATCCTGATGCATCCTGGCAGGCAAATCCCCGAGATCCTATAATAATATTAGGAATAACGGAGAGTTTTAGAGAAATCCGTAAATTGAAAGAAATCTCTTGGAAATCTCTGAGATTTTAGTGAATTTCTGCAAAATTGCTTGAATTCGAAAGATTGAATCAAAATGAAATTCGTAATGCGAGCTAAATTCAGTCAAATTTTATTGATTATTTTTCCCATCCAAACTTCAGCCAATAGAATTACACCATTCGACGTTATTTTGCATAGTCTACACGATATTTAACTGATAACTTTGGTAATTTCACGTGTGCTTTCACCGCGGTAATTTTTCATATACTATACATAAAAAACAAAAGATTTTCCAATACAGTGAACCCTCCATCGAATCTGACAGATTGAATTATAATTATAATTCTGTGACTTTTAAATGTTGATTTTTAACTGTGGATTTTGTCTCGTGATGCAATTCTATAGGCCGAAATTTGGATGGAAAAATAATCCCCCGAATACCACTCGAGCTTTAAAATTAATCGGGTATTTCCCTCAAGGTTCCCTGCAATCAAACGAACTCGTCAAGTTTTTTGACTCCTTCGTTTGTTTGCAACGAACCTATCGGCTATCGGGAAATACCCGATAATTTTGGAGCTCTTGTCGTATTATACCTATGTGATAATTGCACTGAGAAACTATTACATGAGAAAATAACGTGTTAAATTGCAAATTAATATCTGAAATTCACTGGTCATCTTTTTTCTTCACAAATCTATGTATTCGCTGCAAAATCGCGAAACGATGTCAGAGAAATGTATAAAATTCGAGTAAACCATATGATGATTTTCTCAAATCGTAGTTATATCAGAAGAAATTCTAGAGAATTAAAAAAAAAAGTCACGGAAGAAAAAGAACACAGTGAAATCCTTGAAACTTTATTTCTATGAGATCTATAGCAACTTGTGTGATGCCGGATAGTTATAAACATGGTCAGATAAACCCAGATGAGTTGCTGAATTCGAATGGCAAATGGCATATGATCGAATGGCATATGATTCCATGTATTCCCTGAGAAATCAATGAAATTTCACCGAAACCGAATTAATTCCCTGAAATCCTGGCGAATCGTTATATAGAAAATCGCGCATTTCAAAAGAATGCGAAATCCTCGACACGATATGTGTATTTATTTTCTTATTCCGCATAGATTCATAGCCCGTTGTAATTGATTGGCTGAAAATGCGCATTGCTTTAAATTCAATGCATACAAATTGAGGGCGGAATTGCAATCGCGGGGCGTCGACCGGCGGATCCTTATTAAGATAATTCGGGTTAATTTAAAATTCAGTTCAAGCGCTGAATTTAAATTGCCGTACCCGTATCTACCGTCGCGTCGAGTCTCGTCGCGTCGCGGCGCCGTCATATACGACGCCTAGCGTCCAAACCTGAGGCCACTAACGTAAGCTGCACCACGCAAATGCATTATTCCATTCATATTGAAATATCAACGAGACTACTGCAGTACCACTGCCTCTCCACCCGCGCCGTTGAGTTCGGGAAGTAATGCGCAGATCGACGTGGAAAATTATTCAATGAATTCAAATATCGTTATATCTATATGTATATAAGTTCATTCGAATCCACCGGATCTTATCTGGACAATTGACGATTTTTTTCCTAGCCATTTTTTTGTAAGTTTGACAATTTTCAAGGCGAGTATTTTGAATTTATCGACGATTCTCGGTCTCTCTAAGCCGCCATTTTAAAGTCTGAGGTAGTTTTTAAGGATGAATGAAAGGCTGGAGAATCGAAAATTACATGAATGGCATTTTCGGTCCCCTTGGGACACCTTATATATATTATAAACTTGAAGGAGCTGGGTATTCCTGATCCAAGTATACTGTGTATATGTTCCATCCCAACCTTCGTCTCGTATCTAAAGCACGTATCGTACCAACTCACCCTCGGCACAGGGGTTGGACGACCAGAACGATCCACCGCTTAAACTGGCAATACTCTGATACACGCAATGCCAGACCCGAATCTTCCCCAAGTGACATTTCCTACTTGACCATTCCGCTGCTGCGGCATGGTCTGTGCTTATCCCGCTCAAACCAATGACCCAACTTCTCTACACTAACACCGAACCGAGCCCAATTCACCCCTGGATACACAAAGATTTCAGATTTGATTTTACGCCGAGCTTTGACCACCTGTACGTATATACCTACTACAAAACTAAAGAGACAATGTCCACGGTCAAACTGGTCACTAGCTGATAACGTAATTCCAGGATACTTTTACCCGTGGAATGAATGGAACACTCAATATTTTCCTGATCATTACCAACGAAACTCGCTTAAAGACAGCAAACACCAAACTCATGATCAAAAATTATGATATTATCATAATCATAAGCTCATTTTTGCATCTACCGTTTCGCCTTGCACAGAAAACGACTTATTCGAAAGAAAACTTAACAGACAGAATCCAAGTGAAGATAATGTGATTCCAGGATATGTTGACCCATGAAATGGATGGGACAGTACGAGGACATCCATGACGAAACTCATGATCGAAAATTTGATCGCATGACGTGCACATAGTTTCCGAAAGAACATTTTTGCATCTATCGTTTCGCTCTTCACAGAAAGGAACTACCTCTTGTCGGGTTTTAGTATCGTGTTCCGTTCACCCTCTATACAAACATCTACATATGTCGACATAGCCTGACCCTGCAGCTTGTACCGTTGCTTGCAGTATCGCCTATTCCGTACGGAATCCCGTATTCCTCTCTTTACGGTCGTTCCTCTGTGTCAGTTGTGGTGTTGGAGCAGTTCAGCTCGATTGAACAGTGTTGGTATGTGTAGTTACACACATATCACGTAACCGCAATTCTTACAGCGTATAACATGTGAATCTGCGTGCGTGGGTGCAGTGAATAGGCGTAAAATGTCCGCTTTAACTTGCTACTGTACCCAAACCAAATACCATTCTGAATCTGCTTGGAGTATTTCCGAAACCACACATTATCTCCAAGCTAATGGTACCAGGGAATATACAAAGCATACACAAGGGTATGTATTAACTATCTGCTACTCTACCCTCGGAGTAATAAGAAAAATATTAAAATTTACCTAATGGTCCGTGAAAATTTCCCTCAAGCAAATATTGAATAATTCACTTAATTTCTCTGAGGACTGTAGCAATTATTCTTCATTTTCAGTCGGGAAAACCATTTCCGTGCAACTTTCAACTTTTACCCCGCAAACTATCTTCCTCTAATTCTTTTTCTTCCAAGATTCAACTTGGTGGATATACCAAAGTCAATAACTGTTTAGGATCGGAAACACTGGTCGTCGTCAACTTTTTCTGGTATTCAAACATTTTTTGGTGCGTACATCGTTTCATATAGTTATTAAAGTGAACGGAGATACCCGAATTTAGAAGCCAATGCGATAGTATTCCCAGGTCGGAGAATTCAGCCTGCATTAGCCTGCATGAGCCTCTTAATTGTTATAACAGTTAGAAAAACAGAGAATCAACAATATGTAGACTCATGTGGGCTCATGTAGGCTCAATTTTCTGACTCGGGTTGTTTCGTGAATAAAAACCGTATTTCTCCGACTACAACCTTGTCTGCGTTTTTTAAAATCATGTGTCTCCCGGGATCTGTCGTCAGTATATCCTATCACACGTTTCGTCGTCCTGACAGGGCTCCGGTCCCATGACAATTATAATAAATGGTTTCTCTCTATCTCTACCTTTCCCCATCTTCGTTGATGCTTATCAGAAATTCCGAAACGTGTGCGAAAACTTTTTCGACTCAACACATTTGTTCCACTCTGACACTTTTCGGTGTAAGTGCACTCTGGGAACTCGTCGCATGTACTATCATGGCTGTCCATGTCGTGCATGTTAAAGTGACTGGAAATTGAGATCAAACATGACGAGGTAATCCTAACGCCTATTTCCGCCATAAAAAAAAAGACTTCATACGAGGAGAACGTTTTAATGGGTGATTTCATGGCCAGTGACTTTTTGGCTGTAGTTCAAGCTCTTTTCGCTACACGTTCTATTCTAGTGTGAAAATTCACTGATCAGATACGTGGGGTAGTGTTGAAAAGTTTAGCAGCAGTGTAAAAAGCTATAAGGGCATGATACTCAATCCATGCATTAATTTAGATCGTGTTCTTTATCGCTGATTAGTAAAAGGTAGTAGAAATATAAAACGCTGGAGTTTGTGCGTGTATAGACAGAGAAATAAAATTGAGTGCGGATAGGCGGGGTGGGCAAGCTAAGTGTCACTTCTAACATGGCTGGCTATTCTGGAATGAAAGAGGACATTGATCGGCACGCAATCCGCGATTCAATCTAATTCGGGGGACCGTATTCAGGACTCAACAAGTCAGCCTTCACATTAATAAGTCAATTTCATATTATTCCACCTTTTCATACATTCGGAACTTTTTCTTTTTTTCCTTTTTTTATCATGTGCTTGTGTGTCGCGTCGACGACTCACCATCACCACGAAGATAAACTAGCTGAGGCTATATTTTTTTTCTCTCGAAAACCCGTAACGAGCACCTTCGTCGTCATTATTATCGATATTTATTACAGAAACCTCGCATTCGAAGAAAAGAATTTACATTGAATCTCGTTTCAGGGATTTTCTATACTGCGTATAATCGCTCTGGAGTCCATCTTTATCAGTTGCATTTAGAGGCGGTGAATGGATATAATAATAACCAGCAAAAGTCTGTATAACTCATTATGTCTAATTTTTGGACTCACTGGAAGTCCTGAACTCGAAAAGCTGTTCGAATCCAGTTTTTCGCTGATAACTCGGTAGTCATTGATGATAATCATTTGAAAGTGGAAATCAAAAAGAAAGTTCAATCAACTCTCTATAAAAAAGGAAGAATACATTTTTTCTGTATCTCTATTGGTTCCGCTGTATTTCAACGTGGAATGCGCAAAACTGATCATCAAAATTCCAGTACTTACACGCTTGAATATTCAGTCCGGAAATAAAGCAAAGCCGAAGAAGATACAACGAAAATTCTGCTGTATTCCACCGATCTCACAGAGAATTTATCGAACTTTATTTTTGATATATACCTTTATTAACGTTTACCGAAATATCACCGAAAAACTGGTTTCAAGCACTTTGTCTCCAAGGATGCGTCCCGATCACTGTATTTTTATTTAAATATATTTATTATTCGAAAGCGCGTCAAAACGAAGATCTTGATGAAGAATGAATGATGTGAAGAGGGAAACGCGCGATCACGTTTTAATTTCACCAATTTTTTTTCTATTTCCAATTGCTAGATGTGATATTCGTTTCCATCCTCCGCTCGGGGAATATCAAAGATATCTAATAACCAGTAGTAACCAGGTTTCGTTTCGCGCACCCCACCCGCCTAGACTTATCACTGATTCATCTCTAGTCGTGCGCCTAGAAATGTGGGTATTGGAAATTCATCAGGGCGAAACGCTCCGGAGTCGCGACCTCCAGCTGAGGCGAGAAGCCCGGATGAAGAGGAAGAAAAATGTATGAAGGGAAAGAGAAAGAGGGAGAAGAAGAGGAAGAGGAAGAGGAAGAGGAAGAGGAAGAGGAAGAGGAGATTGAGAGCTGCAGTAGTGTACAGGGTGAGTCAACTGACGTATCGCCAACAATTATCTCGGCACCCATTACAAATGGAGGAGAATATCAGCTAAGATAAATGTTCAATGTTATTTAAAGCGCGTTTGATACAGGATAAATGATATTTTAACCGTCATTATTTCCGGAGATATCCACATTGTTAGTCATTTGTATAACCACAACGTACATTTTTTCGCACTCATTTTGTATAGGGAATCAACGCAGATCCAACCATATGTATTTGAATCCATCTAGGTTTGTTCTTATAGGTGATCGTATCAATGATGACCATTCACGAGCCAGAAATAGCTTCTAAAGGTCTCAGCGGTCGATTCGAGCATCTGATAGATTGGAAAAATGTGTTTATTCGGTAGTAATTTTGCTCTCTTAATAACGTTTCGCTTCGATATGACTAATCGCAAGTGTAAACAGCGATATCTTGCGATTTCGTTATCAGCTATGTTTCTTAATACGTGATTGTAGTCGTCTTAACTTCGGCTGTGATAAGAGAGTAGGTACGTATTTATGAAAAAATATATTACCAGTCACAGCGATGATCGACATTTGTCTAATAAAAGGTTTTTCTCTCAATCTTTCGTACAGTTTAGTGTACATGAAACTGTTTGCAGCACTTGAGCTGGAACACCCTGTGTGTAGATAGCTATATATAGTGATGAAGGTAATGTGAAAAGTTGGCGTCTCTATCGCGCCCGGCTACCTACTCTGGGGCCTTTAATTCAATCCTGAGGAATGATGTATGGCTAGGGCGTGACGTTTCTGCTACGATATCGAAGATTTCTTCTCATTCCAGTCTTTTCACACTCCAGGTGTATGTTCTATATAGTATATACACACAGGGAGCAAGCGACCTAAGGTTGCCTACAGAGCGACTGTTCATGCATGGCCGCAGTTCTGCTGCTGCTTCTTCTTCTTCTCCTACCTCACAATCTTTACTTTGTCTTACCTACTCTTCTTTCTACGGGTACGTGTTCGTTTATCCTTCGCTTTTCACTCTTTTCACTCTCTCCACTCTCTTTACTCTCTTGACTCTCTTCACCTTTTACCCGTTTCGTTTTCACCCCCTGCACGACCTGCCATTTCCTCCTTTCTCTCAATTTATGCTCTCTATTTCTATCGCTCCACTTCTAGCTGCCGCGCCCACCAATGTGCCTACGCCTTCTAACGAAGAGAATATTTGATATTACGATCTAGACCTGTGTTAAAAATCCACTGAATTTTTTAGATTCGTTTTCACAAGACAAGAAAACTGCGGTATGAGACCGCCCTGGATGTTATCAGAATAATTAACGATAAATGAGCGGAAAGTCACTGGTATTAACGGTTGTTGACGGAAACGGAAGCGATTCGAAGTCGTTCGAAATCGAGGAGTTGATTATTATCGAAATATGTGATTAATGGCTCGTCGTATATTATTGGATGAATGAATATTCCGAAGAAGATAATCGAACGTTCTGTTCGAGAAAAATAAATCCTAACGGAATTACGGTATAAAAAATCGGCAACACGTCAAGTCTTTGAAATTCTATAGGGTAGACGTACCGGTTTTGGCCACCTTAGTACCGTTTGTGGTCACCACTTGCTCTATTTGTGGCCATACCCATTACCACGTAAATCAAAGTCTGGCCACAAACGGTACAAAACTATTTTAACAGCTTTAATAATTAATAACTTCACTTTAAACAATCAAGTACTGGAAAGTTGGGTTTAATATTTGCTGTAGGGTATGTTTTCGTGATTAATTCAATAATTGAATAGATTTATAATACCAGAAAGGAGGGAACCATTAGTCAAGCATGCCCTAGCGGATTCATTTACACCAATATTTCTGGTGTCGATTTGATGTATTTTTGGTGTGGTTTGATTTTGGTGTAATATCGGTGTAATTTTGGTAAACTCCATAATGCGTCCAAAATTACACCAAAATCACACGGTGTATCTCAGAATTTTTCACGCCACTTTTACACCAATTACACCCGACCAATTTTACACCGATTCTGAGATACACCGTGTGATTTTGGTGTAATTTTGGACGCATAATAGAATTTCACCAAAATTACACCAATATTACACCAAAACCACACCGTGTACTTTTGGTGTAATTTTGGTGAAACTGAATTCACTAGGGTGGCCACAAACGGTAAAGTGCCCGAGTCAGAGAATTCAGCCTACATGAGTCTACAGGAGCCTTTTAATTGTTATAACAGTTAGAAAAACATGGAATCAACAATATGTAGACTCATGTAGGCTGATGTGGGCTCAATTCTCTGACTCGGGTGGCCATAAATGGTACGTCTACCCTAGTCAAATTTTAAAAAATCGTTGGAGTTTACAAAGATGGCTGTTAAAAATCTGTGAGAAAACAGATGAAGATATGAAACATTCGCAATGAAATTCATTGGGTCGGAAAGAAGTTGAACCGAATTCGTTCAAATTCCGGGAAAAAAGGGGAGAATAAATGTTTGAAAATCGAGCGAAATTACAGACAAATTTGCTACTTTAATCGCGCTTCGAATTTGTTGAAATGTTAAAAAAAGACTTGAGTAAATCTTTGAAATGCAATAAATAAAAAAATAAACTAAAAATGTTGAATAAATTTGTATACCTAATCGTATAAATGAAGAAAAAAAAAATCCGTACCGAATCGAATGAGCGATCGTCGTAAAATCTTTATGGAGTAGGTAGGTAGGTATAGTCTTAAAGTAAAAGCAGTTGTGGAAGAAAGAATCAGATCGACCGCAACTTGGATTTTAGGTCTTTTCATGGCCTCTGGCAATTCAGAAAACAAAACTTACCGTATCAAATATGAACAGATATTGATATTGAAAAAAGTTACTTCGGTGATGAATGTTTTTTTTTTACTTCACTTTTTTACTTTTTCACTATTTGTATACCAAATACAAAAATTGAGAAGAATTTTTTTTCAATGTTTTTCTTTTCATCAAAAATAGACCGAAATTATGTCGTTTCTGGAGAAACCCAATAATAATACAGTTCTGAGCACGTGGCACGCTTTCTTTTTCAAGTTGACCAAGAAAAAAACTGAGAAATTGAACCAATAGAATATTTGTTAAATATATAATGTATATCAAGTCTTCCGTCGTATTATTATTCTTCCGTTATTTTGCTAGCGTATAGACCATGTGGCAGTGGGGGGGGGGGGGGGGGGGAGTATCTATAGCTGGCATTGTAATGTAGCTGCAGGTAACGACTGCTACAAGACGCTGAGAAAATCGAGTAGGCAGACAGGTTGGCTCGTACCTTCGTTAAGAGTATATTTGAAGCTGCCCACACGCACCTGTTCACGGGACTTGAACCAAGTTGAGAGAAGCAAGCGGAGAAATCTTGCTTCTTGCCTCTTATATACGTCTTACGAAACTGTATAGGCAGTAGGCCTGTTGCAGAGTATAAAGCCGTGTATATATGCATAGTATACTATAAGCGAACTGTACTCTGTAAGCAGTTAGTATTGAGAAGAGAGAGCGAGCGAGTAAGAGCGAGTAAAGGTATGTAGAATTGTCTGAAGTTATATACTTGTTGTCGCAACACAACTTCTGCGAGAAACAAACGACAGAAACGGAGAACGTGGCGACAGGAGGTCTGCTGGTTCGTTTGGTTATGTATGCTACAATCGTGCAGAGCGATTGCGACCCCGCTCTAGTGGAAGAACCTGCAACTATACTATCCACGCGGAATTAATTGCTACTACCTAATCGGGAAACCAAATGGAATTTAATTTATCATATTATTATTCAATAGGTCGTAGTCGTATGTAAACGGAAATCTTGTTAGATATTGCAAAATCTCAATGAATTGAGAGTCATGTATTTACACTTTCAAACAGTTCCCTATCGATTGAGAAGAAATTCATAAAAAACAATTGATAGGTTGTCGAGATATCGGCAGTCAAATTTTTTTTTTTTTTTTGTTGAGGCCAAATTTTGTTCTTTTCATAACTCGAAAGCCACTCGAACGATCAAATCCAAAATCCCATCAGTTCTGAGTTAGGAAGGAACGCATCGAGCGATATAAGGAACGATGAAAGCCGATCGATAGTTCTCGAGATACAATCAAACAAAAAATTGATCACACATGCAAAGTCATCTCGAAACGTCGAGATCTCGTGAAAACTCGAATTCTCATCTTAAGGGTAATTATAATAATTTAATTCCCTTTTCTTTGGCAGAGGGAATTTTCTGAAATAGATAAAAATGTGTATGAAATATGAATTAAAAGATACTAAAACATGCTTGAATCTATTCAAAAATACTAAGACTTGGGCTAGTATGAACTAATATGTATACCGAAACGTGGTAAACTTTAATGAAATTAGTTTCAAAAGTGCGATAACACGGCGAAGTATAAGTTAAAACAGCGCACCGTGAGATAGGTTTGAGTGAGTTTGAATTGGCTGAGAAAGGCAGAATACATACTTCGTATTTGGACGAGAAATGTCGATACGAGTGAATATATCAATTAGAATACGATAAAATTATTTAAAGTAGTCGGAGAAAACATTTAAAAAAATTATTTGCGGAAAATTTTATAATTCTGCAGAAAAAAAATACGAAAAATACTCTGTCAAAATACGATCATTCGGGAACCATAACATAACTTTAGTTGGTATTATTTTTTTCTGGGCCTGCTGAGTCTTTGAAAAATCTGATGCGCAGTATAGCAAGAAGACTTTTGGGATCGCTGAATCCGAATTCAACTACAGCATTTTAAAATTAAACATGGCGGAATCTGAAACCCTAAAACACCCATTTTTAAGCAGATCTGACCATTTCCAAATTTATATCCGCTACATCAATGCCGACATTCTGAATTTCGAAATTCTGTTGTTGAATTTGGATTCAGTGACCCCCCAGAATTCAAAGATATCCATTTTCATGAGAATCGCTAATTTCCGAGTTTTTATCCATTATATTGAATCGGACACTGGGAATTTTGAAAATTTTTTTACAGGGAGAATTTCTAATGTCCGAACACTTAGAGTAGTGTTGAGGTGGCCAAGAGTCCAGCGCCCGTAAGTGTTTCTCAATTTCAACGAATAAGAAATCCTGAGACCAATATAACCATTGACAATTTTGACTGGTGGCCACCTCAACGCTGCTCCGAGTGTGCAGACAATAGAACCCCTGTAGGGATATGACGGTCCGCAACCCAAATGACTGAGATGTAAGCGAGGAATCACCTGGTAGTCGAAAATAAAAGATTGTAATTTCAGATCTGGAGTCGCCTCTCGAAAAATAAAATGAAATTTGAAAACAAAACCGTTTTACGTGTGGATTATTTTCATATTTTTTCGTTTTGATTAAATATATTTAAATGCGTTTAAATGTCACGTGAAAAGAATCGAAAATAATCTCAACAAAAATTTCTCTTCGCATTAGGTAACACACTGAAATTATTTAATTGCAAAATTTTCCGAAGACACACGAAAAGAAAACGTAGGTGGCTTATACTTGACAAAGAATTCGTCATATAAGTAGTTTCTATTTATTTATTTTATGGAATATTACGAACAGAAGATTATAAAACGATATTTATTCACTTGCAATATGAAGTTTCCTTTTTATTTTTTTCAATCCCTGGAGGATATTTTTTTGTTCAAATCTGACGTTTCGATCGTTTGACATTTCCATTCTTCATATCTATTTGCGTCTCGGCTATATATCTGAATATTCTACGTATAGATTACATACCGCCAATTGTACACGTTTATCTGTATGCATGCATGTGTATGTGTGTGTGTGTATGTGCGATTCTGTGGAAAATCACGCGCCTGAGAATAGGTTAACGGAAAACGCCTGAATTGAGCAAATCAAACATCGACGATTGGGTTTAATTCATTTGGTGGGAAATAAAAACCAATCGTCAATGTTTGATCTGCTCAATTCAGGCGTTTTCCGTTAGCCTACCTTTAGGCGCGTGATTTTCCACAGAATCACACTGTATATAATATATATTGGTCGTACACGTTCACTTTTCCTTACCCTCACCCTCATGTTGCGTTGCGTCGCGTCGCGTCGCGTCGTCGGATTTCGTTAGCTGTTATACCGAGGGCAAACGGCAAGCGGGCAGGTATAAATTGTCCCGATTGTTATACCTACCTGGTCCGTGTGCGCTCGATTCTCTGACCTAACTTGTAAGGTAGATATCCATATATATCGGGTGTCCCATTTCATAAATTGAAAATGGATAAAACGAAAAAGTAAGTAAAAAACAACAACCAAAATCTAGAGTACTTTTATATTAATTTGCCGAAGCTTCTTTGGTAGTAGCAGCAGCAGCAGCCACTCGTTTGTGGTGTTGTCTTGTCCTGTATCAGTGTTTTTTGTTTATCCCATTTCAGACTATTTGAATTCATTTATAATTCATTTTACCATGTCATTCGGCATTTTTCAAATTATTCATTTCATATCCTAACGTTTGTCGACTACTTCACCATGTTTTATCCTGTTTCAGGCTTTTTCAGTCTGCTTATTAGGGTCGTCCTTAATTCGATTATCCTATGAGAATTTCAATGCTCTTATGGGCCAAAACGTCTCGCAAAATATCCGAGAAAAATTCACTCAAAACCCCAGGTTTCTATTTTAATTCTACGTACTGCCCCAAAGCCTTTGAACTTTTCCCATATTTAAATAACACACGATTTTTAGTACTTCGGTGTTATCCTTCAGCTTCCTATCGCATTATAGCTTCGAATAATTTGAAACTCCCTACACTTCTTACCTATAGTAGTATAGGTATCCGTGAAAAAATTCACAGATTTTTCACGATAAAATTTTATTCATCACAATTTGAAGACAAGACATTTTTTTTTGTGGGCTGTAGCTTCGAAAATTATGTCGTTGAAAATCTATCGAATTTTCGTGGAATACATACTACTACAGGTAAGGATTGTAACAAGTTTGAGATTTTTTGTTAGAAAATTAACCGCAAAATAGCAAAATCCTGAGGCTTTGGGGCGATACTTGGAATTGAGATAGGAACCTGAGGTTTCGGCTACATTTTTTTGTATGTATTTCAAGACGTCCAGCATTGAAATTCGAAAATGATCGAATCGAGAACCACCCTATTGTTTATAATCGATTTCACCACGTACACTGAGAGAAATATCTAGTTCCCCCAACCCAAATCGGCAAGTGAAATAAGGCATCAACATTTTTTTTTGTGTTCAACGAACGTTTTAAAGTTCAGTAGCAGTCACTGGAAATTTCGGTGAACGTAACTATACCAGCGTACTATTCCAACAGAGTACTTCTAACTAAACCATCTTTGCTAACTAATATTGGTTCGAGTGACATTGCGGTATAGTTGAAGTACCCCTTTGTTTTTCGAGAAATCGTGTATTATAAACGAGATTATAAAGTAGCGCTGACTGATCAGTTAGTGTTAACTCAACTCGACTTTATCGTAATGGAATTTCGCTCCGCGAAAAGATTAATTTAGATTGTTACAATGAATTTATTACAATGTATGATGCGTTAAGCAACACTTACTATTTGTAAACAATCGCATATTGATACAAAGTAAGGATTTACAGATTAGAAAAACATCGCATTATTTTGGCCGGGATTCGATCCGGGGACGCACGCATTCGCTCGCATTACTAGTCGCACGCTCTACCGAGTACGCTAAAGTATTTATTGAAATATGAAATGACTTTTGTCCATTTATTTGGCATCTGTCTCAAAGATATCAACGTTTTAATGCAGCTAAGATGTCTCAACTGAACATCTGTTTTTTAGAGTTCCAAAAGTTCTCATTTACTCTGACGCTCACAGTAAGTATGTAATAATATCTATGAAAATCTATAGATTCGTATACGTTCACCGAAATGTCCAGTAACTGGTACTGAATTTTGAAACGTTCGTTGAACACAAAAAAAAATGTTGAGGCCTTATTTCACTCGCCGATTTGGGTTGGGGGAACTAAATATTTCTCTCAGTGATAGTGTCTGTTACTCGCGAGTAACTTTAGTTCAGTGAAAGTGATAAATTATGTTGTTTGGACTGAAAATTATAGTTGTTGATACCTTAGTAAGTTGACGTCCAAAAGTATTAGATATAAACATATTGTTTGAGTACACTTGGAATCATAAAAACTAGTCCATTTAAACAAACGAGTAAAGTTGAATTATTGGTTAATCTTTAATAGAAAATAGAGTTCCGTCAACTGAAAATATAGTTACGATTACTCGAAAAAATTCAACACCCCAAAAATAGTACATGCAATTGGCTAAAAATTGTGCCTTGCACAGCAGACTAAATAGTTACTGTAAACATTAGAGAAAAGTTGAATATACGGCCGGAAAAGACTGTTAATATTACTAAATTTCTGGCGTGGTTACTGTTACTACATCACATATGCTCGCTGTACCTCAATTATAGTTACATCAACGAAAAAAAAGTAACGGTTACTATAAAATTTTAACTGTATCAAAAATGTTGATTCTACACATTGAATTTCTCTCAGTGTAGCTGTAGTTCGGGGTTTTTTAGCTGAATTTCCCCATATTTCAACGTTTCGCAAACATTTAGCACAAGTTTCATAGTGCCTGGATGTTATCCCGGAAAATTTTATAGTGTTTCAGCCTTTCTCAGCTACTTTTATCGGATTCTATAATGTTTCAGTCTACAATTTTTCGTCCGTAATTCGTTTCAGCGTCATCATATTATTTTTGTCCTGTTTCAGCGATTCTAAACTTGCTTTATTATACTTCCTTCTATTGCAGGGCGTTTACAGCTTATTTTCAAACGTGTTTGACACTTTTCAGTTTCATCTTACTTAGCCTAATCCAGCGTATTGCAGATAATATCAGCGCATGTTTCAGTATCCTATAAGTTTAAAGAATTTCTCAGCCACTGTTTACTCAATTTCTATGAAATTGTAAATCAGTCGAAAAAAAAAATGACTTTGGACTAAAATAAAAAGCATTTTTCTTCGTATTTGGTATAGGAATATCAACGGGAGGTAAGTGGAGGGTCTATTTCGTGGCAATTTCGTGGCAATTACCTTACAGGTTTGAAGCCAACAAGCGACCGCGACGGCACGGTTTGCCCGCGGGAGTTTCTTCTCAATTTTCGTCATAGGTTCAACGATATACATAGATAGACGTATGGGGCATTCCATACTAAATCGACCTGGGCCTGACCCTCGACCTCTCGGATTCCGGTCACGACTTTTCATATTATCGCCCCGACTCAAATTTTGATAGAATTTGAGACAGAATTTTTCAGTATTTCCCGAAGATTTGAGAATTACGACCAACGATGTGTTCATTTTCAAAAATCATAAGTAAATCAGACAATTTGTGAAAAATTTGAAATAAAAAATCTGAATCATTTTTAGAGTTGGGGCAACAACATAAAAAATCGTCAACCGAACCCAAAAGGTCGAGGGTCAAATCTAGCTAGATTCGTTATGGAATGCCCCATATATATATTTATACACATAGTAGCACGGTTTATATCCAGTGAGCTAAATTCTGTAAAGCAGAATAAGGCAAGGGAGCTGAGGTAAGGTGAAAAGAGAAAATATTAAGAATGAGAATGGCGGAAATAGGACGATGAAAGAGTAAAGGCGATATAAAGATAATAAAAAAAATTAGAAAATTAAAATGATAAGACGAGGCGTAAAACGTAATACATATAACGCGACGTTGGGAGTTAAGAGAGCAAATTAAACGCTTAGCTGTACCGACTCGGGCGGAATTAACGCTCTGCACTTTGTGCGAGCTATAAGGCGGATGCAGGCTGCACCACAAGCATATAGGCAAAAGTACCGTATACCAAAAGAGAATCTTGAGACTATAGAGTGGACTGCGCATGCGCGAAATAATTCAATTTTATTGGTCGGTGAGATCGTACCGCAGTGATATTGCAGCCTAGGAGGCACGGGGGCCAACTTGCAAGAAATTAAGCGAGAGTCGTCAAACTCTTGCACGTAGAGTAGTCAGTCGAGGTTATGTTGTTATTTATGTTAATCCAGCGTTGATTATATAAAAAAAAAAAAATAGCATGGTCTACCAGTTTTAAATGACGCAGTCTATTTCGGAAAATAATCAATTGCTACAAAAATTACTTTGAAGTGATTTGTTGAATGATGAAATTCAAATTTAAATCTGAAAGGTCATTATTGAGAGGCATTGTTGACAAACTGAGGTAGATAAGCGAAAATAACGTTTCCAACTATAGTTTTCCATTTTAATTAGATAAAACAAATCCTCTAAAAATGAACGGATACATCGAATCGAAGCAATCAATCAGCTGTTCGGAATAAATCTCGACTGTTCTTTCAGTACATCAAGTTTCGATCGCAACAATAAAGGCTTCACAAGCCTCTCCGAATCACGACCGCAATTGATTGAGATATTCACCTAAAAAATTTGTGTCAATTACATTCCCGCACGAAACAAAGTTTGACAGCTAAAAGTCTGGATGGCCAGCCTGCTTCAACAGACGACGAAGCTCGCGCATGCGCAGTCGACTGTATAGTTTCAATATTTCCTCTCGGTATATACCTGCATAGTGTAACTACTATACCCGCGACCACTACTCAACAGAATCGACGAGCCATGGGCTTCTCCATTCAGAATGGCAGGGACGTATCAAGGGACTGTCTATCGGATTAACCCCTTAGCAGTCTGGCGAAAATAAGATTTTCCGTGCCACTTTTGTGTCAGATAAAAAAAATTGATAGATTTATCCCGTAATATCAGTATTACGCTTTTTGAGATCACTGGAGCTGAATCTGATATCAGATCTTCACATTACAAAATGGCAAAATGGAAAACCAAAATAATAAAAAAACATATACGGAGAGAAATTTATGGTAAATTTTCTCATACTCATATAGGGTGAACCTACCAGTGAATGGACGGGGACCAGTGAATGGCCATTCTCACACAAAGTATATCCGTATATAGTGATTTTAACATGGCCGCCCATTCACTGAGTGCCGTTTCTTAACCGCCCATTCACTGGTTTACCCTAGTACTTGTGTCATATATACTTTCAATATGACGATCGTCCGTATACTTTATACCCAATATCACCATGAATATACACAGAAAAAACGAGTTGTACCAATTTAAATTGGTCCAAAAAAAATGTTTTTGTTCCGAGAAAAATTTTTTTGTCCCAAGAATTTTTTTTTTTGTGTTTGCAGAAAATTTGCTTGGGCCAACAATTTTTTTTTCTGTGTACGAATGTCTTTCTTACATTCATGGAACAGTGTGTATAATGTATGGGAACGATCGTCATATTCAGAGTTTATGACACAAGTACTATATATGAGTATGAGAAAATTTACCATACATTTATCTCCGTGTAGAATGCTGATTTTCATCGAGTTCGAACTATTTTTCGCCATTCTGAATTCAAAAAATCTGATTTCAGATTCGGATTTAGCGACCTCCAAAACCATGATTTACCGATTTGTCGGTATAGTAAATACATGTTCTTTTCTTTCCAATGCCCACGGAGATTTTCGACGAATCGTTATTTTTCACGCTTTTTCCGATTCAATTATTGACGTTCATACACGGATGTCGAAAATTTCTATTTTCCGAGGAATTCAGAGCATCCCTTCATACAAGATTTTTATGCGTCTGTTTTTTTATTCAAGAATTATTTCCTCTTTCCTTAGACGTTAACCGAATTTTTGAAAATCTCCTTAAATTTTACGCTTTTTCTCATAGATGTTCCACAAAATTCACAACTTGTATATCAACATTCTTGAAATTTCACGAATTGCTCTGTATAATTTTGTCCATTTTTTAAAAAGAAAAATCCTAAATCTCTAGAATTCGACAATTTTTCTAAATGTTCCTTCATGCGAGTTCAAAGACTCTCTTCGAAACTCGTAGATATATCATCACTGTATCAAAAATTCTTTCAGAATCAACCAGATTTTACAAATTTTTATCTAACATTCGACAGTTTTTCCAAAAATATGTTCACAAGATTGTTAAAAATTTTTCCGCAATTTTCTCAACCTTATTAAAATTTATCCACGATTTAAATTGTTTCAGTTTTCCAATTTGAAACATTACCAATTTTCAATTTAAAAAAAAGGGTCTAAAAATTTGTTTGTAAGGCACTGTCGTCCAGCGAGTGCCTGTGTCTTCGTCTGTTCGTTATTTTTCAAAGGCAGCTCATCTTTTATGTCTTCCTGCTCGACGACTACACCGGACCGCGGGAAGAGCTTAGACGAAATTATCTAGTCCCGAGAGTAGAGTCCCGAGCCATGAGAAGCGAGAAGCGAGAAGCGAGAAACGAGCGACCAGGCACAAGGCACGAGGCGCAAGCTCGGAGCTCAATGGCCGTTTTTACTTTTTGTATATGCACTTTGCGATTTCTCCGCTTTCGGGGCTTCCCCTAGGTCTCCCTCCCACTCTCGGCCACGGGTTCAGCACTCAGTTTGGTAAACCTGATAAAATATGCAGCGAGAAGCCACGCCGCGCTGCGAGCGACGCGACTGGTGACTCACATCACCTTATCCCCACTCTATCGCCAATACAGAGTCTCACGCGGGTTTCACAATCGGTTCTATCATCGAAGTGCACAAAAAGTCATCGCTCACTACGCGCTGATCATGTTCTAACAGCTGCGCGCGCGCTATCTGCAAGCGCCGATCCCCCCTGCCCAGCGATCCGGGCGTGAGAAAATCTCATTCCGTCTTATCATTGAAAATAATTAGGGAATCTATGAGGTGGGATCGTGGCTTGTAAACTAACCCCAAGCGACTTGAAGTATGCGTTTTACGATGGTGAGCAAAATTCAGGAATCATAATTTTCTAATAACTGTACATACGTTCTGTACCCGGATTCTGTAACTTTTCGTTAACGAAACGATCGGATCAGCTTGCTTTGTTTTGTTTTCTATTCGGTAGATTTGGATTTCCTGGAACCTTATTGGTCGCTGATACAGTTGTTGTGTTAGCTAACGACAGCGATAATTCTCGATAACGAGTTACACACGGAGAGAAATGTACAGTAAATGTTACTAGGCTTTCTGAAAAACATAGATGTGACGACTGTAGGAGCCAGGTAATAATTACTATGTAGCGCAGTATCGAAAAATTCTGTCTGATATAAGTTTGCGAGAATGTCATCATAGCCATGCCAGCACGGTGAATATTACCATGCCGTCTGCTTCAGCGCGATCCATCGAATATTCACATAACCTAAAACTGACACGCTCTGCTGTCTGGTCGCGCTCACATCGCTACAAGGTAGCACGAACTACCCAGCACGGTAAATATTACCATGCTGCATAGATCCTTGCCAATAGAATAAAAGTAAAAATTACTTGAAATTAAGTTCCGGGCAACATGGGACTAAGAGCAGTGAAAAATAGTAGAATTCGCCATGTGACATATTGATATTTCCAACGTTTTTTGTTTCACGGACTAAATACTAGGTGGCATGGTAATATTTACCTTGTTTTTCTACGTGCATAGTAATATTTACTTGAGATTTCTCTCCGTGCAGAATCCGGGTACTGCTTCGATAACGGTATGGCCAATTCACGGAGTGCAGATCTTGGAATGATCGGTGGGGAACTGCCTATCTACCGACCAGAAGACGGAAGTAAAATAACATCAATAACTACAATTACTGCAGAATATTTTTGAAATTTTTGAAATTGAAAACAATGCGGCTGAAGAAGAGAAAAAATCTTGGAAAAATCTATGTGCATGTGCCTATCTCCTGAACTGTTGACGAAGAAGTGCATTTGCTTGAGTATATTTTCGACATTTTTAAAATGTTCAAAGTTCCAACGGCCGCATTGATTGCTCCTTGGTTGACGTGAGAGGCACATCTGTACCGATCATGCGGGTATTTGGTTTTAATATTTAGTTTCCGTTTCCGTTTCCGGCGTGAAATGTACACAACGGAGATTTTTCCTCCAGCTGCGTTTATCTTTTTTCATGAATTTCTGGTTTGAAAATCAATTTCTATTCTTCTCAATTTAATCCCCGTTATTTAAAGAACGTCAAGCCGAACTTGGGCATGATTCTGAATCAACTATACAAACGACGCATGTGTGTATACAATACATACTAGTATATATACCGCCGCGTGTATTGCCGAGGGGTTAAATAATTATCTCCGGCTGGTTCTGAAACCAACTATAATTTCCATTCTTGGATATGCTAGCTACATCTATATAATTCGTGTACAAAATTTTAGTGTGTAGTTAAGCACACGCCGGTGAAGCCGCAGTCCGACTGGAAACTCGTTCCACTCAGTCAGAAGTTCAAAGTCTAACTTGGAATTGAACTGAACTGAACGGAACAGAACAGAACAAAATGGAACGGTCCGCTTCTTGGCGCTGCGTCAAGCCAGTCCATCAGACTTTAGAGCCGATGTTATAGTAGAGTCAGACTTCGAGTCTAGATCCTAGCCTGCGAAGTCTAACCTGGGTTGTCGAGTCACGCACTGGCCGTGCACCACGTTTCTACTCTGACTGCGCATGCACTAACCGCTAACGCACGCTCGGGGAGCCACATTGTAAACGGAAAACACACCGTGCCCCGACTATCGCCAACTTCAAGGCTAACCGTTCTCTTCTCCGATGCATGTACAGTCGGTTCAATGATTAAGCCTCGCTGCGAGCTGGGAGTTGGGAGTTGAGAGTTGGGAGTGACCCCCTCCTTCCTGTCGCGCCTTCTTTCTGCTTCCCGTCTCCCTTTTTCTTCAACTCATTCTTGTCAACTCAACAAGAACTACGAGAGTCTCTTGGTTGTATTAGAATGAATTCTGTGGGAAACTACTGTCCAGTTAATTGAATGAGATAACGAACTGGACGCTTCGATTAGGTCCCTAATTTTTTCCGTTACAGTAAGACCCGCGATAATCACTTGTGATTTTTTTCCACATTTTTTATCAAGCCCGTTGAAGAGATGCCATTCTTCTAATCGAGGAAGGAAAACATTTCTCGAACGGCTGTCTCGAGGAATTTTGTGCAGTTGTACCACAGCACAATAGGAACGTATAAAAAAAGAAAGATCAATATTTTCTTATTCATGAGAAGGGTTGGGGTCTGACTATGCTCAAGTCGGTACGCCGAACGCCCCATATGTTTACGTTCGCATTCAGAGATGCGAGAGAAGCTCGTTAGCGTTGCAGCGCTGCGTGGAAACGATTTCCATTCATCGCTTGTTCGTACATATTTTATATTTTATATTTTACATTCTTTACGCATTTCTTTCTTTTTCTCTCTCGTCATTTATTGTTCGAAAAATGAAGAGAACCCCTGCATCAACGGATTGGAGCAGTAAATTTTTTTTTTTCATATATCTGAGTCAATTTTTTTACACAGTTCGGAACAAAACGTCCTGAAAATCTGTTTTTAAAGAATTTTCTTTAAAATTTTCAAACAATATGGGAACTCCTGAGTTCACATCGAAATGCGCTAAACCTACATAAGTTCTTCATCGGCTTGAATGACACAGTCAAGTATACGGTAAGGCTTCGAAAATTCGGGACTTAGGGTCGTTCGTGACTTTGAAGCCCACCCATGATTTTCTATTGGTTTTCCATTGATTTCTATTGACTAGCATTCGAAAAATATAATTTGAAATATCAAAATTAACTAAAGGAGTGCTTGGCTTTGTTGCCTGATTTCACGTAGAAGCTTTTTGTACTATTTTGTGTTAAGGAATTATGTTTGTGATCTGTCGCTGGGAAAGAGTATGATGCTTTTGAGTTTTTGGCTGGTGAAACCAATTTTGTACTTGGCGGTAAATTTCGACATTTACAATGTTTTTGCCGGGTATATATTTTCACCAGGAATATCTTCAATCACGATTTCAAGACACTATTAGAATGAGGATATTATACTTTTCTTGAAAGTGATGAAAAAATTCAGACGTCGTTCTGGTCTGTTTCAACGCACGCACACACATCCTTATGGACTCGACATTTTTCCTCGTGACGAACCGATTTCTATTAGCAGCATAAAAGGAGGAAGTCAATTCGATAAAAATGCGGCAATGGGTGGTTATTGTTGAGTAACCGGAAATACCGCGAGTTAAGAGTAAAAGACGGTCTTTTACCAGATATAATAATTCTCGAGGCTAGATAAACCGCAAAAACCATAACTCAACGTGCCTGAAGCCACACTCTGTAACGGCAATGAACTCTGGCAATGGAAGGTTAGACTTTTACAACAAGAGCTGAGGCCTAGGTCTTCGGCCGAGTTTCTGCTCTCAGGATTTCAATCTTTCGCACTTGTGGCTCATGTGCACATTCCACAACAGCTATGTGAATGTGCTCCGCAAATACCAAACGTAAAGAAATAGGGTTTTGGTACACGGAGAAAAAAGAGTGGTTGTGACAGCCGAGTTTCTGGTTCTTGAAACTATAATCGGGTCTTTGGTCGCAACAGTACTGTTGTTTAGCTACAAGAGCGGAACATTAGAGCCTGACGTAGTCCGCTTGCACGAACGATGCGGTATAGCTGTGGGAGCTGAACGACGGATTTGTTATAGCAGCTATGCTATGTTCAATACGCCCTCACGAGATGCACGATTTAGACATGTGTTATTATCAATAAATATGCAATATAATATGTGTTTATTATTTCACATAATGTCTCCATGCATATAAATTTGTATACATACGTATACGTTTTTATAAATATGTGTATATAAATGTTGAATATTTGAAATCTTGAAAATAGTTCAACATAACCTGCAATTTCGATGTTATGGTCTGTCTGTCATTTCTGAGGCGCACGCGCGCGTGAAACTGAGGAATAGTTAGATCAGCTATTCGCTCCGTGCACACCTATACACTCTCACCAAAGTAAGAATGTGTAATCGTGTACATGCATACTAGTGGCGACGCCAATAGTCCGGATCGGCATTAGCTCCCGGAAAAAGTGATCGTATGTACACGAATACACATTCTCACTTAGGTGAGAGTGTATAGGTGTGCACGGAGCGAATACGTGTGGCTCCCGTCGCCTTGCGTATAGCTCCCACAACTATACCGGGATAGTTACTGGAACGGTACAAAATGTTCTCTCCAATAACTGGACGATATCTTTCCACGAACTTTAGCGTATTGCTACAGTAACGAAGCATCGGCAACTATACGGTATTGCTACAAGAGCAATGCGTAATCTTCATACAACATTCCACATGGCTGCTGTAAGTGACATGCATGTAGCTATCATTTAGTTTGTTGTATGAACCACTCTTTTATCTCCGTGTAGTCTCTGAAAAACGGAGCTTTGACTTCATTTCGTGTAAATGACGTACTTAGACCGATTGAAGAATTAAATGAAAATTATTTGCGACAAAACCATCAAATTGCCTACAACTTTGGTGGTATTCATTTCTCGGATAACAGTAACAGGATCTGATTTATACTCGATTGAAATATAAACGTTGTCATCTAAAACTTCGACATTTCGATAGAACAAAAATATACATGGGAAAAATTTTATTCGACAGTCGTATACGTGTGTAAAAAAAAATGTCAAGCGATTAGAAATGTGAAGGTCTGATCCACGTTGAGTTGAGGTCGACGTTGAGAATGCCTCACTATATCCTATATCCACAGAGAACAGAATATGGAGTCTGTCGCAAAAGTTGGAAGAGGAAATGATTGAAAGAGGCGAAAGGCAAAGGCTGAGGAAAGTGGATTGACATCAGAATGTGTATTAAATCCGTGGGGCAGCCCTTCAGAGCTTAGTATATAGAGTGTCATTAAAATTGTAGGAAATCAAAAGGTCCAAAAGCGTTTTTTCATTACTCACTTTGTTTTGTTTTTCTATTTTTTTTTTTGTATTTTTTTTTTTTGTGTTTTGTATTATAATTAACAAAGAGTGGAAGAGGTATAGGAAGAGATGGGTTTATTGAAATCCAGAAGCGTAGGGGGTTCCCTGAGGACAATACACAAATTATATACCCAACGAAAAACAGTAACGAGCTGCAATTAAACCAAAATGTATGGAAATTGGTCTCCCAGTAGGCTGGGTTAGGGTTTAAATCAAAGGATTCGTCTATAATACCTTAATGCCAGTCACAGTTGAAGAGAAAATACGGAAAAACAGAATCAAATTATATTCAACGATAATTTCGGTCTATTTTGTTCATTCAGTTTTACTCTTCAGCAATCATTCATTTTTCTTGAGAATCAACAATGGATTTGCACTTTGTACAAGATTGCATGAAAACTGACCCACATACAGGATTTAAGTTCCATTTACTCATTCAGTGGTAAAAAAAACTTTTGTGATAGATACATAAATAGGATTGGTGTGCGCGATAATGATGAAGAATTGAGTGAATCTGTGAAAAAACAATACTTCCAATGAATGTAATAACATTTTTATAGTTCACGCGGTGAACATACTTGTCTGGAATATTCATCTGGACGTTGGGTTGCTTCAGACTATCGGTGTAAATGTACTCACGTACGAATAAATGGATCACGCGATCACCTCTAAACGTCGAGACAGCATCTGGTGGATAAGTAATGAACGAAAACACACAATCCAAAACCGGATCGATCCCAGCCTCAATCATTTCATATCCTATTTGCGAACAGGCAGGGGTCCAAAAATTGATGTATGAGCCCTTATAAATCTATATTTTAGAATCTCAAAGAGTCTGTCTCTCACCCGGTCCCAAGATCCTACACGCTCCGCGTAAATCAAACACATGAGTACGTCCCTAGAATATCCTGTGGCTTATAGTAAGGGGGGCAATGATCAGCAGGGCTACGAACTTTCGTACAAAGCGTCGGCCATTGTATAGCCCATTGTATAAGCCTCGCTGTATCGCTGTTCCCCATACGCAGCCATGTTGGCTCGTGAGTAAGCGAGCAAGCAAGCGACTAGCTAGCTAGCCAACGAACAAGCGAGCCGGCGAGAGAGGAAGAGAGAGAAAGAGTGTGTGAGAGTACTGGTTGCGTAGCGTGCGTGCGTTCAACTGTTCACTGTTCGCCGTTCGCCGTTCGCTCTTGTTCACTCGAGCGAAGTGCCTACGGGCACCTAGAGAGGTACAAACAGAACAGAGAACGTACCGGAGGACGCGAGGAGAGTGGCCAGGCTTTCGGCCAGAGCACGGAGCACACAGGACCTCCTCTCGGTCGGACTGTATCCAGAACCAAGACGGAGTCGAACTACAGACAAGTTCAGAGAGCTACACGTGAAGTAAAGAGGTGAAACTTAAGCTGGCGAGAGTCGGGGTAGGGAGGAGTAGTCTTAGGCTCTAAATCCACGTGGTTTTTAACGGCCTCTTTTCTTCTTTTCACTTCGTCTCTTCTCTTCTCCGCTTCTTCTCTTCTCTTCGGGCCTCTATGAGACGAGAAGTCGGTTTTATTTCTTTTATATTGTGTGCGTGTGTGGATGTAGGATTTCAACCAGTTTTTCAGCCCGTACCGCAACGAGGCAACGTCTGCTTCTCGCCTCCCCTATACCCAATACGAAAAAAAATTCATGGTGTAGGTGCATGGTATATATGAGTGTGTGGAAGGACACCTGAGTTTGTCCGACCTGTAGACTGTACTTGGACTGTTCCGGATTTCGACTATACGACGAGTAAGGAAAAAACAAATGAATAAATAAATAAATAAATATAAGTTAAATTACGTAACACTATATTCTCGCAACTTTTCTGTTGGTACGTGTGTTGTATTATGTCTGGTGGTATACTTCACGGCAAGTAATAGTCACGTACTACCTACTGCGATTCCGAGAAGCGTGATATTCCGAGAATCGGGTTCTGCTCTGTACATATAACGTTTTTGTGATAATAATAAAAATAATAATCATTGTTATTATCATCATTAATCATACAGTAAACCCCGAGAGAATTATTTGATGTTCTTTTTCGACTAAGAGAAGTAAATGTTTTAGATTTTAACCGGCATCAACTTTTTGTGAAAATTTTTTAAAAAGGTACGCCCGTTCACATCTTGGAAATAACTTTTTTTGAATCTCTAATAAGCTGTGAGGAAATATTCTATTGTCTAAGTTTTTTTTTTTTCACACTTAATTAGTGATCATTTTCAGACACAAATCAAAATTATATCTGAGATTTTATGGACTTCACTTTATTCGTGGATACCTATACCTATTCATTGCAGCTAAGAAAGAGTCTTCCGTAAATTTTTCAAATTTCGTCAAAATATTCAGCATTTATGTTATTTCGGGAACACCAATGATACTCGACGAATTTTCGGATGTTTTGGATATTCGACACAACTTCTGGATGCGAATATTTGGAAAAATATATTTTTTGTTGCGGTCGATTTGTCAGTGGTTTAGATGAAATACACCTTATATCTTTGAGGCTTAACTTTCAGAAAGTATTTCTTTGCTTTCATCAGATCGGAATCAAAAATCAGATTTCTCTCAAAACAGAACAAAAAAAAAACGACTTTTATGAATCATCAAGTGGTCTGGTTGTGAATGACATGCGAGAATTCCAATTAGCGTTAGAATTGGACATATCGTTAGGGAAGAGTAATGATATCGAAACGAAAACTGAACTGAATGATACAGGATTATAAAAAGAACGTATAATTTGAACGACGATTTGAAATCAGTTATTTCAATCCTGCTTACCTAATTAGCATCATTATTACAAGGTTTAGAAATAAAGGATTGTTTTTTTTTCTTCAGCAAATCTAATAAAAGGACCAAAGATTCAATCATTGTTTTTTCTCGTCGATTCATTTGTCTTTCCTTCTTAAATATTTTGTACAAAATTCAATATTCGTTGGTCATTTTGTATTATGGATTTTATAACTAAATGTGTATACAGGGTGAGTTTTCTCCGGGGTCAGGAGAGGGCTTGGCATAGATCGGCTGAGACTCGGCCTTTTACTATCAGGGGAATGATTGCCTCCAAATAATAAACAATCCATTCAGAAATTAGGGTAAATAGTATAGTGCCTCATTGTTTTGGCAAGGCTACATGAATGTCCGTCTATTATGTAAATAACACGGCAGGAACCTAATAAATAGTAGCTGATCATTGTCAGCGTAAGAGCGTCAGCGTCAGCATGAGTAAGAATTGTTATCCTGAAAATTAAAAATATGAATAGAAGGAGCGGAGTCTCAGCCGATTTAAGCCATACCCTCTCCGGACCCCGGAGAAAACTCATCCTGTATATATTTATGAAATCCAGTAAATAGGCTTTGAGCTCATTTATATTTGGTTCTCGCTTCTACATACATGTGCTCAATACACAAACAGAAGCTCGAATAAAAATTTACAGTCTTCGCATCCTGCAAGAGTCAAGTACATTGAAAATGATGGACACTTTTCCTCACTTAGTTTATTTCGAATAGGGATTGGAATTCTAATAGGCTTGTAGGACTTATTAGCAAGAATCACATAGTACACTAAAAATAAAAACACATCTCAGAATATTCCCATAAGTACCGCGAAATTCGGCAAATAGCTGAATTCACCCGAATACTTCCGGAAATTTCGTAACGCTTGCAAAATCGTCCCTATAAACATTTTCAATGTTAAAAAAAAAAAATTAAAATATTCGGAAGGGAAAAAGATGAGAGAAAATATTCACTACCTGTTACCATTTCAAAATTTTTCCAACCACCATGTGTAACACCAACCAAATTTTACCGAATGTAGATGAAAATGGTATTCAAAACACACATTTTTGAATTGTGTAACGATCAAAGTGAAGAAAGTCGATCGCTCGAACAACCTCAGCCTTATCATTCCCAATTCGTAATTTGGTGACAATAATTACGCCAATTTCCGGGCAAAGGGTCCATAAGCCGAATCCAAGTTTTGCGAAAGCCGTATTTAAAAGTTTGTTTCGCGTATAAACAAGATACGAAAATTTTAGAAACGTGGAACTTTGGGAAAAACTCTCGTTGGCAAGAGCGTAATTCCAACTGTGAATGAATCGAAACATTTGATGGCCTTTTTTATGCCATAAAACAGCCGATCGTTGATCGAAAATAGTAAGGTTTGACAACATCTCTGACAAGAAAACATAACGCAGTTTATTTCAACAGAATTTGAGTTCGAATAACATGATGTTGTAGAAATAATAGCATATAATTTTATTCGTCAAAAATAAATACATGTAGTATACGTTGTTATGGCAAAAATCTGGAGAATATCAGTTTTTCTCTCTAAGTCCTTTCTACCAACTATCGCTCGGACGACCTTTTTCCTTACTTTCTTGAAATTTATTGTCAAACCATGAGCGACTTTAAACATTCATAAATTTTTTCTTTGTATCATATTTCAGATGCCCTGGCATCATTTTTCAGTGTTTTCTTTCATAAAAATGTCGCGTGAGTCTAAACGACAGATGAGAAATCGAATAAAACGTTTTGTCGGAAATGGGCTCATGGATCTATGTGACTGTTTTCCGAAAGCAGTCTCAATTTCAGGGTTTGAATAACTTTCAATTTTTCCTCCGTCCCGGGCGAATAGTAGCATTAGGGTGTCCCTTAAAACGGGAATTTTCGAATTTCATTCCTCCGCTGGCTTAATTGGTTCCAAATAAATGAAAACAAAGTTCTGTCGATGGATTTTCCTTGATTTCGTTTCTAAGTAGTGCCGGTAAGCTAATTCATTTTCTTATTCCAATAACATGGGTTTTTAGTCTAAGTTTAGTTATTATTTTTTTCTGAGCCTGCTGAGTGTTTCAAAAATCTGATGAGCACGGTAAAACGGCTTTTGGGGTCACTGAATCCAAATTTTATAACAGGATTTACAAATTTTCAATGGCAGATCCAATATGGCGGATGAAAACTTGTAAAAGGGTATCCTTGGGTATTGGGGGTCGCTGAATCGAAATTCAACAACAGAATTTCAAATTTTAGAATGGTCGACTCTGGAGCACCCATTTTTACGAAGATCTGATCATTCCCAAATTTCTATCCGCCATGTTAAGTTGATAGTTACTTATAACACTATAGGATATTGTGAGATCATCAAATACGTTTTTAAATAGAACAAATATTTAAAAAAAACGCCGATACAGCTTATTATTAAATCAAAAGTAAAAAGACAAAAGTGGAGTTCGAAATTCAAATGCGAAGAGGCACCTGTTTCTTTCAATTGAAAGACTTCGGGTTTGCAGACATTTCTTTTTTGTTTTTCAATTACCACCGTTTTAGGGGTGGCAGCGAATTTTTTATCTATATGCAAAGCATCACGATAATCGATTATGGGATATAATCGTTGTCGCCCTTGCAGTCTATACCATGAATGCCTCGAATAATATTATAACACAATGGAACATAACATAACACTTTTGGTTCACCTTTAACTTTTGGTAACCTAGTGCACAGTAACACTTCAACCTCATTTTATTACGTGGGTGTATGTGTATGTGTATATGTATATGGGGCATTCCATTCCGAATCAACCTGAACTTGACTTTTCGGATTCAGTTTACGATTTTTATGTGGTTATCCCAATTCTAAAAATGACTTCGATTTTTTTTCAAAGTTTTTAAAAATTATCCGATTTACTTATGATTTTTGAAAATGAACACATCGTTGGCCATAATTCTGAAATCTGGAAAAGTTCTGGAGAATCAAAAACACAAGTCAAAGCACTATGGAACGCTGCTGAAATATTTTCACATGGTAAGGCGGGGTATCATAGGTTTCTGGGGCGCAATGGGGACCATGGAAAGTTTTTTCGTTTTTTAACTTTTTCCATTTTTGTTCAATTTTTTTTTTTTCGAAACAGTCCAAAAAAAAAGGAAGATAGGCCTAGACCACGTTGGGTCTAGGGTCAAAACGTTCAATAATTGACACAGGATTTTTCAGAATTTGCCCAGATTCTAGGATTATGTCCAACGATATGTTCATTTTTTTAAATTATAAGTCAATCAGACAAATTTAGAAATTTTTATAAAAAAATCCAGGCCCGGGTCGATTCAGTATGGAATGCCCCATATGTAACTGCTGTAGAAGGAAGTGTAAAAAAGTTTCTTTCAACCCCGAGCTATTGGGACCTGCAGAGCGGAGAAGAGAAGAGACAAGAAGCTTAAGTGCAACGATAACTTGGCAATTTCACGTAGGTACCTACCTACCTACATTTTCACGAGATTATTGGGGAATGGGAATAGGAATGAGAATGTGAATAAATGGGGATGAAGTAGGTTATACGTACCCACTTTGATACCCTTACCTTTCTGCCGTTATCTATGTACCTTACGACGTGTAACGTCTTCCAAACTTTCAATCAAACATTATTACAGAACAAGGATGAAAAATGGGTAGAAACCAGCCAAAGACGGGATGGAGAAAACATTTTAGAAAAAAAAGAGAATCAACATTCTGGAAAAAAACAGGCACGAAACTTGGCTGACTTTCACGGGCCATACCCTTAAAACTTGAGGTTCAAATTTTTCATGAGGCTGAATCTAGCGGCCGGAGCTAGCGGCCGGTCGGAGCGCGCAAAGTTATTGCAAGCGAATATCGAGTTGAAATTTCGTATACATACTCACGACTGACATTCGAACTGAGAAAAAAAATAAAAATCCCGGGAGACGATCTTTGGAAAATTATTAAATATTGATAATCGGTCACTAATGGGCTGGCGGCCGCTGGCTCCGACCGCTATAGATTCAGCCTTATAAATTTTCCAAGTACGAAAAATAGTATTCTATGAGAAGAAAGTTTGATTGAAATTTTGGTTGTTCAACACAAAAACTACTTCATCGATGAATTCAAAACCTCAACCGCATCGAAGTTGGGATCAATTGAGATGAAAACCTGTTGATCAGTTATTCCTGAGATGTCAGCGATCGAAACTTTTCATTTCAGAGTTTGGTTTTGCAATAACTCGAGAACTACGGGACCGATCGAATCGAAAATCCAATCAGTCCTGAGCCAAAGAGAAACCGCATCGATTGATAGAAGGAAGGATAAGATCCGTGAATTCGTTTCTGAGATATTGTTGGAAAAAAGAAGAATTAATCACGCATACCCAGACGTCCATTCGAAAATGACTGGAGTCGATTCCGAGGACCACAAAACGTTGAGATCTGATAAAAGTCCAACTTTCCATATCCGGAGGGAGACACAAATGGCTCGACCTAAAAAATTCGGCCAACATATTTCTTGGCACTTTTAAAAACGAATTGAAATTTTAACAATGCAGTTGACATATGGCCACTGCTCTTGTTATAATAAAATACCTATTGATTGTTAATGAGATTTGTGAAAAAAAAAAAATTGGAAAAATAAAAATTTACCTACAGGTACTACAAAGGGTGTTGTATAGTAGACTACACGTAAAATGAACGATGGAATTTGTTCGTTTAATTGGCTGAGCTCGGTAGCCGTGCTACTGCTGTTGCAGAGGCCTGACCGACCCAACCCGGCCGTCCCGTCGAAGAGGAGGAGAATTTAACGTATAGTGGACGATCCAATAATTGGTCTCTCGCGTCGATTTCGTCAATAACATTCAATTAACGTCACGCCTGTTATTGACAGTCTTCCTACGTGGATCTGATCGCGAGGCGCGAGAATGTACCTGTCATGCCAGTAACTATACAACCACCACCACTGTTGTTGCGTCAATAATCCTCGGATTGTATAGTTATTTGAATTCGAAAAAAATATTTCTTCGTTCGCTTTTCTTATTTTTTCAAAAGCATAGAATATTACGATTGAAATTTGTAGTTGACAAAGTAGAGAAATATTTTATACAAAAATGTGTGCGCAAATATTGAGGCAAAACGACGAAACCGAGCAAAGAAAGTGTATCTAGAGCAGATACATACAGATAATTGAAAAAAAACAGATAAAAGATGATTTATTTAATCTTAATTGCGATAAAAAAATAAGAGATGATTGTTATTTTCATCCAAGTAAAGATCTAACGGATTATTTATTCATCTCGATTGCGAAGAACAGATGAAAGATGGTTATCTAGAATTTAGATATATCATCTGGACACTTGATCTTCCTAGAGTAACATAACATGACATAACGGTTGTACAATCAAAAATTATTTTTGATTATATTATGGTTTTTGAAAATGTACATATCGTTGGCCATAATTCTGAAATCTGGAAAAGTTCTGCAGAATCGAAAACTCAAGTCAAAGCACTATGGAACGCTGCTGAAATATTTTTAGGACCGTTTCTTATGGAAGGGGAAATGAAAGGCGGGGCAGAAAAGAGGCGACAGTTAAGTTTCGTTTCGTTGTTGTTGTTACGAACGTGTCGCTGCTGCTGCTGCATATAGGTATAGACCATATGACCGTACTGTCCTATAGTATACTATAAGCTCTACTATATAGTGCGTTAAGGAGAAAGTAAACAAAATTTATCAGCACTGGCATTACTGCTGCTGCACACGTAATATACAGCTATATCGTATAAATACATGTATACGTTTCGTAACATCTACATATATGTATATCTATGTATATTTGTATGTACTACATACGTTTTCTATAGTAGTAGAAGTAGAAAAAAAGCAACGGCTAGTATTAGTATAGTCGAACGTCAGCTAGAGTAGAATAAAGGTCTTTGTAGATATACTTATATGGGGCATTCCATATCGAATCGACCTGGGCCTGACCCTCGACCTCTCGGATGTAGTTCACGATTCTTCAAATATTATCGCCCCACCTCTGAAAAGGACTCAGATTTTTTTTTCATACTTTTCAAAAATTGTCTGATTTGCTTATGATTTCTGAAAATGAATAAAATTTGGGAAAATTCTGAAAAATCCTGTGTCAAATATCAAAATTTTCGAGCCGACACCATTTTTCGTTCACTTCATTTTTTTATTGACTGTTTGGATTAAAAAAATCGAAAAAAGTGAAAAAACCAAAGAATTTTTAATGGATCCCACTACGCCCCAGAGGCCTATTATACCCCGCTTTACCCTATCAAAATATTCCAGCAACATTTCATAGTGATCTGACCTATGCTTCCGATTTGAAAAAAAAAAAATTTCTCGAAACAGTAAAAAACAAAAATGAAGCGAATGGTAGCCTACTTTGAGTCTAGGCTTCAAAATTCTGATATTTGACATAGGATTTTTCGAAATTTTTCCAGATTTTAGAATTATGAACAACGATGTGTTCATTTTCAGAAATCATAAGCAAATCAGAAAATTTTTGAAAAATTTGAAAAAAAAATCCGATTTATTTTTAGAGTTGGGACAACAACATGAAAAATCGTAAACCGAATCCGGAGGTCGAGGGTCGGATCCAGGTCGATTCGGTATGGAATGCGCCATATACATATGCCTATGAATATATTATACATATATATGGGTACATAGGTATATTATATATATGGTTGTAAGTGGCATAATCGCACGTACGTAGTACGTACGCGTCGAACTACTGTGGATGAGGCGGGAAGGTAGAAACAAACAAAAAACAAGAAAGAAGAGAACGATAACAACAAATGCGTATCCATCTCGTTCGTACACGTACATAAGACGTTAGACTGCGTACGCGATGAAAATATTAAGAGCTAACTAACTCGCTCTTTCTCTTTTTCTCTCTCTCTCTCTCTCTCTCTCTCTCTCTCTCTCTCTTTCTCACTGGACTCCATACTACCGCATCGTACTTACGGCGGGCCATTCCACCAATGCTGCATGTAAATATTATATTATATTATATTATGTATATATATACCTGTTTGAGTGTATGTATGTACAGCGTATTGTTACCCAGGGACGTAATTTTAAGACACCCATCATCACCGTTCGCTTACTTAAACTTCTATTACCGGATATTATTTTTACTATAATTGTTATTATCATCATGATCATTATTACTGTTAAATAACGATATCATTGTGAAAATTGATGATAAATAAATAAACATACACAATAATTCTACAGTGAATTGCAGGATATGCCAATTTCAATGAGAATATGGTCAATTCTCGAAGAGAATGAAGCAGACGAAAAAACCAAAGAGATGACATATTTCACGATTGTTTGTTGTTTCTTGATTTAACATTGTTACTAATAATCGCAACGTTTTGATCGTCACGTTGAGATCATTTTAAAATACAATCCTTTAAAGTGCGCGCTAAAAAGTGAGGCAAGTACGCAATGTAGGTATATATGACATACATGTATATGTAATATGTATGTATATTAGACCTGTCCTTAAGAAGGGTAAAATCAAATTTTGATCGGGCCACCCCTCAAAATGGTTCGAAATAATTTAAAAAAAATGTACAATTCTCTCCAATTTTTTTCGTCCATATTTACCCACCCCTCGATGGCCTTACTTTTTTCCCATAAGAAAAGCATTGATTATTCAAAGTTTTTAATCAAAAATGCGTACTGGGTCTGAAAATAGTCGTAAAAAAATTTCTAAGGAAGCAAAATGAAGGTGAATTTGTCCACTTCAAACCGCCGCTTGGAAAATTGGTCTATCTCTATTTTTGACACGGCTATCGAACTTTTAGTGCGGCAAGAAATTTTGACTTGTGAATACAAGCTATTGGGATTGGTCTTGGAGAAAAAAGAAATTCTTCGTTGAAAATAACCAATAGAAATTCAAAAATTTCGATCACCTCATCTTCCTGCTTAGTATTTGGGAAACTGCTGTGAGAAGATTTGAAAAATGTCGAAGAACGTCATTTAAATTCAATTATTTCAATTATTCTGAAATATTCTATTTTTTCTCGTAAGATGAACTTGGATAATAGGACTAAGAACAGCAAAAATTCAAACTCATGGCATAATCGATTCGGCTGGAAAGGTTGGGGTTACATTTTTCACATGACTAATTAGTTTGCACAAAGAATTTCCTATTTTCTACGACCACTCCGATTCAATTCTTCCGATATTCAGCTCTCCAAATAACGTTTTTCGATATTTTCAAAATCTTTTTTCAGCGGTTTCCCAAATACCAAGAAGGAAGATGAGGTGATCGAAATCTTCGAATTTCTTTTTGTTATTTTCAACAAAGAATTTCCTTTTTCTTCGAAACCAATCCCAAAAGCTTGTATTCACTGGTCGAAATTTCTTGCCGCACTAAAAGTTCGATAGCGAAGTCAAAAATAGAGATAGGACAATTTTCCAAGCGGCGGTTTAAAGTGGACAAATTCACCTTCATTTTGCTTCCTTAGAAATTTTTTTACGACTATTTTCAGATCCAGTACGCATTTTTGATTAAAAACCTCGAAAAATCAATGCTTTTCTTATGGGAAAAAGTAAGGCCATCGAGGGGTGGGTAAATATGGACGAAAAAAATTGGAAAAAATTGTACAATTTTTTTAAATTATTTCGAACCATTTTAAGAGCCTTCTTCAAATTTTAGCTAAATTAAAAATTTCGTAGAGGTCACTCAAGAATTTTGAAAATGTCAGAATTCAACGAAATCGATTTTTTTTTGTATATTCACTCACTCACTAATTCCATCTTTTCTAGGTGGATTGTAGCGGAACATACTGAAATTTCGAATAAAAATATTAATATCTAAGGGTCGCTCAAGAATTAAACAAAGAAAATTCTAATGAACTTTCAATGGTCTAGACCTTCAAATATTAATATTTTACTTGAAATTTTAGTATGTTCCTCTACAATCCACCTAGAAACGATTGGATTAGTGAACAAGTTAAGAATGTAAAAAAAAAAAAACTTGAAGAAAATGAAATTTCTGAGTAGTTTTTTTTCATCATACTTTTTTGATTTCAATGATGCTCACTGTCGGAATATAATCATTCTAATACAAATTAGTATACGTTGTGAAAAGATTAAGTCTCAATATTGAGATTTAGAGGTCGCTCAAGACCATTGGAAGTTCATTAGAATTTTTTTGTTTAATTCTTGAGCGACCTTTAGATATTATTATTTTGACTTGAAATTTCAGTACGATTCTCTACAATCCACCTAGAACAGATTGGATTAGTGAGCAAGTGAAGAATATAAAAAGAAAATCGATTTCGTTGAATTTTGACATTTTCAAAATTCTTGAGCGACCTCTACGAAATTTTTAATTTAGCTAAAATTTGGAGAGGGCTCTCAAAATGGATCAAACTAACAAATTTTCTTGTGAGCTCGAAGAAACAAAAAAAAAAGCGAAAAAATATTGCCACCCTGACGTATATATATATATATATATATATATATGTATATCTTCGATACCATGAAAGATAAAACGAAAATAAATTCAGACTCGGGTTCCCCGCCTCGTTCTTACGCCGTTGAATGAGAAGAAGCGTCGTCGTAGGTAAGTCTATAAGAAATACCTACCTCTACCTCTACCTCTACCTTTACCTCTACCTCTACCTACCTACAATAAAACGTCGAATTCGAAGTCGCTAGTAGCCTCCCAGCCGGTCGGTTGATACGTATTCGTAAGCGTACGACGGCGACGGTCGGGGTGAGCGAACGAATGGAGGGGATAGAGAGCGGGACGCAACGAACGAACTAACGTCAGCCAATACGCGTTTAGTTCTACGCTACGGTACCAAACAGACAATAAAATACTCGCTTGCGTTAGTGTCTGTGACTATGACTACTATGTATTATCCATGATTGTTTGCGTGTAAGAGCGTCGGGCACTAAGCACCGAGCGAGTGAACGAACGGAACGAACGAAAGAGCCAAGCTTGAGAGTTTCAAACGACCGAAAATAACCGCCGATGTGTGAAGTTTCTTCGTTGCATGTATACGTTGGTTGGTACTGGGCTGGTGAAGCAGATACTTTTTTTTTTTTTATAATGTCTGTACCGGTAAAACTAAAGGGAATCTTTAGTTCGGCGTGATTTCTATCGATGAACGATCCCAGTTTCGATAAACGATAACGTATTATCGTATCTTTGAACGTTGTTTGGTTGTTTTAGTTATTTTTAAATTCTGTAAATAAAGGGGAAAAAATGAGAGAATGATGGCGGTGCAATCAGAATTTAGTGAAAAGACAAAGAAGAACACGTTATTGTTAAGTGTGCGTATTGCGTAAATTCCTAAGCAATGTCTACAGCAAGTGATAAAACTAGAGAAACGGTATTGTATAATCGATGAGTGATGAATGACGATGAATCAGGAGTAGGTTGTACTTACCGGGTCGTAGCTTTGAAAAGGCTTGACGATAAGTGAGGAATGTATCGTTTCTTAGCTGAGTGCATAAGCGTGATGAGAAGAGTAAAATTCCTCTACTAGCTTCGTAAACTTGTATTCCTCTTCCCTTTACCGAGTTATGGCGTTCGTTTATAGCAAGGTAGATCGCGCTGTGGTAGCTTACGATGGTTAGCTACGTTGTACGTAACGGTAGGTAGAAGAACGTAAGTAGTGAGTTATAATATGCGTGTGGTGTAACGGGTAAGCAAAAATCGAATTCCCAAGAAACGAAGAAACGAAGAAACAAACAAACAAACACAGAGTAGATGTATCAATCACAGAACTTTTGAGTCGTCTGAAAATATTATAATGCACTCGGCACACATATCCATGCACATGTATGTGTATATATGTTATATGTATATGTATGTATGTAATTTATAAGAACGCGAACACTGTACGTTCACACAATTATTATTTAATTTATTCGGCAGTATAAAACAACAAACCATTCACTCATTATCACTTTAACGATATATTCATTATTCCACACTGTTGTAACAAGTCGAATATATATATGTATAGAATATGAGTATTTATCAATTAATATCGAATGATGTGATAAATGTATAAACTGTGAAGAAATGAAAGACAAACTAATAAGACAAAACTTTATTGTTATTTGTTTTGTTGTTTATTCATTTTTTTTTTAATCTGAAGACGATAGAAACGCGCGTGTCTGGCCCGAGTATCAATCTGGAGGTCAGATTCTACGCGATGCGTGGAAAATACGTAAAACTCTCACTATGCTATATTGTGTTTTTAGCAAAGAAACCACGCGCGCGGTTGTCGGCTTGCGACTGACTAGCTTTGATGCGTTGTCGAGCGTCGGGTTCCCCTTCTTGAGTTCTTGAGCGTCGCGGCGCGCCGTTCTCCCACTCCATGCAATGCCGAACACTAGGCGTCAGGAGAAACTGTTGTTCACCCCGCTAGCGTCAGCGCCACACCGTTGCCGCGGCTCGGGAGATACTATACTAGGAGTAATTGAAAATTGTCATTGAACAATCGACTGACGAAGATTTTGATGAAAAAAAGAAGAATAAACAAAATCTTCTCAGAACGTTGAAAGATAAGATAATGCAAGTTGAGACAATTGGAATACGGAATGGAAACACCTAAGAACTTTCGAACATCCAATAAAATTTACGGAATGATTTGAAGACCGAACTGAAATGAACTGAAAATTTTGAAACGCGCGCTGTAGTAGGCTAAAACATTTCGATCGCCGGCTGAAGTCATCTACAAATGTTCTTGACACGCTCTGAATTAGGCTGGAATACTCTAAACGCGAGTTGGATCACTCGAAACCTTTTGAACAATAGCTGAGAATCTTGAAACACGAACTAAAATGGCGTGTATACGTTCGAACATGCGATATAATGGGTCAGAACACTTGCAACACTAGCTAAGATCACCCAAAACTCCAGAAAAATGTACCAAAGTGGGCTAGAGCACTTGGAACACGAGGCTAAATGAACTGAAAACCTTCAACCGCGCGATGGAATGGATGGATGGAATATGACACTTGCAATACGAGCTATAGGTCAACTATAATCGTTCAGAATAGGTTGAAATACTAGCTAGAGTCAAATAATACTGTTTATACATGTAGTAAAATAGGTTACGGTACCTGGGACACGATTTGAGATAAAGCTGAAATCAACTGAAGTCGTTTCTACATGCAACAAAGTTGGCTGAATCATCTGGAAAATGATATAAAATCAACTGTAGCCGTTCAAACACGCAACACGCATTAAAATTGGCTGAATCATTCGGAACATGAGCTGAAATCACTTCAGACCGTTTGAACAGGCTGTATGATTGTCTGAATCATACATGAAACACAAGCTGAAATGAACTGGAAATCTTCAAACATGCGATGAAATAATATAAAACGTTCACAACGCAGGATCTAGGGTAGGCTAAGAAACCTGGAAGACGGGCACAAAATCTACTAAAATGGTTTGAACATGCGATCAGCTGGAAGACGAGTTAAAATAACCTGGAGACTTTTCAACCCCCGTTAAAATCTTTTTCCACACTGCGCGCGCAAAGTTCGATTTTGCGCACGCTTCGTGTGCCCAAAATTCAACTTAACGCGCGTTGTGTTGAAAAATAAAGTTCGATACACGTGCGAAAGATGATTCTCGAACAAGTGTGATTTTCCCCCTCGCTTCGCTCGGGCTACAAACTTCACACTAGTTCGAGAATCAACATTTCCGCACCAGTAACGAAAAGTACTATTTTCCTCCAGTATATGATGACAGTGGTCCGCAGATTCCATATTATATGCAGAGTTGTACATGTCTATAAGTGAAAATAGCGGGATCAATGTTCTGCCAAAATATCGTGAGTATTTCACTAGACTGTCCCTTCAAGTGGGTGACCCACTCTTGAAATCGATATTCTTGAAAAAATTTCAGGTCATGATTTGAATATTGTATAAGTCATGAATGGATATAGAGGCTCAAAATAAAGAGGGCCTTATTAATTATAATTTATGATTCCAAAGAATACCAATAAGTGATATTTAGGAACAGAGATATTCTCACTTCACAGCGATCATTAATTGATCCACGTGCTAACCACAGGGTGAACTTTGGACGGCAGTATTGAACTCGAATAAATAGTTAAGTTTCTTTTGGCAAATTATGTATCAAGGATAAGTTCCACTTGTTCATTCATTGATAAAGATTATGAACGGTATATTCATCAGTCGATTTATTCATGTTTTACCGTCTTTTTTAGATAATTACTTGTAAATAATTACCTGACACTCCTGTGACTTTGAAAACTGAAAAAAAATAGTGTACCAGGTGATTCCTCGCTTACATCTCAGTCATTTGGGTTGCGGACCGTCATATCCCTACAATGTATATCTATATACAACTCTGTGTTCAGACGGTCTGCTACCCACATCACTGTGATGTAAGCGAGGAATCAGCGGGTATTGTGCACCAAGGGCGTAAAGTGGGCTTTTTGAGACCGAATGTGGAGTTCGACGGCGTAGCCACGGTGGGGCAGACTGGGGCGCTTGCCCCCTCCTGGCTCATTCAATGAAGCAAAAAATTGGAAAAAAAAAATTTTATGCATCGGAAAAAATGTTGAAAATGCAAGTGTTTAAATAAAACCTTTTTTTAATAGGTACTTTGTATGACGTATTTTTGATTTGCCCCCCCCCCCCCCCCGGTCAAAATCCTGGCACGCCGTTAGTGGAGTTTGTAGTACTCGTCTTCGGCTCGTAGATGCACTGGTCTTCAATTCGTGCCAGCTCGCCTCCGACCCGTACTGCAAACTCCACACTCGGTCTAAAAAAAAGCCCACTACGCCCTTGGTACACACCGTATTTTTTGTGACAGCACGATTTCTGCGTTTTTCTTCATTATTGATCATTTTCTTAAAAATACTGGAAAATATTTTAGCGGGCGTTTTCAGGCTTATATTATCCGCTTATATGAGTAATTCCACGTCAAATCGGACAGCTTTCGGACCTCGATGTTACCGATTTCGCTATAATTTTTTTTACGGGTTCTATGGAATGAATAAATTCATCAAACAGTTTTTTTTTGGCCCCTTTTTCAAAGTTACACGGGGGTGAAATTCAGCAAAAAGAGCCAAAAATCGAAAACATACTCCTCTTCAAACGGTCATATCTTTGATTGTATTCATCCTCTTCAGTCAAGAACCATTTCAAGGCTATTGAATGACACTATTATTATACATTCATTTGATTCTGCGGTAACAAACAATTACATTTGTTATAAACAAATATAATATTCAAACCTGGTTTTCAAGGCAAGAACCCCGCGCAAAAATTCTGAAAAAATATGAGTGTATTCCTTGATCAATTCTCTACGAAATTGTTGGGTCAAAGGGATAGAGAACCGATGGAAACCATGTTAAAACGATTTATTTATAAGCGACGGCGCGTGCTGCCACTGAAAGACCCGGTTCGGGTACGGTTTTGCAGTGGCAGCCGTCGCTTATGAATAAATCGTTTCAACATGGTTCCCATCGGTTCTCCATCCTATTCACTCAACGATTTTGTAGAGAATTGATCAAGGAATACGCTCATATTTTTTTCTGAATTTTATCGCGTGGTTCTTGTTTTGGAAATCACGTTTGAATTAACCCTCTGAACGGAATTGACTGCCAAATCCCGTCGGTGTAACTGGAGAGAGGGAAGGGCCAATCCGGCGCGCTCGAGCTATGTGTTAGTGCGTGACGTCACAGAAAGGCTCTCCCACTCCCGCTGGCCCAATGCTGTAGCTAGCTTCCGCGGATGGGCACAGTGAACGCTTTACGTTACCCAACTCTGCGCACATAGCGGCGGCACTGCGCTGTCTCCCCACCATACGACAATATCGCGTGAGGCTCCGCCAGCCACTGTGGTGGGGAGCCCGCAATTCCGTTCAGAGGGTTAATATATTGTGTATCAAGGGCGAGAAGTGGGCCGTTTTTGCCTGCGTGTGGAGTTTGCAGTACGAGTCGAGTGCGTTTGCGAGTGCGTTTTCCGAGCCGGAGACGAGTACCGCAAACACACGAGGGCAAAAATGCCCTCGCCCGTGGTGCACACCCTATTTTTTGTAACGCATGTATCGATTTTGCGTCCATATTAATCGAACCGAAGCTGAGATGTTTTGCGATATGAAAGACCATCAACAAATTTGGAAAAAATTAGTATCAAAAGTCCGACGGGGGGTCCGGGGGCGAAGCCCCCGGTAGGGGGCTCGGGGGGCGAAGCCCCCCGACTAAAAAAAAAACAGACTTTTAAATTGATTTTGAATAGCACTATAAGGACACTCGACGGACAAGACGAGCATATATAGATGCTGGACGAAAGTGAGGCTAGAACCGTCACAACATTCCAGTAATTTAGAATGAAGAAAATGAATTAAAAATTAAAAATTAAAAATAATTTTAAAAAAATAAAAACTCAATAAAATAAATAAACAAAATAAAAAAAAAATGAACAAAAAAAATAATAAAAAATAAAAAAATAGAAAAAAATAACAATTTAGCGGACAAAAAAAACTGAAAACGCCCGCTGCTCGATTTAGCGGGCGTTTTCATTTTTTATTCGCCCGCTAAATCGAGCAGCGGGCGTTTTTAGTTTTTTCTTGACACATGCACCCAAAGTCCTCCTTTGCGCATCGTCTACGCGCACCCAAAGCAGACTTTTAGCGTACCGGTGTGCAAAATATTTTGCGCACCGCTATGCGGTGCGCAAAGGAATTTTGCACACTGGTACGCTAAAACCGGCTTGGGTGCACGCAGACGGCACACAAACGAGAACCTTGCGTTGCATGTATCGAGAAAAATAGTGTTCGAGATACGCGAGGCCAAACTCGTTTCTTGCTCACCACTCGTCTGAAGGCAGCACGAAGCCGAGGCTTCGTCTCGGCTTCGTGCTGCCTTCAGACTCGCGGTCCGCAAAACGCTCGTTTGGCCTCTTGTATCGAAATATACTATTATTTGCCCGCTCGTCTGAAAACCGCCACTTTAGGCCCGCATAATGGGTCCAAAAAACGCGAAAATCGTGCATGTGTTACGAAATGGAAATTATTCGATGGCGTCATCGCAATTCTAAATCTGCTTTTTGAACGTTTGAATAAAACCGCTAACGTTAAGCTCCTTAAAAACGAAATCTCCGAGTTATACGTCACTGCACAGTACATACAGTCTGCCTTAGAATTCAGTCATCGTCAGTTGAGCAATTCGTCGCTGGCCCGCAGCTCAAGGCGATTAGCTAACCTGACCTCATATTATCATGAAAGAAGATGGTCGGAGGAAAATATGTCTAACTACTGCCTCAGCTGGCACGGGGCCGACACCATGCTTCTGTAACGACGCAAGTACCACATACATACAGTCAGCCAAAGAGATCCTGACGCACCGTCGGTAAGGTGATCGAGCAACCGTACGTACACGTTGAATACACGTTTGTTTTTGATTGATTTCGAGTCTTGAAAACAGTTAAAAACAAAAACGTGTATCAACGTGTACGTACGGTTGCCGGTTCACCTTACCGACGGTGTGTCAGGATCTCTTTGGCTGACTGTACATGCATATATCGGATTCGATAATTAATTTCAATGGATTTGTTATTCTCTTCGAGTACATCGGCTGTAGGCTATAATAATAATAATAATAATAATAATAATGATAATGATAATGATAATGATAATGATAATGATAATGATAATGATAATGATAATGATAATGATAATGATAATGATAATGATAATGATAATGATAATGATAATGATAATGATAATGATAATGATAATGATAATGATAATGATAATGATAATGATAATGATAATGATAATGATAATGATAATGATAATGATAATGATAATGATAATGATAATGATAATGATAATGATAATGATAATGATAATGATAATGATAATGATAATGATAATGATAATGATAATGATAATGATAATGATAATGATAATGATAATGATAATGATAATGATAATGATAATGATAATGATAATGATAATGATAATGATAATGATAATGATAATGATAATGATAATGATAATGATAATGATAATGATAATGATAATGATAATGATAATGATAATGATAATGATAATGATAATGATAATGATAATGATAATGATAATGATAATGATAATGATAATAAAAACGACCACATCAAACCGTAGACTTTATCGATATTATATTCATAGCCGATAACCACGAAGGAAGTCAGGAGGAAAAAAATTACAAAATATAATCAACAATACCAAGTCCATTAAAGTCATGGATTGATAAACTAGCAATTATCATTTCATCGTACATTTGAAAAACATGTCTAACACTTTTCTGATAGACTTTTCAATTTTATTTATTTCAGCTTCTACTCTCGCCGATAGACGGGAGAGTCTCCCACAAGAAGAACTACGCCGTGAACAGAGTAACCCACGCTCCACTCAACTGATGATCAGTGACTCCGTACACTGCTTTAAGGTTGTTAGCTTGCAAAAGCGGTTGTCGACAGATTTTCGTGAAATTTTACTGGTCGATAGCTTGAAAAAAGTTCTACAAAATGAGACGAAGTTCATTGAATTTGACCACATATTAGTGATAACAAAAATTATTGAAGCTTACATTATTTGCATACGTACATAGGGAAAATGCCAACTTTTATCACTCGAACGTTTTTTATGATTCAACTAGTCGACAGATTTCAATGAAAATAGTATATTTCGATACAAGAGGCCAAACGAGCGTTTTGCGCACTGCGAGGCTTCGCCTCGGCTTCGTGCTGCCTTCAGACGAGTGGTGCGCAAGAAGCGAGTCTGGCCTCGCGTATCGAACACTATTTTTCTCAATACATGCAACGCAAGGTTCTCGTTTGTGTGCCGTCTGCGTGCACCCAAGCCGGTTTTAGCGTACCAGTGTGCAAAATATTTTTCATCATTCTCACCTCAAAATCGCAACTTCGTCGCGATTTCTCGGCTTTCGTGATGAAAAATAATAATCGTTACTTGGACGTAAAGACTTTTTGACGAACCTCGTTACAGCACTCGCCTTCGGCTCGTGCCGTAAACCTCTCGTTTCGTCAAAAAAGCCTTTTCGTACTGGTACTGAAATGTACTATTGCACACCGGTACGCCAAAAGTCTGCTTTGGGTGCGCGTAGACGATGCGCAAAGGAGGACTTTGGGTGCATGTGTCAAGAGAAGTAGTATGTTATGAATTGAAATTTAACGAACACTTTGAGACCAGAAACAAAAGTATTCAGCATGTAATAAAAGAGATATTGTTAGTTCAACTCAAATATCTCTTCGATATTTGCGTGTGAATCAGATGCTGATGTGATAGACGTGGCAACAACGTTTACGTAGCTCAAACGGACAGCCGAAGCAGATTCTTCCATTGTATGTACGCAATGTTGCCACGATCTATTATAAGTTCTACTCAATGTGCGTGTGCCTATCCCTAAAAGAAAAGTGAACTGTACCTTGACAAAAGTTTGACAACTTGGCCGTTTTCAGAAATTCTCACAAAATATTAGACAACATTTGTTCAGCCATCAAAACATTTTGACACGGTTTGCATATCATTGCATGGAATTGATAGTGTGTATATTTGATTTTGTGACTTATTTATTACTGTAGTGATTCTAGAACTATCGTCAACTGAAATGAACTTTTGACTGTAACTATGAAAAGCTAACAACCTTAAAATTAGTGGATCAACCTTAAAATTAGTGGAACTAGAGTCCAAATATATAGATCCCCGTGTATTGAATTTGAATGTTTTGTTTTTGACGTAGAAGATGACAGGTTGAGTAACCACTTGCTGGGTACATATTTGAGCGATTCCATGAAGCGTACGTATATATATCGTTTATATTTTCATTTAAAAGAAAGGAGAATTGCGTACATCGAATTCTTCATCAACGTTAGCTGGAGGATATTTTTTAATGATTTGCCTTCGGGAAAATCTCGATATATATTACAGAATATTAAAAAAAAACAGTGCGATATAAACTGATAACCGTTCGGAAGTGGCCATAAAGAGCTCGCAACAGGCTAATTGAATTTAGCGATGATTATATTTTTCCTGTTTTTCAATCCGAGCACAAAAAAAAAGAAGATATAACAAGTACGCCAATTATGATAACAAGAAAAATGTCGCATTCAGTTACGTCACTGTCCAGGGTGCCAGAGGAAATTCTCTGCAAACATCATACAGAATGCATCTGCAGACTTTCTCATTGTAATCGAGTATGATATACCGAGTCAGGCAAAGACATATCGTATTTCCGCGTCGGAGTGAATGCTGACTAGACAATTAGGGACTTCACACAATAGTTGACGCGCGTTTCCATGCTCAGACTCTCCCAGCTGATGAATAAAAATTACGATATGAGGAGAAATTATTCTGCAAAGAGCAAAAGAGGCTGACTATCTAAGAGGAAAGTGTGCACCAGCTATTTGCATGCTTACATACGTGCACGCACACATCTATCTATCGCCACGCGAACGGATGGATGAATGAACGCTGTTGGGTGTATAAGGTCCTCTCAGTCGAATGGGTCGCGCGCTGTTTGTCAAGACTGTCCTAAAGCCAGAGCCCAGAGCCGGGCTAGTATAGCTGTGGCCTGAAGGACAGGACAGGAAGGCAGGCTGGCGCGCCTAACCTGTTCTCATTTTTATTGGGCGCATCAGGTTTCAGTGCAGGTGAGCCAAAGCCGAAGCCGAAGCCGAAGCCAAGCCAAGCCTCTGCAGTCTCAGTCTCTCGCGCCTTGAGCGAGCTATGCCTCCACAATGCCATATGGGAGTGTCCCCCTAGTTTGAAGAAAATTTCATTCCGATAGTAGCGATTTATCAGAATCGAATTATCGGGACGATTGAAAGAAAAAAATTATGAATTCGAAATTCTAACGTACAGAATAAATGCGGAAGTAAATTAACGCTCAAGAACTCTTATATTCGAAGACGTCGAACCCTCTCAAGTATATATCTAGATACTGTAACACACCATCCTGTGAGGAACACGATATGTTACCCACGCGGGGATAAGACAAAATGGACGCCCGACTAACCAGTACAGTCTATCTCGTAATTTATGCCTCTGAGACGTCTGGTTCTAAACTAATGCGTAATCCCTGGGTAAGTTTCCCGCGATTTTCTGGACAGATTACGAGTTGCGGTCAGATGTAGGTATGTGTTCATATAAGGACCTACACCTTTACGAGTTCAAGGATGAACTATGTCAATGACTGTGACGGCTATATGATTTTAAGTGAATTCTTATCACAGAAACCGAAAATGTGATGAGAGAAAACGACGTTGGACTGCAGTACTGACTTTATCTGCAAAAACTGTTGTACGGATTCTGGGCCCAATAGATTACAACCCATCAAGGGCTTGCATGCGCATCAAAATTTTTAGACCTACACAGTAAAAAAGATTAACTTGAACCAAGAAATTTGTTTTGAAGAACCGAAAATCTCCCGAGCGAAGTGAAAATTCTCTGAGACGAATAAGAACTTTCTTAATCCAAGAAAATTTTCTTGGTTCCAGAGAATTTTTACTTCACTCGAGAGATTTTCGGTTGTTCAAAAAAAATTGCTTTGCTCAAGATAGCATTTCTTTCTGTGTAGGTTTGGGAATGTATTATGAAATGACAAAGGATGGGATCAATTTGGCTTTGAACCATGTTTTGTAGGCATTGTTCCTCTACCAAATGACGTTTCGGACGTCTTGGAATGATTCAATCGGAAAGCCTTTCAGATCTTATATAGGCTAATTCATATTCAACTGATTCCCACAGCATTACTCTGGTGCGAATTATCCGAAACAAACCAAACTTTGCATGAATATTTCAGATGCATGTACAATATTGTATACGTACGTATACGTATACCGCGTGCACTATGGATATCGGATTTCGTTTATGGCAAGCGATCTTTTTTCCGAAGGATTAATTCACTTTTTATGATCCTCGCGTTTACAAATCTCACGGAAGTGTCTTGGTCCATTTCAATATCCGTAGTTCAGACAGTGCGAAAATGATTGTTTAATGAGTACGTTGAACCTGATGTTGTCAGCACTTCGGAATAATATAACGGCATTATCCGCAGTTTGGTTTCGAAATCGTGATCGTGAAGAAGGACGCTCGCTTTCGCTCCCGATTATGCCTCGGGGCAAAAGAAGACCCCCAAAAAATTGCGGTAACTGCAGACGGGATAGTATACCTGGTTGCGGAGGCCAAAGATCAAGCCTGTGCAGTTTGTTCAACGGTTTCGTTCGTGCCATACTTCTGTAGAAGTTTTGCGGTAAAAGTTAATCTCTCGCTTCGTCTACTATACGGTTTCACTCCGACTGCAAAATATTTATAGACTTTAATTGCAGTGATGTGAAAATTGTTCCACGCGTAACTTTTTGTGAAAATGTACACGTATATAGGGGAAGGTAGGGCAAAACGGACCGGGAGGGCAAAACGGACCGTAGGGCAAAACGGACCGAGAGGGCAAAACGGACCGCCTAAAAAATTTATTTTGAATTATTATAAAAAATTCAATGATGCATCGTAAAGTTAACCCTCGAACTTAGAAATATTTTGAGGTAGATCTTAGTCAATCACGTCGAGTCAGACTCAGTTAAGTCATCGCAAACGACTAGAAAGGATAATTGACTCGACTAGATTGACTTAGACCTACCTCAAAATGTTACTAAGTTCGAGGGTTACCTTCACGATGCATCATTGAATTTTTTATAATAATTCCGAAGAAATTTTTCAGGCGGTCCGTTTTGCCCTCTCGGTCCGTTTTGCCCTACGGTCCGTTTTGCCCTCCCGGTCCGTTTTGCCCTACCTTCCCCTATAATAATTAAAATGTAAACTAAATTGAAATACTATGTCAGCAATTGATTCTTTCGCTTGATCAATCTCTTTTTGTTCACCTTATGACATGAAACGTTTTGAAAAATTTACGAGACCAATATTCGTTTCGAATGAAATTCAGCTCACCGGGTCGTGTGCTCCTATCACACGATTGTGGTAATTAAGAGATAATTACATTCTGCAAGGATATTACAGACTGATACAGAGTCGTGCAGAATGGAGTCGAAAAACGTATATAAATTACATATTTATAAATCGAATTTTTTTAACAAAATGTATTTGATCTTCAATCAACAAGGTCAAATTTTGATCTGAAATTATACAGCCATTATTATTGAATTTTGAAAAATTCAAATTTTCCCCGTTTGTTTCTAAATCCAATGGAAAAATTGACCATTGTTTTTTTTTTATTTTGTGAAACTAACAACCGTTGCGCTGCAAAAATTTTATGGGGACATAGTACACTCGATCCAGAGAGAAACAGAGACGGAAATAGAAGAAGAGAGAGAAGGAGAAAGATGAAGAAGCAGGACCTCTCGGTGCGCAAGATGCACATGTGCGGTCCACCGCACAAAAAGAATCTTGGCCTGGTTCTCCCCTGTGTCAATGATCTGTTCGAAGCAAAGGCAGAGGCAGAAGCAGAGGCAGAAGCAGAGGCCAGGCCAGGCACGCCCTGAAAGTCTTTGCACAATCTGCAAACAACTGTGATGCGTATATCAGGAATAAAATTTGTGAAAAATTCACCGTTATTCATCTTACTTTTCTCATTTATTCTAGTTGATGGGGATTTTGTTTCATCAAACTAAGAGCTTTTCGAGAATTTTAAAATCATACAATTGCCACGAAGAATTTATTCTATAGAATTACAAAAACCTGTGATAGGGAAATAAAAACGTGGAAAATTCAATTGAATCGTTATGAGTGTTCATAGTTTTTCAAAATTTTATTCCTCACAGAACCTCAGATATGTGTTTCCAGATATTCACAAATTTTCCAGATTCCAACGTTGCAATTGTTAATATCTCCATTGACCGGATGATCAAAAGCAGGAACATCAAAATGACCGTCTTGAGTCGTATTTTTGACCAAAAAATGCATACAAATTTTTTGACTTGTTAGTGACTGTTAATATTGTATTCAAATACATTGGTTTTCACAAAAAGAGTAAAGCTCAAGTTTATGAGCAATTTTTCGTTTCTTTAACTACCGAAAGAACAGACATTTCGAACCCTGTTTGATTGTGGAATGACGATTCCTTCTATTATTTCTTCAATTTTGTAATATGTTGAAAAATATTTGGAATGCTTGAAATTTGAAAGCCAAATTACATACGAAACGAGAATTAGAAGAAGCTATGGCCCCACAATCAAGTAGGGCTAAATATCCCTTATTTTCTTATTTATCCGAAATTCAAAAAAAAAAAAAAATGGACTTGTTGAAATTGAGCATAGCCTTTTCTATGAAAAACCAACATTTTCATCTTTGAACGTAACATTGACTGTGACGAAGAATTCGAAAAATTTCTGTGCATTTCCGTCTGAAAATTACGCTTTAAGATGAATAGTTCGTAGCAACCGCAATTTTGGGATCTAAAAAATTTGTAAATATTTCAAAACTCACATCTGCATGTCTATGAGGGATAAAAATTCGAAATGAGTTACATGGAATGCCTCGGGCAATTTTGTATCCAGTAAAAGTCCGAAAGCTCTAAAAACCTGAAATTTGAAACGAAGTTTTCTTATTAATCGAACCGGCTGAGCCGGAGCGACTTTTTAGTCCATCTGGCTGGCCTCGCATGAGGCTATTGGCTCTGTGTTCTCGGACTCCTTGTTCCTGTATTCACGAAAAATCCTGCGGCACGCTCGTTTCTGACTGGGATTATAGATTCGAAGGAGAGCCGGACGAAGACGGTAGTCGGTGGCCTTGGAGCAGCTGCGTTTACCCAAAGACTCGCAAGTCGCTTGATATTTTTATTAATTTCTTGTTCGCTTGTATCTTTCATCTATGTATAATAGAGCCATGCAAAGCGGAGACCTGATGCTCGAATATAAAAAAAAAAAGCAGTACGCAATTTGCTAAAGCAAGAGAAACAAATAGTATATTACATACCTAGGGCAGTAAAATAAGGAAGGTCCCAGATCACATGTAATTGTCGTCCGAGGCGAAGCCGAGGTCGACAAACATGTGATCTGGGGCTTTCTTATTCACTGCCCGAGGAGTGTATACGATTTTTTGCATCAACGGAGCCGAAAAACGGGAACTTCGTTCCGCGCAGCGGGACGAAAGTTGTCGCTTTCAGCCCGGAGGTGAGAAAAATAGTATATTGTGTACCAAGGGCGTAAAGTGGGTTTTTTTAGACCGAGTGTGGAGTTTGCACCGCACAAGGTCAAAAAGCCCACTTAGCCTTGGTACACACCATATTTTATGTAACAAAGCCATGTTTAGCGACTTTTTGATGTTTCTGTATAGGATCTAAAGTAGTACTTCTAAGTCCTAGGACTTAAATGTGGCACATTTAAGTCCTGTATAGGACCTAAAGTAGTACTTTTAAGTCCTAGGACCTAAATGTGGCACGAAAAGTCCTGGGACTCAAAAGTACTACTTTAGGTCCCATACAGAGGCATCAAAAAGTGAGGAAGACATGCTTTCGTTACATAAAATACATTTTTGGATTCCTTCTGAATCCTAAGATTGTTGACATTTTTCAAAACTTTCTATGCAAAGCTAAAACTACCAAACCACCTTTTTATTTCGTCCGCCTAATTATGGGCAATTTGTTGTTCGTGCAGTGCCCTCTCCGATCGCCTGGCGGCTGCATCCGTTTTTATACGAATAAATGCGTTTTTACCCACAGAGCTGTACTCGAGATTCACATAATTCACAACAACTGTACAAAATTGAGATTATCAATTACCTAATTAACCGGAAAGGTCTCAGGTCAGCACCACGATTACATTCTTATTTTCATCTTTTGATTTCGATCAAAAATTTAGTTATTCGATTCCCCTGCATCGCCTGTTGGTCAAATAATCATACCATGAGAATTCAAGCGTCAAAGATCTTCATCGGACGGTACAGAAGATTCATATCGACCGCCGGTCACTCGGTTGTGGGTAAGGTGGTTAGTAGAAGTATCGCTGAGGGTGCTAGAACCTGCATTGATTGGTGGCTCCATTTTGTGAGACATTTAGGAACTAGTTATTCAATCTCGTGTATCTTATTTCAAAGCTGGGAGCGAGAGCTGTAATATAATTTTTTTGCTGATCGGAGACCAGAAATCAGTCTAGACCAATGAGACTAGATATGAGAATAAAATTGAGTCTAAAGGCCCGGGCACGCTCAATCGGATCGCAGTCGCAAACACAAACGCAGTGATCTGACGCTCCTGATTGGCTTAGCTTTGGACAAATTTTCTCAACAACCAATCAGGAGCGTCAGATCACTGCGTTTGCGACTGCGATCCGATTTGAGCGTGCTCGGGCCTTCATCAAGTGGCTCAGAGTATACACACTCTGATCACTTCGAAACCGCGATTCGCAAGTTCTCCCATACCACACAACCGATCGGAACAGAACTTTGGGGATTACTGCTTCATTTTGGCGGGAAGTGGCTAAGAATTTTATTTTTTCGAAATTCCAATTTTTCATACGGATTCAAGTATCATCAGAGAAAACGTGAAATTATATTCACAGTTGCAGTCGATTTATGAACGCCGATGATATGGCGTCTTACTGAATCAAGTATACGTTTTTTCCATATTATGAAAGTATTCAGAAACTCTAAATTCAATACTCAAAAAATATTTCTCGAAAAATAGGCCATACACATTAGGGTGGTCCTTAACAGCAGTGTTTTTGAATTTTTTCGCTCCTGAGGGTTCAAACGGTTCCTTTTGGAGAAAAAAAAATTGTCATGAAGTTTCAATGCTCTATCTCGATTCGAACATCCTGCGCACGACCGCCATTTTGTTTTTATTTTTTCAATTCAAATTCAGCTGACCCAATTACTACGCACGCTGTTATTTGAACAAAAATACCATTTCAATAAAAGTTATGTCATTTGAATAGCTTCGACGTTAATGACTTGACAAAGTTGAGTTACAGGTATACATGCTTTTGTAGGAAATTGAAAAAACAAAAAAATGCTTTGGCGATCGTGCGCGGGATGTTAAAATCGAGATGGAGCATTAAAACTTTATGATAATGTTTTTTTCTTGTAAAGTAACCGTTTGAACCCTTGTGAGCGAAAAAATATAAAAACAGCCCTGTTAAAGACTATGCTAATAAATACATCTATCTAAACCGTAGCGGTATTGCGGCGCAAAATAGACTCTAAGTTTACTATATGGAGGGTAGAGATAAGGAGGATGCACTCGGCCTTTGCGCGCGATGCCAAAATCTTGATTAATATTGACTACCTCGATCTCCGATAGTTGGCGCATCGGACGATTCTTCTATACATATAGGTATACATATTGTGTATATGATAGTACACTGCGTGCCGTATACTCAGGGCCGTCGAGACGAGGGGGGGGGGGGGGGGGGAATTCCCCCGGGCCCGGGTTTTCAAATGGGGCCCGGAAATTCGGAACATTGAATATTTTTTCTAATTTTTTATCGTTGAAGTATAAAAAAATATATTTCAATATATTTCAAATACATGCTTTCACGATTTTTCATTTTATGTATAGGGCCCGTTACTTTGGATCCCCGGGCCCGTGATTTCTCTCGACGCCCCTGCGTATACTCTGCTCGTTCGGTTTGGTTTACACACTAATCTATATCATATGGATAGTACACTGCGGCCGTATACTCTACTCGTTCGGTTTAATCTACACACTAGTCTATATCAGATTGATAATTCTGGTGTGATATATCTGAAAAAATTAGAGAAAGTACATAAGAATTAGAATTGACTCTGCATATTTTATTAATGAATTAGTTTATTCAATAATATTTAAATATTTCTTACCTATCAATCTATATTGTATACATTTCATTATTTCTCTTATTCATACATTTTTTATGTTTTTGAATATAAATACTAGGGTGGTCGTTAAAAATTAAATTTCTTCCGGCGCCCCCTAAAAAGCTTCCTTTTGATGAAAAAAACACTGGGAAAATTTTTTATAATTTTTTTAAGTCAAGACAACACGTGCCTCAAGATGATTCAAGTTAATTTTCAGGTATAATCATGTTTTTTTGAAGATTTTTAATAATAAATACAATTTCATACAAAATATAAACAACCACAGAACCAAAATTCATGAGAATACAATAGTTAATCAAAATAACAATAGATTTTCCAAACAATATGGTCTGTTAATTAACAAAATCAATGATATTTTGATTAATATTCAAAATAATTTTCATGAAAATAACTCATATATGAAGCCTTACAGACGTATAAAAAACTAAAAATATAGGAAAAATTAAAAGATAAGCTTGAATCACGAAGAATTTTAAACTTTTTCTGAAACTATAATTTGAAATTCATCACTGAGAATGATAATACGGAAGGTATTTCATTGTTAAAACTTTTCCAATCTTAAAATAATCATTACTTCATACTTAATAAGAAGTTTCCTGAAAAAAACATGATATTACCCAAAAATTAACTTGAATCGTCTTGAGGCACGTGTTGTCTTGACTTGAAAAAATTATAAAAAATTTTCCCAGTGTTTTTTTATTCAAAGGAAGCTTTTTAGGGGGCGCCGCAAGAAATTTAATTTTTAACGACCACCCTAATAAATACATCTTTCTATATTTTAGTTTGCATATTGCGTTTAGTATTTTATTTGTCTAGTTTAGTGATGAACATCACTGTACAAAATTTTACTTCACTCAATGTGATAATGGACGTTTTACGCACGCTCCGCGTGGGTAAAACCCCCATGCTAAGACCTAGTACTGCACATATTTTCTAATAATTCGTAACGAATAATGAAATATATTTGGATATGTTATTAGAAAAAAGACGTATATACATTTTGGAATGTTATTATTGGAGGTAGGAAAGGAGTTGGGGGGAGGGAGGGAGGGAGGGGGAATACTCATTTTGGAATACTCTATTATCACAATATCGATTTGGTGTACGCTTTGGATTTCACTCGACTATAAAAAATTACATCTACTGCTATTTTATCAAATAAATTTTTCCCAATAAAAAGTGAATTATAAATTATGAATTTTGAATTATTCTAATGAATTACACTAATTTTGCCAACTTTCTTTGTTTTTTAGTTTTCGATCTCTTTTCGTCGTGAATTTTTTTGTACCGCTTTAGTGATGAATCCAGCAGGTTTCAGATGGAATTAATTGGACTCTGCTAGGAATCCATTAGATTTCAGATGGAATCCATAAGAATTTCGGACGTCTAGATAAATCCATCTGGAAATTTTCAGTAGGGGTTCTTTTAGTGGCGAACAATCATGGCCGTATGGCGGTAGTTAGTTCAAAAATTTTCAGACGCCTTGTGACAATTAATATAAATATAAATATTTTGTAACTATAACTTACCTTTATGGTACGCCAATCAACGATTTAGGCCTTTCGCCTGCAGCTCGAACTTTCATTACATCTGAATAACCCCCGGTATCACAACAAGTGACACTGCACTTGGGCATTTTACATGTATATTGTATATATACAAATTACAGCGCTCGAATAGAATTTTCATCTATTTATTTATTTATTTATTTATTTATTTATCATCGACGTAGATGTCACTTTTTAAAACCATGTATTAAATAAATGCACTAAATAAATGCCATCGCGTATTCCCCGTACCCCGTTCTAACTCGAAAAATTATTGAAAAATCTGCACCAGCGCCTCTATTAGCTAATATCAGAAGTGCTAAACATCAGAATTTCGGCCGCAGCCGTCCCCATGTATTTAGCGGGAGTGCATCCTCCTTATCTCTACCCTACATAGTTTACTAGCATGGTCATCACCGTACCTCCTTAAATATCGTGGAGGCCATGCAAAATAACGTCAAATGATGCAATTCTATTGGCTGAACCTCGGATGGGAAAAATAATGAGTAAAATGCTGATCAAAGGACGAAATTCACGAAAAAAACTAGCATTATTTACTTTTTCAAAAAAATATTGAATTATTCTTCAAATCTCATTCTCTCTATTGTTTATAAATATTTCCGTATTCCTTTCGATTCTTCGGGATCAAACCTGGAAAATCCAGATCTGCAATCTGGTGCTTCAAACGAAATTTCCAGCTTCCACCAATTCGCTCCATGTATTCAAAACTCCCGTTTGAAACTGTTTTCAACTCGATTGGTGCTACAATTTCCTTTGACTATTTGAAGTTATCTGTAGATACATGTTTTTGCCTGAAAGTAGTCTTCATTCCATTCATTTACGTCAAAGTCTATTGACGATCAAAGGGAAAGTTCAAAATCAAGTTTTAGCTCTTAATTTGTTCAGATCTGTCTTCAGACATGCACACATTTCTTTCAGTATACATCTTGCTGTTCCTGAAGACTAGCATGACATTATGTGAGCTCGTCGCAAAGGTGATTAGAAAAAAAATGGATAATCATTATATTTTTGAGTGTCAAAAAATAGCGCGATACAAGAAACGCATATAGATAAAGCATATGGGGCGATAAAACATTTCCAAGTTAGTCGAAGAGGGTGACTGTGAGGGACGTCATTCAACGAGATAAGATCATCGTTTGTCGGTAAACATATTATGGGCATATGCCTAGAGTTATTTTTATAAACAGATCGTTGCCAGGTATTAGGTAGTATCGGGGTAATTAAACCTAAAAGAAAAAGTATCTCAAACGTCCGTTCTTCCTCCCTTCACGTCGTGGAACTCGAGTAGGTATCTCACGTGCTCGAACTTGGGGTTTGGGGAATAGCTGATGTTCACTGCAACTGGCGTCCGTGCACGCGATCTCACGGACTGGTCAACACAGCTTTTTTCCCGGGTTAGAACTGGTCCGTTAATATTAAGACGAAGCTCTGGTCAGTTCATATGAAAACTGTGAAAAACATCGACTTTTCGATACAGAGAAAATGATATAAAATCCCGAAAAAATTAAATCCCCCTCGCAACGTTGGCTTAGAAATGAATATTGGGCCGGAGGGTATTTACGGGTTGAATTAAAAAGCCGATATTTTGAAATCGACGGTTTTCTGGTCGCAATTACCTGCCTCGCTCCGTTCCGTCAGAAGAGTCGTAGTTTTTGTGTCTCGTCCTGCGCGCCATGGGGAGGACGCGCGGGGCGAGGAACTAACTGCGGTCAAATTACACCCTGACAGACTGACATGTAAATTGGCCAAGGATGGGCGATCGCACGATGGCCTACGCCAAGCTGCGAGAGGTAGGTACACACACATAATGCCAAACGATAGCCGATAGGTGGTTACAACAAAGAGCCTAACGTTGGGAACCGGTGGGAAAATGGTACAGGGACCACTTACACAGCCCTTCCTCATTTGCGAGCTCTTTCAATCCCCAGCCTCTCGATGCCAGGATCCGTCGCTCTTCTCTTTTCCTTACCGCAATCACCGCCGTCGCTTCATGACCCATCTTACCCTTAGACCTCTTCTTATTCTCTTCTTTCAGACCTCTGGGATTCAGCGCATAGAACGTCAGGATGTCGGTATGGTTTTCTGTGAGTAACTACACTGTATTATGCTGATAACGTGTCGATAAGTTCGTGGTGAGTTAAAGTCAGAGTTTGTTCTATTTGCAAAACCATGGAATAGTGATTCTGTTTCATTGCTGAAGTCCAATCTCTAGTGCTGCTCATAAGCAGAGCAGTGCAGCGTGCAGAATTTCTTTCAGGCCCCATGCATACCCTTTTTCATCTACCATCGAATCAGAACTGCACAAACATTCTGGACACAGGATACAAAAGCCCGACGCTCGAGTTTCCATTTCTCAGCTGAATGATCGTGGGTCAAAAAGTCCTGAGCCCAACTAAACAAGATGATGCTGTCGTATTTCGTCGAACTTCATTCGTTCGATCATCATCCTTATTTAATCGTGAAGGAGTAAATTACATCAACACATTTGGTGAAAGTTGAATCCAGAGGGACCGGGATCTTGAGGGGAAGTGTTGCATTTGTTAGACCGAAAATTTTGTCGATCAGACCCCTGCACCATCACTTGTTGAATGAAATGGAAGGAGACCTCGTGCAACTGATTAAATGAATGAGATCATGAATCTCTTTAACGAGGTACGCAGTGTCTTCGAGCTTCGTGACTTGGCTGTGGTTCCACCTCCACTTCGAAGTTCAAGTGCTGGCCTCACGACACAATAATCACGAAGAAGCAGCTTCGATCGCGACGACGCACGGCTGCACTGCACGGAAATGGCAGGACTTGGTAGACCAGCTGGCTAACTGGCTGACTGACTGCAGCTACAATTCTACACGCAATCCCAGCTGACGTCTCGTTTCTCCGTATCCACGTACATACATACGTGCGGCATGGCACGGTCTTTCGTGCACTCTCTAGGTCTCTCTACCTCTTCTTCCTCGTAGGAGGCTCGCACTAGCATTAACTCAATGTCTCAAACTGACCGTACCCCAGTTTCGTCCTGCTCCTCTTGCCGTACGTTTACGATCACACTCGGGCCGGGACGACCTCCGTCATTTACATCTTACTATCGTATACCGATCAAAGATTGTCTGAAATCATCTGGCCAAAAAGGGATACTAGCTAAGTGAAAGGTTAGCGCCAATCTGGGGCCGTTCATGCTCGTGTAAACGTTGATCAACTAGTTATCAAAATACAATCCATGTATCAGACCACCTGGCGATGGTAATGAAGCACATAATGACAATCTGTTCGTTCGGACTTCCAACCACGACGCTACGATCACCTGACGTTTCAGGAGAAGGGTCTCTGTATTCGACCGTTTAACGGTCAACGACGCAGCAACTTTCGAACTGGAATGAATTTTAGCCGAAAGATTGTCGGGTGCATCACCGAATAATAATTATCACACACGGTCTTAAGCCTGAGTGACGGACTGACAGCGGGACAGACTGACGCGACGCGACGCACGGAACCCAGACCACTTCACATGCTAAAGCTTATACCCAAGTCCACCTGCAGCTGGGCTCAGATTAGTTTCTTTCTGGCACTCACGCGGAAAGGTTATGGGTATTTTTGTTCGCACATAATTCGGACTGACCATTATGTCATGGAAGGAACAAACTAGACTCCAGCATCAGTTGGGGCTCGCAGGAGTTGATTGCATTTCTTGAGTATGCCCAATTTTCAGTGCTTCTTGATGATCAGTGTTGTTTCCTTATCACTGAATATCGACTTCTGCAGGTTCCGATGAGAAGTGTCTTGTCTAATTGTTGTTCTTCCGAAAAGTGTAACGAATTGGTATTATCTGTCGTCTTTCAGACGTGGAGATTAAAAACGAGGGTGAGCAGTGGTGCGCGATAAATGCTCGCATGATCAAGTGCTGCGAGACCATCTGCCCTAGTGATGTCGAGTGTGAGGTACGTGTCGTATGCAGCCGTATACGTCGTTTATTTACCTGTTTGGAAGTTGGGCTGAACAAGTACCGCATCGTGCAGTAAAATGTATGCGAAAATTATTCAAGACTGTTCTTATTCATCTTGATCTGTGCAGCACATTCAGCTCGTCGGAGGTGACATGGGGATCCTGGTGCCACGAGCTTCGAGAAATCTGACCCTCGTATGGCCAACTCTTGTAAGTTTATCAGCATGCTGTAATCTGACTGTAGGTGTATTGTATCACTCTCCAACCATCTTCGGTGTAATTGCATCAGCGTTATCATCATCACCGGTGGAAATTACACTGAAGTGTGGTCAATTGGACCGCACTGAGGCCGGGTGGGTGGGTTGAAGGCTTTTTAAAAAAATTGAAAATAAAAGGTACCTGAAAGGTGTAGTAGCGGGGGTGTCGCCCGAGCATATAGCCGTGACGTAATACTGGTAGTTATCGTGATCCTGCTGCGGACTGGGCGGAGCCGTCTCGCACCAACCAGCACACCCGTTTGTGTGCCTCCGCCACCACCATGGCCAAACATATTATCACTAAACACCACCTACACTAGCAAAACCTGCAGGGGACTTCCACGGAAACACTAATACACACGAACACAAACACGTGGACGTAGTCGTATGGGCCGCCATCATGAGTTATGACTTTACAAGTGCTACTTGGTCGAAGTATGGTTTCATGGACTGCGGTGATAGAGACCTCTTCTTCATTCCATCGAGAACCTTGGAGTGATTGAAATGATTCATGGCCCTTTTCATGGACCGTAAAATATTGGTTTCAGGAAACGAGGACGACCCAAAAATGCGATTTTTTTTTTCAAATTTGCTTCCTGCGGTATCCAAACCGTGTAGAATTGAATATTGACGAAAGCTGTAAATAATTGATGATACGAATGGTGTGGGTACTAGGTGCGTGTGTGCTGAATCTGTACCGTGAATAATAGAATACATGGAAGTGAGAAAAGGTGCAGGCTTGAATAATAAAATATATAATGACTCGAGCGAACGTGTTGGAAGTTTTTTTTTTTTTTTTCAGACCCAGATGCGTACACACTGTAATGTTAAGAACTTCTGAACTTTGAAACACATGCAATCTTATAGCTTTATAACAACTTTGTTACTTTATTATGCAGTACCTTCATGACCGCATCGGGGAATGCATCATCGCGATAGGTTATACAACTAAGAATAATCAGACTGGCGAGGTACATCAAAAGGTCAAATTTGACACCAGTGTTTCCTCTCGCAGTGTGCGACCCATTCTTCAAGGTAAATCGTCAAATTTATGACAAATATATTCATAGAATTTGCCGCTTGTCATCACTTCGGTGGAGACTTGAACGGTCACTACGACGAATAAGAAATTCAGCCTCCAGATTTTTACTGACAACCTAAATTCGTCACAAATTCTATAGTATTGTTGGCAATTCCATGGGTTTCTAGGATGTTTTTCATTGCTTACAAGTACGAATTATCCATCTCATTTTCAAAGTACATATCTCTCAAAACTCTGAGCCCTGTGGATCAGGTTGAAGATGAAATTTGATGAAAACCGATCTTTGAGAAAGAGAGAAACGCGATATTGATAGAAAGTCTGAGAAAAGCGAGAATAGAAAACAAAAATGAGTGCCAATAAGTGTTCGGTTAATTTGTTGATCCACTCAGGATACTACGGGATGGGTGATGCCAGGAAGTGTTCAACCGTCGATCTTGACACTCTCGATGACTGTCGTCCGGTTAACTGTCACATCAAGTACAACGGGAAGAGAAACTTTTTCAACCGTCGGCAGCAGCGGTGCCAGGCCGTTCCAATTTGCATCGCTGACACCACTAAAGAATTACCAGACGTTGTAGGTGCAAAAACGAACTCAGATTTACAGGATTTATTCCATCCATATAATTTATGTCTCCGGCTTAATTTCACTGCATGAGAAATACGTAATAACATCCGTATCTCTTCAAGAGTTACACGAGGTCGACGCTTTTTCACAGAATTCAGTTTGCAAACAAATAGAAAAAAATAAATAAAAAAGTCAAACCAGTTTTCATTTTCAGGTACACTCAGAGAAATGTTCGGTTAATTTAAACTCATCATTTTGTTGGTTTTTTTTACTCAATACAAAAATTCAATCACGTTAATCTAAAATTTGGTTGATAGTATTCGATTGATTTCACAATACATTTTGTCGATTCAACTAAGTCGATGTGTTGAATTGATTTAATATTGTTCTTCAGCACTATATTTTTAAATAAACCAAAGGATTCTTTTTCTTTGAACAATATTCTTGTTTTAACGAATTGAGCCGATTTATCGGGTTAACCATCGATCAGTTCAAACAAATATCCATCCGAGTTGAATGGAAGAAGTGAACAAAGAATGACTTTTTACGAAATAATAGTACATTACGTTACGAGTGCGGTCAAACTCTTTCTCACAAGTGTTGCAATCACACGAGATCAGGGGGTTGATTCTGTTGCGGAAATAACACCAAAATAGCACTGAAATCACGAAAAACAATAGGCGGCTGCCAATGAGTTGCTCCTATTTCATGGATTGACATTGTTTTCTGCAGCTTTTTTGCAGTTATAAAGTTACAGAATCAACCCCCAGAAGAAGTTTTTCCGTCGAATGTGGTACAAAATTTTACTTCATGAGGTGTGAAAATGGGGGTTTTATGCACGCAAAGCGTGCGTATAACGTTGATTATCATTTATCACACTGATACCCGAATTCATCAACGTCCGTTAAACGTTAAGGGGCACCACTAGTGTGACCGCCTGAGAAAAAGGTGATTTTCGGGAATTTATTAAAAGAAAAGTATCGCATCGAATGATTTGAAATTTTATGGATGTATTTGTGTATAAAGTGTATATACACAGTAATTTTTTTGTTTAAGAATATTCAATTTTCAGCGACTTACGCCATGTCTCCCGAGTCGCAAAAAAAAGTAGTTCTCCCACTGCTGCAGTGATTCCGGCCTTCAGAATGCCTCAAATCAAAAAATGAAAAAAGTCCGTTAAACTAGCAAGTATTGCCTGTACAAGACCTACGCGCTTGAAAAAAAATTGAAATCTTACAAAATGGCGGAGTTTTTTTAAAAAAAATCGAAATTACGCGTCAATTCTAATGGTTTTTTGCATGGCAAATTGACATTTTTTACCTAATCGAAAGACTGGTAGGTCATTGTATGGAAAAACAAATACTCGATACGCTAAAAACAATTTCAAGTCGATCGGATGATTTGTATTCGAGTTAGAACTGCAGCAAACTTCAAAAATTTAGTGTTGAGAAAACCGCGTTCAAAGATGAAAGTATTGATTTCATTGTTGTAAATCGATAACATTGTACGAAAGGTTTCACAGGTTTATACGTGCATATACACACTCAAAGAAAAGGTTAGCTGGCTTAGCCATTTTTCCTTGGTTGAGGAATAATCAGTCAGAACATCTGCTCTGAATGATAGACCAGCTAAAAACTCAGTTGGGTGACAAAACTAATTTCTACTCCTGCATTTAAAATGGCTGTCCCGTCCAACAAATGGGATGGCTCCCCAGTGTCCAATTAGTGGATACCACAACCAACTTTTTCTTTCAGTGCATATCTGTGTATCTGGGGGACCAGAGTAGCATTCCTTATACTATTATACTATTGACGATGCCGACAGAGCCCGAATAATAGCTCAGGTATGGCCCCCCAGCTTACGCACGTTTCTGTCTGACGAACAGCTTCTCTTTAGGAGGCTGTAGTTGAAAAACTATTCGGAATCCGTACTTGAAATTTTAGTATGTCATTTTTGAAGGTATAGACTATCGAAAAATCGAGAGAAAAAAATCGATTTTTTGAAAGTGTCACACTAGTGGTGCCCCTTAAACACTAATTAAAACTTTCATACCATAGCAACAATAGAATCAAAACAATTCAACGGGCCGTTATCTATTACGGCGGTTAAACGTTTAACGGACGTTGATGAATTCAGACATGAGTGACGTAAACATTTGTTCGACTGTGTGCCAATGCGAGAATTAGTTTGAATCAAAGAAACTTTTCTTATTTCATCGAAAAAGTTGAAAATTCCCAGAATGTAACAGAATGGCGAGACAATCCGTTGCTATACAGATGAACCTTCACTCCAGACATGGGAAGACGGTCGACATGATTACTGGTGCAAAAATCATTGAAACTGAAAAATTAAGATTGATTATTAAAGTGCAAATATTTTGCTATTGCTTGGACTAAGAATTTTGAAACACGACATTTTCAACAACATTTTTATGATCAGGAATATTTTTCACCACGAAGACGTCTCGGCAATCGGTATACCCATGGAGTAGGTACTTATTGCAAGGCGCAACAAGAAGCGACCACTGCGCGTTGTTCGCTCTCGATTTGCATCATCGTATCAAGAGCCGGGAAGTACTGGCATGCGATGTAGCGTGTATGTACTAACATGTCAGTACGTGTAGTACAGTTACGAGTTAATTTGACAAGAATTTATAACTCTTACTTTTAACGGTTAAAATTTTTACTACTCTGCAGTATTTTAGCATGATTCTCATGAATTATTTCGCTTTCACCTTGTTAAATTTGATAAACCACGCATGCGCGCATTAACAAAATGCCAAAAACCAATAGAACGCGATTCCAAACACAACAAGATGTGAAAATGGTATATTTTGCGGTACTATTTACCAATGAGAAGACACTTTGAAGTAAGATCAGAATTTCGATTTGCAGTTGAAAACTGGAACACTATAATATCGGGACGTGGAATCTTGTAAATGTCGCATTTTTTTATCCAGCCATTTTGAGTTTTTCTTCATTTCTATTCTCACTGTCAAATCCTTTCATCACACTGCGCAGGCCTATGTTCCGGCAAGCAACACATGTCGAGACTTGGAAAATGCCGTGAACGAAGTTGAAGTCCGTGCCCTGAGTCAGGGTATAGCTGAAGCTGCTTGGAGGTCGGAGCCGTTGCCGTATTTATCCGTAATTAGTCTTGATAAACCACATTAATTATGATTCATACATGAATTAACTGAATAATTAAGTTATTCATTCATTCGTTCATCCATATTCTCGAATCTGTCCCGATGATAGAACATACACTGTCATCATGGCTCTACTGACAATGCAACGGGCTTCTGCGTTTGCCATGATGGTTGGACCTCAAAATCTGTTGACAATTTGGAACCGAGTACGGAGATGATACACCTTTGCAATGTCAAGATGCTTTATTGGCCACGTTTGGGAGCTAGCAGAGTTCAAACTGTGCTCGTCATCGTATCCTTGTCTCGAATTTTTCTCCATTAATTTATTTTTTTTCAAACAAAAGCTCGCAATTTTTCGCTGAGATGTATTGCAAGTTTATTTTTTATTCAACATTCTGGTCCATTTCATTTCGGCAACATCAATCTCTGTACTTCACATCACGTTCAGTTTTCCCAGAAAAAGAAACACAATTGTTCAAGTGAATGTCAATATTGTAGTCTATACTAAGAGTAACTTTCGAATGATTCCAGCGCAAATTTGGAAAAATGCGATCTTGCAGAATCATTAAGGGGTTACTCTACTGTTCAAACGGAAAAAATGTAACTTTTTTTGAAATGTCCATAAAAAAAAAGTAAAAGAGATATCGACTTCATTTTTTGAATGGTTCTTTATTATGCATTAAATTTTCAAATTTTATTGTATATATGGGGCATTCCATGGTAAATCACACAGTTTGAAACCCGACCGATTCCAATTTGCTCAATATTTGGTCATATTGTTGTCATCACTGAAAAGGACATCTATGATTTTTCTCAGATTTTTATTGCCAGTCAGTCGAATTTTTTTTCTTCCAATAATCATAACTCCAACTAAACAAATGATTTGAAAAAGTAATTCCAGCCAATTTTTCCGTAATTTCACACAGTTTGATTGGAAAATACTAGACAAATTTTAAAACATCATGTCCAGCATTTTTATCTGGTTTAATGTGTAATATATCAAGTTTCATTAAGTATGCCCCCCGCGATCCTCTTAAAAAAAAATCATGAAAATTCTGAATCGAAAATTAAAAATTTTAAGCCTAAAGCGATGATGGAGAAATGATTCCTTCAGTTGTGCTGAATTTTTTTTTTTATATATTTTCAGTTGCTTCTCATTTCTCACTCCAATACGATAAGAAATGTATACAAAAAAAAAAATTCAACGAAACTGAAGGAATCATTTCTCCATCATCGCTTTGGGCTTAAAATTTTTGATTTTTATTTCAGAATTTTCGAGATTTTTTTGAACAGGATCGCAGGGGGCATGCTCAATGAAACTTGATATTTTATACATTGAATCAGATAAAAATGCTCGACATGATGCTCAAAAATTTGTCTAGTATTTTCTAATCAAACTGTGTGAAATTGCGAAAAAATGAGCCGAAATTATTTTTTCAAATCATTCGTTTAGTTGGAGTTATGATTATTGGAATGAAAAAAAAAAAATTCTAACGACTGGCAATAAAAATTTGAGAAAAATCACAGATGTCTTTTTCAGTGATGACAACAATATGACCAAATATTGAACAATTGGAATCGATCGGGTTTCAAACTGTGTGATTTACCATGGAATGCCCCAGACATATGAAAAAAAAAAACAAAATGGCGGTCATCCCAGCGAGGCGCGTCTGGTTAATTTTTTTTTTTCAGCGAATTGCGCGGGACATTACCGGGGTCGACACAGGTATCTGAAATCAAAAAACCAAAAAATTTCTTTCAGTTTCGACTATAATCTTACGAACTGAACCTGAAATGAAACATAAGTAATGTGCTTACGCACTTTGGGAGCACTTTTTTTTTACCGAAAAATTGTGTTCAAATGTACGTACACATCAATTTTCAAACTTCTGCCAAATTGCGAAAAAAATATATTTTCTTCTAAATTTAGGTTCAGTCCGTAGATTATACTCAAAACTAAAAGAAATTTTTGATTTCAGATACCTATGTCGACCCCGGTAACGTACCGCGCAAATCGCTGAAAACAACATTGAGCCGACGTGCCTCACTGGGATGGCCGCCATTTTGTATATATACATTATATGTATGGGGAATTCTCCGTCAAAACGTGCGGAAATAATAATTCGAAATTTTGATTTCATCAACATTTTTATGGGTGACCTACACCTAATGAGAGGAGTTTTCATGATTTTTTTCGTTCACGTGTTCTTGATATGAATTTTTTTTTTTTTTTTAAAGTTCACTACTTCTTCGAAGATTGACCAAATGAGATGTTTTTTGTTTTGTTTAAAGGTTGGTTTTCACCTATACTTTAGGTAAAAAATTACAAGAAACGTGAATATTATCAATTGCGGTATTATTTTTTCATTTAAAGCTCAAACTTTACGATTTCGAGAGGTTGGACACTTTTTTTTTTTTAATCCTCATGAAAGCGCTTGTTTTTCTCACAAATAATACCGTCGGATTTATCGTGGGGTCACATCCCATTCTATTGTTTTTTTGAATTTGAAATTACGTTTTTTTTTTTAATCCTCATAAAAGTTTTTTTCACAAATTATGCCGTCGGACTTATCGTGGGGTCACATCCCATTCTATTGTTATTTTGAATTTGAAATTTCGTTTTTTTTTTTTAATCCTCATAAAAGTTTTCTTCACAAATTATGCCGTCGGACTTATCGTGGGGTCACATCCCATTCTATTGTTATTTTGAATTTGAAATTTCGTTCTGGAGAATAAGGCTTCTGTATCAAATCAGACAGGCAGATTTCGTTAAATTTTTACTCCCTCTGGAACTCGTTCACTTAAGTTCTTTATTTCGACGACTAGCGACTATTATGTGATATTGATAGCGGGATTGAACTCTCGAAAATTTTCTGAAAAATAGTCCCTAGTCTTCAAAATAGTCAACTTAAGTGAACGAGTTCCAGAGGGAGTAGGAATTTAACGAAATCTTCCTCTCTGATTTGATACAGAAGCCAGAACGAAATTTTAAATTGAAAAAAACAATAGAATGGGATGTGACCCCACGATAAATCCGACGGCATGATTTGTGAAAAAAACAAGCGCTTTCATGAGGATTAAAAACAAAAAGTGTCGAATCTCTCGAAATCGTAAAGTTTGAGCTTTAAATGAAAAAATCATACCGTAATTGATAATATTCACGTTTCTTGTAATTTTTTTCTTGAAGTATAGTTAAAAACCAACCTTAAAAAAAAACATCTCCTTTGGTCAATGTTTGAAGAAGGTGTGAATTTTCAGAAAAGTTAAAAAATTGATATCTCAAGAACACGTGAACGAAAAAAATCGGAAAAAATCATGAAAGCTTCTCTCATTAGGTGTAATCACCCATAAAAATGTTGATGAAATCAACATTTCGAATTATTATTTCCGTACGTTTTGACGGAGAATTCCCCATATATATTAGGGTGAGTCGAAAATGGTGAAAACTGATGGCTACCCTCAAAAATCAAAGATATCACTGAAATAAAGGTCTCCATGCAACAATTCGATTTTTCAACAATTTATAGGGGGCGCGCGGGACGTTCAAACATGCCATTTTTAGCGTTAAATTCACTCTATCACTGATAAACGGAAGCAGATCATTCCAAAAATTCTGAATGTCTCATATAAGGTGCCCATATACGTACTCTTCCAAACCCATATTCACGGAACATTAGCAAATGGTTCATATCTTCGAAAAAAATCTCTGAAAATCAATATTTTCACTATTCTTCTATATTTTATATAGACATCTTAAAAAAAGTTACTTTTTTCCCGTTTCAGTAGACAGTTAGAAACTAAAATTCAATTTTTCGCAACGACTTTAACAATTTTATACCTATCAGACATATTCCAACGAAATTTCTTGTAGATTCGCGACTTACTATTAGTCCAGTCGGATTCGACATAAAATCGACCGACTCCTATTCTTTCTGAGTACAGTTATGCCGATTTTTTTGTAGGGAGATTTGACCTCGACAAATAAGCCCCTGATTTTGCGTGTTGATTGAATGTGTGGAACATTGTTTAAAAAAATGTTTAAAAAATAAATTCGACATTTTGATTTTTAATTTCCTTCATATGCGTGTGAGGCGAAAATGTTGTATATAAAAGTTGTATGTCTTATCCTCGTGTATGATATAAAATTTAGAAAATTCAAAAATTTCGGTTAGTCTAGTCGCAAAATGCAAAAAACCAAATTTTTTACAAATTTTTCAATTTCGATCCAGTTCCCTTAATTATCGATATATACCCTCTAAACTCACATGACGCGTGTAAAACCTGTGCTCCAAGAGTCCGTCCAAAATTCATTCGATTATCTCGCACATTATAGCAACAAATAGCGATTTTCGAAAAATATTCGGGTACCAATAACATTAGAGCCAATGGATTTACAGCGTCTAACGAAAATCCTGGTGGTAGTTAAAGATATGGAGATTCATAATGTGATTTGAAAAAATTTTTTTTTACATCCCAAAGGGTCGAAATAAAATGAAATCAAAATTTTCTTAATTAACAAATAGTATTAGTACTGAAATAATTGACTCGCGGAAATCACTTTTTGATATTGCTATTCCTCTTTTCGAGACGGGAATTTACAGCCAAAAAAAACATCTTTATTATTATTAGAACCGGAGATAAACTTTTTTTACTTATTTGCAATTTATTATCAATGTAAATATTATTAATACTTAAAAAAAAAAACGTACCTTGTCAATACCACAAGAATCAACCATGATTTTTTTCATTCAGATTTGAGCTTCAGTTACGTCAAAATTAATTCTTAAATCCATGCAAATTCGAGGCGTCCCGTTCCAGCGGCTCTGTGGCGGTATATACGACATACGCGAGCGAGCGGTCAAACGTCATTTGTTAAATTAATATCTCCGGTAAGGAGTATCGTAGAAGCATAGTTTTTTATTTCAATTGAATTATTTTTTGATCACCAATCGAAATGATATCAGTTTTTCATTTTCATCAATGCCTTTTTATTCACATTATGACTATTTATTTCAATACACCCATTCTATTAACATATTTGTAGATATATGTGTTATTATCTGCTCATATTACTATTTACCTAAATCTCATCTCATCGCCTCGAATTTGCATGGATTTAAGAATTAATTTTGACGTAACTGAAGCTCAAATCTGAATGAAAAAAATCATGGTTGATTCTTGTGGTATTGACAAGGTACGTTTTTTTTTTTAAGTATTAATAATATTTACATTGATAATAAATTGCAAATAAGTAAAAAAAGTTTATCTCCGGTTCTAATAATGATAAAGATGTTTTTTTTGGATGTAAATTCCCGTTTCGAAAAGAGGAATAGCAATATCAAAAAGTGATTTCCGCGAGTCAATTATTTCAGTACTAATACTATTTGTTAATTGAGAAAATTTTGATTTCATTTTTTTTCGACCCTTTGGGATGTAAAAAAAAATTTTTTCAAATCACATTATGAATCTCCATATCTTTAACTACCACCAGGATTTTCGTTAGACGCTGTAAATCCATTGGCTCTAATGTTATTGGTACCCGAATATTTTTCGAAAATCGCTATTTGTTGCTATAATATGCGAGATAATCGAATGAATTTTGGACGGACTCTTGGAGCACAGGTTTTACACGCGTCATGTGAGTTTAGAGGGTATATATCGATAATTAAGGGAACTGGATCGAAATTAAAAAAATTGTAAAAAATTTGGTTTTTTGCATTTTGAGACTGGACTAACCGAAATTTTTGAATTTTCTAAATTTTCTATTATACACGAGGATAAGACATACAACTTTTATATACAACATTTTTGCCTCACACGCATATGAAGGAAATTAAAAATCAAAATGTCGAATTTTTTTTTTCAATATTTTTCTAAACAATGTTCCACACATTTAATCAACACGCAAAATCAGGGGCTTATTTGTCGAGGTCAAATCTCCCTACAAAAAAATCGGCATAACTGTACTCAGAAAGAATAGGAGTCAAGTCGAATCCGACTGGACTATATACATTGAGCAGTATATGAGTATAAATCATCAATCTTGTGATTGACTGTTATCGCTTCCTTGAAAAACAATTTTTCGATGATTTGAATGAATCTGTAGTTCGAACAAAGATTTCATTACCACATTCACAACTCTGCAGGTATTTTCTCTTTTTAGACGTAGGTTTTCTATCCACCTTGGATCCTATATGTGTAATAATCTTTTTATTGGCGCCTAGATCAGGAAACAACAGTTTTTTTTCTCGTTTTTTGTGATGAAAGATAAATTGTGATGAATTTGACTTACATCACTGAGCGTCGCTTTCTTGGAGAGCTGTTACTCGAATATTTCTGTACAACTTGAATTTTTTCTCTATTTTCTTTTCATTCTTCATAGGCAAAGTTACCCGTGTACGCTAATCGATAATTTTTTTTTCGCTTTAAACGACTTAAAACTATACATTTACATGTGCAAATAACCTGCGTGAAGAATGAGCCTTGTTCTCAAAGATTTACAGGTGCCGCATCGGACTTTTGTTTTTCTGATTATCGCTTGCCCAGAAAAACACTCTGACATCTCAAAAAATGTATTTTTAGGGAATTTGCGTTCAAATGATTGTAAATGCTATTACCTACATGAAGTTTCAGGGAAATTTCAAACTAACAAGATTTTTTTCAGATGTTACAGTGTGGTTTTAGGGGTACGAATTTTCATTGACATGAAATATTCTCGTTTAAAATAATGGATTATGCTCCAAAATATGCAATATATACATTATACATATATATGTGACTTCGAAGTATGATCCATTATTTCAAACAATAATGTTTCATGTTAATGAAATCAGAAAGACAAAATGCGGCGCACCTCTAAATTTTTGAGGCCAGAGCTCATTCTTCACGCAGGTTGTTTTTTTGTGTCAAAGTATAGCTTTAGGTGGTTTAAAGTGAAAAAAAAATTGTCGTTTTTTTTTAAACGGTCTAGTGTACGCATATGACAATTTTGAAGATTTTGAATACCAACAAACTTTTATGAATCTATCGTTAATAATAGATTTTCAATGATATTCGGAAAAAAGGAAATTTTGACGGATTTTATCGGATCTCAACGGAATTCAGATATCTCAAACCTTCACGGCTCGACCGAATCCGAATTTGAATCTGCAGCCAAAAATATCGAAAGATATTGACGGGATTCATGGAAATTTAATCAGATTTTGTAAAATTTCGAAGGATTAGCAATGATCACACGTAATTCCCTAGAATTGGGAGCAAAAAAAAATAAATAAAAGCTCCAAGAAACTTGGAGGATTTGAAAGATTTGAAAGATTTTGAGAATCTGAAAACAACAAAAAAAAAATTCAGCATCCGTTACAAAGTTGTGAAATTCAACGAAAATTTTAATTACTTCCGTTGAAATTTCAACAGATCACACAGGGGGAATTCACAAGAAAAGAGAAGATGACGTGGATTTCAAAAGTCGGAAGCCATCGAAAAGACCTTTGCTTCAATAAGAAATTAATATTGCAGCGAAATCCAAAAGATTTAAACATATTCCAACTAATTTTCGGAATATTCAATGAGAATCCATACCCGCAGGTGTTCGCCACAGCAACTGAAATTATAAAAACAGCCCTAAAAAATGACTTCAGCATGATTAGGCACAAGATTAATCTCTTTTTTTTTAAATATTGCCTATCAATTTTTCAAACTGCTTTGAGAAGTTGGGCCAGGCATTAATTTTCGCTGATTGTCATTTCCGATCATTTGAATGCATTTCAAAGTCAGCATATTGTTCATCTTCTCAAATTCTCCTTCGTCCGTTTCATCCTTAACTTACCTCATCAGATCGCAGGGTTTCTAGGGGTACTGGTCGTTCTTTTCTGCTGTGTTATGGCATACATCATGCGTGGGCACATTCCTCGAGGGGATGCATCAAATTGCAGCGGACATCAGGCTGTACCAAGTTCTTGCCCACCCAGTTCCACCAGGTCACACGACACCTGCTCCTCCAGTCGACCATACAAACGTTTCGATCAAAAAATCATAGACTCTGACACGTCATGTTCAGTGAATGGAATGGATCGATATTGAAGTTGATTGAAGCTGATATTCAAACTATTTCGTTATTTAATAATAATCAATAAATCTGAATTTTGTTTGTTGCTCGTTTTATATCAGATTTTGTTTTTTTGTTTTTGTCAAATTATCTGTTCAATGAATAATCTATGAAGTAAATCACGTGAGAGTAATTTTTTTTTTTCTTCCGCGCATTTATTCGATGTGCGTGACGCTGATAAACATATGGTGATAATTTAGAAATCGTTTGAGAATTTGTTATTAAAAAGGTTTGTGCCATGAAAATGAGTGACCAATGTTTCCACTAGTTTTGCACGAATATTTCGTGTCAGTCTGAATGAAAGATGATGGATTTTTGTGTTGAGAAATTGTTGAGGTATTATGGAATATTCGAATTCGGTATTAAGAACAGTTCTAAAAAAAATGTGTAGGATTCAGAAAAGAGAAAAAAAAAAAAAGAACTGCCGAAACCCGGGATTGAACCGGGGACATTTAGATCTTCAGTCTAACGCTCTCCCAACTGAGCTATTTCGGCTGATATATGTCATTGATCCTGATAACTAAAGGAGGAAATATGGAGTTGATAAGCGAACTGTGTACACTCAAGTTTTGTAATTTCCGTAAAAATTGACTGATAGTAATCGAAAGAGACTCATCAAATAACAATAAACAGAATATGAAGAAAGAGAAACTCGCACATAGACTGATGCAATCAAAAATTACGAAAAAATTCCTAGAAATGTATTTCAAGGTCAGAACGTCGTGTTCCAAAGCTTGTTGAATTATTTGAAAAAATGTTGAAGCTACGAATTTATTGAAAATTTGAATGTCCTCTATTTTGAGACCAGATTTGGTAGTGGTTTGATAAAGTTACCGGAACATCGTCTAGGTCTAGACAATTTTTCGTCAAAATTTCAACCAAATCGGTTAACTATATACATTAGGGTGGACGTTAAATTCCATCTTGAGGAGTGAAGCCCCACAGATTGAAGAAAAAAAAATGAGAAAAATTTTGGTCCCAAAACGAAGTTTCTGAGATGAAGTTAACACGTGCCGGTAAGGCCTCAAAGTGTCCCATTTAAAACACATTCATTTTTGCGGATCTCAATCCAAAAATTCACTGTGAGGCTAATTTTATTTCGAAAAATCCTCAACTACGTCAAGGTATCGGGTATGTGTACTACTACATGAGGAAGAATAGAGGATATCGTACCATTCAACCTGATAGTGATTTCACTCCAAACCGACTCCAAACTTAAATTCTCTTTATCGATTTTACGGCCTAAAATACTAATTTTCAGTAAATATCCTGCCGATGAAAATTTGATGATTTGAATATCATTTCTAACGTAAAATTTCTCGAGGAATTCAGGGG